>CM022299.1:549827819-551157020 GCA_011799875.1 Thinopyrum elongatum | reverse complement strand
GGTCTTCCTCGCCCATCTGTAGTTTGCTTGGCTGTCGGTGGGGTGGTGTGTCGGTGCCCGGCACCTTTGTATCTTGCCCTTGGTGTGTGGGTTGTGTGCGGTGGTGGCGTGCGTTTGTATCGGTCTCTCGGGTGTAATCAGTGATGGTTGCTTTATAATCTAAAGCGGGGGGAAACCCTTTTTCGGTAAAGACCAAGGGTTATATTACAGGGTGCACTCTTAGAGTAGGATACGAAACCTCATATGAGCTGGATGCAGTACAGTTTCTTTGGCGATGTGATAACATTTGACACAACATACGTACAAATATGTATGACATGCCCGTCGGGCTGTTTGTTTGAGTTAACAACCACTTCCAGAGCATTATCTTTGCGCATGTTCTTGTGAGAGATGAGACAGATGAAAGCTTCAAGTGGGTGTCCACAGAGTTCATTAGGATGATGGGTGTCCACAGAGTTCAAGATATGTACTGTGACTAGATTTTTTTTAGGGCTTTCTGAATTTGGAGTGTCAGTTTCCATGCGTAACTCACAGTCCTCGTTATTTGGTGTACAGAAGAAAGCTAAGGAGAATCGGGGCCGCTGTACACGAAAAGGAGTTAGTTCATGGCATTCTTTAACAAGATTGTCAACCACATGCTGACGGTGGATGAATTTGACCTACTCGACAGGTACTCCGTAAGGAAGCATCTGTACCTGACACTGATTTTTGAGATTCGGGAAAATGGGCAAAACCATTTCAAGGGGAAGTTCCGCGCCAAAATGACGAGGACACAAAGGAATGAGAGTGCAAACCATATGCTGAAAACGTACGTCCCAGCTAGCTGCGCAATCTACCAGTTGTCCATCAGTACATGAAGCTACTGCACGACAGGGATGCAAGCAAAAACTATGAAGAATGAAGGACAAAAATAGTAAGTCGTAGTCGTCATAACAACTAGGGTAACCACAACTAGTGTGTGCTTACATGTCTGTCTTTCAATTATTTTTTGCAGACCGCGCCAGTAATGAGGATGAACATGCCACTGGAGCAGCACGCTAGTTAGGTTTACACGCGAGCCATGTTCAGAAAGTTTGGAGAGATTCTGTACGAGGCATGGCGATGTAAGGTTGAAGAGGTAGAGAAAGGGGTGAGATACCTCGTGAAGCGGTACCATCCAGAGGCACGTCAACTGGTGCCGCGTCGTCTACGAGGTGCAGGTGCAGGATCGGAGTTTGTTTGTGAGTGTGGCCATCGGTCATTTTTATGGGCTTCCTGCACCGCTATGAAAATGCAAGGCTGGGTGCGATAAGCCTCCATGTGATGAGAGGTCATTCAAAACATGGAAGAAGAAAATCAAAAGGATTGGCGAGGAAAGAGCAAGCGCACCAGGTTCTGCTCAATCTGTAGGCAGCCAGGGCACGAGAGAACAGACAAGGCCTATGTCATCTTATTGAATGCAACTATGTCCCACAGACAATGCCTATGTCAGATCTGAAGGTTGTTGAGCGGCCCACGATATCGTGATCAAACGAGGACGAGCACTCCTACGAATTAATTTTCGATTAGATGGATCCCTAATTTAGCTGCGGATGGTTATTTCCACAAGTACATTCAGCTGAGAAGCTGATCAACAACCAGTACGACTTGTATCGAAGGGCTCCTGCGGCCCTGTCTGAGCTTCCCAAAGTTACATGGAAGAAGTGGTTTACACCTGATAGTCTGAATATTGCATGCCATGACAGGACGGATGTACAATCATGAACCAACAAAAAGTTGGCATTTAAAACTCAGACACGGTCATGTTTACAGGTTAGGGTCATTCTGAATAACTGTTACTTGCACAAGTTTGAAACAGCCAATATTGAGCTGCTCAGAAGTTATAATAATGACCCAGATGTGAGAGTCAACTCCGGAGAAAGACTCCCCAACAGAATTTTACGACAGCTTATTGGAAACTTCTGCGCAGTTTGGGCGATTCTTTGCCAAGCACCCAAGTTAGCCAGCAAGTAACAACCTGCGGATGTACAAGACGCCTGCAATCCAGATAGGCCACCTAAAACACCACCAAACTGCCGTAGTGTTGACAAGGTAAGATTAGAAACTTAGCAGCAAGCATAGTAAGCATTATTAGCAATGCGACATACTGCAATAAGAAGACACATACACATTGAGATTGATGCTAGGAGCAATTAAGTCTATTCAGATTCAGTCCTTTTTTCAGGAAAATTTGATTGTTAGTTTGCAAAATCTGAAATATAATCTCCGTCCGGAAATACTTGTTGGAGAAATGCATGTATCTAGACGTATTTTAGTTCTAGATACATCCATTTTTATCCTGCAACAAGTAATTCCGGACAGAGGGAGTACAAAATTAAACCAACTAACCCAAAGTAAACAAATGCCTGCCTATCTGCAACCTGCGGCCACCGAGAGTAACCAAGAGATTGTTGGTAAACATTCACAAACTTTGTTATTGACTAAATGAGTACCCTATTTTTCTTGTCAATCATAGTTATTGAGGTTGAAGGTGAATTTTTCTGATACATGAGAATAGCAAGTGCACTTAGATCAACATCCTAATTTGCATCACAGTTCATGAGAAAAGGAAAGGGACTGACCTGCCTGGAGAGAAGACTACAACAGTCGGCTTTGGTGAATCATCTCAAGTTCTCTACGTTGGTTGGTCCAAACACTGTACAAAATATTAGGATAATGAAATTAGAGCTCTGTACATAAAGTAATAACCGAAGTGTTACCAATGAGCAAGTGGTGAAAATAAAGGTGGATATAGCTAGTTTCACCGTCACTCACCAGTAATCACATCTCTAAATCAGATATTTACATAAGGCAGAGCTGGAATATTTCGAGCAACGACATTGAGAATCATTCTACATGGAAAGAGAATGGTTACAGGAAAAGTAACTGAATTTCTTGTGGTACACTGTCATCACATCGTTGTTGATGTCAACAATATTAAAATAGATCCAGATGTAATGGCACTAATTATTAAAATAGATCCACAATATTTCTCACAAACACAAACACTAGCAGATATAGATACAACAACTGAAGGCCAGGAATTCATAAACGCAAAAGCATTAATATATGCAGCTGCAAAGAAAATCTACTTAAACATATAATTTCGTTCATATTCACTTAGCAACAGTAGAAGATAAAAATATCTATGAGGAAATTTGACCATTTTAATAAATGGACTCGTGCTTTTATAGGATAGATAGATCCCTGTATCAAAGCCTGGTTTCATTTGTTTAAATCTTTCTTTAATAATAAAGCACGGATTGATTCAGATCACCGTCACGTTGTTTTTGCAAAGAAACCCCTGTGTTTTTAAGAAAGCAACCCGCAATCCTATTTTAAGTCGCTATCTAAGAAAACGTTTCGGTTTTACAGAACAGCCCCTGCATTTGTTGATATTCAGACCGTGGTCCTTTTTAGTGGAGAGGCGTTGAGGAGATGCCGCCAGTCTCCGTCACCCTGTCGCGGATCGCCACGGCCGCCAACGCCCAGCGCTGCCTCCCTCGCCGCTGATCAACGACGCCACCACGCCAGGCACTGCCTTCGCCCCGCCGTCCTCTCCCTGTGTCACCGCGCACAGAAACCAATCGCCATCGCGCCCCCGCCCCCGTTACGCCCAGCCTCCCTCGCCACGCGCGGCCTCCTGTGTCGCTAGCATCACGCCCAGCGCCGACTCCCTCGCCGGCGCGCCTGCAGCCTCCACTGTATTATGGAGTCATCGCCGCTGCCACCGCTTTTCCAGGCCGTGCTTCCTGATTGCAACAGTAAAGGTGGATTGAAGCGGCCGTGAGGTCAAGGAGAGGGGAGGTCCAGGCATTGGAGAGGAGAAAGAAGGTGGTGAAGGCTGTTCTGTTGCTGCTGATCCTCCCCAAACCAGACACGCCCATGTTCTGTTGCTGCTGATCCTGTATCACAGTGCCCACAATGTGTTTGATGTAATGTCCACCAGGTTCCTTTTTGATTAATTAGTTCAGTTACATGGACATGTGAAGATACTTTAGTTTGATCGAGTCCAGATAATTGAGTTTGATCGAGTCAAACGTGGAGGAGTAACATCTATATACAGAAATTGATAATAAGTAATCCAATGCCCGATCCGTTTGATTGTAGCACAACCAGTGGCGGACCTAGAAATAAAATAGAAGATGTGCACACTTTAAAAAAAATTGAGATCTATTTCAATTAGCTTGCATGGGCCTTAAAAATCAGCTAATTTTTACATGATGAAAAAATGTTTTCCAAAAATCTGGGTGTGCCATGGCACACCTGGCACACCCCCTGGGTACGCCACTTGAGCACAACCCCGTCTTCCTTCTCTGTTCTTCCATCCATCAGACGCAACATCCACCATCTGTATTCCCCAGCAGCAGCTTCCATGGCAGCACCGGCGGCGCCGCCGGCGCTCCATTGCAACCCCAACCAAGTTTCGACGACCCTCCGACGTGCTTCATTGCAACTCCGGCGGCGCTCCATTGCAACCCCGACCAAGTTTCGAGGACCCTCCGGCGGCGCTCCATTGCAACCCCGACCAAGTTTCGAGGACCCTCCGGCGTGCTTCACTTCAGCTCCGGCGTGCTTCACTACAACTCCGGCGTGCTTCACTGCAGCTCCGACGGCACTCTCATTGCAGCCTAACGAACCCGGTGGCACTCCATTGGAGCTCCGGGCGACGCTTCATTGCAGCCCGTGTGGCGCCGCCGACGTCTTCACTGCAGCGCCACACCGGCACGGCGGGCTCCATCGCAGCACCCCGCCGGCGCCGTCGACCGCGCATTGGTGCTCCATCGCAGCATCGGCTACCCCGCTGTGCTCCATCAGAGCACCCGATGGCCTCCAGCGAAGCTTCACTGCAGCGCCACCATCAGCACGGTGGTGCTCCATCGCAGCGCGACAGCAACTCGGTTACTACGACGAAGCACGCGACGGCGACGGGTGGATGCTGCACGGCGGCGACGGGATGCTACGACGCAGCACGCGGTGGTGACAGCGGATGCGATGGCGATGGCGGATGCTTCATCGCCTCTTCTTTGTAGCAGCAGGTGGGAGCAGCTCGCAACTGACGTTACGGTGGTCGCCGGCCAGAGTGCAAAGCAAAGCCGTGGAAGGGAAAAAGGGGAGAAGACGAGGGAGGGGGACGAGTGGAGGAGAGAGCGCTGGAAGGGATAAGGTGGGGAGGAAAGCGGTAGGCCGAGGGGGGCACGTGGCGAGTGTACGAGACGGCTTGCAGAGACAGAAAACCATCCGGTAGATTTGAACACTTTTCCATATTGCAATCAACTCTGACTGCAATTGTATAGTCTCAAGAGCCTGCATTCTATATTGAAGGTTCAACATTGAAGCTGCTTTCATTGATCCGCAATAGACCTTGACTTCAGCGAAAAATGAGGTATATTGAGCTTAATGACACATGGTTACATACAGATAGAAGAACCGGTTGTACTATATATGTTTTTGTCCTGAAGTACCGTTTCTACTTCTGATTCATGTAATGAATATTCAGTGTATATAGTTCATTCTCTACATCTTTTTTGAAGAAAACACCTATTTCTTTGTGTTTATATTTAAAACCTATGTTTTTATTTTAAAGAACACATATGAATTTTTGTTGGACATGTAATGAGCTACCATAACTACTATAATCTATGCATATGGTTTCCATAGATTTTTTTGGTGAAGAGTTGGAATACCAAAAGACAAGAATGCACTAGATGCCCTTGATTATAGTTATACTTTGTGCAGGTTTCTATATGTTGAATTTCATATGGAGCAACTTGGTCTGCGGGTTCTGTACACACTATTTTCATCATTTTGTCTGGTAGCAACAATATTTGTGCCGGTTTCATGCTCTTGTCATTGCAGGTTTCATGGAGGCAGTGCCTTCTTCTACATGATGGGAATTCAACGGCATTTGGTTGTTTTGTTGTTAAATACTAGCTGGGTGTGCCGTCTATTTACAGATCAAGTAATCTGACCATCTCTTGCAGACAAAACGCTCGGGGAAAGTTCCCAGCCGTGCACCTGTGAACGCTGGAGAGGCATACTGTTTTAGGAATGCATGACAGACTGGTAGGGAGGTTTCTGTCTATAGGATGGAATTACATGATATGTCAAAATGGTGGTCTTTATTATGCAATTTAACTGATCTCTTGTTGAACCCCTCCTTTCCAGAAAAACTATTAATTAATCTTTCAAGTTTGATCTTCTGTCTGCATAGTTTTAATGATATTGAATGCATCAGTTCAAAGCATTCTGTGGTGAAAATCTAGGTCAACAACCATATACTAAATGAACTTACTACTGACTGCATTTCCTGTTAACAGAGTTTATTGTTTGATATTTGGGACCCTCAGTTTCTAACGATAATTCAACCTGTGGCAACACACCCACATATGCACCTTATAATAAGATGAAGGCTTGAATATAAGTCGAGCGTAGTGGCACGTGAAGCATGTTTAGTCAATTTTTTTGCCCATTGCACGTGAAGCATATATACATCTTTTCCTAATAATAAAGCACGGATTGACTCCGTCGGGTTCACCGTCATCTACTTTTTTTTTTAATTGGCTTTTGACTAAGCAAAGATATTACGTTCGTCCATCCGTCCGTCAAAACGGCTGGCTGCCCTTTTTTTACGTACAAAACATACTGTCGTGTCAAAGTCATGTACTACTACTAGAAAACCAATTAAATACGAAATTGCTGCACGTACGACGCTTGTTTATACGATAGGGTGGTGGGCAGCGGCTTGCTCTGACACAAGGACAGTGTGATCTACAGTGCCGTATGAGAATAGTCGTACGCATAGCAATGCTCAATTAAATAAGAAAACAAAGAAACTCACGATCAGGACTTCCAGTCGAACCTTCCTAACCCTCCCATATATACGATGTCCGGGATCACGTGCTCTCCTATACCTAGGCGAGACGCCGAGACCTCGCATCGAGGAAGAGCAGTGCCGAGTCCGAGGAAGCACGCTGGGCGTCCTTGGTCTTCCTCCCGATCGAGATCGGCCACGGTGTTGCCCGAAGTCGTGTGCATGACTTCCTTGATCTCTCACGATGCTCACGTCCTCCTCGACTCGATCGGCTCCAGAGCTGGATCGTCTCCTATGATAGATCGCAATGGCGGCAAAGGTCCCAAGAACGCCCGCCGGACTTCGCTCCAGATCGAGCTCTACCAGTACCCATTCACCCCATGCGATTTGTCCGCCAACCGTCTCCTCCCCTCAGCGTCGCCCCCGCTGGACTCTCCCGCTCCCGCCTGGCGCGTCCGTCATCCGTGATCGGGCTCTTCGCTACCGGCACCGGCCATCAGTAGGTCGCCACCTCCCAATCTCACGCATCGATCATCCTCCACTCATTGCTCCCTTCATTGGCAGTTGCAGCCGTATGTTCTCGCTGTTCGTCATGGTGCAGTGCTGAAGGTGTTCCAGGATCCGCTGGCTGGCGCGGGAAGAAGCGTCTCGCCGGTGTACCACTCCATCGCCTATCAATGGCAACACCAAGGTACGTTGATCGAGGTCGAGGTTCACACAACATTGTGAAATCAGAGATAGAGTCGTGTGCTTGGTGTAGTGGAGTAGCCCGTGACTTTCAACGTTGTTCCAGCTTTCCTTTTTTTCATATACTTTTTTTTGAGAACTTTTTTTCATATACTTCCCAAGCAGGTAGAAGAGCATTGATCCTAATTTTCATGTTCTAACCTTGCTATGAGCTGTAGAAGAGCGTGAACTACATCCTGGTGAGGTGATGGCTATTCATGCAGGATGCAGCAGCAGCAGCATGCAGGGATGGATGAAAGTAAGTAGCAGACTAGCACTTTGCACGTCTCATGATTCTCCATGATTGTTGATGACAAATCTTTGACTGAATATTGCATCAGTAACGTATCCGTTCAGCAATCCTTCTGTTATTGCTGCTGCTCCGGCCTATGAAGATCTGTCCATGCATATCTTCTTGATGAACAGACATAAAATCTTGGATGCCCATAAATATGTTAGAAAACATGGGTAGTGGGAATCACCTCCTTTTACTTAACATATATGTACATACAAGTTTTTTTGGCTTTTATATGCTTCAACTGCAGTGCCAACTGGGTGAGACTTCGCGGCGACGACATGAGCGCAATTGGAGTGTCTGATAAGAAGAAATCCCGACAGATTTTATGCATGAAAAAATAATTCTAACCTGCATGAGCAGACAGGGCCCAGCGAAGGTTGCATGGACGTGTGAATTAGTATACAAGTCTCCTATATATGCTTCAATGAAAAACTCTACAATACAATGCAAACCTATATATAGTTGGCATCAGTGAGATCCATAGATTAGCTAGGTAAGTACAAAGCTACGAATTTTCATGTAGCTATGTGAGTTTGTGATGTTTTCCATACGTATTTCCTTAAGACAACAAAAGCATCCTACTTTTCAGTCTATAAGTTAGTTTATGAGTTGATCCAGTGCCAAATACAGTTCAGTTGAACATGTTTGTTACAACATTTTTACGACATGAGCGTGAATTTTGAAGAATTAATTGCCGGGGTATATCGAAATATTATAGTATGTCTTTTAAAAAATGTTTCTTGAAATTCAGAATAATTCTTTGAATTATCAATACAATACAATGCAAATACATATATATACAATGCAAAACTCTACAATACAATGCAAACCTATATATACTTGGCATCAGTGAGATCCATAGATTAGCTAGGTAAGTACAAAGCTACGATTTTTCATGTAGCTATGTGAGTTTGTGATGTTTTTCATATGTATTTCCTTAAGACAACAAAAGCATCCTACTTTTCAGTCTATAAGTTAGTTTATGAGTTGATCCAGTGCCAAACACAGTTCAGTTGAACATGTTTGTTACAACATTTTTACGACATGAGCGTGAATTTTGAAGAATTAATTGCCGGGGTAGATTGAAATATTATAGTATGTCTTTTAAAAAACGTTTCTTGAAATTCAGAATAATTCTTTGAATTATCAATTTTTTTGACAACCAAGATATTTTTTCAAAAATGTGAACATTGCTTCAGTTTGTGAATAAATTTGAAAAAGGGTACATTTTCTTGCATTTGTAAATAAATTTTAAAAATCATGAGATGAGATGTGAACAAAATGTGGTCATAACCATTGGAGAATATGATTTTTTTTTCTCCCGTTGCAACGCACGGGCCCTTTTGCTAGTAAAAAAATAAAACACTAAGATAGAAACATCTTACTATGTTCAATATTTCACACAATTCGACCGCAATCCATTGCAATTTCCGGTACACTTCCCGTTGTTGAAAGTAATGCTCCAAATCCTTCAACTCTGCCTCAACCGCTGCCAGAAACTAATACATGTATATACAATATATGAGTTTTTCAGCACGTGAACAGAAATAAGTTTAAACTCATGATATTGAATTTGATGCTAATAATGATTTTAATACATACCTCGGGAGTAAGGTACCGAACTTCATGTTCAATAATAGTTCTCAAATGATGTATGAATCCCCTTAATGTCTTTTCACTGCCTTCAATTTGTGCATCTATAAACCGAGGTGACTTCCATGTATGCTTTTTATCTAAATCCTCCTTCAAAGTTTGTAGGCAAAGGTTGGATACCTCCAGAAGTTCATCTTTCTTTTGTGTTCTCTTCAAATTTAGTGATATATGCTGGTTTAAGGAAAGAATATTCTCAAATTTCTCTCTCACAGTTAATAAGGCATAATGTCTCAGAATGTCCCTCCTACATATTTGACCAAAAGTTTCTGCATTAGTAGAGCTCTAATAATAAAACTAATTTACAAGTAACAATTTTTTCTCACCCTTTCAGGTCTCCTCTTGAAATTCTATCGACAAGAACTTCGCTCTCTTTGGTCAATGACACATTCCGAATCTTCCGTCCCAACCTAACCCAGTCATTAGCTTTGGACAGGTTTTTTCCCGAATCAGTATCTATGATAATCCGGTTCATGGTCAGATTACAACAATTACATTGAGGGTAATGAGCACATAATATACATAAAGATGCTACGCAAAGTGGCAGAAATAAAACAAAAATGCAAAAAATTAAATGTTGAGGGAATAACTAAATTATAACCCCTGGGTCCCAGCAAACCACCATGGCCAACAAAAGTCAAAGGAAGTCCCAAATACACATATGCTAGTTAAGTTGAAACTCCTAAATTAAAGCGCAAGCAACAAAACTACATTTTTGAAGGCGCGGAGCGTTGAAGAAGAGCATCATGGTCAAGAAGTCAAATGAGAATGAGAAAAATAAAAGGCCAAATCAAAGATGAAGAAGCAAAGAAACCCAAGTTTAGAAGAGGCCCAACTAGCCAAGGTCCATTCATGAAAGGAGTGGCTTGCCATGAGCCATGGACATCCCAATTTTGACTAGTCTTCATAGACCCATGAACCACTTCAACCTACCACCCTCAAGGATAGCCTTGGTCATTTTTCAAGGACCCTAGGCTATAAATAGCCACCCATGGGCATGTACTCTCATTCACTCCCACTTGAATAAACTCAAGAGGAGAGTCATTTCCACCTCCCATAGGACCAAGGTACTAGGGAGGCCAGGTCTATTGGATCCGAGAGATCTTGTAAGGCTCGAATTGTGGGGAGTTGGGGAGCTTCGGAAGAGCCTACGTCATCGACGTTTTGTGAGGCACGCACTTCTCTCAGCGCCTCTCCTCACATAGGACGTAGCCCGCTCCAATGAGGCGACTAAACTCATTCAAAGAACATCGACGTGTCCTTTGTTAGTGTACGGCAAACTTCGCTATAAGCATACACACCCTTATACATTTCTCTAACCACGCTACTAAGCATACCCCTAGTCGAAAGTTGGTTCCATAAAAATAACATTGGCACCGACCGTGGAGAAGATAGGAAGTGGAGGAGGACGATGGCCTGCACGAGAAGAAAATGGAGGCAAAGGTAGCTGATGATCAGAGACATAAAAGGGGGAGAGGAAGAGAACGTCGGCCTGCACGGCATGGTAAAGGAGTGGCAGCGCTGTGAAGGAAAGGTAGGAGATGGGAACTCGTGGGGAATTTCATGGACACTGCCCTAGCTGCTCACTTGGTGGGCTTTGGCCCGTTAGAAAATGGGTGGGCTGTCTCTGTTTCTATATATTTCTTGGATCTTCCATAAAAAATGTGTTCAGCGAACTCCCATGTTCCAATTCGCGAACCCAACTCCGATTCGCAAATCGGAGATGTCTACCCCCCCCCCCAGCGAATCCGATTCGTACGAGGTAGCTAATCCTGAATCCCGAATCAAACAAATTGTGAATCAGGCAACTATGCCTAGGATATATAAATAACCTCGCATGGGCATGTACTCTCTTACAAGTGTAAGAACAGAACTGATTTTATGTTTTCAATGTTATACCTGCTTTAATTTTACCGAACCTCCACAACTTCACCCTTTGTGCATTGCCTTCATTGACTACTGCAATGTGACTTCCATCAAGCTTTGGACAATAATAATCTTGTTTATGGAGTTCTTCCATGGCAACAATAAGATCCCTACCAAAAAAACAAGAGAGAATTCCTTATTTGGCCCTTTCTTAAAATCCCCTTCCCTTTTTGGCCCAAAACAAATTTTTGTTCCCATTTTGACACTCAAACTTTATTTTGTTACCTCGGCGACATTTCCGTCTATTTTTGTCACTTACGGTGTTCAGTGTGAGGTAAATAGACCATTTTGCCCCTAGTGCGCTTTGTGACTGTCCTGAATATCTAAGTAAAAAAGGCAATCAGTTCACCGATTTTCTAAAGATATTCACTGATGTTTTGCATATATATTTACTTCAATTTTTTTTTTGAAGGGCACTTTTTTTTTCTTAGCTAAACTGATCTGTGCGTACAAAAGCAGTAGAAACATGTGCAGTACTTGTATGATCATATTTATATCATCATCATAGTGGTTAGTTTACCACGTTCCAAAGTATTACATATATACTACTAAATAGATCCAGTTGAAACAGTAGAAACATGTGCGTACAAAAGCAGTAGAAACATGTGTAGCACTTGTATGATCATATTTTTTCTTAGACAAGAACGCATGCTGCTGGCCACGAGCAGCCGGACACCACGCACACGACCCGGTAGCTGGGAACGACGGCAGCTAGGCACGCGCGCTGCCGGAGACCAGGCGCTCGCCCGGACTGAGGCAGGCCGAGCCCGAGACAATCGATCCAGTTGAAGCTACTCCAGGCATTCACGTGTACGTGTAAGTGCTTGTGCTACCGCTAGGAGATCAATCAAGTGCATACAAGAATCAATGAAGCTGCCTATGTGCTTCTTTTGAGCCTAGCTTTGCACGTACGCATTCCAGCGATCTAAAACCAACACCGAGGCCGAGGATTCGGCGTGCTCCGCCCCGCCATCTGCAGCAGTAACATCAACTCGGGGTTGGGAAACGGGAGAGAAGCTCGGTAATAGCGTTTTCGTTTTTTTCCCCATTGAGCTAAAGCAGGGGTAAAAAAAGTCTTTTCAGGTTGCTCCTGACGGTATTAGTGCTCAAAACTGTCAGAAATGTCATTGAAGGAACAAAATGAAGTTTGGGTGTCAAAAAGGGAAGATTTTTTTACTAGAGCCAAAAAGGGAAGCAGATTTTAAGAAAGGGCCAAATAAGGAATTCTCTCAAAAAACAATCCATGCCTCAGATCGACAAAGTCATAAACCTTAGATTAGATTTTGGAATGCAACATTAAAGTCTAATAAGACCAAAGGACTAGGAATCATAACTCTTAAAATAAAAATGCAAAATACTGGATGTCTTGCATTGTTGAATAATAAAGATACTTCCTGTGTGAAATTTCTACGGTAGAGATAATACAACAGGTTAGTACCCTAGCATGTTAGCAGAAACGATTCAAAACATCTAATGAAAAAAGAAATAACATAGCTTAATAAGGTAAATAATTACTCGCCTCTAAAACCAAGAAACAATGTTCGATATATCCCAATTTTCACAGCTATGTAATAAAAGGGTAACTGTAATCCTTTCCCTAATAAAAATAAGAGCAACTCTAATCCTTTCCCTATAATACCTTAACTCCCACAAAAACTATTATTTTGGGGAGCTGAAGGGACTATAAACAACCACCCATAACAGTTTACCTCCCAATTTTCTTTTGGGAGCTCCCAAAAAAACATGTCATTCTTCCCTACTTGTAGGGAGTATTTGCTCCCTCCCAAAAAAATAAGGGGCAGGAAGATATTTTAGCCCTCCACTCGTTGCTCAAATCATTGTTCACAGTCAACCGTCACCCCTGTCCTTCCCTCGCTCACCAACGCCAAAATGCCCCTCGCGCCGCCACTGTGCCCTGCCTCTTAGGCTCGCGACTGGCCACAGTTCCTGCGGCTTGCGTCACCATCGCTCCCGCGATGTCCCACCACCACCCGCATCATTCGCCCGTTCACTACCGCCTTCCTGCCTCCTCTCCTCAACGCCGGCGCCAGCCTCCTCCCACCGCCTTGAGTCGCGACTCAGGAGTTCCCTGTTTCCACTGGTCGTGGCGTCCACCAAGTGTCCGGCAAAATGTCACACAATGTCAACTCACCGTTCGACGAGGACAACAAGGTCAATTGGGGGAACTCTAGGCCGCAAAGGAGAAGATGTGGGCAGAGATATTATTAAGGTTGTAGAGGAATAGCAGTATTTTTTATTTGGCATTACGCATTACGCAGTTATTGTTGAAACCCACTCAAAAGACAATTTTCAAAGAGTCGGAAAAATTTAAGAAACTTTGCACCTATGGTAACCACGAAACAGTTACATTTACCCAAAAGAAGAACTTTTGGAAGATTGTACCTCAGCAATTTTATGAACTCCTGCGTGAATCGTTTCTGCTGATCAAACGCCCATAGACACTCTTTCCGAAAATATCCTTCAAATGTAGTTTCAAATTTTGTGACGGCCAAAAAAGAGTGGCCTGAGTGATTTCCCTGGCCAATTCCACATGAGAAGGCCTCGATTATTCCAGGATGGTCAAATTTTGCAAGCTGGTCATACAATTCCGCTGCAGTTTTAGTTTCGTCGAAACACAGTATGGTTACAGGAATTGGCTTCAGATTTTCATTTTGAGTGCCACTTTTGGTAACTCCATCGTAGAAAAACAAGGAAGAAGGGTGTTTCATTTTTCGGCCTTCTGCATTCTCTATAAAAATCTGACTCGTGCCATTAACCTGACAACAAATGATAGTTTAGACAATGATAAACACAATATTAACAACATTTAGAATATGAAAATGCCCCTTTTACACTGTCCAAATATTCACAAGGCTCACACAACATTCCAAACTATTTTTCATCTCATTTAACCCTTAAACCTTGAATGATGGATTAATTTAGCTCCTAAATTAGTTTAACCAAGTGGTTCACATAACTGTTGGTTCTAATCTTGTTACAAGGGGTACTTGTCAGCATAATCAATTAATCATGATGCACCTAGGCAGTAAGGCTGCATGTGTGCAGCTATCTGGAGCAAAGAATAAGGTGCAAGAAGCTAGTAGTGCAACAGACTGACGGTAGTAGCAGGTCAAAAATAATTTGACTAATCTTAATTGATAAGTAAGACTGTAAGAATGAGCTGCATGCGAGCTGGATGCCAAAGTCAATTTGGCTAGCCACGTGAAGCGGTAGTTAGCTGTTTGACAGTGAGCTGTAAAATATCAGCTTGCTCAAGTCAGTAGTGGTGTAGGTCAGTTCTGGAAGCCCTATAAAAAGGACCTTGAGTCCTCCTGTATACATGAGTCTATAAAGCTTCATACTACTAGTTCTTGTGTGCCATGTACGTGAGAAACCAAACAAGAAGGAAGGTGTGTGTGTGTGTGTGTGTGACATCGTTCAGAAAAGGAATTCTGGTCAGAGCTAGTAACTATTTCTAACAATAACAATATGCTTTATAGGACGACAACTCCTAAAATCATAATAAGGTATCAATTCACCACATGTATTGTCACGCCAACAATTGTCCTCGTAGGAATGCTAACTCACCTTGTTACTCAACCTCAAAACATTTCTAACCCTCTCTCCCTCCACCCGAGCCATGACATCCATCACCTCCTCCCACAATGGCCTTATGGGTGTGTTTGGTTTGATGGCTATCCCTCAAGTGGCCAGGGATAGCCCTTTTTTAGATGGTTGCCACGCGTTTGGTTCTTTGAGAAGGAGGGGATGGGCAGGGATATGGGCATCCAAGATTCATGGAATATAGTCTTGAAATGCGGTTGAGCGGAAACGTGAAAATCTGGCGGATATGGTCAGCCACCCCGCGCGCACGAAACGTTTTGTTCGCTTCTGTTTCGCTCACCGCTCTTTTCCACATCTCATTTGTTCTCCTCACCTGGTGCGGTCATCGAGCCTGTGCAAATTTTCGACCAGGACGGTGGCTGCCTCGAGGGTGCGTGGTGTCGGAGCCAGCCATGGCACTGGGACGGGGCCGGTCTGCGCGCGGAGTAGCGGATCCAGCCATGGCGCTGGGTGGCGTGGTGGAGCCAGCCATGATGCCGCGGCGGAGGCCGACCAGCGCAGCCAGCGGTGTTGCTACCCTGGTGCTGCATGGGCGCTCCCTTGGGTCAGGGAGACGGGTTGCTGAGGTTGGCCGAGCATGTGCGTGTGGCTTGCTAGCAGGGCTGCCGGCGTGTGACGACTCCCTGGGGTGCCAGCAGCTGTACGAACGGGAGTGGCGACTAATGCTGCTCCTCTCCTCTCATTGAGGAAGTATTTGTTAAGTTGTGTCCCGGTCCCGCTATTGGTTATTGACCGGAGAAGCGTCTTGGTCATGTCTATGATACGTCTCCAACGTATCTATAATTTTTGCTCGTTCCATGTTGTTATATTATCATTCTTGGATGTTTTACAATCATTTTATGGCAACTTTATATCATTTTTTGGGACTACCTATTGACATAGTGCCCAGTGCCAGTTGTTGTTTTTTACTTCGCAGAATATCAGTACCAACGGAGTCCAAACACAATGAAACTTTTTGGAGATTTTTTCTAGACCAGACGACACCAAGTGGGCCAAAGAAGTAGCAGAGAGGAGGCCCGAGGTGAGCACAAGACACCTGGGCGCGCTAGGAGGCCTAGGCGCGCCTAGGTGGGTTGTGCCCACCTCGGTGACCTCCCGCACCATCTCTTAACCCTATAAATACCCAAATATTCCAGAAACCCTAGAGGAGTCGACGAAACACAATTCCAGCTGCCGCAAGTTCCAGAACCACGAGATCCAATATAGACACCGTCACGGAGGGGTTCATCATCCTCATTGGTGCCTCTCCGATGATGCGTGGGTAGTTCATCATAGACTTACGGGTCCGTAGGCAGTAGCTAGATGGCTTCTTCTCTCTTTTTGATTCTCAATACAATGGTCTCTTGGAGATCTATTTGATGTAACTCTTTTTTGCGGTGTGTTTGTTGGGATCGAATGAACTTTGAGTTTATGATCAGATCTACATCCATGAATATCATTTGAGTTTTCTTTTGATCTCTTATATGCATGATTATTTATAGCCTCGTATTTCTTCTTCGAATCTTTGGTTTAGTTAGGCCAACTAGATCGGTTTTTCTTGTCATGGGAAGAGGTGCTTTGTGATGGGTTCGATCGTGCGGTGTTCTTTCCCAGTGACAGAAGGGGCAGCAAGACACGCATGTATCATTGCTATTAAGGATAACAAGATGGGGTCTATTCCTACATGAATAGATCTCGTCTACATCATGTCATCGTTCTTATTGCATTACTCCATTTTTCCATGAACTTAAAACACTAGATGCATGTTGGATAGCGGTCGATGTGTGGAGTAATAGTAGTAGATGCAGGCAGGAGTCGGTCTACTAATCTTGGATGTGATGCCTATATATTGATAATTGCCTTGGATATCGTCATAATTATTCGATCTTCTATCAATTGCCCAACAGTAATTTGTTTACCCACCGTATGCTATTTTCTCGAGAGAAGCCACTAGTGAAATCTACGACCACCGGGTCTATTCTTTATCATATTTGCTTTGAGATATATTTTTATTCGCTTTTATTTTCAGATCTATTATTCCAAAAAAACCCAAAAATATAATGCTGCACTTTTTTATTACTTATTTTATTTCGCGTTTTATCGAGATCTATTTATCCAATCTACACAATTTTTATCCCGTCAACTTGAGAATTTCTGGCGCCGTTACCCAAAGAGGGATTGACAACCCCTCATAAGCATCGGGTTGCAAGTATTTGTTCTTTGTGTGCAGGTACCATTTACATACTGTTGCTTGGTTCTCCTACTGGATTGATACATTGGTTTCATAACTGAGGGAAATACCTACCGTAGTTGTGCTGCATCATCCCTTCCTCTTTGGGGAAATACCAACGTAGTTCAAGCGACATCAAAAGGAATTTCTGGCGCCGTTGCCGGGGAGACATCATCAACATCCATCAGTTTTGTGTGATTGAAGTTTTCATGTTTTGGGTGAGATTACGATGGATGAAGGAATAAGGAGTGAAAAGAGCCTAAGCTTGGGGATGCCCCATGGTACCCCAAGATAATATTCAAGGAGAACCAAGCAACTAAGCTTGGGGATGCCCCGGAAGGCATCCCCTCTTTCTTCTAACGACCATCGGTATTTTACTTGGAGCTATATTTTTATTCGTCACATATCATGAGTTTTGTTTGGAGCGTCTTGTATTATATGAGTCTTTGCTTGTTTTGCTTTTTAGTTTGTCACAAGTATCCTTGCTGGACACACCTATTTGAGAAAGCCAAAATTATGCTACGATTTGTTAGAATTGCTCTTTATGCTTCACTTAAATTTTTTGAGCTATGGAATTTCTCTAGTGCTTCACTTATATCTTTTTGAGCATGGTGTGCTTTAATATTTTTGAAGAAATGCTCTCATGCTTCACTTAGATTAATTTGAGATTTAGTAAAATTTTGAAGAAATTCTCTCATGCTTCACTTATATTATTTTGAGAGACGAAAACATTTTATGCTCATGTTCTTCACTTAGATTTGTTTGAGCTTGTCAAAAGCAATTGCAATATATGAAACTAGTCCCAAAGTGATAGATATTCAAGAGGGATATAATAAAAATTAAACTTTCATGAAGATCATTGGACAAAATAAACTTGATTCTTTGTAATAGTTTTGAGATATGATGATAGTGATATGTGAGTCATGTTGGTGAGTAATTATGCTTTACTAAGAATATTGGTGTTAAGGTTTGTGGTTCCCTATGCAAGCACGAAAGTCAATAGTTATGCAATGAAATTACATCCTACTTGTCGTGCATTATTCGGTGTTAGTTATGCTTAATGCTCGTTTATGTGATTTTTCATTTCTTGGTTGGTTACTTCTCAATCTATTTGCTAGCCTCCACTTGTACTAAGTAGAAATACTACTTGTGCATCCTGTCGTGGGAAACCACGACCACCTATGGGGCCATGAGCCCCTTTTGGTTCGGCGGGGGGATGGGCACGTTGCACAAAGAGCGGAGAAGCGTAACACAGCACGACAGAGATCACACGGGCAATTTTACCCAGGTTCGGGCCGCCGCAAGGCGTAAAACCCTACTCCTGCTTTGGTGGATTGATGGTGGATAATGGTGGAGAACGCGACGCTCTTGCCTGGCAGGATTGCCTCGGGGCGAAAGCGGCCACGCGCGTATGAATGTGTGTGGGTCCGAATCCTTTCTACAGTTGCCATGGGCCTCGTTTTATAGATGAACGGGTCACCACAGTGGCAAATCAGTCTTTACATACTGATTAGATAGCAAATAGTGCTATCATACCTAACTCTGCCGGCGGACAGAGCGCATTAAATGCGCCGCTCAGTGTCACATCACAGCGTGCCTGGTAAGCCTTGCCGGGCCGTTTTGCCAGCTTCGCGCCTGCTTGCTTGACACGTCTCAGGACGGGTGTCATTTGGAGGTGTTTTCTGTAGGAAGTGGCTGCCATGTGGCAGGAAGTAGCCACCTAGTCACTTAGGGGCTTGACACCGCACTGTTCGATGACGTGCGTTGCTGTGAGGTGGTGCGGTGGAGTAGTTTGCCTCTGCAAGCCCCGGCAGGCCTGCCGGGATGATCTGGAGGCTTGCTTCCGGGGTAACCCCAACCCCGCCAGGCTCGTCTGCCCGGCAAGGGAGGTTTTTCCCTTAGTGACATCTTGCTTCTTTGGCTTGACTTGGCCTTCTCGACCAGCTCTCTGATTCTTCAAAGAGCTGATCCCTTCGTGCTTGGTTTGATGTTGGGAGCTGCAAACTTGTTCAGCTTGTGCATAATCTGGGCAACGGACCCAGGGTGTGTTGCACCGACAGGAGCCCCCGGGCCTGGCCCGAACAAGCTGCCGGGCGTCGTCGGGGTAGGCCCTAACCAGTGCACAGGTAGGAGCGTAGTGGTGGCTTGCCATTTTGAGATCTTCTTTGCTTCTTCATTAACCTGAGCCCAGGTCAGTTTCCGGTTCTTCCACACGTCGTGTAACGCCAATTGTAGTGGGGCCACCCTTGTAATGGCCCGTGAATGACTTTAACGCACGGGCGAGTAACTGCCAATTCACTCTTCCCACCACGCCCTTATCCTTGGCCACGTATGCTGCATGCATTGAGTGGGGTAGGTAATGGAGGCGCGTGGTGCGGGAGAGCACCAAGGCAGGGGGCCGGTCTTCTTGGATTGGTGGAGGAGGACGGCGGTTACCCACCGGGGGATCAGCCCCTAACCCTGGCCCTCCTATAAAAGGAGGGGTGAAGGAGGAGTGGGAGTACTCATCCATACACTTCTCTTCCTTTATCCTCCCCTTTCTTCTGGGTATGCTGAAAGGGAGAGCCCGGGGCCAGGCCCCGGGCCCTAGCTTGGGGTTGGTGATGTCGAATGCTTGTGTTGATGCTTGGGGAGTGAGAGAAGGGTATGGTCACGCCTTCGTTGGGGCGGGATTCCTCTCTCATCTTCATGCGAGCTTCAGGAGGGCATGCGAGCGGTGCGGCGGTAGCACTTGAGGTAGCGACTCCGGTGTGCTCGTCGCCGGGCCGCCCGTGGCTTCAATTTTAGTGAGGGGCAATGCAAACGACACCACGCCGAGGCCCGTAACGGACGCAAGGCGTGGTAGTCGATCGTGGCCTATTCCCCCTCTTCCCGCGATGTCGGAGGAGGGTTGCAGAATGGGTTCGCCATCGGTGAAGGCGGACCCGACCTCTTAGGGAACTGCCTGCCCGGCGCATGGGAGAGCCCCTTGTCCTCATACATGCTTCCTTAATGGGCGGTGGCTCCTGATCTTCGGGCCGTCGGAGACGACCATGCTCTCTGTGGGGTTACCCGGAGCGCATGGCACCCGATTTGGCTGTCGTGATGGGAGCTTCGAGCGACAGCGGTACAGAAGGTGGCGGCAACCCACGACGCGTCAAGAACGGGGCGACCGCTCTGACGAGTCGTGTTTGCCGGCGGCACCATCGTCTCCGTCTGGGCTTCCGGCAGCGTCACCATCCGCACCTGCCCTTCGGTTTCTTCCTCCTAGCCTGGGAACGGTGCCATCCTGATCCTGGGGAGGCACCGAATCCCAGCCAGGCCTTCCCTCCGCCTTCTTCGTCTCTCCCTGTAGTTTCGAAGAAGGAGAGGAAAAAGCGAAGGCATCACGGGCATTTTATCTTTTTTCAATCTTAAATCTGTAGGCACTTGCCAAATTTTAGTTCAAACTATGTAATCTCTTTAATCCATGTTTGTGTCCTGTAAGGTCTGTACTTGTTTGTTCAGCATATTAATGAAAAAGATAAACCTTGCCGGGGACTCGTGCATGTAATATGTCCATGCAGAGGTGGGATGCCTCTATAATTTTAAGTAAACAAGTTTCCCCCGGCAAGCTATCCTGCCGGTCCCCTCAGTCTTGTTGTCGCGAAGTTAGGCTTACCGGGCACAAATCATGAAGAGGGGCCAGCCCCCCGCCAGTCCTTTTTCATCAAAGGCCACTGCGATCATCCTGGCAGAAGCAACGTTCGAGTCGAAGGATGGGAGCACCTAAGTTTCGAAAGGCAGCGAGGTTTTCTCATGCACAAGTCTTTACTTATAGAACACGTATGGATAAGAGAAAGAACTCATCTGTTTGGCTTGCCGGAGACCACAGTGTAGGCTCGTCTTCTCATCTCCTCTTGGGGACCAAGTTCATGGCAGGAGCCTGCAGTTTATGCAGATGAAAATGATGCCAGATGTGATCTTATCTACACGAACATGCGATGCTCATGAAATGCTTATGCATGCATGCAATTTGTCGGGGGCCCCCAGCGCTTCATTTATTTCTCTGTTGCTCAGGGTCTGCGCCTGGCTTTGTACAAGGGGTTACATGCAACTGAGGCAAGGCCTGTACAAAAGGGTCGCTGTCGGGCAGGGCCCGATAGCCGTGCCTTACGGGTAGAACTTGCAGAGATGCTCAATATTCCATGAGTTTTGCAATTGAATGCCATCTCCAGTCTCCAGACGGACTGCGCCAGGTCTGGTGACTCGTACTACCCGGTAAGGGCCTTCCCACTTCGGCGTCAACTTGTTTGTACCCTTGGCGGACTGAACGCGCCTAAGGACAAGGTCACCTTTCTCAAAACACCGGGCATGAACCCTGCGGCTGTGATAGTGACACAGGGCTTGCTGGTAGCGTGCAGCATGCGTAGCAGCCCGGAGACGGTTCTCCTCGAGAAGCACAGCATCGTCACGCCGGTGCTGTTCCTCCGCTACTTCATCGTAGGCAAGCACTCGAGGTGACCCGTAAATGAGTTCCGTGGGGATAACTGCTTTTGCCCCATAGATTAGGGAGAAGGGAGTCTGCCCGGTAGCTCGATTTAGTGTAGTTCTGAGGGACCAAAGAACCACCGGCAGCTCGTCGATCCATCACCTGCCGCACTTCTGCAGCTTATCAAATGTTCTTGTCTTGAGTCCTCGCAACACTTCAGTGTTCGCCCTCTCAGCTTGTCCATTGCTTCTGGGATGTGCAACAGAAGCAAATGAGATCTTGCTTTCAAGGGTATGAACATATTGCATGAAGGCGCGGCTCGTGAATTGGGTGCCGTTGTCAGTGATGATCCGGGCAAAGACCCCGAAGCGGCACACCAATCCTTTCAAGAACTTGATATCTGACTGAGCAGTCACCTTTCTCACGGCTTCTACTTCCGGCCACTTTGTAAACTTGTCGATTGCAATGAACAAGAATTCAAAGCCCCTGGCAGCTCGGGGGAAAGGGCCGAGGATATCGAGCCCCCAGACCAAAAACGGCCATGACAAAGGGATTATCTGAAGAGCTTGGGTAGGCAGATGGATGTTCTTGGAATGGAACTGGCAGGCTTCACACTTGGTGACTAGCTCGACCGCATCCTGGAGGGTTGTGGGCCAATAGAATCCTTGTAGGAATGCTTTCCCAACCAAAGCCCTTGATCCAATGTGGGAGCCGCACATGCCTTTGTGTATTTCCGCCAGCAGTTCTTTTCCTTCTTCCCAGCAAATGCACTTCAATTTCACACCGTTGGGCCTTCTTATGTATAGTGTGTCATCGACGAACTGATACATACTGGCCCTCCGGGCTACTCTTTCAGCTTCTTCTTGCTCTTCGGGAAGTTCTCCGGTTTGGAGGAAATGGACTATGTGCCTTGCCCAAGTTGGAGCCTGGGGCTCGGCAACGAGGACTAGCGGCACCTCCTCCTTCGTGGGAGCGCACCCCTCGACCATGAGGACCGGTGGTCTGGTGGGAGGGGGTAGCTCAGCAGCTGAAGGGGAGTTGTTCCCGTCAAACTCTCTGCCGGGAGCCCCGGGAGGCTCTACCGGGAGAGGCTTGCCGGAGTCCAGTTTCCTCCTCTTCCGGGCCATTGTTGCCGAGGATACGGAGGGCTGAGTAAGATGGAGAACAAAAGTTCTTGGTTCCATAGGAAGCTTCTACGTAGCGCACTTTGACAGATGATCAGCAATGCTATTTTCCTCACGGGGTACGTGCTCTGTTTGCAATCCGTCAAAGCGCTCCTCCAGGCTTCTCACTTCCTCAACGTATGCCTCCATCAATGGACTTTGGTAATCCTTGTTGACTTGCCTCACCACAAGTTGTGAATCTCCTCAAATGATCAGCTTGTTGAGCCCCAATTCTGTTGCAATCCTAAGCCCGACAAGGAGCCCCTCATACTCTGCAGTATTGTTGGTCGCCTCCTCCCGAGGAAAATGCATTTGGACAACGTACTTCAGGTGCTCTCTAGTGGGAGCAACGAGAAGCACGCCAGCCCCCGCACCTTGTAGGGAGAAGGCACCATCGAAATACATGATCCATTCTTGGGGTGCTTCCTTGCCGGGAATAACTGTCTCCAGTACCTCTTCATCAGGGGTTGGCGTCCATTCAGCAATAAACTCTACCAATGCCCTGCTCTGAATTGTTGATGTGCTTTCAAACTTCAGGCCAAAGCTGGATAACTCCAATGCCCACTCCACTATTCTGCCAGTAGCCTCAGGGTTTCGGAGTATCCTTTGCAAAGGGAAGCGGGTGACAACCGTGATCTCGTGGGCTTGGAAGTAGTGGCACAGTTTCCTTGAGGCCATGACAAGGCCAAAAATCAACTTTTGCACACCAGAGTACCTGGACCTTGCCCCCTGCAATAGGGAGCTGATGAAGTACACTAGGCGTTGCACCACTTTCTTCCTTGCCGCGTCCTTGGGGTTGCCTCTGCTGCCGTGCTCTTCTTTGTCTTGATCCATATCTGGTCTTGCCGGGCTGTGCTCACTCTCTCCCCCGGAAGGGGCACTAGCTGAGGCTGTTTCCTCTTCCACTTCCTGCTGCGCCACTAGTGCTACACTAACCACTTGATTAGTTGCCGCCAGGTATAGCAGCAACGGCTCTTGTGGTTTGGGAGCAACCAAAGTGGGCACAGAATACAAGTAGGTCTTCAAATCTTGCAGTGCTGCGTCTGCTTCCGGAGTCCACTTCATGGGTCCTGCCTTCTTCAAAATTTTGAAGAACGGCAAGGCGCGCTCGGCAGACTTGCAGATGAACCTGCTAAGTGCGGCAATGCATCCTGTCAAACGCCTCACATTATTAACTGTCTTGGGTGCCTGAATCTGCTCGATAGCCTTGATCTCATCGAGGTTAGCCTCTATCCCGCGATTGGACACAAAGAAACCAAGTAGCTTGCCGGAGGGAACGTCAAACACACACTTCTCCGGGTTCAGCTTCAAGTTGATCTTGCGCAGATTAGCAAACGTTTCTTCTAAGTCCTGGATGAGGGTTGATCTGTCCTTGGTATTGACCACAATATCATCCATGTAAGCTTCAATGTTCCTGTGCAACTGTGATTCAAAACCAATCTGGACTGCTCTCGCAAAAGTGGATCCGACACTCTTCAACCCGAAAGGCATTCACACGAAGCAGTATGTGCCACATGGGGTGATGAATGAGGTTTTCTCTTCGTCTTCCTTGGACATAAAGATTTGATGATATCCAGAGTATGCATCCAGAAAGGAGAGCAAATCACACTCGGAAGTGGAATCCACAATCTGGTCAATGCGTGGCAAGGGAAATGGGTCCTTCGGGCATGCCTTGTTCAGATCCGTGAAATCTATGCAAAGCCTCCATTTCCCATTAGCTTTGCGCACGACCACTGGGTTTGCTAACCATGTTGGATGTAGTACTCCTCTGACCAAACCAGCTGCCTCAAGTTTCTTGATTTCCTCGTCAATGAACTGTTGCCGCTCCAAGGCTTGCTTTCGGACCTTCTGCTTGACGGGTCGGGCATGTGGGCAGACAGCAAGGTGGTGCTCGATTACCTCCCTGGGAACACCGGGGATATCAGATGGTTGCCAAGCAAACACATCAATATTCGCCCGCAGGAAGGCAACGAGCGCGCTTTCCTATTTGTCATCAAGGGTGGCACTGATAGTGAAAGTACCATCAACGCCAGCCAGCCCTGCCAGGACCTTTTTCACATGGGATGCAGCAGCCTTGGATCTCTTGCTATTGAAACTCTCTGGCAAGTCATAAACAGGCGCAGCATACTCCGAAGAGGTACGCTTCCCGGATTCCTTGCTAGCGTCCCTGCTAGCCTTCTTCTTTCCTTTGCTTTCCTTGGCGGGACCTGCGGCTTCAGCGGCCTCTGCCGCGACTGCGTCCCGGTATATCTTATCCACAAAAATAATTGCGTCCTTCTCGTCTGACGGAATGGAAATGACGCCCATCGGCCCTGGTATCTTCAAGGTGTTGTAGGCATAGTGGGATGCCGCCATGAATTTTGCCAGAGCTGGGCGTCCAAGGATTCCGTGGTACGGCAGAGGGAGGTCGACCACATCAAACACAACCTTCTCAGTCCGGTAATTCAAATCTCCCCCGAACGTCACTTGCAACGTGATCTTTCCCTTAGGACGACTCCTGCCGGGGTTGATTCCTTGAAACGTGCCCGTGACCTTGAGCTCTTCCTCTGCTATCTGAAGTTTGCTGATGACCTTTGGGGAAATCAGATTCAACCCGGCCCCGCCGTCAACCAACATCTTTGTGACTTTGAGGTTGCGGATCGTTGGTGAGACCAACAATGGCAAGCACCCTACCGCGGTGGTGCGGTCAGGGTGGTCCTCTTCGTCAAAGACGATGGGCGTGCGTGACCACTTAAACGGCTTCCGAGAATCTGCCGTTGGCTCCACGGTATTGACCTCACGCGCCCACTGTTTAAGTTGGCGGTGAGAGGAGTGCAGAGATGCACCCCCGTCAATGCACGGGGCATCAGTGGCCTTCTGGAATTCCTGCTCGCTGGTTTCCTCTTCATCCCCTCCATCACTTTCATCATTGCAATCCTCCTTCTCTTGGCCCCTAGCGGGTTTTCCTTGGTTTCGAGGAGCCTTGCCGGGGTGGTTTGCTTCATCGCCTCGGCCCTTCCCGCCAGCGCCATTCTGACCTTTTTCCTTATCACGCTTCTCATACTCAGCCCTCTGCTTCTTAACAAGCTGCTCAACCTGATGACATTCCTGGAGATCGTGGCCCTTGGTCCGATGAATCTTGCAGTACGGCCCATAACCTTTCCCAGCCTTCTCGGCAGCCGCAGCCTCCCGACAATCAGTGCACGCAGCAACTTCCTTGCCGGGAGCTTCGGCTTTAGCCTTCTTGCCGGTACTAGGCGTGCCCGATCCCTCAACGGTCATCACTGCCTTATCTTTGCGCCTGTTGTTGCGCTTCTTATTCTTCTTCTTCTGACTGGTGGCCTCGTCGTCATCCTCTGAGTCGATGTCGACGCCATCTTCTTATCCAGGGAGTTTCCTTTCCTCCTCCACCCGAGCACACTTGTCCACCAAGGTGTAAAGCTCCTTCACAGTCTTGGGCAACCGAACGTTCATCTTGGAACGTATCCGACAGTTTCACACGTTGGATTGGAACGCAGCTATCACAGCTGCCGGGTGGATATCTGGAATATTTCTGTGGACTTGGCTAAACCTCTGCATGTACTTCCGCAGAGTCTCTCCTTCCTTCTGTGGGAGAAGCTGCAAATCGCTGGGCCGCCCTGGTTCTTGGTGGCCGCCCGTGAAGGCGCCAATGAACTCATGGTACAGGTCAGCCCAGGTCGAGATGGTGTTCTCCGGCAAATGCATCAGCTAAGACCTCACGTTTGGCTTGAGTGCCAAAGGGAAGTAGTTGGCAAAAACCTTCTCATCTCTTCCCCCGGCGGCTTGAATAGCGATGGTGTAGATGCTCAAGAACTCTCCCGGGTTCAGTCACCCATCATACTTCTCTGGTATCTCTGGTTTGAACGTGCGAGCGGACGGCCAACAGACTTGCCGCAGCTCACGGCTGAAGGCAGGGCACCCAGCCTCGAAAGGCAGGTACCCGCCTCCGCTGAGCGCAGGCTCGTCGACGTTGGGGCCATCGTGCCCATTGGACTGGTGGTGGTCGTCGCGGCGTCGCTCCATGGTGATGCACGCACCCTCCATCTGCCTGTCCTCCGGGGCTCGCCGTCGGCTTTGACGTGCTCGAGGATTGGATGAAGCCATCGAGACATCATCAAGGTCTTGGTCGCGTGGCCCTCATGCTGGTTGCCGTGGTGGGGATTGCACAGTGGGGGTGGCCCCTTCCGCACGGCCAGCGGCGTGGGCTGCCGTCATCGTCTGGGGAGGCCGTGGCGGGCCAGCTCGCTGTGAGCCTCCAGCCTCGGCAAAGCCAATCAGGCTCTAAATGGTGGCTCTCCACTCATCCATCTAATCAGCTGCTGGCGGAAATCTCAGCAGCAGCTGGGCCTGCGCCATGGCCTCCGAAGCGGTGCTTGGCATAGGTGAGGATGATGTAGATCGCAGGGTCACCCGACTCCTGACGGTGCCGGTAGTGGTGGCGCCGGGCTCCCGCCGTCGGGAGCCAATCGCTGGGATGGCGTGGTGACGAGGTGGTGGCACGTGTGCACCAATGACCCCGTTCGGAGCATTGGCTGGGCCAGTTTGCTCCGGGGGAGGTGCATGTCCTGTGACCGCGCCCGCGGCGGGGGCGGCCGGAGGATTACGATTCGCCCCAGGGCGAACGTCACCACCGTGGCTGTGCTCCTCGGCCGGGCAGGGAGGCGCATAATGAATAATCTCTCTACCCGTACCTTGCGGAGCGTGGTCGCTGGGATGTTGTTGGTGTTGTCCTTCTTCGGTGCCTCCAGCTCCTGCTTTGGACAACGCTGCCTGCGTCGACCACGTCCCCCGCAGTGTCCACATCCTCATGCGTCCCCGCATTCCCCGCGGCGTCGGCGATCGTGGGCGGCGGGGCCTTTGAGGTGGACGGGTGAGCTGCGGCACCGGGCTTCTTCTTGGGCTCCATAGTTGATGGAGCCGTCGATGATGAAAATGGCGATGAAGATGACGCGCTGCTTACACTCTCGGGTTCGCGCAAGTGATCCCCCTACCTGGCGCGCCAAAGATGTCGTGGGAAACCACGGCCACCTATGGGGCCATGAGCCCCTTTTGGTTCGGCGGGGGCATGGTCATGTTGCACAAAGAGCGGAGAAGCGTAACACAGCACGACCGAGATCACATGGGCAATTTTACCCAGGTTCGGGCCGCCGCGAGGCGTAAAACCCTACTCCAGCTTTGGTGGATTGATGGTGGAGAATGCGCCGCTCTTGCCCGGCAGGATTGCCTCAGGGCAAGAGCGGCCACGCGCGTATGAATGTGTCAGGGTCCGAATCCTTTCTACTGTTTGCCATGGGCCTCCTTTTATAGATGAAGGGGTCACCACAGTGGCAAATCAGTCTTTACATACTGATTAGATAGCAAACAGTGCTATCATACCTAACTCTGCAGGCGGACAGAGCGCATTAAATGCGCCGCTCAGTGCCACATCACAGCGTGCCCGGTAAGCCTTGCCGGGCCATTTTGCCAGCTTCGCGCCTGCTTGCTTGGCACGTCTTAGGACGGGTGTCATTTGGATGTGTTTTCTGTAGGAAGTGGCTGCCATGTGGCAGGAAGCAGGCACCTAGTCACTTAGGGGCTTGACACCGCACTGATCGACGACGTGCGTTGCTATGAGGTGGTGCGGTGGAGTAGTTTGCCTCCGCAAGCCCGGCAGGCCTGCCAGGATGATCTGGAGGCTTGCTTCTGGGGTAACCCCAACCCCGCCAGGCTCATCTGCCCGGCAAGGGAGGTTTTTCCCTTAGTGACATCTTGCTTCTCTGGCTTGACTTGGTCTTCTTAACCAGCTCTCTGATTCTTCAAAGAGCTGATCCCTTCGTGCTTGGTTTGATCTTGGGAGGTGCAAACGTGTCCTTAGGCCTGTGCATAGTCTGGGCAACGAACCCAGGGTTTGTTGCACCGACACATCCAAAATCCTTGAACCCAGTTTTGTCATATGAGTCCACCATACCTACCTATATGCGGTATTTCCATGCCATTCTAAGCAAATTTGTATGTGCCATCTCTAATTTTCAAAATAAATTTCCTTTTTGTGTGCTCATACCGCTCATGAAGTGGAAGGGGGTGGCCAATATTTTCCATGCTAGATGTGTTATTCTCAAGATGAGTGTTTATTCACTTGTCATTGCACGAGAGTACGACAGTAATAGGGATGCCCAGTCCCGAAATAAAAAAGAAATTTACTTTATGTTGTCAAATAATAAATTACTTGGAAAGTGTTGGTATGGAAGGCACCCGTGGATACAGCTAGCCAGGGATTGTGAAAGAATGGTGGAAAAAGGAATAAACTTTATTTTCTGTTTGGGAACCGCCTATGATATATCTAGGATGGAAAGTGTTGGGAATTACTCGGTCGTTTTCGTTGACGGGAAAAGTATGCCTCTCAAAATTTTGTATCTCTTAATTTAAGCTTTGAGCTCTGGCACCTCTACAAATCCCTACTTCCCTCTGCGAAGGGCCTATCTATTTACTTAATGCAATTTTTATTTTTATTTGAGTCTCCATCTTCTCTTATAAAGCACCAACTAAGGGCACTATGATCATACTTGAGCATTGGATGTAGCTAATATGCGAGTGTGTTTCATGAATGGATCAATGATTGAGCATGATAGGCTAGGGATAACTTTCTTTAGTGTTGATATTTTGAAAGACATGGTTGCTTGTTGATATGCTTGAGTATTGAAATCTTCATGTCAAAACTAGACTATTGCTTTGAACCATATAAAAGTCCAAATGTCCAGGCTACAAAAGAAAAGAATATGTGATGAACATATTAGGCAGCATTCCACATCAAAAATTCTGTTTTTATCATTTACCTACTCGAGGACGAGTAGGAATTAAGCTTGGGGATGCTGATACGTCTCCAACGTATCTATAATTTTTGCTTGTTCCTGCTGTTATATTATCATTCTTGGATGTTTTACAATCATTTTATAGCAACTTTATATCATTTTTTGGGACTAACCTATTGACATGGTGCACAGTGCCAGTTGATGTTTTTTTGCTTGTTTTTTACTTCGTAGAATATCAGTACCAAACAGAGTCCAAACGCAGCGAAACTTTTTGGAAATTTTTTCTGGACCAGAAGACACCAAGTGGGCCAAAGAAGTACCAGAGGGAGGCCCGAGGTGAGCACAAGACACCTGGGCGCGCCAGGAGGCCCAGCCGCGCCCAGGTGGGTTGTGCCCACCTCGGTGACCTCCCGCACCGCCTCTTCGCCCTATAAATACCCAAATATTCCAGAAACCCTAGAGGAGTCGATGAAACACAATTCCAGCTGCCGCAAGTTCCAGAACCATGAGATCCAATCTAGACACCATCACGGAGGGGTTCATCATCCTCATTGGTGCCTCTCCGATGATGCGTGAGTAGTTCATCATAAACCTACGGGTCCGTAGGCAGTAGCTAGATGGCTTCTTCTCTCTTTTTGATTCTCAATACAATGGTCTCTTGGAGATCTATTTGATGTAACTCTTTTTTGCGGTGTGTTTGTTGGGATCCAATGAACTTTGAGATTATGATCAGATCTATATCCATGAATATTATTTGAGTTTTCTTTTGATCTCTTATATGCATGATTATTTATAGCCTCGTATTTCTTCTTCGAATCTTTGGTTTAGTTAGGCCAACTAGATCGATTTTTCTTGCCATGGGAAGAGGTGCTTTGTGATGGGTTCGATCGTGCAGTGTTCTTTCCCAGTGACAGAAGGGGCAGCAAGACACGCATGTATCGTTGCTATTAAGGATAACAAGATGGAGGCTATTCCTACATGAATAGATCTCGTCTACATAATGTCATCGTTCTTATTACATTACTCCATTTTTCCATGAACTTAATACACTAGATGCATGCTGGATAGCGGTCGATGTGTGGAGTAATAGTAGTAGATGCAAGCAGGAGTCGGTCTACTAATCTTGGACGTGATGCCTATATATTGATCATTGCCTTGGATATCATCATAATTATTCGATCTTCTATCAATTGCCCAACAGTAATTTGTCTACCCGCCGTATGCTATTTTCTCGAGAGAAGCCACTAGTGAAATCTACGGCCCCTGGGTCTATTCTTTATCATATTTGCTTTGAGATCTATTTTTATTCGCTTTTATTTTCAGATATATTATTCCAAAAAACCCAAAATATCGTGCTGCACTTTTTTATTACTTATTTTATTTCGCGTTTTATCGAGATCTATGTATCCAATCTACATAATTTTTATCCTGTCAACTTGACAATTTCTGGCGCCGTTACCCAAAGAGGGATTGAGAACCCCTCCTAAGCGTCGGGTTGCAAGTATTTGTTCTTTGTGTGCATGTACCATGTAAATAGTGTTGCTTGGTTCACCTACTGGATTGATACCTTGGTTTCATAACCGAGGGAAATACCTACCGTAGCTGTGCTGCATCATCCCTTCCTCTTTGGGGAAATACCGACGTAGTTCAAGCGACATCAAAAGGAATTTCTGGCGCCGTTGCCGGGGAGACATCATCAACATCCATCAGTTTTGTGTGATTGAAGTTTTCATGTTTTGGGTGAGATCACGATGGATGAAGGAATAAGTAGTGAAAAGAGCCTAAGCTTGGGGATGCCCCATGGTACCCCAAGATAATATTCAAGGAGAACCAAGCAACTAAGCTTGGGGATGCCCCGGAAGGCATCCCCTCTTTCTTCTAATGACCATCGGTATTTGACTTGGAGCTATATTTTTATTCGTCACATATCATTAGTTTTGCTTGGAGCGTCTTGTATTATATGAGTCTTTGCTTTTTTTGCTTTTTATTTTGTCACAAGTATCCTTGCTGGACACACCTATTTTAGAAAGCCAAAATTATGCTATGATCTGTTAGAATTGCTCTTTATGCTTCAATTAAATTTTTTAAGCTATGGAATTTCTCTAGTGCTTCACTTATATCTTTTTGAGCATGGTGTGCTTTGATATTTTTGAAGAAATGCTCATGCTTCACTTAGATTAATTTGAGATTTAGTAAATTTTTGAAGAAATTCTCTCATGTTTCACTTATATTATTTTGAGAGACGAAAACATTTTATGCTCATGTTCTTCACTTAGATTTGTTTGAGCTTGTCAAAAGCAATTGCAATATATGAAACTAGTCCCAAAGTGATAGTTATTCAAGAGGGATATAATAAAAACTTTCATGAAGATCATTGGACAAAATAAAATTGATTCTTTGTAATAGTTTTGAGATATGATGATAGTGATATGTGAGTCACGTTGGTGAGTAATTATGCTTTACTAAGAATATTGGTGTTAAGGTTTGTGATTCCCTATGCAAGCACGAAAGTCAATAGTTATGCAATGAAATTACATCCTACTTGTGGTGCATTATTTGGTGTTAGTTATGCTTAATGCTCGTTTATGTATTTTTTTGTTTCTTGGTTGGTTACTTCTCAATCTATTTGCTAGCCTCCACTTCTACTAAGTAGAAATACTACTTGTGCATCCAAAATCCTTAAACCCAGTTTTGTCATATGAGTCCACCATACCTACCTATATGCGGTATTTCCATGCCATTCTAAGCAAATTTGTATGTGCCATCTCTAATTTTAAAATAAATTTCCATTTTATGTGCTCGTACCGCTCATGAAGCGGCAGGGGGTGGCCAATATTTTCCATGCTAGATGTGTTATTCTCAAGATGAGTGTTTATTCACTTGTCATTGCACGAGAGTATGACGGTAATAGGGATGCCCAGTCCTGAAATAAAAAAGAAATTTACTTTATGTTGTCAAATAATAAATTACTTGGAAAGTGTTGGTATGGAAGGCACCCGTGGATACGGCTAGCCATGGATTGTGAAAGAATGGTGGAAAAAGGAATAAACTTTATTTTCTGTTTGGGAACCGCCTATGATATATCTAGGATGGAAAGTGTTGGGAATTACTCGGTCGTTTTCATTAACGGGAAAAGTATGCCTCTCAAAATTTTGTACCTCTCAATTTAAGCTTTGAGCTCTGGCACCTCTACCAATCCCTACTTCCCTCTGCGAAGGGCCTATCTATTTAGTTAATGCAATTTTTATTTTTATTTGAGTCTCCATCTTCTCTTATAAAGCACCAACTAAGGGCCATTATGATCGTACTTGAGCATTGGATGTAGCTAATATGCGAGTGTGTTTCATGAATGGATCAATGATTGAGCACGATAGGCTAGGGATAACTTTCTTTAGTGTTGATATTTTGAAAGACATGGTTACTTGTTGATATGCTTGAGTATTGAAATCTTCATGTTAAAACTAGACTATTGCTTTGAACTATATAAAAGTCCAAATGTCCATGCTACAAAAGAAAACAATATGTGATGAACATGTTAGGCAGCATTCCACATCAAAAATTCTGTTTTTATCATTTACCTACTCGAGGACGAGTAGGAATTAAGCTTGGGGATGCTGATACGTCTCCAACGTATCTATAATTTTTGCTCGTTTTTTTTTTGTTATATTATCATTCTTGGATGTTTTACAATCATTTTATAGCAACTTTATATCATTTTTGGGACTAACCTATTGACATAGTGCCCAGTGCCAGTTGATGTTTTTTGCTTGTTTTTTACTTCGGAGAATATCAGTACCAAACAGAGTCCAAACGCAGCGGAACTTTTTGGAAATTTTTTCTGGACCAGAAGACACCAAGTGGGCCAAAGAAGTACCAGAGAGGAGGCCCGAGGTGAGCACAAGACACCTGGGCGCGCCAGGAGGCCCAGGCGCGCCCAGGTGGGTTGTGCCCACCTCGGTGACCTCCCGCACCGCCTCTTCGCCCTATAAATACCCAAATATTCCAGAAACCCTAGAGGAGTCGACGAAACACAATTCCAGCCGCCGCAAGTTCCAGAACCACGAGATCCAATCTAGACACCATCACGGAGGAGTTCATCATCCTCATTGGTGCCTCTCCGATGATGCGTGAGTAGTTCATCATAAACCTACTGGTCCGTAGGTAGTAGCTAGATGGCTTCTTCTCTCTTTTTGATTCTCAATACAATGGTCTCTTGGAGATCTATTTGATGTAACTCTTTTTTGCGGTGTGTTTGTTGGGATCCAATGAACTTTGAGTTTTTGATCAGATCTATATCCGTGAATATTATTTGATTTTTCTTTTGATATCTTATATGCATGATTATTTATAGCCTCGTATTTCTTCTTTGAATCTTTGGTTTAGTTAGGCCAACTAGATCGGTTTTTCTTGCCATGGGAAGAGGTGCTTTGTGATGGGTTCGATCATGCGGTGTTCTTTCCCAGTGACAGAAGGGGCAGCAAGACACGCATGTGTCATTGCTATTAAGGATAACAAGATGGGGGCTATTCCTACATGAATAGATCTCGTCTACATCATGTCATCATTCTTATTGCATTACTCCATTTTTCCATGAACTTAATACACTAGATGCATGCTGGATAGCGGTCGATGTGTGGAGTAATAGTAGTAGATGCAGGCAGGAGTCGGTCTACTAATCTTGGACGTGATGCCTATATATTGATCATTGCCTTGGATATCGTCATAATTATTCGATCTTCTATCAATTGCCCAACAGTAATTTGTTTACCCACTGTATGCTATTTTCTCGAGAGAAGCCACTAGTGAAATCTACGGCCCCCGGGTCTATTATTTATCATATTTGCTTTGAGATCTATTTTTATTCGCTGTTATTTTCAGATCTATTATTCCAAAAAACCCAAAATATTTTGCTGCACTTTTTTATTACTTATTTTATTTCACGTTTTATCGAGATCTATTTATCCAATCTACATAATTTTTATCCTGTCAACTTGATAATTTCTGGCTCCGTAACCCAAAGAGGGATTGACAACCACTCCTAAGCGTCAGGTTGCAAGTATTTGTTCTTTGTGTGCATGTACCGTTTAAATAGTGTTGCTTGGTTCTCCTACTGGATTGTTACCTTAGTTTCATACCTGAGGGAAATACCTACCGTAGCTGTGCTGCATCATCCCTTCCTCTTTGGGGAAATACCGACGTAGTTCAAGCGACATCAGTCTACATCATTCTCGAACCCGTAGGGTCCGCATGCTTAACGTTCGTTGACGATATAGTATTATATGAGTTATGTATGTTGGTGACCGAATGTTGTTCGGAGTCCTGGATGAGATCACGGACATGACGAGGAGCTCCGGAATGGTCCGCAGGTAAAGATTGATATATAGGATGATATGGTTGGGCCAAGGGGTAAGGCCCACGAGGCCTTAAGACAGTGCACAAAGGGGTTTTCTTGGAGGGCAGGGGCTAGACGCCAAGGTTCCTGGCATCTGCCCCCTGGGCCAGACGCCATAGTCCGTGGCGTTTACGTAAGCGCTAGGAACCGTGGAGTTTGGCCCTGGAGTATGAGAAGGACTCTTCTTTGCGTTCCAAGCCGACTTTGGGGAGGTCCTCTCCCCAAGTAACGACCCCAGGTCTCAACATATAAATAGAGGAGCAGGGCTAGCCCCTAGAACACAAGTTTTTGAGCCTCCTCTAGTTGGTCCTAGTTGACTAATTAGAGCTAGCCCTAGCTACCTCTAATCCTCATAATTAGAAGCCCAGTGTGGTTCTAATCTCCTACCTCTAGTTCACCACACCGTCACCATGCCATTGTGCTGCCAGAACTCATCTACTACTTCGCCCTCTTGCTGGATCAAGAAGGCGAGGACGTCATCGAGCTGAACGTGTGCTGAGCACGGAGGTGCCGTACGTTCGGTGCTTGATCGGAACAGATCGTGAAGGAGTACGACTGCATGAACCGCGTTAATAAACGCTTCCGCTTAGCGATCTACAAGGGTATGTAGATGCTCTCCCTCTCTTCTAGCTATGCATCTCCATGGATAGATCTTGCGTGTGCGTAGAATTTTTTTGTTTTCCATGCAACGTTCCCAACAGTGGCATCAGAGCCAGGTCTATGCATAGATGATATGCACGAGTAGAACACAAAGGAGTTGTGGGCGGTGATGTTCATATTGCTTACCTCCAATGTCTTATTTTGATTCGGCGGTATTGTGGGATGAAGCTGCTCAGACCAACCTTACATGTCCATGTACACGAGACCGGTCCCACCGACTGACATGCAACTTGTTTTGCATAAAGGTGGCTGGCGGGTGTCTGTTTCTCCTACTTTAGTTTAATCTTATTTGACTACGACTGTCCTTGTAGAAGGTTAAAAGGCAACTTGAAAATCACCGTTGTGGTTTTGCATAGGTAAGAATGGTTCTTGCTAGTTGCCCGTAGCAGCCACGTAAAACTTGCAACAATAAAGTAGAGGACGTCTAACTTGTTTTTGCAGGGTATGTTGTGATGTGATATGGTCAAGACGTGATATGATATATGTTGATGTATGAGATGATCATGTTTTGTAATAAGTTCACGACTTGCATGTCGATGAGTACGACAACAGGCACGAGCCTTAGGGTTGTCTTTAATTTATTGTATGACCTGCGTGTCAATCACTAAAGCGCCATGTAATTGCTTTACTTTATCGCTATGCGTTAGCAATAGTTTTAGAAGCAATAGTTGGCGAGACGACCCCGACGCAACGATGGAGATCAAGGTGTCGTGCCAGTGACGATGGAGATCATGCCATTGCTTTGGAGATGGAGATCAAAAGCACAAGATGACGATGGCCATATCATGTCACATATTTTGATTGCATCTGATGTTTATCCTTTATGCATCTTATTTTGCTTAGAACGACGGTAGCATTATAAGATGATCCCTTCACTTAATTTCAAGATAAAAGTGTTGCTAAAGTTCGTCGTTTCGAAACACCTCGTGATGATCGGGTGTGATAGACTCTACATTCACATACAACGGGTGTTAGCCAGTTTTGCACATGCAGAATACTTGGGTTAAACTTGACGAGCCTAGCATGTACAGACATGGTCTCAGAACACTGGAGACCGAAAGGTCGAACATGAGTCATATAGTAGATATGATCAACATGGAGATGTTCACCATTGAAGACTACCCCATCTCAAGTGATGATCGGACATGGGTTAGTTGATTTGGATCATGTATCACTTAGACAACTAAAATTTATCATGAACTTAGTCCTGATACTTTTTGCAAATCTATGTTGTAGATCAATGGCCCGTGCTACCGTTCCCTTGAATTTTAATGCGTTCCTAGAGAAGGATAAGTTGAAAGATGATGGTAGCAACAACACGGACTGGGTCCGTAACTTGAGGATTATCCTCATTTATGCACAGAAGAATTATGCCCTTGATGCACCGCTAGGTGACAGACCTGCTGCAGGAGCTGATGAAGATGTTATGAACATCTGGCAGGCTCGATCTGATGACTACTCGATAGTTCAGTGTGCCATGCTTTACGGCTTGGAACCGGGACTTCAAAAACATTTTGAACGCCACAGAGCATATGAGATGTTCCAAGAGCTGAAATTGATATTTCAAGCTAATGCCCGGGTTGAGAGATATGAAGTCTCCAACAAGTTCTTTAGCTGTAAGATGGAGGAGAACAGTTCTGTCAGTGAACACATACTCAAAATGTCTGGGTACCACAACCACTTGACTCAGCTGGGAATTGATCTTCCAGTTGAGAGTGTTATTGACAGAGTTCTTCAGTCACTGCCACCAAGCTATAAAGGCTTTGTGATGAACTATAATATGCAAGGGATGACGAAAATGATTCCTGAGCTCTTCGTGTTGCTGAAATCGGCGGAGGTAGAAATCAAGAAAGAGCATCAAGTGTTGATGGTTAACAAGACCACCAGTTTTAAGAAAAAGGGCAAGGGAAAGAAAGGGAACTTCAAGGAGACTGGCAAGCAAGTTGCCGCTCCCGTGAAGAAGCGCAAAGCTAGACCCAAGCCTGAAACTGAGTGCTTCTACTGCAAACGAAATGGTCACTGGAAGTGGAACTGCCCCAAGTACTTGGCAGATAAGAAGGATGGCAAAGTGAACAAAGGTATATTTGATATACATGTTATTGATGTGTTCCTTACTAATGCTCGTAGTAGGGCCTGGGTATTTGATACCGGTTCGCTTGCTCATATTTGTAACTCGACACAGGAGCTGCAAAATAAACGAAGATTGGCTAAGGACGAGGTGACGATGCGCGTCAGAAATAGTTCCAAGGTTGATGTGATCGCCGTCGGCACGCTACCTCTACATCTACCTTCGGGATTAGTTTTAGACCTGAATAATTGTTATTTGGTGCCAGCGTTGAGCATGAACATTATATCTGGATCTTTTTTATTGCGAAACGGTTATTCATTTAAGTCAGAGAATAATGGTTGTTCTATTTATATGAGTAATATCTATTATGGTCATGCACCTTTAATGACTGGTCTATTCTTGTTGAATCTCGATCGTAGTGATACACATATTCATTATATTGATGCCAAAAGATGCAAAGTTGATAATGATAGTGCAACATACTTGTGGCACTGCCGTTTAGGTCATATTGGTGTAAAGCGCATGAAGAAACTCCAAGCAGATGGACTTTTGGAATCACTTGATTATGAATCATTTGATACTTGCGAACCATGCCTCATGGGTAAGATGACTAAAACTCCGTTCTCCGGAACAATGGAGCAAGCTAATGACTTATTGGAAATAATACATACCGATGTATGTGGTCTGATGAGTGTTGAAGCACGTGGCGGGTATCGTTATTTTCTAACCTTCACAGATGATTTGAGTAGGTATGGGTATATCTACTTGATGAAACACAAGTCTGAAACATTTGAAAAGTTCAAAGAATTTCAGAGTGAAGTGGAGAATCATCGTAACAAGAAAATAAAGTTTCTGCGATCTGATCGCAGAGGTGAATATTTGAGTTACGAGTTTGGCCTTCATTTAAGACAATGTGGAATTGTTTCACAACTCACGCCACCTGGAACACCACAGCGTAATGGTGTGTCTGAACATCGTAACTGTACTTTATTAGATATGGTGCGTTCCATGATGTCTCTTACCGATTTGCCTTTATCATTTTGGGGTTATGCATTAGAGACGGCCGCGTTCACGTTAAATAGGGCACCATCTAAATCTGTTGAGACAACACCGTATGAACTATGGTTTAGCAAGAAACCTAAGCTGTCATTTCTTAAAGTTTGGGGATGCGATGCTTATGTCAAAAGGCTTCAGCCTGATAAGCTCGAACCCAAAACAGAGAAGTGCGTCTTCATAGGATACCCTAAAGAAACCATTGGGTATACCTTCTACCACAGATCCGAAGGCAAGATCTTTGTTGCTAAGAATGGGTCATTTCTAGAGAAGGAGTTTCTCTCGAAAGAAGTGAGTGGGAGGAAAGTAGAACTTGATGAGGTAGTTGTACCTTCTCTCGAATTGGAAAGTAGCATATCAGAGAAAACTATTCCCGTGATGCCTACACCAGCCAGAGAGGAAGCATAGATGATCATGATCAAGTTACTACTGAACCTCGTAGGTCGACCAAGACACATACTGCACCTGAGTGGTACGGTAATCCTGTCCTAGAAGTCATGTTGTTAGACAACGGCGAACCTACGAACTATGAAGAAGCTATGATGAGCCCAGATTCCGAGAAATGGCTTGAGGCCATGAAATCTGAGATAGGATCCATGTATGAGAACAAAGTGTGGACTTTGGTGGACTTGCCCGATGATCGGCAAGCCATTGAGAATAAATGGATCTTCAAGAGGAAGACGGACGCTGATGGTAATATCACTGTCTACAAAGCTCGACTTGTCGCAAAAGGTTTTCGACAAGTTCAAGGGGTTGACTACGATGAGACTTTCTCACCCGTAGTGATGCTTAAGTCTGTCAAAACCATGTTAGCAATTGCCACATTTTATAATTATGAAATCTGGCAAATGGACATCAAAATTGCATTCCTTAACGGGTTTCTTAAAGAAGAGTTGTATATGATGCAACCAGAAGGTTTTGTCTATCCTAATGGTGCTAATAAAGTGTGCAAGCTCCAGCGATCCATCTATGGACTGGTGGAAGTGATGACCCACAAGTATAGGGGATCAATCATAGTCCTTTCGATAAGTAAGAGTGTCGAACCAAGGAGGAGCAGAAGGAAATGACAAGTGGTTTTCAGCAAGGTATTTTCTGCAAGCACTGAGATAGTCGGTAACAGGTAGTTTGATAGCAAGATAATTTGTAACGGACAAGTAACGGTAACGGTAAATAAAGTTCAGCAAGGTAGCCCAACCCTTTTGTGGCGAAGGACAGGCCAAAACAATCTCTTATAATAAGCAAAGCGTTCTTGAGGGCACACGGGAATTTCATCTAGTCACTTTCATCATGTTGGTTTGATTCGCGTTCGCTACTTTGATAATTTGATATGTGGGTGGACCGGTGCTTGGGTGCTGTTCTTACTTGAACAAACCTCCCACTTATGATTAACCCCCTCGCAAGCATCCGCAACTATGATAAAAGTATTAATATAAAATCTAACCATAGCATTAAACATTTCGATCCAAATCGGTCCCTTACAAAGTAGCGCATAAACTAGGGTTTAAGCTTCTGTCACTCTAGCAACCCATCATCTAATAACTACTCCACAATGCATTCCCTTAGGCCCAAAGATGGTGAAGTGCCATGTAGTCGACGTTCACATGACCTAAGGGAATCACAACATACATATCATCAAAATATCGAACACATATCAAGTTCACATGATTACTTGCAACATGACTTCTCCCGTGACCTCAAGAACAAAATTAACTACTCACAAATGATATTCATGCTCATGATCAGAGGGGTATTAAATAGCATAATGGATCTGAACATATAATCTTCCACCAAATAAACCATATAGTAATCAACTACAAGATGTAATCAACACTACTAGTCACCACAGGTACCAATCTGAGGTTCCGGTACAAAGATTGAACACAAGAGGAGTTGGTGATGTTGAAGATGTTGATGGAGATTACCCTCCCAAAGATGAGAGGGTTGTTGGTGATGACGATGGCTTTGATTTCCCCCTCTGGGAGGGAAGTTCCCCCGGCGGAATCACTCCATCGGAGGGCAAAAGTGCTCCTTCCCAAGTTTCACCTCGAGACGGCGGCGCTCCATCCCGAAAGTCCTCTCCCTATTTTTTCTAGGTGTCTTGTCATCACCAGGTGGCCCCCCTCCAGTAGTTATTTGCTACAGTATTTTTTTATATATTCCAAAACAATTCTCCGTAAAATTTCAGCTCATTTGGAGATGTGCAGAACATGTATCTCTGACGTAGCTTTTTTAGGTCCAGAATTGCAGCTGCTGGCATTCTCCCTCTCCGTGTAAACCTTGCATATTATGAGAGAAAAGGCATTCAAATTACTCCATAAAGCATTATTATGCATAAAAACATTATAAATAGCAGTAGGAAAACATGATGCAAAATGGACGTATCAACTCCCCCAAGCTTAGACCTCGCTTGTCCTCAAGCAAAAAACCGATATTGAAAAACATGTCCACATGCTTAGAGAGAGAGGTGTCGATAAAAACAAAATACGTACATAGCAGCATCATGCTTATTATTATAACAGTAACAAACTTTTATCATAGAACTTTATCACATAACTTTATCATGTAACTTCTCATGAGCAAGTAACAATTCATCACAACATCGAAGTAAAAGCATAAACTCCATTGAAAACCAACAAACTATGTTCTCAGTCAACTTTGCAACTACAATTCATCATCTTTCCAGGAAGGGTCTCGTATCGGAGCCTTTTGGCAAGTCCACATACTCAACCATCATTTAATCTTCTATGATTGCTAACACTCACAGCATACCCATGAGCAAAAAGTTTCAACTGGACACATAGAAAGATAGGGGCTTATAGTTCTGCCCCCAACGTATTCACCTCAAGGGTGATGTCAACAATAATAACTCATGCTCACTGATATCCAACTGGATATATATGCCTAGATCTTTCCTCACCACATGATGCTTGCAAAAGAGAAAAATAAAAAGGAATAGAGAAGAATACTTTGACTCTTGCATAAAAGTAAATACATAAAAGTAAAAGGTAGGCCCTTCGCAGAGGGAAACAGAGGTTGTCATGCGCTTTTGGGTTTGTATGCCAAATCCCTTAATGCAAAAGAATGTTACGTTATATTGCCTCTTATGATAACAACCTTTATTATGCAGTCCGTCGCTTTTATTACTTTCCCATCACAAGTTCGTACAACGCTTAATTTTCTCTTACACTAAATGATCAAACACATTTAGAAGCAATTTTTATTGCCTTATTACACCGATGACAACTTACTTGAAGGATATTACTCAATCCATAGGTAGGTATGGTGGACTCTCAAAACAAGATTTGGGTTTAGGGTTTTTGGATGCACAAGTAGTATCTCTATTTAGTGCGGAATTTTGGCTAGCAAAGATATTGAGCAAGCACCACATGTTCAAGGATCTATGACAATATAACTTCTATGTGAATATGAACAAACATAAATCATTATGTTGTCTTCCTTGTCCAACGTCAACAATTTTGACATATAATATTTAATGGGGGCTCACAATCATAGAAGATGTCCAAGATAGTGTATTTGCATGTCAATCTTCTCTTCCCTTATTAATTCTTTCATGAATTGCATCATTGACCAATGCTATGTTTGTCAATCTCCAATAAATTTTACCACTTATACTTTTCCTTATGTGATGTCACTACTTACCATAAGATTAGCATATGATCTTTTCGATTATTTCTTTTTATTTGATTGCAACATAAAAGTAAAGAAGCAAAAACTCAAACTAAACTTTATTATATAACTCTCACTCGATTACAAAGATAGATAGATCACGAGAACTAATACTAGAAGATAGATCATGCTAAACTTTTATTCAACTAATTCATGATAAAACTGAAGATCAAACTAAAATAGGTAAAGGCAACAAGTGATGGTGATACGATACCGGGGCATCTCCCCCAAGCTTGGCACAAGCCAAGGGGAGTGCCCATACCCATGTACTCAAGTTTCCTTTGGTGGGGAAGATGATGATGGTGGTGGTGATGAGGTAGTAGCGAGCTTATCCTCCGGCTTCCATGGCAGCGGCTCACCATCATAAGAGGAAGCATGAGTCTCGCGAGTCCTGCAAGTGGCAGCTAAACTCATACCTTTAAATCTTGCCTCATATTCAAAGACTTGATTTTGGAGATCATAGATTTGGCTTTGTAGAAAGTTGATTTGCTCGTTGAGGGTGAAGACGATGTCCTTCATGGACCGGCCATCCACCTTGTGATCACGGGTGAAATCCGTAATCATGAGGTGATTGGCACTGAGTCCACACTCCACCATCCCTTTGCACTTGAAGACCTCCTGCTCCATGGCTTCGAGCCTGGCCTCCATGGTTCCCGTCCCCTTGGGCCCTTGAACATCCCGGATGTGGAGCACCCCCTCATGCATCTCGATGGTTTGAGGGTGCTTCATCACCTCCGACAAGTAGGGGTTGATTACCCTTTCGAAGAACTTGTCCTTGGAGGAGCTCGGTGCGGCCATGGCGATCTATATCTGTCAGAAAACAGCAAGAAACAAGAACAGAAGATTTCTTCGTGATGAAGTGGTCAATACATCCGGGGGGTATATAAAGATTTTTTTATCTTGGGAAACAAGCAAATGAGAGGAAAACGGAGTCGAGAAGGTTCCCGAGGTGGGCACAAGCCACCTGGGTGCGCCAGGGAGGGCAGGTGCACCTTGGTGTATTGTGCCCTCCTCGGTTGCCTTCCTGGTTGTTTCTTATTTTCCTAATTTTTCTAATATTCCAAAACTGGCAGAAAATATTTTTGCGTATTTTTTGGAGTCCGTTTACTTACCATATCATGTACCTCCTCTTTTTCAGGATTCTGGAGTGTTCTGGAAGGTTTCTTTTATGTGTTCCTCCGGTGTCATGGTTTGGATAATATTGCTTTCAACATTAATAGGCGTACCTGAGATATAGTGTTTAATTCTTTGTCCATTGACCACCTTCGGGTTAGTACCTTCGGCATTATTAATCTTGATAGCTCCAGAGCGATAAACCTCTTCGATAATATATGGTCCTTCCCATTTGGAAAGAAGTTTTCCCGCAAAGAATCTAAAACGAGAGTTGTACAAAAGAACATATTCCCCAACTTTGAATTCCCGCTTTTGGATTCTTTTGTCATACCATCTTTTAACTTTTTCTTTAAATAGTTTGGCATTTTCATAAGCTTGGGTTCTCCATTCATCTAGTGAGCTAATATCAAATAACCTCTTTTCACCGGCAAGTTTGAAATCATAGTTGAGTTCTTTAATTGCCCAATATGCTTTGTGTTCTAACTCAAGAGGCAAATGACAAGCTTTTACATAAACCATTTTATAAGGAGACATGCCCATAGGATTTTTATAAGCTGTTTTGTAAGCCCAAAGTGCATCATCTAATTTCTTAGACCAATTCTTTCAAGACCTATTGACAGTTTTTTGTAATATTAGTTTTATTTCTCCAGTGCTAAGTTCAACTTGACCAGTAGATTGGTGATAGGGGGATGCAATTCTATGGTTAATATCATATTTAGCAAGCATTTTACGGAAAGCACCACGAATAAAGTGAACCACCATCAGTCATTAAATATCTAGGGACTCCAAACCTTGGGAAAATAACTTCTTTAAGCATCTTAATGGAAGTGTTATGATCAGCACTACTAGTTGGAATAGCTTCTACCCACTTAGTAACATAATCTACAGCAACCAAAATATGTGTACACCCATTAGAGGAAGGAAAAAGTCCCAGATAATCAAACCCCAAACATCAAATGGTTCAACAGCAAGTGAATAATTCATAGGCGTTTCCTGACGCTTACCGATATTACCAATTCTTTGACATTCATCACAAGATAAGACAAACTTACGGGCATCCTTGAAGAGAGTAGGCCAATAAAAACCAGATTGCAATACCTTGTAAGCAGTTCAATCTCCCGCATGATGTCCTCCATAAGCTTCGGAATGACATTTCCGTAGGATTTGTTCCTGTTCATGCTCAGGTACACAACATCTAATAATACCATCTACTCCTTCTTTATAAAGATGTGGGTCATCCCAAAAGTAATGTCTTAAATCATAAAAGAATTTTTTCTTTTGTTGGTATGTGAAACTAGGCGGTATATATTTAGCAACAATGTAATTAGCATAGTCAGCATAACAAGGTGTGTTGTGAGAAACATTTATTCCAGCTAGTTGTTCATCAGGAAAACTATCATCAATAGGTAGTGGGTCATCAAGAATATTTTCTAACCTAGACAAGTTATCTGCTACGGGGTTCTCAGCTCCTTTCCTATCAGTGATATGTAAATCAAATTCTTGTAGAAAGAGAACCCACCTAATGAGTCTAGGTTTGGCATCTTTATTTTCCATAAGATATTTTATAGCAGCATGATCAGTGTGAACAATTACTTTGGAATCAACAATGTAAGATCTGAATTTATCACAAGCAAACACAACTGCTAAAAATTCTTTTTCAGTAGTAGCATAATTTCTTTGGGCACTGTCTAGAGTTTTACTAGCATAATGGATAACATTTATTTTTTAATCAACTCTTTGTCCTAGAACAGCACCAACAGCATATCACTAGCATCACACATAAATTCAAAAGGCAAGTTCCAATCAGGTGGTTGAAATATAGGTGCAGTAGTTAAGGCTTTCTTATGTGTTTCAAAGGCTTCTACACAATCATCATAAAAAACAAATGAAATATACTTTTGTAAAAGATTTGTAAGAGGCCTAGAAATTTTAGAGAAGTCTTTAATAAACCTCCAATAGAAACCAACATGACTCAGGAAACTACGAATACCTTTAATATCTTTAGGACATGGCATTTTCTCAATTGCATCAACTTTAGCTTTATCCACCTCGATACCTCATTCGGAAATTTTATGCCCCAAGACAATACCTTCATTAACCATAAAGTGGCACTTCTCCCAATTCAAGACAAGATTAATTTGCTCACATCTCTGCAAAACTCGATCAAGGTTGCTTAAGCAATCATCAAAAGAAGTTCCGTAAACAGAGAAATCATCCATGAAAACCTCAACAATCTTTTCACAAAAATCAGAGAATATAGCAGTCATGCATCTTTGAAAGGTAGCAAGTGCATTGCATAAACCAAAAGGCATATGTCTATATGCATAAGTTCCAAAAGGACAAGTAAAGGTGGTTTTCTCTTGATCAGGTTCTGAAACAGGTATTTGAGAAAAACCAGAATATCCATCAAGAAAACAAAAATGTGTATGCTGAGATAATCTTTCTAGCATTTGATCAATAAAAGGCAGAGGGTAATGATCTTTTCTAGTAGCTTTATTCAATTTTCTAAACTCAATTACCATTCTATAGCCAGTAACTATTCTTTGTGGAATAAGTTCATTTTTATCATTAGGAACAACAGTAATACCTCCCTTTTTAGGGACACAATGAATAGGACTTACCCATCTACTATCAGCCATGGGATAGATTATACCTGCTTCCAGAAGCTTTAGTATTTCAGTTCTTACCACTTCTTTCATCTTAGGATTCAAACGTCGTTGGTGATCAAAACGGGTTTAGCATCAGGTTCCATATTAATCTTGTGCTGACAGAGAGTGGGACTAATGCCCTTAAGATCATCAAGAGTATATCCAATAGCAGCACGGTGCTTCTTTAGAATTTTTAATAATCTTTCTTCTTCATGTTCTGAAAGTTTAGCACTAATAATAACATGGTATATCTTTTTCTCATCAAGATAAGCATACTTCAAAGTGTCTCGCAATTGTTTTAATTCAAACACAGGATCACCTTTAGGTGGAGGAGGACCTCCAAGAGTTTCAATAAGCAAATTGTGTTTAAGCAGAGGGTGTTGTTCAAAGAATATTTTATCTATCTCATTTCTTTTATGCAAGTGCATATCATTTTCATGGTCTAGCAAATATTGTTCTAGTGGATCAGTAAGAGGCATGGCAATAGAAGCAAGACCAATTATTTCATCCTTACTAGGTAATTCTTTCTTATGAGGTTGTCTACTAAACTTGGAGAAATTAAACTCATGAGATTCATCACCAAAACTAACACTGACAGCTTGTTTATGGCAATCTATAGTAGCATTAACAGTGTTCAAGAAAGGTCTACCAAAGATTATGGAACAAAAATCATATTGTGGGGAACCAAGAACTAGAAAATCAGTAGGGTATTTTATTTTCCCACACAAAACTTCAACATCTCTAACTATCCCAAGTGGTGTGATGGTGTCTCTATTAGCAAGTTTAATAGTAACATCTATGTCTTCTATTTCAGCGGGTGTTATATCATTCATAATTTATTGGTATAAGGTAAAAGGAATAGCACTCACACTAGCACCTAAGTCACATAAACCATGATAACAATGATCTCCTGTTTTAACTGAGACAACAGGCATGCCAACAATAGGTCTATGTTTACCTTTTTCATCGGGTTTGCCAATTCTAGCAGCTTCACTCCCCGACAACGGTGCCAGAAAAGAGTCTTGATGACCCACAAGTATAGGGGATCAATTGTAGTCCTTTCGATAAGTAAGAGTGTCAAACCCAACGAGGAGCAGAAGGAAATGACAAGTGGTTTTCAGCAAGGTATTTTCTGCAAGCACTGAAATAGTCGGTAGCAGGTAGTTTGATAGCAAGATAATTTGTAACGGACAAGTAACGGTAACGGTAAATAAAGTTCAGCAAGGTAGCCCAATCCTTTTGTGGCGAAGAACATGCCAAAATGGTCTCTTATAATAAGCAAAGCGTTCTTGAGGGCACACGGGAATTTCATTTAGTCACTTTCATCATGTTGGTTTGCTTCGCGTTCGCTACTTTGATAATTTGATATGTGGGTGGACCGGTGCTTGGGTGCTGTTCTTACTTGAACAAACCTCCCACTTATGATTAACCCTCTCGCAAGCATCCGCAACTATGAGAAAAGTATTAAGATAAAATCTAACCATAGCATTAAACATTTTGATCCAAATCGGTCCCTTACAAAGTAGCGCATAAACTAGGGTTTAAGCTTCTATCACTCTAGCAACCCATCATCTAATAACTACTCCACAATGCATTCCCTTAGGCCCAAATATGGTGAAGTTCCATGTAGTCGACGTTCACATGACACCACTAAGGGAATCACAACATACATATCATCAAAATATCGAACACATATCAAGTTCACATGATTACTTGCAACATGACTTCTCCCATGACCTCAAGAACAAAAGTAAGTACTCACAAATGATATTCATGCTCATGATCAGAGGGGTATTAAATAGCATAATGGATTTGAACATATAATCTTCCACCAAATAAACCATATAGTAATCAACTACAAGATGTAATCAACACTACTAGTCACCCATAGTTACCAATCTGAGGTTCCGGTACAAAGATTGAACACAAGAGATGAACTAGGGTTTGAGAGGAGTTGGTGCTATGGAAGATGTTGATGGAGATTTCCCTCCCAAAGATGAGAGGGTTGTTGGTGATGACGATGGCTTCGATTTCCCCCTCCGGGAGGGAAGTTCCCCCGGCAGAATCGCTCCGCCGGAGAGCAAAAGTGCTCCTACCCAAGTTCCGCCTCGAGATGGCGGTGCTCCATCCTGAAAGTCCTCTCCCTATTTTTTCTAGGTCAAAATGACTTGTATACCAGAAGATGGGCACCGAAGGTGGGCCGGGCTGGCCACAACCCACCAGGGCGTGCCCAGGTGTCTTGTGGTCACCAGGTGGCCCCCCTTCGGTAGTCATTTGCTCCAGTATTTTTTATATATTCCAAAATAATTCTCCGTAAATTTTCAGCTCATTTGCAGATGTGCAGAATAGGTATCTTTGAAGTAGCTTTTTTAGGTCCAGAATTCCAGCTGCCGGCATTCTCCCTCTTTGTGTAAACCTTGCATATTATGAGAGAAAAGGCATTAGAATTACTCCAAAAAGCATAATTATGCATAAAAACATTATAAATAACAGTAGGAAAACATGATGCAAAATGGACGTATCAGCAAGCATCTCGGAGTTGGAATATACGCTTTGATGAGGCAATCAAAGCATTTGATTTTATACAGACTTACGATGAAGCCTGTATTTACAAGAAAGTGAGTGGGAGCTCTGTAGAATTTCTGATATTATATGTGGATGACATATTGCTAATTGGAAATGATATAGAATTTGTGAATAACTTAAAAGGATATTTGAATAAGAATTTTTCAATGAAAGACCTCGGTGAAGTTGCTTATATATTAGGCATCAAGATCTATAGGGATAGATTGAGACGCTTAATAGGACTTTCACAAAGCACATACCTTGACAAAGTTCTGAAGAAGTTCAAAATGGACCAGTCAAAGAAAGGGTTCTTGCCTGTGTTGCAAGGTGTGAAATTAAGTCAGACTCAAAGTCCGACCACGGCAGAAGATAGAGAGAGAATGAAAGTCATTCCCTATGCCTCAGCCATAGGTTCTATAATGTATGCCATGCTGTGTACCAGACCTGATGTGTGCCTTGCCATAAGTTTGGCAGGGAGGTACCAAAGTAATCCAGGAGTGGATCACTGGACAACGGTCAAGAATACCCTGAAGTACCTGAAAAGGACAAAGGATGTGTTTCTCGTTTATGGAGGTGACGAAGAGCTCATCGTAAAGGGTTACGTCGATGCTAGTTTCGACACAGATCCGAATGACTCTAAGTCGCAAACCAGATATGTATTTACATTGAATGGTGGAGCTGTCAGTTGGTGCAGTTCCAAGCAGAGCGTCGTGGCGGGATCTACATGTGAAGCGAAGTACATAGCTGCTCCGGAAGCAGTGCATGAAGGAGTCTGGATGAAGGAGTTCATATGAGTTCTGGGTGTAATACCCAGTGCATCGGGTCCAATGACAAGCTTTTGTGACAACACTAGAGCAATTGCCTTAGCCAAGGAGTCTAGGTTTCACAAGAGAACCAAACACATCAAGCGGCGCTTCAACTCCATTCGTGAAAAGGTCAAGGATGGAGACACAGAAATTTGCAAAGTACATACGGATCTGAATGTGGCAGACCCGTTGCCTAAACCTCTTCCGCGGGCAAAACATGATCAACACCAAGACTCCATGGGTGTTAGATTCATTACTATGTAATCTAGATTATTGACTCTAGTGCAAGTGGGAGACTGTTGGAAATATGCCCGAGAGGCAATAATAAAGTGGTTATTATTATATTTCCTTAATCATGATAAAGGTTTATTGTTCATGCTATAATTGTATTGATCGGAAACTTAAATACATGTGTGAATACATAAACAAATACCAAGTCCCTAGTGAGCCTCTACTAGACTAGCTCGTTGATCAAAAGATGGTTAAGGTTTCCTAACCATAGACATGAGTTGTCATTTGATAACAGGATCACATCAATAGGAGAATGATGTGATGGAAAAGACCCATCCGTTAGCATAGCATATGATCATTCAGTTTTTGCTACTGCTTTCTTAATGTCAAATACATATTCCTTCGACCATGAGATCATGCAACTCCCGGATACCAGAGGAATACCTTGTGTGCTATCAAACATCACTTCGTAACTGGGTGATCATAAAGGTGCTCTATAGGTATCTCCGAAGGTGTCTGTGTAGTTGGCGTGAATCGAGATTGGGATTTGTCACTCCGTATGATGGAGAGGTATCTCTGGGCCCTCTCGGTAATACAACATCACAAGAAGCTTGCAAGCAAAGTGACTAAGGAGTTAGTTACAAGATGATGTATTACGGAACGAGTAAAGAGACTTGTCGGTAACGAGAATGAACTAGGTATGGAGATACCAACGATCGAATCTTGGGCAAGTAACATACCGACGGACAAAGGGAACTACGTATGTTGTCATAAAGGTTCGACCGATAAAGATCTTCGTAGAATATGTAGGAACCAATATGGGCATCCAGGTCCCGCTATTGGTTATTGATCGGAGAAGCGTCTCGGTCATGTCTACATCATTCTCCAACCCGTAGGCTCCGCACGCTTAACGTTCGTTAACGATATAGTATTATATGAGTTATGTATGTTGGTGACCGAATGTTGTTCAGAGTCCCGGATGAGATCACGGACATGACGAGGAGCTCCAGAATGGTCCGCAGGTAAAGATTGATATATAGGATGATATGGTTGGCCAAGGGGTAAGGCCCACGAGGCCTTAAGACAGTGCACAAAGGGGTTTTCTTGGAGGGCAGGGGCTAGACGCAAGGTTCCTGGCGTCTACACCCTGGGCCAGACGCCGTAGTCCGTGGCGTTTACGTAAACGCCAGGAACCATGGCGTTTGGCCCTGGAGTCCGAGAAGGACTCTTCTTTGCGTTCCAAACCAACTTTGGGGAGGCCCTCTCCCCAAGTAACAACCCCAGGGATCAACATATAAATAGAGGAGCAGGGCTAGCCCCTAGAACACAAGTTTTTGAGCCTCCTCTAGTTGGTCCTAGTTGACTAATTAGACCTAGCCCTAGCTACCTCTACTCCTCGTAATTAGAAGCTCAGTGTGGTTCTAATCTCCTCCCTCTAGTTCACCACCACCGTCACCACGCCGTCATGCTGCCGGAACTCATCTACTACTTCGCCCCTCTTGCTGGATCAAGAAGGCGAGGAAGTCATCAAGCTGAACGGGTGCTGAGCGCAGAGGTGCCGTGCGTTCGGTGCTTGATCGGAACGGATCGTGAAGGAGTACGACTACATCAACCACGTTGATAAACGCTTTCGCTTAGTGATCTACAAGGGTATGTAGATGCTCTCCCCCTCTCGTAGCTATGCATCTCCATGGATAGATCTTGTGTATGCATAGAATTTTTTTTGTTTTCGATGCAACTTTTCCCAACAAGTAGGCCACCGGGTGCCCGTCTTGAACCAACACTGCGCCACATGCTAGTGTTGCACGCGTCGGTCTTGGGTGTCAAAGGCTTCTCAAAATTCGGCAGTGTGAGCACAGGCGCGGTCACCATGGCCCGCTTGAGGAGGCCGAAGGCCACCTGGGCGTGCTCTATCCATCGAAGCCATTCTTGGTCATCAATTTGCTCAGGAGCTCCGTGATGATGCCATAGCACACAATGAACTTCCTATAGTATCCCGTCAGACCCAAGAAGCAGCGGAGCTTGGTGGCCATCAACGGCGTTGGCCAGGACAGCATTGCTTGGTTCTTCTTCGGGTCCACCACCACCTCGAGATGATGTGTCTGTTGGAAATAATCCCTAGAGGCAATAATATTGTATTATTTATTTCCATATTTTTAATTAAGAGTTTATATTCTATGTTATAACTACTATGATTCTGGAATATGTGGTTCAGAGGAAAACTCATAAGCACGTGTGGAACGATAAAACGGTAAAACCTGATCCCTAGTCTTGCTTCTAGGACTAGCTCAAGTGTTGTATGTTGATCATGTTTTCTGGACCTTGGCATTTTTGTTAAGTGTAACAATAATCCCAAAACAACATTTAGAGTATGATGTTAGAAGAAAAATCATATTGAATTGGCCCAACTTGTTTATTATACTTTGAGATGCAACCGTCACAAGTCTAATAGATATAGCACGGAGAGTTAACCTATAGTTTAGTTTCTTAGACCATGGGAGTATCATAGTCACTTCTTACCAGACGATGGACTTTAGGGTTGCTCAAACGTCATCTGTAACACGCGATGATCATAATGACAACTTTCAGGTTCATCGAAAAGTATGACAAGGGGCTGGATAGCTCAAGAGTGGGATTTGCTCCTCTAATGATGGAGATTCTTAGGGCCCTCTTGGTGTGATGGACTCCATCATCGTCTGTCCAGACACAGGTGACTAGGTCACATGGATGCCGGAACATGTCAACGAGAAAGAAGAACAAAACCGGTAACGAGGAGACTGATATAGTGAGCATGAGCATGACTCAAGAGGATACCGATATATCTCACCTCGGGTTTTGTAATGTATCGCAAAGCAAAGTTAATGGCACATGATAACCAAAAGTTCACTCGAATATCATTTTGTGTATTTATAGGGATCAATATGGATGTCCATGGTTCCGCTATTGATCATTGAAAGAAAGGGAGTTTCGTTCATGCCTATGTTTTACCGAACCTACAGGGTCACACGCTTAAGGGAATCATGATCTGCTGAGTATTAGTGGAGTGAGAGTTATGAGAAAATATTCACAGAATAGTTTCAGAAATATTAGAAATAGTTTCAAGAGAACGGAAGCGCTTCGGGGTTACTGTAAGAGTTTTGGGGAATACCAGAAAATGATATATAGGCGGAAAATATTTTTGGGGACTTTCAATAAATGTAAAAGGTTCTAATATTAATTAGGAGGCTTCTAGAATTTATTTAATATCAACAGGCTAAAGAAAATACGAAAAAGGCCTATTATGAGAGAGTTAATGGCCTCGAAGGCCCATTAGTGGAGGCACCCCAAGGGGAGGCCAAATTGGGAGATGGAATTGGACTCCACCATTCTAGTTCTTTCTAATCCTCATAATAGAGAAGCCTCATGAGGTTCTCTTCCCCTTCCTCTAATTCTCCGGCGACCATTAGCTCTGGACGATGAAGCGTGTGACGCCCCCGGCTCAATCGTGCACTAATCATACACGCAAATGCACACGATCAAGCCTAAGGACTCACGGGAAGATATCACAACACAACTCTAAAACATAAATAAAGTCATACAAGCTTTATATTACAAGCCAGGGCCTCGAGGGCTCGAATACATAGCTCGATGGCATACAAGCGTCAGGGAAAGCATCAGATATCTGAGTACAGATATAAAAGAGAAATAGAAAGGCCTTTAGAAAGGCGGGGCAAAATAAAACACTACGATCGAAAGGCGTAGGTCTCCTGCCTGGGACCCTCCAATCCTACTCCTGGTCGTCGGCCAACTCGTAGTAGTATCCACCCTCGGGGTAGTAGTAGTAGCGATCGTTGGCGGGGGCAGCTGTATCCGGGGCTCTGTCATCTGGTTGCATCGAAAGGATATGGGGGAGAAGAAAGCAAAGCAACCATGAGTACTCATCCGAAGTACTCAGCAAGCAAGGATCTACACTAGATATGCAACATTATCAAAGGGAGGCTGTATATGTGGACTGGGCTGCAGAAATGCCAGAATAGAGAGAAGGCCTAGTCCTATCGAAGACTAGCATCTTCAGCATTTTCAAGCATCTTGCAGCATTTAGAAGAGTACAGAAAAACATAATACAAAGTAATAGTAGTGTCATCAATCTCACTCAGAGATCCTTTCTCGACTCCCTGCGAGAAAGCAATCCCAGAGCCATACATTCATCAACCTCGTCCAGAGATCCTTTCTTGACTCCCTGCGAGAAAGCAATCCCAGAGCCATACTATCCATTTCTCATCTCAAGTATCCAGTTCTAGTTGTATCGATCGGGATACAACTCCAAGCGTCCGTTACCGAGGATCCGGCTATGCATAGATTAGTTCTTCCCTGCAGGGGTGCACCAACTTACCCACCATGCTCGCTTAACTCCGGTCGGACACACTATTCTGGGTCATGCCCGGCCTCGGCCAAACGACACACCGCAGCCCTACCTAGAGCTCAGCAGAGAGGTCCCCGCCGGTCTACATCCTAAGCGCTCAGGGGTCTTGGGACATCGCCCTGTGCACTCCGGGTCATTGTGTGCAGGGTGGATACCAGCACCGCCTCGGATGGTCGGCATGATCCGACCGTGCCACAATGCTGAACTGGACGTCTGATAGAGCTTTCGGCTGATGCCACGATGCAGAGTACCCATATTTATTCCCGCGTGATGGTTAGTGCTATCGGGCCAGAGGCCCACTCAGATCAAATATCCAAATCGTAGTGTGTTGGTAGTGCGGTAACGAGCAGAGACTCACGGTCGATATGACCCCGTCGCCCCGTCTCGAGGACTTGCGGCAAGGGCCAAGAATGCCCGGCCATGCCTCGTATTCATCACTCGGGCACCATCCAGGCAACCCGTCTTCACATCACACCCGGGTACCCCTCAGGGTCGACTCGCCTTCCAAGTAGCAGTGTAAAGTCCAATTATCCATGTGTCCATAACATCAAGGGAATCCGAGGTATCACCCTCGTTGGATTCCTACTAGATGTATCCGTCAAGGTGAACTCGGAGGAATCACCCTCGATGGGTTCACACTTGAGGTGTTCCACGACAGCGTCGTTATCGAAAGTGGGGAAGGAGGAATCAGCCTCGATGACCACGACCGAATAGCTACTCTACAGAGTTAACATCAGAAGTGCTACAAGAGGTTTCACCCTCGGCACTCGATAGTAACGCTGCAGTGTCGTTACAACTAAGGGGGGTGATGTGCGGTGCCGGGGCCTGGTCTTCGATCCCGTTGATCGGGTCTTCTGATAATCCAGCGGGGCAGTCGGGATAACTGGGGTCACTGATAGGTCTCTACCCAGCCTATACTAAGCAGTTTAGGATAAGCAGGTAAGGTTTCAAATGCAGGTTAAAATAAACACGCTATGCATCAGAATAGGTAAAGCAGTAGCAGCAGCATTTCTAATGCAAGCATGAGAGAGAAAGAATAGGTGATATCGGTATGCTCAAAGGGGGGGTGCTTGCCTGGTTGCTCGGCGGCAAAGGCAAGGTCGTCAACGGTGTCGTCGGGCTCCTGAGCCGCGTCGGTCTCGGGAAAAGCGTCTGTAGCGGGGTCTACCGAGAGAGAAGAGGGGGAGGAAACAGTAAATATAAAGCAAACAAGAGCATGTCATGACAATACACAGAGCTAGGGGTGTTCTGACGCGGTGCTACATGATATAGGTGAAGAGGGAAAACATCCGGGAATGTTTTCCTGAAGTTTGACGTTTTCAGGCAGATGAAATGGAGGTGGAATGTTGCATGTTCACTATGCTAGGGACATGCGGCGGACGAACGGACTATGTATTCGGATTCGTCTCGTCGTTCTGAGCAACTTTCATGTACAAAGTTTTTCGATCTGAGCTACGGATTATTTTATATGAATTTCTAAAGTTTAAACTAATTTCTAAAACTATTTAAATTATTAAAACAACATTATCCAGAACAGTACGGGGGTGACGTCAGCATGACGTAAAGGTGATGTCAGCGGTCAACAGAGGGGCTGACCAGTCAAACCTGACCAGTGGGTCCCACTGGTCAGTGACTGAACTAATTAGCAGAGTTAAATTAACTAATCTAATCCTAATCAACTAGCGGGACCCACCAGTCAGTGTCTTATACTAATTACAATTAGTTTAAAATTTGAATTAGGGTTAATTAGGCGCTGGGGCCCGCAGGTCAGTGACAGCGGTTGACCAGTCAGCAGGGTTGACTGGTCAACTGGGCCCGCGGGGCCCGGCGTCAGCGGCACAGGGGCGGCCCCACGCGGTGCCACGTGGGCGCCCGGTCAGCGCCGGCCGCCGGAGCCCTCCGGCGAGCCCGAGTGCGGCAGCAACTCCGGCGAGCCCGGAAATCACCTACGGTGGTCCGCTTGCGGCGGGGTCTGGCCCATTCGATCGAGCGGACAAGGCCGCACCCAACCGTGGTGGTGGTCGGTCCAAGGGAGGTCGGGAGCGTCGCTGGCGTCGAGCGAGGCGGACGCCGAAGTACGGTGGTGGGTGAAGACGACGCAAGAGCTCGCGCGGGAGCAAAAGGAGCAGCTAGCGGGGAACTACGCGTCGCGGGGAGGCTAACGGGCACCCTCATTCGACCAATTGGTCACCGGAACCGTGTCGGCGACAAGCTTGCACGACGGCGGTTCGGCCATGGTGGCGACGGAGGCTACGGGCACCAACAGAGAAGAGAAAGATGGGGAATATGGTGTGGTGCTCACCGTGGGGCACAAGGAAGGCCCGGCGAGGGGCTTAGGAGCAGCAGAGGGGGCGCAATCGCCGGAGGGGTTCATCGGAGCCGCGGAAGATGACGGTCTTGTGGGGCTCGACACAACGGCTCCCGGCTTGACCCAGCGGTAGTAGGCGATGTGGAAGGCGACGGCGGAGCGGAGGGACTCGACGAAAGGGCAGGGGGAGCTAGGTGGCCTCGCCTACGTCGAGGTCATGGCGTCGGTGGCATTCGGCCCCGATCCAGATCGACGAAGAGGGAGAGGGAGGAGGGATGAGTGAGCGAGGGGAGGCCGAGGATGCGCAGGGCCTTGCCCTTATCCAGCCAGCGACGGGCGCGGAGCCGCTGTCGAGCAGCGGGAGGGGGGCCGGGGCGCGGCGTGCGCGTGCGGTCGACAGCGGCGCGGGCGGTGAACAGGGGGAGGTAGGGGATGAGCTAGTTGGGTTGGGCCCGACTGTAGCTCACTTGGGCCGCGCACACAGTGCACTTTTTCCATTTTCTTTATTCCCTTTTCTGTTTTCTTTTGTTTCACTACTTTGCAAAAATGTGTGGCCCCCATTTGAGTTCTGTAAAATGGGTGGCCTAGCCACATAATTGCAGTGTTATTTCTAGCTCTATTATAAAAAGGTTTGAGGTCCAAATATTTTCATCTGAATTTTATTTAATTGAAAAGGTATTAAATAATTCTGTTTTGCTACTGTTTCTTACTGTTAGTGTCATTTATTTAATTTAGTAAATGTTGGTTATAATTTTAGAATTGTCTCTGGATTACTTACAACCTTATGAACATTTTAGTTATCAACTTTGAACAACTTTTGTTTCCACTTTTAGTTTGAATTTCCATTTGAATTTTAATTTGAAAAGAGATAGGATCCAAATGATGTTTAAGCACTGTTGATCATGATGACATGGCATTATCAAAATGGGATTACTGTGCCTAACCACTGGGGGTGTTACAAATCTCCTCCACTAATAAGAATTCTCGTCCCGAGAATTAAGAGGTGGAGTAAGGGGGAAAAACTCGGGAAGGACGGAGCTCAACACAAGATAGGTACCTGGGGGCTATCTCGGTGACGTCGCATAGGGGCATCTCTCGAGTTGAAATTCAAGAAAGTCATTGAGAGCAAGGTACGGGGGTGCAATAAGAAGCTTCAAGCGGATAGGCAATCGTTCGTTGCCTGAAACAGAGGGTGAAAGGGGTTCAGAACAATGGGAATAAGCATTGCGTATGATACCAGAATAGATCACTAGGTGGGTGGCTCGTGATGTACTTACGAAGCCAAGAGCGAGAAACAATTTTGGAAAACAGGGATGTACAGGAGAGTCAGGTTTCGATCCTGTGGAATTGTGGGTTATGGGCCCACCATGAGGGCTAAAAGTAGGAAGGAGGCTGACATATTGCACGGTCACGATAGCAAGGCATGTCAGAGGATAGTCTGTCAGTTATGTCGACGACAACATCGATACCAAGGGCGAGGGATGAAGAGAACCATTTTCCTGCTCGTTGAACGAGGCAGACCAATAGGCAAGGTTCTCGTCCATCGGCGGTTACCGGAATGTCATCAACAGTAGAAACAGGGTCTCACTGACAGAGTTGTACATCGAGGTGTTTACATAAGTAGTGAATTATTACTGCTTAGATCATATAGATCACAAGAAAGGTTAAACAAAACAATGGAAAGGAAAATGTGATCATCAGATTAAACAGAACAATGGAAAGGAAAATGTGTCTAAACACATATTCCAGGGGTATATCCTTCGCAAGGACAAGCAGAGCATGATATCCATGGCAGGATAGAAAGTAGAAAACGCTTTAGGTAAGGGGAGAGAAATTCCATGACAATACCCATACAATGGTGTTTGGATAATTGAAAAAGAAATTTTAGCATTATGCTTCAAATGTCCTTATTGAAAATCGGAGTACCACAGACAGGCTTCAAGATAGTATAGTCATGGTCATCAAGTAAAGGTCAGCCTTTGGATACACAAAGGATCCATCGGAACAACTTATAAAATAAGTCATACAATTTCAGCCAGGAAAAGATGAGGATAGGGCCCGCGGGCTCAGCAACAATTCATTGAGGGGGCAAGGATGATATTTCTCACTATGAATTCTATTGATATCCTGGAAGAGCTCGGAATGTTTATGATGATCACGACACAATTGTCGAGAGATTTCATGAAGATGTAATTGGTCGGTGATGACATCAAGTCAAAGGAATGATGAAGCGAAAGGTTATTGGAACCACGGTTACGACACAAACTCGAAGTCAAGCTTGTTGTTCGAGGTGAAATGATAAGACGAGGAAGATCGACGTAAGCTTAGTTCATCGTCGGAAGTTGTGCTCCGGGAATAAGGACCAGGTAGCACAGTTAAAAGGTTGCACGATATCGATATAGCCGATCAGGCTAGGAATGAGGTGATGGGGTATTAAACTTCCTAGTAACAAGTACTAGGGGTAATACTGGAAGGTAAATCAGAGTAGAGATTGGACGGATGAAATGATCTACAGAAGACAAGTATTTTAAGTTGTCCAAGAATTGGAATTCAAAGAGGAACAATCATGGTCAGCTCCATGGTTGCAAGGGACACAACACAGGTACGAGAGGGTATTATATCAAGGGGATAACTATTATTACAAGGAGCTTCCATGATAGGATCTACATCGTTTCCATGAGCATGAACACAAAGGTTCAAGGTCGACTCCCACTTCTCCAATGCATAATCTTTCACTCACTGCTCTGTGAAAATTTATAAGAACGTGAAGAACTACCTGGTGAAATACCAGAGGAGTATGACCCGCGAAAATCATCAGGTTCACACAGATTAAGAAGGCATAGGTTCAACCCATCGGGGCATCTTAGGAACATATACCACGAACTTCAGGAGTAATTAACACAAGCTCGACAGCAGAGCATGGTTGACAAAAGGAGAGGATACAATTTACCAAAGGCATTATGTATCACGGAAATAACTCACAAGACTTTTGGATGTGAAGGACACTGTCGGATAACAACCCAACAATGGATCAGTTGGTCGGCAAAGGATCTGATGTGAGTATCGGTACTCAAATAGAAGAAGAAGAATGCAAAGGCATCGATTGTAGAAGCAACTGAATAATTCGGTGTTCAATTATAAAGGGTTTATGATTTCCAAAGCAAGGGATCAGAAGGAGACGCTCGGATCAAAAGATGGGTAAGTAGAATAGAACTAGATGGACAATCATTTGCAACTTGATTGCCCGAGAACCCGCTCAGGTCCAAAATGACGTCTGAGTAGGAAGAACAAATTTCAGGGTTCGACTGATGATTGCGAGAATTCACAACATAATGAATCAAGGAGCTCAAAATGATAGAGGCAAAGGAGGTTAATGAATATTGCTAGACATATGGAATTAACCATAATGCAGGCAAGCAAGACTTTCCAAAGCAATAGGTTGCAGAGGGTTCTCGAAAGAACGGATAGCATTACGAAGTATTTTGAGAAACACCTTAACAACTGGGGATGAACGAATCCCCGGTAAGTATGAAGATTTACTCGTAGGTGTTTTTAGGCGGAAAGGAACTGCAAGGCAGTAGGTTCGAAGAATTCTCGAATTAACGAAGAGTATTTCGGGGTATCTTGTACATACAGAAGTAACTGGGAATGAAGATTCAAACGCTAAGGATGTGTAGCTATTCACAGTGATTATCGGTAGTAGGGAACTTGCAAGAGCAGTAGGCCTAATGGTCTTGGGAACTTCGAGAAGTATCTTCGGAGTCTTCTGATGAACCAAGCGATCATCTGGCATGCGGGGCTCTCCGGGAGGAAGCGGTTACGAGAACCTAAGTGTCGGCGTTAGTAAATCCATTTTAACCCGAATAGAAGAGAGATCAGAGTCCCAGAGTATAGACGAGGAATAAAAGATCCTAATACCACCCAATTGGCGACGTGGACCCGTAAGCCACACAGCCATGTTAGTAAAACAGTTTTCAAGTTCTAGACTCAACTTCGTCCAAGGAGTTTGAAAAGGGGATTCCTACAGGCAGTCGGCTCTGATACCAACCTGTGACGCCCCCAGCTCAATCGTGCACTAATCATACACGCAAATGCACACGATCAAGCCTAAGGACTCACGGGAAGATATCACAACACAACTCTAAAACATAAATAAAGTCATACAAGCTTTATATTACAAGCCAGCGCCTCGAGGGCTCGAATACATAGCTCGATGGCATACAAGCGTCAGCGGAAGCATCAAATATCTGAGTACAGATATAAAATTGAAACAGAAAGGCCTTTAGAAAGGTGGGGCAAAATAAAACACTATGATCGAAAGGTGTAGGCCTCCTGCCTGGGACCCTCCGATCCTACTCCTGGTCGTCGGCCAACTCGTAGTAGTATGCACCCTTGGGGTAGTAGTAGTAGCGATCGTCGGCGGGGGCAGCTGTATCCGGGGCTCTGTCATCTGGTTGCATCGAAAGGATATGGGGGAAAAGAAAGCAAAGCAACCGTGAGTACTCATCCGAAGTACTCAGCAAGCAAGGATCTACACTACATATGCAACATTATCAAAGGGAGGCTCTATATGTGGACTGGGCTGCAGAAATGCCAGAATAGAGAGAAGGCCTAGTCCTATCGAAGACTAGCATCTTCAGCATCTTCAAGCATCTTGCAGCATTTAGAAGAGTACAGAAAAACATAATACAAAGTAATAGTAGTGTCATCAATCTCGCTCAGAGATCCTTTCTCGACTCCCTGTGAGAAAGCAATCCCAGAGCCATACATTCATCAACCTCGTCCAGAGATCCTTTCTCGACTCCCTGCGGGAAAGCAATCCCAGAGCCATACTATCCATTTCTCATCTCAAGTATCCAGTTCTAGTTGTATCGATCGGGATACAACTCCAAGTGTCCGTTACCGAGGATCCGGCTATGCATAGATTAGTTCTTCCCTACAGGGGTGCACCAACTTACCCACCACGCTTGCTTAACTCCGGCCGGACACACTATTCTGGGTCATGCCCGGCCTCGGCCAAACGACACACCGCAGCCCTACCTAGAGCTCAGCAGAGAGGTCCCCGCCGGTCTACATCCTAAGCGCTCAGGGGTCTTGGGCCATCGCCCTATGCACTCCGGGTCGTTGTGTGCAGGGTGGATACCAGCACCGCCTCGGATGGTCGGCACGATCCGACCGTGCCATAATGCTGAACTGGACGTCTGACAGAGCTTTCGGCTGATGCCACGATGCAGAGTACCCATATTTATTCCCGCGTGATGGTTAGTGCTATCGGGCCAGAGGCCCACTCAGATCAAATATCCAAATCGTAGTGTGTTGGTAGTGCGGTAACGAGCAGAGACTCACGATCGATATGACCCCATCGCCCCGTCTCGAGGACTTGCGGCAAGGGCCAAGAATGCCCGGCCACGCCTCGTATTCATCACTCGGGCACCATCCAGGCAACCCGTCTTCACATCACACGCGGGTACCCCTCAGGGTCGACCCGCCTTCCAAGTAACAGTGTAAAGTCCAATTATCCGTGTGTCCATAACATCAAGGGAATCCGAGGTATCACCCTCGTTGGATTCCTACTCGATGTATCCGTCAAGGTGAACTCGGAGGAATCACCCTCGATGGGTTCACACTTGAGGTGTTGCACGACAACATTGTTATCGAAAATGGGGAAGGAGGAATCAGCCTCGATGACCACGACCGAATAGCTACTCTACAGAGTTAACATCAGAAGTGCTACAAGAGGTTTCACCCTCGGCACTCGATAGTAACGTTGCAGTGTCGTTACAACTAAGGGGGGTGATGTGCGGTGCCGGGGCCTGATCTTCGATCCCGTTGATCGGGTCTTCTGATAATCCAGCGGGGCAGTCGGGATAAGTGGGATCACTGATAGGTCTCTACCCAGCCTATACTAAGCAGTTTAGGATAAGCAGGTAAGGTTTCAAATGCAGGTTACAATAAACACGCTATGCATCAGAATAGGTAAAGCAGTAGCAGCAGCATTTCTAATGCAAGCATGAGAGAGAAAGAATAGGCGATATCGGTATGCTCAAAGGGGGGTGCTTGCCTGGTTGCTCGGCGGCAAAGGCAAGGTCGTCAACGGTGTCGTCGGGCTCCTGAGCCGCGTCGGTCTCGGGAAAAGCGTCTGTAGCGGGGTATACCGAGAGAGAAGAGCGGGAGGAAACAGTAAATATAAAGCAAATAAGAGCATGTCCTTACAATACGCAGAGCTAGGGGTGTTCTGACGTGGTGCTACACGATATAGGTGAAGAGGGAAAACATCCGGGAATGTTTTCCTGAAGTTTGACGTTTTCGGGCAGATGAAATGGAGGTGGAATGTTGCACGTTCACTATGCTAGGGACGTGCGGCGGACGAACGGACTGCGTATTCGGATTCGTCTCGTCGTTCTGAGCAACTTTCATGTACAAAGTTTTTCGATCTGAGCTACGGATTATTTTATATGAATTTCTAAAGTTTAAACTAATTTCTGGAATTATTTAAATTATTAAAACAACATTATCCAGAACAGTACGGGGGTGACGTCAGCATGACGTAAAGGTGACGTCAGCGGTCAACAGAGGGGCTGACCAGTCAAACCTGACCAGTGGGTCCCACTGGTCAGTGACTGGACTAATTAACAGAGTTAAATTAACTAATCTAATCCTAATTAACTAGCGGGACCCACCTGTCAGTGTCTTATACTAATTACAATTAGTTTAAAATTTGAATTAGGGTTAATTAGGCGCTGGGGCCCGCAGGTCAGTGACAGCGGTTGACCAGTCAGCAGGGTTGACTGGTCAACTGGGCCCGCGGGGCCCGGCGTCAGCGGCACAGGGGCGGCCCCACGCGGTGCCACGTGGGCGCCCGGTCAGCGCCGGCCGCCGGAGCCGTCCGGCGAGCCCGAGTGCGGCAGCAACTCCAGCGAGCCCGGAAATCACCTACGGTGGTCCGCTTGCGGCGGGGTTTGGCCCATTCGATCGAGCGGACAAGGCCGCACCCAACCGTGGCGGTGGTCAGTCCAAGGGAGGTCGAGAGCGTCGCCGGCGTCGAGCGAGGCGGACGCCGGAGTACGGTGGCGGGTGAAGACGACGCAAGAGCTCGTGCGGGAGCAAAAGGAGCAGCTAGCGGGGAACTACGCGTCGCGGGGAGACTAACGGGCACCCTCATTCGACCAATTGGTCACCGGAACCGTGCCAGCGATGAGCTTGCACGACGGCGGTTCGGCCATGGTGGCGAGGGAGGCTACGGGCACCAACAGAGAAGAGAAAGATGGGGAATACGGTGTGGTGCTCACCGTGGGGCACAAGGAAGGCCCGACGAGGGGCTTAGGAGCAGCAGAGGGGGCGCAATCGCCGGAGGGGTTCGTCGGAGCCGCGGAAGATGACGGTCTCGTGGCGCTCGACACAACGGCTCCCGGCTTGACCCAGCGGTAGCAGGCGATGTGGAAGGTGACGGCGGAGCGGAGGGACTCGACGAAAGGGCAGGGGGAGCTCGGTGGCCTCGCCTACGTCGAGGTCATGGCGACGGTGGCGTTCGGCCCCGATCCAGATCGACGAAGAGGGAGAGGGAGGAGGGACGAGTGAGCGAGGGGAGGCCGAGGATGCGCAGGGCCTTGCCCTTATCCAGCCAGCGACGGGCGCGGAGCCGCTGTCGAGCAGCGGGAGGGGGGGCCGGGGCGCGGCGAGCGCGTGCGGTCGACAGCGGCGCGGGCGGTGAACAGGGGGAGGTAGGGGATGAGCTAGTTGGGTTGGGCCCGACTGTAGCTCACTTGGGCCGCGCACACAGTGCACTTTTTCCATTTTCTTTATTCCCTTTTTCTGTTTTCTTTTGTTTCACTGCTTTGCAAAATTGTGTGGCCCCCATTTGAGTTTTGTAAAATGGGTGGCCTAGCCACATAATTTCAGTGTTATTTCTAGCTCTGTTATAAAAAGGTTTGAGGTCCAAATATTTTCATCTGAATTTTATTTATATTTAATTGAAAAGGTATTAAATAATTCTATTTTGCTACTGTTTCTTGCTGTTAGTGTCATTTATTTAATTTACTAAATGTTGGTTATAATTTTAGAATTGTCTCTGGATTACTTACAACCTTATGAACATTTTAGTTATCAAATTTGAACAACTTTTGTTTCCACTTTTAGTTTGAATTTCCATTTGAATTTGAATTTGAAAAGAGATAGGATCCAAATGATGTTTAAGCACTGTTGATCATGATGACATGGCATTATCAAAATGGGATTACTGTGCCTAACCACTGGGGGTGTTACAAAGCGCTGCCAGAGGGTAAAGCTGGTACGTCTGCAATCCGTAGAGAGGTCGTGCTTTCGGTCTTCGGTTCGAGGGATCGTTCATGAACTGTTCGAGGGACTTCATCGACGATCTATACCAACTCTTCTTCCGCTACAACTCGAAGTTGGTAATGATCTGATCTAGACCTCCTGTGCATCTTCATAGTGTTCCTAGATCGTGATTGTAGGACGATTTTTTTGTTTCTACTACGGTTCCTAACAGTGTCCTAGGTAATCAATGATGTCCTTGGCAAAGGAGCATTTGGATTCCTTGGCGTAGATTTGGTGTTCTCGGAGAAGATCGAACACAACACACAAATGGTCGATATGCTCCTCCAATGTCTGAGTTGTACACAAAAATATCATTAAGGAATACGATCACGAATTTGTGGACGTACTCGGGGAAGCTGGCATTCATAAGGCACTGGAATGTCGCCGACGCGTTCGTCAGGCCAAAAGGCATGACCTTGAAGTGGAAGTGGCCATGGTGCATTTTGAATGTCATTTTCTCTTCATCGCCCTCACGCATGTGGATTTGGTGGTACCACCCATGCAAGTTCGCCTTGGAGAAGTATGCAGCACCAGTGAGCTAGTCGAGCAGCTCGTCGGCGATTGGCAGAGGAAATTTATTTTTCATTGTGACGTCATTGAGCTGCCGGTAGTCAATGCAGAAGCGTCAGGTCCCGTCCATCTTAACCAGGAGCACTGGTGTAGCGAACGGGCTCATGTTGTGAGCTATGACACCGGACTGTAGCATTTCATGCACTTGCCGCTTGATTTCGTCTTTTTGCAATGGTGAGTAGCGGTAGGATCTTGAATCCGCGGGGTGCACGTCGTCGATGAGAATGATGGCATGGTCGTAGTGACGGTGGGGTGGCAGGCCAGTGGGCTCCATGAAGACGTAGGTACTTTTGTCAATCACAACTTGGACACTTGCCGGCGTGTCCTCGGCGGCGGTGTGCGTGGAATTTGGCAATTCCACCATTGCCATTGCCTAGATGTCGTTGTCGGCGTGCCACCGAAGGAGTTGCACCCGCAGGATGGCTTCCAACGTCTTGGCGCCCTTGGCTCGGACACCTTGCAAGGTTAATGTGGAGCCATGTGGGTGAATGTGAGCATCTTGTTGAGCCAGTGGCAGCTCATCGGACTAAACTGCTCGAGCCAGTCCATGCCGAGAACGCCATCGTACGTCCCCAACACAAGCTGACACATGTCGATGGTGAAAGTGTGCCCCTCTCCCCCCTCCCGTGTCGCTCCCGCGAGTGACCCGGGAGGGAAACCCTAGCCGCCGCCTCAGTCCTCCCTCCTCCTCTCCTCCTCTCCTCGCCGCCGCCGGAGTGCGCTGACGGGCGAAGCCCGCCGGCATCGGCGGCGGCGGGGCCCTTCCCCCCTTCGCTCGGTGGCGGCTGGAGCGGGCCGACGGCGGCGGGCGTGGCGTCGCCGTGACGAGGGGCGTGGCGGCGCAGCGGCGGGCGCTGGTGGCAGGGTCGCGGGCGCGTGGTGGCGGCGTGGTGGGCTTCGTGGGCGTGCGCGCGTTCTTGGCAGGAGCGGCAACGGCTTGGTCTGGCTCGGCCAGATCTGCTGCCTGGTGGCCACGGACGGCGCGGGGCGCCTGCCGGCGGGGCGCGGGCGCGTCTGCTGCTGCTCGCACAGCTGCCGGTGGCCGGTGTGTGAGGCCCGGCGGGGCACCTCCTGTCGCCGTCTACGGGTCCGATCTTGACCATCCGGGCGTCCTTGTCGTCGGGCGGGTGTCCGGCTTGCTCTTCGCGATCTGTCTGGAGGCCGTGGTGGGGCGTTGCAGGGGGCAACGTGAGGAAGCTGGCTAGAGGGATGGGTGGTCTGCCCACCCGTCATCGGTGCGGGGGTGTGCTGGTCGAGGTCTCGCACCGCTCCGCCCCTTCCTCTTTCCCCTGGCCTGGTTGCCTCCGGCCCCATCTGTCAAGGCTTGTCGACACTGGCGGCTCTGACGCTGTTAGGGGTCTGCTGGTGGTGGAGATTCGCTCCTCTGGGCGGCCATTGGGGGTGTCAGGTGGCAGGGCGGCGGCTCTGCGATGGGAGCTGCGATGTTCATGGGCGGAGCTCGCAGCTCGGGTGCGGACTGGCAGCCCCGGTCGCGTGGGCGGCGGGGTGGCTCTGGCATGGCGATCCGTGGCGGTGGTGCGGCAGGTCTCTCGACCGGGCGCACCCTGATCGGAGGTGGAGTGGTATGTCGGGGTGAAATCCTTGTCTGACCGTGGTCAGACCGACGGTGGTGGCGTCCGCGGGCGTCATCCCCTTCTTGTAGGCTCTGTCGCGGTCTCTCCTGATCCTCCGTGTTGCTCCCGATGAAAATCTTGATCCTTTGGATCGGGTGGTGGTGGCGCAATGGTGTCGTGTCCTTCTTGAAGGCACTACCTTGGGGCTCACGGTTCGTCGGCGGTCAGCTGCGTTCTTCATAGTGGCTTGTTCTCGGTGGAGGGCTCCGTCATCTTCATAGTGATGCTTGTTGTACATCTGTTGTTTGCTTCGAGTTGGCTTAGCTGATCTTCGGCACCTTTGTATCTTGCTTTGGGTGTGTGCGTTTGGGGTGTTGGTTTGGTTGTATGAGGTTCGGTGCTTTATATATAAAGCGGGGTGAAAGTCTTTTTGGGTAAAGTGTGCCCCCGGAGACATCGCACTCCGGGCACCATGTTGCAAGGACGGAGCTACATTATACGTATTGGGGTCAGTTGACCCCAATGAAATTTGAAAATTCCTCACTATTTTAGTACCAATCACTAACATTTATAGAAGGATGAACCCACTGTCATATACATGAACCCATCAAACTTTTTTTCAAGTTTTGTCACTGCCATGTTGTTGCACACCAGCCGCTCCCCATTCGCTGCGCAACCGTCCAAGACCGGCATGGGCACAGCCTTGGCCGCGATTCGTTCGGCAAAGGCAGTGCAAATGACATTGTGGGTGCTGCCGAAGTCCACCCGGAGCAACATGACTTGTTGTCGATGAGCGCGCGTAGCCGAATCGTGCGTGGCACCTCTGTGCCAGCAACGACGTGCGTCGACAACACGCAACATGAGGGAGCTTGCTCTACTAGTGCCGCGGCTCGTCCAATAGCTCTAGGACGTGAACGACGTCGTCGTTGAGGACCTCGACGTAGTCTCCCGCATGGATGGTTAGCAGCTGCGTGGGTTCCTTGCATCGGCGCTCACGGGAGTAGCAGCCGCCGCACTTGAAACAAAGGCCATTTGCGTACGCGACCGTGATCGCACAGTTGTCGTTCGCGCGCTAGCTCGTCTGCTGCTGGACCAGCTGCTGCGGGGAGCGCCGTGCCTGCCGGTCATGGTGGTGGAGGAAGTGGCGACAGCGGCGGTCTTCCCGTAGGTATCAGGCGCGGGCGTGGCCGATGATGATCCGTCTCCTCCTCCTGGCCGGATGTGTGCGAGCGCCGACGCGCACGTGATGCTTGTCGGCTCTTGAAGACGCACAACGGCCAGCAGATCATCACCCAAGCCTAGCAGGAACTGGGTGATGGGTAGCTTGGGGTTCAGCATCGCGTCCATGGCCAACAACTGGTACATGTGCGCCTCAAACGCGAGCCGGTATTCCGCGACGGTGCCGGTTTGAAGTAATTGAAGCAGCTTGTGCATCTTCACTTCGAACTCCTCGGGGCCGAACTCGTTGACAAGCGCGGTGGTGAAGGCGTCCCATGTTGGCGCGCGATGTGTTTGAGAAAATGCCTGCAGCCAGTGCAGCGTGTGCCCCTCGATGTAGAGTCGTCGTGGTCACCGAGCTATGCGGCGGCACGCGGTACAGCTCGAAGTAGGCCACGCATCGGTCGGTCCACAACTTGGGCGCCTCGCCATCGAAGCGAGGGAAGTCGTGCTTGGGTGCCTTCACAGCCTAGTCCTCCGGCGGCAGAGCATGGGGAAAATCGCGTGCAGACGAGTGCGTCGCGGTTGGTGGGGCACCCGCGAGCGTCATGGACGTCAACTTACGGATTTTGGGTGGCCTCACTAGAGCGAATCCACACCCACATCGGTGGATGTTAGATATGATAAGGAGGAAGAAGAGCAACGAACCAGCAAGAGAAAAATTTCTGCAGGAACACCATATTACCCCAGGGCGAAGGGGATCGAGCAGAGAAGGGGGACGCGATCAAGAGGAGTGGGTAAGGTTTTCTTGCAGAGGAAGAAGGTGAGATACAGAGTAGCAAATGAGATTCAGAAATCACTTTACAACATGCGTGCCTCGCGCGCGCTCTCTCTCTCTCTCTCTCCAACAAAATAGGACGCCTCGCTCCAGTCGTGGGATCCACTGCTGACCTGGCAGTGGGTCCACCCACTACCAGTCCACTGCATCGTCGTCTAGTGATGCAGGTGTGACAATCTTCCTCCCTGAGCTTGTTTGCTCGATTTGATTTTCTCATAATCTGATATCTGCAATCGACGCGATCCGATTAAGTGGACCTCATCATTTCCTGTTTCTATTTCCTCTACAAATCGCCCAATTTAAACACCTGTACAAAAAGGTGCAGCGTAGATAAATAAACAAACAGATGAAGAACAGTAATTTCAACTCTTAGCAATATCAGATTTCAACACAAGAAAATTTCACCGCTTAAAAATGCCCCAATCTCCTGGCCACTATTTCGAAATCTTGCGGTCTGCACCCTTTTCATCCATGTCCCATTCGTTTTAACATACAAGACGCCTACGGGATTCAACTTTGACCAACATATTGTTGGCCTTAGCCTTTGTCAAAGTTGGATCTCAAAATGTATGATCGCCTAGCATTTTGAAACACAATTTTATTTTTCTCCTACCCAAATCCTCCACGACTTATCCTCACCCCGACATGCTCACCTGCTCACCGGTCATCTCCCTCCAACAATTCGATGTTTTTTGCGGCGCCAGCACCGACAAGTGCCTTGCAGTGCCAACCAACAAAAAACACATTGAATACCCTTCTCAAAAATATCTGCCACCATTGTTCCTATGACAGCAAATTATACAGCCGCTCTCCTCAGCCATTGCAGTTGCAAACCTAACCAGCATATCTGCCTCCACCATTGCCATGTCTACGGCATCGTCACCAGTCACCACCCCACCAACGACAAGACAAACTACCTTGTGCTGCCCAACCCAGCAGAAATCTAACTCAGTTCAATTTCTCCAACCACAACATGGCTCTATCCACATCCATACGGTAACCCTACAATTGTACAGGCCACTGCAGAAACTCTGCATCTCTGCCTCCTCCACCACCAGGTTCTTCGAGGACGCAGCAGGCCCATATCTCTGCCTCCTCATGCTTCTTGCCACCATCTAAGGAAGCATGATTCTATTTCTCGGTGCAACTTAAGTATACAGAATTAAACTGATTTTCATGTAAAATAGCCAACTGATAGATAGCAAACCCATACTGCTATCACTTTTCAGAAGAACATGTAGAAATCTGAGCATAGGCTAACAAGACAGAGGAATATTGTACACAAGTATAAACACTATGAAAGCCTATAGTCATGTTATTTTCAGGTCGAGATGATTATCAAGATACTCTTTTACTACAAAATGTTCAAGTTATTGCAAACATAAAACAGTTAAATGCAAACAGTAATCCATCTTCTTAAGTGCACATAAGCCAAAAGATAAAACAGTTAAATGCAAATAGTAATCCATCTCACGCAAAAAAAATTAAGTGCACATAAGCCAAGTAAAATGCTCCTACAAAGTAGCACCAGGCTCATAAGATTGTTCAGATTCCACATTGGAAAGTGTGTAATGTAAGAATGACACATTCCATCAATTATAGGACTGGAATGTCACGCTAGAACAGTTACTTCACCCATTAACATTTCAAAGACATACTCTTCATATGGCATCATTTTTTCTGCATGCTCAACTTGAGTGGACAAAAACAAAACCTTCTATAGACAAAATGACTCGTCAAAGAATTTAAGTATCATACTATTGGTTTTGCATTTAGCATTCTGTCCAAATTCAACTTATAATGGTAGTAACTATAATGTTTTGAACAAAAAATTGTGGAATTTTGGTCCTCAACTATTTATTCTAGTCTAATTTTCACCATAAACTCCTATACCGTTCAGACGGCAACCCCCAAATCTGAAAACTGGACAAAGCCTGTTCCTAGGCTGTTTGACCCGTAGTTATGTTTGACAAACAAATGTTAAAAAAATATTAGGGTGGTGAGGCATGAAGCAGAGTCAGGGCACTAATGGCGGCAAGCCGGCAACAGTGAGGATGTGCTGGATATGGGGAGGAGTGGGGCAGAGAGACCAACGGATGAAAGAGCCAAATATAGAAGTGGCTGCCACGCGGGATCAGATTCATTATGTGGCAACTTAAATGGTACACTTCATATTTTCATACAAGCAAAATTTCCAGGTACACTCTCGAGGATTAGAGAAAACACTCGCCTTTTTAAGAGGTTGTCTAAGCATGTCATAGTATTCATGTCCATAATGCCTTGTGTCCCTGTAAAACTGAAGAACCAAACAAAATGATGAACACAATAACACAAGTCCCAAAGTTATAGCAAGATATATACTTCAACATACATGCTCAAGATTTCCCTTCCATGCCTCGTTTGCATAATCAACCTGTCAAAAGTTGACCATGAATAATTGTATTAACAGAACGAAATTTTCCATGAACGAAATGAGTTATAAGTTGGCCTTTAGGAGGAGGCCTACCATTTTAACAGCGTGATGACATGTATCATCATCATCCTCTCTCGGTAAGAATTCTTGAAGATCCTGACATTCAAGAAAAAGAATGGAGCCTGAACAACCATGTAATTTGAGACAATATAGATATCAAAAGAAGTATACCATTATTGCTTGGATTGCATAACATCCATCAAAGCAATGGCCAGTCAAAGCATTAAATTTATCCACTAATTTCGTAAACGATTCCTTATCCTTCAAAAGGAAAAAAAAACATGGTCACTATACCAAATATGGAACTACTAAAATATAACAGTTATTAATAAGAAAAGTACCCAATCAATAGAATCATCATCGATGCTGAAAAAGCCTTCTTCATCCAGCAGATTCATCAAACTTGCAAGTTGACCTTTCACCTGGAAGTTTTCAATGTACATACATGGTTCAACTGAGCATAATCACAACAGATCAACATTAATCCATAGTTCAATTGAGGATTTTGTACTAAACCAAACTATTGGATAATCAAGATATTCAAAACTATTGGAAAAAATTATACTGTAAAAAAATTCAAAATTATTACGGAAATCTTGTCTTAGGAAACGAAACAAACAGGAAATTCAGCATGATGTGGAAAGTCTGAAGTTCTTTTTCTTCCTAGAAGAATTGCATTAAATTATTATTGAGTAGAGCCCTCCATGAAAAAGGACAAGCATCACCAGGGAGGAAAGACTACACCTAACCTCTCTGAAAAGTTAAGTTAAAGATTCAAAACAGGTTTACATACCTCATCATTGAGAACGAGAGCTGTCAAGCTCTGAGTGTAAGAGTCCATTTCTTGTTCCCGCTTATAAATATTGGCCATTCGCTATAAAAGAGTAAAAATGTGTAGGAGAATAATTTGTAACATAATCGTCAAAAACGAAAGTAGAAGAGTGTAAAATCGACCAAGAAAAATCCTTCTAAGTAACAGGTACCTCAAAGGACATTTTGGCAAGACTGATGTCCAGTTTTGCAAACTGACCGTTCTCATCGTCTCTACGAGCACATTCCTGAAATAAAGTCAGCATACAAACAATGCATAAAGCAATTAATAGACAGACGTGTGGAGCCATATAGTGGAACATTTCCAACAAAAGAAAATGGTGTTCTACCATGAAAGAACAGAAGTCCAGAGCATGATCCCATGTGCATGTAGCTAAATAATGATCAAACTCTTCATGCAGACGCACTTGTTCTTTAGCTGTATAATACTGGAGAAAAAGACTTCCCAAGTTAATATAGACAAGAAGGTGACCAAGTTAAAAGAGCTAAATCACCAACAAGTCAAAATTTAGTAGTCCTGAGATGGTAACAACAATATAGGTTAAAGAATATAAGGCTGAATATAGATTACCATTTTTCGAAATTATAGGTTTTTATTTAGTTGTACTTTAAAGGGGTAACTGATAGGTTGGAGAATACAGGAGTAGGTCGAAAAGCAAGAATACATCATTTTTACAACTTAATTTCAAGAGAATTATATGACATAGGGGCAAGCCAGCTTGGCCCTGGGTTGGTTTGCCAATTCAGGATCCACGCAACGCCCGGGCCTTATTTGGAGTGGCTGTTGAATCCATTATCGGCAATGGCGAGATGACCAAGTTCTAGTCTGAACGCTGGTTGCAAGGTAAAATGGTGGTGGAGTTGGCTCCTAATTTGTTCTCTTTAATTCCCAAACGAGACATTAATCGGTGAATGGTGGCTCAAGCTCTTATCAACCGAAGATGGGTGGCTGACATTAAGGGAGCATTAATTGTGCAAGTTATTGTCGAATATATCTTCAAATATGGGATATGGTTGACAACCTTGTCTTACACCATGATGTGCCGGATCAGCACCATGATGGATATGGTTGACAACCTTGTCTTACACTATGATGTGCCGGATCAGCACCATGATGGATATGGTTGACAACCTTGTCTTAGACCATGATGTGCCGGATCAGCACAAATGGCGCCTAATTCAATCAGGCTCCTATACCAGTATAAGTCGGCCTACAATGCTTACTTTCTGGGATCCATCGAGTTTGCGCCCTGGAAAAGATTTGGAAATTTTGGGCTCTGCTGCTTTGTAAAATTTTCATCTGGCTGGCTGTCAAGAACCACTTCTGGACAGCTGATCAGTTATCTAAGCATGTGCTGCCACATCCTGCTGCTTGTCCTTTGTGTGAGGCAAGTCAGGATGCTGGTTCTCCAAAAGTTGGGTTTGTCAGCTAACCCAATCTGGCACAACTCGTTTCTCTAGGTGGAAGTGCAGTGTTATCAAGATGGCTCCTAAAGAGATGAGGAAAGGATAAAATTGTGTTACACAGTTCTAGTGATCCAATGGCACATTTATTGTAGCATCTGATCATCTCCTCAGCAATACTGCTAAATCTATTAGAATATCAGTGCACATAGCACGGATGCAACTTTGGGGATGGGAAAATACAAGTAAAAATAGTAATGGCGTACCCCAGATTGTTCCTTCTTACTCCTGATGTATACCGACGCATATGGCCGCAAACGATACAAGAAATCATCAGGGTCAGGTTCCAGTGGTAGTGGCTGTGAAAAAGGAACTAGATTAGTAAAGTTCTGGCCATGCCCCCAAAATGGAAAATGAATGCACAAACCTCAAAAGTTGAATTCCCTTTAGCTAACTCACGGGCAGCTGTTAGCAGTAGCTCTTTGTGGCGCTAGAAATATCAGTTTACTTAGCTTGCAGCATAGGCAACAAAAAATAATCTAGGAAACATATGGAACAACTTCAAAGATATCATTATAAACCTCACGTATCAAAGGATGAAATCGAGGCTCCCAGAAAAACAGCAACGAATCAAGGAAAATCTACAAGAGGAGACATAGTTAGATTAGCCTTTAGTTAAATGGAGTACAGAGGAAACTAATACTTACATCAATTGCCCTTGGTGCATCACTTGGCCAAAGGTTTTCTACGTTACAGTTTTTCCCAAGACGGTCCATAACATCATCCCAACAATCAGTTCGCTGTAAATGATCCAGGGGAAGTTAGGAATGTCCCTATTGCTGAAAAATAAGGATCAGGCAAAATACCTTAATGTAAGGTTTCAGCTCGATAAGTTGGACCAAAAACTTGTAGATCTCATCAGAACGTCTCTGATAACATTTCCATACACCAAGCTCCTTTCTCTTACAAACAAAAAAAATAAACTAACATCACAAAGGGGAGAAATGCACGTGCATGTTGCAAGCTGAAGGTTGTCAAGAATACAATAGACTCACCTGTAGCATACCAGACATGGTTCGCAAATAAGGATGCTGCAAGCTGTTAATGGCATACCTTGCCTTAAACTCTGGCTTCAATCTCTCAAGAAGATTATCACTTTTATGCTGTAAGTGACTTGTTCATTAGTTCAACTTACCGTTTTATTAACAAAATATAACAACAGAGAAAATGTAGCATTCTTAAATCCCCACAAACTTATGGTACAAAACAAGCTTTTGGAGGCAGCTCCCAAAGGTACTACTCGAGGCTTTTGTTGTGTCAGTGGTCCAAAAAGTTTTTTCTAGCTCTATCTCTAGAGCAATTTGTGGAATTTAGAAAATAGCAAATGTAGTCCTGACAGGCTAAAAAAGGCAGATAAAATAAAACTGAGAATCAAAATAAACCCATCAAAAAGAATCATTGCCTCCCCATTCCAACATTGTCGTTACTGGAATTTTATCTTGTTTATCTATTGAGATCCAAGCCTATAGCAAAATAAATCTTTCAGACTAGCAGCTTTTCCTAACACTAGAGAACAGGCCATCTTCACACAAAATTTTACAGTTTTAGAAACACCTTTTTTCATACTAGTCTTTATTTGATTGTGACAGCCTACAAGTGATTTTGTCTTGGACAGACGATGAAATGTTCAACCTGTAAGTTGGGGCCAAAAGGCGTATAGACTGACAAGACAGAGATTTTATGGGCTTTTCTGGGAATCCACAACATAAAACAGTAAATTCTTTGCACATGCCTAGGCTAGTAAAAAATGGACGATTACTATAAAGTAGAAGGCATACAACACATGCGTATGGACACCAAAAAACATGTTTCCTTGACCACATGGTCAGACAGACACAACTGAGCATTTTATTAACATCGGATGGTTATGTGCTTAACAATGAAAATCACATGATGGAGCAAAAATTACCGCTAGACAGTCATTCATTGTATCCACTTCATGCAGCATTTCCAAATAGGTAGGAAAATATCTGTCACATTCTTCATTAAACTGCTCAAAGCACAAAACGGAACATATTGTGAAGAAAAACGAGCACGAGAAGTAAGCCAAGTAACTTCTTTGAATGTTAGAGACAGGATTATAAGAAGAATGGGAGAACTCACCTCCCAATTCCACACAAGGTACTTTGGAAAAAAAATTGGAGCAGGCAAAGACGCACGTCTATGAAGATCCTCCAATTCCTTTTCGAACCAATCACTGAATCCATCCGCACACGTCTTTCTGTCCTCCTGTTCCCCCTTCATAATCGTAATTAGGTCAAACTACATATGGCATAGCAGAATTCACTTACAGTGTTTGACTGAACTGAACTTTGCTGAAAAAGAAAAGGTTAATGCCAGTATACCAAAGCAACATAAACAGCTATATGCTTGTGATTTACGTTAACCTTTACAAAAATATCTCACAGCTCCTATGGCACATCATACTATAGGAAGCTAAATGGAAAATCCAAGAGGACCAGCAACCAGATCGCTATGTTGCTAGAGTGCTCTCGTGGATTATTGTGCATATGATCAGTAAGGCATCATTAGATTTTGGACTTAAAAGTAAAAAATTTCAATCACGGAAAATGTCAACATGCTATTTGATTTAATGCAGTTTACTCGGAACCATCTAAAAGAATTTGTCCATCAGCAGCCAGTATTCAGCTAGATAACAATGAATCCACAAGCAGCCATGTCATGCCATTGTCAGAAGTAGACCTTATAGCCACCAAGTTCCTAAGGCTCAAGAGAGGTATCTTTGGCAGAAGGCAATTACCAATTAGCATACAGAATTTGGATCTTTTGAGAGCACATATGGCTAGAACCCTTGAGATCACAACAAATTACATGTATACAATAGAAATAGATACATTCATAACTTGCCTGATTGTGTAAGTAAACTTCATATATTTCCCGACAAAGGCAAACAACATCATCCATAGAAGTCACTTCTATGCTTGAACTTAACTCCGATCTTAACCGTGAAATTCCACTCTGGGGACTCCTATCATCAAACCGGACAAGAGTTGGAAGCATTTCATTAAGAATAAATTGCTTCAGTCTCTCATCATCAGTAGCAACGGCAAGGTGGATCAATGCATGACAAAAGGGTAGTGCTTCCTTAGCTGCTTGATAATCCACCAAAGACCCAAACAAGTACATACTAAACCTCCAAAAGCAATTGTGAAGTAAAATATACCTACAAGAAGCATTACTAAAGAGTAAGTAAATGTGTAGAAATCACACGCAGAAAACACAACTGAATGACGTTCATACCCTAAAAGGGAGCTGGAAGATATGGATTTCAAGTCAGATTTTGGGCAATTCAACTGCGGAAGGCCACTATTAAGTTCTTCTGATGCTAAAACCCCGAGCAAATAAGATACAGAACGAGTGAATTTAAGCAGCAGCTCCACTTCTAATTTCTTGACTTTTTCTTCCGGTCCATAGAGATTGCCAAAGTAAGCTGGTACTTCAGCTCGTCCCTCATGTATAAGACTGAGCCACGCATAACCAAAGGTACCGTCACAGTAGAAAAATAAAGATTCCAACAACACCACCACCCATTTGTCCCAACATCCTCGAGGGCAACAACTGACTAACGGAATGAAGGTGAGCTGTATGAGTTCCCCCACATGATCAAAATCCATGGAGCTTATATCCATTGCAAGAGTATCGATGAAAAGAGAACAGTCCAATCCAAAAATTGATCTTTCAACAGACGCGCACAAGCCTATGATATTATACCTGCAACATTATACAAAATAACATCTTTCAAACACACAGACAATTGAAAGATCAGAGGGAAGCTGTCATCTGGCTGGGAGCGAATGCACTTTAGAACCTCCTTTCTAGGGTATTAAATACTGATTTGAACATAAACGCACAATTTAACGATACGGAAATCACTAATGCAACCGGAATACAATTTTATATCTCTGTTGAAACAATAGAATCGGTTTGACAAACAGCTGTGAAGCAGCAGACTTACCCAGTTTCTCGAATTTCACGTAACCATGTTCCAATAGCATTCATCCTACGAGCATCGACTCCATCATTGGCAGGTAAAGTATTATTCTCCTTCAGAAAAGTGGATATCTCATTGGTACTAATGAGTCTAGCTCTCCAAATAATTTCTGGCAGATCATAACACTCAGACCGATCCATCCAAGCCATGTGTATAAAATGAAGGATCTGAAGTAAATGTGAGAAACATTGTAACTACATAATCACAATAAAACATGAAAAGCAACAATGTAAACTAGGGTAGTTTTCATAAGCATTTGAACAGAGCGAGGACCCCACAAAAATACCACTAGTTGTGTAACTGACAGACGGGGCCCATGCAGATACATCTTTGCAATACTAGTTTTTTTTAAAGTAATTTTTCCTAGTTACTGTCTAAAAAATCCTATAAATTATATGGTGGTTCTATTATCACAATCTGTAAGAAATGAAGTGTTGGTGGTAGTTATTTACCCGTAAGAGCAGGGCAAGCATTAGTTGTGGAAAGGTAGATGAGTACAGATAATTGGTAGTTGATGTTGGACGGCATTTTTCCTGTGTTCCCGTAGAATGTTCAATTTTGCTTCCTTTGATCTCCTCCTCAAATGACTTTACCAACAAACATATTGTCTCCATAAATTGATCATTGCAAAGAAGACCAGTTAGACGATATGTATAACGCATGTATTCTTCATTCCACTCTGGCTGGGTCCAAATTTTGTTCAAAGGTTTCAGTAGAGACATAAGCAACTCCTCCTTACATTCAATCCTGGCAGACAAAAGGCATACAATTTGTTTTGCATCATGATCTGTAGTACTGAACTTTATTAGTGCACTTAATGTGACAACATGGGAGTGTAAAAGGATGTTATTTCCATTGTACCCAGGACAGGTCGTCACACTGACAAATGCTTCAGACAGGAGATTATGCTCCCAACGAAGTAGCTCCGCCTCTTCTTGATAGTCTGGTGTTACTTTATACTTACCCTGCACCATCAATGACACTAGAACAGTCAAAGATGTAAATCCCTAGAGCAGCATAGTGAGCTATGATGGCTACTTTCAGTATCCAAACTAAAAAGCAAAACATAAGCTACAATGCGCCAATAAGATTCAGGATATTCAAAGAAAAATAAAACTTCCCCACTCCCTAAACTCTGCAATGTACTTGTTAGATAATCCTATCAACCAACTATCCCAAAAGACAGATCTGTTAGGAAGAGGAGATATAATATATCTAACACGCCCCGTGCACATCCAACATGGATATGGAATGATCAACACCTCCCCTCACGCCCAACTTGGGCGGAGATAAATGATTGGGAGAAACGCGGGGACTGAGACTTGAACCCAAGACCTCAGGTTTGATACCATGTTAGATATTCCTATCAAACAACTATCCCAACTATACTTAACACCCCCCTCCCCTCTCTCTCACATCCAATGTGGATACGGAATGATCAACACCTCCGCTCACGCCCGTCTTGGGCGGGGATAAATGATTGGGAGAAATGCGGGAACTGAAAAGACTGGTCTATTACGAAGAGGAGATATAATATACTTTAACAGTATTGACTGCGCGCTAAAGAGGACTGCAATCTCTCCACTTGGGCTCCATCCTTCTGTCAGCTTCCCTACTACCGAGAAAGGCTCCGCGCTCCGCTTTATAAATAAAGCCAAGTCCAAAAACAGCCAGACCGACACACCAAAACACAAAGGTCCACACTGGCAACCACAAGGGTTACCCAAACACAAAAGAAGGAAAAACACACGCACCCAAGTTCACGAACACGCTGGGGGCACAGCAAACAAGCCTACTAAAATTGAAGCTAGATGTTTATTTTAGTCCCTATTTGGTGTTTCTTGCACCTCTCCAATGCTGGTTCTCTCCTCAGTGGTCGCTGTCAACCCATCATGCACCGCTGAGCATATGGATTTAGCCTGGGTGTGCATGTTTAGTTGGCAAGATAGACCGGAAACTAACCGGTGACACAGGGAGGTCATCTGGAGCCAAGTCAATGGGAAAACATAAAGAAGTGTGCATATGGTGAGCCTGGATAAGGTGAAAATAAAGGTGTGATGTGCCCGTATATAAATTGATAAATATCGGAGTCCACGCAAAACTAACTCAGCTATTTAGCCTTCAACAAGCAACCCACTATTCACGCAGGTACACCATATCCACCAAACAACCCCATCACAGTACACGTACACAGCCTAACTAGCTTGAGGGTGAGCTATGAGGCTCTGCCTCCTGCTTTCCCTGTTCGAAGCGCCGAGTAGAAGTGGACCAGTGTATCGCTTTGGGTTAAGGGGGAAAAGAAATTGAACCGGTATGACTTGCGGGGTGGCAAGGTGGGTAATTTTCGGCAAACGTCTGCCCTCAGCGCGATGGAAGCTGGGGTCAAGCTGCTGTGAGATTTGCACTGCGTGAAATTTGTTGCGTCTGCAGATTCTGCGGTGAAAATCCCCCCTTGGTTGGCTTTCAGCTTTTTCACAGCAGAAATGGGTGCAAAAGCTGAACCAAAGGCACCCTAACTCTTACAGGCTAGGTTATAACAAGTCCAAAGGCCCATACTACATGTTACAAGGTAGGTCAGATCACAATCGTTTAGGAATTTTACAGTTTTATAACTAAAAAACTTGACATATCACCTACAGGACATGTGTATTTATTGTAACTCCGAAAATAAATATTTTAAGAATTACTTGATTTTTATCAGGAGGTAATTCAGCAACCACAAGTCCAAATATGTGAAACAAACAAGAAGGAAATGAAGAGAATAAAAATATGCTTACCAGCCATTTTGGCACAAAAGATTCAGTGGGTCTTACTAAATCACTACTAGCATTATTCTGAACAGGATCATACCTCTTGATCATGCCCTCGACCACGACCATCAAACATGTTAAGTGGCGGACCCTGATAAAAGATAGGCAACAAGATAAACATATCTTATTGACGGATAGGTACAGTATCACACGCAACACTTGCATGGTAAGGCATGTCATTCAACAAAATAAATTCCACAACTCCAAATTACCTGCAAACAAGCACAGAAGAAACAAATCAAATAACAGAAACGAGGAAGAACATTTCCCCTGAAGCAGCTGTAACACTGCTTGATGGAAATGGACCGAAGGGAGCAGTTAACCCGTCTACCAAATCAGACGCGTCTCTCTCCAAACGCACTCTGTTCTGCGATACGAAGCTCAACCCACCTGAATCTAAGTAGATCCTACCAATATCAGCATGCCATCAGTTATAGCTAGCTGGGCGGTACGATCATTTATCAGCGTATAGAAACTTATGGAGTATATATCAATCAATGTAGGAATGCTGTGATTTTCCAGGAAAATTCCACAGCAGCCATACTATCGTAATGCTGAAGTGGTGACCGAAGTAAGATGAGCGTGTACTACTAACTGAAAAGTTGCAGATGCAGATGCAGATGCAGCAAATAAGTACTACTCGTCTACTAACTGTCTCTGGACAGAACTCCCTGTGTGAGAGAAAACAGAGATGATGAGCATGTGCCAAGGAATAACCTGCATCATCTCGAAGCCATAGTGCCGGACTTGAGGAGGAAGATCCTTCCCAAGCAGCTTGAGCGACGCCTTCACCAACAAAACCACGTACACGTCTTCCCCCTATAACACGCCAGATAATTACACACCATCCCCAGATCAATCGGTTGAAAAAACGAAATCTCGAAGTGAAATCAAGAGAATAGATGGGGGGTTCGGGCGGAGGAGGTTGAGGACGAACAGGGTCGGGCAATGCAGAGGCGGCGGGCACGCTGGAGTCGAGATCGACGGCGTCGCCGGAGGGTTCCTCCGCCGCCGCCGCCTTCGTAGAGGCCGCGCCGTCCATAGGGGCTTCCGCCCCGGGGATGATGCTTCTAGAAGTTTCTGGGTCAGGAGTTCAAGCGCACAGGCAGACTATGGTCCCTGCTTCCTCCGTCCTACTAGATTTGAGTTCAGAAAATATAATCCCATTGTTACATTAGAGCCATGTATGGAGCCTTCTCAGGCCAGTTGCATTCTCATCCGTCGGATTGAGTTTCCAAACGAATCCGGACCATCAGATCTTCAGATGGCTTGATTTGGGCCGTTGGATCGTTCTGATGTGACAACCAATGAATAGTGTCATTTTTTCTGCACCCGTGCTGCCAAGCTAGCACTCTATGACACGCGGGACCGAGGCGTGGTGGGCCACCCCCGTCAGCAACCGCGGAGCGCAGAGCTCCCAGTCATGTGTGCTTCTGGTGGAGAGGCCATGCCACCGCCTGTAAATTTGGCGGCCCGCCGAGGGCACCTGCGTCAATCCGCATAGGCTAGTGCCACGTGACCACTGCTAATTCGTTGCTCCCTTCCCAATCAGTGAGCAAGCTAGGGTTCGCACTCTCTCCTCCCAGTTCTCTGACTCCCTCGCGTCTCTCTCGCCGCCGTCACGCTCCCTCTCTCCGTCCCGAACCACCACCTCTCCTCTGCGCCTCCCTCCTCCTCACCACGGAATCGTTGCTCGAGTCGTGGAGAGCAGGCAACGACGGTGGACAAGGAGATCCACCGTGAGCCGCCGCTGCATCTCCTCCTCCTCCAACCCTATCTCCACCTCGAGATTCCGGTCCTCTCTCTCTCTCTCTCTCTCTCTCTCTCTCTCTCTCTCTCTCTCTCTCTCTCTCTCTCTCTCTCTCTCTCTCTCTCTCTGTGTGTGTGTGTGTGTGTGTCTTTCTTATCAAGCGTGCTCCCGTAATCTGACTGCTGCTCCTCCCATCGTCTTGGCTTGTAGGGATAGCGTTGCGTCCCTGGTTGCTCGCCTCCTCGGCACCGTCGTCGCTCCATACTGCCTTGCCCCAGATAGTGGTCACTGCTCCGCCCGCGGCGCCTTCCAGCCGAAAACGCCATCTCCACCCAACCAGGTTCATCTCTCTCTCTCATGATTAGATCGGGTTTTCAGTGTTTTTCCCCTTTCCCCTCGATTTGGTTCGAGGTTCTTGCTGCTGGTTCTTCCCCTTTTGCAGCCTAGTGTATTCTCTGCTCGATTTGTTTTACTTCTGCCCTGACTTCGCCCCCGTCATGCTTGCTCTCATGTCTTCCAATGCAGGTCCGATAGTTTTCTGAAGCACCTTGTGCCTTGGTTCAGCCTTAGATGGGATCATTTGGTTGAGGTGAGTTCGGATTATCTTCCCGCGGCCCTCCTCCTTGCAGTGTTCTATGTAGCTCTCAGTCTGAATTATCACTGGGTAGCAGCTCGTGTGTTCTACAACTGTTTGTCAACAAGTCACCTTTTTGATTAGTCATCCTTTTTCTTGTCAAATAGCATTGTTCACTAGAATCCTTTCTTGCTGTAAGATTGGGCGGCTTATATATAGGAATGAAATTAGAAATCCAAAGAAACTAATGTCTTACGAGATCAAAAGGCATAGATAAGACACATTTTAGTTTCTGAAGTTTATGTGATAGATCCATTATTTTCCAGTTGCTTATGTATGTATGCAAAGATTCTTAATTTGTTTATCCGACCGATGTATGTAAGCAAATCGTCTTTGAAATTTGCTTGCTAAAAATAATAGAATTGTTTGAGTCTTTTGTGCATTTGTAAGCATTTGGTAGGACAAGAGGTCAAACACACTGTTTCCTGCGACCTTCACATTTGTTTTCCCGATAGCGGGCGTTGTTCCGCCCACCGCGCCTTTCAGCCGAGAATGTCGGGGTCGTGGCCAGAGCTCCCGTGTGGCATCAGGGTCATTCACCTCTGTATCTCTCTCTCAAATGAGAAGTAGCGATTCCATAAGATGAAGTGAAACGGGATACAAATTGAAACGACTAAATTTGAACAAGGAATTTCTTCGGATTTTACCATCATGCCGTTTTGATCGTTTTTTGTCTGCATGCCATGCTCTGTTTTCTGCATTTTGGCATGCGGTATTGTTATGAGTTGTGAAAAAGGTGTGTGTTCCCTATAATTCAAGTAGAAGTATCTCCCCGTTATTTTTGTACTAAGGATGCACTTCAGTATTACGTAACTAGGTTTATTTTGCTTTTAAGCATAGATAATGGATGAGTTAAGATTTCTGGTACTTAACTTTACACCATAACGAACCTGGAGATTTCTAACTGCAAGGCAATTTTTTTATTTTTGAAGCGAAGAACAGAATCTATGATGCTCCCCTAAGAGAATACAGTTAAAGGTAAAAAAGGAAAAAGGAAATAGGAAATCCATGCAAGTAATTAGTCTAATATCATGTCGATCTGCCATGACTTTCCTAATTGCTTGATCTGTAGGTTCTTGAGGGCGGGTGCTGATCTAGCGGGGATCAAGGAGCTGGCCAGAACTACACCTACTGCTGCATCAGCATCCTTGCGAGCCCACCTTGAAGAGGAGCACCCCTCCGAGCCCCACCCCACTGTTTGTACCCCCAGGTAACCTGATGCTTCTTGGTTATTAGTATGCTTTGAGTTTGAGTGGCCTGAAGATAAAGTTTGCACAATGTTCTGTTCTGTCATATGGCATTTTGATATGAATAAAATGTTAGCTTTTGATATGAGCCAGAATTATATTTCCCACCAGCCTGAAAATGTGATAAATAAAAGCCTACAGTGCTTGTTTATTTGTGTTTACAGGCTTTGTTGTGCAGATAATTTACTCTTTGTTCCATAAGATCACATTTTGGTAGTGTTGTGACCTGAACCTTGACGCTTTATTGCTGCTGCTACTGCTGCTGTATTTTGTAATGGAACTATTAGAAAAGGTAGTTAACTGTCTCTAGCCGTAGGTCTTAGTAGTGTAGATTCATTTTCTTTGCTAGGATGTGTAGAACAAACATAAGGAAAAAGTAGTAACTGGCAGCTACTTCTGAGTACCAATTTTCCTTTTTTGAATTATCATATTCCTTTTGTTTCTCTTAATAATTAGGTTGTATTCAAATTGATTTGCCCCTGAGTACATGTTTATACTCTGTGACCAGTCATCCTAATACTTTACGAGTTCCCCTCGACCAATGTATTCTCTCCCTATTACTTTACAATCATCCTCGTCTTTTGATTTAATCCCCAGAATATCTCATTTTTTTGTGTAGATTCTTATTTATCTATGCCTATATGGTGTTGCATGAAAATCCAAGTGGGCCGCAAGTGCTGGTGAGCCATCACTTCTCTTCGCCATCCTCTTCACAACTATGGCCAATTGAACTCGGAGGTACACTCTGAACTCACATACTTATGAAACCAAGCTGGACATCATATGTTGCATAGCTCATCATCTGGTGTGCATATGGATATAGTAAATGTGTCATTGTTCAGTTTGTTCTCTGAATTGACTGTGATGAGTATTTCACGAGTTACGCCAAAATTTAAGCTGTCAGACTCAAACAACAACTCAACTGTGTCTCTTTCCCCTAATTGAAGAATCTTATATTTTTATCCAGCTAATGAATCTGCACATCTGTATGGTTTCCCTTTGCCCTAATTGAAGAATCTTATATTTCTATCCAGCTAAGGAATGTGCACATCTGTATGCTTTTACATAAGTACTTTGTTGGCTATGCAGAGTATTAATCCTTCTTTTCATTCATGTATGAATATCAGTTTTACGGTAGAGTATTAAATGTATGTGTGATTCTTTCTATTACACCAAAACTATATCTTCACTGCCCCCTTCTCTATTTAGTTAATGTATTGCCTGAAATTAGTCGCGCTTTCTTACATCCATTTTTTCTCATGGAAGAATTATAGAATTCTTGGAAAGCTTACCCTTCTCACTAAAATGTATCTAGCTTAGTGTCATATGCATATTTTATTTGTTATAGAATTTAATTTATGATATGTTGGGTTATCTTCTGTTACTGTTGCAGAGTAAAAGACTAAGTCACCGGCACAGACCGCAGGGTCGTCTTCCTCCCTGGCCTCTTCCACACCGTCAAGGAAGCCGCAGAGCTCATCCTTGAGAAGCTCCTCTACAAGGTAAAGTCGTAAACAAACATTCAGATTCAAGCCCTCCACCAGGTTGACTGATTTGGTTCCTTCGGTTTGGACCAGTTTCATCTTCTCTGGTTGATTTATGGATTGATCCTCTGCTTGCAGGGTGACCAAGTGGTTGAAACTGAGGCCACAGTGGTGGTGCTTGTGGTGCCCAACGCCTGTTGTGGCGCGCTCATCGGCAAAGCAGGGGTGGTCATTTTTCCATGAAGACATGCTTGCTTTGAACTATTTGATAGTAGTATGACTGAACTCTAGCGGCAATACAGAAGGTAGTCAGCGTTATTCACTACGCATCATGTATGCATCTAATTATAGCTATATTCACTATGCACATGGAATTAACTGGAAGACTGAATCTAATATTTTGATTTCAGCTGCTTATACAGGAGAGGTTGTATGCTCAGGGAGGCGGCAAGGTCAGACACCATGTTTTGATCCTTATGTATACATGTACACCCATTTTACTATACATATATGCTGGTGTATTCTTTATATGCTTACAGTGTTAGTGGTGTGTAGAAATAATTCATGCTTGGTTAGATCGACATAGCTATTTGCCTAATAATATGTGCCGGCGAGTTCATGTTGGATGCACATTGAGCTTTTAGTTTTAATCTTATCTTTCAAATACTCATGTTATGTCACTTGCTTCATGAATTTAAGCATACCTTGGTTTGATTTCCAATTTATCTATGGATAAGAGTTTAGTACTTAGATGCATGGGCCAGATGTTTATGCTCATGTGTGCAATCTGACGGGGAGACCAAGAGGTTTGGTGGATTTGAGAGTTTAGGATCTTCCTTTTGTTCAGATAAATTACTTGGCAGTTGTATCCTCGCATATTTCATTGTTTCTATCTATGCATTGTACATTTTAGGTACTATCATTTTTTGTTGTTGCGCTGTTGATAGATATAAGCTCTCATGTTAAAAAAATATCTTGCTTTAAGCATGAATACACTCAGTGACCAATCGAAGATAATTTATTCGGGATGTCCATGACCTGTAATTTTAGGGAATAGGTTGCTTCCTGTCTTTTCGTTCGCTTTCCCATCTTTTTGTTCATATCCTAGAACTGTTGAAGAGGGAGATGTCTTCACATATATATTCATGCCGGATACTTACATTGTCAGACTAAAATTATCTCAGTGAGATCACTGCTTGTGCCTAGACCTTATTTGATAAATGCTTGATTTTCTTCTAGTTTTTTCATGGATTGGCCAGTTTAAATTACATTGAATTATGAACTTTTTAAAAGACCAAAAATCTCAAAGATCTGTAACCTGATCTACAATTGTGTTTCTGTATTTGCATTGATAAACATCCTTTTATTCACACTGGCCAAGTATAGTTCTAGGATTAATGCTTTGCTTTTTTTCCAACCTTATGTTTATGATTAGAACAGAGAATGGGAACGAGGTATAGCATGATGGCAGCACACACAGATCCAGGTACTGTTTATTCATCCATGTTGGTGCTATTTATTCTCACAGAACTCTACTCCCTCCTTCTCTTCTTCTCTTTCTCTGTCTCCCACTCTCTATTTCTATATCTTATTACTGATACACTTCATGTAGGAAGCTTTGTCTCAAAACGGCTAGAACATAGCTGAATATATCAAACATGCTAATGGCATTGGATTAAATTTGTGAGAAATATAATAGAAGGTTTACCCTTCAATATTGTAGGCTTTACTGATTTTCTGGCACCTTAGTAAGAGACAACACCTCTATCATGAATAGGTTTAAATGTCGCATGACTTCCTTCAAATATAATCATGATACGAGACAACCGTGCATAAGCTTATAAAGTGAGTTGCTACTTTGTTGGTTTGTTATGGATATTTTCTTTAAACACATGCTAATCACAACACTCACTGGTGACCTGAAACACAAAATTGTGTTGTGCAAGATCAGTTATGTCGTTCATTCTCATTGGTTTAGTCAGTTATAATTATTTGCACATCTTTCACCTACTTCGCAGTCCGCATTGCACAGTGGATCACAAAGTTTCATATTATGGTCTTAATTGGACTACTGTTGTGAGAAGGGCTGCCGTAGAAGATAAGGTCTTATATAATTTGGAGACATCAGAGCTTCAAAGAGGTAGTACTACTTACGCAACTATATGCAAATTCATGTCGTTTAGTTATGGTGTGTGTATATACAGTTAATGCTACACTGATGTATAACTTGGTACCTGTTTCTGGAGCATGTATAGTGCTTGTCTGGTAAGTATCATCGCTGGGTTCCCTGATATTTCAGGAGCTCAACTTGCAAAGCTTCTCAAATAGCTAGGTTGTTTATCTATTATTTTACTTTCCATGTCATCTCTGCCTCTTTTTTCTTCAGTTCTTTTTTGGGTGTGTTTTGCTAGGCGACCTTTAGTGTTTGAGTGCATATAACTTTTAATGGTTTTGTAACACCCCTGTGTAATAGCCACTGTGATCAGCTGCTAGTAATGCCAAGTCATATCATTTCCAGTGCCTAATCATAGTGGTTAACCAAAATAATTCAAACTCCATTCTGAAAATCAACTCAAATTCAAAAGTGCAAAATAAATTTGCTCAAACGCTGTTGCAAAAATGTTCATTAATTGGCAAATAATCCAGGAACATTTATAAAACCATGATCAATATAATTGGAGTAAGATAAGTGACTCAAACAAATTGAAACAGCACCAAAACAGCAATATTAAATCCATTTAAAATCAAATTAAATTCAAATGGAGCCCAACTTTGCTCAAACCAATTTTTGGTGGATGCTTACATTGCATATTAATATCTGGGCCAAGTTCCATATTTTACAAAAGTGCACAAGTGCCCTAACTAATTCAGAGCAGAAAAGAATAAAAGAAAATGTGAAACAGAAAATAGGAAAATGGAAAAGGCCTACTGTGCACTAAAGCCTGCGTGAACAGTAGTCGGCCCAGCGCCGCAGGACAGGCCCAGCCACCAGGGTCGTCTCCCTCCTTCCCGTGTCAGCGCGCGCGCGCCTCTGAGCCGGCGATGACCAGCTGTTGGCCATCCTCCGGCGCTCGAGCCCTCGAGGCCCTGGCTTGTAATATAAAGCTTGTATGACTTTATTTATGTTTTAGAGTTGTGTTGTGATATCTTCAAGTGAGTCCTTAGGCTTGATCGTGCGCATTTGCGTGTATGGTTAGTGCACGATTAAGCCGGGGTCGTCATAGGTTGGTATCAGAGCTGACTGCCTCTAGGAATCCCCCTTCCCAATTCCTTGACCGAAGTTGAGTCTAGTGGTCCAAAACTGTTTTACTAACTTGGCTGTGTGGCTTACGGGCCCACGTCGCCAACTGGGTGGTATTAGGATCTTTTATTCCTCGTCTTTACTCTGGGATTCTAATCTCTCATCTATTCGGGTTTAAAAAAAATTTACTAACACCGACATTTAGGATCTCGTTAATTCTATCCACCCGGAGAGCTGGATTCAGTGCGATTTCCCTGACTTTGATATGATTAGTCTGATAATCATTTTCCTTTCCATTGTTTTGTTTAACCTTTCCTTCTGAGATTGGTTATATTTCTCATTGTCTTATGACAACCCTGAACTTCTCTGTTTCAGATGGATCGACTGTTTCCACCGCGGCCTACGACCCAGCTTGTGCTTCGCACTTGGGCTCGTGATGCCCCTGGGTTTCCAGCTGTTCTGATCGCCCTCCTGAGTAGACTGGGTTACCGCTGGTATCCCGAGTACATGGTCTATGAGGTTTACCGCGAGTTCAACCAGGAGCAGTACTATGCTAAAGTTCGGATCTATGATCAGCAGAATGACTCGGACACCGAGCTACACCTTTTTCACGGAATAGGCGTGACGATTGAGATGGCAGTACATGATACCGCCTACTCTGCTGTCGCACGTCTCCGAGGAGAGCACAATGCTAACTTGGATGATTCTGTGTTTCGGTACATTCCGTATGCACCTGTTGGAGATACTACTGGATTCTACACAGCTATCTGTGCCCCGTACGAGCCTCGACGCTACGACCCACAGATTCTGATTCAGTGCACTCAGGCTCTGGATCGCACTGTTCGGGCTCTTGCCGTCGAGTTGTTTGCCACTCGAGCACGCTACTACGAGGCTATGACACAGTTGCTACCAGCTGTTCGTGCAGGGATACATCCGGAGTATATTCTTTACCCACGCAGGACCGAGATGCCGCCAGGTATTGATTGGCCTGCAGTGGGAGGTCACACGCCTGCACGTGGACCTCTTCTTACAGTTCGAGACCGGGTTCTGCATCAGAGTGCACATGGAGCACAAGATCCTGCCGCGACGAACATTCGTCGTCCGCACTTGCAGTTACCCCGTTTCAGTGGTTTTCTCCGACGCTGATGTAGCCTTTGCTATGTCACGTTGTGTACTTCCTTACCGCGTGACTGCGTGCCGCCTAGTGTGTCTAGCTTTCCAATTTGCGCCGTTATGCTGCCCGATTGTAACCGACTGTGTATGGATCTGTATGTCTTAATGACTACTTTTAGCATCTATTGCCCTCTTTCAAAAATGTCAAGTTACATCATGTTTATTGTTAAACACTTGCATAAGCTATTGCTGAAATACCCTGTTGAAATAGCAGGATGGCTGACAACAACCCGCCACCGCCGCCACCACCTGATTACATGGCAGCGATGATGCAACAGTTTGAACTCAACCGCCAGTTTATGACGGGAATTATGCAGCAATTCCCTCGTCCTGATGCTAATCAGCAGCCACCATCCATCACCTTGCCAGAGTTTATGAGGCTCAGTCCATCGTTTTTCCGCAACACAGTCAACCCACTAGATGCAGATGACTGGCTGCGTGACATCTCCCATGAGATGGAGTCTGCTGGTGTCACCCAAGTCAACTATGTCACTTTTGCGACTTATCTTCTGAAGGGTCCCGCAGCCCAATGGTGGGCCACTCACCGACAGACTCTGCCGCCTGGTACTGTCGTCACTTGGGCAGAGTTCAAGATTGCTTTCCGTGCCCGCTACATTCCTCTAGCTGTCATAGCTCGGAAGAAGGCCGAGTTCCGTAGCCTTGTTCAAGGAAACAAGACTGTGGAAGTCTATCAGCGCGAGTTTCTAGACTTATCTCGCTATGCTGAAGAGGACATTCCTACTGATGAACGAAGGCAAGAAAAGTTCCGCGAAGGACTGCATCATGATATACAGTTGGCCCTCCTTGTCCAAGACTTTCCTGATTTCGCCACCTTGGTGAATAAGGCTATTATGGTTGAAACTGGACTTAAGAAGCATAAAGAAGCGTCCAGACGCACCCGAGAAACGGGCTCATCTTCGGGCTCATCTTCCCAGAAGCGACGCATCTGGTTTCCCCAAGGCATGTTCCGTTCAGCAGCTCCTGCAAACAGGCTCTCTTATGCTGCACCACGCCTGCCACCTCCACCACCGAGGCAGCCTCTGCCAGCTCCAGCACCTCGAGCTCCAGCACCTCGTCCTGACAGCAGACTATGCTTCAAGTGTGGCAAGCCAGGTCACCGTGCTAGAGACTGTTCTCAGAATCAGAATCAACTGGCTCTTCCTTCTGCTGGCTGTGGTATTGGTCGTGGTATTCCTCAACAGCGTAACAATAATGCCAGACCTTCTTATGGTCATGGGCAGTACTACCACGTCAACATGTTTGAAGCTCTAGATCAACCAGATACTGTGATGGGTACACTTCTCATTAATTCAGTACCAGCTTCTGTTTTATTTGATTCAGGAGCATCGCATTCCTTCATGTCAGAACATTTTGCACGCATGCATGACATTAAATGCGAATACATGAACACACCCTTATTGGTACATACTCCCGCGGGTGGTTGCCGAACCTCTGCGGTTAGCTATAATGTTCCCGTTGAAATCGAAGGGTTGGAGTTCAGTGCGTCTCCCATTATTCTGAAATCGTCCAAGATTGACCTTATTCTGGGAATGGATTGGTTGAAGGCCCATTACGCCTCAATCAATTGTGCCACCAAAGTTGTTCATCTCTTGCACCCCTCGAATGAGATAGTGAATTACCATGCTCATATCACTCAGAATGCTGAGGCTCAAATTTATGCCTTGAATGCGTTGAATGCTTCTCCGCTTGATGGGATCGAAAACATCCCAGTGGTCTGTGACTTCCCGGATGTCTTTCCAGAAGAACTTCCAGGAATACCCCCTGCTAGGGCTGTCGAGTTCGTCATCGACTTGAAGCCTGGCACCACTCCTATTGCGAAGCGTCCCTACAAGATGCCTCCGCACCATCTTATTGAGCTTAAGGAGGAAATTGATAAATCCTTAAGGAAGGGTTTCATTCGCCCTAGTTCCTCTGCTTGGGGAGCACCTTCTCTCTTTGTTAAGAAGAAGGATGGAACTAACTGTTTGGTGCAAGATTACCGACCTATCAACCAGGCAACTATCCAGAATAAATATCCGCTTCCCCGGATCAACGATTTATATGATCAACTCGCAGGACCTTCGGTGTTTTCTAAACTCGACTTGAGGTTGGGTTATCACCAGATCCGTGTCCGTGAAGAGGATATTCCGAAGACTGCATTCGTTACTCGCTATGGTTCATACGAGTACACCGTCATGTCGTTTGGCTTAACAAACGCTCCAGCTACCTTCTCCCGCTTAATGAATTACATATTCATGGATTACCTCGACAAATTCGTCGTGGTATATCTGGATGATATTCTGGTTTATTCGAAGAACAAAGAAGAACATGCTGAGCACCTTCGTCTTGTTCTGGAGAGACTACGAGAGCACAAGTTATATGCCAAGTACTCTAAGTGCGAATTCTGGCTTTCTGAGGTAACCTACCTTGGACATGTCATTTCCAAGGATGGTATCACAGTTAACCCGGAACGAGTTCAGGCTATTCTTGACTGGACCCCTCCGAAGAATGTTAAGCAAGTCAGAAGTTTTCTCGGGCTTGCAAGTTATTGTTGTCGATTCATCGAAAATTTCTCCAAGATTGCCAAGCCCCTGACTAATCTGCTCCACAAAGGCGTTAAGTTTGAGTGGACAGACAAATGTCAGGAAAGCTTCCAGACCCTCAAGGACAAGCTGACTTCTGCCCCAGTGCTTGCTCCTCCAGACTCCCGCAAAGATTTTGTGATCTTCTGCGACGCCTCTCGCCAAGGACTAGGTTGCGTCCTAATGCAAGAGCGAAGAGTAATTGCTTATGCTTCGCGACAACTGCGTCCACATGAAGAGAATTACCCAGTGCATGACCTTGAAATTGCTGCTGTTATTTATGCTTTGAAGCAGTGGCGTCATTACCTCCTTGGTAATCGGTGTGAGATTTACACCGATCATCAGAGCTTGAAGTACTTATTCACTCAACCGGAACTTAATCTTCGTCAGCAGCGTTGGTTGGAAACAATCACCGATTATGACTGTGGTATTTCCTACACTCCTGGCAAAGCTAATGTGATGGCTGATGCCTTGAGCCGCAAGTCTTATTGCAACAACCTCATGGTTAAACAAGCTCAACCCCAGCTATATGAAGAATTGCGCAAGCTGAACCTTTGTATCATTCCGCAAGGTTCTCTTAATAACCTTGTGATACAACCAGATCTTGAGAAAGCTGTCAAGATTGCGCAGGCTAAAGATGCTGAAATTGGTCTAATGAAGAAAGAGCTTCACCTTGAAAAGTACAGGGATTTCTCGATTGCTGAAGATGGAACCTTGTACTTCCGAGACTGCATTGTAGTACCTCGCTTCGAGCTGATGACAGACAAAGTCATGAAGGAGGCCCATGATACACCGCTATCTATCCATCCGGGTAGTACCAAGATGTATCGAGATCTTCGTCAAAGGTACTGGTGGTCTAGAATGAAGCAGGACATTGCTCGATACGTTGCCGAATGTGACGTATGTCGTCGCGTGAAGGCAGAACATCAGAAACCTGCTGGAATTCTGCAACCGCCCCCTATTCCTCTATGGAAGTGGGATAAAGTGCAGATGGATTTCATTACTGGTCTTCCCAAGTCTTAGAAAGGTCACGATGCTATTCGTGTCGTCGTCGATCAATTCTCCAAGGTTGCACACTTTCTGCCAGTTAAGGAGACTATTACCGCCAGTCAGTTAGCAGAGCTATATATCTCCAGAATTGTTTCACTCCATGGTATTCCCAAGGAAATCAGTTCAGACCATGGCAGCATTTTCACTGGCCATTTCTGGGAAAGTTTCCAGAAAGCAATGGGAACTCATATTACCTGGAGTTCAGCTTATCATCCCCAATCCCAAGGTCAAGTTGAGCGCGTTAATCAAGTGCTTGAAGATATGCTTCGAGCTTGTGTTATATCCTTCGGTAAGAAATGGGAGGAATCTCTCCCATATGCCGAGTTCTCTTATAACAACAGCTACCAAGCCAGCTTGAAAATGGCCCCCTTTGAGGTTCTTTATGGTCGTAAATGTTGAACCCCTCTGAATTGGTCAGAAACTGGGGAACGACCTCTTGTTGGACCGGACATTATTCAACATGCCGAAGAACAAGTCCGAATTGTCCGGGAGAATCTCAAAGCAGCTCAAGACCGTCAGAAGAGTAATTATGATCGCAAGCGATGGGGTGTGATCTATCAACCTGGTGATCAAGCTTATCTTCGTGTCACTCTGATGAAGGGCACACGTCGTTTCGGAATCAAGGGCAAGCTAGCTCCTCTCTATATTGGTCCTTTCCGCATCGTGGCTAGACGTGGACAGGTGGCATATAAATTGGAGTTGCCACCGCAATTCTCCCATATTCATGATGTCTTCCACGTGTCGCAACTCCGTAAGTGCTTCAAGGAATCTCCGCACTGTGCAGTGGATCATGAGATGCTCGAGCTACAAGATGATCTTTCCTATAAGGAGCATCCAATTCGCATCCTCGACGAAGCTGAACGTCGAACTCGTCAGAAGACGACCAAGTTCCTGAAAGTGCAGTGGTCGAATCACACTGAAGATGAAGCCACTTGGGAACGCGAGGATCATCTTCGGGAAGAATATCCCGGCCTCTTCCCTTCTACCTCCTAAATTCTCGGGACGAGAATTTCTTTTAGAGGAGAAGAACTTGTAACACCCCTATGTAATTGCCACTGTGATCAGCTAATAATCTTGCCAAGTCATATCATTTGCAGTGCTTAAAGAAAGTGGTTAATCAAAGCAACTCAACTCCATTTTGAAAATCAACTCAAATTCAAAAGTGAAATATGAAGTTGATCAAACCCTGTTGGAAAAATGTTCATTAAATGGCAAATAATCCAGGAACATTTGTAAAATCATCATCAATAAAGTTAGAGTTAGACAAATGACCCAAACAAGGAGAAACATCACCAAAACAGGATATTTAAATCCATTTAAAATCATTTCAAACACAAATGGTTTCCAACTCTGTCCAAATCACTTTTTGGTGAGAGCTAATATTGCATTGTGATATTTGGGACAACTCTCACATTTTACAAAAATGCAAAAGTGTGATAACTATTTCGAAACAGGAATTAAATAAAGAAAAGGGTAAAGCAAAAAACAGAAAAATAAAAACGAGGCACTGTGCACTGGGCCTAAGTGCACAGTGCCCCGAACTCCGGCCCAGCAGGCCCGCGCTACTCTCTCTCCCTCGCGTTGTCACCTTCTCTGTGGCCGCGCCGGCGCGCGCCGACGAGCAGCCGACACCGCGACGCTGCGGGCGCCGCGAGGGGATAAGGCCGGCCCCGTCCATCCCCCCTGGCCTCCTCCTCACTCTCCCCTCTCTCCGCTCGCTCTCCGCCCCGTTCCCCCCTCAGATCCCATCGCCACCGAGCGCCATCGCCGCTGCACCGTGCTCGTCTCCGCGATCCCAGCCACCGCATCGCTCCGCCAATGCGTCCGTCGTCTTCGCCACGACCTTCCTCGATGTCTGGTGGTAGCAGCTGGAGCCCGAGGCCGCCACAGCGCCGGAATCGCCCCGTCCCCTTCCGTTCGGTCGTCGCCGTTCTTCTCCGTCACCGGCGACGTTTCTGCTGCTCCTAAGCTATCAACGGCCTTCGGCGTGCCGCTCGGTGAGCTCCGCCCCCCACTTCTCCTTCTTCCTTGTCCTGCCGCGGCCGTTGCTCGCCGCACTGCGAACGGCCGAACCCACGGCCGCCGACGAGCTCTTTGCCGTGGCCAGCGTCGTCGTCACGCGCAACCGGACCCAGCCTCGAGCTCCTGGAGCTCGAGCGAGTCCGGCAAGACCCATAGCATCCCTCCACGCGCCGTATAGATTAGAACCCGACGAGGCCCGAACTCCGGCGTCCTTTGCGCTCGTCGCCGTCATCGCTGTAGGGCTTCTCCGGCGACGCCACCGCCACGGTTGGACGTGCCGTTGATCGCCCGTTCGAAAGAACCTAACCGCGCGCGATTTGACCCAGCGTAGGCGAAATCCGACCCCTCCCGAGCCGCGCCGCCGCTAAATTGGTCGCCGGCGGCAAAACTCCGGCGACGCTGACCAGGCGCCGACGTGGCAGCCCCCTGTGAGGCTGACAGTGGGCCCCGGGGGACCCCGTTGACTGGGTTGACCCAGTCAACGTGCTGACTGGGCAACCCCAGTCGCTGACGTGTGGGCCCCCGCGGCTAATTAACCTAATTAAACATTTAATTAAATAAAACTAATTAGTTTAGCCTAATGTCTCACTAACAAGTGGGGGCCGCCCCCTAATTAACCCTGTGGATTAAGTTAATTCACTGTTAAGATAAACAGAGACTGACATGTGGGCCCCACATGTCAGGATTGACTCTGGTCAGCGCCTGTTGACCGCTGACGTCACAGTGACGTCATGCTGATGTCATAATTCATTTTCTATAAATAAAGTAATTCCAGAAATTCAAATAAACTTTGAAAATTAATAACTTTTAAACCGTAGCTCGGATCGAAAAAGTTAAAACATGAAAGTTGCTCAGAACGACGAGACGAGTCTGATTGTGCCGTCCGTTTCTTTGTCGGAAGCCCCTACGTAGAAGAACTCGTAACTCCGGACCCGTATCCGATAGATGAATAGTGCACACACATCGGTTAATAAATCTCAGATTAATTCTAAAAATAACTAAAATGTCTTAGACGCATATTTAGGCAACCCTGCACTGCATCATAGCATCACACGCACCGTATTGCATTTGTTTGCATTATGTTTACCTGTTTCTTCCCCCTCTTCTCTCTCGGTAGACCCCGACGTTGACGTAGCTCCTGAGACAGACGCAGCTCAGGAGTACGACTACGTCCCCGACGACACCACAGGCGACCTTGCCCTTGCCCCCGAGCAAACAGGCAAGCACCCCCATTTTGAGCATGCCAATATCGCCTATTCTCTTCTCTCTTATGCTTGCATTAGAACTGCTACTGCTACTGTTTTCCTATATCTGCTGCATAGCCTGATTATTGTAACCTGCCTTGCTACCTTTCTGGTTATCCTAGACTGATTAGTATAGGCTGGGTAGAGTCCCGACAGAGGCCCCCACTTGATCCCGACTGCCCCGCTGGATGTCAGAAGACCCGCTCATCGGGATTGAAGACTAGACCCTGGCACCGCACATCACTTCCCCCTTAGTTGCCGACACTGCTGGGTTACCGTCGAGTGCCGAGGGTGATACCTCATCAGCACTTCTGATGTTAACCTTGTAGGTTAGTTACTCGGTCATGGTAAGCGAGGGTGATTCCTCCTACACCACCCCCGATAACGACATCGTCGCGCAACTCCTCAAGTGTGGACCTCGAGGGTGATTCCTCCTTCGTTCACCTTGACTATAACATCAGGTGGGATTCCATCGAGGGTGATTCCTCAGGATTCCCCTGGTGTCAGACACACAGATATTGTTGTTGATTTGACTTGCACTAAGAACCATGTTACTAAAGACGGGTCGGCCCTGAGGGGTACCCGCGCGAGCTTAACGCGAAGTGATGCGGAGTCGGGTTGACCTGGATGGTGCCCGCGAGATAACACGAGGCGTGGCCGGGCATTCTTAGCCCTTGCCGCAAGTCCTCGAGACGGGGCGACGGGGTCACATCGATCGTGAGTCTCCGCTCGTTTCCGCGCGCTCTTAATCCACTACGGTTTGGATATTTGATCCGAGGGGCCTCTGGCCCGATAGCACTAACCATCACGTGGGCATAGTATGGGCGTTCTGCGTCGTTTACATCAGCCGAAGCTTGTTTGACGTCAGTAAGGAGCGGCGCACGCCGAGTTGGACTGGGAACGCAACCGCGCTTGTATAAGGGGTTGCTAGGTCTGCTCTCGGTGGCCCCGTAACGTGCAGGAGTTCCCGGGGCGATGGCCCAAGACCCCTGGGGGCATAGGTTTAGTCCGGCATGCTGACCTCTCTTATAAGCCTAGGTCGGGTTGCGGCGTGTTGCTTAGCCGAGGCCGGGCATGACCCAGAAAAGTGTGTCCGGCCGGAGTTAAGCGAGCGTGGTGGGTAACTTGGTGCACCCCTGCAGGGAAGAAACTTCTATCGATAGCCTGTCCTACGGTAACGGACACTCAGAGTTGTATCCCGATCGGTACAACTAGAACATGTGATGAGAACTGGATAGTACGGCTCTGGGATTGCTTTCTCGCAGGGAGTTGAGAAAGGATCTCAGGTCGAGGTTGATGATACTACTACTACTTTACATTACGTTGATCCGATCTCTTCTATTGCTGCAAGACTGTCGAAGATTGTTGAAGATGCTAGTCTTCGATAGGACTAGGCTTTGCCCCTCTATTCTGGCATTTCTGCAGCCCAGTCCACATTTACAGCCATTCCTTTGACAATGTTGCATATGTAGTGTAGATCCTTGCTTGCTGAGTACTTCGGATGAGTACTCACGTTTGCTTTACTTTCTTTTTCCCCCATATCCAATTGATGCCACCAGACGACGGAGCCCCTGAGCCAGATGCCCCAGCCGACGACCACTACTACTACCCGCCTGGCGAGTACTACTACTACGAGGAGCCGTTTAACGACCAGGAGTAGGATCGGAGGGTCCAGGGCAGGAGGCCTACGCCTTTCGATCGTAGTATTTTATTTTACCCCGCCTCTGTGAAGGCCTATCTCTCTCTTTGTAATATATCTGTACTCAGATATCTGATGCTTCCGCTGACGCTTGTATGCCATCGAGGTATGTATTCGAGCCCTCGAGGCCCTGGCTTGTAATATAAAGCTTGTATGACTTTATTTATGTTTTAGAGTTGTGTTGTGATATCTTCAAGTGAGTCCTTAGGCTTGATCGTGCGCATTTGCGTGTATGGTTAGTGCACGATTAAGCCGGGGTCATCACACTTAATTTAGAGAAGAAAGAAAGGAGAAGAATGGTGCTATTCCTTGATGCTTGATTCCTTGAAGAAATTACATGAAGGCGGTGAGTGACCTGATCTTGACTAAACAACCTTTTCTCTTCGGTGGTTTATGATTTTCTAAAGTTTCTTTGCATGGAGAAGATTGTGTCTATGATAGACCTTCTAGAAGCATCTACATGCATTTCCCTATGCCTGCTGCAAGATTCAATATCCTCACAATATTAAATATAAGATTAAACTGATATTTAAAGATGAGTTTACCTCAGGTCTACATTCCAACCGCTCATGCGGGAGAGGCTGTATGCTCAAGGAAGGATGGGTTGGTTCATTTGGTAATATATTTCTCAACAAAAGCACCAGCACTAGGATACTGATCGAGAAAAGGTTCTTGCAACATTAGGGAGGCTATGTGCAGAAGATACGTAAAGTGTTAATGTTGTTGACACTGCTTACTGGCACATGTTTCCTCTTTGTTGGGTCAGTTTCTTTTGTTACTCGGAAGCATGTCTTCGTTATGTTAAATCATATCATATGGATGAGTTGTTGGGTAAACAATTCTTTACCGGGGTGTGATACCATTGTTTCTTGTGTCCAATTGATATGCTGCAACAATTGATTGTTTTTGTTGTCTCTTTTAGCTTCAGGTGTCCTTTTGGCATTTTTTCCAATATTCACTTTAAGATTTGAAGAAAATCGTTATTACGCGTCTTTCTCTTTAGCTTGAAATAGGAGTAGGCAGTCGTGCTCACGGAGTAGGGCACCAGCAGAAGGTTAGATTGTTATGGGCTGATGGCCTATGTCGGATAGTATTCATTACTACAATAGTAACAATCTGCAGAGTCACTTGCAAAGGTGGAGATGGAGAGAAAGTTGTTGATGCTCGAGCCATGCGATGAGGTATGGAGAATGAAGAGACGAATCCAAAAACAATTAGCTTTCCATTTTCATATGACTTATTCTTAGGTTGTATCGGTTGTGGCATTGACTAAAGCCTTTTGTAGTTGGCTGGACCAACTGCTATGTACTAAATATGTATAGCTTGCTTTTGGACTGAAGTCTTTTGTTGTTTCCTAGACCAATTGTCATGTATTGAATGTGTATGATATAAACTTGATATATTAGATTGATAAACACAACTACATTATACTAATTTTTATATTTGCAATGCTTTGATGACTGTATTACCGGATTGGATATGACTATACCCGGCAACAGGTGCTGTCGGGTGTGGCAAGCCGCACTTCCTACCTAGTCAGATATTATGATGGATTATTTGCCCCATTTTACTTCTAACTTTCATCATTTGCCCCTAAGATTGACGAGTGGGACAAATCATCAAACCCATCTAAAGTGGGGTAAATGATCCGAATCCCCATCTAGATGATGAGTTTTAGGTATACTTCACTCTTTTAAATGGTACTTTCTTTATCTAGGTTTATTAATCTCCTCATATTTTGGATCAACTTTTAATCATTGATTTCACTAATAATAATACTCTCTTCGTCCCAAATTACTCGATGAAGGATTTTTTTTTTTGCAAGGTTACTTGATGAAGGATTAATAAACCACTGAGTTTTCCTAATTCCCCCCCGGGTGGCGACTAGGGTTTCCCCACCGCGCCGCCTCTCCCTTCCCCCTCCCTCGCCGCCACCTGAGGAGGTTGCTGGATTCGCTCTCGCGGCCGCCGGTGATGGTGGTGGCGAGGCCTCGGTCACTCCTTCCCTCGAGGAGGACCTCGGATCTGGGGCGGCGGCCCTCCTTGGCAAGGCGGCGACACCATCTCGGCTGGCGTCGTTCGCGGGCGTTCTCTGGCCGGCGTCCCTGACCACGCGGGTGGTGAGACGTCGCCGGGTGGCGGCGCGGAGTTCTCCACTCCTCGCGAGATCTGAGGTTTGGCTCCCTTCTCCCGTCCCCCTCATCCCCGCCGCTTCCAGCCGGCTGTCCCTCCGGGCGTCGGTCTTGGTGTTGGTGGGTGACCGGTGGTTTGGTTTTGGGCCGCGGAAAACCGTTGGTCGGCTTGGCCGGCCCGGCGGCAGCGACATCCTTGACGACGTGCTTCCTCCTTGGAGGTGCTGCCGAGGGCCCTTCCCCTTTCCACCCCTGTTCCTCCTCTCGGGTGAAAGCCCAAAATCCAGCTTGGATTGGGCGGCGACGTCGCGCTGTGCGTCGTGTCTTCCTTGGTGGCGCCGCCTGAGGAGGGCTGCGTTCAGGTGAGGGGTTCAAAGGTCGGCGCTTTGGGTGGCTCGGGTGTCCGGTGACGGCGGTGTCAGCGAGGTTCTGCATGGCTGAAGGCGTTCCCATTTCCCTCTTGGGTGGTTTCTCTGCCGGTGTCGCGTGTGGTCCAGTTCTGGCGGTAGGGGATAGGGTTCCCCTGCCCGGCAGTATCAGCGCCTCGCCAGCGGCGGAACCCCGGTTCTCTTCTTCAACGGCTGCCTGGCAATGATCCTCGGTGACCTGTTGGTTCTACTTGATGCCCTTGCTGCCTTTCTTCAGTAGCTGCGCCCGGTGGCTTTCCTGCAGTTCTTAGGTGTGCTAGGATGTGGCGGCGCGGCAGTCGCGGAGTGCTCGATTGTTCTAGTGGATGTGTGTTGCGGCTGCTCCAGGTCTCGAAGCTAGCACTTCTCCTGCTCTAGGGTGGGCATCTCTCAAGTCCGATGGTGCGGCGCCTTGCCATCCATGGCGAGAGGGAAGGGTCCCTCTGCGTCGAGAGAGACAGAGGATGTGTGTAGTTCTTCTCCCTGGGAGTAAGGCCGGGCTCACTTCTACACTCTGTTTTATACAGGTCCTCGTCGGGCTTGTGTGTGTTCATTTCCTAGCCGTCTGATTGGTTGTAGTTTTCGGCTAGGTCAAGCATTGTGCTTTGTTTTTCCTCCATTTTCTGAGCTTGTTCGCTCCGTTGAGTTGTAAGCCTCCTAGAGTGCCCCCTTGTATCGTTTGGCTGAGGTGGCCTATGTGTATTTGTAATTCCTGGCCGGTTGATGGCTTTGTTAATTCAAAGCCGGGCTCTCCACGATCCTTCGTTCTAAAAAAAAGGATTAATAAACCTAGATGAAGAAAGTACCATTTAAAACAGAGAGTGCCTAAAATTAAACATCTAGAGATTGGAATTGATTAATCACCGAGTACCCTTGCGACACCTTCCCAGCGGACGCGTGCCATGTGGTGTTCTTAGCCGCCACCACGTGTCACGCGCTGGTCGCACTCATGAAAACATTTTGTTCACGTGCTTTTTTTCCTTCAAGTTTTCGGATTTTGCTTGGTTTTCTTTCGGTTTTGTAGGGGAGAGAATTGGTTTTTCTATTTTACTTGCGTGAAGCACTCCATGTGAAAAGTGAAAAGCATAATTGTGCTTCCCATAGTTGTGCTTTCCAAAAAATGAAAAACATAGTTGTGCTTCTGTGTGCTTTTCGGAAAGTGAAAAGCACATTTGTGCTTCGCCGTGAGTGCTTTCTCGAAAAAGTGAAAAAGGAAAAAAATGGTTTCCAGTTTGTTTTTGTTTTCGGTACTTTTGGATTTTTCTTTTTTCAGTTTTCACTTTTTTCATATTATGGGTACCTAGGGGAAACGATCATCCAAACCTATTAACATGTATCACTTTCAAGGATTTCAATGCGAGAAACGCAACGTGAAAACGGTTCATAATTTGGATGGGCGGTTCAAGCGATAAAACACTTTGAAAAAACGAATCTAAAGAGACACAAAACTCACAGTTTGCGACAAGTGTAGCACATGCAGTGCGTCACTTGTCACCATCTCAGAGAGTGGGAGTGACCTTTGAAGGGGCACCCCTTAGGTCTCCCTTCGTTTGGAGGAATTTAGGAGGAATTCTATAAGATAGGATTTCTAAGGAAAATTTCCTTTGAAGACCTTTGGTCTATAGGAATTGAATCATATTCCTTCGGAGGAATTCTTCCTATCATTCACATATAAAAAATAAACATTAGTCTAGACTCAATAGAAAAAACCTATGATGTGAACCAAAGGACATCTTTTTAAATAATTCTATTCATAAAATTTGAGGTACATGACATCTCATTTTCTACAAGTTTAATATTCCTATGATATTTTATCCTATAAACCAAAGGAGGCCTTAACTAGTGATTTTGAATAAGTAACGATCAATCCCATAGACAACTACAGAACTCCAACCAACAACTAGCCCATAGAGAAAGAGTTAAATACACCGGAGGTGCCTCAACTTGTCTTGCACGGTGAGTTTGGTGCCCAAAGTTGTAAAATACACAAAACTGGTGCTCGAACTTATCCGGCTGTGCAAATACGGTGTCTCCTTCCATATTTGAACCTACGTCCAGCCTACGTGGCATGCCAGCATGGCGGTGATGCACCTGTCAGTGGCTGAATGCGGGAAAGTGATGGGTGCTTCGCGTGTGAGATATTTTTTTACAGAAACCCATTTGTATTTTATTTAATCACATAGGAAAGAATTGAAATAAAGTGTATGCTCACTAGAAATAACATGATTTTGTTTTTCAAATTGGAGGGCTTTCGAACCTGGCAGTTCCTGGTCAAACACAGCTCGATCTGTCCATAGAAAGCTATGTAGACAGTTTGCACATATTGCTCTGCAAATTTTTAATGCGTTATTTACCAGTTTTATTTTTATTTTTTCCTAAGTTCCTGTTTAGTTTCATGGAACGTACATTTTCCCATATAAGAATACAGTATGAATTTATTTCTTATTTGAAATATTCTTTCTATTTTCATTATTGCGTACTTTGAAGAGGTAGGCATGAACTTTTTCAAAAGTTTATGGGGATTGAAATAGTTCAACCTATATTAGAAATTATTGTGTCAATTTATGTATGTTCATTCTGGACAACAAGCATCTTCATTGTATTTCTAAAATACCCAATTATTAAAAAATTGACAAAGTTGTATTTTGTAAACTATTCAACATGCATTAAAAGGTACTGTGTAGAGCTTTTTAATACAATTATTCAAAATGTTACAGAATTATTTTTTAATACACGCTGAACTTTTTTAAAAATACACATTAGCCAATTTTTTAATGCAAGACGAACATTTTTCAAAAACATGTTACAATTTTTAATACATGTGACACATTTTTCAAAAACATTTGAACATTTTTCAAATGCATTAACACTTTCTTTAAGTTTATGGCAGTTGTAATTTTTTTTCTTACATTTCTTTTTTAATGGTAAAAATAATATGAAAAATAAAAATAAAGGACTTGAAAAAATAAAAATAAAACTTGTATGGATCCATAGAAGCACCATATATAAATAAAAATGACTTGAAGAGGTACATAGCAACCAAAGCGGTGTTTTTTGGAGCACGGTGGCCACTGAGCATGCTTTTTTTGAAAGGCTAAAAACAGGCACTTAAAAGTTCAAAAAGAGTTGATTGTTTTCACACAAAAATGTATGCATGTGCTTTAAGTGACTCTCAAATTTCATTTGAAATTAGGTTATATTATACCCTGCAAAAAAAAGACAAAAATCCGGCCAAAAAACAAGCTGATTTTTATCTGCCTTTCTTTATCTCCCACGTACAAACATAGATTTTGATAAAAATTCACATGGATATATTACACTTCTATGTGTGCATGTACAAAAATTTAAAATTTGTTTAGCTGTAAAAATCCATTTATTTGAACTTAAAAAAAAGGACACAATGTTCGTGCTCCAAAGTTCTTTTGCATAGCATGGCACGGTGCAGAGTATGGCACGGTGGACAACCTGTGCGTGCAATGCAATCCACAATCACGAGGTCTTAGGTTTGATCCTGCATCACACTTTTTTTTTTCTAATTTGTGGGGTTTCCCTACGTGATTAAATAAATATGAGGGGGTTTTTCTAGAAAAAAATCCTCACGCGTGGGCCACTCAGCCCTTCCTAACTCTTAGCCACTAACAGGTGGGCCACTGCCACGCTAGCACGCCACGCAGGCTAGACATACGTCCAAGTACAGATGGAGGCACCGTATTTGCACGCCTGGACAAGTTCGGGCACCAGTTTCGTGTATTTTGCAACTTTAGGCACTAAACTGACCACGGAGGACAAGTTGAGGCACCCCCCATTGTATTTAACTCATAGAGAAACTATAAAAGTTACAAACAAAACTAGTCCGTAGGCGGTTGGCGCGGGGGACAAGAAACAATTCTGAGATGCGATCTGCCAACGAAAACGGGCTATAACAACAATTGGTGATGTCAACTGATATCAGATAAATGAGTCCAACTATATCTCATCTGCAATCACTAGTTAGACCTCGTTTGATTTACAGTAATTCTATACAAATTTTAAAGGATAAGAATTTTGTAGGAAAGATTCTTTGAACCCCTTCGGTTTGTATGAATGGTTTTCTATTCCTATGCAGGATAGAAACCAATCCTTCATAGTTCAAAGTAAATAAAACATTAGTCTAGATTCCTATACTATGAATCAAATGACACCTCTTTCCTTCTTCTTTTTTTGCAGAAAAATGACATCTCTTTCCTTTTCCTTATAGGGAATGAGTTACATGACATTCCACTTCCTATGATTTTCCTACTCACATGATATTCATATCATATGAACCAAAGAAGGCCTTACTCCCACTCTCTATGGTGGTCATAAGTGGCACAATATATGTGTGACACTTGTCGCAACAGGTGTGTCTTGTGTTTTTAATAGATTCATTTTTTCAAAATGTTTTATCTTTTAAATTGTGCGTCCAAATCACGAACTGTTTTCACTATTGCATTTCTCATGTTGAAATCCTCAAAACTAGATCTCATGTTAATAGGTTTAGTCTAACTTTTTTTTTCCAAAAAGACGGGGGAAAAGCAGACGAAATCTAAAAACAGAAATCCAAATAAACCAGAAACTATACTTCATGCGGAATTATTGATTTTCACTTTTCTTGAAGCACATCTATGATTCACACGAAGCATAACTGCGTTTTTCACTAGTCGGGAAGCAAATCTATGATTTACATGGAAGCACATCTATGTCATCCTGAAGCACAACCGTGATTTTCACACAGTGTACTTCACGCGAAAAATATATATTTTTATAAAACCTAGAGGAAACCAAGCAAAATCCGAATACCAGAATAAAAAAATGAGAAAATCAGGAAAACCCGTAAAAGCCCAAAAACATGTGCACGAAAAAATGTGTTTCCGCGGGTGCGTCCAACGCGTGGCGGTGACTGGGCGCACCATGCGACACACACACGCCGGGGTACCCGCCCCAAAAATTCAGTCAAAAAAGCCATGACACAATACAAGAAAAAAAATACGGCATAAATTTTGACAAAATAATAAACCTTACCCAAATTTAAAAACCAGGCAACTTTCGTATAGTTAAAGGGTTCGATCTTTTTTGGTTAGTATTATTTCCTGTCAAGCTAACACGAATGTGTTCTGAATCTGCTGCGGCTGCAGCAGAGCCACGAGAACAACCAAGAGGACGGTGAGCGCCATGAGGAAGACGTTCACCAATCCGGAGATGAGCAGTAGCGGCGCCTCGCCGTCCTCGTCCTGGACCCCGTGAACGAGTAGCATCCTCGTGAGGTTGGCGATGAGCGAGACAAAGATGAAGAACACGCAGGCCCTGTACAGCTTGCTGAAACCGGGCCCGTCGCCGCTGACGCTTCTGGAGTAGGACGCCATCAGGGCGCCGAACATGGCCGGGCAGAAGCCGAACCAGATCAGCGACCGCCGCCTGCGCGCCACCACCCCTGCCGTGTGGCCTTCTCCGGCCCCCCTCCCCGGGGACCGCGGCCCTCTGTTGACGTGCCAAAACAGGCCGCCGAGGAAGGCGCCGAAGACGAGCACGAAGGCCAGCACGATGTACGCCTGCAGGACCTCGATGGCCACCAGGAACGCGACGACGGAGAGCAGCGCCAGGAGCGCGTACGTCGAGTACCTGATGAACACCCTGACGAACTTCTCCCTCGTCTCCTTGAAGTCCGCCGCCAGGGGCACCGAGCACACGAGCATGATGAACAGCCCGAACAGCACGGTGTACATGGTGAGCACCTCGGGCGCCCTGACGCCCACGCTGCGCCTGCACTCGGTCGCCGGCAGGCCCAGGAACGCCGCCTGCGTGGCCTCCGACGACAGGTCGAAGAAGTACCGGATGTCGTCCTGGAACTCCTCGTACTGCACGATGCCCCACGTCACCGTGTTCCGCGTCGAGGCCTCTATGTGGCACGCGTACGGCGCCACGACGAGGAACACCACCGCCGCCGCGAGGTAGAGGTAGATGACGTTCAGCACCGCCGTGAGGCAGGCGGCGGTGACCATGAGGAGGGTGTTGGAGGCGAAGACGGCTATGCAGAGGCACCGTATCCGGTGGCGATGGCAGTCCTCGACGAGCTCGTCGTCGTCATGGCCATGACCGCCCGGGCTGGCGCAGCACTTTCGGCACATCTTGTCGGCGAAGAGCAGTGGCGTGGTGTTCACCACGAGCGAGAGCAGTGCAGAGAAGCTGAAGGCGATGGTGGCGTTCCTGGTGCGCCTGCAGAACGTGATGGGAAGGAATCCTACCATCATCGGGAAAATGATCCCCGATGCAGATCGCTTGAAGTACTGCAGGAGCTGCTTGTCAACTGTTGAGTACTGCTACCGCTTCGTCAAATCTAACGGCCCAGACTGTTGCCCAACACAAGGGAATAATTATAACCGCGAGTTACAATTTGTACAAATACACACAACTAAATATAGGACATGGTCTATTCTTCACCAGACAAAGCTGGGTGTGGCTAGGTCTCAGTCGACTGAGACTTAACCAAGTCTAAGTCAAGTGATATAGTATGTAAGAAGAAAAAAGAAAAACTGAAAAGAATTTTTTGCATGAATCTTCATGCAAAATCAAAGGAAGATACTATCGACTGAGACATAACGAAGTCTAAGTCGACTGAGACTTAGCAAAACTGAAGCTAAAAAGGGCACCATGATGAGCAATCTTGAAATCATTAAAAAAAAAGAGCTAAAATAGGCAAAATCTAACGAGTCAAACGGAATTTACCATGATCCTCCGTGATGCCTAACGCGAACTGAGACTTTTTTTGCGGGAAAAACACAAACTGAGACTATTCCTACACAGTTTTGGATCTGCTTATGTGGTGTGCATCAATCGATGTAGAAGCAGGTTCTACTCTCCTTTTCGAAGAAATGTAGTTTCGAATGTGCCGATATGGTGTACTATGGGAAATTCGATAATAGAACCAAAGATTGTTGGTCTCCCCGGCATTGCTTTCGTATGAACAGCAGCACTGGATTACGTCTTTCTTAGGAGAGCCCCCCCGACCTGCACCATATATCAAATACAAAGATTATGGGCGTAATACTAATACTTGGCCAAGGAGGAACAATTAAAGAAGCCGAGCGGCATATGCATACCAACAAAGCATAATAGCACATCACAAAAGGAACAACAAGCAGAATAGCCGGGGGATCTACCATACTAATGAATCTCATAGCTCCCAGCTCGTACCTTCCGAAATGTCAGCTGCCTCCCGGGCAAGATCATGATGATACTCAGACCTTCACCGTTCATGCCATACATATATGTGGCGGCATCGATCGGTATGCATCTAATAGCGCCATCACACTAATGTATTATGCATCTAATCTAAATAAGAGAATGCATATTCCTCTGTCTCTCCCTTCGTTGACCCGTTGTTCCTAACACAAGTTGCATACACTAAAGTCCATTTTTAAGGCACAACGCGTAAGTCATGCATGGTAATGAAGCGACCGAACAGCAAGAGTACAACATTTTGGGCAGTTAGAGGATTAAGATATGATCCCTAATCCTTAGATCTTTAATATTTAACATATTGTACTAGGAATGCAACTCCACCATGTACAGGACAAGGTCGTTCAACTATTTATAAATACCACTAGTATTCGTGCCAACAAGTATCCCAATAAACCGATGCTAGTTTCAAAAAACAAAAATGATGCTATGGCAGCAACTACAACCGCAGTGCAGCACTACAACAATCAACTGAATTTTTTCAATAGGCTTTGCAGCTTTGACGAGCTGGAATAGAAACAAATTAAGCTTCGACAAGTCCTAATTTAACCTTCATGAATTAATTTTGAGTAAAATGTTTCCGATGTCCCAAAACTATATTGGGTGTGCCAACTTGGTCTTATAAGGCGAACCAACCTATGGTTGCATGGTTAGGATAGTGATATCCCTAGCCCACCAGAGTTCAAGTCCTTGACGTTTGGTGCTCGCATTTTTCTGGATTAATTTCAGGCCTTGTGGCGACGTGCGTTCAGTGGGAGGAGATGTTCCCGTCGACTACGAAGACGTCTGTGGCGACTTCGTCAATCTTAAGATGATGTGCCGGCTTAGCCTTTCGGATGTGCTCATAATGGTATGGTGTGCGTGTGTGCGTCCATAGAGGTGAGTGTATGCTTGTATGTATGAGTGTCTGCGTCTGTATTGTGTTCAGAAAAAACTTGGTCTAAGTATGAAAATGCACACCTAGGTCCTTGATGTAGTTATTAAGTGGTTCCACATAAGTCCTACCCGGGTCTGGCTAAGCCGTTAGCCGTGTGTCTCATTGATTGTTGCCACGTAGGCTCTAATTTTTTTTTTAAAAAAGGAAGTCTCTAAATTATTTTGGATGTTCTAGTGGGATAAAAGAGGATTGAGAGTTGAGATGAGGCCATAGAGAGTTTGTAGGAGATGGGAAGACCGAGAGGCGCCGGGGGGAGGGGGGGAACCAACATATCGAGGTGATGTCGATGGTGGAGCTACACATCACTGATGGAACTCCGGTGGTTGCCAACAACAAGGATGGGTGGCAATGGTGTTGGTAGGAACTAGAGACAAGGATACGATTGCGAAACATGCATTCAACAGAAGGAACCATAGGTGGGTGATGGTGTCAGGTAGGTGCAATGTATTGTTAGGGAGCTCACTGGACAAAGAGATAAGATGTAACAAACGGTTGCCGAAGTTGAAAGAGGAATCTCTCTCGGCCTTTATTCCTAGGGATCTTAGTAATTGTAAGCATTAGTATCTAAAGTGTCCCAAAAGTTTTAAAAGCCATGACTCTTATCCAATATAGGACGCAACCCCTTCTAGGGTTCCTCCTCCACAGGTAGATTGCCGGTGTAACGCCCGGATAATTAAGCTACAGTAATCCTCTGCTAATGGTGTCATGTCATCACTCTTACTGTTGCTAATCCCCCTTTGCATTCAAACACAGTTCAAATTCCAATTTCAAATTGAAGTCAAAATTCAAATTCCTCAAACATAAAAAACTAAAATGTTGAAACTGTGGCAAATAATCCCTGGATATTTTTCATGTTGAAACCTATGTTATATGAAGTATTTAAATGCCCTAAACTAATTAAAATAGGGGCTAAAACAATTATTAAATGCTTTTTAAATAATAAATAAATGAAAATTGTTTAATTAATGTACCAAATGAATTATGGCAGTAGCCTAATTATAAATACTAATTTAGGGGCTAGTATTGTATTTTTATAAAGCTAAAATAGAATAAAACTAAAATGAAAACAGAAACTATTTAAAAGGAAAAGCAAAAACAAAATTAAAAGAAAGAAAACCCCCTGCCCCTCCCTGGGCCTTGGCCCATCCGGACCAGCCGGCCCAACTTAGACGGCCCACCTCCCCCGGTCGCTGCCTCCCCTCCCCCCACCTATATATATGAGAGGGAGGGGGCGCCACACAACGCACGACAATCTCTTAGCCGTGTGCGGCGCCCCTCTCCACAGTTTAGTCCTCCGTCCAGTTTCTCCGCAGTGCTCGACGAAGCCCTGCGGGAACGAGTTCACCATCACCGTCACCACGCCGTCGTGCTGCCGGAACTCATCTTCTACTTCTCCCATCTTGCTGGATCAAGAAGGCGAGGACGTCATCGAGCTGAACGTGTGCTGAACGCGGAGGTGCCGTACGTTCGGTATTTAATCGGTTGGATCGCGAAGAAGTTCGACTACATCAACCGTGTTAATAAACGCTTCCACTTTACAGTCTACGAGGGTACGTAGACGTACTCTCCCCTCTCATTGTTATGCATCTCCATGGATAGATCTTACATGTGCGTAGAAATTTTTTGTTTTCCATGCAACGTTCCCCAACAATAATTCTTTTCCTTGGGGCATTACATAGGTCTCTGCTCGGCGGTAGTGAGACGTTGACGTCGTCGTCGGGATGGAATAAGGTCTTCCCACCTCGCCCTCATCCTGGTGATGTTTCCTCGTATCGTCGGGAGACATGTGGAAGATGGTGTGTCATCAGATCGGGTTCTTTGGTCTAGCGTTTTCTTCTACAGGTTTGTCTCGATCGCACTGTCACGCAGAGCGGACAACATGGTTGCACGTCTTGATCCTTCAGCTCCAATTTCGGCCGATGAAGGTCGGTCAATCTCAGTCTCGTCAGAGAGCGTGTGAGGTTTGTGTTATCCAACCACGTCTGGCTGGAACTAGGCATTCTACAGATCCTCTTCGTCGTTTTATTCGTCGGTGTCTTCCAGTCTACATCAATGACTTCTCGACTCCTGCTTCTACAAGCTTCTGGGTTTAAACAAGTTTACTCCGTCGAGACGGAGACCCATAAGCGGTAACGAGCTTTGCCGATGCATGTAGGATAAAGAAGACTTTGGCACTTCCAAGAATGTGGATGCGTTTTTCAATTTAATTTTTATACGGGTATTTTTGTAAGGGTTTGTGCTACTTAATATCTCGTGTTTGGCATTTTTGCAAAAAAAGAAAAAAAAACGTGTCCCAAAATTTCAAATCAATAAATAGTAGAAAAATTTGACTCTTGAAAGTACCTATTATAAGTTGGGCTTTAAATTTGACCAATTCAGGCTATTGATACAAACCAATGTCGGGTGGATATTTTCCTTCTGCACATATAGCGAGTGCCATCACGTTCAGTGGCATATCAGTGTATATGGAGAAAGCTATGCTTACCATAAGTAAAGCGAGGGATTGATATATCGACAAAATCAACATGAATTTCCCTCAAAAAAAAATATCAACATGAAGTCGTTTTCTTAACATGATATAAAGTCATTGAAAGGATACATAATACAAACAGAGGTATTATAGTATAAGAAACAATTGAGTGAGTTTAATATTAAAAAACAATTGAGTGAGTTTGAATCCAGAAACAATTTAACTGAGTCAGCTCAACGCGGACATGACTCAAACTGTTCATGCATTATCTCAACGCGGCCACACAAAACACTTTGTATGCGGTTGCAATGCCAGTACACAATCAACTGTCCATGCATTATCTCAAATTCTCAACGCAAACAGCCGGACCACGAACAGAGCATAACCTCTGCTGATCTTCTCCCTTAAACAAACAAACAAAAACCTCCGCAGCCAACGCGGATGCCACAGGAACTGCGTTCCGGGCACATGCTGCCCGCCTACCGGATCAAATGGAAAATTCTTCTGTACGTCTAGACCTCATCCGTACTTGGTTCAACCCTAGCAGTATATCCTCCGGCACAATGAGACATCTTGCAACTGCTGAGCATTGATTCTGCATGGTGTACATCGACGAAGTCACAGGACAGATGTCGCCCGTCAGGCTTAGCTCCTTTGATAGTCAAAATTTTCACGTCGCTCTTACCCGAAAAGCTGCAAACCCAGTAAATTAGCAATGAGTTAATTAAGTTACCGTCATTCCTAACAACACAAAGATATTAGACACGAAACATCCAGTCTTAAGCATCCATGTTTGCCGAAGACAAGTAGGGAGAACGTGCTTGAACAGTTGGATGCATGTCGTGGAAATATAACAAGGATGCCAACCTGTGATAGTTGATATCGACTAGTTTAGATATCTTCATATCAAAACTATTCTTCATTGCATTTTTCGCCGCACTGGGTAAGTCCCCCGAGTACAGCAATGCGTAGGCATTTTTCTGCAATGATCAACGACGAATATTCTTACATCAGTCAGGATATACCATTGCTTAGGGACCCTTGCTTAGGATAACAGGTGGTACCAATCAACAGGTTCAGATTCTAAGTTTCGACATATACAAGGACAGCACCATGGGAGGTTCAAATTAAGAAATAAAATAACCAAAGGAACTGCATGTGTGCCACTCACAGTTCATTTACAATTCAGAGAAACATTTTATCACCTTTTTGTGCTTAAAAATAACCCTGTGCTTCTCATTCCAGTCTACTCCATGCATCATCTTGAGTTTATCAAAATCCTTTAGGGCAATACAAGCTGCAAAATAGGAAGTCACTAATGTGAGCCAATTATTCTTGGAAGTGAGTCTTCTATATTATCATGGGGATCAAATATTATCCTTTACCGGCATGACGGAATCATGTAGAGCACAGCTCAGTAACTGAAGTAATCTAGATGACTCATCTCCATATGAAACTTATACTTTTGCTGCCTTGCTTTATTTTTAGAATGGAAGCCCATAAAGGCCAGAACAAAAATCCACTTCCATCATGTGTAGCAACTTATCTTGGCATCTAAGATTGACAAATAAATTACGTCTTGTACCTTTTATTTGTGCTCAAGTGACAACAATCACCCCCATTTAAGAAAAAATGGGATATGTAAGGTAGGCGCTTGGATAGATGTTTAGGGGGAAAAAAGTTAAGATGGACAAAACTTAGGCAACACAAAAGATTAAGATAGACAAAATAAGGATAATGGATCCTGAAGCATCCACAGCTCATAACCATTGGTGCAAATACAATTGATAACCATTGGAGCAAATACAATTGATATCGAAGAGGATATACACAAACAAATAGTCAGAATGCACTGACACATCAATTATAATATGAGCAATGTTCAGATTCTTTATGAGGTAAATATGAGAACAAGTGCTGAAAGCATTAATAGAAAGGATGTTGAGTTGTGTACAAAATTATTGGGAAAATAAACAACTGACGCCTTCTAATGAGAATCAAGTGGCCAACTCATACTCTTAGCTGCATTTGACATTTTGGTGGATCATGATAAATTTGATTAGTTAAATTGTTTTAACATTTTTTTCTATTTCACAATATGATCTTAAAATAATCGATCAATAGAAAATGACTTTATAATCTCATTCTTGCTACTAGAAAAAAAGTTTTTATTGTGTGGTAAGTGTACATTGGTAGTGGTTTAAATAGTAACTGAGTCCAAACATGACACTAAGCTCACAAGACAAATTCATCATAGCACAATTCTGCAAATTGGCTCTTAGGCCAAAGAGCATCGACTTAATTTATCTCAGTCTCGTGATGTTTTTCATGAATATGAGCATGATGCATGATATCAATGCTGATATATATCACTAGCAATAGATTCGCAAAAAACAAATATCACTAGCAATACAAAGACCAGTCATATGAATAAACATTTATATCCACATTTTCCCATCCAATATTTCTGGAATGGTTTTGGATGAGCTCATGGATAATAGTAGCTTGGAACAATTAAGTGCATGAAAGTAGTAGGTTTACGATGTGAGGATTCATAACTGATAATAAGATTCTACGCTGTTAATCATATGAAGATATAAGAAACAGGACACAAGCAGATACTGGTGATAAGGGATTGGTGCAGTGAGGATATTATTAAGCGCAGACAAGTGTAAAGATATTGTATGCTAGATCAATGTTCTTCTTTCTCCAGTTGTCACCGCTGGGATTGTGTACAATGCCATTGCTTATCTTCCAACAATCAAATTAATTTAACAAGACTTTGTTGGCGTCTTTCAGATATCCTATATGAACAAGTCAAGGAGAAAAAGGAGGAGCAAGGGATTGGAGTCCACTTACAAATAAAAAGATGAGCATGATCAACGATACATTTTCTTAATGGAGACAATCTATATCATTCAAATACTCATCAACGTCATATAGTGGACCACACCTGCCGTGTGGTACGATCAATGAGAAATTAAACATCTCGCCGTTACAATTTGGGCCTGGGGTTCAGATTGGAGTTTTCGGAGACGCGATTTGGGTGAATGGGCTTAAGTCGAAACTCAAAAGTGGTGTTAGGAAATTACACCACCAGCAAAAAAGGTTTCTAGATAGTCAGCCATTTATGATTTATCCATACCTACGTATCATTCCTCTGCAGAAGTGCTATGTAAGTGAACTATTTAGCATCGAGAACTGAAAAAACGATATTTAGAGGAGAAAATAAGTGAACAAAAATCCTCGCAAAAAGAAATGGAAAAAAAATTTGAAGGCACGGTGACAAGAGAAACTAACCGTAACCAAGGCGCTTGATGCTGTGCTGCACACGTTGTTCCACATAATCTCCCTGCACGGGTGGATCGTCCGGGCGCGGGACGAGGCAGACGACGCACAGCAGCCTCGCCTCCGCTCCCGCGGCCGCAAGCATCACCATCCACCTCTTCATCTTCTCGACGGACGACAACCAGCTGGTCATCTTCCGGATCGGTTGCCTTCTTCGATCTGCGGAAGAGAGTTAAGACTGAGACTCTGAGACGCAATCAGAACTTCAGACGGAGCCTTCTCCATGAAGCAAGGCCTGACCGTGTCCTTCTTTCTTGGGAGAGAAGACAAAATGAACCACGCGTTCTCCACATGTTCACGCGGGGGTTTGATGTGGACAGCCTAACTGGATCAACGCGGTGCCTGAATCTTGTTGCTGATGTTAGCAATATCGGCTGAAGCCCCAGCTCTCTCCCATGGCCTCTTGATCTCCAACAATTCGGGTGGGGTGCAACAGAATGGTCGTCCATTCGGACTCGACAGAGTAATTCGGATCATGCGACAGGCCGGTCAATGCCCGGTGGTATGGCGGCAGTGGTTTTTTGATTTTTGGTGAATGTTTCCATCTAGCCAGGGAACTAGTGAAGGCAGCCTGCTTCGAAATTTTCTGAGCGATCGAATATCTTCTTTAAGAAATGGTACCGGTTAGAGATCAGTTGACTGAAAACAAAATTTAGGTCAGTTGACTAACCATAAATTTGTTTCACCCAATTTGCTCTCAATCTCGTCAGGCAGGATGGCACAGCGAGCAGGCGGCACACTGCCTTCTTTTTTTTAGACTAAAAGAAAGGCAGTGTGCCACGATGGGCGCGAGGATCCTGGTGAGCTGGCATTTTTTTGGTTTTTCATATATATTTTTCATTCAGATCTTTATTTAAACAGTGCACCAATTCGAATAAGTATTCGCAAATTCAAAAAATGTTCATGAATTCAGAAAAATGTTGACTAATTCTAAATATGTTCATCAATTTAACAAATATTCACATATTTAATAAATGTCCATGGATCCAAAAAATGCCCACGAATTCAAAACAAATGTTTGAGAAATTTTAAAAATATTCATGAATTCAAAAAAATCATCAATATAAAATTTGTTTGTGAATTCAAAAAATATGTCTGTGGATTCAAATATTGTTCACAAAATTGAGAAAGTTTGTGAAGTCAAAAAATAGTCATGAGTTTGGAAATGCTCACAAATAAAAAAAAATGTCCGCAAATTTGTGGGAAACAAGCGCAACCCATGGGCTTGGCCCAGTTGATATATCATGACGCAAGGCTGGCCTAGCTAGGTGACTGCATCACCGATGTTATAGATAAATCGACCGGCTCTGCTTTCTGCGTGTGCTAGTTAGTTTGCTTTACAGGCGCCTACTATAGATAAATTAAATTATTGGGAAATAAAATTATTCGTTTCACGAGATAATCTTGGGAAATTAAATTATTGGAATACCCACTCATGAAGGAAATACCATATTAATATTTGGCAATTAATACAGTAATTCACATTTCGCTATTGATATTTTTTTTAGTTACCATGGTGTAAATTATTGTGAGTTGTAAACCTGATAAACAAAAGAAGAAAAAGGGCCGACCAACTGAAATTCTAATACTTTGGGTGGTGTCACAGTAAAGAATACAAAATAAAAATAAAAATAAACACAAATTAAAAAATGAAGATTTCTATGGAAGAATGAATTTCTGGCATTGATCTTACCCTTTAAGAAGAAAGAAAATGAAAAATGATTAAAATAAACAAACGACAAAATTTGCAGAGAAATTTTAGTTATTATAATATGCAAGAAGAAACGTATACTAGTGGAAGTTTTGCAGAACAGAAGTTTCCTGAGAAAGAATGAATTAGTGGCATTGATATTAAATTTAAAGAAGAACAAAAATAAAACTAAAACTATAAAATAATAAAGTTTTCTGTGGAAGACTGAATTAGTTGCATTGGTAGTACTCTTTAGGAATATAAAAAAATGGAAGAAGTTAAAACAAATAATCACAAATTTTGCCCAAATTTACACGGAAATTTGCATTTTTTAATAATATGCCAGAATAAACATACAATACTACAATTTTGATTAAAACAAGAAGTTTGTTAGGAGCGGATGAATTAGTGACATTGGTATTACCATTATATAAGAAAGAAAATAAAAGAAAAACTAAATCAAAATAATTAAGTTTTCTAAGAAAGGATGAATTAGTGACATTAGTATTACCCCTTAAGAATAAAGAGAAAGAAATAAATAAAATAATGAAGTTTTCTAAGAAAGAATGAATTAATGACACTGGTATTACCCTTTAAGAATTAAGAATATAAATTAAAACTTACACAATGTCAAAATAATAAAGTTTTCTAAAAAAGAATGAATTAGTGGGTTGTATTACCCTTTAGGTAGAAATAAAATTAAAACTAGAGACAAAATAAAAATAATGAGGTTTTTCTATGGAAAAATGAGTCAGTTGCATTAGTATTACACTTTAGAAGAAATAAAATAAAAAACAATGATTTTTTCACACAATTTACAACAAAATTGTGCTTTTAGAAAATATGCAAGAATAAGCATATAATAGTGGATTCAACAAATCCTATAAGCATGCGATCCATCAGCCCAGCGCCAGGTAAACCATAAGTCATGACCTGAGCGTATGCATTAAGGCTTTGACCAATTATTCCAATCGATCAGTCCAATCCTTCTCCTCTTCCGTTCTTATCCCCAGCCCTTGGTCTTCGCCCTAGAAATAATGGCTAAAGATTGAAGATTCTAAGCCATGTATCAGAGTCGGTTATTTGAGCATCGAATGAGCAAGGGAGGGAGCAGAGTACTTTAAGCAGGTAGTGGTTTACCAAGAACTCATATAAGAGCTAGTCATATAGTCCTTGGATTTTTCACAAAATAGAAGTTTTCTAAGAAAAATGAATTAGTGGCATTGTCATTACCCTTAAAATAAATAAAATAAAATAATAGCTAAAATTGCACATATATTGCCTAGAACTCACAAGATTCTACAATATGCAAGAACAACCATATAGTTGTGTAACTTTCATACAACCAAATGATTTACACACAAATTGCATAGAACTTCCATGTGCACGTCCATGTTTTACAGTTGGTGTTTAACAAAACAAATGGCCAACTATTAAACATACACCTAAAACCTTCTTTGGTTTCAGTCAATTTCTCTCCACTATCTGAGCGAGATCCAAAGGCTCAACTGTCTTCGTCCTATACAAAACTAAAATAAAAATGAAAACAAAATAAAAATGAAGTTTTCTAAGGTAGAATGGATTAATGGATTGGTATTACCGTCAAAACAAGAAAGAAAAAATAAATAAATAAGATGATAAAACTTGCACGAAAATTCCACCTTTCTTATGATATGCAAAAATAAGAATATAATATTACCTCCGTCACAAAAAGTTTGTCTTATATTAATCTAGATACGGATGTATATAACACTAAAACCTGTTTACATACTCCTTCTCTAGACAAATCTAAGACAAGTTTTTTGGGATGGAGGGAGTAGTACAATTCTCACACTTTAGTATAGTTTTGATACATATTATATAATACTTGCATGTATATTTACATAGACCCATGTCCACACATAATGATTAAAAAGGAAAAAATGACACAAAAAGAAAAAGAAAAAACAGAAGCATACACACATGAAAAAAGAAAAGAAAATGACCAAACCTTTTTTTTCAGGCAACTGTCCAGTAGCAAAAGTGAAGAAAAAAACATAACGTCGGGGATGAATCATCTCTTAACATGGCAAAGTTGAATTACACACGCGCGCGCGCGCACACACACACACACATAAACACACAAACGAAAAGTATATACAAACACATACATAAAAGGTAAAAACTTCGCAAACACAAAAGAGGGGGCAAAAAGATAGAGCAAAAACAAAATTTGACTATACATTTCTTTTCAAGAAATTAAAAATATTAAAACCAAACACTGGAGGTTAAACCGTCTATCGACAAACAAAAATAAATTGTGTCTCATATAATGGTGTCACCTACACACACACATACACACGTGCGCGCGCGCAAATTCGTGTGTGAGCAAGCACACACCACACATACGCAACACATAAAGGCATGCACGAACACGGGAGCTCCTATTTGGCGCTTAAGGCGCTGAACTGACGTTAGTGCGCTCACGTGGCGCCTCCATGGGCCACGGCCCATTAGCTTCCCAGCCCATTAGATTTGCCGTGCACCCTGGTGATTTCTGTAAACGGTTGGTTCTTCAGTCGATTGTTTTATAGCTTCCATTGATTTTTTGGGCAGCTATTTTGATTATAAAATTTTAATTTAAAAATCCTTCATGATTTTATATTCTTGAATTCAAATCATTTCACAACTTTTAGATAAAATGTCAAATTAAAAATATTTTCCATTTTTAATAAATCTTCATGAATTTGAAAAGACGTTAGAAAATTTGAAATAAATGTTTATGAATCTCAAAAATGTCTGCGATTTTAAAAAAACTTTCATTAATTTTAAAATGCAAACGAGAAAAAAATAACAAATTAAAAACATACATAAATTTTAAAACATGCTCATGGATATATTTGAAAAATAAAATGAAAAATAAATTTGAAGGGAAAATGAAAAACTAACAAAACCGGCTGATAATCGGCAAGTAAACAAAGAAAAGAAAAACCAACTGAAAAATGGGGGGAACCTTCTAGATGGCCAACCGATGGTGTTCTAGGGGTGTGCGTCATCTATGGTTTTAGTGAGAGTGCATAGTTGAGAGCTCCTAAATGGCACTCCCGACAGAGAGCTCCTCGCTGGCGCCTCATGCGCTGGTGGACGAAACTAGCGCCCACGGACCTGGATACATGTGCTGCCCAAGAACGAGTCGACAAGCTCGTGCACAACGCGTGCTTTCCTGGCTTTCCCTGCTCGATCGTTTAGTTTACTCGACAGAAAAAAATGCTCGATCGTTTCGTGGTTGACTAGTAGTGGTAGACCGGTCAACCATTAACCATTGACTCTCGAGAAAAAAAATTCAGAAAAAACAATTCAAAAATAAAATGCTCACGGATTCTAAAAAAGTTCACTGCTTTTTAAAAATAGTTCATAAAGTTCACGAATTTGAGAAAAGTGCACCAATTTTGAAAAAAAATCAAGAATTTAAAAACAAAAGTTCATCGAGTTTGGAAAAGGTTCATCTCCTTTCAAGAAAAAAGTTCACAAATTTGAAAAAAAGTTCATCAATTTTGAAAAACTTCATCTACTTTCAAGAAAAAAGTTCATGAATTTGAAAAAAAGTTCATCGATTTTAAAAAAGTTCATCTACTTTGAAGAAAAAAGTTCACGAATTTGAAAAAAGAAAGAAAATAAGGGACAAAGAAAAGAAGGAAGAAGAAAAAAAAGGCAAAACTAACCACTATACAATCACATGAGGTTAGTTGGCGGGTGGTTATGCCGTCGTACTCGTGAAAAGGACGTCGCGGGTTCGAACCCTGGCCCGCACGCATTTTTTTGCTGTTTATTGAAACAGAAACAAAGCAGAAGGAAGTGGGATGGGTCGGCCCGCGATAAAACCAATCGTACCGAGGGGACGCGCTCTGTACTGTGATGCCCCCGGCTCAATCGTGCACTAATCATACACGCAAATGCACACGATCAAGCCTAAGGACTCACGGGAAGATATCACAACACAACTCTAAAACTTAAATAAAGTCATACAAGCTTTATATTACAAGCCAGGGGCCTCGAGGGCTCGAATACATAAGCTCGCATACAAGCGTCAGCGGAAACATCAGATATCTGAGTACAGATATAAAAGAAAACACAGATAAGGCCGTAGAAGGCAGGGCAATAGAAAACACTACGATCGAAAGGCGCAGGCCTCCTGCCTGGGACCCTCCGAACCTACTCCTGGTCGTCGGCCAACTCGTAGTAGTATCCACCCTCGGGGTAGTAGTAGCGATCGTCGGCGGGGGCAGCTGTCTCAGGGGCTCCGTCATCTAGTTGCATCAAAAGGATATGGGGGAAAAAGAAAGCAAAGCAACTGTGAGTACTCATCCGAAGTACTCAACAAGCAAGGATCTATACTACATATGCAACATTATCAAAGGGAGGCTGTATATGTGGACTGGGCTGCAGAAATGCCAGAATAGAGAGAAGGCCTAGTCCTATCGAAGACTAGCATCTTCAGCGGTCTTGCAGCAATAGAAGAGAGTAGAACAGTACAATATAATGTAGTAGTAATGATATCAACCTCACCCAGAGATCCTTTCTCGACTCCCTGCGAGAAAACAATCCCAGAGCCATACAGTCATCAACCTCGTCCGGAGATCCCTTCTCGACTCCCAGAGAGAAGCAATCCCAGAGCCATAGCATCCAATTCTAGTTGTATCGATCGGGATACAACTCCGAGTGTCCGTTACCGAGGATCCGGCTATGCATAGATTAGTTCTTCCCTGCAGGGGTGCACCAACTTACCCAACACGCTCAATTAACTCCGGCCGGACACACTTTCCTGGGTCATGCCCGGCCTCGGCCAAACGATACACCGCAGCCCTACCTACAGCTCAGCAGAGAGGTCCCCGCCGGTCTATATCCTAAGCGCTCAGGGGTCTTGGGCCATCGCCCTGTGCACTCCGGGTCGTTGCGAGCAGGGTGAAGCCAGGCACCAGGAGGGCGCCGGTCCGTCCCGGCCGCAAGGCTGAACTAGACGTCTGACAGAGCTTTCGGCTGATGCTACGATGCAGAACGCCCATACTATGCCCACGTGATGGTTAGTGCTATCAGGCCAGAGGCCTGCTCGGATCAAATATCCAAATCGTTAGTGGACTAGGGCTTGCGGTAACGAGCAGAGACTCACGAAAGATGTGACCCCGTCGCCCCGTCTCGAGGACTTGCTGCAAGGGCTAAGAATGCCCGGCCGCGCCTCGTATTCATCACTCGGGCACCATCCAGGCAACCCGTCTTCACATCACACGCGGGTACCCCTCAGGTTCGACCCGCCTTTCCAAGTAACAGTGTAAAGCCCAAGTATCCGTGTGTCCATAACATCAAGGGAATCCGAGGTATCACCCTCGATGGATACCCACTCGATGTAACTGTCAAGGTGAACGTAGGAGGAATCACCCTCGATGGGTTCACACTTGATGTGTTGCACGACATGGTTGTATCGGAAGTGGAGAGGGAGGAATAACCCTCGATGACCACGACCAAATAGCTACTCTACAGAGTTAACATCAGAAGTGCTACAAGAGGTTTCACCCTCGTCACTCGATAGTAACGCTGCATTGTCGTTACAACTAAGGGGGGGGGGGGTGATGTGCGGTGCCTGGTCTTCAATCCCGTTGATCGGGTCTTCTGATAAACCAGCAGGGCAGTCGGGACTAGTGGGGTCACTGATAGGTCTCTACACAGCCTATACTAGACAGTTTAGGATAAGCAGGTAAGGTTTCAATAGTAGGTTACAATAAACAGGCTATGCATCAGAATAGGTAAAGCAGTAGTAGCAGCAATTTTAATGCAAGCATGAGAGAAAAAGAATAGGCGATATCGGTATGCTCAAGGGGGGGTGATTGCTTGGTTGCTCGGCAGCAAGGGCAAGGTCGTCAATGGTGTCATCGGTCTCCGGAGCTGCGTCGGTACGGGGAACTGCGTCGGGGTCTAACGAGAGAGAAGAGGGGGAGGAAACAGTAAATATAAAGCAAACAAGAGCATGACATGACAATACGCAGAGCTAGGGGTGTTCTGACGCGGTGCTACACGATATAGGTGAAGAGGGAAAACATCCGGGAATGTTTTCCCGGTTCCGGACATTTGTCAGACAGATGACCGGAGGGGAACGGTTCCATGTTCGGGTAGTTAGGGACGTGTGACGGACGAACGAACCGCGTATTTGGATTCATCTCGTCGTTCTGAGCAACTTTCATGTATAAAGTTTTTTGATCGGAGTTACAGATTACTTTATATGATTTTTCAAAGTTTTAACAATTTTCTGGAATTTAATTCCGACATTATCCGAAACAATAACTGTGACGTCATCATGACGTCACTGTGACGTCAGGACTAGTGGGTCCCACCTGTCAGTGTCACATCAGGCTAATTAGGGTCACTTAATTAACTTATTAAATGTTGGTTATAATTTTATAATTGCCTCTAGATTATTTGCTATTTAATGAACATTTTAGTTTCTGTTTTGAACAACTTTTATTTTCCACTTTGAATTCATTTGAAGTTTGAATTTGGAGTTTGAAATGCAATACGATGCAAATGATGACTAGGCACTGTTGAACTTGCTGACATGGCATTATCAAAAGGGGAATTACTGTAGCTAACCACTGGGGGTGTTACAAATCTCCTCCACTAATAAGAATTCTCGTCCCGAGAATTAAGAGGGAGACTGAAAGAAAGCGGGGTATTCTTGGAAGTTCTTCCGAAGAAAAGTCCGGAAAATCTCGAACGACTGGAATATTTCCGATCCCCTCAAGCGGAGAAGCGTTCAATGCATTCAAGGTGTATATTTTAGCCTCAGCATTTGGAGTTATCTGGGCACGGTAATTCACTAGCCCAGCTGACTAACGGAGTGTTCATTTACTCACAATGAAGGTCATGCATGAATGCAAATTTTTCTAGTGATAAATGAATGTGATGCTGCTGAATTAAATAAAACAGAAGTAGGTACTGAGTTAACGAGAAGGGTACCCAATCTGGTGGCAGGTTGATCCTGGACTTGTTCAATATCAATGTTGTAGGCGTGTCCACGCCCATATGTTTTTCGCTTCTATGTTGAGCCCGAAGATGAGCCAACATCACGATAGCGCTTCTGCGAGTCCTTATGCTTCATTTGAGCGGTCTCAACCAGAATAGCCTTGTTCACAAGATTAGAAAAGTCGTTGAAGTCTTGAGCAGCAAGTGCAAGCTCGATGTCTGGGTGGAGTCCATTGCGGAACTCCTCTTGTCTACGGGCATTCGTGGCGATGTCTTCTTTAGCATAGCGGGACAGGTCAAGGAATTCCCGCTGATAAGCTTCGACAGTCTTGTTACCCTGAGTGAGGTTGCGGAACTGGGTTTTCATCCGGTCCATAGTTCCTTGAGGAATATATCGGGCATGAAAAGCAGCCTGGAACTCAGGCCAAGTAACGGCTGTTCCAGCAGGCAGTGTACGTTTGTGGGTGTCCCACCATTGAGCAGCGGGACCCTTTAAGAAAAAGGACGCGAAGGCGACAAAGTTGGCAGGGGAGACATTTGCAGATTCCATCTCGTGAGTGATATCGCGAATCCAGTCATCAGCATCCAGTGGCTTCTCAGAGTTGCGGAACTGAGTGGGGTGAAGACGCATAAATTCCGGCAGAGTTATTGAAGGAGGGTTCTGGTTCTGGTTGTTCAGATGCGGGAACTGATTCATAATCCCAGTATGAACTGACGGTTGAGCTCAAATTGTTGCATCATCGCTGCCATATAGTCTGGCGGTGGTGGGCGTTCAGGGGCACGACCACGACCACGACCACCTGGTCTAACCATCCTGCTAAGTTTCAATAGGGGTAGTTCAGTAAAAGCAGTTGCGGGTGTTTAGCGACAAGCATGATGTAACTCGACAACAATTAAGCAGTGTAACAGATATATAACAGTAGTCAATTAAGACATACAGATCCATACGCAGAGTCGGGTACATGCGAATAGCATAACGACGCAAATTTAAAAACTAGACATGCTAGGCGGCGCGCAGGCACGCGGTAAGGAAGTACACCACGAGATATAACAAAGGCTACATCAACATCGGGAAGATCCACTGAAACGGGGTAGCTGCACATGCGGACGACGAGTGTTCGTCGCAGAAGGATCCTGTGCTCCATGTGCACTCTGATGCAGAACCCGGTCTCGAGCTGAAAGAAGAGGTCCACGTGGACGTGCGTGACCTCCAACAGCAGGCCAATCAATACCAGCATACATCTGAGTCCTACTCGGATAAAGGATGTGCTCCGGATGTATCCCTGCACGAACAGCGGGTAGCAACTGCGTCATAGCATCGTAGAGACGTGCTCGAGTGGCAACCAACTCGACGGCAAGAGCCCGAACAGTGCGATCCAGAGCTTGAGTGCACTGAATCAGAACACGCGGGTCGTAGCGACGAGGCTCGTACGGGGCACAGATAGCTGTGTAATATCCAGTAGTATCTTCAGTAGAGGCCTACGGAATGTATCGGAACTCGGAAGCATCCAAGCTATCGCTGAACTCTCCTCGGAGACGTGCGACAGCAGAGTAGGCGGCATCATGTACTGCCATCTCAATCGTCACGCCGATACCGTGGAAAAGGTGCAGCTCAGTGTCTAAGTCATCGCGCTGATCATAGATACGAACATCAGCATGGTACTGCTCCTGGTTGAACTCGCGGTAATCCTCGTAGACCATGTACTCGGGGTACCAGCGGTAGCCCAGCCTGGTCAGGAGGGCGATCAGGACAGCTGGAAAACCAGGGGCACCACGAGCCCAAGTGTGAAGCACAAGCTGCGTCGTAGGGCGTGGTGGAAACAAACGATCCATCTGAAACAGAGGAAATTCAGGGTTGCAAATGACAATGAGAAGTATAATACAACTCAGAGAGAAAGGTTAAACAAAACAATGGAAAGGAAAATGATTATCAGACTAATCAGATCAATGGTAAGGAATTAAGCACAGATATCCAGCTCTCCGGGTGGATGAGATTTACGAGATCCTAAGTGTTGGCGTTAGTAAAATTATTTAACCCGAATAGAAGAGAGATCAGAGTCCCAGAGTAAAGACGAGGAATAAAAGATCCTAATACCACCCAATTGGCGACGTGGGCCCGTAAGCCACACAGCCAAGTTAGTAAAACAGTTTTGGACCACTAGACTCAAATTCGGCCAAGGAGTTGGAAAGGGGTTCCTACAGTCAGTCGGCTCTGATACCAACTTGTGACGCCCCTGGCTAAGTCGTGCACTAATCATACACGCAAATACACACGATCAAGCCTAAGGACTCACGGGAAGATATCACAACACAACTCTAAAACTTAAATAAAGTCATACAAGCTTTATATTACAAGCCAGGGGCCTCGAGGGCTCGAATACATAAGCTCGCATACAAGCGTCAGCGGAAGCATCAGATATCTGAGTACAGATATAAAAGAAAACACAGATAAGGCCGTAGAAGGCAGGGCAATAGAAAACACTACGATCGAAAGGCGCATGCCTCCTGCCTGGGACCCTCCGAACCTACTCCTGGTCGTCGGCCAACTCGTAGTAGTATCCACCCTCGGGGTAGTAGTAGCGATCGTCGGCGGGGGCAGCTGTCTCAGGGGCTCCGTCATCTGATTGCATCAAAAGGATATGGGGGAAAAAGAAAGCAAAGCAACCGTGAGTACTCATCCGAAGTACTCAGCAAGCAAGGATCTACACTACATATGCAACATTATCAAAGGGAGGCTGTATATGTGGACTGGGCTGCAGAAATGCCAGAATAGAGAGAAGGCCTAGTCCTATCGAAGACTAGCATCTTCAGCGGTCTTGCAGCAATAGAAGAGAGTAGAACAGTACAATATAATGTAGCAGTGATGATATCAACCTCACCCAGAGATCCTTTCTCAACTCCCTGCGAGAAAATAATCCCAAAGCCATATAGTCATCAACCTCGTCCGGAGATCCCTTCTCGACTCCCAGCGAGAAGCAATCCCAGAGCCATAGTATCCAATTCTAGTTGTATCGATCGGGATACAACTCCGAGTGTCCGTTACCGAGGATCCGGCTATGCATAGATTAGTTCTTCCCTGCAGGGGTGCACCAACTTACCCAACACGCTCGATTAACTCCGGCCGGACACACTTTCCTGATGCCCGGCCTCGGCCAAACGATACACCGCAGCCCTACCTACAGCTCAGCAGAGAGGTCCCCGCCGGTCTACATCCTAAGCGCTCAGGGGTCTTGGGCCATCGCCCTGTGCACTCCGGGTCGTTGCGAGCAGGGTGAAGCCAGGCACCAGGAGGGCGCCGGTCCGTCCCGGCCGCAAGGCTGAACTAGACGTCTGACAGAGCTTTCGGCTGATGTTACGATGCAGAACGCCCATACTATGCCCACGTGATGGTTAGTGCTATCAGGCCAGAGGCCTGCTCGGATCAAATATCTAAATCGTTAGTGGACTAGGGCTTGCGGTAACGAGCAGAGACTCACGAAAGATGTGACCCCGTCGCCCCGTCTCGAGGACTTGCTGCAAGGGCTAAGAATGCCCGGCCGCGCCTCGTATTCATCACTCGGGCACCATCCAGGCAACCCGTCTTCACATCACATGCGGGTACCCCTCAGGGTCGACCCGCCTTTCCAAGTAACAGTGTAAAGCCCAAATATCCGTGTGTCCATAACATCAAGGGAATCTGAGGTATCACCCTCGATGGATACCCACTCGATGTAACTGTCAAGGTGAACGTAGGAGGAATCACCCTCGATGGGTTCACACTTGATGTGTTGCACGACAGGGTCGTATCAGAAGTGGAGAGGGAGGAATCACTCTCGATGACCACGACCAAATAGCTACTCTACAGAGTTAACATCAGAAGTGCTACAAGAGGTTTCACCCTCGGCACTCGATAGTAACGCTGCAGTGTCGTTACAACTAAGGGGGGGGGGGTGATGTGCGGTGCCGGGGCCTGGTCTTCAATCCCGTTGATCGGGTCTTCTGATAAACCAGCGGGGCAGTCGAGACTAGTGGGGTCACTGATAGGTCTCTACCCAGCCTATACTAGACAGTTTAGGATAAGCAGGTAAGGTTTCAATAGCAGGTTACAATAAACAGGCTATGCATCAGAATAGGTAAAGCAGTAGTAGCAGCAATTTTAATGCAAGCATGAGAGAGAAAGAATAGGCGATATCGGTATGCTCAAGGGGGGGTGATTGCTTGGTTGCTCGGCAGCAAGGGCAAGGTCGTCAATGGTGTCGTCGGTCTCCGGAGCTGCGTCGGTACGGGGAACTGCGTCGGGGTCTAACGAGAGAGAAGAGGGGGAGGAAACAGTAAATATAAAGCAAACAAGAGCATGACATGATAATACGCAGAGCTAGGGGTGTTCCGGACATTTGTCAGACAGATGACCGGAGGGAAACGGTTCCATGTTCGGGTAGTTAGGGACGTGTGACGGACGAACGAACCGCGTATTTGGATTCGTCTCGTCGTTCTGAGCAACTTTCATGTATAAAGTTTTTCGATCGGAGTTACGGATTATTTTATATGATTTTTCAAAGTTTTAACAATTTTTTGGAATTTAATTAATTATTTAATTCCGACATTATCCGAAACAGTAACTGTGACGTCATCATGACGTCACTGTGACGTCAGGACCAGTGGGTCCCACCTGTCAGTGTCACGTCAGGCTAATTAGGGATTAACTAAACTAATTACAGATTAATTAAACTAACTAGTTAATTAGATTAATTAAACAGAGTAATTAATTAATTATTTCACTAATTAATTAATTATTTTTATTAATTCATCTGTAAAAAAAACGTTCTGGGCCGTGGGCCCGTTCGGTCAGTGGCACAGAGGGGTGGGGGCCGGCCGTCAGTGGCCCATTTGGCCACAGCGGGCGCGCGGGCGAGGCGCGTGGCCAGGGCGCGGGCTGCGCGCGGGGAGCGCACGGCGCGGGCGAGCGGAGCAGCAGCGGGCACGCGAGGCTGGACGCGGGATGGCCGCGGTGAGCGCGAGCGTGGACGGGCGAGCGGGCGGGCGCGGTCGCGGTCGCGGGCTACGGCGAGTGGCACAGCGAGCGGCGAGGGGCGACGAGGCCACGGCGGACTAGCGGGCGGGTGAGGGAGGCAGAGAGGAGAAGGTGAGGGGGCTCACAGAGCCCTGTAGTTGAGCGAGGCGGGCTCGGGGAGGAGCCGGGGTCGGGCGACGGGTCGGCGGCGTCGAGGTGGCGTCGGGCGGCGAGGCGTCCGGGTCGCGCGTCGGGGAGGGGACGAGGAGGCGCGACGGGCGAGGCGAGGAGAAGGCGGTGACGGAGCGGGGCGGCGCCGGGGACGGGCGCCGGCGTCAGGGTCGTGGGGCCGTTGCCCTCCTCCTCGATCCAGATGGGGAAGGGGGAGGGAGGAGGAGGGGGGGGGGGGGGGGGGGGGGGGGTGTGGGGGGGTTGTGGGGATCGGCTAGGGTTTCCCCCTGGTGGGGATTGAGGAGGGGGGAGTGGGCGCCGGCTGGGCCGGCTGGCTAGCCCCAGTGGCCAGCTGGGCCGAGGCCCAGCAAGGGGGGGGGGGTTTCCTTTTATTTTCTTTTAGCTTTTCTGTTTTCTCTTTTTATTTATTCTTATTTTCTGTTTTGTAAATAGTTATGCCTCAAAATGATTTTTACAAAATTAGTGACCTAGCCCATTAGATGCTATGTAATATCTACAACTGCCAAAAATTGTTTTAGAGGCAAACGGAGTTCACACAAATTTTATATTAGATAAAATGTATTAAACCTTGCTGTTTTGGTACTGTTAGGGTCACTTAATTAACTTATTAAATATTAGTTATAATTTTATAATTGCCTCTAGATTATTTGCTATTTAATGAATATTTTAGTTTCTGTTTTGAACAAATTTATTTTCCACTTTGAATTCATTTGAAGTTTGAATTTGGAGTTTGAAATGCAATACGATGCAAATGATGACTAGGCACTGTTGAACTTGCTGACATGACATTATCAAAAGGGAAATTACTGTAGCTAACCACTGGGGGTGTTACATGTACCAAATGGCCTATATTCGGCGTTTAAGGCGTCCAATAGGATTTGGCTTCCCGGGAGCTCCTAATCGGCGCTGAAGGCGCCGATTTGGAGAACGGGCACCTACATCGTTCTACTGTGGGCTGGTTCGAAAGTTGGCCCACTTAGTATGGCTTCAAAACTATTTCGCGCGGAGTTGCTAAAAAAAAACTGTTTCGCACGCTTGGACTGTTTTGCTATCTATTTCTTCTTGGAAGCTGTTTCTTCTTCCAATTGGTTCATTCGGTAACTGATTCGCTAGTTGCTCTGTTTCCTTTACTGGTTTTTTTAAACAACTGGAATTGGGAAAAATGCATGTTAAGTACTTAAAATTGTTAACATACCTGAACTAAAATGACATTTCCTGAAACAATTCTTCAGAATAACATATACCAGCATTAAAATCTTGGTCATCACTTAATAACAAATTTGTAAATTTTAAAAGATGCTCATGAATATATTTGAAAAAATAAAATGAAAAATACATTTGAAGGGAAAATGAATAATAACGAAACCGGCTAATAACCAGCAAGTAAACAAAGAAAATAAAAACCAACCAAAAAATGGGGTGAACCTGCTAGATGGCCAACCGATGGTGTTCTAGGGGTGTGCATCATCTATGGTTTTATTGAGAGCGCATAGTTGAGAGCTCCTAAATGGCGCTCCCAGCGGAGAGCACCTCGTTGGCGCCTTATGCGCCAGTGGATGAAACCAGCGCCCACGCGCCTGGCTACGTGGGCTGGCCCAAGAATGAGCCGGCGAGCTCGTGGACGACACGCGCTTCCCCGGCCTTCCCTGCTCGATCATTTCGTTTACTCGACAGGAAAAAATGCTCGATGGTTTTGTGGTTGACTAGTAGTGGTAGACTGGTCAACCATTAACCATTGACATTCGAGAAAAAAAAATCAAAATTACAGAAAAAAGAATTCTAAGATAAAATGCTCACGGATTCTCAAAAAGTTCACTGCTTTTTAAAAAAAGTTCATCAAACTTTAAAAAAAGTTCACGGATTTGAGAAAAGTTTATCGATTTTTAAAAAAGTTCATGAATTTGAAAACAAAAGTTCATCGAGTTTGGAAAAAGTTCAGCAATTTTGAAAAAATTCCATCTATTTTGAAAAAAGTTCATCTACTTTCAAGAAAAAAGTTCACAAACTTGAAAAAAGTTCATCTACTTTCAAGAAAAAAGTTCACAAATTTGAAAAAAAAAGTTCATCGATTTTAAAAATGTTCATCTACTTTGAAGAAAAAAGCTCACGAATTTGAAAAAAGAAAGAAAAAAGGGACAGAGAAAAAAGAAGGAAGAAAAAAGGCAAAAGTAACCACTATATAATCAGATGAGGTTAGTTGGTCGGGTGGTTGTGGCGTTGTACTCATAAGGAGGTCGCGGGTTCGAACCCTGGCTCGCACACACTTTTTACAGTTTATTGAAACAGAAACAAAGCAGAAGGAAGTGAAATGGCCTATGAAGCGCCGAATAGGATTTGGCCTCCCAGCGCCTGTAGGTTGCTGGTGCTCGAAGGAGACGCCTAGCGGGCCAGCCAAGCAATTCTTCAATCGGGAACGTGACGCTAGAAGGAATTCAACTGATCGATCGAAACCGGTTGCCTCTGTCCACTTGGAGCTTTATAAAGAATTACCTAGAAGACTTAGCGCTCCTATCTGATAAGAAGCAACCTGCTCCCGAGACTGTCCAAGTTAGAAGAGGTTAGAAGTGGATGCCACCACAAACAGGATGTGTTAAAGTTCATGTTGACGCAGCGATCTCGTGTAATGGTTAACGTGGTGCCATGGCAGCGGTATGCCGAGACAACACTAGTCTTTTCCTTGGGGCATCGGTGATGACAGTTGATGATATGACAAACCCGGAGATTCGTGAGGCAATGGCAAACAGCGAGGGGCTCTCTTTAGGTCTTGATCTTAATGTTCAAAGGGTGTTCATATCAACGGACTGCCTGGCTACTGTCAAACACATTAAGGAGCACTACCTGGGAGCTAGTATGGTGGTGGTGGAGGAGATCAAGTCCAAGCTCTTGATGTTCAATTCTTTAGACTTAATTCATGGAACTCACGACTGTAATAAGGAGGCTCATTTACTTGCTAAAGCTGCAACTTCCTTAGCCTCGGGACGCCATCTTTGGCTAACGAAAAGACCTGGCATAGTTTGTATCCCATTATCTGTTGAGATTTAATAGAGATGCTTTAGCCCTCAAAAAAACTGATCGATCGAACGAGTCTTCAAAAATAAAACTGATCGATCGAACTTGCCTAAAAGAACTAATGATCGAACTATATATCTATATAAAAAAACTAATCGATCGAACGGAACCTTTTTCAAAGTAGTTGTTCGCTCGCTTGGCTGGTTGACCGACTGGCATGTTCACTGGTTGACGAGTTGACCGTCTGACATGTTGAAAAAAAAGTTCAAGAATTTGAAAACAATTCATGAATTTGAAAAAGCACAAAATTCATCATTTCGAAAAAAAGTTCATCGTTTTGAAAGAAAGTTCACGAATTCGAAAGAAAGCTAGCAGATTTTAAAAAATATAGATTTTGAATTAAAAAAATCTTGGATTCAAAAAAAGTTCATCAATCTTGAAAATAGGTTCATGAATTCGAGAACTATTCACCAAATTTGGGAAAACAAATCAGTGATTTGAAAATTAATTGATTTTGATAATAAAAAATCACAAATTGGGAAAAAGTTCATCTATTTTGGAAAAACAATTACGATATTGAAAAAAAAAGCGTTGGTTTTCAAAATAAATCACGTATTCCAAAAAAGTTCATCAGATTTGAAAAAACAATTCATGAATTCTAAAAAAGTTCCCCGAATTTTTTTCATGAATGGATAAAAAAGTTCACAAATTTTTAAAAAGTCATCGGTTTTTAAAAAAGGTTCACGAAATGTTACAAAAGTTCACAGTTTTAAAAAAATGTTCATGAATCTGAAAAAAGTTTATGAATTTGAAAAAAAATTATATTAGAATAAGTTCTAAATTAGAAAAAAAAATCAAATATTTTTAAAAAGGAAAAAATGAAACAAAACAGAATATAATAACAAAAAAGCAAAACATATAGAAAAGAAAGAAATCCCGAACAAAACTAGTCCAGAAAAAACCTAAGCGGAAAAAACAACCGGAAGATTATAGAAGCTTCCGGAAACTTCCCAAAACCGGTTGGGGAACTTCTCACAAAAGAGTGTGCGTATATGGGCCGACCACTAAAAAACTATCGAAGGGGCAGGGGTGTGCGCCGGTTTGCAACTTTGCGTGTAACCGGCGCTTCAGGTGCCAAATAGGATTCGTGCACTAACACATATTACACGCCTTGGACTATTTGATTCGCTTCATGTTCACATTATGTATGAATTGGATCGATTATCTTTGGGAAGTGTGCTGCTCAAGGCCCAAAAGTACGGGGAGAGACCAACCAGTTAGAGTTAGGAAAAAAATCGACTGAACCTAAATTTTGTTCAGTCAACTAACAAACAGAAAAGGTGAAAAGGTGGACTATATACAAAGGAAAAAGGTAACTTACCCAAAAAATCAACTTATATATAGCAAAAATATTTAGAAATATGGAGGTTTACTGACTATTTTATTTTCGATCAAATGAAACCAGAAAAAACAATCCTTTGCTGATGTGCCTCTACTCCTATAAATAACCCCAGTTGGTGATGATAGTGTATCTATCATCCGACATTTCTAACTATCTAATCTACATCAAACGCATGTGAGGTAAGCCATGATATTTTTGTATAAAGACCCCCTGCAGTCCTCATTTACAAAACCCCCCTAGTCTCTCTAGACAAGTCCATCCCTCCCCCGCCTCATCTAATAAAATAGGAGGAATATTATTTTGGGTCGGATCTAACATATTTTAAGTGACATATACCATAACTAGGGTGTTTCGATTTTATGAACATGTACCAGTATATTTTAGATCCGATGCAACACACGGACACTTTGTATGTCAATATAAAGTTTACATCCATCCAAAGGTTAAAAGGTACTATCATCTAGAAACTAGCCCTAGTACAGAACATGAACCGGTGAGCCACCTTCTTGGGGTTTCAACTTTAATCTTCACCCAACGAGGAATACTGTCATGGCTCAAGGTTCTTGCGTTACATCCCAAAGTTGGTTGGAAATCACCGAGGGCATCTTTGATTCAAAGGATGTTCATAGGATTTTTGAAGGATCTAGATACTTAGAAATTCTATTTTTGTCATTTGATTTGTAGAATTGGATCTTATAAGTTTTTTTTCTAAAGAATCATTTGTACTACATTCCAGAGTAAATCTAGTATCCACTCGAACTTCTTGGGAAAATTCCATTGTTTTTTCCGTGATGCAATCAAACAAACTCAAATCTTGTAGGATTCGAATGAGCATGACATTTCACTCCTGTGTTTTTACTATTCCTGCATTTTTTAATTCCATGAATCAAAGAGGCCCTAAGGGATTTTTGGATTCAAAGAATCTTCAGAGGGATAATAGAGAATTAGAATCCATAGGATTTTCCCATATATTCCATTCCCATTGTTCGATTGCCATGGAAACTTTTTCTAAGGATCCCTTTCCACTATAATTCATAGGAATTTTAGCATCCACTCCAACCTCTTTGAAAAATTTCTTTGTTTTACCAACAACACTGTTAAACATTCAACAATTATGTAGGATTCAAATATGCATGACACTCCAATCCTTCGTTGTTTCCTATTCATGCATTTTTAGAATCCAGCGAATCAGAGAGGCCCTAGAATTTTTCTCTTAGTGCTCAACTAAGACTCAGTCTCTTTGTATCAACGATTTCCTCGTATTGAATGAACTTGCCATGAGAAATGAAGGAATATTACTTGGGGGGAAGAAATATGTTTGAGAAAATGTCTCAAGACGAAGGGGTAGTACTAGGAGAACAGAGAGAAATCCGGGCAAAAGTAACCGAGTATGGATTTGGTCACTTGGAAGTTTCAATACAAAAATAGAACCACTCACATTCATGGCCCGAGAGCATTCTCAGAGATGACAACATCGGCTCGGTAGTTCCTTCAAAAGGATGGCGCTACTCGAAACTTGTCTTGATGTTCGAACTTAATATTCTTGGATATGCCAACATCTAAAGACTGGCTATTGGGAACTCCGAAGGTGTCACGTACTCAAACTCACCACATAGTAGACGAAATTAGAACTTCCTAAACCAACGTTGATGTTTTGATCCAACGTTCACATAAAAGTGTGGATTTTGGGAGATTCCAACATTTTTATATATTTGGAAACACATTACTAGTTGAGGATTAACTAGATTCTCAAGCCCTCTTTGAGATATTGGTTGTTTAGTAGTGCATCTTTTCTCACACTCAAAGTGATTCCGTGGACAGTCAAAATAGCTATAAAGAAAACCCTTAACCTTCACTACTTAAAGTTGTCTTTTAAAACATTTTAGGGGTTCGTCAGCGTTTTTTAAACCACTTGTTAGGAGTAAACACATGACCACCGTTAGTATACATTATCTCCTTAATGATTTTGACATTAATCATAAAACCCCTCTCCGAAAAAACAATAGATGCACTTTTACCTCTCATGACATAATACCATAACTTGTAGTTAATCAGTAGGTCACCATTGTGGGAATAACTAATCCTATCTCAGGTTCCACCTAGTCTTACATGGCATCCACATGATAAATAATCCAAATCAAGTAAAGTCAACAAAGTTCCAAGCATGATCGACAAGTCAAAAAGAAGAAGCTAAAATGAAAGGCCAAAAGACAGAGCCCAAATGAAGAAGCCCAATGAGAGGAAACATGGATGTGATAGAGACCATACACCACTCCTCCTCCTAGTCCGCCATTGATTCATGGGCCATGAATCTTCTCACCTACCACCTGAAGGGTAGATCGGTCCTGAGGCTGGGTCTCGGGATCCCTCTTCCGAAACTTCCCTTGTCTCGGCATTTTGTGTACTCTCAACAAGGCTTGGGGCTGGGTATTGGGATCTGATCAAGGGACCTTGTAAGGTTCGGATTGTCTGCATAAGGGAAGCTTCGGAAATGAGACGCAACGTGAGCCAATCTCTTCTTCCTGAGGCCTCTTTTCACACGTGAGCCAGTCTCTACTCTCCACGGGATGACTGAACCTGTTTAAAAAACGTCAGTGTGTTAATTTTGTCATTATACAATCACCATTGCTACAATGCCTTCCTACACACCCTGCTAACTTTGTTGTAAGCATAAACGATGAGTTACTCCTGCTTTGTTGTTGTTTCCACAATATGTACAATGTGTATGATATGTCCTTAGACATGAGAATGCCGTATATGCGTGAACATAAAAGATGGCATAACTAAAGAGCTACTGCATTCTCTTTTTGTTTATAAGGCTTGTATGTTTCTAATGCGAATCCAATAATACACGGACAATCACATTTGGCTTTCGGGTGTATATGCAACTGGTATGAAAACATAATTTACTAGTTGCAAAAAAAGGCCAAAAACAATTCTGAAACTTTTTTTAATACAGTACAGACGCAGACGCTCATGCATACGCAAAAAAAAAAAGGCCAAAAACAATTCTGGAACTTTTCTAAAACAAACTTAACCTTCCGTTTTAATTGTATATAAACTTTACTCCTTCAAATCGTGATCTGCGTTAACTAGACTTAGAGTCATAACGGGTGTCGGGGCATCTGCTCTCCTGTCTTGCGGCAAGCAAGCAATGCAGCATCTGTAAAAAGCCGCAGTAGGAAAACGGAAGCAAGAAGAACCGGAGAAGAGGGGAAAGCATCAGCTGCAGTGCGGCCACCGCAAAATGCGTCGCCTTTGGTTTTCTCTGCTCGGCTTCTTTTCGCTACCGGCCGGCTTCTCCAGCCTTCCTCTTCTTGCTTTCGGCCAGAACTACGCGAAAGAGCGGCCCTAGCTGGAGGCTGGAGCCCCCTCTCACACTGTAAAGCCACACAAAAGCAGCATCAGTACGTACTCTGTTCTTGTACCCTTCCTTAGCCCGCAAGCAGAGTATGCATTCCTTCCTTGTCCCTCGTCGACGCAGCCACCGCCAAGCAACCTCGCTACATATGCGCCGTTCCTTCGTCTACCCCCATCGTTCTACCAAACTCGTCGGCCGGTGAGTCCATACTACATACACACGCACAGGTCGGAACAGAGGTCAGAGCACGTGCACGGTTAGATAGCTGGAGCCTGGAGGCCGGTGGCGAGAGGATCGGTAGCCATGAACGGGGGCATCGGGGGCACGGCGGAGGGGTCGCCTCACCCGAGCACGGACTGGGGGCCGATCATCGTGGCGGTGATCCTCTTCGTGCTGCTGTCGCCGGGGCTGCTGTTCCAGCTTCCGGCCAGGACCAGGGTGGTGGAGCTCGGCAACATGGCCACCAGCGCCATCGCCATCCTCGTCCACGCCGTCATCTTCTTCTGCATCCTCACCCTCGTCGTCGTCGCCATCGGCGTGCACGTGTACGCCGCCTAGCTATCTCATATAGTACTCGAGATCAAGATGGGTTTTTTCTTTCTTCAGTGCTGCCCTGCCCTGTCCCTGTTTGCCCGTTTGATTTGGCCGGCTGTAAACTGCAGAAACACTGCTAGCTGAAAACAGTACGTATATAATTGTGTTCTTGGATGAGGAATTAGTTGCTTGTAATTACTTCTCTGTGTCGATAATTGATGAAATGCCTTTGAAATTGATTCCGGCAGAACCGTTTGCACCAACTATTCACTGAATCAGCACTCTTCAAGGGCTCCTCTACTTCAGATTTTGTTTTGTTTTGTTAAAGAGCATACTGATGCTGCAATCTTGGAAAGTGCGACTGGGGAAATTAAGAAACATATTTGTCCTCCAAAACAAAATTAGAGTAAAATTTCCATCTTAAACCATATATTTTGTGACATAATGACAGGTCGAACTACGATTGTACCTTTTTTTTTTGCGGGTGAAACTACGTTGTACTTTCTGCCACTATGAATCGGATTTTGCACACATTTTAGTAATTCCATTTTGGACGATATTTTAGTATTCCATGTGGTTCTCACATGATTGCCCAACTCGTTAGGGTAACATTGCTGGCCAACTAGAACATGCATTTCACAAATATGCTTTCGGCATAAAAAGGCATATTTTTATGTATTTGAAATTCCGGTGACAACATTTTTAAAACAGATCAATCTTGGATACATTTGAAATAATTATTTTGGAATTACTTCTTTAAAACAGTACGGCAAACACTTCATATAGTACTTAGATGATATCCCGTACATTGTTGAGGTAGGCTTTTCCCATACATGATGCATGATGAGGTGGCATGCTTGCATGTTAAGAGCAAATGATTAGTGGGCTAGGTATTTAGACATTGAAGATTTGAATCACTTTTTCGAAACAGTTGAAAGCACTATTTAATTTTAGTGAAATGGTCGAAATCACTTTTTTTATGAACGCATTTCAATGCCAGAACATGCACATCACAAAGTAATTTGAAACAGAAAATGTGACTTCAATTTCAGAATATGCAGTTTCAACTTTAGAACATGCATTTCACATAAAATGGCCAAAATCATAATTGGCGAACCAAACAAAAAATACGATATCATAAAGGATGCATTTCAATTTCACATTTCATAATACCAGATCATTTTTTCCATTTTCATAATACGCATTTCAATTTCAGAATGTGCATCTGACAAAGTAATTTGAAACCACATTCGTGATTTCAATAAAGAGAACTGATACTTCACGTCAATGAACAAGATGCAAGTACCATATCTCAAAATTTCATCAATAATTTCACCTTTCTTCCACTAATTTCACTTACACATTTCAATTTCAGAAGATGCAATTCAATTTTAGAACATGATTTTCACATGATTAGTTGAAATTATATTCCACAAGCCAATTATAAATTTTGTATTGCAATAAATGCATTTCAATTTCACACATTTGATACTTTATTTCACAGACCAACGAACTTTTTCACTTTCAAAAGATGCATGTCAATTTCAGATCATGCAACTCACAAAGTAGTTTGAAACCATACTTGTGATCTCAATTTCATATCATGCATATCACAAAGTAGTTTGAAACCATATTTGAGATCTCAATTTTAAAATATGAATTTCATTTTCATAACGTGCATTTCACAAAGTTATTAGAAATCATATCTGTGAACTCAATTTCAGAACATGCATATCCTAAAAATAGCTCAAATCATTTAAAAAATATATGACATCACCTAAAGGGTTATGCAATAGTAATCACATAGATATCACAAAGAAAACTATTTCAATCTTCACGACTTCATAAATTTTACGGTAAAGTTCAAATCATAACATTTCAGGCCACCCTGCTCATGTAAAGTGCACGGCTGACGCGTGATATTTGCATGGCTCCGTTGATTAGATGATGGAACCACCAGCGGGTGGTACGTGGGCAGCTGGTACCACAACATCTCGGTGCAGACTGTAGGAGATATGCCCTAGAGGCAATAATAAATGTTATTATTTATCCCCATGTTCGTAATCAAGTTTATATTCCGTGCTATAACTGCTATGGTTCTCGAGTCTACAATAACCATGAGAATCGAAGGGAAACTCATATGCACGTGTGGAATAATAAACGGTAAAATGTATTCCTAGTCTGGCCTCTAAGACTAGCTCAAGTGTTGCATGATGGTTCTGTTTTCCTGATCATGGGCATGACTATGCCGGCAACTTTGAGGGCACAATGTTAGGAGAACACTTGTGTTGAATCGAGCCGATTGATGTTATGCTATGAGATACATTCGTCACAAGTTTATGGTTAATAACACAGAGGAAGTTAACATTCGCATAATTCCTTAGACCATGAGAGTATCGAGTTTCTTCATGCTTGCTTCATGAACTTTGGGGTTTGTTAAACGTCATCCGTAAATGGGTGGCTATTATGGCGGCTTACGGGTTCATGGAAAAGTATATCAAGTAACTTGATAGCTCAAGATTGGGATTTTCTCCTCCGACGATGGAGAGATATCTCTGGGCCCTCTCGGTGTTACGGCATCCATCATCGTCTGGCCAGACACAATGTGGTTTGATCACAGGGATGCCGGAACACGGGAACGAGAAAAGAGAACAAAACCGGTAACGAGGTAACTGGCATAGTGGACAAGTTGTTGATCCACAGGGATGCCGATAAATCTCACTCGGGTATTTGTAATATATCACAAAGCAACAGGAATAGCACACGGCAACGGGAGGTTCACTCGGATATTTATTCGTGTGGGTATAGGGGTCAATATGGGTGTCCACGGCTCCGATGTTGATCATTGATCGGAAAGTGTTCCGGGTCATGTCTATATTTCACCGAACCTATAGGGTCACACGCTTAAGGGTCATCTATCTGCTGAATACTAGACAGGGAGTCTGAGAGAAAGTCACCGGAAAAGTTTTGGAGACAGCGGAAAAGTTTCGGAGAGAGAACACCGGAATAGTTTTGGTAAAACTGAAAAGTTGTTTCAGGGTATACCATTAAGTCAAATTGGTTTAGGCACACGCCAGGAAATTCTTGGGGGGGTGCCAGAATTGTTGTGGAAACTTCTGGGATTTTTCCGGAGAAAAAACCCGAAAATGTTCCGAAGCTGCCGGAACCGCTTTGGTTGCTTTTCGCAGATGAAAATCACTAATCCGGAATTGTTTCGGAACGCGTCCAAAATTATTTTAGTGGGTACTGGAAATGTTTTAAGACCTACAGAAATATTTTCGGATTTAACGGTCGTGAAAAAATGTTTCATGAATAGTGAAAATGCTTTTTGGGTTACTTTATGGAAAGCCACCTTTTAGGGCTTTTACCAAAAGGCTTCTAGAAGGGCTTGGGGACCAAGGAAGCCCCTCATGGGGGGGGGGGGGCTACTAGGGGTGGCCGTCCAAGGAGTGGAGCTCCACTTGCTTCCCCATAATGCCCTTTATGTGTGACATAAACCTTGGGTATTTTGGGTTTTGGTGAGCCACCCTACCCCTTGCATTTTCCTATAAATAGAGTTGGAGAGGAGCTCTCCACACACTCTCTTTCTCATATACACATGCCATTGCAATGATCTGGCTTCTTCTCTCCCTCCCCGCGAAATAGTTTCGTAGAGCCGAAAGGCTGTCTGGGTTCCGGTGGGAACTAGTTCTGGACGGTGAAGCCCTGCCAGATAGATGACACCGTATGTGTGCAACCCTGTAGAGAGGTCGTAGGTTCGATCTTTTTCCCGACGGGCTGTTCGAGGGTCCTCCCGAAGGGCTGTCCGAGTTACTGTCCGAGTTCGAGAGTGCCTCCCGAAGGGCTGTCCATGACACCGTCCGGGGGAATGTCCGACCGACTCCCGGAGGGCTATCCTAGGGGCAGATGAGGGAGTACATCCTCACGGTTGGGAGGTTGTAAATCCTAGCTGCGGGGATCTACACCGATGATGTACATCGACTCTACTTCCGCTGCGCTACGAGTCGGTAACGATCGGATCGAAACCTTGTATGCAGTCTTCATAGTGGTCCTGGGCTGGTGCGTAGGTCGATTTTTTTTGTTTTATGCTGTGTTCCCCTACAGTGGCATCATGGGCCGTGCTATGCGTAGATGCAAGTTACGATCTAGAATACATAGAGATGTATGGGTGTTGCATAATATAATTTTGTAGTAGATGAGATCTATTGTTGAAAATTTGTGTAAATAATATAATTCATAAATTAAATTATTTATACACCCGATATTCTTGTTGCTTCCCTTGAATTTGCGTATTTCTGATCTTCATAACAGTATGGTGGAGTTTCAAAGTGCTGGCAATCCGCAATCCTGATTAATCAACGAAGTGCTAACAGTTCTTTGAATTCCACCGTAGTTAAAAGAAAGATGAAATTTCGCAGACGAAAGGGTAATGTAGATATGATCTTCACGGGGGTCATGCGTATGACGAAGTTAAGTATGGGGCTCGAGATTTTATTATCTCGTGTTTCATACACCCCGCAAAGTTAATCTAGCGACTTGAATAATCATAGTTGATGATGGACGTTGGTAGTTTCGGTTTGTTTCGAAACCTTAGAAGACACGTAAAATAAAATTTTGCATAAACCGATTAGAGGCATCTAACTTGGTTTTGCGGGATGTGCATGTGATGTGGTATAGCAATACTCATATTAATTTGATTATGTAATAGATGACTATATGATGTAAATTTACTAACATGACTTGCGTGTCATGATTCGGCATGATGGTTGGAGCCATATGATTGTCACTTTAATGACCTGCGTGTCAACCTTAAGTAATGCACTTATTTTATTAGCTATAGAGATAGCAATATTATCTGGTGCATCGACAAGGTGGTGGCAAACTTCGCAAAGGTGAACACCGACGCGAATGCCGAAGACGAAGAAATAAAAGACTTCTCCATCAGAAAGGGCTATACCATATCATGCTATTATGAATTGTCTGAGATGTTTATCCCTTTGATGCACCCTTTTTGATTGTGCGGTAGTCGCTTTTATTAGGGTGATCTCTCACTTAAAATATCAAGTAGTTAGTGTTCTCCCAAGTGTAGCACCGTCACGGCACCTATCTCTTCGGGGCATCACATGATCTCCATGGGTGCGAACGATTAGAGAAGTGTGAGGCGGGTGAGTTGAGACCTCACAGCGAGATCACTTGGTTGTCTTGACGTTCAGGCAGGACAGTCTTGAGCTCGGAACACACGCATCGAAAGATGAACAAGAATCACATAGAGATGTGATCGGCAAGTTTGCCTACCGATTGAAGTTCACGCCATTTGTGTTCATCTTGAACCGTGGCGTTGAATTGAAATGCGGGTCTTGTATCACTCACAATCAATTATGAGAGATATTGATTTGAGTGGGAGTGCATTGTAGAGTTAACTTGTTTAATTCTCAGTGCAATTAATTATGGACACTGTCTAAGTGTTATATGCGTAATAGTTATAGAAGAATGGCTCGCGTTTCCACCTTCCCTGTTAAAATTGAATAAGCTGTTAAATATCTGGTTAAAACTTTGCAGTTGGTAACGTAATGTGAGGATTGTCTGCAAGAGTGCCGAGAAGGACTTTATCCTATCGCATGCTTTCGGTATTCTCCCACTAATGCTATGGATGATGTGACTCTCGTCCTTCGATCCAAAAGTTAGAATTCTGTTACGGTCAAGTGCAATATGTTTGCTTCCATGAGACCCGAACTTTAAAAGTTTGGGATAGCTATGTGATATTCATGGAACTGAAAATTAGTTTCAGATACAAACAAAGGCTAAAAGATATGAGATATCCAAAGAAATGTTTGTTTGCAAACTATTAGTAAAAGTGTTTACTATGCATTTGACTAATACGAGAGGGATCCAGAAGAACGCCTATCATATGATGAAGGTGAATAAAACAACAACTTAAAGAGAAAGGAAATGCCCAAAGGGTGTTAGTGTGACTTACACACCTAGGAAGTCCGGGGCTAACGCCACTCTTAAGTTGAGTGCTTCTTCTGAGAGTAGGAGAAATACTGAAAGTTAAACTGTTAGAAGTATAAAGGCAAAAGGAGAGAAGACTGGAATGTCCAGCTCACGTATGAAAGTCATACAAGCTATTGATGTATAGAAGGCTGGTCAAAGAAATAGTTCTTGGGAATTGTGATTAAATTGTTAGTCACTAATTCTTCGGTATTGTGAGTTGATCACAAAGATACCCGCTCGATTGTATTCTGTTGCGACTCGATGCAAGAACTACTACGGCCTAAAAGACTTGCCGAAGTGAGGTTTAGATATGCGCTGGGAACATAGTAAAAGTTGCTATACTCGGTACATTACCTATGTATTTATTTTCATAATTCATTTTAGAGTTTTTATACACTCTAGCCCATTGCATAAAGTATCTTGCAAGAAGGTTGTTCATAATTGAACTTTTAATGTTCGGTGTTATGAATAACATAAGGGCCATGCTTCCATCATGGATTGGATGTATGTTATGAATATTGATAATAATATATCACCTCCGTATTTACTTTCATAATTCATTTTAGAGTTTTACACACTCTAGCCCATTGCATAATGTTTGTTGCAAAAGGGTTATTCATAAAAGAACAATTGTTGTTCAGTGATATGAATAACATAAGGGCCATACTTTCATCATGAATGGGATGTATGTTATGAATATTGATGGTAATATGATACATCCAAAACACTGATGCTAAATGTCGTAAGACTAAGAGAATACCACACATGTGTGGCACTGCATTTGGTCACATTGGAGAAACCCGCATGGAGAAATTCCATAATGATGGATTTTGAAGTCGTTTGATTATGAATCATCTGACACTTGCAACTTTCCACCGAAAAGTGAAGTGACTGAAATGCCGTTCACAGGCCATAAGGAATGAGCAACAAACTTATTGGTGATCATACATTTTGATGTATGTAGTCCGATAAATGTTGTTGCTAGCAGTGGATTTATCTATCTTCAGAAATGACTCAAGTAGATATATGGATATTTACTTGATGAGACGTAAGTCTGGATCTTTTGAAATCATTCATAAGGTTTTCAAAAATGAAGTAGAAATTATTGTAACAAGAAAATTATGTTTCTGCAAACTAGATTGCCGAAAGGAATATTTGAGTTACAAGTTTAGCGAATGTCTGATGAGTTGTGAAAAGAGTTTCATAACTTACACCTCACGGAGCACCACTGTGAGTGGAATATCCGTGAAGATGTAATCAAACCATTTATGACATGGTAAGAGCAAAGATGACATAATCAATTTGCCATTATCCCTTTTAAAAGTAATGCTTTAGAGACTGCGGCTTTTACACTGAAAAGAGCGCCATCAGATCTGTTGAAATGATTCCATGGTATGGTACACCCAACCATGTTATGTCTTTTCTTAACATTTGGAATATGGGGCCTGTGTAAAATATTTACAAACCTATTCCAAATCAGACAAGTGCTACTTTGTAGGTTATCCCAAGTTATTGGGTATTCCCCCACCACTGTACCGAGGCAAAAGGTTTTGCCACAAAGAACGGTATGCTTTTGAAGAAAATGGTTCTTGCAAAAAGGTGAGTGGGAGGACAGTGTGACTCGACGAGATAATAGTATCTTCGTCATCAGATCAAAGGAAAGAAACCTTGGAAGTAATTCCAGAGTTTCCTACTGCAACTGATACGGAAGCCTCTACATGAGATGTATGGATTTCGGTCGAACTTGCAACTAAACCACGTAGGCAAAACTCGTGCAAACCTCTCAGGTGCGCAAGCGAGATATTGTTGTTAGACAATAGTATACCTACAATACACAAGGAAGCGTTGATGGGCCCTGACTCTGGAATTGGCTAAATGCCAATATAATCCGAGATAGTTTCCATATAAATGATTCAAGATTATATCTTGATAAACCCTTCGGAAGACTTAGAGTCTAATGAACATTAATGGAACTATAAACTGATGCGGATAAAATGTTTTATCCATAAAGCTCGACTTGTTGCAATAACAAATTCAAGGAGTTGACTACAATGAGATTGTCTCACCGTAGCGATGCTTAAAGTCAGATTGGGTTAAACTAGCAATTAATACATATTTCAATCTTGAGATATGATACATGGATGCCAAAAGGATTTCCATGTGATGGAAATGCAACCTAGGACTTGCATGTGATACAGTCCGAAGTATTTTGTCAATTCAGAGGATGCTAGTAAGTATGCAAACTTCAGAGTTCCAGCAATGGACAAAAGAGAGCAAAATGGAGTTGGAATCTTCGTTTTGATGAAATAGTCAAAAGAGTTTTATTTCATCAATGGATAACGAAGATGCTTGTGGTTACAAGAAAGTAAGTGGGAGCATAATAATATTTCTAAAAACTTTGTGTGCTTGACACATTGTTGATTGGAAATAATATAAATTTCTTGACACGAATTAGGACTTCATTGAAAATAGTTTTTTGATGAAGTGCTTGGGCTAAATAGCCTTGATATTAGGCATATTTATCTATGAGATAGAATTGCCTAATAGGCTAAGCCAAAAATACATATTGACAAGATGCTAAAACAGTTTAGCATAAGAACGCCAAGGAGTGATTCTTGCCGAAGTCACATGGAAAGAGTTTTGCAAGACTCGGTGTCCCAAACCACTGATGAGCAAAATACATGATGGAGATCCCACACACTCTTGTGTTTGGATTAATCATATATTCCATGGTATGTAAAACAACCAGATATGTCCGATACTCCCAAGCTGTTGCGAGTATAGATACCAAAGTGATCAAAGTACTGATCATGGGACAATAGTGGAAAATGTCATTAAGTACTAAAGTAGCACTGATGACATGTTTTCTCGCAAGCAGAGATTATGAAGTGCTCGTTGTAAGAAATTACATCGATACAGTCTTCATCAATGCTCCATGCGATTTTCGATTTAAGTTAAGGGTTTTGTGTAATACACGATATGGTGGCACGGTAGTTGGAAATTGTTCCAAACAAGTTACCGTGGAGATTTCAATAACAAAGGCTAAGTATGTTGACGCTTTGGAAGCGACTAAGAAGATGTTGAATCATATAGTTCATTCATGAACTTAGTATGGTTCCAAGAAGGCTTTGGTCAACGGGACACTATTGTAGATAGTTGCTCCATAGCTCAGTCTGAGGAATCAAGGTTTGACCTGTGATTCACATATATACAAAGCCAAGTCCACACAAAATATGAATTTTGTGAAAGCATGAAAACGCGAGGAGATGCAAAGATACACACGAAACTGAAGTTGCCAGATCCGTTGGACATCAGGCTATACCACGAGCGAAGCATATTTTACACCGGTATGCCATAGGTGTAAAGTGTTTTAGCATTGACTAGATTATTGACTCTAGTGCAAGTGGGAGTCTGTAGGAGATATGCCCTAGAGGCAATAATAAATCTTATTATTTATCCCCATGTTCGTAATCAAGTTTATATTCCGTGCTATAACTGCTATGGTTCTTGAGTCTACAATAACCACGAGGCTCGGAGGGAAACTCATATGCACGCGTGGAATAATAAACGGTAAATGTATTCCTAGTCTGGCCTCTAAGACTAGCTCAAGTGTTGCATGATGGTTCTGTTTTCCTGATCATGGGCATGACTATGCCGGCAACTTTGAGGGCACAATGTTAGGAGAACACTTGTGTTGAATCGACCCGATTGATGTTATGCTATGAGATACATTCGTACAAGTTTATGGTTAATAACACAGAGGAAGTTAACGTTTGCATAATTCCTTAGACCATGAGAGTATCGAGTTTCTTCATACTTGCTTCATGAACTTTGGGGTTTGTTAAACGTCATCCATAAATGTGTGGCTATTACGGCGGCTTACGGGTTCATGGAAAAGTATGTCAAGTAACTTGATAGCTCAAGATTGGGATTTGCTCCTCTGATGATGGAGAGATATCTCTGGGCCCTCTTGGTGTTACGGTATCCATCATCGTCTGGCCAGACACAATGTGATTTGATCACAGGGATGCCGGAACACGGGAACGAGAAAAGAGAACAAAACCGGTAACGAGGTAACTGGCATAGTGGACAAGTTGTTGATCCACAGGGATGCCAATAAATCTCACCTCAAGTATTTGTAACATATCGCGAAGCAACAGGAATAACACACGGCAGCTAGAGGTTCACTCGGATATTTATTCGTGTGGGTATAGGGGTCAATATGGGTGTCTGATATGTCTCCAACGTATCTATAATTTTTGGTTGTTCCATGCTATTATATTATCCATCTTGGATGTTTTATATACATTTATATGCTATTTTATATTATTTTTGGGACTAACCTACTCCCTCCATTCCAGAATATAAGGTGTATTGGTTTCCGTGCAAGTCAACCATGTGAATTTTTGGCCAAGATTATAGAATAAAATAACAATATCTGCAATGCCTAGTAGATAAAATATGAAACTACTTCTTATGATGGATGAAATGATATAAATTTTGTATTGTGAATGTTGATATATTTTTCTAAAAGCACGGTCAAACTTGCACTCATTTGATTTTTCAAAAAACAAATACACCTTATATAAAGGAACGGAGGGAGTATTAACCTAGAGCCCAGTGCCAGTTTTTGTTTTTTTCTTGTTTTTGAGTTTTGCAGAAAAGGAATATCAAACGGAGTCCAAACGAGCTGAAAATTTACGGTGATTTTTTATGGACCAGAAGAAGCCCCCGAAGCACAAGAGTTGGGCCAGAAGAGTCCCGAGTCAACGACAAGGGTGGAGGGCGCGCCCCCCTGCCTTGTCGCTGACTCGTGGACCCCCCCCTGACGTGAAACCGGCGCCAAAAATTCCTATAAATCCAGAAACCCCCAGAAAGAAACCTAGATCGGAAGTTCCGCCACCGCAAGCCTCTATAGCCACCAAAAACCAATCGGGAGCCCGTTCCGACACCCTGCCGGAGGGGGAAATCATCACCGGTGGCCATCTTCATCATCCTGGCGGTCTCCATGACGAGGAGGGAGTAGTTCACCCTCGGGGCTGAGGGTATGTACTAGTAGCTATGTGTTTGATCTCTCTCTCGTGTTCTTGATTTGGCACGATCTTTATGCATCGCGAGCTTTGTTATTATAGTCGGATCATATGGTGTTTCTCCCCCTCAAACTTCTTGTGATGAATTGAGTCTTGCTCTTTGAGGTTTCGTTATGTTGGATTGAGTATTGGATTTGAGAACACTTGATGTATGTCTTGCGATGCGATATCTGTGGTGACAATGGGATGTTCTATTGATTCACTTGATGTATGGTTTGGCACTCAACTTGCGGATTCCCGAGGTGACATTGGGGTAATCTATGCATAGGGGTTGATGCACGTTTTCATCCTACGTTCTTCGATAGGAACTTTGGAGTGATTCTTTGTTGCACGTTGAGGGATTGTTATATGATTCGATTATGTTATCATTGTTGAGAGAACTTGCACTAGTGAAAGTATGAACCCTAGGCCTTGTTTTCAAGCATTGCAATACCGTTTTTGCTCACTTTTGTCACTTGCTACCTTGCTGTTTTTATATTTTCAGATTACAAAAACCTATATCTACTATCCATATTACACTTGTATCACCATCTCTTCGCCGAACTAGTGCACCTATACAATTTACCATTGTATTGGGTGTGTTGGGGACACAAGAGACTCTTTTTTATTTGGTTGCAGGGTTGTTTGAGAGAGACCATCTTCATCCTACGCCTCCCACGGATTGATAAACCTTAGGTCATCCACTTGAGGGAAATTTGCTACTGTCCTACAAAACTCTGTGCTTGGAGGCCCAACACGAGTCTACAAGAAGAAGGTTGCGTAGTAGACATCAAGCTCTTTTCTGGCGCCGTTGCCGGGGAGGCTAGGTATGCGGAACTCACATCCCGTCAACGAAGCTCTTTTCTGGTGCCGTTGCCGGGGAGGTTAGTGCTTGAAGGTATATCTTTAGATCTTGCAATTGAATCTTTTAGTTTCTTGTTTTATCACTAGTTTAGTTTATAAAAGAAAACTACAAAAAAAATGGAATTGAGGTTGCCTCATTTGCTTCATCTTTTTAATGTCTTTCGTGAAAATGATGGAAAGGAAAATTGTGCTCAAGTGTTAGAAGAAGAAGTCAATAAAATGTTTGGCACTAAATATTTGAATGATGAGCATGATTGCAATGTTGTTAGTATGAATTCTTTGAATATCCATGATGCTAATGATATGCAAAGCCATAAGCTTGGGGATGCTATGTTTGATGAAGATGATATTTTTAGTCCCCCAAGTTTTGATGAGAATATTTATTATGATGATAGCATGCCTCCTGTTTATGATGATTATATTGATGAAAGTGGGTTTGGAAGAGTGTCAACTCTAGGTAGTATTGATCCCACTATTTTGGAGGGTGTTGAATCTTTTCACAATATTGATAAAAGTGGATTTGGAGAGGTCATGACTTTATTTAGTGATGAATCCACTATTTTGGAAGAGGTTCCAATTGATTATGAGAACAAAGTTGCTATCTATGATGATTATTGTGATGACATGTATGCTATAAAGAATAATGATAACCATGGAACTTGTCATCGTGATTTTAATTTTCAATTGGATTATACCTCATATGATAGTTATGTTGTTGAGTTTGCTCCCACTACTATTCATGAGAATAAATTTGCTTGTGTGGAGAGTAATAAAATTTCTATGCTTGTGGATCATGAAAAGAATGCTTTATGTGATAGTTATATTGTTGAATTCATTCATGATGCCACTGAAAATTACTCTGAGAGAGGAACATATGCTTTTACATATTGCAATAATATCAAGTTTCCTCTCTATGTGTTGAAAATCTTGAAGTTATGCTTGTTTTGCCTTCCTATGCTAGTTGATTCATGTTCCCATAATTTGTTTGCTCACAAAATCCCTATGCATAGAAAGTGGGTTAGACTTAAATGTGCTAGTCATATGCTCCATGATGCTCCCGTTATGTTTCAATTCTTATCTTTTATGTGAGCATCATTAAAATCATCATGCCTAGCTAAAAAGGCATTAAAGAAAAGCGCTTGTTGGGAGGCAACCCAATATTTACCCCTACTGTTTTTGTGTGTTCACATGATTAAGATACTGTAATCATGTTTTATAGCTTTTGTTTGAATAAAGTGCCAAGTAAAGCCTTTGGGATAGTGTGGTTGATAGTTGATTTGATTCTGTGCAAAAACAAAAACTTTTGTGTCTAGTACAGAAATTCCTATCTTTCACTGGAACCTGGAAATATTCTGAATTTTTTACAGTTAATTTGTATATAAATTTTCTACTTTTTCCGATTTTTTCATAATTTTTGGAGTAACATAAGTATGGGATTAATTCAGATCTTTACAGACTATTCTGTTTTTGACAGATTCTGTTTTCGATGCATAGTTTGCTTGTTTCTTAGTATCTATGGCTTATATTGCTTAATATAAATTATAGAAATGATAGGGTACAGTAGGTATCATGTGATAAAAAATTTGAATCTTGTATTGACAGTACCAAGGTGAATGATTTGTTTTATTATACTAACGGATCTCACGAAGGTTTTGTTAAGTTTTGTGTGATTGAAGTTTTCAAGTTTTGGGTGAGATATCGATATGAGGAGAATAAGGAGTGACAAGACCCTAAGCTTGGGGATTCCCAAGGCACCCCAAGGTAATATTCAAGGAATATCCAAGCAACTAAGCTTGGGGATGCCCCGGAAGGCATCCCCTCTTTCGTCTCCAACATTATCGGTAACCTTGGAGCTATATTTTTATTCGTCACATGATATAAGTTTTGCTTGGAGCATCATTTTATTTTATTAGGATTTGCTTGCTGTTATTTAGAGTAATGTTTTGTAGCTTTTATTTCAATAAAAGTGTCAAGTATAGCCTTTACCATGCCTATTTTGCAAGTCTATATGTTGCTGTTTTGAGAACAGAAAGTTTTCTATCATTGTCTGAATTCTTCTAGGAAGTAAGAACATGGTAAAATCTTGAAATTTTTACACAATTAGTAAAAACAAATTTTCTATAGTTTTGTAATTTTTCAGAAATTTTAGAGTTAGGTAAGTATTAGTATAATTGCACTCTTTACAGACTGTTCTGTTTTGACAGATTGCTGTTATGTTTGCATTGTTTGCATATGTTTGCTTGTTTAATGATTCTATTTGAGAATAGGAGTATTAAATATGCAGAGGCATTTAGTATGCAATGGTGAATAATAATTTTAGTGATTTGCTACAGTAGAGAATGATAAGGTTTTGCATTTGATTTATACTAACTTTTCTCACGAGTTCTTGTTGAGTTTTGTGTGGATGAAGTTTTTAAGATTTAGGGAAACCATGATATAAAAGGAATTAAGGAGACACAAAAGCTCAAGCTTGGGGATGCCCAAGGCATCCCTAGTTAATATTTAAAGAAGTCTTAAGCATCTAAGCTTGGGGATGCCCCGGTTGGCATCCCACCTTTCTTCTTCAACAATGATCGGTTAGTATCGGTTGAGCCTAAGTTTTTACTTCTTCACATGATGTGTGCTATTTTTAGAAAGTCATTTTATTTTGTTTTGCTTGCTGTTTGAATAGTATCCCAAGATCTGAAATTCTTAAATGTTAGAGAGTCTTCACATAGTTACATAATTATTCGACTACTCATTGGTCTTCACTTATATCTTGTGGAGTAGTTTGTCATTTGCTCTAGTACTTCACTTATATCTTTTTAGAGCACGGCGGTGGTTTTATTTTGAAGAAATTGTTGAACTCTCATGCTTCACTTATATTATTTTGAGAGTCTCTCTAAACAGCATGGTAATTTGCTTAGGTTATGAATTTAGTCCTAATATGATGGGCATCCAAGAGGGATATAATAAAAACTTTCATATAAAGTGCATTGAATACTATGAGAAGTTTGATTTCTTATGATTGTTTTGAGATATGAGGATGGTGATATTAGATTCATGCCAATGAGTAATTGTGGATTGTAGAAATACTTGTGTTGAGGTTTGTAATTCCCGTAGCATGCACGTATGGTGAACCGTTATGTAACGAAGTTGGAGCATGATTTATTTATTGATTGTCTTCCTTATGAGTGGCGGTCGGGGACGAGTGATGGTCTTTTCCTACCAATCTACCCCCCTAGGAGCATGCGCGTAGTACTTTGTTTCGATAGCTAATAGACTTTTGCAATAAGTATGTGAGTTCTTTATGACTAATGTTGAGTCCATGGATTATACGCACTCTCACCCTTCCACCATTGCTAGCCTCTCTAGTACCGCGCAACTTTCGCCGGTACCATACACCTACCAAATACCTTCCTCAAAACAGCCACCATACCTACCTATTATGGCATTTCCATAGCCATTCCAAGATATATTGCCATGCAACTTTCCACCGTTCCGTTTATTATGACACGCTCCATCATTGTCATATTGCTTTGCATGATCATGTAGTTGACATAGTATTTGTGGCAAAGCCACCGTTCATAATTCTTTCATACATGTCACTCTTGAGTCATTGCACATCCCGGTACACCGCCGGAGGCATTCATATAGAGTCATATTTTATTCTAGTATCGAGTTGTAATTCTTGAGTTGTAAGTAAATAAAAGTGTGATGATCATCATTATTAGAACATTGTCCCATCTGAGGAAATAAAAAAAAGAGGCCAAAGAAGCCAATAAAAAAATGAGAGAAAAGAGAGAAGGGGTAATGTTACTATCCTTTTTTCCACACTTGTGCTGCAAAGTAGCACCATGATCTTCATGATAGAGAGTCTCCTATTTTGTCACTTTCATATACTAGTGGGAATTTTTTATTATAGAACTTGGCTTGTATATTCCAACGATGGGCTTCCTCAAATTGCCCTAGGTCTTCGTGAGCAAGCAAGTTGGATGCACACCCACTTAGTTTTCTTTTGAGCTTTCATAAACTTATAGCTCTAGCGCATCCGTTGCATGGCAATCCCTACTCACTCACATTGATATCTATTGATGAGCATCTCCATAGCCCGTTAATACGCCTAGTTGATGTGAGACTATCTCCTTCTTTTTGTCTTCTCCACAACCATCATATTCTATTCCGCCTATAGTGCTATGTCCATGGCTCACGCTCATGTATTGCGTGAAAGTTGAAAAGGGTTGAGAACATCAAAAGTATGAAACAATTGCTTGGCTTGTCATCGAGGTTGTGCATGATTTGAATATTTTGTGTGATGAAGATGAAGCATAGCCAGACTATATGATTTTGTAGGGATAACTTTCTTTGGCCATGTTATTTTGAGAAGACATGATTGCCTTATTAGTATGCTTGAAGTATTATTTTTTTATGTCAATATTAAACTTTTGTTTTGAATCTTATGGATCTGAATATTCTTGTCACAATAGAGAAGATTACATTGATAAATATGCTAGGTAGCATTCCACATCAAAAATTCCGTTTTTATCATTTATCTACTCGAGGACGAGCAGGAATTAAGCTTGGGGATGCTTGATACGTCTCCAATGTATCTATAATTTTTGATTGTTCCATGCTATTATATTATCCATCTTGGATGTTTTATATGCATTTATATGCTATTTTATATTATTTTTGGGACTAACCTATTAACCTAGAGCCCAGTGCCAGTTTCTGTTTTTTCCTTGTTTTTGAGTTTTGCAGAAAATGAATATCAAACGGAGTCCAAACGAGCTGAAAATTTACGGTGATTTTTTATGGACCAGAAGAAGCCCCCGAAGCATAAGAGTTGGGCCAGAAGAGTCCCGAGTCAACGACAAGGGTGGAGGGCGCGCCCCCCTGCCTTGTCGCTAACTCGTGGACCCCCCCGACGTGAAACCAACGCCAAAAATTCCTATAAATCCAGAAACCCCCAGAAAAAAACCTACATCGGAAGTTCTGCCGCCGCAAGCCTCTGTAGCCACCAAAAACCAATCGGGAGCCCGTTCCGGCACCCTGCCAGAGGGGGAAATCATTACCAGTGGCCATCTTCATCATCCCGGCGGTCTCCATGACGAGGAGGGAGTAGTTCACCCTCGGGGCTGAGGGTATGTATCAGTAGCTATGTGTTTGATCACTCTCTCATGTTCTTGATTTGGCACGATCTTGATGTATCGCGAGCTTTGTTATTATAGTCGGATCATATGGTGTTTCTCCCCCTTAAACTTCTTGTGATGAATTGAGTCTTGCTCTTTGAGGTTTCGTTATGTTGGATTGAGTATTGGATTTGAGAACACTTGATGTATGTCTTGCGATGGGATAGCTGTGGTGACAATGGGATGTTCTATTGATTCACTTGATGTATGTTTTGGCACTCAACTCGCGGATTCCCGAGGTGACATTGGGGTAATCTATGCATAGGGGTTGATGCACGTTTTCGTCCTATGTTCTCCGATAGGAATTTTGGAGTGATTCTTTGTTGCACGTTGAGGGATTGTTATATGATTCGATTATGTTATCATTGTTGAGAGAACTTGCACTAGTGAAAGTATGAACCCTAGGCCTTGTTTTCAAGCATTGCAATACCGTTTTTGCTCACTTTTGTCACTTGCTACCTTGCTGTTTTTATATTTTCAGATTACAAAAACCTATATCTACTATCCATATTACACTTGTATCACCATCTCTTCGCCGAACTAGTGCACCTATACAATTTACCATTGTATTGGATGTGTTGGGGACACAAGAGACTCTTTGTTATTTGGTTGCAGGGTTGTTTGAGAGAGACCATCTTCATCCTACGCCTCCCACAGATTGATAAACCTTAGGTCATCCACTTGAGGGAAATTTTCTACTGTCCTACAAAACTCTGCGCTTGGAGGCCCAACACGAATCTACAAGAAGAAGGTTGCGTAGTAGACATCAGTGTCCACGGCTCCGATGTTGACCATTGATCGGAAAGTGTTCCGGGTCATGTCTATATTTCACCAAACCTATAGGGTCACATGCTTAAGGGTCATCTATCTGCTGAATACTAGACAGGAAGTCTGAGAGAAAGTCACCGGAAAAGTTTCGGAGACAACGGAAAAGTTCCGGAGAGAGAACACCGGAATAGTTTCGGTAAAACTGAAAAGTTGTTTCAGGGTATACCATTAAGTCAAATTGGTTTCGGCACATGCCTGGAAATTCTTGGGGGGTGCCAGAATTGTTCTGAAAACTTGTGGGATTTTTCCGGAGAAAAAACCCGGAAATGTTCTGGAGCTACCGGAACCGCTTTGGTTGCTTTTCGCAGATGAAAATCACTAATCCGGAATTGTTTCGAAACATGTCCAAAATTATTTTTGTGGGTACTGAAAATGTTATAAGACCTACAGAAATATTTTCGGATTTAACGGTCGCGGAAAAATATTTTCATGAATAGTGAAAGTGATTTTTGGGTTACTTTATGAAAAGTCACCTTTTAGGGCTTTTACCAAAAGGCTTCTAGAAGGGCTTGGTGACCAAGGAAGCCCCTCATGGGGGGCCCCACTAGGGGTGGCCGGCCAAGTAGTGGAGCTCCATGGAGCTCCACTTGCTTCCCCATAATGCCCTTTATGTGTGACATAAAGCTTGGGTATTTTGGGTTTTTGTGAGCCACCCTACCCCTTGCATTTTCCTATAAATAGAGGTGGAGAGGAGCTCTCCACACACTCTCTTTCTCATATACACATGCCATTGCAATGATCTAAATTCTTCTCTCCCTCCCCGTGAAATAGTTTCGTAGAGCCGAAAGGCTGTCTGGGTTCCGGTGGGAACTATTTCTGAACGGTGAAGCCCTGTCGGATAGATGACACCGTATGTGTGCAACCCCGTAGAGAGGTCGTAGGTTCGATCTTTTGCCCGAGGGGCTGTTCGAGGGTCCTCCCGAAGGGCTGTCCGAGTTCGAGAGTGCCTCCCGAAGGGCTGTCCGTGACACCGTCCAGGGGACTGTCCGACCATCTCCCGGAGGGCTGTCCGAGGGGCAGATGAGGGAGTACATCCTCGCGGTTGGGAGGTTGTAAATCCTATCTGCGGGGAACTGCACCGACGATCTACGTCGACTCTACTTCCGCTACGCTATGAGTCGGTAACGATCGGATCGAAACCTTGTATCCAGTCTTCATAGTGGTCTTGGGCTGGTGTGTAGATCGATTTTTTTTTGTTTTCTGCTGCGTTCCCCTACACAGACCCCAGTCTAGGTGGCCAATTGCGACAGACTCTCATGGATCTGGCCACGTAGAAGACACCATCTTGTCGGATGGCAACCTTGTCCTGTTTGACGATTTTGGCTTCGTTGTCTAGTCTACTAACTCATGCGCCGACGCCGTCTCTACTACTAGTAGTACTACCGGTGACACGGTGGTCGTCGTTCTCCTCAACACTAGCAACCTTGTTCTCGCCTCGTGATCCAACCCGCTACCGCTTACCAGAGCCTCGACTACATCGGTGACATGATCCCCCGCGGGAAGCTGGGGTACGACAAGACAGGTGCCACACGGTCTCGTAGAGAGCGCATGAAGACCCCGCCCAAGAGATGTATGCCCTCCAACTCAACCCGGACAGGACGCTGCAGTTCGTGTTGCGGTGGAACGACACACAGGAGTACTAGGGCACCGGCAATTGGACAGGCCAATCCTTTTTTTTAAGTAAAACACTTTATATATTAGAAAACAATCAGTTTCACACATTATATTGAAATTATCATTTTCAAACATGTCAAAGTGAGATGCTTCAATACGTGTAACAAAATATTGAATTATGAGAAATATATTTTGTTTCAATGTGTGAACCGATTTTTAAAATATGTTGAACATATTTTATTTCAATGTATTAAAAATATTTAAATGATGTGAAATAGATTCTGTTTAAATGTGTGAAACTGAATTTTTCAAATATGTGTAACAATTTTGGCCTCAATATGTGAAACCAAAATGTGTCAAATAGATTTTGTTAATGTGTGAAATAGGTTTTTGCAATATGTGAAATATATTTTCTTCAGTATGCCAAACCGATTTTTAAATTATGTGAAATAGTTCTTTTTAACTTGCGAAATTGAATACACATATTTCTGATATATATTTCACTTAGAACGTTTCAGTTTTACAAATTGAAATTGTCAGTTTCAAATACTGAAATGTCTTGAAAAATAGTTAAAGCCACCTTTTGAAATAGTGAAATAATTGAAATCACTTTTCTGCGAAACTGAAAATGACTAAAATTTGAATTAGTTCCAAATGCACCCAGGATTGGTCTTGGTTTGAAGGTCTTGCCATTAGTAATTCATAAACGTAAAAAATATTCGGAAACAAAATTTTAATTAAAAGATCCCAATCATGTAAAAAACTTCAAAGAAATATTTTTTACGTGGGAGAGATCGTGGGTATTGCATTCATTCTTCTTTGGAAGAAACGTAGACGGCAGTGAAATATACCACGGGGATGCGGACATGAAGTTTCTGCACCCGAGCTCATATGCACCCTCATGAACAGTAAAATAAATTTTTTGGAGACAAACTTTGATGAATTCTGAACATGCATGCAAAATTTCATGAAGAAACAACATTCCAAAAATGCTGCCGTAAAGAAACAAAATTGACGCTCAGACTTTTTTTTACTGTTCACGAGAGTGCATATGAGCTCAGGTGCATAAGGGTGGATGCGTCGAAAGCTCCCAAGACAGGCGAGGGAAAGAGGTGCGGCGCTCCGAGTGCTTTTGCAAGAGCCTGATCTAGCCCCGAAAAGCTCCTTTGGTGCATGGCGTCCAGTGGTATGCATATCCTCACCAGTCAGTTGCATGTGGATCATCGTCTCACATTAATGGCACAATGTATAGGAGCGGTGCGTTTGTTATTCAGCAGGCTGTATTGGCCGCGTAATCTACCCGGTTTGGTCCTGGATTCCTCCGCATGCGCAGCAGATGTCCCGCGACCCAGCACTAAGAGAGGCCGGAATTTAGAACAGGTTGCGAATTGTACCAACTGGCCCCGAGCACAAGTTAGACCACTGCAAATTGTGCCAGCTCGCTCGGCTGGATTGTTTGGCTGGTTTAGCAAACTAACTCTTCTGCACACAATTAGTGGTCCATGTTGACAATTCTATATAGACGTTTTATGCAACAAATAGATGTTACTCCTTAGCACCGCTCTTTTAATATAATCAAGTGAGTTTAATCGTGGATCGCGTGCAGTGTTAAACGAGACTCACAGTCACATTCATGCAGCGGCAATATGGATTACGCTGACAGTTTTAGTTTATTAAACTAATTAATTTCGTCTACTAACCATTAGAGATTCTAATTGCCAAGACAAATGGCCCGGTACGTACCACTGTAAGCCACTGTTTTGATCATACCAGACAGCCTGTATCGTCTTAGCCCCACGCACCGGCATACCAGGAACGCTCACGGCGGCGGCGCAGATCAAGCTCCCAAGTTTTGCCGACCGCCTCCCGTCGTCGGCACTCAAGCTATCCTTGGCGCCCAGTCCCCCAATATTTCTGATGCCTCTAGTCCCATTGCCCCGGCTCCAGGTATGGAAACTAACCATTTCATCAGCAGTATCGCCCTTGAATTTGTCATAGATCCACAAATCGATCTCCATTTTTACATCAGTATGCATCGGATCCCTAGTTGCACATAGCTAGGCCCTGATTGCAATCTTATCGTATTGATTGTGTTGCCTTATCACTTCCTCAGTATTAGCCCTCTTTTCTCGCTGTTTATCTAAGATGTAGTCTCACATCGGCAGATCGTACAGTGTTAGAACGATGTCCAGCCGCAGCAACGCCGGCGGAGAGCCACCCACCGACGTTGTAGCGAGCCCAATATCTGACAGAGCCGAAGATTCGTCCAGGAACACGCTAGCCGATGCAACTCTTACTTCTCGCATATCAATTCAGAAGTTTTGTTGCGTGGTATCCCAGTTTAGTAACTTCAAGCGCGGGCTCGTGACTGAGACTGGATTTGGAGGGCTGATGCATTTGAAAATAACACACAAGTTGAATTTGAGATTCAGCCCGTCGTTGATGTTCAGAGTAGATCCAGATCAATATGTATTAGAATTGGATCAGTCAAGGAAAATTCCAATCACGGACCAAGACGTAAACGATGTATTCGGGTTGCCCCAAGGAAGTAGGATCATTCCTCCGGGACATTCAGATCTTTCTGAAGTTTGCTTGGAGTTCAGCAGACTGGCTTCAACCATTAGCACAAAAGGCGTGCATAGTTTGAAGGCCGCTGAATTTATTTTATCAAAACAACTAGATGAGAATTCAAGCAAAGTTGATTGTGAATGCTTTAAGATAGCATTTGTAATTTTCTCAGTTGGTCATGTCCTAAACCCATTCGCCAAACACGATTATACTAGCGTTGATTACTGGGCAGCTCTTGTTGTTCCGTCAGAGATCAATTCCTACAACTGGTGTAGGTTAGTCAAGGACAGTTTGATGAAAGGCGTCAGAAAGATCAAATCCCACATCGCCAATGGCAACAGCACAATTCACATAGTTGGATGTCACCTTCTCCTCCAGGTTTTCATGCTGAACAAACTGATCAACATTAATTTTCTGTAGAAAATTTTTATTGTCATGTTGTTCTCATTTTTTTTTTGCACTCAGGTAATTGCTTTGGACAAGATCGAAAAATCAAGCAGGCACATCGCACAGAATATCCTCCCCCGTGTCAAAGTTTTCGATCATGAGTCAGTTAAGAAGGCAATTGACTCAATTACATCCCACCAAGGACAAGAAGTTATTTTTGCTGGTTCAGAAGTAATCTCAAAAGAATTACTACTCAACATCATTCAATTCTCTCATCCGACCGCACTTAATTTTTTTCCCAGTACCCTTACCCAATTTTGTTTTACAGTGTGTTCTCAATCAGGTGGCCAAGTTAAAAGTTCACCATCCCAACCATATCGCAAACAAGATCTGTGCCCCTTCCTCTTCAAAGTTCCCGGTTCGCACTGCTAGTAAGATTAAGCCACGAAGCTCTATTGGACCTGTAGAGTTTGCCAACATAATGAGACGGAAGTACCCAAACATGGTACCACATCAGATTTAACCCTTAATATATTAGATGTAGGAAGAAGTTTAATTTGTAGCCATGTTCATAGTTTTCATGTTGTTCATGCAGGCAGATGACCTCATTGGAATCATTCTGAAGGAGCACAACACCAGGCTTATGGCAAACATGACCGAGATACGGCACACCACCCAAATTGGCATGCTAAAATTTCTTGACGAGCTAGCTGGATGTTTGTCGAGCAGATGTATATGTTGCCAACTAGCTGGTCTAACGACATGCCGTTTGGTAGACAACAACATAGCAGGTACTCTCATCAAATCAATTATTCTCTTACGGTTATAACAATTTTAGCTCTATACGATTTCGTGTAACTCATCACTGGCAAGCAAAACAGGTCAAGGATTGGGTAATGAAAAGCTTGGACAGCAGGAGGATCTTTCTGACAGCGAAGGTTGTTTCTTGTCATCAAATTAAAATCCTCACCCGTCTTTATGATATTAACCATTTTTTTGAATGCTTATAAGTTCCCCTTCAACCAATTAACAGCATGCAGCTCCACTGGACATGTTCATCAAGCTCGGAAACAGGTTTATGTACACAGCAGTGATAATATTGTGGATGACACCCACATCGGTATTGTTATTTTAATCATTTTCTCTATATATATACCAATATATCTAAGCCCTCACCAATTTCCTAAACTCAACGCATTTTCTGCCCTATCTCAGGCCAAAACAAGAAGCACCAGAATTACCAACCAGGCAGTTCTGTTCATGACGGCAACCACGACAATCTATCTGTTTCACAGGCCAGACCAGATTGGGGCACCGACTCTTCCGCTGACCTAATGAGCCTTGTTTACTACAATGATCATCTTTTTTCCAGTATCATACTTGGTTACGAGGATTGCACAGGAGTTTGTTTCTCACAGTTAACAGCCATGACCCCACCCGCCATAGATTTATCATGCAAATCATTTGTGTCAGACCCATGGTCTTCCACTTCAACGCCACCTACCCCCCGACTGTTTCAAGCAAAATCATTGCATTCTGCATATCAAATGACCTGGAGGACAGCATGTCTAGGTAATATACATGCAGAAAACATAAACATGTGATGTTCATCATACTGTTTAACTCATGCTTCCTCCACCTTCCTTCTTGTATACCAGGATATGGATCGAGCACCCCAAGCCCGGGCTGTTGATATTGAGGGGGAATATTCTACGTGACCAGATCATCGGCACAGAGGCTACAAGCCATGAATGCATGACCATCATTGTTCGCCGATTAGCACAGATCGAACGGACCAATTCAAAAGATCGAGATTTTGCAATTTGGCGAAAGTTCATCGAGCCAGACTTTACGGTACATTCTTTTGTTTGCTCTTATATATGCATGATTCCTAATTTTCCCAGGACGACAAGCTCTGACAAGAATACAAATGTTTGCAGACACTCGTCATTCGCAACATAGACCCAAAGTACGTCGTTTCAGTCCGAACCGAACTCCTAATGGAGAAACACATCGACCAGTGCCGTATGGTATGTCACATATATAATTTCCTGAACCCCATGCTCTTTTTCTTTTCAATCAATATTCATCATCTTCCACATTGAAATGCAGTTCATATTCCACACCCCTCTGAACTATGGATGGTGCTGTTATATCTTAGATATGCTGAGGAAGAGGATAGTTGTGCTCAACCCGCAAGCAGGCCCATTTGGATTTACGACCGACAGAGTCAAATTCCATGAACAAACCAGTCATGCTATCCATGGGGCATTCTTCAGATGTGTGGATACATAAACTTAACTTAGGATAATCATTGCAAACTATTTTAAATGTATACATCTTCTTCAGTCCCCCAGATGGATGAAGACGCTGGCTCCGATCACAATGCAAGCCACCAGCATCAAAACCAGCAGACGACGTTGTTGCTGCAACCTTGCTATTGACAGGCGCAAGCTGTCATCTTGATGATCTTCAGCAGCAAGCACATCCGACGGGCAACCACAAGTCGATGCAGTTGCTTCAATATGCTCGAGGTTAGGGCTGCGCCAGCCGTGCACGTTGCGGTCAAGGATTCTGTTGTGTGCTTCAAGAGCCCACACAGCATTCCTTAGATCAAGCAGCAACTGGGTGAGAAACGGGCTCGTTTCTTCGTCAACCCACTGGAAGAAACCATAGCCGAAAGACTGTGCGTGCAGCATAATTTTAGCAACCAAAACGTATGAAAGATGCTTGCATATGAAAGATACATGTTTGATCTGAGGAACTCACCCTCCCCTTCGGACAGGCAAGGTATCTTCTCCCTGGGTTGTTGTCGCTCCACGAGATCCACGTCGGCGCTTTCGCCCTCGGAGCATACAAGCAGTACTTGGCTGGCTCGTAAGCCAAAGGAGTTTGCCGGTACGGTACCGGAGCATGGCTTGGCCGGCGAGAAGATCCAGCGGACGACCTTGTGTGGGAGGAGTTGGACATGCTCCCGATCTAGGGTTTTGAAGTTCTCGGACAAGAGGGGATTTTTTTGGGACAGTGGATGCAAGACGTGCGACGAGCATTAGATGCTGGAACCGTATTTATGGCCAAGCTGTAACGGCTGTCGCTCGGCCCGCCTAGATCACTTTTCCGGGCCACACCCGAAGCGCAAGTACAGTGTGCACCACCACAGCCCAGCACCCCTCGTACATACTTTTCCCCTCGGCCGAAATAAGTTGCATGCTCGTCGTGCTGACCGAACCAATCAGCTGGTAAACGCCCAAGTCTTCGCACGCGCTCCATGCATGCATGCACACTGGCAACCTGGCCCTACTCGCCACAGCTGGAGCCAGCTAGTACATTTGTCTCCCGACCCGCTTGCATACACTAGCACACACCAACACCACCCCGCACTCTCCTCTCTCACACGGTCAAGTTCACAGTACCAACATATTACGCGGGAAATTATCTCCACTTTTTATTTTGTTTCTATCTAATTTATATTGCAGAGTCATTTTCAACTGAAGAAGTATTTGCCTAAAAAAAAGTGAGTTAACAAGCTAACCTTCGTTTCCACTTAGACGTTGCTTCTCCACAAGCATCAGGGACACGCGCCTCGCACGATCCAGCTTCTACACTCCGCCCACCGAAAGCCGACTCTTCGGGTGCGTGGTCCATCGATCTCTCTTCATGTACTTGCCCGTTAGCTGCATGTTCTGAAGCAGCTCCATTCTGAGGCTGGATGCCTCCCTCTGTTCCGACGACCTCGCAAACCCTAGAGGATCCTGACAAACAATTTGATTGAGCCGGACGAACATTACGATCCCTTGCCGCCGCCACAGAGCAGACAGGGATCAAACTAGCTGTTGATCTAAGAGGAGGGGAAACGAATCCGCTTAGTACTAAGTTGTCGATCCAAAACTTGCAGAAGTTTAGCAACAAACGAGCCTTAGCTTCCCGTCCATGTCGACGAACTCCATATCGCTAGGATGCAAAATGATGGATCTGAAACGATGAGAGACGACCTGGTAGCTTTTTGTTTCGAGGTCCACTATCACGGCCTGGCTGGCTAATGTCGACAATGTTTATGCTGGCCCTACCCCATTTGCATGCACTCCACTTGCTCGGCCACAACAAGTTGTGCCATACTACGTACATCATGGAAAGGGACCTGGTCTGAGTTCGGCCGCGAGCTAAGAAATCTGAACATGTGACAGAGGATTCGGGGGCGTAGCACCCGAGATACTGGACCGTAACCCCACTCAATAGCTACCGCAAGCGCGTAGTATATGTTCCACGTATTGCTCCATATTACACGCTGTCGCTTATTGACCCAATCACGATGCATGCAGCGCACGGCGAGGATAAAGTGCGCCAATGCCGCCGTGCACTGAAAGTGCGCTCCGATCTAGCCCACGCTAGCTGTGCGGGGTACAGCTCGATGAGGGGTTGTGTCGTCCCGTTGCATGGAACGGCAAAGGAAAAAAGTTATACGGCGCTCTCCACCTTTTCTGAATCGGTGATACAGCAGCAGTGGACGCGGGCCCGCGTGCATAACCGGACACTCTCCTGCAAAGACAAAGTGATCGAGACAGACCACACCCGTCCCTCTCAAGCATCCCGCTGCTAGTTTAACCTGCTGGCATCCCGCTGCAGCGACGATTACAACTTTTTTGTTTTTTAGTTGCTTGTTGATGCCTCCAAAAGCAACGATTTTTTTTTTTTGACCCAACACCGTAGAACAAAATGTTCTACGGTAAATCAATTAAAATAAATAAAGTACAAATATGTTACAGTTCCCCCAGGGAAAGAAGGAAAAAAACTAGAAAGCTAACCAATGCCTGCTCTAGGAATGAAACCCATGTTTACATATTATGATCTATCCACTGGGCAAATCGAGTTGCAAACTTTTGCTTGATCTTATGCCTAAGGAGCTTTAAGTCTTTTTTGAGGTGGTATCTCCAAGACTGAACCGAATGTGGAAGTGCTCTGAAAACTAAATTGTTCCTCTGTATCCAAATATTCCAACAACCCAGAATGATGATTTCAACATCAAATTGTTTTGGCAGGAGCTGAGTGGCCAAGATGGTGTCCTCATAAGCTGATGTGCCTCTTCTTCTATTTGGAATCAAAGAATTCCAGCAATCTTGTGCAAAACTGCAATCCCATAATAAGTGCATAGGAGTCTCTTCTGCTTGCTGATTACAGTTTGGGCAATGAATATCCTCAAGGTGCATGCCTTTTCTTAGGAGAAGAGCCCTGGTGTTGATTCTACAGTGAGCCACCAGCCAAAAGAAAATTTTGTGCTTGAGCCTGCTGGAGCTATCCCAAATGATGCTGAAAAAGGGATGCTCCTCATGCTTTTCCAGAAGCAAATTGTAAATATGGATTGCAGAAAGCCTGCCTGTAGCCCCAATGATGCTCCATTTATCATTAACGTGTGGATGTAAGGTTGGAGCCAAAGTGGGGAGCTGGTTGAACTCATCAAATGCTTCAACAGAGAGAGGCAAGTGGAACTGATCAATCCAATTTTCCTCCTGAAAGAAACTTAGAACAGATTGTTCCTCATTGAGTGCAAAGGAGTGAAGATGCGGGAGCATAGTTTGGAGACTTTGTTCCATCCAACTGTCTGTCCAACAAAGAATAGATTGTCCAGACCCAATGGAGCATCTGCTAATGTGTTTGAATCTCTCAAGGAGGGTAATATGAGATTTCCACCAGAAAGAGCCTTCAACTTTTCCTCTTGGCGGTTCAGAATGATAGTATTTCTCCCAGATCAAATTAATCCATGGTATATCCTCCTTATTAAGAAATTTTAAGAGGTTTTTCATTAGAAGTGCCTTATTGTGCAGGGAGATATCAAGGATTCCAAGGCCCCCTTGCTTCTTTGGCCTACAAATCTTGGACCAAGCAATAAGTGCTGTTCCTCTGTCCTCCATGCCAAACTTCCTCTAGAGGAAATTCCTCAAGTATTTGGAGACTTGCTGCAAGACTCCTACAGGGAGAGCTAGAGAGCTCATGAAGAAGATTGGCAGAGATGCAAATACAGATTTGATAAGCAGAAGCCTTCCATCATAAGATAACATAGTGGAGCAGCCAGAAAGCCTTCTTTCAATTCTTTGCATCATTGGGCTGAAATCTTCAATTTTTGGTTTTGTTGTGCCAAGAGGAAGACCCAAATAAGTGAAGGGGAAATGACCTTGCTGACAACCCAAAACATGAAGCAAAGAGTTGATTTGTGAGTCAGGTACATTCAGAGGCACCATGAAAGATTTCTCATAATTAACTCTCAGTCCAGTGAAAGCAGAATAATGTAAGATGAGATTCTTGACTTGCTCAATTTGTCTGACATCAGCTGGCAGGACTAGGATTGTATCATCAGCATATTGAATCACAGGAAAGTCAGGGCAAGCTTGGCTTACTATAGGAGGAAGAATTAGCTGATTATGCATGGCTTCATTGAGAATGGATTGCAGGAGATCAGCTGCCAGCACAAAAAGCAAAGGGGAAACAGGGTCTCCTTGTCTGACCCCTTGATTACAATGAAAAAAATTCCCAGGCACTCCATTCAGCAAGACAGAAGAAGTTCCTGAAGAAAGGAGCATTGAGATCCAGTTCATCCATCTTTCTCCAAAACCTCTAGCTTGTAGAATTGCAAGAATAGCTTTATGATTAAGAAGATCAAAAGCTTTCTCAAAATCTAGCTTGAGGAGCACAATAGGCTGCTTAGACTGCTGACATTGATGTAAGTACTCATAGGCCCACCCTAAACAGTCATGAATGGTTCTGCTCTTAATAAAACTATATTGGTTGATGTGCACCATTTTGAGAATAACAGTCTGAAGTCTGTTGGCCAGCAACTTGGTTATGATCTTGATGGAGCAGTTAAGAAGAGAAATTGGTCTGAAGTCATTAGCAATGACAGGATTGTCTTTCTTAGGAATGAGAGTGATGAATGAAGCATTTATACTCTGCAAAGAAATATTTCCATGATAGAAATCATTGATCATCCTGTAGAAATCTGCAGCAATGATGCTCCAACAAGCTTTAATGAAGTCACCATTAAATCCATCAGGTCTAGGAGCCTTATCAGAAGGAAGATCTTTGACCACAGAGTCAATTTCCTGTTTTGAGAAAGGAACTTCTAAATCCTCTAATCCTTCAATTATGTGAATAAGGTTTATCAGATTTAGAGGATCTGAAATCTCACTACTCTGTCCCAATCTCTCCTTGAAAGCTGACCAAAGAACTGCAGCCTTTGCATGATGCTCTGTCATTTCAACCCCCTGATCATTGATAAGTGTCTGAATGAAGTTGTGTCTGTATTTAATTGTAGCCTTTGCCTGAAAGAACTTTGAGTTTTCATCTCCAAATTTTACCCATCTAATTGTTGCTCTTTGCCTCCAATAAATACTCTGAAAAGACAACAACTTGAGTAGATGTTCTTTCAACATATCCCTACCATTTTGTTCCACATCTGAGAGCAATCTAAATTCCTCAAAGTAATCCCACCTCAAGATAACACTATTGGTGGCCTGAATGCTGAGAGCCAGATTGGAAATGTTCTTACTCCAAATTTTTAGACCTTTCCTTAGCCTTTTAAACTTTGCAGTGATGAGTTTTGCACTGTTACTGGCCTGAATGGGTTGTTGCCAAATGAACTTTACGACCTCTTGAAAATCTGGAAGTTGAAGCCAAAAATTCTCAAATCTAAAAACTTGAGCTTTAGGAATACTAGTACCAATTTGGATAACAAAGGGGCAGTGATCAGAAATAGGTTTTGCCAAGGGAAGAGCCAGGATATCGGGGTAATGTGAGGACCAATTCTCAGAGGTGAACACCCAATCTATTTTTTCCAGCAGAGGGGCTTGTTGCATGTTGCTCCAAGTAAAACTTCTCCCCTTCAAAGGAATTTCAACCAAAGCTAATTGACTGATTGCAGCATTGAAATCCAACATATTATTTATATCTCCAGCTCCATCATTTCTATTGGAAGGGTATCTAATGTAATTAAAATCCCCTAAAATGATCCAATCAGTTTCAATAGGCATCTGAATGTTTTTAAACCAGTCCAGGAAAATTTGTCTCCCTTCAGCATCACATGGACCATAAATGTTTGTCAAGATCCAAGAGTCCCCTGTGTGAACTGAAATAAACCTCATTGATATGGAGAAATCATTTTTAAACAAGCATTCTCCTTGAAACATAGCATCATTCCATGCCACAAGCAAACCCCCAGAAGCCCCAACAGAAGGAGAAAAGTCAAATTTATTTAGTCTTTTTGGGGCGAATTTTCGCAAATATGAACTATCAAAAGTCTCTCTCTTGGTTTCTTGCAGACAAATAACTGAGCATTGTGATTCCTCAATTTTATTAGATATAGCAAGCCACTTGTCACTTGAGTTTATACCTCTCACATTCTAGTTCAAAATATTCCAGGATCTATTCATTTTAGAACAAACAGACACAATGCAAGAACAGAAGCAGAATAGAAACCAATAAGATAGGACATACACTCAATCCAGTTACAGTCCCACAATCTGAAGATTCTCTGAGAAGTCAAGAGAACAGAGAGAGAGATCATTACAATAAAGTTCAGGTGCATTTCCAGGAGCCTGAGACTTAAACAAAAGGTGCTATTCATGACCAAGAGAAGGGCAACTACAAAGGTTCCCAACATTGCCATCAAAGACTTCAATCTTTCCATGCTGGTGGCTTTCCTCCTCTTTTGACTTTCTTCTGCAAGAGGTTTTCTTCAGTGCAGATCTTGGGATCCACCTTGCAATAAGAAGAGTTCAATTTCTTAATTATTTTTGAGTTGCAGACAGGAGGTTTAGCAGAACAGGCCATACAGCTATTATCATGACAGGTTTTCTTCCTATAGCCCTTATTTAATTGCTGCAATCTCTCACTTCTTCTTACCTCAGATTCCACTATAGGCACCCTGTCTTTTCTTTTGCCCTTGACAGCAACAGGACTGCAGAAGCTGACCTCCTCAGCAGCAGGGAAAGGTTGCATTTCCTCCAAACTAGGAGCCTACAACTGAGAGCAAGAGGGGGCCACAGTTACAGGACAAGTAGGGGGAATGGAGAAAGAAAGATGCTGAGAATTCTGAAACCCTTCACAAATAATAGACCACATAGGAGACAGCAAGAACATCTTTGCCAACTCAAATTTATCAGGGGTCAAAAGTGCACAGCAAATAAAATCCACCCAGTCATAAGGTACCTGAACATCTGAGTGTCCTTCAGAACCAACATTGAAATGCTTCTCCCAAGCAGAAAAACAAGCCACAACTTGACTGCCCGAATCTGCAACAGAGTCATCATTGGGGTAATTAGATAAATATCTCCCTTTGACATTAAACCCTGGTGGTGCTGAAGAATTTGAGGTGGAAGAGCATGTAACAGCCCTACTTGCAGAGTCAGGTTTGGAAGAGGCATCTGAAGAGCAATCCAGGATTTCAATTTCCTCATCAACAAAAGAGCTTTGGTCATCTTCCCTGTTTTGAGCTGCCAAGATTTCAGCAGGAGAAGCTAACTGAATTACTGGGTCCTCTCCTTCAGCAAGATTCAGGTTGAAAAAAGATCCATCCTCTTCCTCAAAGAACAAGTTGCCCTCCACCTGGTTAACTTCCAAAGAAGTGATCACCTGAGCTTGATTGAGGGAAGGTGATGGAGGCAGAACTTGATTTAAGTCAAAACCAGCACTAACAGTTGGCTCCACAGGTGGCAAAATGTGAATGAATTCTAAAGGGGCAGCAATAATGGGCTGAGCAAGTTCAGCTTGATCCTGGGGTTGAATAACATTCTGCTGCCCCACCTGAATGGGCCCAAGGGCCAAGTTGAGGTCTGGGAGATCCACATGGGCCTGGCCCAATATATTTAAAATCGCATTTCCCTCCAAGACTGGCTGAGCATTGGCAGCTTGCATATCAATCTCCACCCCATTTGACCCCACTGAAAGAGTCAGGTCACTCTGCATGTCCATATCAGGAAGATTCACTTGCTGCTGTTCTTCCATAGGCTGAAACAAATCAGCCAGCTCCATAAACTCTCCCTCTTCAATCTCCTGATCAAAGAGATCATCATCACCAGCTGGCATTGCCCAATGACCCCAACCAGGGAGATCAACATCCTCATCTTCAATCTCCTCTTCTGCTGCATGAATCTGCATTGCCTGGTGATGAAAGTTTTGAGGATCACCCCCCATCACATCTTGAGCCTGGTGCTGCTGAATGGGCCCAATAAAATGATTGAGTTGGTTTGGATGAAAGAAGTTGTTTGCTGAATGTGGATGAGGATTTCCATCAACAGGTATAGGGTCTTCATCTGGAGGACCAACACCCAGCGGTTCCTACTGAAGAATAACCACTGGCACAGACCAAGATTCAGCATTTGGATCATCTGATTCTCCAACCACAATACTAGCAGGAACATCTCTTAAAATTTCAATCCTTATTTTAACCATGAGAGCAGCCCTAGTACTTCTGGCCCTATCCCAGAGCAACAATTTACCAAAACTTCTAACTGCATTAGCCAGCTCATGCATCTCACGTTTATCAAAAGGGAAACCAACTAACAGAGCCCAGATATCTCTATCAAGAGCCAAGTTTCTCCAGTTAAGACCTTGGTTGTGCCTCTGAAATATGATATGCACATCTCCATGAACGTGCGGGCTTTGCAAAACCAGAGCATCACGATCAAAAGGTGAATTCAATCTGACGTAGGCCTGACCGAAAGGGCATTGGCAAATCTCTTGGAACCCTAGATGCTTGACTTGGGTAATGAACTCACCGGTGATCTGCTGAACATTGGGGAAGTGAACTTGCTGATTGGGCATTGGCACGATGGTGGCGATTGCCCAATCCTCATGCCTCGGCAAAGCAGGGTCCGAGATAACCCTGACTCTCGCCGGTCGTCCCTCCACTTGGATTGCCTGATGATGCGGAGGAAGAAAAGGGGTCGGGTCGAACGGGAAGTTGGCCATGGCGCGAGGAACCAGTTCTCCTCCTTGCTCTGAAGATTGCAAGAGCCTGCTGACTGTGAGCGGGGGCGGCGGTGGAAGAGGTGGAGAACGGGCAGGGAGCAACTCTGTGGCAGGAGGATTAGAAGGTGAGAGGCTGATAGGAGCTTGATTGCTGGGTGGCTCTAAAGCAGACCTCGGTTGTTGCCCCTGAATCGCACCATTAACGGGAGCAGCAGCGGCAGGAGCAGATACTGAGGCAGTCAATTGATTTGACAACGCGAGGGAGTGGAAGGCCGATCGACAATCACTGGCAATATGGCCCCACCTTTTACAATTATGACATCGAATTTTATTCTTGCAACCCGAACGCTTGTGGCCCGAGAGCAGACAACATACACAAAAGAGCTTGGGCTGGGCCATGACGCCTGAATGGGCCGGACGAGACCCAGCAATAATCCTTGGGCCAGATTGAATTTGCTGATTTGCCGCCTCATTATTGCCCACTGCAGGAAATTGAAGACGATCAAAGACCGTAGTAACTGCTACCGTAGATTGAGCGGGGCGTGATCTTTGGGACTGAACTGGAACTGATGCTTGCTGGAAGAATCTCGGCGTTCTGACTGCATCTGCAAAAGAATTCCCATTTCTAGATCTTGAAACTAAAGTCCAACCATTATCCTGATCCGGATCAGAAAGAGGATGAAATTTCGGACCATTGGAGCCCCAAAGAAGAAACCCGAGATTGAATTCAGGCAGCGAGATGTTTCCTCCATTATAGATCGCAAAGCCAACATTGATCGAAGAAACAGAGAACTTGTAGAGATGATCACGCAGCTTGTAAACTTTGAAAAGTGAAGCACGACCACCAAAACATGAGAGGAGGATAGTACCTACCGACTCCTCGGTGAGCCTAATCTTTGATCTAGTGAACTCCGCCACCAGAAAGAATTCCCATTGCCCTTGCTCCGCGGTGAAGTTGATCGGAAGATTCAGGGTGGATCGAATGCGATCTTCGAAGGCATGCCCCCGTTCAAAACGGAGATCAGACAGAGACATGGCTGGACTCAAGGAGATGCGTCCAAAGGCTATGGTGATCGTCGTGGCCGGAGTGACCAGCGACGGACAGGCAAGGCGGTGGCCGCCGCGGCCGGAGTGGCCAGCGGCGGAAGAGCTAGGCGGTGGCCGCCGTGGCCGGAGTGTCTAGCGGCGGGGCTACACTTGTGGATGCACCGGTCGTGCGTCTAACGCGCGGACGCACCTGATCCGCCACGGCCTGGGGCATGGCCTTAATAGTATGCAGATCAAACATTGCAAATAATTTTCAAATAGTTTTACAACCAAATCAAAATTGTCTCTAGTTCCATGTTCAAATAAAAAGCACAATCAAATAGTTTTACAATCCAATCAAAATTGTCTTGAATATATGGAAATCAAATGAACCGATACATCTACTGGTTGCCAATGTGAGTCCACATGTGCTCCACCGTCATCCTGGAGCTGCATATGAGTATGCCAATCGTGCATTTCACGATGAAATTGGGTAAACTGTTCGAAGATTGCCGGTTCTTGGTGCAGAGGCTCAACATTTTCACCCTGAAAATCAAATCCCGATCGTAGATGATGTCATCACGTTTATCCTCCACGATCATGTTGTGCATGATCACACAAGCAGTCATCACCTCCCATATTTTCTCGGTGCTCCATGTCAGTGCAGGTTTTCGAACTATACCCGATCGAGATTGAAGCACACCAAAAGCACGCTCCACATCCTTCCTAGCACTCTCTTGTTGTTGGGCAAATCTCTGTCTCTTCTCTCCTTGTGGATTGGGTATTGTCTTCACAAGAGTTGACCACTGAGGATAGATACCATCAGCTAGGTAGTATTCCTTATTGTAATGATGGCCATTGATCTCAAAGTTGACCTCTGGGGAGTGGCCTTCAGCAAGCCTTGCGAACACTGATGAACGCTGAAGCACGTTGATATCATTGTTAGAATCAGCCATGCTGAAGAAAGAATGCCAGATCCAAAGATCTTGAGAAGCCACCGCTTCTAGTATGACAGTGGCACCTTTCACATGCCCCTTGTACTGCCCCTGCCAAGCAAATGGACAGTTCTTCCACTTCCAGTGCATACAGTCTATACTACCAAGCATGCCCGGCCAGCCCTCTCGGCATTGATCATCAACAACCTCTCTGTATCAGCGGAATTTGGCTGTCTCAAGTACTCAGGGCCAAACACTGGCACCACAGCCTTGCTAAAATTGTACATTAATAGAAGGCATGTGGACTCACTCATACGCACATACTCATCCACAAGATCACCAGGAATTCCATACGCAAGCATGCGGATAGCCGCGGTGCATTTCTGGTAAGAGGAGAACCCAAGCTTGCCAAGGGCATTCCGTTTGCACTCAAAGTATGGGTCATATGCTACCACTCCCTCCCTAATACGGTTGAACACATGCCTCGCCATACGGAATCGACGACGGAATTGATGTGGTTTGTAGAGTGGGCCATTCTCAAAGTAATCGGCATAGAGCAAGGTGTGGCCGCTCTCCCTATTGCGGTTCAAGGCCGGAGCATGACCCGGGACTGAACCCCTAAACCGAGGCCGCTGCCTAGCAATGTGGTCATTGACGACCAATGCAGCCACCACAATGGCTTCGTCATCCGACAACGAATCATCCGATGACTAAATGAAATTGTGAAAAAAGTACTCATCTCCACTGTCCATGATACCTTGCGAGCAAAGTGTCGAACACCTTGCGGTCGTGGTGGAGACACGGACGGGAAGAGAACCTCGAGCTCCCTCAGTAGCAGCCGATGAGGTTGGCGTTGGCGGTCGGCACCCTGCGGCTATGTGAAAGCACATTTGCTCCCTTGGTGGTTTTGGTAATTAATGTCAACATACATGTTGTTGGACTAATGTCTTTATCTAGTATATTTTAGATAAGTTCAACAGTGGCATGGCAAGGACAAGAAGATGTGGACCCCTTCAAAATGCTGAGGATAAGAATTGGCAAAGCTCCAAGACTCTTCTTTTTTGGTTAAGTGATCCAAGATCACATTGAGTCCATATGAAAGCAAATACTATTAAAAGGGGATGAGGTTTTGATCATGACTCAATTGCTCAAGTGCTTAGTGGTATTACTCCAAAACCCTCAAACACTTCTCCATATCACTTCTATCCAAAACCCTAAAAGTTCATCTCGGTCCCACCGAAACCTTCCCATCCGGACCCACCGAGATGACCTCATACACTGCCACATGCCAAACCCTAATGTTTCGGTACAACCGAAATGGCTCTCAGTCTCACCGAGATGGCCTGACCAAGTTCTGTGATGCCATCGATTCACTTCGGAGTCACCGAGTTGAAACGATCGGAATTTCCGAAACGAGGTTCTGCCCTAGCCATTGCACTTCGGTCGCACCGAGTCGTTCCATTCGGTCTCACAAAAAAGCCTAACGGTCAAGCCTTTTACACAGGTCGGTCTCACCTAGATTTCTGATCGGTATCATCGAGTTGGGTCAAAAAGCTTGTAACGGTTGGATTTTTGGTGCTGCCTATTTATACCCCTCCACCCACACCTACTCTCTAAGAGAACCATTAGAACGAACCTACACTTCCACCATTCATCTTCTGAGAGAGAATCACCTACTCATGTGCTGAGATCAAGAGATTCCAATCCAACCATTTGAACCTTGAATTCTAGCCTTCCCCAAGTTGCTTTCCACTCAAATCCTTCTCCTACAAAAGCCAAATCTGTGAGAGAGTGATTGAGTGTTGGGGAGACTATCATTTGAAGCACAAGAGTGCTACTTGTGAGCTGCGTTGGTAATTCCCTGAAGAGGAAGAGAGATGCAGTACAGTAGAGATAAGTATTTCCCTCAGTTATGAAATCAAGGTTATCAATCCAGTAGGAGAATCACGCAACACCTTGTTAGCAGCACCTGCACACAAAACAACAAATCCTTGCACCCAACGCAAACAAGGGGTTGTCAATCCCTCAGCGGTAAGTTGCAAAATTAAATTGTATATGATAGATAGATAGAAAAAAAAATACAAAATAAATAAATAAAGAAAAAATGCAGCAAGGTATTTTTAGGATTTTTAATATATGATTTAGATAGACCCGGGGGCCATAGTTTTCACTAGAGGCTTCTCTCAAGAAAATAGCATACGGTGGGTAAACAAATTACTGTTGTACAATTGATAGAAAAGCAAATAATCATGATGATATCCAAGGCAATGATCATGTATATAGGCATCACGTCCAATACAAGTAGACCGACTCCTGCCTGCATCTACTACTATTACTCCACACATCGACCGCTATCCAGCATGCATCTAGTATAGTAAGTCCATAAAGAACGGAGTAACACCTTAAGAACGATGACATGATGTAGACAAAGTAAAGTCATGCATGAATAAACCCCATCTTTTTACCCTTAATAGAAACGATACATACGTGTCATGTCCCCTTCCGTCACTGGGATTGAGCACCGCAAGATCGAACCCATTACAAAGCACCTCTTCCCATGGCAAGATAAATCAATCTAGTTGGCTAAACCAAATCAATAGATCGAAGAAGAAATACGAAGCTATAACAATCATGCATAAAAGAGTTCAGAGAAAACTCAAATAATATTCATGGATAATCTGATCATAAACTCACGATTCATCGGATCCCAACAAACACACCGCAAAAAGTGATTACATCGGATAGAATTCGAAGAACATCGAGGAGAACATTGTATTGAAGATAAAAAAGAGAGAAGAAGCCATCTAGCTACTAACTATGGACCCGAAGGTCTGTGGTAAACTACTCACGCATCATCGGAAGGGCAGCAAGGTTGATGTAGAGCCCCTCCGTGATCGATCCCCCCTCCGGCGGAGCACCAGAAAAGGCCTCCAGATGGGATCTCTCTAGAACAAAAACTTGGGGCGGCGGAAAAACTATTTCGTGGACTCCTCTGTTGGTTTCCCGATTTTTGGGAATTTATAGTGGTGGAATTAGGTCAAAAGGGGCAGAGGTGGGCCCACGAGGCACCAGGGCTCGCCTGTCCCTCCCAGGCGTGCCCTGGTGGCTCCTAGCCACCTCCTAGGTCTTCTGGGCTCCTCCCGAAGCTTCTAGTGATTGTTATGTCCAGAAAAAAAAATCTCCAAAAAGTCTCGTGGCATTTGGACTTCGTTTGATACTGATATTCTGGAAAACCAAAAACAGGCAAAAAACAGCAACTGACACTGGGCACTAAGTTAATAGGTTAGTCCCAAAAAATGATATATATTTGCTATAAAAGTATATAAAAACATCCAAGATTGATAATATAACAACATGGAACAATAAAAAAATTATAGATACGTTGAAGACGTATCAGCATCCCCAAGCTTAATTCCTGCTCGTCCTCGAGTAGGTAAATGATAAAAACAGAATTTTTGATGTGGAATGCTGCATATCATATTCATCATATATTCTTTTCTTTTGTAGCATGGACATTGGACTTGAATGATTCAAAGCAATAGTCTATAATTTGACATGAAGATATAAATACTCAAGCATGCTAACAAGCAACCATGTCTTTCAAAATATCAACGCTAAAGAAAGTTATCCCTAGCCCATTATGCTCAATCATTGATCCATTCATGAAACACACTCAAATATTAGCTGCACACAATGCACAAGTATGACAATTGTGCTCTCTAGTTGGTGCTTTATAAGAGAAGATGGAGACTCAAGAAAAATAAAAATTGCATAAAAGTAAATAGATAGGCCCTTCGCAGAGGGAAGCAGAGATTTGCTAATGTGCCAGAGCTCAAAGCTTAAATTAGAGAGATAAAATATTTTGAGAGGCATGCTTTTCCTGTCAACTTAAACGACCGAGAATTCCCAATATTTTCCATGCTAGACACATCATAGGCGGTTCCCAAACAGAAAGTAAAGTTTATTTCCTTTCCACCATTCTTTCACAATCCATGGCTAGCCGTATCCACAGGTGCCCTCCATACCAACTCTTTCCAAGGAATTTTGTTGTTATTATATTTTGATTCATTGTGGGACTGGGCATCCCTATTACCAGCCACTCTCTCGTGCAATGACAAGTGAATAAACACTCATCGTGAGAATAACACACATAGCATGGAAAATAATGGCCACCCCCTGCCGCTTCATGAGCAGTACGGGCACACAAAACAGAAAATTTATTTTGAAAATTAGAGTTGGCACACACAAATTTACTTGGAACGGCATTTAAATACCGCATATAGATAGATATAGTGGACTCATTTGGCACAACTTGGGTTTAAGGATTTTGGATGCACAAGCAGTATTTCCGCTTAGTACAAATGAAGGCTAGCAAATAGATTGAGAAGCAACCAACCAAAAAATGAAAACGGTCATAAACATGCATTGAACATAACTAACACCGAATAATGCACCATAAGTAGGATATAATTTCTTTGCATAACTATTGACTTAATGTGCATGCATAGGGAATCACAAACCTTAACACTAATATTCTTACTAAATCACAATTACTCACTAACATGACTCACATATCATCATCTCCATATCGCAAAACTATTGCAAGGAATCACACTTATCATATCCAATGATCTATATGAAAGTTTGTATTATATCCCTCTTGAATATTCATCACTTTGGGACCAAATTCATATCTTGTGCAAATTACCGTTACTATTATCCACTCTCTAAAAGATATAAGTGAAGCATGAGAGTGCACATATTTCTTCAAAATTTATCAACTCCCAAAATGGTATAAGTGAAGTATGAGAGTTTAAATATTTCTTCAAAATTTTAATCTTAACAACTCTCAAAATAATATAAGTGAAGCATGAGAGTTTAAATATTTCTTTCAAATATAGCCACCGCCGTGCTCAAAAAGATTTAAGTGAAGCACTAGAGCAACTGCCTAGCTCAAAAAATTTAAGTGAAGCACATAGAGTATTCTAACAAATTATGATGATCGTATGGCTCTCTCAAATATGTGTGTTCAGCAAAGATGATTGTGATAAATTAAAAAGTAAACAAAACAAAGACTCATATAATACACGACGCTCCAAGCAAAACACATATCATGTGACGAATAAAAATATAGCTCCAAGTAAAATTACCGATGGTTGGTAGAAGAAAGAGGGGATGCCTTCCGGGGCATCCCCAAGCTTAGACGCTTGAGTCTTCCTTGAATATTACCTTGGGGTGCCTCGGGCATCCCCAAGCTTAGGCTCTTGCCACTCCTTATTCCTTCGTCCATCGTGATCTCACCCAAAACTTGAACACTTCAATCACACAAAACTCAACAAAACCTTCGTGAGATCCGTTAGTATAACAAAATAAATCACTACTTTAAGTACTGTTGCAAACCCATTCATATTTTATTTTTGCATTATACCTACTGTATTCTAACTTCTCCATGGCTTATATCCCCCGATACAATCCATAGTTTCATCAAAACAAGCAAGTAGTGCATCAAAAACAGAATCTGTCAAAAACAGAACAGTCTGTAGCAATCTATTTAAAAGCCATACTTATGTAACTCCAAAAATTCTTAAAAATTAGGACAACGTGGGAAATTCATATACCAATACTGTGTAAAACTTTCAGATTTTTTTGACGCTCCAGTACGGAAACGAAATTCCAGCACTGGATGCAAAACTTTCTGTTTTCCAAACAACATCAATTATACTATCTTTCAAATCATCCTAAAGGCTTTACTTGGCACAAACACTAATTAAAAACACAAAAACACAATCATAACAGTAGCATAATTATGAAAACACATAATAACAGAAACAAAAGGTAAAAATTTATTTTCTTTATTGGGTTGCCTCCCAACAAGCACTATTGTTTTATGCCCCTAGCTAGGCATAATGCATAGTTTCAAGTATTATCATCCTTATTCTTCTTATCCAAAGATGCACTTTCATCAAAGGGTTTTTCAAAGGTAATATGAAACACATCATCCATAGAAATTTTAGCATTAGCAAGTTGTCCATCTGTAAATCCTTCTTGATTACCGGCTACAATTCAAGAGTATTGTCTATTAACACTATTGAAAACTTGTTGGATAATATTCGAAGGAGGAACTTCCTTTTTAATGTTTTCATCAAAGATGTGGTCATTGCGGAACAAATATCTCAACAAGTAATCATTATTATAAAGGATCTCATCTATCTCCAAAAAGTTTCGTGGTATTTGGACTTCATTTGGTACTGATATTCTGGAAAACCAAAAACAGACAAAAAACAGCAACTGACACTGGGCACTAAGTTAATAGGTTAGTCCCAAAAAATGATATATAATTGCTGTAAATGTATATAAAAACATCCAAGATTGATAATATAACAGCATGGAACAATAAAAAATTATAGATATGTTGGAGACGTATCAAAGAGCAAGGAGTTCATCATCAACAACACCGTCTATTACCTTTTGGAGAGTGGTGTCTCCTAGATTGGTTAGGTGTCACTTGGGAGCCTCCAAGATCTTGTGGAGTTGAACCAAGGAGTTTGTAAGGCAAAGAGATCGCCTACTTCATGAAAATCTGCCCGAGTGAGGCTAGTCCTTCATGGACGTAAGCCATGGTGGAATAGGCAAGGTTGCTTCTTCGTGGACCCTTCGTGGGTGGAGCCATCTGTAGACTCGCGCAACCGTTACCCTTCGTGGGTTGAAGTCTCCATCAACGTGGACGTACGATAGCACCACCTATCGGAACCATGCCAAAAACCACTGTATCTGCATTGTGTTTGATCTTCTCTACTCCTTTACTTTCCGCACAATTGCATGGTTTACTATTTCCGCTGCTCTATCTCTAGATATGCATGTGTAGGAAGTCTTGGTGTTATCTTAACTAGTGTTAAAATCAGCCTAAGTTTCAAGAGAACTAAAAACTGCATTTTTGATTGGTTAAGAGTCTATTCACCCCCCTCTAAACCTATCTTCTCGACCCTACACTATGTAGCGCCTGCCGGAAGGTGTTGAGGTCAATGGGCGTCGTCGCCGGCCGTTGCTTCTCTCCGCCCCGGAAGAACCACGGACAGTGGAAGAAACCTCCTTCGGAACGCTTGCGTGGGGGCCGTCTATGGCATGGGGTGTTTGTGGTGTGGGCGGCCTGGCAAGTTTAGCGAGGAAGACGGCAGGGAAAATGGGTATGGGCGGCGGCGGCGGCGATGGCGGGGCGGGGGGAGGGGCAGGGGAAGAGGAAAAGAGGGGCTGTGTCCCCGACGGGCGTGCCAGGGGAGGACAAGGGCGCGCGCCCCACCCATCCGCGCGCTGTCCGCTTCGGCGCAAACGCGGCCCAAATTTGGGCCGGGGATGGGGCGAAAGCGGGCGGAAAACGGGCAAATGTCCGTTTGCTCCCGCGCGTTGGGCCGTGATTTCTGTCTGTTAACCCCCAAACAGACGCGGCCGGACGATTTGGGGTCGTGCGTTGGAGTTGGCCTTATGTTTGTCATTCTTGTGTTGATGAGTATTTAACAAAAAACTATCACTTTAGTGGTTGGTGTCCCATGGAACCACCATTAAGCAAATCTTGTTGCAAAAAAGTACCACTTTCAGTTAATGACCGTTTTAGACGATTTAAACGTGTTTATGACAGGCGGGACCCACCTGTCATGGCTGACGTGGCAAGAAAGTGAACTGCGTTACGTTTGACTGCTAAGTTAACTGTTATGACAGTTGGGGCCCACATTTCAGCATCAACCATCTTCTCCCTGAAAACGCTTTCTCTCTAGGACATTTTCTCGAGCACCTTGCATGCGTGCCGGAACATGGGCTGGACAAGCGGTGTGGGCTGCGGAGGCGGCCAGCCCTGTCATCGTCGGCCGTCACCACGTTGGTGCTTGGCCTCGCCAGTGCGGGTGCGGCAGGGGCACGCAGGAGCGCCCGGGGAGCTAGGCCTCGCAAGAGTGGCCGGGCGAAGCGAGCGGGATGAGGAAGAGGCCATGCGGCCGTGGCAGGCTCCCGAGAGCTGCTGTCGCACCATGCCAGTCAAGCGGTTGAAAACAAATCTGAGGCTTTTTAGCACATGATAATATTCATCTTCAAAGTCCATAAATTTGGATTTTTGTACAGGTCACATTTTAAGGCATTTCATCCTAAATTTTTGCACATATACATTTCATCCCTGTATACTTGCCTATTTTTTCAGATTTTCTTGAAATCAAAAAGTTTGAATCTAAAAATCCCGAGCTCCATGGAGCCCGGTCACCAAAACGCCCCACTCGTTGATGCTTCCCTTTAAAGTTTAAACTAGATGAGCTTCTCATTTACAGTATATTATCGATCGTAGACGATGTAGTGATATTTCTTTTCTCGAATACGCACGAGTGTGCGTATTATATTATATAGAAGGGGGGGCAGAGAGCCCAAATCCACCGTTGATGTTACACTTTCAGTACCTCATGAGCCAAGCTCCTGCATCCGCGAGAAACTAGAAAAAACCTTATGACTACTCGCCACGCGCCCACCTTGATAGCTCCGCGGCTACTCCGTCCCAGTCACCCTTAAGCAGTCCGGCTTTGAACCAAGCAGTCCCCTCCTCTACGATCCTCGTGATGAGCCCAGCCAGCGAGGGAGAGGCGCCATCAAAACAATGGCGTTGCGATGTTTCCAGATTTCCCATAGGACCAAGGTGATGATGACGCGCATGCTCTTCAGCTTAGGAGAAGCTCCTGTAGCACCTCGCTGGTTGCTCGTGTGAGATCAGATCAGTGTACGAGTGGCCTGTGGAGGACCCTGGTTGATCTAGACAATGGCGTGACGACGTCCGAGGTAGGGAGGAACAGTAACGAGTGCTGGCGTTGCACTTGAACAAACGTTTCTGCTTGGCGCATGGATAGTTGGATACCTACCACCACTGCGCTCCGAGGTAGACAGGACAAGGGAAGGAAATTGCGCGGAAAGCTCCTGATGGACGGACGAGGCAAAAACCATGCAACGCTCGCCATGCCTTTGACAGAGCCCGATCTTAGCTCAGGGCCGGCGTCGCCGCGTTGCCTGGAATGGCAACGCAGGAAGCCACGCAACGCAGCGCTCGCTCCACCATCTCCAAATCGATGCAGCAGCTAGCACTGGATGCATACATTAGCAGTTCCAGCTCATGATCACCACTCTCCACGGCTCCTCCTCCCACCAGACACCAGTTCACCACTGCCCCTAGAATCGCCCAGTCACATGGCGCCCTCCCGCCGCCTTCTCCTCCTCCTCCTCTCCCTCGTCGCCGCCATGACGGCGGTCACCGGAAGCACCCCCGAGGTCATCGTGACCAAGTGCTGCCCGCTGCCGACGCCCACCGGCACCACCTCCGAGGTCATCGTGACCAGGTGCTACCCGCCGCCGACGCCCACCGTCAACGGCAGCGGCGGTCTCCTCCCGCTCCTCGACGCCCTCCCCTCGGCCTCCGCGCGGACGGGCTTCGCCTCTCTATGGACCGGCGGAGCGTCTGCCCGCGGCTTCTGCTTCGGTGACCCCGCGCCCGACCCGTGCCTCCGCTGCCTGTCCGACGCCGGCAGAAATATCACCGACCAGTGCGGCGACGCCAGCCGGCGCGCGGGCTTCCTGAACGACGGCTGCTTCCTGGGCTGCGCTGAACGACGGCTGCTTCCTGGGCTACGCTGACACCAACGCATCCTCCTCCGCCGGCGCGGACGACAACATCGGCGCGGTGACCTTCTCCGACGACGCCCTCCCGCGCCTCGACAACGCCAACGTGCAGAAGCTCGTGACCGTGGCGCAGTCCCTGGTCCCGCGGTCCGCGAACGGCCAGCTTCCCGCCGCCAACGCCACTAGTACGGCGAGCAACGGCGACACGGTGCTCGTGCTGGCACAGTGCGCGCCGGACCGCGACGCGGCGGAGTGCGCCCGGTGTCTGCGGGACTCGGCGCTGCAGATGGCCAAGAGCTGGGGGGCCACCGCCGGCGCCGTGCAAGGAGGCGTGGCCGCGGTCCTCGGTTCCAACTGCTACCTCCGCTTCGAGATATCGGCACCGCCGCTGCCACTGGGAGAGCAGATCCGTGAGTAGCTGAGCTGATCTCCGGCCGGTAAATTTCTTGAGGATTCTGGCTGTCTCTGACTTGTGATGCATTGCATGCGCTGCAGGGAGGATGGTAAAGGAGAACGTCGCCCTGACGGTGTGCATTGCCATCATCTTCGTCCTGGTCGTAGCTGTCATGGCGCTGGCAGCTTGCGTCTACGGCATGTGGATGGGGATACAGGTCTGGAATGCGGCGGCAGCAGCAGCGGCGGGGGCGCAAGGGAATTAGCCATGACCGAGGGACGGGGAAGACCCAATAAAAGCAAGTCAGCTGCAGGCAGGACATGAGAGAAGTTCCGCGGACGAACACCCTGCGGTCAAGAGCACATAGCTAGCTAGCTAGGGTAGTGTTATGCGGAAAAAATTCGGTGCATACCGGTTGCAAAACCTCCTCCTTTGCAACCCGGACGTCATCTGCTGCCACGTGTCCAGCTGGACATCGCACGGCCTCCTCACTTTTGCCCAGGCGATACGCAGCTCGGCTCCAATCGCTACACCCGCGCCGCCCCCTCGGCTCTTTTTCATGCGCTGTCGGACTAAGCGCGGCTCGGCTCCTTGCCTCTACAGCGGCTCAGTTCGCACACAGAACAGGGCATTCGATCCCGACTCCCAGACTCTTCGCACATAGCCGGGCCGCCGCCGGGAATCGCCTCGCAACCGCCGGGATTCGCTTCCGCGCCGCCACTGGGAATCGCATCGCCGCCGCCGGGAGTTGCCTTGCCTCCGCGCGGCCGCTGGGAGTCACCCCCGCCGGTCCCTGGAGTCGCATCCGCCAAGGCCGCCGGTGGCCCAAACTCGCGTAGGCAAGAGGTAATTTCCCCGGCCAGCTCTCCTCCTTCCGTGCAGTGCTTTGCTAATTCTTGCTCGTAAGCTACTCAGTAGTTAGGCGAGATGGCCGAATGAATATACCTATCACAGATCTCAGCGATGGCTGTATGCAGGGAGGTAAAAGAGCCGAGTGCTTCTACATCCGGAGAGAAGCAAATGGAGTGGTACATCTTTGTGCCAAGCAACCTAGTAGTAGTAGACGTAGATGCCCTTGGATGAACTTTGTTCCAAAAATTGTAGCTGATGCTTTGTGGTTTGATTCTAATCCCGATTAATGATCAATAAATCTCTTCAAGTCTGAAAAAAAAGAGAGATAGAGTACCTAATTAGCAGTCCCTTAGTGAGTACCTAGTTATTGGTCCCGTACTGACAGATGACCATTTTATTAAGCCATTCAATTTAGAAGTGTGAACCGTTCATAATTTGTAGGCATGATTTTGTCCATCATCCTAGACATGTGTCGTATGGATTGTTGATTTACCGGCTGGTGCCATATCAATTGATAGTGTAATCATGTGCCTCCTTTGTGACATGATGATTTACATGTACTGAATTGTTTTTTCAACCTTGTATGGATAATTGCTAATGCAGGGTCTTGGACTTGTGATTAATCCAGGTAGCTGTATCTCTTTGCTACAATCTGAAGAAGTGGAGGGCTAGGAAATCAAAGCTTATTTACTGTCTGCACAAGACTAGTCAATTGGATTGCTGCTGGGAGAGTGTTATAGTAGAACATTAAAAAAGCATAAGCTTCTCCCCCCTTGCATGCTTGAAGAGCTTCAGTCAAGATGGCGCTGCACAACATTGGTGCTTCGAACAAGGATGATGCCTTGTACAGGTGCAGGATGCCCAGAATCTTAACCGAAATGCAAAGTTGTGGTAGGCATCAACATGAGGGAACGAAGAGCGAACTGGAGGCCACCTACTCACGCAACAGCTACACTCCGCCGTCGTTCTTCTATCCGAAGACCCTCAAGTATACTGCTGGAACAACACAGCTGCTGAGAAAACCGTTGAAGAAGACGCAATGGTTGCTGATGGAGTAGACTTAGACTAGGAATGTCAAATCTTGCAAATTTGATGTTGAATTCATGACAACTATTGTACCAACCTATAGCTGATTGCTCTCCCTGACAATGTACTAATTAGTATACAATGTATCTTTTCATATCAAATACATATGGATAATTTAAAATCTTCATTTTGCTGGATGTGTTAAAAAAAATCTGAATGTTTCTCCAGTTTCTCTGATTTGCTATATACTGTAGCGAAGGTGCTATTTTTTTGTACTGTCCTTAAGTAGGCCTAAACTTCAGTGTGAGGCTCATTTTTTACTATGAAATCTGACAACCATTTAGACTGGCAATGAAAATACTTATATTCTAATACACCAGTTCATAAATTCTATAACTTCTGTAGCAACTTGGCGTACAAACTCATCAAAACCTTGCAACTGGCACAATACTCAAACATTGTAAATGAAGACAAAATCCAGTGTGCTACAGTACATCAATTACAATTCATGGGTACACCAAATTACATCCAAAAGATCATGCTCCTTATAGGTTGCGCCAAATACTATTCATCAAAATGTAACTTTTTAGCAGACGAGGACAGTGTGGCATCCTGATGAACTCCAAGCAAAAGACTTGTAAATTCGCCTTGGATGAAAGGAGCATACATAGCTGAAGGTTGCCCGTACGCATCATTTGCAAAGGTTGGAATTGCGGCATTAGTAAATCCACCTTGGATCAACGGAGTAGCCATGGACGAAGACTGCCCATGCACATCATTCCGAAAGTTTGGCACTGTACTAGAAACGTCAATGCTACCAGTCCTAACATCCTGTGTCATATAATATAAAATTGTTCATTGAACTATTCTGCTGTATGCATTTGGATCAGTGGCGGAGCCAGGAATTTCTTCCCGGTATTCATTTGTGCAATTTTATAGCAATATGACAACAAATATACAACAAGCTAGCAGCAGTATACCAATGGATCAGCAATTCTTTGGTATTCCATGGAGGTCCAGGGAAGACCCCTGGCGCCGCCACTGATTTGGATGCTTGGTAGTGCCACTGCTCTGTTCCGTAATCTCCCACCAATCTTCATCATGATTGTGGAACCCGGCCGTTTCGCGCGGTCTTATGGAAGACTAATGCTCATCTTTTTTAGATCTTCAACAGATGATGATCTCTTCTCGCTAGTTGCTTGCCTAGCAAGCTCGTCGAGTCGTCCCGTCCGCCATAATTTTGTTCCTGTTCCGCTCCGTCGAATTCTACTCGATCTACATGCAGGTGTTTTTTTTTCAGGAAAAAATGGAGACAAAAAATGCATGCATGCGTCTTTTTAAAATGTTATTATCATGCTGGTGCACATTGGGCGTGCAATCACAAAATATGTGCCACGGTTGGCATGCAACGAGTCTTTTTTTTATTTGCGGGTAATTGGCATGCAACGTGTCAAAGAGGGAGAGTGGCACATCAGTCTAATGTGTGGGTCCATCGTGTAAAAACCAATTTATATGCTAAAATGGGGTCCATGGTAAACCTATGTGTGCAAAATCTGGTACACACTGGCGAAAAAGTAAATATACTTCAGCATGTCACTATGTCACGAGTACCTTTTCCTTTTCTTTGAGAAATACTCCCTTCTTCATTCACAAATATAAGATGTTCTAACTTTTTTCTCAATCAGTTGTATACATAAACACATTTTAGTGTGTTCGTTCACTTATTTCAGTTGGTATAAAGATCATATAAAAATATCCAAAACATCTTATATTTGTGAGTTCAATGAACATAAACACCACTTTCGTGTCACGACTTGCGGAAAACCATCACTTTACGTTTCGTGACATTTTGCACCGAACCGAAAATTTGACAGTGGTAAAAAACATTGATGATAAATGCTAAGCGTTTGGATGACGTCACTAATCAGCCAGGCCCACACGTCAGGCTGAGTTGGAGAGAAAAAACTGCCATGTAACCAAGGTGCGACAAGTGCCTATGAATTTGACATATTAAAGAGAAAAAAAATCAGTTTCACATATCAAAATTACTAGTTTCATACATTTGAAAATGAGATGTTTCAATATGTGAAACCGATTTTATTTGAATGTGTGAAACAAAAATTTGAAATATGTGAGACAAATTTTGTCTCAATGTGTGAAACCGACTTTTTAAATATGTGAAACAGATTTTATTTTAGTGCATGAAATATATCTTGAAATATGTGAAACATATATGTTTCACTGTGTGAAATTGAATTTTCAAATATGTGAAACAGTTTTTGCCTCAATGTGTGAAACCAAAATGTGTGGAATAGATTTTGTTTCATGTGTGAAATAGATTTTCTTCAATATGTCAAACCGATTTTTCAAATATGTGAAATTGTTTTTGCTAACTTGTGATACTGAATACACATATTTGTGATATGTGTTTCACTGAGAACGTTTCAGTTTACAAATTGAAATCATCAGTTTCAAACACTGAAATATTGAAATATCTAAAAAAGTGTTAAAGCTATCATTTGAAATAGTGAAATAATTGAGATCATTTCATTGTGAACTTGAAACTGAAAATGACTTAAATTTAAACTAGCTTCAAATGTACCCAAGATTGGTTTTGGTTTGAAAGTCTTAACGTTTGTAAATGGTATTTTGATTCAAAAGATATCAATCATCTAAAAAACTGCAAAGAAATAAAATGCTTGCCTTTTTATGTTTGAGAGAGAGAAATCATTGGATGTTGCATTGGCTCTTCGGAACAAGTGTAGGGAATTGATAGCAGTGAAATAAACCACAGGGAAAGCAAGTTGCGCAGAAAGCTCCCGAGATAGGCGAGGGAAAGACATGCGGTGCTCTATGGGCTTTTGCTTGAGCACGATCTAGCTCACGCTACTAGTGCGGTGCAGCTTGGTGAGGATTTGTGTCGTCACATTGCATGGAATGGCAAATAAAAAAAGGTTACACGGCGCGCTCCACCTTTTCTAAATTGATGATGCAACAATAATGGACACGGCCCCGCATACATAATCGGACGTTGGGGCTGGTCCTTGGAACAGTAGAGTTGCCACTCTCCTTGGCTCCTCATCATCGTCTATGACCATTTCCAGGACACTCTTGTTGGAAATATGCCCTAGATGCAATAATATTTGCATTATTTATCTCCACACTTATAATTATGAGTTTATATTCTATGCTATAACTGCTATGGTTCTTGGATATGTGATTCGGAGGAAAACTCATAAGCACGTGTAGAATGATAAACGGTAAAACTTGATTCCTAGTATTGCCTCTAGGACTAGCTCAAGTGTTGTGTGATGATCATGTTTTCCTGACCATGGACATTTGTTTAAGTGTAACGAGGATGCCAAACAACATTGAGAGTATGATGTTAGTAATGATCGTATTGAATTGACCCAACTTGTTTGTTATACTTTGAGATGTTATCGTCGCAAGTCTATAAATACAACACGGAGAGTTAATGTATGTTTTAGTTTCTTAGACCATGAGAGTGTCGTAGTCACTCCATACCAGATAGTAAACTTTGTGGTTGCTAGAACGTTGATGACTCACAAAAATAGGGGATCAATCGTAGTCCTTTCGATAAGTAAGAGTGTCGAAACAAAATATATTAGTAGGCACGTTTTTTCTAAGACACCTTTATATTCGTCCCTATACTAGGAAGCATCTAGTATGTAGACACGCTTCTTGGGACGATATATAGTACGTCATAAATCTTAATTTTTTTGGGTATACCACATTTATTAATTTTTATATGTGTAAATAGGTAGAGACGATTTTTAAGACGTTTTAGGATACATAAAAGAGTTCAACAATAAAATAATAAAACCAAATAAAAAAGGGGCAGAAAATGGAAATTACCTTGGCCCATCTCTGCCCACGAACGCAACAGAATCGTAGCGCGTGCTCTCCTTCACCCTATCCCGCCGCCACGACCTTCCGCTGCCCATCTATGGCGCCGTCGGGCTGGCTCCTCCTGCACCCCTGTGCCGCGTAGTCCCCCTGCCAATCTCCACCGCGGCGGGCTGGCTTCTCCTGTACCCGTGCGCCGCCTAGGCGGGCTGGCATTTCCGCCCACTATGCCGCCGCCAGGCTGCCTCCTCCTGCATCCCTGCGCCGCCTAGATCTCCACCGCAGCTGGTCTTCCATCTACTGCCCCACACCGTCCCCCTTGCCCCACTACGTTGCAGCTTAATCGTACGAGCTGGCGGCCTCTCGTACCCTGTTGGATCAGGGCAAGGAGAAGGCGTCAGGGGCGCCACCGTCGGCAACATTGTACTTTAGTTGCAACGTCGCCGGTAGCTTCTCCACCAACACATAGCCCAGTCAATGGTAATCAATCGATTACCTTGCTTAATTCCAAAAATCATCATGTTTGGATTCCCTTGTTTAATTTCAGCAGTCACCATGTTTGGATGTTCATGTTCATGTTTAATTTCAGAAATCGATTCCCTTGTTTAATTTCAGAAATCACCATGTTTGGATGTTCACATCTCAAATTAAGACAATCTATAGTTGATGTTCATGTTTGGATCTGTTCGGTTTGCATCTCTGATACTAATGGTATTATGCAGCAGTCACTGGTTAATATTCTTTTTGATGTGTTAACTGGCATGTATACTCACGACAGGTTCATGACCATGCTATATACTGATGATATATTCTTAATGAAGTCTGCTAAAGTTAGTTTTGACCATATTTTCGAGGCTGACCCATATGTTCGGATGAACTGAACTAAGCTTTTCCTTTGACTGGTTTTGATAATTTTCTGGTTGTCCTGGTGAACATGGAGACACCTAAAATGCTTTAACTAGATTCTGGAGTGAGCTCGCTGCCCTGCTCCTCAGTGAGACAAATACCATTCATCCAAAAGTATCAAGCATTGGACGTAAAGTGGATAACCTACTCGGTACTAAAACAATATGTAGCATGTATGAAGCTGAATTATCCTTATAACACTGAAGAACATAGTAACTTCCATAACGCAAGTGAAGCTGCAGTCTTGCAGGATTTTTGATAAAAAAAAGTCGGCAACCGCCACTCACCTAAGTTGTGTTTTCAGCACATCCCAATGCACGTCAGTGAGGCAAGTGGTAGCATATCCTAAAAATCCCCTTTTCCGATGGTCTAAACACATGCAGCAACTGATTGACGTCTTATCAGATTCTTTACTTAGTCCAACTTGCAAATTGTCACCAAGGGAGTTTTGCTTGTCAGATAGATAATTTAACATCGGTGTTGAAGAATCATCGGATGAAACAGATTAGAGCATTGTGGTTTTGGTCCTTCGCAGGCGGCCAGTAGGAAATTCAGCATTCAGAACAATTCTGGCCGAAGTACGGGTGGAAGATTTTTTACTGGTGTGGTTCTTTGCATGCAGCTGCAATTTTAGTTATGGTTTTAGTATTAGTTTAGGAGCACATAGTCAGAATGCTTTATTATAGTTTATGGTTGCTGTCTTTTTTCCGTACTAATTCAGGGCACAACCAAAGTGTACTTGGTTATGTTACAAGACATTGGACACGGATACAATATTGTTTATACTTTGCATGTGGTTTGTGAAGATTGTATGATAGCTGCATTGACAATATTTTAGGCTGAAAATATCTCTGCTAAAATGCTGTCTATGTTATGGTGAAGCCATGGGGAAGAACACACAGTTGAACATATGAGGGATTATTTTTGGAAGTCAGTAGTATGCTTGCACAAGAAAGGAACGAACTTGAGGTAAGCCTGTTTTATCTCTTGTTGATTCTTCTTCTAACCAAAGGGGACACACTATCTGTCCTGAATATTGGAGTGAAAAGACTGGAAGCAACTATAAATTCTTCTGATTGTCAATTCTCGTAGTTGCATAATTTCAGAGAAGGATCAGCTTGCTGAGAAATCACCAATTAAAGAGTTTGGTGATTACTGAAAAATCACCAAGTAACCCTACTTGCCTTGCAAAAATTCTGGGAATACATCAGGTCCAGGAACTTATTTATTTTTTGCAAAGCTCTATACTGTTAATGCTCGCGCTATCTAATGTCCATGTTCTAATTCTCTCTAACTACTATTGCAGGTCAAGGAAATTAGGAATGGTAAGGAGGCAAGGATTAGTTTCATGATTATTGAGAATCTTTTATTTGGCCATAACATACTGCATAGATATGATCTGAAGGGTGCTCTTTTCTCACGATATGCTACTGATTCAACAAATCCCAAGAGTGTACAGTTGGATCAAAATTTTATTGAAGACATGCGTACCATGCCTATCTACATTAAAGGAAAAAACCAAAAACTTCATGGAACGTGCTCTTTGGAACGATACATCCTTTTTATGTGTAAGTATGCCTATTGCTGCAAATGGTTTTCATCGACTTCATATGCATTTGGGCGTATGCTTATGATGTTAGCTTACAAGTTGCATCTCTTATGTTTCCAGAACATGAATTTCATGGAATACTCCATGTTCGTTGGAGTGGACAAACAGAAGAAGGAACTTGTATTTGGAATAAAAGATTACTTGAGGCAATATACCTGGGACAAACAACTGGAGTTGTGGGTGAAGACATAGCTTGTTGTTTCCCAGAATCTATCTCCAACAGTAATCTCATCGAAGGAGTACAAATTAAGATTCAGGGCATTTACGTCTCGGTACTTCAAATCAGTCCCATATGCTCGAGTCTTGAGGCATGATCGTTTGTAATGTTGGTATATGACTCTTGAAATCTTAAGTATGGTTCATGCTGCCATGGTCCTTGTCTTACTGGAAATATGGCTTAATCCATGTTTAGCTGCCTACAACGTCGGATGTGTCCAGCGTTAAGTTTCCTTCTGTTCATTTTGTGGTGTGTGTATCATTGTCCCTATTGCTTCTCGGCTGTTGTACATAACATTAGGACTTAAGATACCCGCAAAAGGAAAATGAATGGTGATCGACATGCACATAACCAAAGATATGTTCTTTGTTGATGATCTAGCTGCCAAATTTTGAATCGAAAAGAAGTGTCGAGAATTTGATGAAATCTTGGCACAAGGACAAGCATATGATGACTAGTATTCTGGGAAATTTTCAGCAAATTTGGAGTCATCTTTAGAGAGAATCGTCAATTCTTTTCAACCAAAATTTGGCCTCAAATTTGAATCGAAAAACAAATTGTCCAGAAAATTATGAAATTTTTACACAAGGACAACAATATGATGATCGGTAACCTGGAAATTTTTCAATCGTTTCTGCCGAACCAATTAAAAATTAAAATTTACAAATAAATACAACCCTATTTGGCCAAAAGTTGAATAGAAAAAAGTGTGCAATGCTATCGGTTTCGAAGTTGAGGGTTGTCAATCAATTAACGGTGCAATTTGTCATCTAACGCGGTACCCCATCAGTCCGCAAACTGGTCCATTTGTCCATTTTCCTGCAAATTAATTGCAAACTAGTGGGGCATTGTAGGCATACAAACCGCTACCACCTACGCATTCGCCACCCTAGTCCCACAAAAAACCTTCTCCGCATGAAACGGTTGCCGTGCATTCATGCTTGCCAGCGTCGCTCCAGAGAGGACGTGACTCCATGGAACTGATGCCGGTCAGAGTGATGCGACATGACCGGATGAGCGGGCGGCGCCGCTTCAATGCCGAGACGACGACTGAGAAGCCTACTCCGACTGTTGCGCCGCGTTGAAGCCGGTTTCCCATGGCTTTTCGTCCCTTTTGCATGGTCCGTTGCGTCTACTTAAGCGGGGCTCCAGCGTCGTCCTCACCGCATCGCATATGGACGTTGAGTTCGTCCGTCAGATGGAGCGGTCGCTATGGGGCCGTGGTCCAGCGTCTCCCTGGCCACTACCAGCACGTGAAGGAGGATCCGCTCCCGCTGCCGTGCTACCGCGCGCGTGAAGAAGGAGTCGGCATCGCCACCTCTCTGCCGCGTGAAGACGGAGCCGCGGTCCTCCCACACAACCACGAGGTTCAAATCGGACGCCGCGTGAAGGACAAGCCACAACCTTCGCCGCCATGCAGCCGCTACAATAGAGCTACAAAGCCGCGATGGCCACATCGACCAGACGACATTGCCATCTCGCTGCGCCTTGCACGGCAAGACCGTCAAGGAAGAGGTGCCGTCGGCGATCGTGATGGTGCGTGACCGCCTCCTCCAATACCTCAGTGGCTGCAGTGACCACGACTCCTCGTTGTCGCGCTCATCGTGTCGACCGAGGACAGTGGCGGATTCAGGCCCCAGGCAGCCCGGGCGGCGGCCTGGGGCGTGAGGCCCATCTCCTTTGATGATTGTAGCACTATAGTTCTGCATTCAACGAAGGATACCTGGGGCCTGGCCCAGTTCGCTTGGGCCTGGGGCAATGCCCATTCCTGGGTTCGCCACTGGCTGAGGAGAGGGTGGCCAGGGAGGCAGGAGCGGCGCAACGTGCCGCGTGGCTTTGTGTTCGCCAAGTTCGAAGAGGCACCTACCCGGTTCCGCACGGACCCGACCTCGCGGAGGCCTGGGCCGGCGACCGGTTGCTCACCACTATGGAGGCGGAAATGGAGCGGCTCCTTCGCGAGCACCAGATGGCAGCCCGACGTGGCTTTGCGCCCGTGTGCCCTTCTGCCGCTAGAAGGGTTACTCCGACGACGGCGACATAGTGGCGACGGAGGTGCGGCCGGCCAGGACGGCCACGTGTACGAGTTCATCGTCCTCTGCAAGCTATGTAGGTCTTTTTATGTTTTAGTTGAACAGATGAGATATCTGTTTTATGTAAATTAAGTCCGAACTTAAATCAATTTCGTCTAATTTTTATAAATCCACTATGAAATGTATGCGGGCATAGTTGGATGACCAGATACCGTATCGCCGGAGACAAATACAGTGTCCGTTTAGCGGTTAGAGATGCCCTTATACACAAGAATCCCCATGCACAATATGATATAATGGAGTTCTATGTTTCTAGGAAAAAAATCATTTCAGAATGCATGAAAATAATAATAATAGATCAAGTGACCACTGGCCCTTTTCTGGTTGTCTGTATAGAATAAAAATAAATAGACTTTTTCCAAATGATAAGGACTAAGTTTCCCGCATTTCATTGGGAGGTAATTATTTTGGCATTTGGCGCCCTATTTTCCATTTGCTGCCAAACAAATAGGGCGCCAGCACTCTTATTATTGAAAAAAAAATCGTCGTAATATATACTCCGCCACGCTGCCCTCTCTCCACTTCTCCTCACCCAAGCCGCCATCTCTCCACTTCTTCTCTTCTCCAACCTCCTAATCCATCCTAATCTATCTTATCAGATCCCTCCAATCCGCTGGCCGCTGATGTGCATCGCCTCAATACATGAACGGCGGATGGCGGCCGATTGGCTTGGTGGGCGGATTCACGGAGGCTCAGCGGGCGGGCGGGCGATCGCAGGCCGTGGAGGTTGGGGGACAGAGACTGGCCGACGTGTGCGTCGGGGTCGACGGCGGCGATTGGGCGGGTAGGTCGGAGGAATCATATGCTGCAACGAGCAACTTCGTCTTCAACCTACAGTTGGATTAAACAGAGCAAGCACGGAAGTACAACCATCCTGCCTAGGGTAGCTGCGCCCCAGGTTCGTATTGGTCCTGACCATTGTGCTGTGCTCTCTCAGGTCTTCGTCTAGAAATTACTCAAATTCTTTTATCTCAAATTCATGGCGTAATTTGATTTCTTGTGGCTTAATCTGTGTAAAGGTTCTGATGTTCGGTTGTGCAAACTGCAGCAGCTTTGCTCCATGCTAGAACTATGTTGCATCTTGAGTCGCACAAACATGCATTAGTCTAACACAAAGCGAACTAGGATCACAGATCATGTTAATACCCGCTGATATGTGTTTCTGGTACTGTACCAACATCTTCCTGGCGAAACATGCAGTATGTTCCAGGTCAGTGTGTTGAACTTACAAGTCAAAACGCACACAAGGATTCATGTAGATATATTGTTGGCTCACATTATACTATACACACACAACAGTCTAGTGTTTGAAGTGGCTATTACATATGTGCTGATCACACGAAGTTGTAATTTTTTTCTTATGTCAGGGAAATATAGGAAGCTCTCACTGGATCCATCTTTGCAAAACGGGCACGTCTGGGTCTAAATAAAGAGCCAACATAAGCCAGTTATTGTTTTCTTTGAGTTGGGCTCAGATAGCTTTAACAAACTATTCCATAAAGGTGTGTCCTGCATTTTAGAGCAAGTTAAATTCTCCACAGTGTGTATCTGATGCCATCGATGAATCATTTTCACTAGATTGTTTCCTTTTAAATGTCCTTTCTTCAATTGCTTAGTCTTTCTCTCAAGAGACGAAAAAGGGTCATCATGACTATGCAAAAGTTCGATCTATGGTTGCATTTTTTTGGCACAAGAACACATGAGAATTCATGGTTTATCAGTTTTATTCTTAGTGGTCATGTAACTGTAAACATGTATCTATTTCGTGTGCTTCCAATTCCTTTTGATTAATATTAGTTGAGACATAGCTTTGGTATGTCATGTAGAGTTCCAACATGCTACATATTGGTCGATACGTGCGTTGCACGTGCTCGGTTACTATAGTTACTAGTAATACAAAACATTCAAAAGCTATGTTGGCAGAACCATTTGGATGAGTCCCATCCCAATCATTTTTTGCAAACTGTTTGGGTTGTTTTTGTAGATCTGTAGTCTGTACTAGTGAAACCACTAAACTTTTTTTGAGAAAAGGCTGCTTGTATTCATGTGCTCATACAACGTACAGAACCCCAGCACTTACAAGCACACCGAACACACCAAGGACGGAAACAGACCACAGGCCTGCAACCTGATCGCAGCGATCCTCAGAGATAGAGACATCCGAAGAACACACCCTAGGCTCGCCGCATCCATCTGCCGGCCGGCCGCTCGCCGTCTGCTCGAGCAGCCAAAGAAGAAGCCTTCCTTCCGCATCGCCATCACTGGCTTTGGAGGCCGCATATAGGTCCCGCCCCATTGGACAGGAACCGAAGTCGGGTTCCGGCGCATCGGTCGGGGAGAATCCCCACAGAGAAGAAGGCTCCATACCTTCGCCTTGGCTCCAGCTCGCCGGAGTCGCGAAAGTCGAGAAAACCACCACAGGCCTTAACCCCAAAACATGGCCCGCAGCCCCAAGGGCGACGGCACCACGCACCCCACCAGCCAACGGGCTTCGTCGCCGTCGCCGCGTCTGAAGAAGCCCACCGCGCCGGAAAGGAAGCCCGAGGCAGACAAATCGCGAGCGCCGCCGGGACGGCCGCTCTGAAGACCAAGCCACCAGATCAAGGATCCCTCGATCCGGAGCACAAAACCGTACCTGAGTTGCAGCCGCCGCCTCCGACGGAGCCCACGAGGCGGAGCAGCACCAGTACGAACTCAGACACGCGAGCAGCACCACCATCGCGCCTCCCAAGCCGGAGGCAAGAACGACGCCGGCGAGCCCACAGCTACACCCCACAGCCTAGCTACTGCTACCTGTACAAGATCCGGTCGGCGAGTCGACCCCCCTCCCACTCCGGCGGCTCCGAGGCCGTCGCGAGGGGAGGGAGGGAGGACCTCGCCGGCGGAAACGCGAATGCCTCGTGAAACCACTAAACTGGTGAATGTTTCTTTCAGATTGCTCTTGTGCTGCTTTGCAGAATGCCCATGCTGAAAATAATCTTGCAATGCAGCAAGGTGGTCCTAAAGCAAGTATACGACTTCACCAAGTCACTAAGCAGGTAAACATATGCTACATAACCAAATGCAAATGACTGTACAAGAGCTTGTCTAATTTTGTGTGTAAGTGGAAGCTAAATGACATTATTATGAAACACCAATTCCGTCTTGACAAGCACTTTTTAAATACTATCGTGACACCACTAGCAGATTACAAGTCAGATTCAACCAAGCAATTAAAAATTGTATTGCATACAACAATAACACGATTTGGCTCGATGGAACCACAAGTTAGTCACACACATATCATTGCTGCTCCAAGAGATCTCGTATTCAAAGAAAATAATTACTTACATTTGAATTGATACATGAGCAGTAATAAAATACCAACCTCGCATAGATGTTCATTTTGATGGAAACCTTGCATAGATGTTGAGGAACACCTTGCCTTTGAATATTAGGTGAATTATGTTTTTCGTGTATAAATTTACAAGACATTTACTTCATTTGTTTTCATGGTGCATTCATGTTTAGTTTTCACAATAAATAATTTTGTATTAAGACTTTAATCTAATTTGATACTCCCGTAAATTAGCAACCTCAGGATCATGGTTGCAGTTTTTGTTCGCTGCTATATATATCTAGGAGGTGAGAGACTAGTTAGACCATATGAAAAATTGCAAACAGCAAGGGATGCTATTCGTTCTGTTATTGCTTGGCCTCACTCACATGTAAGTATGTTCCCATTCAAGCATTGTGTATGCTCCAATCTGCACATGTATGGTGTTATTTATCATGAATCTTTGTGATTTTTAGATAAAAATAGTTAAGCCAACCACTCCAGCACAAACACAAACCATTGGTATGATACATTTCTTATAATTTCATCAAAGAATCACTTATCTTCCACTTCTCTATAAACATATGTTCATGTAAACGTTGTTCATCTCTTTTTCAGGCTGATGAGGACTTGAAAAGGGAGTGCATTAAAAGAGCCGGGAGTAGCTGGGTAGTTGAGGATTTGAAAAGGGAGTGCACTGGAGGAGTCAGGAGCAGTTGATGAATCTTTCTTTGAATGAACAAATATTATGGATTATGTATAGATTATAGCTTCATAGAGAAACATAGTTCCCGTCTATAAGATATTTTCTTATTTATTTGCGTCAGCGCATGTTTCATATGAATGTTTGATATTATTCAGCTGGGAACTCCACGTACTTTCAGAAGAGACAATATTCCTGCTAATTAATGCATTGGATGTTGTTCCTGAGGTTGCTAATGTTTGCAAATGCATCTGTGATGTGGAATGATGCCTCCGTATCATGATATTATTTGATCAATCTGCATGTGCACCCATGACAAGATACAGTAATTGAATTTGAAACGGCGGAACAAATTTGAAATAACTCAAATAATATTTGAAGTAAAATATTCCATTCATCTAAAGATGCTTATGTATGTTTAGAGACGAGTATAAGAGGCGAATAAAACGTGTCTATGAGTAGAGACGTTAATTCAATTTGAAATGGTGAAACAAATTTGAAATAAATCAAATAGTATTTGAAGTAAAATATTCCAATTGTATAAAGATGCTTATGTATATTTAGAGACGACTATAAGAGGCGAATGAAACGTGTCTATGGGTAGAGACGTAATAGAAGCATGCCTAATATAACGTCTCTACATGTAGACACGAGTATCAACGGCCCAAGAAAGCGTCTCATGCCATGTAAGACACGCTTGGCAAACGTGTCTACTTGGTTGAGACGGTCCGTGGGGATATGCTCCAAGGACGCTTTACTAAAACGGCTCTATAGTTGCCTAGAGATGAAACAACACGTCCCTAGGTATGAAATTGAGCGTGTCTAGTGACTGTTTTTGTTGTAGTGAACCCAACGAGGAGCAGAAGGAAATGGCGAGCAGTTTTCAGCAAGGTATTCTCTGCAAATACTGAAAGTAGCGGTAACAGATAGTTTTGATAGCAAGATAATTCGTAACAAGTAACAAGTATAATAAAGTGCAGCAAGGTGGCCCAATCCTTTTTTATAGCAAAGGACAAGCCGAAACGAACTCGTATAATAAGCAAAGCATTCTCGAGGACACATGGGAATTTCATCTAGTCACTTTCACATGTTTGTTTGATTCATGTTCGCTACTTTGATAATTTGATATGTGGGTGGACCGGTGCTTGGGTGCTGTTCTTACCTGAACAAGCCTCCCACTTATGATTACCCCCTCTCGCAAGCATCCGCAACTACGAAAGAAGAATTAAGATAACTCTAACCATAGCATGAAACATATGGATCCAAATCAGCCCCTTACGGAATAGCGCATAAACTAGGGTTTAAGCTTCTGTCACTCTAGCAACCCATCATCTAATTACTACTCCACAATGCCTTCCCTTAGGCCCAAAGATGGTGAAGTGTCATGTAGTTGACGTTCACACGACACCACTAAAGGAAGCACAATATACAAGTCACCAAAATATCGAACGAATACCAGATTCACATGATTACTTATGACAAGACTTCTCCCATGTCATCAAGAACAAAAGTAACTACTCACAAATCATATTCATGTTCAAGATCAGAGGGGTATTGAATAGCATTAAGGATCTGAACATATAATCTTCCACCAAATAAACCAACTAGCATCAACTATAAGATGTAATCAACACTACTAGCAACCCATAGGTACCAATATGAGGTTTTGAGACAAAGACTGAATACAAGAGATGAACTAGGGTTTGAGATGAGATGGTGCTGGTGAAGATGTTGATGAAGATTGGTCCTCCCACGATGAGAGGATCGTTGGTGATGTCGATGGCTTCGATTTCCCCCTCCCGGGGGGAAGTATCCCCGGCGAAATCGCTCCACCGGAGAGCAAAATAGCTCCTGCCCAGGTTCCGCCTCGAGACGGCGGCGCTTCGTCCCGAAAGTCTTCTTCTGATTTTTGTTTCTAGGGCAAATGGCTTCATATATCAGAAGGAGGGGGTCGGAAGCCTGCCAGGGGCCCTACAAGCTTGGGGGCGTGCCCAGGGGGGTAGGGCTCGCCCCCCAGGCTTGTGGCTGCCTGGTGGGTCCCCTCCTGTTGATTCTTTTGCCAGTATTTTTTATATATTCCAAAATGATTCTCCGTAAATTTTCAGGTCATTTGGAGTTGTGCAGAATAGCTATCTCTATTTCACCCCTTTCAAGTCCAGAATTCCAGCTGCCGGCAATCTCCCTCTTCATGTGAATCTTGCAAAATAAGAGGGAAAAGGCATAAGAATTGTACCATGAAGCGAAATAATGATTACAAACATAATGATTATTAGTAGGAAATCATGATGCAAATTGGACGTATCAACTCCCCCAAGCTTAGACCTCGCTTGCCCTCAAGCAAAAGCCGAAATCGATAATCATGACCACATGTTTAGAGAGAGAGGCGTCGTTAAAAATAAAATACAGACATGGAGCATCATGATCTTTATTATAACAGCAATATATCATCATAAAACTTCTCATGAAAAAATGGCAATTCAATCACAAGTTAAAGTATGAACCATAAACCAAATTGAAAACTGACAAACTATGATCTCAGTCACTGAAGCAATTGCAATTCATCATATTATCAGAAAGAGTCTATGTAATAGCTTTGTTTAGCAAGTTCACATACTCAACTATCATTTAGTTTTCTATGATTGTTGACACTCACGACATACTTATGGAGCAAAAGATTCAGTCGGACACATAGAAAGATATGGGCTTATGATTTCGCCTCCCAACGTATTTACCTCAAGGGTAATGTCAACAATAATAACTCATGATCACCTACATCCAGCTGGATATATATGCCTATATCAATCCCCACCACATGATGCTTGCCAAGAGAGAAAATAAAAACGGAATAGAGGAGAATACTATTGACTCTTGCATGAAAGTAAATACATAAAGTAAAAGATAGGCCCTTCGCAGAGGGAAGCAGAGGTTGTCATGTGCTTTTTGTTTTTGGATGTGCAAGCTCTTAATGTAAAGGAACGTCACTTTATATTGCCCCTTTTGATAGCGACCTTTATTATGCAGTCTGTCGCTTTTATTACTCCACCATCACAAGATCGTACAAACCTTATTTTCCCTTACAATAAAAGTTCATACATGTTTAGGAGCAATTTTTATTGCTTTGCACCGATGACAACTTACTTGAAGGATCTTATTCAACCCATAGGTAGATATAGTGGACTCTCATGGCATAAAACTGGGTTTAAGGGTTTTTGGATGCACAAGTAGTATCTCTACTTAGCGCGGAATTTTGGCTAGCAAAAGATAGGGGGCAAACACCACATGTTAGAGGATCCAAAAAAATATAACTTCTATGTGAATATAAGCAAACATAACTCATTACGTTGTCTTCCTTGTTCAACGTCGACTATTTGACATAGAATATTTAATGGGGGCTCACAATCACAAAAGATGTCCAAGATAGTATACTTATATGTGAGACCTCTCTTCCTTTATTACTTTTTCATGAATTGCAACAATGACCAATGCTATGTTTGTCAACTTCCAACAAGTTCTATCAATTATACTTCTTTTATGTGAAGTCATCACTCCCCATGGGATTAGCATATGATCTTACTTTTTATTCTTTATTTATTTCTAAGATTGGATTATCAAAAGCAAAACACTCAACTCAAACTACTCTTTATTATATAACTCTCACACACGATTACATAGATAGATAGATCACAAAGTAAGCACTCGAAACTAAATCATACTAAAACTTTATTCTTTTAAATCACGAAATAACTAAGGATCGAACTAAGATAGATAATGATGATAAAAAGTGATGATGATACGATATCAGGGCACCTCCCCCAAGCTTGGCACAAGCTAAGGCTAGTGCCCATACCCATGTACTCAAATCTCCTTCTTTGGTGATGGTGGTGATGAAGTGGTGGGCTTGTCCTTCAAAATATTTAATAGATATCCTTCAAACTCTGGACCTCCCGAAGCAACTGCTGAATTGCGGTGGCGTTCTTTTGCACTTCAACCATAATATGTTTATTTTCCGGCCACCATGATCCCTTTCCTGCATCATTCTCACTTGGACGGGAAATATCCCAATTGGAAGGTATGTGCATGAGAGGAGTGTTTTCAACCCCATAATTGTGGACCAAATTATGAAAATTGTTCCGATGTAACCTGTGTAAGGGTCTCCTAGGAGGAAGCCCTTCTTGTACCTCTGGACTCCCATGGCTTGTAGTGCTTCTCACGGCTTGATGAGGATTTGGATTTGTGAAGATGCCGGCAAGGGTACGCCTCTCGGAAGCCGTAGGGTGAACCTCCAGCGAATCTCCATCATCTTCTTCCATGGTAACCTCTCCTTCCTCCTCCCTCCTGAGTTCCATCTGCAGCAACCAAGCGTTGTCTCCCACGTTGTTGGAGGAAGAGGAAGACATGATGCCTGGCCTCGAAAATCTGACAGAAAACAACACAAAACAAGAACAGACGAGAAACTTGCGATATGATGGTCAAAACACCCGTGAGTATATATAATGATTTTTTCCCATGCAGAACAAGTAATATGGAAGAAAAACGGACTCGGGAAAGTCCACGAGGGAGCCACAAGCCTAGTAGGCATGCCCTGGGGGGTAGGACGTGCCCCCCAGGCTTGTCGCCTCCTCGTGCACTTTTCATATTGTTTATTATTTTTCTAATTTTTTATATATTCCAAAACGGACAGAAAGCACTTTTATGGAAGTTTTGGAGTCGGTTTACTTAGTGTACCACATACCTACTCCTTTTCAGGATTCTGGAGCGTTCCGGAAGGTTTCCTCTATGTGCTCTTCCGGTGTCATTGTTTGAATAATATTAGTTTCAACATTAATGGGTGTACCTGAGATGTATTGTTTAATTCTTTGCCCATTAACAACTCTCGGATTATTGCCTTCGGAGTTGTTTGTTTTGATGGCTCCGGAGCGATGAACTTCTTCGATGATGTATGGACCTTCCCATTTAGAGAGAAGTTTTCCTGCAAAAAATCTTAAATGAGAATTGTATAATAGAAAATGATCACCTACTTTGAATTCCCATTTTTGAATTCTCTTATCATGCCATATTTTAACTTTTTATTTAAACGACTTAGCATTTTCATAAGTGTGGGTTCTCCATTCATCTAAAGAACTAATATCAAATAACCTCTTTTCACTGGCAAGTTTAAAATCATAGTTAAGTTCTTTAATTTCCCAATATGCTTTATGTTCTAACTCAAGAGGTAAATGACATGCTTTTCCATAAACCATTTTATATGGAGACATACTCATAGGATTTTTATAAGCAGTTCTGTAAGCCCAAGGTGCATCATCAAGTTTCTTAGACCAATTCTTTCTGGATCTATTAACAGTATTTTGCAAAATTAATTTTATTCCTATGTTATATAATTCAACTTGACCACTAGATTGAGGATGATAGGGAGATGCAATTCTATGATTAACATCATATTTAGCAAGCAATTTACGGAAAGCACCATGAATAAAATATGAACCACCATCAGTCATTAAATATCTAGGGACTCCAAACCTCGGGAATATAACTTCTTTAAGCATTTTAATAGAAGTGTTATGATCAACACTACTAGTTGGAATAGCTTCTACCCACTTAGTAACGTAATCAACATCAACTAAAATATGAGTATACCCATTGGATTTAGGAAAAGGTCCCATAAAATCAGAACCCCAAGCATCAAATGGTTCAATAACAGGTGAATAATTCATAGGCATTTCCTGACGTCTACCAACATTACCAATTCTTTGACATTAATCACAAGAAAGGATAAACTTACGTGCATCTTTGAAAAAAGTAGGCCAATAAAAACCAGATTGTAATACCTTGTGTGCAGTTCTGTCTCCCGCATGGTGTCCTCCATATGCCTCGGAGTGACACTTACGTAGGATTTGTTTCTGTTCATGCTCAGGTACACAACGTCTAATAATACCATCTACTCCTTCTTTATATAAGTGTGGGTCATCCCAAAAGTAATGTCTTAAATCAAAGAAGAACTTTTTCTTTTGTTGGTATGTGAAACTAGGTGGTATATATTTAGCAACAATGTAATTAGCATAGTCTGCATACCATGGGGTATTACGAGAAGCATTTATCACAGCTAATTGTTCATCAGGAAAATCATCATTAATAAGAAGTGGGTCATCAAGAACATTTTTCATTCTAGACAAATTATCGGCTACGGGATTCTCAGCTCCCTTTCTATCAACAATATGCAAATCAAATTCTTGTAGAAAAAGAACCCACCTAATAAGTCTAGGTTTAGCATCTTTCTTTTCCATAAGATATTTAATAGCAGCATGATTAGTATGAATAGTAACTTTAGAATCAACTATGTAAGATCTGAATTTATCACACGCAAATACAACTGCTAAAAATTCTTTCTCAGTAGTAGCATAATTTCTTTGAGCACTGTCTAGAGTTTTTACTAGCATAATGAATAACATTTAATTTCTTATCAACTGTTTGTCCTAGAATAGCACATATAGCATAATCACTAGCATCACAGATAATTTCAAAGGGTAGGTTCCAATCAGGTGGTTGAACAATAGGTGCACAAATTAAGGCTTTCTTAAGTATTTCAAAGGCTTCTACGCAATCATTATAAAAAAACAAATGGAACATCTTTTTGCAAGAGATTAGTAAGAGGCCTAGAAATTTTAGAGAAGTCTTTTATAAACCTTCTATAGAAACCAACATGACCGAGGAAACTTCTTATACCCTTGATATCTTTAGGACATGGCATTTTCTCAATAGCATCAACTTTAGCTTTATCAACTTCAATACCTCTTTCTGAAATTTTATGACCAAGGACTATACCTTCATTCCCCATAAAGTGGCACTTCTCCCAATTCAAGACAAGATTAGTTTCTTCACATCTCTGTAAAACTCAATCAAGGTTGCTCAGGCAATCATCAAAAGAAGTTCCGTAAACGGAGAAATCATCCATGAAAACCTCAACAATCTTTTCACAGAAGTCAAAGAATATAGCAATCATACATCTTTGAAAGGTAGTAGGTGCATTACATAAACCAAAAGGCATACGACGATAAGCATAAGTTTCAAAAGGACAAGTAAAGGTGGTTTTCTCTTGATCTTCAGGTGACACATGTATTTGAGAGAAACCAGAATAACCATCTAGAAAGCAAAAGTGCGTATGCTTAGATAATCTTTCTAACATTTGATCAATAAAAGGCAAGGGGTAATGATCTTTCCTAGTAGCTTTATTTAATTTCCTAAAATCAGTTACCATCCTATAACCAGTTACAATTCTTTGTGGGATAAGTTCATTTTTATCATTAGGAACAACGGTAATACCTCCTTTCTTAGGAACACAATGAACAGGACTTACCCATCTACTATCAGCTATGAGATAAATTATACCTGCCTCCAGAAGCTTTAATATTTCAGTTCTTACCACAACCTTCATTTTAGGATTCAGCCTTCTTTGATGATCAACAACGGGTTTAGCGCCTGGCTCCATATGAATTTTATGTTGACATAAAGTGGGACTAATGCCCTTAAGATCATCAAGAGTATATCCAATAGCAGCACGATTGTGACGCCCCCGACTTAATCGTGCACTAATCATACACACAAATGTGCACGATCAAGCACAGGGACTCACGGGAAGATATCACAACACAACTCTAAAATCAAATATAAACGGAGATCCACATATTACAAGCCAGGGGTCACAAGGACCCGAATACATAAGTCATACACACAAATGATATCTGAGTACAGACATAGTTAGTCAAGGGTGCCTTAAGAGGGCTAGCACAAACAGCGACTCTAGATTGAAAAGGCGAAGGCATCCTGCCTAGGGCCTCCGATCCTACTCCTGGTCGGCTGGCTCAATCCAGTAGTACGTGCCGTCGGAACCCTCCTGGTAGTAAGCTCCTACGGTGGCATCTGGCTCCTGGGCTCCATCGTTGGTTTGCATCAAGTGGGTACGGGGAAAAGAATAGCAGAGCAACTGTGAGTACTCATCCAAAGTACTCGCAAGACTGACATCAGAACTATACTAATTATGCACTGGTATCAAAGGACTGGGGCTATATCTTTGGACTGAACTGCAGAATGCCAGAATAGAGGGGGAGAAGCCTAGCCTATCGAAGACTAGCATCTTCAAGCGGTCTTGCAACATTAGAAGAGTGCAGATTAGCATATTATAGTGGTGGTATAGTAGCATCGCAATGAGATACTTTCTTGACTCCCTGCGAGAAAGCGATCCCGAGAGCAGTAGTAATAGTTTAATATGAATCATCATCAATTTGTAGTTGTCATGGATCCAGATACAACTCTGAGCGTCCTATTACCGTGGACACGGCTATTCGAATAGAAAACTTCCCTGCAGGGGTGCACTACTGTTGCCCAACATGCTCGATCACATCTGGCCGGACACACTTGCTGGGTAATGCCCGGCCTCGGGTGATCGACACGACGCAGTCCTACCTAGGCTCAGCAGAGAGGTCAACACGCCGGTCTAAATCCTAAGTGCGAAGGGGTCTTGGGGCCATCGCCCTTTGCACTCCTGCACGTTGCGTGGCTGGTCGGGGCACAGGCGTGACACTGAATACACTAGTGACGTAACCAGCCCCACCCCAACGATCAGCCCGCATCTCTGAGCTCTGACGTCTGAAGAGCTTTCGGCTGATACATACGATGTAGAGGATCCCATAATCATTATCCCACGTGGTGGTAGTGCGTATAGGGCACGACGACCCACTCGTATCAAATACCTAGTTTCGTTAGGCGTATATAGTAACTCGCAGAGCCGATCAGAGTTTCTGTCGCTCCGACTTGATATAACTCGCGGGTACTCTTGAAGCCGACCCGTCTTTAATGTTGTTCTCTCGCGGGCACCCTTGGGGACAGCCCGACTTTAACAGTTTAAGTATTGCAGTAATGTAAACAACTCCGCGATCACACCTAGTGCGATCATGGCCCGGTAATAAGCATGGCATACGGACAAGGCGAAGGGCCACAGATGGAATAACAACATAGCTATCTAAGCAACATAGGACAGCAGGTACGGTATCAAATGCAGGCGATAAAAACAGGCTATGCATCAGAATAGGATAAAGCAAAGCAGCGGCAATTTCTAATGCAAGCAGGAGGGAGAAAGAATAGGAGATATCAGCATGCGTCAATGGGGGATTGCTTGCCTAGAAGCTCTATGGAGAGGGTCTGGTCGTCGGAAGGCTCCTCGTCGGGAGCATGGTCGTACTGCACTGTGTCGGCGTCAGTCTCGGCGTCTATTGGGAGAGAAGGAGGGGGAAGAAACAATAAATTCACAAAAAAATGGAATCATCATGCATGAGATGCCTAAATGATATGCAGATGAGCTATACTGCCTATCTAAGTGTTTTAGTTAATTTAGGAATTTGTTTGGATTTATTTCATTAAAGTTATGAACTATTCATTTATAAAAATCTGTCAAAAAGTTCCATGTTCACCTAGCTAGGAGTGTTGGACAGGCATTTTGATTACGTATTCAGATTCTTCATACCTTTCTGATCATTTTTCATATATAAATTATTTTCATATGACTTACGGTTTAATTTATATGATTTTTCAAAGTTTTAAACATTTTTTGGAATTAATTTAATTATGAAATATGAATTATCCAAAACAGTAAGGGATGACGTCAGCATGACATAGTGCTGATGTCAGCGGTCAACAATGGCGGTTGAATAGTCAAACCTGACCAGTGGGTCCCACTGGTCAGCCTCACAGTAGTTAATTAGGGATTTAATTTAATTAAATTAGGTTAATTAGTGTGGTGGGGCTACTGTCAGTGTCTAATTAGAGTTTTAATTAATTAATTTAATTAATTAACTGACTTCCTATTTATTTAAATTCGCTTAAATGGGCGGGACCCACACGTCAATGACATGGGGCCAGCCCAGTCAGCGTTGACTGGGTCAATGGGCCCAGTGGGTCCCAGGGTGAGTGGCTAGCGGTGGGGCCCGCGGCGCCACGTCAGACGCCGAGTCAGCGTCGGTCATCGAAGCTCTCCGGCGAGCCTGAGCGACGGCGACAACTCCGGCGAGCCCGGGATTTCTTTGTGGTGCTCCGTTTTGGGCGTTCTTGGGCTCTATCGAACGAGTGGAGCAGCGCACGTCGCGTGGGGTGACCGGTTGGACGCGGAGATGGCCGGAGTGACGCCGGTGACGATGGGTGGCGGTGGAGCTCTCGGGTATGTCATGGGCTAGCGGCTGCGGTGCGATTTAGCGCGCGCATTTGCGCTCATTTGAACGAGAGAGCAACGCCGCGTCGATCTAACCTACTAACGCGGGCTACGGTGGTCGGAAACGGTGGCAACGGCGAGCTTGGGCGGCAGGCAGAACATGGCACGGCGGTGAGCTAGCTAGGAGGAGGCATGCAGCGCGAGGAGAAGCACAGAGGGAGGGAGGAGCTCACCGAGCGGCTAAGTAAAGCCCGTGAGAGCTTTGGAGCTTAGAGGAGCTCGGGGACGATGGAGATCGCCGGTGACAGAGATGACGAAGCCGAGGTCGATCCTGTCCATGCGGTCCTCCCCGAGCTCGACGGCGAGGCGCAGACGGAGGAGTCGAGGACAGCGACGGCGTAGGACACGGCGGCGAGGCAATGCGGTGGCGGTGGCCGCGGAATCGAGCGAGGGATGGCGGTGAGCTTCGGGCGAGGTGGGGAGAAGGGGGAGGCGAGGCGCATGCGGGCGAGTGAGGGGGGCTAGGGTTTGGGGGAGGACGAGAGGGCCTCGGGGCTGCCCTTAACCTAGCCGGGGAGCCGTGGGATAGGCGATAGCACGACGGCCGTCGCCGTGTCGGCGGGCGCGCACGACAGCGTGCGAAGGAGGACGGTGATGCGCTTGGGCTGGGCCGCCAGACACTGTGCACTCGTGGCCCGGTTAAACAGTAAGTTGTTTCCCTTTTTCTTTTTCTATTTTCTGTTTTCTGTTTCAACTACTGTTTAGTTAATAGTTAGGCCTCTAATTGACTTTTGAAAAATGCAAGTGTTGCACATTTAAATACTAGGTAATATTTGACACTGCCAGAAATTGGTTTGGTGAATTAATTATTTCATTTGCAATTTGTATTAAATAAAATGGTGTTAAATGTTGCTGTGAGCTACTGTTTGAGGTTGTTAGAGTCACTTAGTGATTTTTAGTGATGTTGTTTTCCTGAACACAATTAGTTATGAATTATGTGCTATTTAATGAACATTTTTATTACCAGATTGGAGCAACTTTTATTTTCACTTTAATTTGAATTGAAAATTAAATTGAAATTTGAAATGAGATATGATGCAATGATGATCAAGACTAGTTAATCCTGCTGACTTGGCATTATCAAAAGGTGATCACTGTAGCATAATGACAGGGGGTGTTACAATTCTCCTCCTCTAAAAAAATTCTCGTCCTGAGTATTAAGAGGTAGGCTGAAAGAAGGCGGGATATTCTTCACGAAGACGATCCTCGCGTTCCCAAGTGGCTTCATCTTCAGAATGATTCGACCACTGGACTTTAAGGAACTTGATCGAATTTTGACGGGTTCGTCGCTCAACTTGATCAAGAATGCAGATCGGATACTCTGGATAAGATAGATCTTCTCGCAACTCAAGCATTTCATGATCCACAGCTCGGATAGGGTCCTTGAAGCAGCGTCGGATTTGCGACACATGGAAGACATCATGCACTTGGTAAAGGTTTGGCGGCAATTGCAACTGATAGGCCACTTCTCCTCGACGGGCGAGAATATAGAACGGGCCAATGTAGTGAGTAGCTAACTTGCCCTTGATTCCGAACCGATGAGTGCCCTTCAACGGAGTGACATGAAGGTAAGCTTTCTCGCCAGGTTGATAAACCATTACCTTGTGCTTTCTGTCATAGTTGCTCTTCTGACGAGACTGAGCAGCTTTTAGATGTTCACGAACAATGCGGACTTGCTCTTCAGCTTGTTGGATAATATCCGATCCGAAGAGTGAATGTTCTCCAGTTTCTGACAAATTCAGAGGGGTTCGACACTTAGGTCCATAAAGAACTTCGAACGGTGCCTTCTTCAGACTAGCTTGGTAGCTATTGTTGTAAGAGAATCGGCATACGGGAGAGATTCCTCCCATTTCTTACCGAATGAGATGACACAAGCTCGAAGCATATCCTCAAGCACTTGATTGACTCGTTCTACTTGTCCCTGAGACTGAGGATGAAAGGCGGTGCTAAAGGACAAGTGAGTTCCCATAGCTTCCTGGAAACTGCTCCAAAATCTGGAGGTAAAGAGGCTGCCATGATCTGAACTAATCTCCAACGGAACACCGTGAAGTGACACAATTCTGGAGACATATAAGTCTGCTAACTGACTAGCAGTGATAGTCTCCTTGACTGGAAGGAAGTGAGCAACCTTTGAGAATCGGTCGATGACGACAAAGATAGCATCATGACCCTTCTGAGATCTAGGAAAACCAGTAATGAAATCCATTTGGACTTTGTCCCACTTCCATTCAGGAATTTCAAGGGGTTGCAGAGTACCAGCAGACCTTTGATGTTCGGCCTTGAAGCGACGGCAAACGTCACACTCAGCAACATAACGAGCGATGTCTTCTTTCATACCAGGCCACCAGAATCTCTGATGAATGTCTTGGTACATCTTTGCGCTACCAGGGTGAATTGAGAGAGGCGTTTCATGTGCTTCTTTCATGGTTGTGGGTTGTAGGGACCACTAAGCGACCTTGGAAGAACAAACTGTCTTGGTCATCTAGGTGGAAGTCTGAATACTTCCCTTCACCAAGATATCGCTTAATCTTGTGGACTTTGGAGTCATACTTCTGCATACTTCTGATCATATGCTCGAGATTTGATTCAACAACCAGGGTATTGAGATGACCCTGTGGAACAATATGAAGATTCAACTTGAGAAGCTCTTCATAAAGCATAGGTTGCGTTTCCTGAACCATGAGGTTGTTGCAATAAGCCTTGCGGCTCAAAGCATCGGCCATTACATTAGCCTTGCCAGGAGTATACGAAATATTCATATCATAATCGGCTATTGTTTCGAGCCATCTCTGTTGACGGAGGTTCAAGTCGGGTTGAGTATACAGATACTTCAAACTCTGGTGATCCGTGTATATCTCGCAATGATTACCAAGGAGGTAATGTCACCACAGTTTCAGAGCATAAATAACTGCTGCTAACTCGAGATCATGCACTGGATAATTTTCCTCATGAGGACGCAATTGTCGTGAAGCATAAGCAATTACCTTGCATTCCTGCATTAGGACACAGCCTAATCCTTGACGAGAGGCATCACAGTAAATCATGAAGTCCTTCTGGGAATCCGGGGGTGCTAGCACTGGGGCAGATGTCAACTTATCTTTAAGCGTCCGAAAGCTTTCTTGACATTTTTCTATCCAATCAAATTTAACACCTTTGTGGAGCAGATCAGTCAATGGCTTTGCAATTTTGGAGAAGTTCTCGACGAATCGGCGGTAATAACTAGCGAGTCTGAGAAAACTCCTGACTTGCTTGACATTCTTCGGGGGAGTCCAGTCAAGAATAGCCTGAACTCGTTCTGGGTTAACGGCAATGCCATCCTTGGAAATCACATGTCCAAGGTAGGTTACCTCAGATAACCAGAATTCACACTTGGAAAACTTGGCATATAGTTGCTGTTCTCGAAGTTTCTCCAATACAAGACAAAGATGTTCGGCGTGTTCTTCTTCATTCTTCGAAAATATAAGGATATCATCCAAATAAACCACGACGAACTTGTCGAGGTAATCCATGAAGTTATAGTTCATCAAGCGAGAGAAGGTTGCTGGAGCATTAGTTAATCCGAATGACATGACGGTGTACTCGTATGATCCATAGTGAGTAACGAAAGCGGTCTTCAGGATATCCTCCTTGCGAACTCGGATCTGATGATAACCCAACCTCATGTCGAGTTTAGAGAACACAGAGGATCCAGCAAGCTGATCATAAAGATCGTTGATCCAGGGAAGTGGATATTTGTTCTGGATTGTTGCTTGGTTAATAGGCCGATAGTCCTGGACTAGTCGGTTAGTCCCATCCTTCTTCTTAACGAATAGAGAAGGTGCTCCCCAGGCAGAGGAACTTGGACGGATGAAACCCTTCTTAAGTGATTTGTCAATTTCTTCTTTAAGCTCGAGAAGTTCATGCGGAGGCATCTTATAAGGACGCTTCGCAATAGGGGTAGTGCCAGGTTACAAGTCGATGATGAACTTGACAGCTCTAACCGGGGGTATTCCTGGAAGTTCTTCCGGAAAGACATCCCAAAAATCACGAACGACTGGAACGTTCTCAATTCCCTCAAGAGGTGAAGCGTTTAAAGCATTTATAGCATATATTTGGGCTTCGGCATTCCGGGTAATGCGAGCGGTGTAGTTCACTATCTCATCGGAAGGATGAAGGAGTTGGACGGCTTTGGTGGCACAATTGATTGAAGCAATGTGAGCTTTCAACCAATCCATTCCCAGAATGAGGTCTATGGTGGAAGACTTCAGAACAATAGGGGAGGCAAAGAATTCTAATCCATCGAGTTCAATTGGGACATTGTGAGCCATCATAGAGGTGTGACAATGACCTCCAAGGGTATGGACAACTATTGGCAAGTTAATCTTTTCAAATGCAATGTCATGCGATAATGCAGATGCTTCTGACATGAATGAATGTGATGCTCCTGAATCAAATAAAACAGAAGCGGGTACTGAGTTAACGAGAAGGGTACCCATCACAGTAGCAGGCTGGTCCTGAACTTCTTCAATGTCAATATTGTAAGCATGTCCACGACCATAAGCAGCAGACCCAGTGTTATAGTTGCGGGTCTGATTGTTGCCACGACCATTGCCACGGCCATTACGAGGAAATGCCAACTGATTCTGAGTCTGGCGGCAGTCCTTGGCGAGGTGACCTGGATGGCGACACTTAAAGCACAGACCATCTTCAGGACGAAGAGGGGCATTGGGTGGAGCAGCTTGAGCTCTTGGCTGCCTCGGTGGTGGACGAGGCAGACGGGGTGCAGCATAAGAGGGTCTTGGCACAGGGGCAGCTGGACGGTACACGCTGTTGGGAATCCAGATGCGACGCTTCTGGGCTGAGCTCGAAGATGAACCCACATCATGATAGCGCTTCTGTGACTCCTTGTGCTCGATCTGAGCGGTCTCAATCCGGATAGCCTTGTTCACGAGACTGGCAAAGTCAGTGAAGTCTTGAGCAGCAAGGGCAAGCTTGAGGTCTGGGTGGAGTCCATTCAGAAACTTCTCCTGTCTACGAGCATCAGTGGCTATGTCTTCTTCAGCATAGCGGGATAAGTCAAGGAACTCCTGCTGATAGGCTTCGACAGACTTGTTGCCCTGAGTGAGATTACGGAACTCGGTCTTCTTCTGGTCCATGATTCCCTGAGGAATATAGCGAGCAAGGAAGGCAGTCTGAAACTTGACCCAAGTAGTGACTGTCCCAGCAGGCAGGGTACGCTTGTGAGTGTACCACCATTGAGCAGCGGGGCCCTTCAGGAAGTAGGTTGCAAAGGTGACAAGGTTGTCAGGGGCGACACTAATAGACTCCATCTCGAAGGCGATGTCGCAAAGCCAGTCATCGGCATCCAGTGGCTGTTCAGAGTTGCGGAACACATTGGGGTTGAGACGCACAAACTCCTGCAGAGTTATTGAGGTAGGGTTCTGGTTTTGATTGTTCAGGTGTGGAAACTGAGCCATAATCCCAGTCATAAACTGACGGTTCAGCTCGAACTGCTGCATCATAGCTGCCATATAGTCTGGCGGTCGTGGATGTTCAGGGGCACGACCATGACCACAACCACGAGCACCTGGCCTAACCATCCTGCTGAATTTCAACAGGGGGTAGTTTAGTAAAAACATCGGCAAGTGCATATAGACAAGCATGATGTAACATGACAATGAACAAATAGTGCAACAGATACATAATAGTAGTCAATAAAGACATACAGATCCGTACATAGAATCGGTTACATGCGGACAGCATAACGACGCAAATTTAAAAAGCTAGACATACTAGGCGGCGCGCAGGCACGCGGTGAGGAATACACAACGAGACATAGCAAAGGCTACATCAACGTCGGGGAAAACCACTGAAACAGGGTAACTGCAAGTGCGGACGATGAGTACTCAAGGCAGGAAAGTCCTGTTGTCCGTGTGCACTCTGATGCAGAACCCGGTCTCGAACTGGAAGAAGCGGTCCACGTGCAGGCGTGAGACCTCCAACAGTAGGCCAATCGATCCCTCCGGGCATCTGAGTCATGCGTGGGTAAAGGATGTACTCCGGATGTATCCCTACATGAACAGCTGGTAGCAACTATGTCATAGCATCGTAGAGACGTGCTCGAGTGGCAAACAACTCGACAGCAAGAGCCCGGTTAGCGCAATCCAGAGCCTGAGTGCGCTGAATCAAAACCTGCGGGTCATATCGACGACGCTCGTAAGGGGCACAGACAGTTGTGTAGTATCCGGTAGCATCTCCAGCAGGGGCATACGGGATGTATCGGAACTCAGAGGCATCCAAGCGACTGTGCTCTCCACGGAGACGTGCGACAGCAGAATAAGCGGCATCATGGACTGCCATCTCAATCGTCACGCCGATACCGTGAAAAATGTGCAACTCAGTCTCGGAGTTGTCCCTCTGATCAAAGATACGAACATCAGCATGGTACTGCTCCTGGTTGAACTCGCGATAATCCTCGTAGACCATGTACTCGGGGTACCAGCGGTAGCCTAGTCTGGTCAGGAGGGCGATCAGAACAGCTGGAAAACCAGTCGCATCATGAGCCCAAGTGCGACGTACAAGCTGTGTCGCGGGACGCGGCAGAAACAAATGATCCATCTAAAACAGAGGAAATTCAGGATTGTCAAATGACAGTGTGAGAAACATTTACTAACTTGGAGAGAAAGGTTAAACAAACTAATGGAAAAGAAAATGTGATTATCAGACTAATCATATCAATGGTAAGGAATAAGTACAGATAATCCAGCTCTCCGGGTGGATGTGATCACGAGAACCTAGTGTCGGAGTTAGCAAAATCATTTAACCCGAATAGAAGAGAATTCAGAGTCCCAGAGTATAGAAGAGGAATAAAAGATCCTGATACCACCCATTGGCGACGTGGGCCCGTAAGCCACACAACCATGTTAGTAAAATAGTTTTCGGGGAGACTAGACTCAACTCGACCAAGGAATCGGAAGGGGGCTTGCTACAGGCAGTCGGCTCTGATACCAACTTGTGACGCCCCCAACTTAATCGTGCACTAATCATACACGCAAATGTGCATGATCAAGCACAGGGACTCACGGGAAGATATCACAACACAACTCTAAACTCAAATATAAACTGAGATCCACATATTACAAGCCAGGGGTCACAAGGACCCAAATAGATAAGTCATACACACAAATGAATCTGAGTACAGGCATAGTTAGTAAAGGGTGCCTTAAGAGGGTGTGGCACCCGGCTCAGAGAGACCGGAATGCCCCGTATTCCAGCCCAGAGATCGAGGTAAGTCTTCTGGAATACGGCACTGCTCGGCATAGAACAAATCAGCTCTTTATTACAAAGGATAAGGTACAAGGGTCTGATGTTACAAAAGATCACATCGGCACGGCGACACTACGCCTGCTAAAGTAGCTCTATGCTAGCAGCGGAACAACTCGTAGCAGCGGAACAACGACGACGGTGGTGAACTCCACTCCGCAGGGACTCTGGCTGGGACACGATCTAGCTCGCACGAATGGAAAACTCGACAAACAATCAATCACGGCATCACCTGCAATCTGGCATGACACGCCAGGTCAGTACATTGAATGTACTTGCAAGCTCACAACAACCATAAACATCAAGGCAAGACAACAACATAGCATTAACAGGTTAACTTATTAACAACTACTATGAGGTGGAAACAATAACTAAGCAAGATATGATACTACTAGAATTACTGCTGAACCACCATCTCAAGAACCATCTCACTCTTGGCTATCCGGCCAAACAAATAAATCACCTCGATCACCTCGTGATCAATACCTCCACGTGATCACCTCGCGACCACACCACAAACTGAATGATCATCCTCAAGATTATCCCAATATCCTCATCATCATCCTGCCAAACTGTACTGCACAAATATATCAACATATAATTCATCTAATAAGTCATTCCGTCATGTGAGTGTTGATCGAACAGTGTGACCTAGTACGAACTTGTGCCCATGACCGAGGACGCGGCTATCGATAGATTAAATACACACTCTGCAGAGGTTAGCACACTGTACCCACATCACAGAACCCATGGCCTTGTGCTCCCATTCGGGTGGACCAACGGCGTTCCGACAAAACCAATCTACTGCTATGACACTCTCCCGGTCACTTCGACCAACTCCCCTTTGGGCTAAGTCATGGGTGGCCCCGATGTCACCTAGTGACACCCAACGGCCACCGTCGTGGCAAAACAAAAACGGTCCCAAACGGGGACAATGGATCCATACAACTCGGGCACACAAGGTTATCGCCGCCTACCGGGCCAGGGTAGCACGCACATATAACTTTCCCTAGTTGGAGGAACCAGCGAGAGGCATGACAATAGACTGCATTAGGGCCTTTCCATAAAGGCAAATGTGGCTGCACTAGAAAAGCCCAGTTCGGTGGCACCTGACCAACGAAATGACAGAATTTGTCCCCAAAGATAGATCTGTGATAACTGATACTCCAATATCATCTATCAACCTGTAATCCAAGTCATAGCAATATCCAACAAATAATCTAGATATAGTCATAACCTAATACTCCGAGGGTAGCATAACAACTGAGACCATGATGAATCCAAGAACCATGATGCTACTAATCCAATAGCAAGATCAAGATATTAACCAAAGATCCACATGATAACATCATATCCAAAATAATACTCCAAAGCATAATATCAAATACTATCATGTAAATAATATAAGCCACTAATAATCCAATGGCACATGGCATCCTCATAAGCTGCAGAATATTAGTCCTAGAACTCCAGGCAACATCATGGCAACAACAAGATCAAAAAATCACTCCGAGAAATGCCATGAACAAGTCATATGTAGCTAATGCAAATTTTAAGCAAGTTTAAATAAGTAAACCATGTCACTGCATTGCAATCATGCAAATGGAGGGTGTGGCTTGCCTGGGGTGGATGGATACACCGGGAGGAAGTGCGAGAAGCTCGCGGAAAGAATCGCCGGAAAACGTTCTCTCTCGGAGCGGCTGAATAAGGGCAAGGGCATAATGGTCATTTTTAGAATGTGACAACATCATTAAAATGATACCAATAGAACGGGCTCGACGAGACAAAGAAGTGGGCTTTGGAATCACCTCATTTGGAGTTGTGAGCAAAAAGTTATAAAGGTTTTTCTGCCAGGGACCCATTTGTAATTAAAATCATCACAAACAGGCCCTCAGCTGGAAAAACATAACGTGCCTTTGCTGAAATATGCTTTCCAGATAAGAAAGCGCATTTCTGCCCACAGCCGCACCAGTTTACGCTTTCGTTTAGGGAAAACGTATTCCTGGGAATACGCTTCCACTAATCCACGTCAGCGGGCCGGCCGGGTCAACGCGTAGAGACCGACGAGCGGGACCCACTGGCAGGGGGGTCATCGTCTTCGTCTTCTTCTCGCACGGGCCAGGCAGAGGAGAGGGGCGGCTCCCGACGGTGATTGCCGGAGCTCCAGGCCGTCTCCCGTGGCGCTCAGCCCATGGATGAGCTCAGCACGACGAGACGCACACACTGATCCCATCCACTGCCGGTGGGGTGGCCCGAGACGAAGATTGCCTTGACGCCGGCGGACGGTGGTGGTCCAGCGAGGAGGGATACGGCGCTCCGGTGCACCGGAGGAGGGGCTGAAGAGCAGAGGAGGCCCGCCGGGATCTGAGTGGTGCTATGGTGGTGATGGAATGGAGGGAGGGGCTCGGGCTCGCTCGGATTTGAGCAGAGGCCGTCGGCGGCCGAGGCGGCCATTGGACAGCTCGAGGCATCCTTGAGCTAGCTTGACTGGTCGGGGGCGCTACTGGGAATGAGAGGGAGTGGATGGTGAGGAGAGACGCGGCCGGGACGGCTTAAATAGCCGAGGGGAGGAGGTGCCGCGCTGGCGGCCGCCGCGGATGCGTGGCCGGAGCCGCGGACGCGTGGGCATGCAAGTGAGCTCAACGGTAGGCGACGGGAGCGTAACAGGGAGGTTCACGGGGCAGAGGCGACACCAGCAGCCTGGGGAGGAAGAATACGGGGCGGCAACAGAGGCGGTCGGCCACAGTGTGCTCGTGGCCATTGCTTTGGCTCGGTCCGGCGAGCAGCTAGCAGGGGAAGGGGGTCCAGAGGAGTGAGGTGGAAGAAGGAGGAGGGTGGTCGGCACCAGAGGACGCGCGAGGCTCGCCGGAGAGAGGGGCCCGAAGCAAAACGATGTTCTGGACGCGGCCACAGCGAGCAGAGCGCATGCGTAGGCAAAATCCAACGCGGTCACCACGCGACATGTCACGGGGAGGACAGGAGGGGCTGGCAAACCTTGTCTGGTGGCTAGTCCTTGCTCCCCAAGGGTTCCCAGGAGTGAAATATCTAGAGAAGGAGCCAGGGAGAGATGTGAGGCTTCAAGGAAAGTTTGTTGTAGCAAACTTGGCTGCACACCTGTGATCAACAAAGAAGGGCTAAGGGCCAAATAGGATGTCTGGGGTGTTTAGGTTAAGAAGGACTATGATCATGGGGGTTTTGGAAGGAAATGGACCAAAATTAAGCATAGTTGCTTTGCAGCTGCCATTATGGTACAGAATCAAGATTAGGATGGTGCACTCGCATAGATTAGCCACTTGAGCTCAAATGGGGTATATCATGATGATATGGACATATGAAGATGCTATAAAAATTTCATACCGAATGGACTTGCCAAAATGGTACTTCCCTCACAGCTATCCTCTTTGTGCAGAAACTTGGAATAATATTGGTGAGAAAATAGATTGCTTAAATGATCCCAAATTTTGTGGAGAGAGGTTTTATGGGTAGGAGCATGATCTGGTAATTTTTCAGAATTAATGAAGCAATATAAATTATACTTGCTTCACAACCTGAAAATATTAACAGAATCAAAGATTTGATCTTGTGCTCACATAGTTGATTGGATGGAGCTGAAAATTGGAGGAGTGTGATAATATGAGCACATGAAGGAGTGTGCAAAATTTCAAATCATTTTGATAACCCTAGCCAGTACTTCCTTCACAATGACTTCTATCTGACATAAACTTTGAAAAATTGCTGAGGAAGATTTGCTAGGCAAATTAAGTTGACTTTTGGCATGAGGCAATGATTTAGATGAAAGAGCATGCCCAAAAATTTTGGGAGCAAGAAAGAAAATATAGGTGGCACTTCCTTCACAGAAGACCACATTGGACAGAAATGAAGAAATAATATTGGGGAATTAATTTTGAACTGGACAAGGATGGTTTGGACATATTTGGGGTATATATGATCCAAACAATTTATGAAAATTATTTGGGAATTTTGGTAGTGACAGAAATATAGGTTGCTTCACAACCTAGGGCAAATAGGGTTATTCCTTTAATAGAAAAAGGAATATTCCTGAGAAAAAGAATTTTGAGGTTGAGCTAGAATGGAGATGACATGATCTTGGGATAGATTTGAGAATGATGAACCACTTGGAGGAGAACAAATGAGGGTCTCCCAGGTTTCAAGTCCACAGATCCACTCCAAAAAGAAAATCAGGGCAAAAACCAAATAAATCAAAAAGAAAAAGAAAGGGCCAAAAACCAGGGTGTTACAGAGGGCTAGCACAAACAACGACTCTAGATCGAAAAGGTGAAGGCCTCCTGCCTAGGGCCTCCGATCCTACTCCTGGTCGGCTGGCTCAATCCAGTAGTACGTGCCGTCGAAATTCTCCTGGTAGTAAGCTCCTGCGGTGGCGTCTGGCTCCTGGGCTCCATCGTTTGTTTGCATCAAGTGGGTATGGGGAAAAGAATAGCAGAGCAACCATGAGTACTCATCCAAAGTACTCGCAAGACTAACATTAGAACTATACTAATTATGCACTGGTATCAAAGGAATGGGGCTATATCTTTGGACTGAATTGCAGAATGCCAGAATAGAGGGGGAGAAGCCTAGCCTATCGAAGACTAGCATCTTCAAGTGGTCTTGCAGCATTAGAAGAGTGCAGATTAGCATATTATAGTGGTGGTATAGTAGCATCACCCTGAGATCCTTTCTCGACTACCTGCGAGAAAGCGATCCCGAGAGCAGTAGTAACAGTTTAATATGAATCATCATCAATTTGTAGTTGTCATGGATCCGGATACAACTCTGAGCGTCCTGTTACCGTGGACACGGCTATTCGAATAGAAAACTTCCCTGCAGGGGTGCCCTACTGTTACCCAACACGCTCGATCACATCTGGCCGGACACACTTGCTGTGTAATGCCCGGCCTCGGGTGATTGACACGACACGGTCCTACCTAGGCTCAACAAAGAGGTCAACACACCGGTCTAAATCCTAAGTGCGAAGGGGTCTTGGGCCCATCGCCCTTTGCACTCCTGCACGTTGCGTGGCTGGTCGGGGCACATGCGCGACACTGAATACACTAGTGCGTAACCAGCCCCACCACAACGATCAGCCCACATCTCTGAGCTGTGACGTCTGAAGAGCTTTCGGCTGATACATACGACATAGAGGGTCCCATAACCATTATCCCACGTGGTGGTAGTGCGTATTGGGCACGACGACCCACACAGATCAAATACCTAGTTCCGTTAGGCGTATTTAGTAACTCGCGGAGCTGATCAGAGTTTCTGTCGCTCCGACTTGATATAACTCGCGGGTTCTCTTGGAGCCGACCCGTCTTTAATGTTGTTCTCTCGCGGGCACCCTTGGGGCCAGCCCGACTTTAACAGTTTAAGTATTGCAGTAATGTAAACAACTCCGCGATCACACCCAGTGTGATCATGTCCCGGTAATAAGCATGGCATACGGACAAGGCGAAGGGCCACAGATGGAATAACAGCATAGCTATCTAAGCAACATAGGACAGCAGGTACGGTATCAAATGCAGGCGACAAAAACAGGCTATGCATTAGAATAGGATAAAGCAAAGCAGCGGCAATTTCTAATGCAAGCAGGAGGGAGAAAGAATAGGAGATATCGGCATGCGTAAATGGGGGATTGCTTGCCTAGAAGCTCTGCGGAGAGGGTCTGGTCGTCGGAAGGCTGCTCGTCGGGAGCGTGGTCGTACTCCACTGCGTCGGCGTCGGTCTCGGCGTCTATCGGGATATAAGGAGGGGGAAGAAACAATAAATTCACGGCAAAAATGCAATCATCTTGCATGAGATGCCAAAATGATATGCATATGAGCTATACTGCCTATCTAAGTGTTTTAGTTAATTTAGGAATTTGTTTGGATTTATTTTATTAAAGTTGTGCACTATTCATTTATCGAAATCAGTCAAAAAGTTCCATGTTCACCTAGCTAGGAGTGTTGGACAAGCATTTTGATTACATATTCAGATTCTTCATATCTTTCTAATCATTTTTCATATATAAATTATTTTCATCTGACTTACGGTTTAATTTACATGATTTTTCAAAGTTTTAAACATTTTCGGGAATTAATTTAATTATTAAATATGAATTATCCAAAACAGTAAGGGATGACATCAGCATGACGTAGTGCTGACGTCAGCATTCAACAGTGGCGATTGAATAGTCAAACCTGACCAGTGGGTCCCACTGGTCAGCCTCACAGTAGTTAATTAAGGATTTAATTTAATTAAATTAGGTTAATTAGGGTGGTGGGGCCTATTGTCAATGTCTAATTAGAGTTTTAATTAATTAATTTATTAATTAACCGATTTTCTATTTATTTATATTCGCTTAAATGGGCGGGACCCACATGTCAGTGACACGGGGCTAGCCCAGTCAGCGTTGACTGGGTCAATGGGCCCAGTGGGTCCCAGGGTCAGTGGCTGAGCGGTGGGTCCCGCGGCGCCACGTCGGACGCCGAGTCAGCGTTGGTCACCGGAGCTCTTCGGCGAGCCCGAGCGACGTCGACAACTCCGGCGAGCCCGAGATTTCTCTATGGTGCTCCGTTTTGGGCGTTCTTGGGCTCTATCGAACGAGTGGAGCAGCGCGCGTCGTGTGAGGTTACCGGTTGGACGCGGAGATGGCCGGAGTGACGCCGGCGACGACGGGTGGCGGTGGAGCTCTCGGGTATGTCACGGGCTAGCGGCTGCGGTGCGATTTAGCGCGCGCATTCGTGCTCATTCAAACGAGAGAGCAACGCCGCCTCGATCTAACCTACTGACGCGGGCTACGGTGATCAGAAACGGCGGCAACGGCGAGCACGGGCAGCAGGCAGAACATGGCATGGCGATGAGCTAGCTAGGAGGAGGCATGCGCCGCGAGGAGAAGCACAGAGGGAGGGAGGAGCTCACCGAGCGGCTAAGTAAAGCCCGTGAAAGCTTTGGAGCGCAGAGGAGCTCGGGGACGACGGAGATCACCGGCGATAGAGAAGACGAAGCCGAGGTCAATCCCGTCCATGCGGTCCTCCCCGAGCTCGATGGCGAGGTGCAGACGAAGGAGTCGAGGACGGCGACGGCGTAGGACACGGCGGCGAGGCAATGCGGTGGCGGTGGCCGCGGAATCGAGCGAGGGACGGGGCGAGCTTCGGGCGAGGTGGGAAGAAGGGGGAGGAGAGGCGCGTGCGGGCGAGTGAGGGGGGCTAGGGTTCGGGGGAGGACGAGAGGGGCTCGGGGCTGCCCTTAACCTAGCCGGGGAGCCGTGGGATAGGCAATAGCACGACGGACATCGCCGTGTCGGCGGGCGCGCACGACAGCGCGTGAAGGAGGACGGCAATGCGCTTGGGCTGGGCCGCGAGACACTGTGCACTCGCGGCCCGGTTAAACAGTAAGTTGTTTCCCTTTTTCTTTTTCTATTTTCTGTTTTCTGTTTTCTGTTTCAACTACTGTTTAGTTAATAGTTAGGCCTCTAATTGACTTTTGAAAAATGCAAGTGTTGCACATTTAAATACTAGGTAATATTTGACACTGCCAGAAATTGGTTTGGTGAATTAATTATTTCATTTGCAATTTGTATTAAATAAAATGGTGTTAAATGTTGCTGTGAGCTACTGTTTGAGGTTGTTAGAGTCACTTAGTGATTTTTAGTGATGTTGTTTTCCTGAACACAATTAGTTATGAATTATGTGCTATTTAATGAGCATTTTTTTGCCAGATTGGAGCAACTTTTATTTTCACTTTAATTTGAATTGAAAATTAAATTGGAATTTGAAATGAGATATGATGCAATGATGATCAAGACTAGTTAATCCTGCTGACTTGGCATTATCAAAAGGTGATCACTGTAGCATAATGACAGGGGGTGTTACAACGGTGCTTCTTCAGGGTTTTAAGTAATCTCTTTTCTTCATGCTCTGAAAGATTAGCACTAATAATAACAGGATATATCTTCCTTTCATCAAGATAAGCATATTTAAGTGTATCAGGTAATTGCTTTAATTCAAACACAGGATCACCCTTGGGTGGAGGTGGATCTCCCAAGGTTTCAACAGGCAAATTATGTTTCAGGATAGGTGCTTGTTTAAAGAACAACTCATCTATTTTATTTCTTTCTTTCATATTCATATCATTCTCATGGTCTAGCAAATATTGTTCTAAAGGATCAGTAGGAGGTACAACAATAGAAGCAAGACCAATAATTTCATCTTTACTAGGTAATTCTTTATCATGATATTGTCTACTAAACTTAGAGAAATTAAATTCATGAGATATATCACCAAACTTAACTCTAACCTTCTCTTTAACACAATCAATTTCAGCATTAACGGTATTCAAGAAAGGTCTACCAAATATAATGGGACAAAAATTATCTTGTTGTGAACCAAGTACTAAGAAATCAGTAGGGAATTTGATCTTACCACACAAGACTTCAACATCTCTAACAATCCCAAGTGGTGTGATAGTATCTCTGTTTGCAAGCTTAGTAGTAACATCAATATCTTCAATCTCAACAGGTGCAATATCATTCATTACTTCTTGATATAAAGAAAATGGAATAGCACTCACACTAGAACCCATATCACATAAGCCATGATAGCAATGATCTCCAATCTTAATAGAAACAACAGGAATGCCAACTACGGGATTATTCTTATCTAGCATATCTCGCTCATTTCTAGCAGGTTTAGCAATTCTAGCAGCCTCATCGCAAAAGTAAATAACATGCCCATCAATATCATCAACCAAAAGATCTTTAACCATTGCAATATTTGGTTCAACTTTAATTTGTTCAGAAGGTCTAGGCGTTCTTATATTACTTTTATTAACCACAGTTGAAGCTTTAGCATGTTCCTTAATCCTAACAGGGAAAGGAGGTTTCTCAATATAAGCAGTAGGCACAACTGGATCAACATTGTAAACAATTGTTTTTTCTTTAACACTGACAGGTTCTTCATTAAATTCAATAGGTGGATGATATTTAAACCATTTCTCCTTAGGGAGATCAACATGAGCAGCAAAAGATTCACAAAATATAGCTACTATCTCAGAGTCAAATCCATATTTAGTACTAAACTTATGAAAAGCATCGGTTTCCATAAAAGATTTAACACAATCAAACTCAAGATTTATACCTGACTCGTTACCTTTGTCGATTTCCCAATCTTCAGAGTTACCTTTAATTCTTTCCAGAAGAACCCATCTGAATTCAATAGTTCTCTTCATAAAGGAACCAACAGAAGAAGTATCGAGCATGGATTGATTATTATGAGAAAGTCGAGCATAAAAGTTTTGAATAATTATTTCTCTTGGGAGCTCATGATTGGGGCATGTGTGCATCATATACTTAAGCCTCCCCTAAGCTTGAGCGATACTTTCTCCTTCACGAGGCCAAAAATTATTTATATAATTCTGATCACGATGAACCAAATGCATAGGATAAAATTTCTGGTGAAATTCCAGCTTCAACCGGTTCCAATCCCATGTTTCAGTATCATCACATAGCCTATACCATGTCAATGCCTTTCCCTCCAAAGATAAAGGGAATACTTTCTTCTTAACTCCATCTCCTGATAGACCTGCAAGCTTAAACAATCCACAAATTTCATCCACATATATCAAGTGCATATCAGGATTAGCTAGCATTTTCTCCACCATACCCGAAGGAATTTCATAATAAATATTTTCAGTAGGTTCGGTAGGTTGAGGAGCAACTCTCAATACTTCCAGTCGAGGTGAAGATACTCCGAACAGGCCCCTCAAAGGATTACTTTCCATAGTGATAAGTGACAGTTAATTTCAGCACGTAATATAAATGTTTCCTTACCAAATTCCACTCACCAAAAGCACTTCACTCCCCGGCAACGGCGCGAGAAAAGAGTCTTGATGACCCACAAGTATAGGAGGTCCATCGTAGTCCTTTCGATAAGTAAGAGTGTCGAACCCAACGAGGAGCAGATGGAAATGATGAGCGGTTTTCAGCAAGGTATTCTCTGCAAGTACTGAAAGTAGTGGTAACAGATAGTTTTGATAGCAAGATAATTCGTAACAAGTAACAAGTATAATAAAGTGCAGCAAGGTGGCCCAATCCTTTTTTATAGCAAAGGACAAGCCGAAACAAACTCGTATAATAAGCAAAGCGTTCTCGAGGACACAGAATTTTATCTAGTCACTTTCATCATGTTTGTTTGATTCGCGTTCGCTACTTTGATAATTTGATATGTGGGTGGACCGGTGCTTGGGTGATGTTCTTACTGGAACAAGCCTCCCACTTATGATTACCCCCTCTCACAAGCATCCGCAACTATGAAAGAAGAATTAAGATAACTCTAACCATAGCATGAAACATATGGATCCAAATCAGCCCTTACGGAATAGCGCATAAACTAGGGTTTAAGCTTCTGTCACTCTAGCAACCCATCATCTAATTACTAATCCACAATGCCTTCCCTTAGGCCCAAAGATGGTGAAGTGTCATGTAGTCGACGTTCACATGACACCACTAAAGAAAGCACAACATACATGTCATCAAAATATCGAACGAATACCAAATTCACATGATTACTTATGACAAGACTTCTCCCATGTCCTCAAGAACAAAAGTAACTACTCCCAAATCGTATTCTTGTTCAAGATTAGAGGGGTATTGAATAGCATTAAGGATCTGAACATATAATCTTCCACCAAATAAACCAACTAGCATCAACTACACGATCTAATCAACACTACTAGCAACCCACATGTACCAATCTAAGGTTTTGTGTGACGCCCCCGGCCCGACCATGAACTAATCATACACGCAAATGCGCATGATCAAGCCCAGGGACTCACGGGAAGATATCACAACACAACCCTAGACACAAAATAAAATAATACAAGCTTTATATTACAAGCCAGAGGCCTCGAGGGCTCGAATACATAAGCTCGAGTTACACAAGAGTCAGCGAAAGCATTAGATATCTGAGTACAGACAAAAAATAGAGAAAGATGCCTTAAGAAGGGGAAAACAAACATCGACTCTGATCAAAAGAGGCAAAGCCTCCTGCCTGGGAGCCTCCTAAACTACTCCTGGCCGTTGGTCTCCACGTAGAAGTAGGCTCCGCTGGGGTAGTAGTAGTCGTCGACTGGGGCAGCTGGCTCCGGGGCTCCGTCATATGATCGCAGCAATCGGGTATAGGGAAAAGAGGTAGCAAAGCAACCGTGAGTACTCATCCAAAGTACTCGCAAGACTTACATCAGATCTATGCTAAGTATGCATCGGTATCAAAGGGAAGGGGCTGTATCTGTGGACTATATTGCAGAAATGCCAGAATAGAGGGGAAGGCCTAGCCTATCGAAGACTAGCATCTTACAGTGACTTACAACATTAGAAGAGTGCAGATTAGGAGCATAACAGAAAGTAAACAAGCATGTAGTAGCAAAGCCCAGAGATCCTTCCTCGACTCCCTGCGAGAAAGCGATCCCGGAGCTTACAATTAATTAACATGTATCCAGTTCAAGTTGTAGTAGATCGGGATACAACACTGAGCGTCCTGTTACCGTGGACACGGCTATTCAAATAGATAACTTCCCTCCAGGGGTGCACTACTGTTACCCAACACGCTCGATTAACTCTGGCCGGACACACTTTTCTCGGTCATGCCCGGCCTCGGCTGATCGACACGACGTAGTCCTACCTAGGCACAATAGAGAGGTCCCCGCCGGTCTACATCCTAAGTGCTCAGGGGTCTTGGGCCCATCGCCCTTTGCACTCCGGGTCGTTGCGTGCAGGGTGAAGCCAGGCACCACCCCTGTGCTGGATGGCGCCGGTCCATCCCGGGCGCAATGCTGAACTGGATGTCTGACAGAGCTTTCGGCTGATACATAAGGCGCCGAGGGCCCCATTAAACCATTATCCCATGTGGTGGTAGTGCGTATAAGCCAGTGGCCAACTCAGATCAAATACCCAAATCCGTTAGTGCATTGGGAGCTCGCGGTGACGATCAGTGCTCCTGTCGCCCCGTCTCGAGGAAGTGCAACAAGGGTTAGGCCCATCCCTCTCTAGGGCGGTCTCTGCCTTCCTGGCCGCGCCTCGTAATTATCTCGCGGGTACCCTCCAGGTCAACCCGACTCTCAAGAGACTGTCGGGAACTCAGGTCCACCTCTATCGAGGTGGTACCACCTGTCCCTCCAGTCCCGCAGTAACAGTTAAAAGGGGCAACAGTTAAAGGTAACCGTGTGTCCGTAACATCAAGGGGGTAATCCGAGGAATCACCCTTGATGGATTCCCACGCGATGCTACCGTCAAGGTGAACCCGGAGGAATCACCCTCGATGGATTCACACTTGAGGGGTTGCACGACAGAGGCGTCATCGGAGGTGGTGAAAGAGGAATCACCCTCGATAACCCATAACCGACTAGCTATGCTACAGAGATATCATCAGGAGTGAGGTAGGAGGTATCACCCTCGGCACTCGATATTAGCTCTGCAGAGTCGTACAACTAAGAGGGTGTGTGGTGCTGTGTCGGTCTCGGCACATCGATCACATTGATCGAGTCATCGGTGGTAAAGCATGGCAACAAGGACAAGGGTGTGGGGCCATTGATGGATCACTAACCAACCTATACTAAGCATTTAGGATAATAGGTAATGTATCAACAGTAGGTTACAAAATCAGGCTATGCATCAGAATAGGAGCAATCAATAACAGTAGCAAATTCTAATGCAAGTACGGGGAAGAAGGAATAGGTGATATAGGAATGATCAAGGGGGTTTGCTTGCCTGGAAGCTCTGCTGAAAAGGAAGCAGGGTCGTCGGTGACGTAGTCGATCACAGGAGCAGCGTCGGTCTCGGGGCTATCGGAGAGAAGAGGGGGAAGAAACAATAAATATAAAGCAAACAAATGCACGCAGATGCTTGGCATGGCAATAGGCTGTGCTAGGGGTGCCCTAACGCAGAGCTAGGTATTTTAAACGGAGCGGGAAAATATCCGGGAATATTTTCCCAGCTCCGGGCAGTAATCGGTATATTGAACCGGAGGGGAAAGTTCCATGTTCATAATGTTAGAGGGGTGTGGTAGGTATGTGGATGACATATTCAGATTCGTCGTATTTTTCTGATCATTTTTCATATATAAATTATTTTCATATTTTCTCTGATTTTTCAAAGTTTTAACAATATTATGAAATTATTTAAATTACTAAATTCGGCAGAAATGAATTATGACGCCATCATGGCGTCAGCACAGCATCAGCGGTCAACGAACCCGCTAACTAGTCAAAAGGGCCCACGCGGGACCCACTGGCATTGACTGGGCACTTCCTAGTCAGCCGTTGACTGAGTCAACAGGGCCCGTGGGGCCCTTTGCCAGTGACCCAGAGGGCCCACCTATCGGGCCATGTCGGCACCGTTGCCGGAGTTGCTCCAGCGACCCAAATTCATGGCGGCGCGATTGAGAGGTGGCCGGGATTCGCCCACAGATGGTTTTCGGACCTGCGGTTGGGCTCTACGGGACACCCACGATGCGCCGTGTCGGATGGGGGCAGTGGCAGGAGCGGAGGTGGCCGGAGGCGAGCGCCATGATGATGGCAAGCGGCGGCGGTCGTCGGGTGAACTCGGGCTCATCGACACAGGGCATGGCAAGCGACGGGGCCAGCCCTGCTAGGTTCCTGGAGTGCCCAGGAACACGTTGCGGGGGTCAGACGTGGTTGGCACTCGCGATGGCTACGACGATGGAGTAAATAGTGGCGGCGAGCTCATGGCTCCGGTGAGGGCTAGCTAGCAAGGGCGCAGGGGCTCAGAGAGAGGGGGAGGAAGAGGCGGCCGCTCACATCATTGAAGGGAAAGCTCGAGGAGGCCGACGGTGGTCCGATGCGGTGAATCAAAGCGATAGCTGAGGCGGGTTCCGATGAGGGGAACGACGGTGTGGGACGGCCCAGGTGCTCGGCGGCTTCAGGCTAGTGGTGCAAACGACGAGGACGAGCCCGACGGAGCTTCTGGGCACCCTGGCGGAGCGTGGGGGCGATGGTGGCTGCGAGCTTTAGTGGTGCACGGCCATGGTGGCGCTCGGTAGGGAGGGACAGAGAGGAAGGAGAGGGGAGGACTGAGGCCAGGGGGCAGGGGGTGCAGGGCGCTACCCCTATCCACCCGGTGACGCGGGAGCGCGCTGGCGCGCTAGAACAGAGGGGGGCCAGGGAGCGAGCGCGCGCGCGTGCGGTGGCGACGACAGCGAGGAGGGGGCTGTCAGGAGGTTGAAGGAGATGCGGGATGGGCTGGGCCTTGGCACTGTGGACTAAGGCCTAGTGCCAGGGCCCTTTTTCTTTTTCTGTCTTTTGCCCTTTTCTGATTTCTTTAAAACAGTGAGCATTTGCAATTTATCCAGCCACCAAAAGACTTTGCAAAATTATGGAGCTTGGCCAATAAAATATATTGCAATATTAGGCACTGCCATAAAAAGTTTGGAGGCATGACAATTTCATTTGAATTTTGTATAATTGAAAATGGATTAAATGCTACTGGTTTGGTACCATTTTTGGATGTTACGATCAAATTTGGAAGTCAATTAATGTGAGTTTTATTTTTACAATTGCTTTGGAATTATTTGCAATATTATGAACATTTTTGTTCTACTATTTGGACAACTTTTAATTTTGACTTTGTTTTAAATTTGAATTTGAAGTTGGATTATTCTCTAAATGCAATTTATTTAGGATGGTCATGATGACATGGCAATTTAATTGGCTTAATGACAGGGTTGAGATCTGGGGATGTTACATTTTGAGACAAAGATTGAATACAAGAGATGAACTAGGGTTTGAGATGAGATGGTGTTGGTGAAGATGTTGATGAAGATTGGTCCTCCCACGATGATAGGATCATTGGTGATGTCGATGGATTCGATTTCCCCCTCCCGGAGGGAAGTATCCCCGACGGAATCGCTCCGCCGGAGAGCAAAATAGCTCCTGCCCAGGTTCCGCCTCGAGACGGTGGCGCTTTGTCCTGAAAGTCTTCTTCTGATTTTTTCTAGGGCAAATGGCTTCATATAGCAGAAGGAGGGGGCGGAGGCCTGCCATGGGCCCCACAAGCTTGGGGGCGCGCCCCCCAGGCTTGTGGCTGCCTGGTGGGTCCCCTCCTATTGATTCTTTCGCCAATATTTTTTATATATTCCAAAATAATTCTCCGTAAATTTTCTGGTCATTTGGAGTTGTGCAGGATAGCTATCTCTGTTTCACCCCTTTCAGGTCCAGAATTCCAGCTGTCGGCAATCTCCCTCTTCATGTGAATCTTGCAAAATAAGAGAGAAAAGGCATAAGAATTGTACCATGAAGTGAAATAATGATAAAAAAATATAATAATTATTAGTAGGAAATCATGATGCAAATTGGACGTATCAAACGTCATCTGTAACAAGGGACTAGGGACTAGATAGCTCAAGAGTAGGATTTGCTCCTCCGACGATGAAGAGATATTCTTAGGGCCCTCTCGGTGTGGTGGCATCCATCATCGTCTGGTCAAACACAGGTGACTAGGTCACAGGGATGTCGAAACATGTCAACGAGAAAGAAGAACAAAATCGGTAGCGAGGAGACCGATATAATGAGCATGAGAATGACTCAAGGGGATACAATATATCTCACCTCGGGTTTTGTAACATATCGTGAAGCAAAGGGAATAGCATATGATAACCAAAGGTTCACTCGAATATTATTGAACAATTCATGATAATTTATAGGCTTCCCCTTGGTCGGCGGCGCACCTCGGGTTCCATTGGAGTGGGGGAGGGACTCCTCCTCCCCCTTGTCCATCGCACCAAGGAGGGAGTCCTTCCCTTCTTGTGTGGCGCCCCCTACTCTCCCCTACATTTATATATACTAGAGGTTTTGGCCCTTGGAGACACACAAGTTTTGGAGCCTCCTCTAGTTCTCTAGTTTCAGTTCTAATTTAGAGTTGAGCTTGATTAGAGCTAGACCTAGTTCTCTCTAATCCTCATAATAGAGAAGCCCCGTGTGGTTCTCTTCCTCTTCCTCTAATTCTCCAGTGATGATTAGCTCTGGAAGGCGAAATGCTGCCGGATCGTAAAGCTCGAACGCGTGTGATACGTCTCCAACGTATCTATAATTTTTGATTGTTCCATGCTATTATAGTATCAATCTTGGATGTTTTATATGCAATTATATGCCATTATATATCATTTTTTTGACTAACCTATTAACCCAGTGCCCAGTGCCAGTTGTTGTTTTCTACTTGTTTTTTCCTTTTCAGAAAATCATTATAAAAAAGTGTCCAAATGAGAAAAAAACTTTGGATTAATTTTTTCTGGACCAGAAGAGACCCACAAAGCTTCGGGAGAAGACCAGAAGAGCCACGAGGAGGCGGCAAGCCTGGAGGGCGCCCCCCAAGCTTGTGGGCCCCTCGTTGCCCCTCCTGACCTAATTCCAGCGCTATAAATTCCCAAATATTCCCAATATACCAGAGAGACAGAAGAGAAAACCTTTCCGCCGCCGCAAGCCTCTGTTCTTCCGTGATCCCATCTGGAGGCCTTTTTCGGTACTCTGCCGGAGGGGGAATCGATCACGGAGGGCTTCTTCATCAACCTTGCTGCCCTTCCGATGATGTGTGAGTAGTTTACCATAGACCTACGGGTCCATAGCTAGTAGCTAGATGGCTTCTTCTCTCTCTTTGATCTTCAATACCATGTTCTCCTCGATGTTCTTGGAGTTCTATCTGTTGTAATCTTCTTTTGTGGTGTGTTTGTTGGGATACGATGAATTGTGAGTTTATGATCAGATTATTCATGAGAAATATTTGAGTCTTCTTTGAACTCTTTTATGCATGATTATTATAGCTTTGTATTTCTCTCTGATCTATCAATTTGGTTTCACCTACTAGATTGATTTGTCGTGCAATGGGAGAGGTGCTTTGTGATGGGTTCAATCTTGCGGTGCTCAATCCCAGTGATAGAAGGGGACATGACACGTATTTGTATTGTTGCCATTAAGGATACAAAGATGGGGTTTAATCATATTGCTTGAGTTTACTTTGTCTACATCATGTCATCTTGCTTTAGGTGTTACTCTGTTTCATACTTAATACCCTAGATGCATGCTGGATAGCGGTCGATGGTTGGAGTAATAGTAGTAGATGCCGGCAGGAGTCGGTCTACTTGTCTCAGACATGATGCCTATATACAAGATCATTGCCATCAATCCATCATAATTATTTGCTTTTCTATCAATTGTCCAACAGTAATTTGTCTACCCACCGTATGCTATGTGTTAGAGAGAAGCCTCTTGTGAAAACTATGGCCCCGGGTCTCTTTATCATATATAAAAAACCCTAAAAATACCTTGCTGCAATTTATTTACTTTTATTTATTTAGTATTTTAGTTTATCTATTTATCTCTATAAGATTTAATCCTTGCAAATAACCGCTAAGAGGATTGACAACCCTCTTATTTGCGTTGGGTGCAAGTGTTTGCTTTTTTGTGTGCAGGTGCGCTTAACAGAATTTTGCTTGGTTCTCCTACTAGATTGATAACTTTGGTTCTTAACTGAGGGAAATACTTATCTCTACTATACTGCATCATCCTCTGCTCTTCGGGGAAATACCAACGCAGTCTACAAGTAGCAGGAAGAATTTCTGGCGCCGTTGCCGGGGAGACATCATCAAAATTACCAAGTACCTTCGCATAAACTATCATCCACTTGCATTTATTTTATTTGCCTTTTATTTGCATTTGCCTCTCGTTTTCATTTCCCCCACTTCTAAATTTTTTTACAAAACACAAAAATATTTTTATTTGCTTGTTTGCTTCACCATTATGGCTAGTTCTTCGCTTGTTACTCACTGGTACAGCGAGCTGCTATACAAACGGTTTTTAACGCCTTTTCACGACGGAGTTTTAAACCGTCGCCTTGCATGTGTGTGTGATCGGGGGGTCTTCCCACACGATCCAGAAACCGTTGGCGATAGGGTGCACGCAAGCATACGTTTCGCAGAACTAAGCGTATGCGATGCCCGATCTATGCCAAAAGCGACTCATCACACAACTGTTTGTGATCTATCGAATATCCCAAACACTCCATCCTTGCTACTCATGTGTGCTCGCATTACCATCGCACTCGGTATTCTTTGGTGCAACGTTTATGATGCGCGCCCCATCACAAACAGTTCACGATTGTAAAACGTGTATGATAAGTAGGCTATTACACACATTCACTTCTCCCGAACCGTATGCGATATATAATTAAGAAGATTAGTTAATCATCGTATGAGTGTCGGATAGGATTATGAAACATCGGACTGTCGTACCATTGTCGTACAGGGTAACTATCACACACGCTATTCCGTGGTGCAAACATTTATGATGCGTACGACATCAGAAACAATTCATGATTGTAAAGCGTGTACGATAAGGCGACTATCACAAACATTTAGTTTTCTCGCACCGTTTGTGATATAGTCTGGCATAACACACGCTTTGCAAACGGCAACTGTGTGCATGGTCGCACATGTTTCCTCTCTGTGAACCATGTCGGATTATGATGTATATCACACACGATGTACTTTATAGACCGTGTGCGCCGTAATGACCTGCAGAGCGTATTTTCACCCTAATTGAATCGCTGCTATTTAAAATTATATCGAATTTGAATTTGAAAGTAGGCTATAACTTTATTCATATCCATCAGGTTCAACAACCAAAGCATTATTCGATTCATAGGTACATATGTTCAAGAGTTACATTAAAAAAAAGAATTACATATGCACCAAATAAAGAATGATGAACCAGGGTTGTATACTTGTACTATTACAGACGGTAAAGAAAGAGAAACACATTCTGGTTGCTGAACAAGGTGAAGCGGAATGCCCATATTGTGCCATCCTCCATGCAGAAGGCACGCACGACTCTAGTCCAACCCTTTGTGATGGCCGACCGCCCATCCTTCACTGTCTTCATGACGACATCTAGATAGTCATTGTGTTCTGATAGAAATACTTTAACCTTTGCATGCCCACCAATCATGTAGTTTGAGAGGTAATCTTAAGTAAACTGCTTTGGGAACCACTGCAAAGGAAGAAGATTCAGACATTGTCATCTAACACAACTCATTATGGGCAGTAAAAAGAAGTCTACAGAGTTCTTACTTACCATCCTGCAGTTCACTGTTGTCTTGGATAAAGTGTAAACAAATAATTTAATTGCCATCTTTTGACCCATTTTACTAACAATCTTTATCAGTTTCCTCACTTGATGCTGGTTCATGAATATCTCATTGCCCCATACGCAAAAAGGGTCGAAGCGCGGATCTTTACCACTGACATATGTACCTAAAAGCACCAAGTTAATATTAGAAGCTAAACAGTAATTGCACAATGATATAGTACAACACTCCCTCCGTCACATTATATAAGATCTTATTACATCCAATATACTCACATATTGGATGAATTAACATCTTATATTATGGGGCGGAGGGAGTTTATTACATTGTTACAAATATCAGCCGATTAACTGTAGTTAACTGCTGTTGTGTTGTTGCTGTTGCTGCTCTTCTATGTATGTGTAGACATCATCAGAACATTAAGGTAACACTCTTCCTTATTGCTATGTATCCTAGGATTGCATATTTAGACATCCAGTACAATGCATGTTGCTTTGTAGCCTCAGATATATTAGATATGGCCCTAGTTAACCTACCGATAAATGGGTTACAGATATATTCAGTTAAATGTCCGATTCGCCGATTAATCCCTTATCAGCCCCCGGCCTATATGGTACCAGCTACCGATATCCTGAACAGTGAGTATATATAAGCCATGGGATGAAACTAATCTCGATGGAAAAAGCAGTCGTTCCCAATATTGTCCTGTGTAAGTACATCGAAAGGCATGTTAAGCACAACAGGCTAAACATCAACCAAATGTATCCATGGTAGACAGCATAATCTCCAAATGATAGCTTCAGTGTGCAGGTTTAAGCATGCTAGTTAAGCAAACAAGAAGTGGAAAGGTGAGTTAACTGCAAAGTTCATACTTGCACATATAGAACATCACTTTGTGAATAACTGAAATAAACAAGGCATACTACGAACAACCAAAGATAGCAATTGAAACTGGACATATGCTAACTACAAACAACCGAACAACCAAAAACCGTTAAAAGAGGCATATGCTCGCTACAACAGGCTTAACAGCAACCAAATAGTCATTCATATTGGTATTGTTGAAACTGGTAATGATGAAATTGAACCGCAAAGTTCATACTTGCACATATAGAATATCACTTTGTGAATAACTGAAATAAACAATGCATAATACGAACAACCAAAGATAGCAATTGAAACTGGACATATGCTAACTACAAACAACCGAACAACCAAAAACCGTTAAAAGAGGCATATGCTCGCTACAACAGGCTTAACAGCAACCAAATAGTCATTCATATTGGTATTGTTGAAACTGGCATTGATGAAATTGAACTGCATAGTTCATACTTGCACATATAGAACATCACTTTGTGAATAACTGAAATAAACAAGACATACTACTAACAACAAAAGATGGCAATTGAAACTGGACATATGCTAACAACAAACAACCGAACAACCAAAAAACGTTAAAAAGGGCATATGCTAGCTATAACAGGCTTAACAGCAAGCAAATATAGTCATTCATATTGGTATTGTTGAAACTGGTATTGATGAAATTGTACTGCACAGTAAATAGTTGCACATATAAAGCATCACACTATGAATAACTGAAATAAACAAGGCATACAGCAAACAACCAAACACAGCAATTAAAACTGGACATATTCTCACTACAAAAGGGGCTCGACAAAACAAATCATGGGTTCCCCCCTGTGAAGAGGCACGGCAAAACAAATCATAGGTTTCCTCACTTGTCACAGATGGGCTCCTTTGCATGGGAAGAGCGCGGACTCTGGGGGCGCTCCATGTTGTCGCAGATGGGCTCCTTCCTCTTGGAAGAGCACGGTTGTAGGGTGCCCTCCTTGATGTTGCAGATGTGCTCTTTCCCCTTGGAAGAGGCGGAGAGGGTGCCCTCCTCGTGGTCGCCGTCGATGAGGTCTGACTTGGCAGCTGAGGATCCCAAGCCAGCGTCGCAGAACGTGTCCTTCAGAAATGACAAAAGGGGCTCGATGGCGATGTAGGATGGCAAATTCTTGACAGCGAGCCAGAGGAGATCAGCGGCGGGGCCATGGATGAGATCGACGGTGGTTGAACCCGAGGGGTTGTGGTGGGCCACTTAACCTGTGACATAGCCCGCGTCAGGCCGTCGCTGTCGATGACCTCGATGTCGTAGCTGGCGTCCGTGACATGCCAGCATACTCTAGCCCGCTGATTGAGAGCCTGCGGCCAGTAATCATCGTCAGCTTCCTCGGCGGCCACCTCGCCGACGTCAGGCGAAGAGGCCACGATAAACCTCTTTTGGGCCATTAGCTCCTGGGGCTCCACGGGAATCGTAGCCGAGCTTAGGATGCGATGCTTTGGAGTGGGGGAGGGGGATGGGGATCTGTGGGAAAGGGGATGCTTGGCAGGCGTCATCTAAGAAACTCAGGGCAGCTAGGGTATGGAGATCAGTGGGTAACTTGCATGGGCAAACCGGCAGATGTTAATGATGGAGGCGGCGCGGCGGCGACGACCTTGCTAGGGTTTCGAGCGAGGGAGGGGTGGTGTGTGTGTGCGCACGCGCGGAGTTTTTGGGGTGTGTGTGTGTGTGTGTGGAGGGAGGGCAAGGCGGTGTTTGAGGAAATGACGCGGGTACTGAAAATTTTACTAGGCAGGAGTAAAATGCTGGGGCAATTGAAAATTTTAATGAAGGGATTGAGCAACAAACATCGCACACGGTCCAAACTTAACCTTTTTGCCTCAAAATTTACAGGTAGCGACAAATATCACAAAAAAATTTGTCTCAATTTTTTTGACATTTGAAAAAAAAATTTGGCCCTGGGAGCATGTGCTCCCGGGAGCCAAATTGAATTTCCGACTAGTCATCTAACTATATAAGCTCTATGGATGCACTTCCTCCATATCAAAGGAAAAAACTTATCTATTGTCAAGTATATTTTCCATATTCCCTTTAAATCCCATTGGCATCACTCTGTATATGTAATTTATTATTTGCACACAGGACAGGCCATAAGATAGTCCTGAAACTCGAACTGGAAACGGCGGGGCTCGTGTGAGTTGTCGGCGGAGGAGAAGAAGAGCTTGCTGGTAGTAGACGGCGGCTTCTTAGATTGCGCCGCCGCGATGGCCTCGGAATCATCGCCGCTGCTACCTTCTTCGTCATCAGAGCCGACGGAGGCGGCGGGACGCTTCCGAATATTCTTCGGCGGCTTCAGGACAAAGTTGCACACCGGCGCCGAGCCGCCGGCACCGGGCTCGCCATCGCCGTCGAACATGGGGGGCAGGGTTTGGGGGGAGGACGAGCTATGGATCGAATCGAAGAAGAGACGGGCCCGTCTTGTTCCAGTTCGTCCCTGGGCAGTGGACCCGTCGTTCCAAAGCTTCTTCTTTTTTTAGGGAACCGTCGTTCTAAAGCTTGCTTGTTTGGAATATCCTATTTGACGTGTTTTGCGTCAAATTGTCGAGGTACCGCACACCCCTTCGACTCGTTTTGGCCAGCCTTTTTATTTCCTGTTCGCTGTCCCCCTTCCTCCCTCGACCGCTTCGTTCGTTGTCTACACAGAAGCTTTGCCTTCCTCCCTCGTGCCTGGATCCCCTTTTCCTCCGTCGTTCGGCCGCTTTTTCACATGCTTCTTCCTCCGGGATCCTACTCCGGCAAGAGACCGCCGACCTCGTAAGCAACCGTCGGGTCTCTGTGCTTCCTTTTCATCCGCGCCACCACATCAGATCTGGCTGACTTAGTCGCGTTAGATGTTTATTTGCAGGTCGGCAGTGTCTCCGGCGTCGTCTAGGGTTCCGACAAGGTCAGCGTCGTCTAGGGTTCTGACAAGGTCGGCGTCGTCTAGGGTTCCGACAAGGTCGGTGTCGTCTAGGTCCCCGTCAAGCTCGGCGTCGACAAGGTAAACACGCCCAAGTTCCCCTGTTATGGACCTTGCTCGGCGTCGACAAGGTCCATCCCCGTACGGGCCGCTTTGCGACGTCACCTGCACCGACACTCCCATCTGACTGTGTTCACCCCTTTGTCGGTGGCAAGTGCGATGGGCGGAGGCGGAGACGGGGAGTGGAGCTCGTTTGGATTGTAAACCAGAAGTTGTCCTCGGCATCCCGAGCTTGATTGCCGCCTTGGAAGGTAGCAAGTCTTCTTCCCTAAAAAAAGTCTTCTACGTACTAAACAAAACTGAATTCTCTCGGAAAGAAAGTTCTGAAATGAGGCATGTAAGTAGCAAGCTGAACTCAGATCCCATCCGACATGCACATGACATGCCGTGATGAATGATGATGCTTGTGTGATGAGCTACGCAACCAGGCCAGCTTTCTTTTCATACTCTGTAGCATGTCTCATGTTTTGGTTTGAATTATGTCTACTTTCTAAATGTCTGAGTTCTGGTTGGTTTCTGATTTTGGAATGTGTTGTGTTTTGTTCTTCTGCAGCCCATCCTGCACACGGGGGTAGGCGCGGACGTGAGGCTCCAGGGTGCTACTACCGCGTATGGCCGGCCCCGTGGACAAGCAGCGGTAGGGACATACATAGACTGAAATATGAACTCAACTGAACATCTGGACTCCTGAATCCGTGCATAATGTCATGTGGAGCATTTTTTATTTGATTTGGATGTTTCTGAGATTAGACAAGGGGTTGTGTTCAGAGATTTCGGATTCAGGGGTATGATTCAGCATGCTATTGTTAGGAGGTTGTGTGTTCTGGCACTTGGCCTTTGGATTTTTGTTTTTGTTTCTTGATGATGATAGGGTGGTTTGTGTAGGTTGATGTAGAAGTTTTTCTATGTTCTAAAAATGTTATGGTTATTTTATGAATTTTGTAGCAGCAACATGGATTAGCTCTCGAGACTTGTTAGCATGTATTAGGTTTTCTTCTATTCGGTCGTTGGTAAGCATGCATCTATTAACATTTAAGTCGCTTGTCCATATTATAGGCTGGAGTAGTTTTGTAAATGCTAGGCCATGAATTTATTCACATGTTTGTATTGATAAACGATGCATGTATTGCATCCTACCCGCACAACTTTGTTTTTTTAATGTTGAAAAGTTTCTTTAATTTGCATTTGATGCCCTGAATAGTCCTTTGCTTGCACAGTAGAGTGTTCTGGTGTTTTAGGTAATTTCCTCTGTTATTCTAGGAGCAGTACTACCGAATTTTTTTTACACACTATATTCGTGAAATTATACAGATAAGAATTTTGTGGTTAATTGCAACATTTTGGGTGGACATAGTTAGTTAACAATGATTTTGTAGTATGGTGTCATTCATCTACCATACTTCTGTATCATTTTCCTTGCAAGTATTATCATAACATGATTATTCGTGGTGTTCTTGTCCTTTGTGTTGCTTAGCTCTTATTCGTTTGGGCACACACACAAAAGCAGAACTTGTCTAGCAATGCCTTTTGAGTACTAACATAGATGTTTGATCTTTTTATTGTCACTGATATAGTTTGTTGACCTTTTTTCTATGCTAATGTATTTAATGTTTTCATTATCATGCTTTCTTCTATGAATAGCACAACTATCAGTGATTCTAAATACTTGAATTATGTTCCTTGAATAACACTTGAATAATGTTCCTTGGAAAATCTTTCTCTACATACCTGAATTATGTCCCCTAATAATGTTCACTTCGAAATGTTCCTTGGAAAATGTTCTGCCAATAACGTTCCCTACAAAATTGTTCCTTCAATATTTGATCCCTAAATTATGCCCCTTTCAATATGTTTCCTAAATAATGTTCCTTGGAAATTGTTCATCGAATAATGTTCCCTAAATACTTGAATTATGTTCCTTGAATAGCACTTGAATAATGTTCCTTGGAAATAGTTCCCTAAATAATGTTCCCTACAAAATTGTTCCTTCAATATTTTATCACTAAATTATGCCCCTTTCAATAATGTTTCCTAAATAATGTTCCTTGGAAATTGTACACCGAATAATTTTCCCTAATAATGTTCACTTGGAACTATTCCTTCGATAAAGTTTTCCGCTCAATATTTTTTGATCCCTAAATAACGTTCCACCAATAGTGTTCCGCCAATAATGTTCCCTAGAAAATTGTCCCTTTAATTTTTTTTGTTTCATAAATAATGTTCCTTCAAAACTATTCCCTAAATAATGTCCCCTAAATACTTGAATAATGTGCCCTAATAATGTTCATTTCGAAATGTTCCTTTGAATAATGTTTGTTCAATATTTTGGACACTCTGTTCAAATAGTGTTCGCTAAATAATGATACTTGAAAAAAGTTTCCCTAATTTATGTAATGTTCACTTCAAATTGTTCCTTCTATAATGTTCCCTGCAAAATTGTTCCTTCAATATTTGGTCTATAAATAATGTTTCTTCAAAAATGTTCTCTACATAATGTTCCCTAAATACTTGAATAATGTTATCTTTGGGAATGTTCCTTTGATAAAGTTTTTCGCTCAATTTTTTTGATGCCTCCAATAATGTTCCCTACAAAATTGTTCCTTTAATATTTGTTTCCTAAATAATGTTCCTTGGAAATAGTTCCCTAAATAATGTTCCACCAATAATGTTCCCTACAAAATTGTTCCTTCAATATTTGATCCCTAAATTATGCCCCTTTCAATAATGTTTCCTAAATAATGTTCCTTGGAAATTGTTCACCGAATAATGTTCCCTAAATACTTGAATTATGTTCCTTGGAAAATGTTTCTTTAGAGCGGATTTTTTTGACATCATAAACCCGTACTACAGTGGCGATGCATTATTGCTGTGATCTACAACTTCAAGCCTTTGTTTGCTGCTACATACGGAAATACTACTTTTAACATAGGAAATTTTGAGTCGAGATTTGTACCAGCTCCGAAGGTCAATTTCAGGTGCCTTCTCTATCTTTTTGGAACTCTCCCATGTGCTTTTATATGAGTGTTGAACAACTTCTTTGTTCTATACTCTCAATAAAAGATAGAAAGTGTTTTGAAATGACTGGAATTTCCATGTCTTTCTTTTTTTGTACAGGTATGACTTAGGAATTTTCCTTCTTCATATCTTAGCAACTACAAAGGTCTCGGAATGGAGGGTTTCACTAATGTAAGTACCCCCCCCCCCCACCCCCGCTCCCAATTTCTCCAACGAAAACAGTTCCATTCCATTTTTCTGATTCTTCAGAAAATAACATAAATTGAACTACAACTTTCCTAAAATTCTGAAGGATGATCTACAAGGTCTACGTGAGAAATTGCTTTTTGAGATTGTCACTTGGAAGGACAATGAAATTCAGCTGGCATTTGTAACATTTTTTTGCTGCAGAGACATGTAAAATCCCTACTTCTATTTATCGCAAGTACAGCAGACCATAATTTCTTTGGTAGACACTTGTTTTCCTTGGTGCGTAGGTTGCAATTAATTTCAAATTATTTCTGCTTCAACAGGGTTTCCGCATGTTCAAATAAAGATTTCAAGGCAATCATTTTTGAACCCACATATGAACACATCTTATGTACCAACTAACATATTTCCCTTTTTATTATCAAGGGTCCCAATGCAACAAAAAATTTCAACTCAAAGGAATAGTACCGTGATGAAACTCTTCTGTTGTTTCTTTATTAGTTGTAAAGAAGGTTCCCCAATGAGACAGTTCTGCTGGTTCCCCAGTGATACTTTGTGGCATTACTTTCAGTTGTAAAGAAGGTTTAAGTCTGCAGAATAAGTTTGTAAAGAAGCTCAAACATGCTTCTATACTCATACTTTCTTAGAAATCTACTTTCTTGGATTTTCAGCTGTTTTAACAAGCAGTTGAAATAGCAGAAATCCTCTTTTGTATGTTCCTTGTCTTTGTGTCTGGTCTTGTTGGAAATCTTCTTCACAACAGTTTAACAAACAGTTGAAACACACAGAAACAACAGAGAAACAACAAAAGCAGAGAAACAGCACAAGAAAGTTTTCAAAGAACGTGAGAAGAAGAGAAATACGCCCCAAAGAACATGCACCTAACAAAGAAGCAGAGAAACCAGCGCATCGCGGCCCACTAAGCCCAGATACGAACTCCCCTGTGCAAACCCCTGGCTAGTTGACGCAGAATGCGTCGTATAGGACCTCCCTGCTTGTTTTTTTAGAATCACCAAAGCTTGCTTGTAGTCGTAGGAACACAAGTGAACACCGAGAGAAATTGAGTCGGGCTACACCGGTCCAAGTGAACCGTGTTCAACTGGGTCTCTACTGGGCCAAGTGAGCCGTGCTCAACTAGTACTCTAGTAGGCCTAGTGAGCCGTGTTCAACTCGGTCTCTGATGGGCTGCTCTGGCCATGGCCTAGCGCGCTTACATGGTTTGTAACCTTCTGAAAATTTCGGGAACTGTCTACATGTCGGAAACCGAGCGTGCCAACGCGTGCGCGCGGATTAGCATTGCCCTCTCAAAGACTATCTGAATTTATATGCCTGATGAATCACTCGCCGGAGCATCATTCAGATGTCATATAAATAAACTCTCGTTGACTGATGCAAGAGATGCTCTAGAGTTGACTGAGTTTTTCATACCGGCATGTAAATAAACTCTCGTTGACCACATAGCAAATAGTGTTGATAACATCGCCACTTCGGGCCTGTTCTGAATCTCTCCAACTTCTCAAAAACTTCTCAGAATCAGCTTGGCATGTTCTGAATCTCTCCAGCTCCAAACTTCACTAATTATCAGAGAGAAGCCAGCCCGAACACTTTAACTTCTCGAAGTTAAATTCACGAAGCTAAACTGGGCCGGCAGTGCAAATATGTGAAGCAAGGATTTCCCAGCTCCACGTTTTTAAGAATCTGGAGTTCCTATTATTTATGCGCAGATTGCCACCGCTAGGAAAAACGGTTCGATCCCGCGTCTCCTCGCTCGACAGATACACGCACGGGCTGGCTCCTCTCGTATCTCCCCTCTCCCTTGCGTTCTCCCTCTCCAAACCCTCAGCGCCGCCCCGGCCCACCCCGTCGCTGGCCGATACCTCTCGAAGGCATACAAATCCGGCCTTCCCAGCGAGTTCCCCGCCGGATCCCATCCTCACTACCGCCCGTGCTGCCGTCAGCGATGAGCAGCGCCACCATGGGAAGGAGGATGTCACCCCCACGCCATTGACGCCCGAGAACCCCCCCCCCCAACGCAAGGAGAAGCATCACGATGACCAACCCCCATCGCCCAAACCGCAAGGTGAGCTCCTCCTTCCTTCTTCCCTGTGGTGTACCCATGTGCTGTTAGTACTGTACATGAAAACTGCAAAAAAATTCAGATATTACATGAGTGTAGTGTTATATGTGTGCTGCTAAGGTTGTTTCATGAGTGTAGTGCATACGTGGGGCCGTGTGAAGTGTGTACTGCTAAGATTGTTTCATAGTTCAGATATTACATGAGTGAGGCTGCTGTTATTGCTGTTATTACACGCTGAATAATTTAGATAGCTGCTGTTGAATTGCTGCTGAATAATTCATATAGCTTCTGCTGAATATTACATGAGTTTGGCTGCTGAATATGACATGAGTTTGGCTGCTACTGTTGTTGAATATTACATGAGTTTGGCTGCTGTTGTTGCTGTTAATACACGAGGCATAGTTCAGATAGTACAGTTTTCATATTTATCCTAGTACAAGTGAGGACCAAAGTGACATGCATTTTCTAACAGAAGTGTGGAGGATGGCTGCTGAATGGAGTACACTCGGATTATCTCTGAGTTGTTTGTCGTGCAAGTGAAGGATTGGTGACATTGTCGTGCAAGTGAAGTAATCATGTTCATGTCTTTTCTGAGGTGTTTGCTCTGATGAGTTGTAAACTTAAGTCCTATGGTGGTCTGATACTTTTGCTCTGTTTTTCTGCATGCTATTTCCTCAATACCATAATGCATGCATGCTAAATTTCGTCAGACACCATATCTCATCATGCATTTTAAATTCTTCATACAACTCATCAGAGCAAACACCTCAGAAAAGCAAGAGTTGTAACTTAACAGAAATATAGCCCATATATAAGACCCGCTTGAAGACTAACTCAAATTTCTCCCCCTTTGTCATCGAATGACCAAAAGGGACGAAAAATGAGGACTAACGCCCCTGAAGAATATCATCATGATGTTGATGGAGGAGCGCCAGCATTGTTGGGGTCGTCCGTTGAGGTAGGGCCTGCCGCAGTGTCGTTCAAGTCTTCAGCTTCATCCGTCTCACGCGATGAAGAATATGAACTGGCAACAAGCTGAGGAACTTTGACTTTTTTGAATTTCTTCGAAGGTGGCTGAGACTAGTCAAAGTCCTGTTGGAAGCCCATCTCCTTGAGTTCTTCAGCACTATGAAGATTAGACAGAATTGCCCAAGTGCGGTCAAAGACTTCATGCAAGTAGTAGTGATTCTTCTTCACAGTATTTTGAGTGACTGTCATGTTCTGAAGAATTGCACCAAACTGACGCTTGACCCACTTGTGATTTCGATCAACTTTTTGATGAAGACTAAGGAGAAGTTCACGATCAGTCATCACACGCGGAGCTGTGGCTTGAGGGTGATGTTCTGAAGCTTTGGCGGCAGAATCTTGAGTTGCAGAGTCATCATTGGTGGAATAGGAAGTAGCTTTGCGAAACTGTCCATCCAATGGATGAGTACCTTCATCAATAACAGCAGCCTTGCCCTTCTCGTCAAATGAGGAAATAGTCCGTTTGAGGACTTCAATAGGGGGCAAATAGCTGAGATGATTTTGAAAATCAGCCTTATAATGAATTGAAGATCTTGATCTGATGAACTTCATGATCCAGGGAGCATAAGGCTTCAACTCAAAAGGTGACAGTGCAGCATTGGCCAAAGTCCTCATGAAGAAATTGTGGTAGTTGATAGGAATACCGTGAATGATATTGAACAGCAGATTCTTCATAATGCCAACAACTTCTTCATCATCAGAGTTGTGGCCCTTGATTGGACTGAGGGTTTTGGTCAAGATGCGATAAACTGTCCTTGGCACATAGAGCAATTCCTTGACGAGGAATTTGGTCCATGGAGCTTGGCCTGGCTTCAAAGGCTTCATCAGCACTTGCATCAGATGATCAGACAATTCAGGTTCAACATAGAGAAGCCTTGCACCTTCAGTGGGAGGACAGACTGGAACGGCATGAAGCAATTCAGAGGCCGGTGCTTTGAAATGAGTATTATCGGTCATCCAGTCCAATACCCATGAATTGACATCATCAACATTTCCAGTAATGTGCAGCGTGGCAAAGAATTGAAGAATGAGTTCTTCATTCCAATCGCAGATGTCGGTGCAGAAATTGAGTAACCAAGCGTCACGAAGAACACTGAGGACTGGGGTGAAGCAGGGCAGCGATTCCATATCTACATGAGGAATTTGCTCATGATCAAAGATCTTATCCTTATCAACCAACAATGAGGAGTAGAAGTTCATCTGGCTTGCAGTCCAGAAGCGCTTGCGACGAAGACGAGCAGAGTCATAGGGATTGTAGTCAGTGAAGAATATGTGCTCATTGAAGAAATCCTCAGCATTAAACTTCTGCTTCTTGGAGTGAGGGTTCTGTGGCTTGGGCTGAAGATTAACAGTTGAAGAATTTACAGCCTCTTGAGGTGTAGCCACTGGAGCCACAGGCTGAGGAATTTCAGCAGCAGCCTTGGCCTCCATTTCTTCAGACATATATACATCAGCGCTAGAGACTGGAACTTCTTCAGGATTAGAATGAAGAGAAGCTTGACGTTCATCAGAGCCCGTATGAATTTCTACAGTTTGCACAGGGGACTGAGGAACATGATGTAGAGGGGTTGTCAGAGGTGAATTGGGGTGATGACTTTCCCAAAAGTCATCATTCAGAATAGGTGTTGTAGACCCAATATCCACATCCTCTTCTTCTTCAGTTCCTTCGACGCCTGCCTCTTCAGCTGTGAACTGAGGCATGGGCGATGATACCAGTGGGGTTGAAGGGAAAGTATCCACTTCAATTTCTTCATCCATCTGCTCTGTCGAAGCAGCAGAAGGAATTTCTTCATCAGATTTACTTGGAATTTCATATTCCTCACCAAAGGGAATGATCTCCTTTGATGGCATGCTTGATATTGGAATAGCATCAATTGGGTTTTCAGATGAACTCGTCAAAGTCTTCAATTTCTTGGGGGCTGAAGACTCTGAAGATGCAGATGCTTTCCTTTTCTTCACAGCTGCTCGCTCCGCAGCCTTGGTTTTCTTCGCTTCTGATGCAGAAGGAAGGTTGATGCTTGTCATCGGTGCAGGAGGAGCAGAGGAAATTGGTTGAATTTCTTCAGGCACAACTGATGCAGTTGCCCTGGCTTGTTCAGATTCCTCAGGCACAGTAGCAGATACTTCAACTGGCCTGGATTGCTCTTCAGGCGCAATGTTGGAGGTTGCCCTGGCATTTTCTTCAGAGACTGGAATTTCTTCATCAGCTCTGGCGCTTTCATTTTCTTCAGCAGACTGAACAGATGTTCCAGTCTGAGGAAATTTGGGTTGCGATGAAGCTGCAACACTTCGAGTAAATCCTTTTGCCATTCTGACGAATCTGACTTTGGCACCTAGCCAATCTGCATGGAATGCATGAAATTCATCACTGAGTGCTTTGATCTCAGCCTGCATAGTCACAAGTTGTTCAGGAGACATTTTCACAACATTGTTCTTCAGAAAATGCTCCTTCTTGTACTGAGCCTTCTTCACCTGCCTGGCCTTTTCAAATTTCCATTTCTCTTCATTTATGAAGGCCGTCAACATGTGACTTTGACCAGGAGTGAGGTTTAATTCAGGCAAAGGTGTATTTGGATCCTTGTGCCAGAGATCGATGAAATCAAGGATCTTCCTTGGATCCAGCATGAGGGGCACAGCACTGCCTTTGGCTCTAGCGGCCCTTTGTTGTCGATCTCTGATGATCTCAGCTAATTCTTTATCATCAGCTTCGTCTTCGCTTGACGGAACCTGAAAGGCGACTTGCTTCTTGTGAGGACTTGGCCTTGTGCCTCGTCCAGCAGTGGCCTTTTTCTTCAGCAAGGTCGGAGTTGTTGAAGACTGAGGTGGAGCTGAAGAACTTACAGAGACTCCTGAAGCAATTGAGATTCCAGTAGTCCTTTGGCATGTGGCAAGATGCACAGGTGCTGAGGACTTTGCAGGAGCAGCTGAGGATTTTGCAACCGAGGGAATTTGAGCTGCTTTTGAGGAATTTGCTTGAGGAACAGGCCATGAGGGCTTTGAAGAGCTTGGCCGTGAGGGCATTGAAGAGCTTGGCCGTGAGGGCATTGCAGCTGAGGAACTTGTCTTGACAGCTGATTTCTTTAGCATAGCCTTCTTAGGCTTGATAGCAGAGGCCTCAGCGGCGGCAGCAACAGAATCTTCATTGAATTTCTTCACTGCCTCTTTAGCCACTTTGGCCAGCTTGGCTTGACGCTTAGCCCACTCCTGAGGAAATTCCTCACCACTTCTGATGCTAGTGGGATCAGCTTCTTGGCCAGGAGCCAATGGAGGTCTTGGACATGGAGGGTTAACAGCAAATTTCTTCATGTACTTGGGAGTGACATAGCGATATTCCCTCCATTCTCTTGCCCATCTCCTCTCAATCTTCTGAATGCGCACTTTGCGCTGATTTTTGTTCTCCTTGCCATGAGTTGCTTCATCAGGAGTACAATATTCATCATAGATGTCATCAGGGATCTCAAAAGCAGTATTTGTTTCTGGCCTTTTTCCTCCCTTCTGAGGTCTTTTACCATCAGCCATTTTCTTCACTTGAGGGTTTTGAACAATCAAATTTTCTGATGAGGTATGCAAATTTTCTTCAAGGAACGCTGCAAATGAGTTAAGTTGATGAGAACCTAGAGATTCAGCAGCGGACATGTGTACCTGTGAACAGAATATAGGTGCGAAGAGTTTTGGAGAGGTCATATGCGTTCTCAGAAGATTTTCAAAAGTATCAAGTTTGAGGAAATTTGACCAGGGGTGTCTTGAGAAACTGATCAAGAACAGAAGCAAGTTGGTGTTTAAGAACATGAAAGTTGAAGAATAAACACCTTTTGAAGATTTTGTGGAAATCATCAGAATCAACAAGGGCAGTAAAAATAAATTTTATTTACCCTTGACGAAGAACACGACAAACTGAGAGTAGCAGTGGAGAAGTTCGTCCGTTCAGATCTTCCACGCCCTAACTTGGCGATGGAAACAGCTACGGCGGCGGCGGAGTGAAGATTTCCGCGGCCGGCATGAGTACGACGGCGACGAGGTCGAGGCAGTGAAGCTCTTCCTCACCGGCGACGATGGAGTGTAGCGGCGGCGCTAGGTCTGAGAGCTCGTGCGAGGTAAATGAGCTCAGAGGAGGGCGAGGGGTATTTATAGCAGAGGTGAAAAAACCGCTCGTCCGAAGAAAATGGACAAACGTGCCCCTGACCCTTCTTATCCTTACGACATGTGTCACCCACGTACTGTGAAGTGGAGATCGTGTTAGATCGTGGGTGAATAGATAAATCTTATCGAGGGATATGGAACGGTTTGAGCGGCAAAAGCCGAAAATTCAGATAAGAATATTTTGATGTTTCGTTCGCAAATTCTTCAGCTGTCAAGGACACAGTGAAGACTTCGAACGGGTTTCAAATAGAACGCACATGAAGAATTTGTGAACGGACTGGATTGAGTTTAGCAGAGAGGGGGAACGGGTCCGATCACATTCACTTAGAAGAAACACAACTTGAAGAATTAGCAATAAGTGAATGCTGTAGAGGACAGAAAACTCAAATATATATATAGTCAATGAAGAACACAGTCGGAAAGAGTGAAGATTTTGCAAAGTTGAAGAATTTGAAAATTTGAAGAATTTGCACAATGATGAAAGACTCAGATTTTGAAGATTTTCAACTTTTTGTGGTGGCGTGACCCACCGTGTAAGAATGATGATTTCAGACACTGCGTACAATTATCATAGGGTTCTGAGAATCAAATTCTTCATTAATTTCTTCACACTTAGAGGGTTAGTCTTCATTGATTGAAGAAAAACGTTTCTTCGTGTGTTGCACACCTAAGTCATCAATTTGCATAAGTGTTAGGATGTGTGTCCTTTTCAAAGGACATTCGAAGATTCTAAGATATTTAGCTCACACCGCAACTTGCTAAATCTCTTCTCATCCAAGGGCTTTGTGAAGATATCCGCTAGCTGTTCTTCAGACTTCACGGGATCAATAGAGATGTCACCCTTCAACACATGATCTCGAAGAAAATGATGACGAATCTCGATGTGCTTTGTCTTCGAGTGCTGAACTGGGTTATGAGCAATTTTGATGGCACTCTCATTGTCGCAGTAGAGTGGCACATTCTTCACATTGATGCCGTAATCCTTGAGGGTTTGCTTCATCCATAGCAATTGAGCACAGCAAGAGCCAGCAGCAATATACTCAGCTTCAGCAGTAGAGAGTGATACACAGTTCTGCTTCTTCGAGGACCAACATACTAAGGATCGTCCGAGGAAATGGCATGTGCCTGAAGTTGACTTGCGATCCACACGATCACCAGCATAGTCAGAGTCAGAATATCCAATGAGATCAAAAACCGAGCCCTTGGGATACCATAATCCAAGTGTTGGAGTGTGAGCTAGATATCGAAGAATATGTTTCACAGCCTTATGGTGTGATTCCTTCGGTGTAGCTTGAAAACGGGCACACATGCAAACACTAAGCATAATATCCGGCCTAGATGCACATAGGTACAATAAAGAGCCAATCATGGAGCGGTATACCTTTTGATCGAAGTCTATTCCATTTTCATCAGTGCATAGATGGCCATTTGTGGGCATAGGGATTTTGACGCCTCTGCATTCTTGCATACCGAATTTCCTCAGAACGTCCTTGAGGTATTTCTCTTGAGAAATGAAGATGCCATTGCGTTGTTGACGAATTTGAAGGCCTAAGAAGAATTTCAATTCTCCCATCATGGACATTTGATATTCCTCACTCATCATGTAAGCAAATTCGTCACTGTAATGTTGGTTAGTACAGCCAAAGATAATATCATCAACATATATTTGGCACATGAATAATTCATCATCATATGTTTTGGTGAAAAGAGTTGGGTCGAGTGAACCGGGTTTGAAGCCTTTCTTCATGAGGAATTCCTTCAAAGTATCATACCACGCCCGAGGGGCCTGCTTGAGGCCATAGAGGGCCTTATTGAGTCTGAAGACTTTGTCTGGATGCTTAGGATCTTCAAAACCACTAGGCCATTTTCATCTTGCTTGTTGCGGTAGATCCATTTGGTACCGATGATATTGTGCTTGCATGGGTCCGGTCGCTTGACAAGCTCCCATACATTGTTCAGCTTGAATTGATGTAATTCCTCTTGCATTGCTTGAATCCATTCAGGCTCCATAAATGCCTCATCAACTTTGGTGGGCTCTGTGATGGACACGAAAGCAAAATGCCCACAAAAGTTAGATAAATGTGAAGCTTTTGAGCGAGTCAGAGGACCTGGTGCGTTGATGTCGTTGATGATTCTCTCAATCTGTACTTCATTTGCAACGCGGGGATGAGCAGGTTGACGACTTTGATTTGGCTCAGCATTTTCTTCAGATGCGCCAGCATGCTGTTCTTCATGTTCTGGAATGATTTCTTCAGCAGATTCTTCAGTAGGAATGACATCCTCAATAGCTTTGAACTTGATGGTTTCCTCAGGCGTCTTTTCATCTAGCACAGGAGGTAGGTGCTCTCTTTGCGAGCCGTTAGTTTCATCGAACCGCACATCTACAGTTTCAACAACCTTGTTGTGATAGGTGTTGAAGACCCTGTAGGTGTGCGAGTCCTTTCCGTAACCAAGCATAAAACCTTCATGTGCTTTCGGTGCAAATTTAGAATTGTGATGAGGATCTCTAATCCAACATTTAGCACCGAAGACTTTGAAATAACTCACATTGGGTTTCTTGTCAGTGAGGAGTTCATATGAGGTCTTCTTGAAGAATTTGTGAAGATATACCCTGTTGATGATGTGGCATGCAGTATCAATTGCCTCAGGCCAGAAGTGACGAGGTGTCTTGTATTCATCAAGCATGGTGCGAGCCATCTCAACAAGAGTCCTATTCTTGCGCTCCACAACGCCATTCTGCTGAGGAGTGTATGGGGCAGATAGCTCATGAGTAATACCAAGTTCGTCGAGATAGTCATCAAGACCAGTATTCTTGAACTCAGTCCCATTGTCACTACGTATATGCTTGATCTTCACGCCGAAATTCGTCGAAGCCCTTGAGGAGAATCGTCTGAAGACTTCCTGCACTTCAGTTTTGTAAGTAATGACATGCACCCATGTGTAACGAGAATAGTCATCAACAATGACAAAGCCATATAGAGATGTTGCATTTGTTAGTGTGGCATAATGAGTAGGGCCAAAAAGATCCATATGAAGCAATTCAAAAGGACGAGAAGTAGTCATGATAGTCTTCGAGGGGTGCTTGGCTCTGGTCATCTTTCCAGCCTCACAAGCCCCACAAAGATGATCTTTGAGGAATTTGACACCCTCGATGCCAATGACGTGCTTTTTCTTCACGAGCGTGTGTAAGTTCCTCATGCCAGCATGACCCAGTCGTCGATGCCATAGCCAGCCTTCTGAAGCTTTAGCAAGTAGACAAGTGGCAGGCTGTGGTCCTACAGAGAAATCAACAATATACAAGTCTCCTCTCCTAAAGCCTTCGAAGACTTTGGAATTGTCAGATTCCATGAGCACTAAGCAACGATATTTGCCAAAGACAACAACCATATCAAGATCACAAAGCATTGAGACAGACATGAGGTTGAATCCGAGGGACTCGACAAGCATGACTTTATCCATGTGTCGATCCTTTGAGATTGCAACCCTACCTAGACCCAATACCTTGCTTTTTCCTTTGTCAGCGTAGGTGATATGCTTCAAGTGTGATGGAGATAAAGGAGTGTTCATCAGTAAGCTCTTGTCACCGGTCATGTGATTTGTACATCCACTATCGAGGACCCACTCAGTAGCTTTGGGTAAATCATCCTGCAGATGAATTAGTGCATCTTACGAACTCATATACTTCAGAGTGAAGAATATGACATCAAATTCATCAGACATATTTCATCAATTAAAGCAACATATGTATATATATATAGCAATGTGAGGACGTGAGAAATGAATAAATCATTTCTTCATGATTAGCTTGCGTCCTTTCAAGCATTTCAGGTCTCCAGCAAATTCTTCAGACGATTTAGTTCGTCTGGAGACCTGACCCTGCATAAGAGATTAGTTCTTTTTCTTCACCACCCACATCTGGAGGGGTGGCAAAGAGTTCATCATTCTGCGAGCTCCATAAGAGAAAGGTGGAATAGACGCCAGACCACTTCGTTTCACACAAGAGGGGTTAGGGTAAGCATATGAATAAGCAGAGAAATTCTTCGAGGACTTATGAACGTAATGATTTGAAGAATAATGCACATATTCATAGCCCTTAGGCTTTCCCTGCGAAACAGAAGTGTTAGCACGATGATGTTCATGTGAGGACTTGGATCCATGTGAGGAATTTGATCCATAAGAGGACTTGGATCCATATGAAGACTTTGGTTCATATGAAGAATTTGATCTGGGGTTCTTATTCTTCACAGGTGGTGTCATGAGGACATTCACCTGAAGACTTTCAAGGCACCTTTTGGGAACCCAGATTTTCTTCATAGGGGGACCATTCCTGCAGTTAGATCCAACATATCTAGCAAATACCTCATCATTCTGATTTTTGAACAGTTTATAGTTGGAGTCAAATGACTCATCAGATGAATATGAGGATTCACAAGTAAAGCCAGATAAAGTGGATGGATCTACGGGAGGTCCCTTCGCAGCAACCCATGAGGGATACTGCTCCGGTTTCCAGTAGGTTCCATCAGCATTGAGTTTCCTCTCAAAGGCAATACCCTCTTTCCTAGGGTTCCTGTTCAAGATCTGCTTTTTGAGCACATCACAAAGAGTCTGATGCCCTTTGAGGCTTTTGTACATGCCTGTCACATACAATTCCTTCAACCCTGCATTTTCGTCAGTGATACTAGTGGTATCCTCAGATGAGGAATTTGTGACCACAGAGATAGTTGAAGAATTTGCAGCAATAGAAGCATTTGAACATTCAGGTGAAGAATTAGCAGTTTCACGTTCAATGCATTTCAAGCATGGTGGAATAAATTCTTCCTAAGCGGAACTGATCTGTTGAGCAAGCAAAGAATCATTTTCCTTCTGAAGATCTTCATGACTCACCCTTAGCTTCTCAAGATCTTGCTTTCTTTGAAGAAATTCATAAGAAAGCTTCTCATGATCGGCTAGGAGAGTTTCATGACGACCTTGAAGGTTGTCAAACTTAGACTGTAGTTGCTGAAGATTATCAGTCAGTGTTTGAGTTCGATCCATTTCCTCACCTAACAGATCATCGCTTTTGTCTAGCATATTTTGAACCTTTTCCAAAGCCTTTTGTTGTTTAACAGCAATATTAGCAAGTTTGGAATAGCTGGGTTTGAGGTTTTCATCAGATTCATCCTCACTTGATTCAGAGGAGGGATATTTGAATACCTTGGCACCTTTTGCCATGAAGCAATAGGTGGGAGCATAGTCATCGTTGCCGTCATCAGCAGTGTTGGGGAAGCCATTTTCCTCACTGTTGAAGATGGACTTGCTAATATAAGCAGTAGAGAGGGCTAGGCTTGCCACACCAGAGTCTAACTCCTCAGATGCCTCCTCTTCCTCATGTTCCTCAGATTCAGCTTCAGAGTCCATTTCCTTGCCAATGAATGCCCGAGCTTTCTTGGAGCTGCTCTTCTTGTGAGATGAAGACTTTGAAGATCTTGACGATGAGGACTTTGAAGATTTCTTCTTCTTCTTAGAGTCATCTGAACTATCATCCTTGTATTTCTTCTTCTTTGATTCCTTCTCCCACTGAGGACAATCAGTAATGTAGTGACCAGGTTTCTTGCACTTATGGCAAGTTCTCTTCTTGTAATCACGGGATGAGGAATCTGATTTCATGTCATCACCTCTTGAGGATTTTCCAAATCGGCCACGTCTAGAGAACTTCTGGAATTTCCTCACGAGCATTGCTAGCTCCTGACTCAGTTCTTCAGGATCACCAAGGCTGCTACCAGAACCTTCATCTTCAGATTCAGAGACTACCTTGGCTTTCAGTGCACGAGATCTACCATAGCTCGGTCCGTAGAGATCTCTCTTCTCAGCTAGTTGGAATTCATGAGTATTTAGCCTCTCGAGGATATCAGCAGGATCAAGTGACTTGTAGTCTCCACGTTCTTGAATCATCAGTGCCAGTGTATCGAATGAAGAATCGAGTGACCTCAGCAATTTCTTCACCACCTCATGGTCGGTGATGTCAGTGGCACCCAGTGCTTGAAGCTCGTTTGAAATGTCAGTGAGGCGATCAAAGGTTTGCTGAACATTTTCGTTGTCGAGTCTTTTGAAGCGGTTGAAGAGATTGCGAAGAACGTCAACTCGAGAGTCACGTTGAGTTGAGACTCCTTCGTTGACCTTGGACAGCCTATCCCAGATAAGCTTAGCTGTCTCCAAAGCACTCACTCTGCCATACTGCCCTTTGCTCACATGGCCACATATGATATTCTTCGCTTGAGAGTCGAGTTGCTTGAATCTCTTCACATCAGCAGCGTTTACGGAAGGAGTGACAGAGGGAACACCCTTTTCCACAACATACCAGAGATCGTTGTCAATTGCCTCAAGATGCATGCGCATCTTGTTCTTCCAGTAGAGGTAGTCCGTCCCATCGAAGGTAGGACACCCAGCTGAGACCTTGATCATGCCTGCAGTCGACATAACTAAAACTCCAGGTGGTTAAACCAAAATCACACAGAACAAGGGAGTACCTCGCTCTGATACCAATTGAAAGTGCGTTATATCGACTAGAGGGGGGGTGAATAGGCGATTTTTACAAATTCGTCACTGAGGAATTTCAAGGTGAGGAAATTCCTAAGCGACGAACTACTTAGCAGCGGAATAAGTGCTCAGATGCAAGCATAACAGAGCAGTAGCACAGTCATCATGATGAAATGAAAACAAGCACAGAGTACGAGTAGCGTAAACACAGGATAAGCAAGCTGAAGACAAACTGACTGAAGAAATTGAACTGAGGAAATTGAGAAAGTCTTCAGAAAAAGTCTTCAAACAGTAATGATCAAATACATAGCAAGTATGCGAGGAAATGAAAGGGTTGAGGAAATAGAACCAGTAGCTCGGTGAAGACAATGATTTGGTAGACCAGTTCCAACTGCTGTGACAGCTGTACTTCTGGTTAGAGCGGCTAGGTATTTAAACCTGAGGACACACAGTCCCGGACACACAGTCCTCACCGTATTCTCCTTGAGCTAAGGTCACACAGACCTCGCCCAATCACTCGTGGTAAGTCTTCAGGTGACTTCCAAACCTTCACATACTCGGTCACTCGGCAATCCACAATTTCCTCTTGGATGCTCTAGACCATGACGCCTAACCTTCTGGAGGATGCACAGTCCTCAAAGGTAACAAGCGTCGGTTCCACACAGGAACAATCTCTTCAGTGATGCTCAATCACTTTGGGTTTGTAGGTGTTTGGGTTTTTGGGTTTTTCCTCACTTGATGATTTTCGCTCAAAGTCCTCGGAGGATGGGATGCTCTAAATGACAAGTGTCAATCTATCTCTCGGAGCAGCCGACCAGCTAGTGGTTGTAGGGGCGGCTATTTATAGCCTAGGGAGCAGCCCGACATGATAAGACATAAATGCCCTTCAATGATATGACCGTTAGGTGGGTAGATATTTTGGGACAGCTGGCACGTAGCACAGCAACGGTCGGAAATTTGAGTATCAAATTCCTCAGGGCTATCATGTTCCTCACTTGTAGGCAATCCGCACTGGCGAATTCCTAACTCCTCAGTCAGAACAAATTCCTCAGAGAACAGAAGAACTTCGTCTCTGTCACTGAAGAACTTGACTAAACTGTATGAGATTTCCAATGGCTTCACTCGAAAGGATTGGGTAGGTGTAGGATTTTGAGTTGAGCATCACTTGGAAACTTTTCCTTAGTTTTACCTCGACCCCCTTTAACAGTACGGTGTTTCCTATGACTCAAGAAGAAGAAAATGAAACTACGAAAACAAAAGTCTTCACGCTTCATAATCCTATCATGAATATCAAGTCTTCAGGGTCACACCAATTTCTTCACTTTCAAAGTCTTCAAGAAAACCAAAGTCTTCAGTTGAAGACATTCATTTTTAGGGGTCGACAATCATCGTAAATAACAAACTCCTCATAGACTTATAGACCTGTGTACACTCACAAACACATTAGTCCCTTAACCTATAAGTCTTCAATACACCAAAATCACTAAGGGGCACTAGATGCACTTACACATCTAAAGACATGAACATGATTACTTCACTTGCACGACAATGTCACCAATCCTTCACTTGCACGACAAACAACTCAGAGATAATCCGAGTGTACTCCATTATATCACCAATTACTTCACTTGCAAGACATGAACATTTTGATTTGCAAACTTATATGCAAATATGACACAGTATGTTCATGAAGCTTTTGTTGTATGACACATGACAAAACTAGTCATTCATCTTTATTATAACTTGTCTTAACTGGGAATATTAGTGATCTTTTGGAAAATTCATTTATGCTATACTTTGAATACCGCAGAACTACAAAAGAGCAATCTGAAAACCTCTCTGTACAGCCACAAAATCGCAAGAATTTGGTCCTCTGGAAAAAAAACACATCAATTCAGCCCAGCCATCCTCATGTGGACAATGACCCAGGTCCTTTCTCTCTCTCTCTCATTCGGCCTATCTACATAATGCATTCTTTCAAGTATTATCATCCTTCAAATTAATTCCATATGTAGCTCTAATAATGAATTCATATGGTGGTTTAATCCTCTTCCTTGGGAAGTGTTCTATCCCTTTCTTTAGTGGAAATTGGAAACTTATATTTCCTTCTTACATATCAGTAATAGCACCTAAGTATTATAGGACAAGACAGATTGCATTCAATATCTAGCACAATGAAATCCATGGGCACATAATTTCTATTTGCAATTATAAGAACATCATTAATTATACCCAATGGTTTCTTAATAGTTGAATCCGCTAGATGCAAGTTAAGGGAATATTCGTCCATATCGGTGAGACCTAGCACGTCACATAAAGATTTTGGTATAGCAGAGACGCTAGCACCTAGATCACACAAAGCATTACGTTCATAATATTTAATCTTACTTTAATAGTAGGTTCCCATTCAACATGTAATTTTCTTGGTATAGATACTTCCAATTCTAGCCTTTCTTCATGAGCTTTAATCATTGCTTCTACAATATGTTTAGTAAAAGTTTTATTTTGTTCGTAAGCATTAGGTGTGTTCATCATGGATTGCAACAAGGAAATGCATTCAATCATAGAATAATTATCATAATTAAAGTCGTTGTAATCCAAAATGGTGGGCACATCACTATTTAAAGTCTTGACCTCTTCAAACCCACTTTTATTGTTTTTATCATTAAGATCATCACCCTCCGAACAACTGGGACTCCTTCTAGATAAAGTTGACTCATCTTCAGTCCCTTTTTTATCAATTTTTATATTACTAAACAAAGATTCAATCGGTGTCACCCCAATCATTTTAATATCTTCATCATGATTATGATAAAACCCGGGTGGAATCGCTTTTTCTAGGAATTCACGCTTAGCTCTAATCTTTGCAATTCTTTCTCTACTTTCATTCATGGTGATTTGAATAGACTTTAAAGTTTCAGTAGCATCAATTTTATGTGGCATAATTTTAATTTTAAGAGTTTCCACATCATGAGCAATTCTATCCATGTTTCTAGCCATATTATCAACTTTATGTAGGTTTTCTTCTACCATGGCATTGAAAATATTTTGAGAACTAATAAATTCTTTAATGTTATTCTCAAGTTCAGTAGGTATCCTATTATTATTATATGAATTATCATAGGAATTACCATAATTATTAGAGGGATTACCAGGATACGGTCTAGAACTGAAATTCCCTCTATAAGCAGTGTTGTTGAAATTATTTCTAGCGACAAAATTCACATCAATCGCATCATTGTTTTGCTCAATCAAGATAGATAGTGGCACATCATTAGGATCAACATGAGCATTTTTACTAGTAAGCATATTCATAAGAGCATCAATTTTATCACTCAAGGTAGCAACTTCTTCGACAGAGTTTACCTTCTTACCAGTTGGAGCCCGTTCGGTGTGCCATTGAGAATAGTTTGTCATCATATTGTTGAGAAGTTTTGTGGCCTCTCCTAATATAATTCCCATAAAGGTACCACCTGCAGCAGAGTCTAGAAGATTTCTCGACACAAAGTTTAGTCCCGCATAGAAATTTTGTATTATCATCCATAAGCTCAGTCCATGAGTGGGACAATTTTTAATCAGTAACTTCATTCTCTCCCAAGATTGTGTGACATGTTCTTGCTCAAGTTGCTTAAAGTTCATGATTTGATTTCTAAGAGATATAATCTTAGCGTGAGGAAAATACTTAGCAATGAAGGCATCCTTACATTTATCCCATGAATCAATACTATTTCGAGGTAAGGATGAAAACCAAGTTTTAGCATGATCTCTTAGTGAGAAAGGAAATAATTTCAACTTAACAATATCATTATTCACATTTTTTTCTTTTGTATATCACATAATTCAACGAAGGTATTAAGATGGGATTTCCAGCAAATTGATCTTTCATAATAAGATTTAGCAATGCAGCATTAATATCATATGACTCCGCACTAGTGGCGGGAGGATCAATTGGTGTACTAATAAAATCATTATTATTAGTATTCGAGAAGTCACACAACTTAGCGTTTTCTTGAGACATAGTGGCAATTCAAGCAGACAAGCATAATGAAATATTTTTGTATTTTTTATTTTTTTTGTAACGAGACTAAATAAAAGCAAATAAAAAGGTAGCACAAGTAAATGATAAGTTTGTGTGAAGGGACCTATAGGTATTTGATGTTGTCTCCCCGGCATCGGCGCCATAAATTCTTTCTACTACTTGTGAGCTGTGTTGGGATTTTCCCCGAAGAGGAAGGGTGAAGCAATATAGTAGCGGCTAGTATTTCCCTCAATGAGAAACAAGGTTATCGAACCAATAGGAGAACCAGGCAAATCCTAGTCAAACAACACCTGCACACACATAAACAAATACTTGCACCCAACGCGGGCAAGAGGGTTGTCGATCCCCTTGTACTTGTTATTTGCAAGGATCAATTCTGGTAGTGATAGAAGTATAAATTGAAAAATAAAATAATTGCAGCAATGAAATTTAAGTTTTAGTAATATGATTTAAATAGACCCGGGGGGCATAGTTCTCACTAGAGGCATCTCTCTCATAAGAATAATATACGGCGGGTAGACAAATTACTGTTGGGCAATTGATAGAAAAGCGGATAGTTATGATATTATTCATGGCAATGATCATGTATATAGGTATCACGCCCGTGACAAGTAGACCGACTCCTGCCTGCATCTACTACTATAACTCCACTTCAAGAGCACTTCTATGCTTGCCTCTCTACGTATTGAGTTCTTGACCAACAGAGTAATGCATGAAGTATGATGACATGATGTAGACAAAATAAATCCATGCAATATGAATAAACCCTGTCATTTTATCCTTAATGGCAACAATACAAACACGTGCCTCGCTACCCCTCTCTGTCACTGGGTGAGGACACCGCAAGATTGAACCCATTACAAAGCACCTCTCCCACTGAAGATAAATCAATCTAGTTGGCCAAACCAAACGGATAGATCGGAGACAAATACAAAGCTATAATAATCATGCATAATAAAGTTCAGAAAAGACTCAATTACTTTCAATGAATAATCGAATCATAAACTCACAATTCATCGGATCCCAACAAACACACCGCAAAAGAAGATTACATCGGATAGAACTCCATGGAGATCATGGAGAATTTTGTATTAAAGATCAAAAAGAGAGAGAAATTCATCTAGCTACTAGCAATGGACCCGTAGGTCTGTAGTGAACTACTCACACATCATCGGAAGGGCAGCAAGGTTGATGTAGAAGCCCTCCGTGATCGATTCCCCCTCTGGCAGAGTACCAGAAAAGACCTCCAGATGGGATCGCGGAAGAACAGAGGCTTGCGGTGGCGACAAAATTGTATTGTCTTGCTCTCTGGGGGTTTTGGAATATTTGCGAATTTATAGAAGTGGAATTAGGTCAGACGAAGCCACGTGGGGCCCACAAGGCATCAGGGTGCGCCTACCCCCCAAGGCGCGCCCTGTTGCCTTCCCGTCTCCTCGTAGGTCTTCTAGCCCTCCCCTGAAGCTTTCAGGGTCTCTTTTGTCCAGAAAAAAGCGTCAAAAAGTTTCATAGCGTTTGGACTCCGTTTGGTATTGATTTTCTGTAAAACCAAAAACAAGCAGAAAACAACAACTGGCACTAGGCACTGAGTTAATAGGTTAGTCCCCAAAAATGATATAAAATTACATATAAAGTATTCAAGAATAATAATATAGTAGATGAAACAATCAAAAATTATAGATACGTATCACTAGGGTTTGGTCTAAAGTGCTGATAGGGGTGAATATATGTGGGTCAAGGTGGGCCATAGTGGGCCAGATCCAACGTGGCGGACGCGTCCGAGAGTCCCCATATCCGGCCCACAAATGGACTGAGTATGAGGGTTGCCGGTCAGCCAGGACGGTGGGGTTGTGTTTGCGGCAGCTGGTTGAGTGGCTTTTTTCTTTCTAAACAGTGTCTAAACGTTTTGGGTGGATATGGGGTGTCCGTTATAGATGCTCTTACGGGGCCCGCGTTACTGGCAACAGCCGTATGCTTCGTAGAAAAGCCATCGGAGTGACTAAAATTGCTTCATCGACTCGTCCGTTTGTGCTATTGTTTGATCGGACGAAAGTGGCATCTCCAACGCGACCCTCAAACCACCCGCATACATCCGGACCATGTGGTCCGGACGTCTTTTACCATCCAACGCGGGCCTATATCGGTCTGATCGATGGTCCGGACACACTTTTTCCCGCAAACCGAAGACAAACTAGGGGGCTTTGCGGGCATCCGGACCGCTGCCACGTCCGCTTCTGACTGCCTTGGCCCACCATTAACCCCCTCCCTCGCCACGACCACGGCCATGACCACGAAGCCGGCAAGTCCGCGGGTGCCGCCGACAGCGAAGAAGAGTAGTGCATGGTAGGTCGGCGCCACTCGGGTCCCAAGAAGGCCACCGCTCCTTCCCTCCCGCTGAAGCTAAGCTTGGCAGATTGATCATCATCGACTGATTAGCCGCTCAGGCTGCGGTGGCGGAGGTTGCAGAGGCAGAGCTGAAGAGCGTCGAGGCAGAACTGGAGAAGGCGAAGACAAGAGTCGGAGCTTCAGTTCTCGGAGCTCATGGCCGGACATGGGCGCAGGCGATCATTTAGATTAGGTTTAGAGTAGGGTTTAGTTAAAAATTGTCCAAAATGTAATGAATTTTGTCTGGTTTATATGAAGAATGTCTGAATTGTAATAAATGTTCTCCGGTTTATATGAAAATCCGCCGTGTTTGCAAGAATTTCGCCCGGCCTGTTGAAATGTGGTTTGAAATGTATGTGGGCAGCGTTGGATGACCGGCTCCCACATCCGTGTTCGTGGACAGATGCGGGAGAGAATTTGCTGGTCAGCATTGGAGATGCCCTTACCTCGTTATTAGTTGTTGTTCATTTTTCGAAAAGGGGCACTTTATTACTTAAAAGGTTTAAGCATTACACTCGGCCTTTGCATAACTAAGATGCACATAGCCAAATAAGGTTCTCTCACACAAACAAAAAATAAAAAAGACGAAATACAAAGAGACATGTAGAGTCTATATAACGCCTAAAGCGGAGGGGGGCCAATCCTGAGATCATGCTGCCACCCATGTTAGGTAAAAGTATCCCTCGCCGTAGCCTCCAATCGTGTACACACCTCCGTAAATAGGTCTCGATTCTCCACGCGTTGTAGAGAGGACCATAAACGAAGAGTCCCGATACATCTGTAGATAACCTGCATCAGAGAAGTACTTTTACCATTAAAAACCTTATCATTTCTACATAGCCAAAGCGACCAAATAACGACAAACGCTCCCACCCTGAGAAGAGTTCTAAACCTGTGATCAATCCCATGTAACCAGTTGCCAAATACATTAGCAACACTACAGGGATGATACAAGCCAGAAGCTATTTGGATGACTGACCATATAGAACGAGCCAATTTGCATTGGAAGAATAAATATTTTATTGTCTCATCATGGTGACAAAAAACACATTGCGGGTTTCCATGCCAATTCCTCTTAATAAGATTATCTTTAGTAAGAATGACTCCGCGACGAAGATACCATGCAAAGATTTTATTCTTAAGACGTATCTTCATCTTCCAGATCTTCTATCACGATAAATCTATGGAAGAAGGAAAATGCAAATGGATCGATGATCATCTATCACGATGTGCACAGCAAGCCAACGGTGTGCACAGTATCCGAACGTTTTAGGCGGATATGGGGTGTTCAGTTGTACATGCTTTTACGGCGCTGCGTCACCGGCCACAGCCGTATGCTTCGCAGAAAAGCCACCGGAGTGACTAAAACTGCTTCACCGACTGGTCCGTTTGTGCTATTGTTTGATCGGAGGAAAAGAGATGGTGAACTGAGCAAACCGATGGTAGCTCGTTTGTTTCAATTTGGGAACGAAATCCGTTGGTCTATTATCTCATTATTACTACAAGTGGTTGTTGTTCATGACCATAAAAATCTACGGAAGAAGAAAAATGCAAATGGATCGATGACCATCTATCACGATCTGCACAGCATGCTAGCGAGGTTGCTTATTTGTGCTGATCGACGTGTGCGTGGAGATCGATGCAGAGCGCGGTGGTTCTGCGCTGGGATCTGCGATGTCCAACACGGGTTCGGCCGCCCCAACATGCTGCACGCGTGGACGTGGACATGGACGCGTCCATCCACACAAGCAAAGTCGTCCGCGTGTGCGTGCCTGCCCTCGTTCTCTGCTCCAAGTAACCGCCTCCTCGACATCGGTAGCCATATGTAATATGAACTCCTCTGGTCAGTGCGCAGCAGTATTAAACTGCCCGTTGACTGTAATATGAACGAGCAGTCGCCTCTGGTCTGGCATCGGCCATGTGTTATCCTCGTCACCTTCACCAATTGTTATCTCCGGTTCGGTTTTACCCACGCACACGCAGAGCGCTTCGATGCACGTGATCGCGGTACGAAGAAGAAATTGTATATACGTCGATCCTCGAAGTCCATGTTACAATGGGCAGAGGACGCCGGCCGGCGGCAACTGGCTCCAGGCAGCATCTACGTACGTAGCTGTTGACGCACTGGTATCCGGTAGCTATCTAGCTTGTAGCTCGGGAGTCCAGACCGATTATGCATTGGGTTTCCCGGGGAAAAAGCTATGCACTCAAGGGATCGGAATTAGATACAGGATTAGGGATACGGAGATCGATCAACAATGTAGTAGTGGGAGTACGTATAATGCTAAATTATGGTACAAGTGCATCAGACGTGTATAGTATAGTTCAATTAAGTGGCTGTTGCATATGCAGTAGTGTGGCCTAGCTAGATCCCAGATCGTGCCATAGCTCCTAGTTTGACGGTGAAAGATTATCTGGTCGGTTGCAAGTTTGCAACTTGCACCATGTATATACGTACTACTGTATTGCTAGCAGAGTCAGCTGGCTGCTGCCTGGCTCGGGACCACGCATTATACTACCGCCATCTCAGAGCGTTCGGAGCCTCTCTGGCTTGGATCTATTGCTACATGTATCGCAGGCAACGCTATTTTTCAGTCTTTTCTAATGACTTGACATGCCTGTAGCAGCGACACAGTATCCCTGCAAATCTTGCCTTTGAACAACGGTTTTGCTAAGTCTCAGTCGACTGAGACTTCGTTATGTCTCAGTCGATGCCATGGTCCTTTGATTTGGCATGGAGATTCATATAAAATTTTTCTTTTCAGTTTTTTCTTTTTCCTTCTTATACTATATCATTTGACTGAGACTTGGTTAAGTCTCAGTCGACTGAGACCTAGCCACACCCTTTGAACAAGTTTGCCTTGATTGCTTCTGATTATCTTTACAGAAAGAAAGAGGTGCATAATGCGGCCTACAGATCGATCGATTACCCAGTGCCCCCTTTCATAGCCAGATGCAAACTCCAACAAATTTAGAACCAAAAGGCAGGGAGCAAACTTTGTTAGCCGCCAAGGTTTTTTTTTTTGGGAAACAAGGCAAAAGATTTACCATTTTTATTAATTAAGAAGAGGTTTTGTTACAAGCAGACCGCCAGGCGGTCAAAAGGCAAAACAATTACTCTCGCGGCATTACATTACGCAAATGTTTGGCGCCCGCAATGGCCCAAATGGACACTTCTTCTTTGATGTATCCCATGATGATCGCCACTGGCGCTGCCTTGTTCCTGAAGACACGTGCATTCCTTTCCTTCCAAAGTTCCCATACCACAAGAAGGAGAAGGGAAGATAGAGCTTTCGCAGGTTGAACATTGTTAGTGAGTAGAGGACTTGAGAGGGAGGCAACAACGCTCCCCTTCCCCTTTCCCCTCGAGTCGCCCCCGCGCGGCGACCGGGGGGAACCCTAGCCGCCGCCGCCGGTCCCCCGCCTCCCGTCCCCCCTCTCCCGCCGTCGCCACAGGGATCGGCCGGGCATAGCCCGACCGGATCCGGCGGCGGCGGGGCCTTTCTCGTTCCCCGCGAGTGGAGGCCGGCGCGGCGGGGCTTCCTCTGGTCGGGGCGCGGCGCGAGTGCCGGGCGGCGCGGCTTGGCGGCAAGCGGGTGCTGGAGGGCGCTGGCGTGCTTTGCCAGGCTTCAGGCGGCGTGGGTGGTGTCGGCTGCGCGTGTGGGGGTGCTGTGGCGGCGGGGGGCTTCGGCCAGATCTGCTGGGCGGCCGCCTCTCGCGACGAGGGCCGCGGCGGCGTGGGTCGGCATCTGCTGCTGCGTTCCGGCGTGGTAGGGACTCCGACGAGGTGGTGCCGGCTCGTGGGTGCTCGATCTGTCGGGTTCGGGTGTCTACGGGCGGCCTGGGTGGTGCACTCGCCGGCGTGGCGACCACGGCGGCTGCGGTGGTGGCCAGTGACGTACGGCGGCGGGGTGCGGGTGGTGGTGGCTCCTCCCTTCTCCTGGGTTCGGGCCAAAGGCGCAGGCTTTCGCGCGGAGAGGGTCAGGACCCGGGGCTCGTGCTCGGGCGGACCAATTCGAGGCCCGAGACAAGTCGGTGCTTCCGCTCCGGGTAGGCAATGGTGGGTGCGGTCCGGGGAGTGCTCGTTGGTGGTGGTCGGACTTGCGGTGCGTCGGTTCGCGGATCGATGCTGGTGGCCATGGACATGGCGTCGTGTGAACTCGCCTAGCCAGGGGCAGGTTTGCTGGCGGCCGTCGGTAGTCTTGGAGTCGTGTCCCCCCCAGTCCACCTAGCACTGGCTGGGGACGCAGGTGTGGGGGCCTCCTACTTTGGAGGCGCCTGCCCAGACACCGGGACTGATGCCGGGCTAGGAGCTGATGGGCTGTCGTCGCTCCTCCTACCGTGGTTGTGTGCGTTTTGACGTGGGCGGTGCACGGTATCTCGCGACAGGGACGCCGGGGCGGCGGCCCCGGATGGCGGGCCACATGGTTGCTCTCCGGCGGGCATCATTGTGGTGGTGGTGGCTCCTCTCCCGGGTTGTGTGGACAACGGGAGGGGTGGCAATGGGTAGCTCGGACGTGCCCTTTCTCCGGTGGGGTGGCGTCCTGATCCGGATCTGGGGTGCTGGCTTCGCCGCGCTCCTCTTGGCGGCCTCTTGGGGGCATGAGTGAGTTGCCGGGCGAAAGCTCCGTGCCATGATGGCGCCAACGTCGACGGCACCCGTGGGTGCCGTTCTCTTCTTGAAGACGTCGTTGTGGTTCTTCTCATCGTGCCCGGGCTCCGGGTGAAGACCTTTGTCCGTTTGGACTCGGCAGCGGCGACGCTCTACGCCGTCTTCTCTCTTGGGGGCGTTGTCGTGGAGCTTAGGTGTGTTAGGTTGTAGCGTGGGGGTGTTTGGTGCTTCCGATGCTTGTAGCTGGTAGCATAGTCGCGTGCGTCTGTGTCTGCCGGATATCTTAGGATCGGCTTTGTAAGAGGGCTACCTCACCATCTTGTATCGTTCGGCCGTGTACTTCTGTGGTTGGTGCTTTATATATAAAGCGGGGCGAAAGCTTGTTTCGAGAAACATTGTTAGTGAGTAGTGCATCCCACCAAGATTTGACCGTGTTAAACTGGAGCCAAGGAGTCGTGGGGATATTTAGACCAAGCTAGGCAAACACCTCATTCCAAACTCGAGTAGAGAACCTGCACTTGAAGAGGAGGTGAGCCGCAGATTCTTGCACCTGATTACAAAGTGGACATCGGTCGCAATTAGGCCATCCTCGCTGCTGGAGCCTATCGGCAGTCCAAATTCTGTTTTGAGTGACAAGCCAGGCAAAAAAATTACACTTGGGGGGTGCCCAAGCCTTCCAGACTGTGACATGCAAGCTTGAGCGAGTAAGGCCAGCAAACTGCACCATATAAGCAGACCTAGCTGAGTACTGGCCATCCTTGGTTAGCTTCCACAGGATGCAGTGGCGGCGCCACGGTAGGGGCGAGTATGGTCGACCGCCCCAGGTAGCCGGAATCACGTACGCAAACATACGATTAGTTTTGTACATGGGCCAATACATATACGGTCACACCCCAGCCCGGTTGTAGCCCATAGCTCCCTAGGATAGCCCCGATCAGGTATAGGCACTCCCCAATCGAGCGAGGCAGACATCGAGTATAGGCACTCCCCAAGTTGCCAGCAGGTACACACCAACGGACAGTCCAATTCATTTACTTATTGGTATTCACCTTCGTTTCTAGCCAATTATTGAACATGGTGATCTTGTAATGCTGGCTATTCTGGAACTACCCCAACTACTGAATCTCAAGTGACCATTGAAGCCTCTAATTAATGCAAACACTTTAGAAGCTTCTGTTCATGAACCTGAAGTGTCTAACAGTCCTAGAGTTGGACGTTTTGGGCCAAGGAATGAATGATTCAAGCAGCAGGATTCCATGTTAGTAGTTCTCTGTGACGTTTATGTTGTATTTTGTGATTTTTCATGGTTACATCACCTAGTTGTTGAGAATCTTGAATTGTTCTGAATCATTAGTTATGTTAATTTTGTAGTGCATCTTGCTTCATATTTGAATTTTATGACTTTTGGTTGAGCGAACTTGCATTTGTCCATAAAAAAATCTAGACCTTAAATGTTTCACCCGGCTAAGTACAATTTCTGGATCCGCCACTGACAGGATGGTATCCTTGACACCCGGCCGGATGATGACACTCAGAAGCTTCTCCCACAGTGCCAAGAATTGTTGGAGGTGCTCAAGCGTGAGGCCGTTATGGCGACCGGCCGATTTTTGTACGTTTCAGACGGCCTGGGCGCGCGGGGCACGCAGCGAAGCCGGTGCGTCCCAACCTTCTTTTCTTTTCTGCGTGATGAAATCTCAGCATGTGCGGCCGTTCCTAAAGCTGTACTACTTGCCCGAATTTCCTTTCACTGACGCAGGAGGAAGAAATAAATGCAGGAATCTTTGTGCGAAGAAAATAAAACAACACAACGATCGAGCTGTGCCTGCCTGCGTGTGAGTCGTGAGATCGATCCTCATGCAGGCAGCCAGCGTGCATGGGAAGGAATCTCGGGTGGACGGCGCCGGAGATGCCACTGCCCAAGCCCGAAGGCATCAACCAGCGAATGTCCAAGCTTCCTCCAACTACTCGGCCGGGCACGTACCTGACTGGGTGCATGCACGGACTAAGGTGAACAACGTAGCTACTGTACAACTTTACAAGTAATAACGACTGTGATGCATGCAGTTGGGATGAGTTAACCAACGGTAGGCTGTTGGACCAGAGGGTCAGTTAATTTGGCCTAGTCATGATTGCACAATCTGCGTCCGAGTTATTTATTTGTTTACACGGTCTGATTTGGCTCGAAGCAAATCGAACAGCAACAGGTTAGAGAGAGGACAAGGGAACAATTTGATCATCATCATCATCTCTGTATTTGTGTTTGGTACAGGGGCATCATCCCTGCCCATCCGGCACTAGAATTACGACCGGGAATTGGGGCTTTTATCACCAACTTATTCCTCAAGCCTGGCATGCAATGCACCGGACGCATTCGATTGTGCTAGTTTTTTGCTCTGATGCCATCCGTGACCGTCACACCGAACCGGCCGATGCGTACGTCGAGCCAATGCCGCCATGTATATGCCCTGCCTAACTCGGACACTTGCATCGTGTTCCATTGGACGTTGACCTCGGAGTTATGGCGACGATTGCAGGAGTTCTTAATTAGAGTGCATTGAATTCCTGCAAAAGTGTGGCCCACGTATGCACGCATTAGCCTTTCCCGCTCAACCCAAGAAAAAAATTACCACATCAAAAATTCCTCACAAAACAGAGAGGACAAATTGGTTGTTAGACTTTTTTTGCCATGTTGTTTTACCACCATCATCTAAAGAGGGGAGATTGGCGGTTACTAGAATTTTTAACCATGTTGATTTCCCCTTGAATGGCTAGATTGAACTAAATGCTGTATGCATTGAACTCTCTTAGATTTACAGAAAATCTCAGGGAAAAAAACATTGAGTTACGGAGAAGCTACAGGAAAAAGTAGGTAATCTTCGCCCTCTTTGCTCCGGGGGCTGCTCCGCTGCTTGGAAGCTTCAGCCCTGCAGCAGGATGTCAGCTCTATCTGAAACCTCGAAAGGCGGAAGCTACGCTAGGCCATGTCGATCGACGTGCTAGCTCCTCTATCTCCCGTCTCGGCCGGGCCCCGGTGAACTGAACACACGACGGATCATGTCAATTAATCATTCGACCGATCTGATCTATCACCAGAAACTTCAATGCCGACCACGTCCAGTACGCATCACTCGCAACAGTGCACCAACACTGGATGTAGCTACCTAGCTAGGCGGGCCGGGGTAGCATAGCACGAACACTGCGAAAAAAATCAGGGAAAACAGTGCTCGTCTATGCGTGTAACGAGATGCCACGACACACCTTAATTAAGTATGGCAATACCAAACAACTTTTTGGTCGCCGGGGGAACCAAGAGCTGTAGGAGAAATTGGACAGGGCACGAATCTGAGATATAGCTGAAGTGACGCCGTAAAAACGAGAGATTTTGTCACTTTGTGCAACGTGTTTTTTTTTAGAAAGTATACGAGCATTAGATCAAATCCAGCTTACAACCAACACGCATACAACACTCTGGAACTATCCAGGACGGTTGTCTCAGCACATTTTGCACAAACAACCTTAGAAAAAGAAAAATACAGAAAAGCTCTACTGGGTCCTTGCTTGCACAGTGCACCTTCTTCAAGCTCGACTGCATCTCCACCGTGGCTCTGTTCCTCTTCTCCCCAGTAGCTGCAGAAGAAACTCGGACGCTGACCGTCCAGCCTGCATACGCCTTCGCCAACAACGACTTTGAATACCGCATATATGCCCGTCTCGGAGGACGGGAACTCGATTCCGGTTCCGGAGCATCGGTCGGGAAATCATCCCGGGCACCACAGGCAAGTCCTTCAACAGAACCACAAAGAGAGTAGAGAAATGGAGAACATGGACGGATCTGCTGCAGAGGAAGGAGAAGCTGCACCTTCAGCCAAGAACAGCAGCACAAGACTCCTGTACAAACGCACCCCCGGGCCGAACCCGAGCGCTCCACCCCCGCTGGCCTTCCACCGTCGACGGAGCGCTCGCCGGCAGCACGAGGACAAGGCCCGAGGGAACCCCTTATTCTAGCACCCGGCGGCGCCATCCTCGCCTGGTCGCCACCTCTGGGAAACCTAAAACTAGCTCCTAGCGAGCCAAACCATCCCTCCGCACGGAGATCCGCGCTCCCCACAGCCTCCCGACGCTGAATTGGCCGCCGGAGGCGGAGGGGAGCGGCGGAATCGCCGCCGGAGGACAACGCTTTCTCACTTCGCCCCTTTTCGCCTGTCTCGACTGTAGCACTAGAAAGGACGAGAGAGAGGAAGCGATGTATCTTTGTGCCACGTGTTGAAGTGGAAATTGTGATCGTGAGCTCGTGGAGGGCGTCGCTAAGCTAATTTCACCTTTTGCGACACACGACACATCCAGAAGCCAATGTTTCAACGTTCAAACACCTTGACTGGTCTTTTCAAGGAACCTAGTTCCATGTCTTCGATCGCTACACCGGCGCAAATTAACTCTGGCCGATAGTACGAGTAGTATAAAACTTTTAGAATCGACACACTGAAGATAATAATGTGAACAATATGTGCTAGAGAAAGAAAGAATTAAGTCCATAAAGCCAGGGACATGTACATCAATTGGTAACAAATATGGTTGTGTGCATCAATTTGATGCACAGACGGGCCGCGATAATATAATTTTTTAGATGTAATCAATTTTTTTCGTCAAGGCTTTCTGGGTTATTATAATTAGGCCCCGTCTGGAACAAAAGAAAGACATATGAATCTTAGAGGATAGGATTCATATAGGAAATTTTCCTTTGGTGCCATTTGGAACAAAGGAATTGCTATGTAGCATTCCTTTGAAATTCATATGGAGTGGACTATTAAATAGGAATTATGCAGGAAACCAAACATGAGGTCCTACCTCATGTTTTTTTTCTCTTTGTCTCTAGAATTCATGTGTCTTTTCTGCATGACACCCAAATGACAGTTTTTGTTCTTATGGAAATCCAGGATACACGACATCTTAGTTTTTGTAATTTCTCTATTGCGGTGTTTTTGTTTCCCGCGTTCCAAACGGCGCCTTATTTGTGAGGTTATTATCCACTTAGTTGCTAGATATAAATTAACTTGATTGTCAATATACAGCAATGTAAAACTTGCTCCATGATACTTGTATGAGTTGATGTCACTTTCTTATTGTTGTTAACACTCGAATAACTCATTCTCTAGCTCTCCATAAATGTAATGACCAAAGGCATACAGAATAATCACCTGATAGCTATACATACTTATCGAGACAATTTTCATTGTTAAATTGGCAACCAAGTTTACATAATATGTCACCTAGTGACAATGATTAATTTTCATTATCTGGAATCAAAGCCCTCGCCGAGACAAAGTTAACACTGAAAATGGATCGCTAATCAGATTAATGATTAATGAGATAAATCATTTCAAAATTGTGAATTCGAAAATTAATGTGTGATATCAACATAAGGTAGGAGATTATTGCATTGAGATGCCTGAGTGCATGCATGTGCACGTATGCAAAATAGAAACATAGTAATGTTTCATACATTTTATCCATTATAATGAGTTTTTGTTGTTTCCCCCTTTTAGAGATTTTTTTTTCATTTTTCTATCATAGAGTAGTTTTTTTTTTTCAAAAAGAAGGATAACCTCTAACTTCTTATCATAGTTATAGTTTTCTTATATTTTGCGTGCTAATCATTTAAGCTCAACATAAATTATTATTTTAAGAGTGAATTTTATTGACTCAAAATGTAAAACTTGCTCCATGGTACTTGTATGACTCGATGTCACTTTCTAATTGTTGCTAACACTTGAATAACTCATTCTCTAGCTCTCCATAAGAATGTAATGACCAAAGGCATACAAAATAATCACCTGATAGCTATACATACTTATCATGACAAATTTCATTGTTAAATTGGCAACCAAGTTAACATAAATATGTCACCTAGTGACAATGAATAATTTTCATTATCTTGAATCAAAGCCCTCGCCGAGACAAACTTAACACTGAAAATGGATCGCTAATCAGATTAATGATTAATGAGATAAATCATTTCAAAATTGTGAATTTGGAAATTAATGTGTGATATCAACATGAGGTAGGAGATTATTGCATTGGGATGCCGGAGTGCATGCATGTGCACGTATGCAAAATAGAAAAATAGTAATGTTTCATACATTTTATATCCATTATAATGATTTTTTTTGTTTTCCCCTTTTAGAGTTTTTTTTCATTTTTTCTATCATAAAGTAGTTTAAAAAAATAGGATAACCTCTAACTTCTTATCATAGTTATAGTTTTCTTTTATTTTGCGTGCTAATCATTTATGCTTAACATAAATTGTTTTTTTATAAAGGATGGATTTTATTGACTCATAATGAAGAATCGTGGGGATTCAAACACAATGAGCACACATCCAGCCTCTGCATAGCTATGATAAACGTATCAAACACCAATAAACACACAAATAAATTCGCCGATGAATAACAAAGTCATATAAAACCAATGCTATGCCAAAGCAAAAGAAAAAAACTGTCAAAATAGAAAATTATTAGATCATAAATAATAGGCCTAACTCATTTTATGCTTCGCCTGTTAGGACTAAAACTAGTATTACTCATATTAGACGCTCTTGAAATATGGTTAGCAATTGTTTAGCTATTTTTGCTCGTGTGGAAGGTAGAACCATGACTTGGTCGGGGTCTGGCCCTCGTAGTGTGGTAGAGCTGAACAATGCTGATTGTAATCCTCCTGGGTTTTGAGTAATACAAGTGTTTTACCCGCGAAAAAACAATAGTTCTCAGATACAAATCATATAGGTAGGGTGTGCGTGTGTGCGCTCATAGGAGTGAGCGTATGTGTCTGCGTCTGTACTGTATTAAAAAAAGCTCGCAGAGCTAGAAAAAGGCGGTTGCATCCAAAAAAATGTGGCAACAGTTTCCTCATTTAGGTTTTTTTTTGGCCAATTACTTTTTACCTCTCCACCTCTGTTGTCAGCTAGCGCCACCGTCCTTGATCCACGGCCGAAGCGATATAACCCACCACCCGCGGCCAACGTGGCCATCACACAGGCTCGCCGCCGCTGCCCTATCCTCGCCTCTTCTTCCGCCAGTCATCATCCTGCCCATCACTCTAAACAACCCCTCTTCTCCAGCATTGACGACCCCCCCCCCCCCCCGCAACCGCACTTGTCAACCCTCCTGCGCTGCCGGTGTCGTAGCTAGCCACATCGTCTCGGCTTGGTGGTCCGCATCTCAGTCCCATAATCGATTGACCCATGAAAAAAAATCAATCGTCGAAAAAATAACAAACGCGTTTAAAATACAGACAATTTACACCCATTCACCCATGACGCCATTTCTTATTGGCAGATACTCCCTTGGTCCCAAAAAGTTTGTGTTAGATTTTTCTAGATACGGATGTATCTAGAGACGTTTTAGTGTTAGATACATCTGTATCTAGATAGATAAATCGAATATAACTTTTTTTTTTTGGACAGAGGTAATATATCCGATCGGGTCCATTTACAGTGGCCAGACCCGGAATGAACCCTCCAGCTGGTTAGCAGTTCCTACTTGCCCATTCCGTTGATCTCCCGCTCCATTCTGCGCCCAGCAAGTCTGAGCGACGCCTTTATAACCCCAACCCGTCATCAGACAGACTCCAAACAATTCCTCCCTTCCTTTGCCCCCCCTCACTCTCGCCGTCATGGAAGCACCGCACCCTCATCCGCCAATGGACGTCCATGAGCCCGCCCCGCCGTCCCCCCTCTTCTCTTCTCTGACATTTCCCCACACTTCCCACTGTCTATGGCGGACGCCGGCGGTGGCGCGCTGGACCTCTCCTTCACCTCCACCGCCTCGGCCTCCACCTCCTCCTTCACCACCGCCACCACCTTCAGCGCGCGGAGCTCGCTCTCCCTGCGACCCTGCCGTCCTTCTCCTCGTCCACCTCGCTATCGCCGCGGCCGCACTCGTCGTCCACCTCCCCGCACTGGACGCACCTCGCCGCCGCCCGCGCAGCCACCCCGGACGGCGTCCTCCGACTCGCCCACCTCCACCTCGTCCGCGAGCTCGGCCACGGACACCTCGCGCGGGTCTTCCTCTGCTGCCTCAAGTCCTCGCCGCCGGCCTCCCCGCTCTTCGCGCTCATGGTCGTCGACCTCTGCGACGACGATCCCTCCCGTGTCTGCCACGTCCTCGCCGAGTCCCGCGTCCTCTCGTCGCTCGACCACCCATTCCTGCCCACCCTCTACGCGCGCCTCGACGCGGGACGCTACGCGTGCTTCCTCATGGACTACTGCTCCGGGGGCGACCTGCACTCGGTGCTCCGCCGCCGCCCCGGAGGCCGCCTGCCCGTCGCAGCAGCCAGGTTCTACGCCGCTGAGGTGTTGCTCGCTCTAGAGTACCTCCACGTGCTCGGCTTCGTGTACCGCGACCTCAAGCCGGAGAACGTGTTGCTCCGAGGAGACGGACACGTCGTGCTCTCAGACTTCGACCTCGCGTTCCCGGCGTCCGTGGAGCCCGCCGTCCGCCGCCGCCAGGTGCGGCAGCAGAGCCGCCGCCGCAAGAGGAGCCTCCTACCGTCGTGCTTCTCTTCCAACCGCGGCAGCGACGAGGATGACGTTGACGCGAAGGAACGGTTCGAGTTCGTGGCCGAGCCGACGACCGCGAACTCCAAGGACTGCGTGGGCACGCACGAGTACCTAGCGCCGGAGCTCGTGAGCGGGAACGGGCACGGCAACGGCGTGGACTGGTGGGCCTTTGGGGTCTTCCTGTACGAGCTGGTGTACGGGCGCACGCCGTTCAAGGGCCCAGCCAAGGACGTGACGCTCAAGAACATCCTGTCGAAGCAGGTCACGTACCCGAAGCTCGACGGCGGCCGCGCAGCTGAAGGACCTCGTCGGCAGGCTGCTGGAGAGAGACCCGCGGCGGCGCATGGGCTCCGCGCGCGGGGCCGCGGAGATCAAGAGGCACCCGTTCTTCGCGGGCGTGGACTGGGCGCTCATACGGTGCGTGACGCCGCCGGTGGTGCCGGAGGCCGACGCCGCCGCGTCCCCCACCTCCGCCGCCAGGCAGGCGAAGCTCGGGAGCTGGAACAGCCTGGACGGCAGCAGCTTCAAGAAGAGCAGTAGCTTCAAGAAGAGCAGCAGCTTCGGGAGGAGGTCGAGTTACGAGGAACGGCGGGGGGTTTTCCGCAAGCTGATGAGTTGGAACCATGAGAGCCGATCCAAGAAGACCAAGACGAGCAAAATGAAGCCATGAATCTGTTCCCGTTTTTTGCTGCGTGTGTTCATTTGAATCTGGTTAGGGTTCGTGACATGTATAGACTATAGGGTGGAGCGGATCGCGGTCGATCGAGGAAGCTGTGAGGAGGAGGAGCTTTGTAGTTTGTACAAAGATCGAGGCGATGTGTGTCACTGCGTTGACGTGGTTTGATCCGTGCTCGTATATGGAGAAACTTCATCCCTTGTTCACTGAGATTTGTTTTCTCATAACGGTACTAGTACTTTAGCATATTACAGTGGGTTCATTTCTGACAGATTGACTAGTTGCCTTCACAAGTTAGTAGATGTTAGTAGTCCAGGTCAGGGTATCACATCTTTGACCAACAACAAGCATCCGATATTTTGAACACTGTGTATTGAATTGTAAAATTTGTGGAGCTCCAGACTCATTCCAACATTTCCCTGAGCTCGGGAACTGCTTGTCCCCTCTCTCTTTCCTTCTCTACAGTAAAGGAGACCAGAGAGGCGACTTCGTTTCCGGCGCTGGATCCAGTGATTTCTCTCCGCCGTGGGCCTCGTGCTTGTTGGTGTGGGGAGAAATCGTTGGATCCGGCCGCGCGGAGCTGTATAGCAGTAGGTTTAGGGCCTAGTGGTTTGTTCTTCGGCCATCCGTCGCTCGCCTGGTGGTGAACTCGACGGCGGCGCCGAATAAATTGTCCCCCAAATCCTCTCCGACGCGGGGTTCTTGTCCTTCGTCATCCATGGATTTGGGAGGCTGGTGTGCTCAGCAGGGTCCAAGTGGCGGCGGCGGCGCCTTGCTGGCGCCTCTGTTTTCGAGTCGAGCGACTAGTCACGACTAGTCATCGACTAGTCGATGAGTCGCTAGTTCAAGGTCGACTCGGATCCTCGACTCGCCTCCTGGCTTGAGTCAAGCGACTCAAGCGACGAGTCTAGACTAGTCACGACTAGTCGCTGTGTATGAGTCAAAAACGACTCAATTATTGGGGGGCCCATCTGTCATATGTTTTTTACTCTTATCTACTTGTCCATGCCCTTTTGAAAACCTAGATCGATTCATTCTCCCCCCCCCACCCCGATTCAACCCTCTCCTCCTCTCCTCCTGGAAACCTAGCCGCCAGCACCCCTGGTCTGCTCCTCTCCTCCTCCCATGGTTGTTGCTGCTGCTGGGTCGCTCCTCCCCTCCTCCCCTGGTTGATGCTGCTGTCGGTCTCCTCCTCCACTCCTCCCCTAGTTGTTGCTGTTACTGGTGTGCTCCCCTCCTCATCCCCTGGTTGCTGCTGCTGGTGTGCTCTCCCCCTCCTCCCCTGGATGCTGCTGCTGGTGGTGTGCTCCTCCACTGGCTGCTGTTGCTGCTGAAGGTGTGCTCTCCCCCTGCTCCCCTGGATGCTGCAGCTGCTGGTGTGCTCCTCCCATGGCTGCTGCTGCTGTTGAAGGTGTGGTCATCCCCTGGTAAGTCCTTCTGCCAGGTAGCTTAGGGATCAATTTGGTGAAAAAAATAACTAAGTGGAGCTATCTTTCCTTCTATCACAGATTCACAGCAAGCACCATGTCCTCCCAGCCAGAGATATCTCAAGTTGTTTGATCAGCTCAAGCTGCAGAAGAAGCTGACGATCACTATGATCCATTCAAAGATCCTAAGAGGAGGCCAGCAAAGAGCAAGGATCCAGCATGGAAATATGCATTCTGGCCAGATCTTGACAAGAGGTTGTTGCTGCAATGTAATTTGTGTGGCAAGCAAATTACCTCTGGACCTTGTAGGATGAAGAAGCACCTTGCTGGGGGGTATACAATTGTGAGCATGTGCACCAAAACAACCCCTGAAATTAGAAAGGAGATGCACGACTACTTGAGGATTCACTCATACAATTTCAAAAATCTTGATGGAGATGAAGGTGATGAAGGTCAAGGTGATGAAGATGGTGCTGAACAAGAGAATGGTGAAGTAGCAGCAAGTTCAAAAGCTTCCAACAGCACCAACACCTCCAAGAAAAGGAAAACAGAGGGGACTACTCATTTGGCGTCAACGGTGGGGAAGAAGCAAGGAAAGTCCATTGCAGATCAGGTTCGGAAGACACCGGAAGAGGTGGTTGCCGAGAGACATATGTCAAAGGGCACTCAAAAGACCATGAAAGATTACAGCAAGAAGACAAAGGAGCAAAAAGATGAAGTAGATGATCATGTAGCTGACTTTTTGTATGAGAATTGCCTTCCACTCAATATTGTCAATTCAAGGAGTTGGGAGATTCTAATGGAATCTGTAGGGTAGTATGGTTCTGATTATATATCTCCTACTTATCATCAAGTGAGGGAACCATTGCTTGAGAAGGCAAAGATCAAGACCGACAACTTGAGAGAGAACCATGAAGTTTCATGGAAAGAATATGGTTGCTCACTCATGTCAGATGGCTGGACGGACATGACTGGGAGGCACTTGATCAACTTCCTCGTCAATAGTCCAGCGGGTACCTTCTTCTTAGGGACAGCCAATGTTTCTTCTGAGACAGTTGATGCAAATTTGGTGGCAAAATTGTTGAGTGAGCAAATTGATGCAATTGGCCCTGAAAAGGTAGTCCAAATAGTTAGCGATAATGGATCTAACTACAAGGCAGCCGGCAGACTTCTAATGGAGAAGTATCCTACATTGTATTGGACACCTTGTGCTGCCCATTGTTTGGATCTTATGCTAGAGGACATTGGGAAGATCAAAGATTTCAGCCGGTGCATATCAAAAGCAAAGAGAACAACCAGATTTATTTATTCCCATGGAAACATTCTTGATTTAATGAGAAGCTTGAATGGTAAGCAAGAAATTGTGAGGCCTGGAGCAACTCGTTTTGCTACGTCATTCCTTACTTTGGCCAGCATGTGGAAGCAAAGGCAAACATTGAAAACCCTCTTTGTTAGTCCACAATGGTATGCAAACAAATTAAAGGACAGCGAAGGAGGGAAGGCAGCTGAAGCAACTGTGATCTCCGTGTCGTTTTGGCATTCAGTGGAGTGTTGCATGAGAGCTTCACAGCCACTTCTTAGAGCTTTGAGGATCACTGATGGTGATGAGACTCCGGCTATGGCAGAAATGTGGGCAGCCATGGATGTTGCAAAAACACACATAAATGAAGCTTTGTCACATAAGCCAAACCTCCTAGGTCAAGCGGTAGCTATTATTGAGAAGAGGTGGGATAATCAGATGGAACAAAAAGCTACATGGGGCTGCATTGTTCTTGAACCCAAATAAATTCTTTGCCATTAAGGCGTCCAACAAAAGACAAGCTGCTCGTCTCCGTTCAATGTTCAACGATGTGCTATGGAAGATGGTGCCCGCTGATGTGCTACAATCAACTATAAGTAGGGAAGCTGACGACTATGAGCATTCGGAAGTGTTGGGGAACGTAGTAGTAAATCAAAAAAATTCCTACGCATCACCAAGATCAATCTATGGAGAGACTAGCAACGAGAGAAAGAGGAGTGTATCTTCATACCCTTGAAGATCGTGATGCGGAAGCGTTGCAAGAACGCGGTTGGAGGAGTCGTACACGCGGCGATTCAGATCGCGGTCGATTCCGATCTAAGCACCGAACAACGGTGCCTCCGTGTTCAACACACGTGCAGCCCGGTGACGTCTCCCGCGCCTTGATCCAGCAAGGAGGAGGGAGAGGTTGGGGAAGACAGCTCCAGCAGCACGACGGCGTGGTGGTGGAACTTGCAGTTCTCAGGCAGGGCTTCGCCAAGCTCAAACGGAGGAGGAGGAGGTGTTGGAGAGGGGGAGGGCTGCGCCAGGGGCAAGGTTATGGCCTCCCTCCCACCCCTCCACTATTTATAGGCTGAGGGGAGAGGGGGCCGGGCCCCTAGATCCCATCTAGGGTTGGGGCGGCGGCTAAGGGGGGGAGGAGTGCCTCCCAAGTCAAGTGGAGGCCCTCCCTCTTTAGGGTTTCCCCTCTCCCATGCGCATGGACCTTAGGGGGGCTGGTGCCCCTAGCCCATTAAGGCTAGGGCGCCCCCTTATAGCCCATGCTGCTGTATTGGACGTGGTGGAACCCTTTCCGGACTTCCGGACCCCTCCGGAATCCTCCGGAACCTTTCGAAAGCTTCCCGGTACAATACCGAAAAAAACCGAACTTTTTCCGGAACCCCAATAACAACTTCCATATATAAATCTTTACCTCCGGACCATTCCGGAACTCCTCGTGATGTCCGGGATCTCATCCGGGACTCCGAACAACATTTGGTATTCACATACTATTTCCCATAACAACCCTAGAGTCACCGAACCTTAAGTGTGTACACCCTACGGGTTCGGGAACCATGCAGACATGACCGAGACATCTCTCCGGCCAATAACCAACAGCGGGATCTGGATACCCATGTTGGCTCCCACATGTTCCACGATGGTCTCATCGGATGAACCACGATGTCGAGGATTCAATCAATCCCGTATACAATTCCCTTTGTCTACCGGTATGATACTTGCCCGAGATTCGATCGTCGGTATCCCTATACCTTGTTCAATCTCGTTACCGGCAAGTCTCTTTACTCGTTCCGTAACGCATGATCCCGTGGCTAACTTTTTAGTCACATTGAGCTCATTATGATGATGCATTACCGAGTGGGCCCAGAGATACCTCTCCGTCATACGGAGTGACAAATCCCAGTCTCGATTCGTGCCAACCCATCAGACACATTCGGAGATACCTGTAGTGCACCTTTATGGTCACCCAGTTACGTTGTGACGTTTGGTACACCCAATGCATTCCTACGGTATCCGGGAGTTGCACAATCTCATGGTCTAAGGAAATGATACTTGACATTAGAAAAGCTTTAGCAGACGAACTACACGATCTAGTGCTATGCTTAGGATTGGGTCTTGTCCATCACATCATTCTCCTAATGATGTGATCCCGTTATCAACGACATCCAATGTCCATGGTCAGGAAACCGTAACCATCTATTGATCAACGAGCTAGTCAACTAGAGGCTCACTAGGGATATGTTGTGGTCTATGTACTCACACATGCATTACGATTTCCGGATAACACAATTATAGCATGAACAATAGACAATTATCATGAACAAGGAAATATAATAATAACCACTTTATTATTGCCTCTAGGGCATATTTCGAAGGTCTCAGACTTGTGTTTCATTAAGTAGACATACCCATATCTACGTAAGTCATCAGTGAGGGTGAGAACATAACGATAACCACCGCGAGCCTCAACGCTCATTGGACCGCACACATCAGTATGTATGATTTCCAATAAGTTGGTTGCTCGCTCCATTGTCCCGGAGAACGGAGTCTTGGTCATTTTGCCCATGAGGCATGGTTCGCATGTGTCAAATGATTCATAATCAAGAGACTCCAAAAGTCCATCTGCATGGAGTTTCTTCATGCGTTTGACACCAATGTGACCAAGGCGGCAGTGCCACAAGTATGTGGGACTATCATTATCAACCTTACATCTTTTGGCATTCACACTATGAATATGTGCAACATCACGTTCGAGATTCAATAAAAATAAACCATTGACCAGTGGGGCATGACCATAAAACATATCTCTCATATAAATAGAACAACCATTATTCTCGGATTTAAATGAGTAGCCATCTCGCATCAAACGAGATCCTGATACAATGTTCATGCTCAAAGCTGGTACTAAATAACAATTATTGAGGTTTAAAACTAATCCCGAAGGTAGATGTAGAGGTAGCGTGCCGACGGCGATCACATCGACCTTGGAACCATTCCCGACGCGCATCGTCACCTCGTCCTTCGCCTGTCTCCGCTTATTCCGCAGCTCCTGTTTTGAGTTATAAATATGAGCAACCGCACCGGTATCAAATACCCAGGAGCTACTACGAGCGCTGGTAAGGTACACATCAATAACATGTATATCACATATACCTTTGGTATTGCCGGCCTTCTTATCCGCTAAGTACTTGGGGCAGTTCCGCTTCCAGTGACCGTTTCCCTTACAATAAAAGCATTCAGTCTCAGGCTTGGGTCCATTCTTTGGCTTCTTCCCGGTAGCTTGCTTACCGGGCGCGGCAACTCCCTTGCCATCCTTCTTGAAGTTCTTTTTACCCTTGCCTTTCTTGAACTTAGTGGTTTTATTCACCATCAACACTTGATGTTCCTTTTTGATCTCCACCTCCGCTGATTTCAGCATTGAATATATCTCAGGAATGGTTTTCTCCATCCCCTGCATATTGAAGTTCATCACAAAGCTCTTGTAGCTAGGTGGAAGCGACTGAAGGATTTTGTCAACGACCGCGTCATCCGGGAGATTAACTCCCAGCTGCGACAAGCGGTTGTGCAACCCAAACATTTTGAGTATATGCTCGTTGACAGAACTATTCTCCTCCATCTTACAACTGTAGAACTTGTCGGAGACTTCATATCTCTCGACCCGGGCATGAGCTTGGAAAACCATTTTCAGCTCTTGAAACATCTCATATGCTCCGTGTTGCTCAAAACGCTTTTGGAGCCCCGGTTCTAAGCTGTAAAGCATGCCGCACTAAACCAGGGAGTAATCATCACTACGCGACTGCCAGGCGTTCATAACGTCTTGAGTTGCTGGGAAAACAGGTGCGTCACCTAGCGGTGCTTCAAGGACATATGCTTTCTTGGCAGCTATGAGGATAATCCTCAGGTTACGGACCCAGTCCGTGTAGTTGCTACCATCGTCTTTCAGCTTGGTTTTCTCTAGGAACGCGTTGAAGTTGAGGGCAACATTAGCGTGGGCCATTTGATCTACAAGACATATTGTAAAGATTTTAGACTAAGTTCATGATAATTAAGTTCATCTAATCAAATTATTCAATGAACTCCCACTCAGATAGACATCCTTCTAGTCATCTAAGTGATACATGATCCGAATCGACTAGGCCGTGTCCGATCATCACGTGAGACGGACTAGTCATCAACGGTGAACATCTCTATGTTGATCGTATCTTCTATACGACTCATGTTCGACCTTTCGGTCTTCCCTGTTCCGAGGCCATGTCTGTACATGCTAGGCTCGTCAAGTCAACCTAAGTGTTTTGCATGTGTAAATCTGGCTTACACCCGTTGTATTCGAACGTTAGAATCTATCACACCCGATCATCACGTGGTGCTTCGAAACAACGAACCTTCGCAACGGTGCACAGTTAGGGGGAACACTTTCTTGAAATTTTAGCGAGGGATCATCTTATTTATGCTACCGTCGTTCTAAGCAAATAAGATGTAAACAAGATAAACATCACATGCAATCAAATAGTGACATGATATGGCCAATATCATTTTGCTCCTTTTGATCTCCATCTTCGGGGCACCATGATCATCATCGTCACCGGCATGACACCATGATCTCCATCATCATGATCTCCATCATCGTGTCTTCATGAAGTTGCCTCGCCAACTATTACTTCTACTACTATGGCTAACGGTTAGCAATAAAGTAAAGTAATTACATGACGTTTTTCATTGACACACAGGTCATACAATAAATTAAGACAACTCCTATGGCTCCTGCCGGTTGTCATACTCATCGACATGCAAGTCATGATTCCTATTACAAGAACATGATCAATCTCATACATCACATATATCATTCATCACATATATCATTCATCACATCCTTTTGGCCATATCACATCACACGGCATATGCTGCAAGAACAAGTTAGACGTCCTCTAATTGTTGTTGCAATTTTTTTACGTGGCTGCTATAGGTTTCTAGCAAGAACGTTTCTTACCTACGCCACAACCACAACGTGATATGCCAATTTCTATTTACCCTTCATAAGGACCCTTTTCATCGAATCCGATCCGACTAAAGTGGGAGAGACAGACACCCGCTAGCCACCTTATGCAACTAGTGCATGTCAGTCGGTGCAACCTGTCTCACGTAAGCGTACGTGTAAGGTCGGTCCGGGCCGCTTCATCCCACGATGCCGCCGAATCAAGATAAGACTAGTAACGGCAAGAAAATTGACAAAATCGACGCCCACAACAACTTGTGTTCTACTCGTGCAAGAAACTACGCATAGACCTAGCTCATGATGCCACTGTTGGGGAACGTAGTAGTAAATCAAAAAATTTCCTACGCATCACCAAGATCAATCTATGGAGAGACTAGCAATGAGAGAGAGAGGAGTGTATCTTCATACCCTTGAAGATCGTGATGCGGAAGCGTTGCAAGAACTCGGTTGGAGGAGTCGTACACGCAGTGATTCAGATCGCGGTCGATTCCGATCTAAGCACCGAACAACGGTGCCTCCGTGTTCAACACACGTGCAGCCCGGTGACGTCTCCCGCGCCTTGATCCAGCAAGGAGGAGGGAGAGGTTGGGAAGACAGCTCCAGCAGCACGACGGCGTGGTGGTGGAACTTGCAGTTCTCCGGCAGGGCTTCGCCAAGCTCAAACGGAGGAGGAGGAGGTGTTGGAGAGGGGGAGGGCTGCGCCAGGGGCAAGGTTATGGCCTCCCTCCCACCCCTCCACTATTTATAGGCTGGGGGGGAGAGGGGGCCGGCCCCCTAGATCCCATCTAGGGTTGGGGCGGCGGCCAAGGGGGGGAGGAGTGCCTCCCAAGTCAAGTGGAGGCCCTCCCCCTTTAGGGTTTCCCCTCTCCCATGCGCATGGGCCTTAGGGGGGCTGGTGCCCCTAGCCCATTAAGGCTAGGGCGCCCCCTTACAGCCCATGCTGCTGTATTGGACGTGGTGGAACCCTTTCCGGACTTCCGGACCCCTCCGGAATCCTCCGGAACCTTTCGAAAGCTTCCCGGTACAATACCGAAAAAAACTGAACTTTTTCCGGAACCCCAATAACAACTTCCCATATATAAATCTTTACCTCCGGACCATTCCGGAACTCCTCGTGACGTCCGGGATCTCATCCGGGACTCCGAACAACATTCGGTATTCACATACTATTTCCCATAACAACCCTAGAGTCACCGAACCTTAAGTGTGTAGAACCTACGGGTTCGGGAACCATGCAAACATGACCGAGACATCTCTCCGGCCAATAACCAATAGCGGGATCTGGATACCCATGTTGGCTCCCACATGTTCCACGATGATCTCATCGGATGAACCACGATGTCGAGGATTCAATCAATCCCGTATACAATTCCCTTTGTCTACCGGTATGATACTTGCCCGAGATTCGATCGTCGGTATCCCTATACCTTGTTCAATCTCGTTACCGGCAAGTCTCTTTACTCGTTCCGTAACGCATGATCCCGTGGCTAACTCTTTAGTCACATTGAGCTCATTATGATGATGCATTACCGAGTGGGCCCAGAGATACCTCTCCGTCATACGGAGTGACAAATCCCAGTCTCGATTCGTGCCAACCCAACAGATACTTTCGGAGATACCTGTAGTGCACCTTTATGGTCACCCAGTTACGTTGTGACGTTTGATACACCCAAAGCATTCCTATGGTATCCGGGAGTTGCACAATCTCATGGTCTAAGGAAATGATACTTGACATTAGAAAAGCTTTAGCAGACGAACTACACGATCTAGTGCTATGCTTAGGATTGGGTCTTGTCCATCACATCATTCTCCTAATGATGTGATCCCGTTATCAACGACATCCAATGTCCATGGTCAGGAAACCTTAACCATCTATTGATCAACGAGCTAGTCAACTAGAGGCTCACTAGGGACATGTTGTGGTCTATGTATTCACACATGCATTACGATTTCCGGATAACACAATTATAGCATGAACAATAGACAATTATCATGAACAAGGAAATATAATAATAACCACTTTATTATTGCCTCTAGGGCATATTTCCAACAGGAAGGTGAATGTTTTTCGAAGCCAATGTCAATTAAAGACCGCGACAAAAAGAGCCCTCGTAAGTATAAATTAGATGGCAGCTTGTGTCTTCGTGTTCAACTCAATTACTCCACTAGTTGCTGGTTATTTTGGCCTTCTCTTTGATGTTGGACTTGCTGATTTTGTAGTTCTTTGGTGGAATGCTTATGGTGGCCTTGCTTTTGACCTCCAAAATTTTGCAAAGCGAATCATTAGTCTATGTTGTTCAGCATCCGGCTGCGAGCGCAATTGGAGTGTATTTGCTCATGTAAGTAGCCATTAGTTGGCTCGTTTGATAGGCTGATTTCAGCAGCTGCTCACATATTTGTGTGCTTGCAGATCCACACCAAAGGGAGAAACCGTCTAGAGTACAAGAGATTGAACAAGCTGTCATATGTCTCCTACAACAGGAAAATGGAAGCTAGGTTTCAAAATCTACGTGAGCAAGGCTCTAAAGCAAATAAATCTAACCCACTTATCCTAGAAGAATTTCAATGGGATAATGAATGGGTTGATATCAATGCTGAAATGGTCCATGAAAATCAAGCTCAAGTGATGGAAGGTGAAACACCACTACTTTGGTCTCAAGTTGATGAAGCTATGGGTGCGTCAACTTCTCTAGAAGGTCGCAACTTTCCTAGGAGATCTCGTGGTGATCCGAGCGGGTCTATTGCACGACCCATAGGCCCTTATATCACCTACACTCGGAACCACTCAAGAACAAGGCTGGTTGTGCATGATGAAGAGTTGAGGGCTGAATTAGAAGCGGCAGAATGTGATCAAGGCATGGAGAGCAGCGATGAAGAAGATGATGATCCACCAAATGATCAAGATTACGTTGAAGACGTGGATCTTGAGGCCTGATTGCTTTCCTTGAAGATGTGGACATGTGGTGTTCACTTCTTGTTTCTATCTGCCATTCATGTTTTCATGTTGAACTTATTTACTTGCATTTGGAACTGGTTTGTATTACATTGTATGTTAATTTTATTGGACCTACTACCTACTGCTTAACTCGTGTCGACTCGTCGCATGTTGACTCGTCGACCATGAGTCACGACTAGTCTAGACTAGTCTAGAGTCGCCCCCCCCCCCCCCAAACGACTCAGCGACTCGTCGACTCAAAAACATTGGCTGGCGCGCAGGCGCACTTCGTCGGCGAGCGATATGTGCTCGGGCGTGGTCGGCGAGATGGCGGTGCTGACCATGTTCATAGTTTTGCTGTCTCAGCCTTGTCCCCGTTGCGTCGGCGCGCTCTCCGGTGCCGGTGGGAGGCTGGTGACCCCGTTGTACAGGAGGACGCCGGCTGCTGCTGCTCTCTGGAGTGGCGGAGATGGCGATGGCGACCTTGGAGCTCAGGTGCTTTCGGAGCTTCGTTTGTGGATGGAGGCAGGCGGATCGGTCTCTCTCCTCCGTTTTCGTCGGTTGGAGACGGCGGATCTGCAGTCCACCGAGCACGGGGAGGTACCCCGGCCGACGAGCCACAAGGTCTCGGTCTTGTTGCTTCGCAGCGAACCGTTTAATCGGCTCACAAAGCTTTTCCAGCGATGGTGCTTCGGTGGATTTGGTGTGTTCGGCTGCTCGTCGTTTCCCCTCTGGCGGTGCTTCGGCGGCGACGGTGGTCGGCGACGGTGGTCGGCGACGGGCGTCATGGACGATGTGTGCATAGGTTTCCAAGGACTGGATTGTAATTTTTGTCTTTTGGGGGGTCGTCTGCGCAATGTTCTGGGGACACCTGTGTTTCTGGGTCCTTCTGGTCAGTGCTGTGTGTGTACGCTTCGTTTGTCTTGAACTTTGAACACATTGTTACTTCTCAAAAAAAAAAACATTTCCCTTCTGAACATTTGCTTGAATTGGACACCTTCTCCTGCGGTTGCGCCAATGTTGTATGTTAAGGGCCTCTTTGATTCGTAGGATTGTCAAAATGAATGAATAGGAAAAATGCAGGAATAGGATGGCATGTCCCATAGTATCCTACAGGATTTGAAAGAATGTTTGATAGCGCAGGAAAAATAAAGGAATTCTACAAAGAGGTTTGAGTAGATGGAAATTTTCCTCCAAAATCTAGTACAAATGGATCCTATGAAAAAATTCCTAAGGATGTCAATCCTACGAATCAAACGAGCATCACAGGAAAAATTCCTAAGGGTTCAAATCCTCCAAAAATCCTATGCAATTCCTTTGAATCAAAGGAGCCCTAAGTTGTGATCCAAATTCATATAAAATATAATAAGGTTAACTTATGTGGTGGCGATACAGTGCGGCGGCATCGCCCTTGACCAGATTCTCGCAAATTTCTGCGGCGAACAGATGGCTTCCCCATGAAATACCTCAGGCTCCCGTTGAACATCACTAGACTTCGGGTAGTCCAGCTTCAGTTCTTCATCGACTGGATTAGGGCCCGTCTCGCTAGCTGGATGGGTCGTCTCCTCTTTGTGGCTGGTCATCGGGTGTTGGTTTGATCTGTCCTCTCTGCCCTGCCCACGTATGCAATCACCGTTCTCCGCGTCCCAAAGAAATTTTCAAGGAGGTGGACAAGGCGCGTCACCATTCCATGTGGGCCGGGGACAAGGAGCTCACCGGCGGCCTATGCAAGGTCAATTGGCTGACCGTTTGTTCGCCAATCCGGGCCTTGGCATTCTGGATCTCCTGAAATTTAGTCGCGCCATGTGTCTCAGGTGGCTTTGGCTGGCATGGCAGCAACCGATCGGACCTTGGGTCGGCTCCCCGACACCGTGCGATAATGGTGACCGCGCCCTGTTCTCTTCAACTTCCAAGGTATCGATCGGCGACAGAAAGACAGCCTTATTCTGGCACTACTGTTGGCTCGGGGACGCTCCATTGCGCATCGCTTACCCCTGCTCTGTTCAAGCACGCGAGGTGGAAGAATAGGACTGTCACCACAACTCTTCTCCAAGACACCTGGGTCTCCGATCTCTCCCACGAAAACACCAACACTCTAATCCAGGAATTCACGCAGCTCTGGAGGTAGGTCAACGACGCGGCCATCACTTTGCAGCCGAACTCGAGCGACACGATCCGATGGACTGCCGCTGTTTCTGGCGTCTACTCCACCGGGACTCCCTATGCTCTGCAATTCCCAGAATCTATCCAATGCACATATGAGGATTGTGTGTGGAAGGCTTGGGCGCCGGGTAAGGCAAAAATCTTCGCTTGGCTGCTTCACCGGAATCGTCTCTGGTGCAACGACAAACTGCAATGACGCGGCTGGACCAATGGCTATTTCCACTCCTTGTGCTTGCGAAATCTCGAGTATTTAGTTCATCTATTCTGGAACTGCATTGTCGCGACATCCATCTGGAACCAGGTTGCATTGCGCTTCGTCGGGACAGTTGGAGCAATGCCTGCAAACAACCGACATCATCAAACGAAGCAATCAGGGCGGCGAAAGAAAAGGAATTAAGTAACTGTGATAATCCTAATCTGTTGGGAGATATGGCAAGAGAGAAACAATTGCGTGTTCAGAGGGAAGTTGCCTGATCCATTGATCAACCCTTGTTTCATGCTTCCCTCCTAAATAATTGAATGTCAGCATGCACTGGATATCTTTCAAAAAAAAACTTCTGATGGAGCAGAGCGGAGACTCGTCACCGGGAGGCTTGGGCCGTAGCGGAGCGGAGTCTGAAGTGAGCCCAGATTGGCTCGCTCCCTGCTAGGGACGCCTGGGGGTGTGGGGGCGCCCCCCTTCTCTCCCGCGGTATGGATCAGTTTCGACCTAGGCCACCTCTACTATATATACCTCTTGTAAGCCGCAGCACGGGATACGATTATCATTGAAAATCCCTGACATGACGTTTGCAACCATTCCCGATATAGTGAAGTTTCTGGCTAGCGCCTGTGGCCTTTTCTCTTTCTTTGGAGTTTTCACGTTAAAATCTTGTGTCTCACTATGTTGATTTGATCTTCTCGTTTCTATTTGTTTGCCGTATCTCTTAACACTATGCCTTTCTCACCCACATGCATTGTACGTGTTGATCACTACTTTAATTGCCTAGTACTAGAGTAATATCTAATTGCAACTGCAACTAATACTCTTGGAATATCTGATTTTGGGTTTCGTTGTGAGCCTACGCGCTCTTGCGATAGACCTCTTATCTTTGCAGTTTACTTTTATCTCTCGTTGGAAGCTGCCTGGTGTGTGGGCTTTATTAATTTAAAGCCATATCCCGCAAAAAAAAAATTAAAGCCGGACTCTTCTTGTGTCTCTGTTCTAAAAAATATATAGTATGTGATTTTCACTAGGCGCTCTATGCATCTGAGGAAGTATTATTACAGAGGGAGTAGTTCGTAGCCCAATAAATTACTTTCTACCAATCTATCTGAACTACGCCTCGCCGACCGACCGGTATGAAACAGCCCACTGACTATAACTACTAGTAGACTGTCCGTGCGTTGCCACGGGCCAACTAATAAATTTATAACTAATGGTCATATTTTCCTCTCTATGAACAAGCATATTGCATGGAATGTTTAACCACAACACAAATGCAAGCAGCATCTTCTCTTTATTCTTACAAACAGTAAGCACCCCTCTAGCCGGTCTTTCTTGCTGAACTTATTGTCTATCATATTCTTTGTCCATACATCATTCATCCTCTCAATCTATTGCCCCTTGACTCTGCATGTAGCTTTCATGTCGTTGTTTTGTTGTCTCGCAAGGTTAAAAAAAAACCCGACCACATCACATGTCCGATCTATTCCTAATCCAAGGAAGCTAAATCTAGTTGAATGCGCGTGTGTTGCCCTCAAACAACAAACTTATCTATGAAAACATATAAAAAATATTATTATACATCTCATGCTTATGACTATGTTGTCACAAGTACTTCTTGTCTATCTCTTGCTTTCCTCTAAATATGTTTCTCCAAGCATGCATTTCATATTTCACCCTCACCAACATATCTACTTTCATGTGCTCATTCAACTCCACAAATATGTCTTATTCTCCCTCTTCCATGAGATTCTCTTTGCATTGTTGTGTTGCACATCTGTTCTTAAAAAATAAGGCAAGTGAATCACAACATCAACATTAGTCATCTATATTGGGCACCTGGGAAGAAGGTACAATCGACTTCTCCAACCAGATTTGATTCCGTCTATGTGTTACTTTTCTATATTGATAAGTTCTGTCTTCGAAGAAAATTTTAAGCTTCCTCATGTTCAACAAAAGTACTAAAATTGAGATGCAAAATACATGTGCACACGCATACATATCAGATCATCCACGCATTTACACATGGACAACGAACACCGAGCAAGCATGCATCAACAAATCTTCTCAAACAAGCGTACACATCCCGATCTGGTAGTAGACAAGATCCATCACAAATACATCAAGCACATGATACATCTAGATCTGAAATCTTGATAAGATCCATGATAAACACATCTAGCACAGGAAAAGTGATTCACGCTCTGGTCAGTGGAGAAAGGATCTACAGGCCCATGCCTCATGCAACATAGGGGAAGGAGAGCAACCACGACCAACGTCACCTCGGTGGCCGCCGCCACCGTGTGCCTGGGCAGCAGGAGGACGCATACTCGACAGACAGGAGGAAATCCTTGGCACAACTATGCTCAAGATGCAGCAATGACAGAGACCACATCACAACCTCGCAGGGCAGGCCGACGACGACCTAGATGCATCCATACGACCATACAGGAGGGTCGAAGCCTCGTTGAAGGCTTAGCTACGAAGGAGACGCACCAAGGGGACGTCAGAGATGGTTGAGTGGGGGACCTGCGCCGCCGCTAGCCTAGACCGCTTGATGTGGAAGTAACTTGGGGAGATTAGGGTTGTGGAGTGGTGCGCTATTGTGGGGAGGCTGGTTTATATGGCGGCTCCAGTAGATCAAATCAAATCTGATTGCGCATCCCGGTTGGTTCGGCAGCGTTCTGATTTGTTTCCTTCCAAATAAGAGAAGACACACGCATCCTGATTTCTTTCCTTCGAAAGAAGAGGCTGATTTATATGAAAAGTGCTGGTATATGGTTGCAAGAGGATCTCGTTGCTTTTGTTTATGGAGCTTTGGTTTTTTGGGGCAACGGAGGTGTGAGATGGAAAGAAAATCGATGGGGCTGGAGATGAAAACCGGTGGTGGTGGTCGGCGAAACAAAAATCGATGGGAGGGGCATCTATCGGTTGATGGGGAGGGGTGACGACGATCGAAATGAGCGAATGACCTACTTACAGAGGCTTTAAGAGTAGGGATTACACAAATAATTAAAAGCCTACCCAATTCTCCGCATGCCTACTTAACTGTCAATCAAATCAATTAATTATCTTCCTAATTGGGAAAAATCCCTACTTCTAATTATGTGTAACATAATTAAGGGCCTATTCTGATGTCCTCCAACTCCAAACTTCTCAAAATCTCTGACAGAAATCAACCCGAACGCTATAGCTCCAAAAGCTAAGATTCTCAAAGCTATCCTAGGCTGTAGTGTATTTTTGTGGAGCGAGGGAAGACCAGCTTCTTGTTAAACAGGAATCTGGAGTTGGACATTATTACGGCTGTAATGCCACCGCCTAAGAAAACGCTTCGATCTATCAGCGCTCCTCCTCGCTCAACCAGGAACCTGTAGGAGATATGCCCTAGAGGCAATAATAAATGTTATTGATTATCTCCCTGTTCATAATTAGGTTTATGTTCCATGCTATAACTGCAATGATTCTCGAGTCTGCAAATAAAACGAGGCTCGGAGGAAGACTCATATGCACGTGTGGGATAATAAACGGTAAAATGTATTCCTAGTCTGGCCTCTAAGACTAGCTCAAGTGTTGCATGATGGTTCTGTTTTCCTGATCATGGGCATGTCTATGCCAGCAACTTTGAGGGCACAGTGTTAGAAGAACATTTGTGTTGAATCGACCCGATTGATGTTATGCTATGAGATTCATTCGTCACAAGTTAATGGTTAATAACACAGAGATGGTTAATGTTTGCATGATTCCTTAGACCATGAGAGTATCGAGTTACTTCATGCTTGCTTCATGAACTTTGGGGTTTGTTAAATGTCATCCGTAAATGGGTGGCTATTACGACGGCTTACGGGTTCATGGAAAAGTATGTCAAGTAACTTGATAGCTCAAGATTGGGATTTGCTCCTCTGACGATGGAGAGATATCTCTGGGCCCTCTCGGTGTTACGGTATCCATCATCGTCTGGCCAGACAGTTTGTGATTTGATCACGGGGATGCCGGAACACGGGAACGAGAAAAGAGAACAATACCGGTAACGAGGTAACTAGCATAGTGGACAAGTTGTTGATCCACGGGAATGCCAACATGTCTCACCTCGGGTATTTGTAACATATCACGAAGCAACAGGAATAGCACACGGCAACTGGAGGTTCACTCGAATATTTATTCGTGTGGGTATAGGGATCAATATGGGTGTCCACGGCTCCGATGCTGATCATTGATCGGAAGGTGTTCTGGTCATGTCTATACTTCACCGAACCTATAGGGTCACATGCTTAAGGGTCATCTATCTGCTGAATACTAGACAGGGAGTCTGAGAGAAAATCACCGAAAAAGTTTCGGACACCGAAAAAGTTTCGGACAGCGGAAAAGCTCCGCAGAGAGGTCACCGGATGAGTTCCGGTGAAACTGAAAAGTTGTTTCAGAGGATACCAAAAAGTCAAATTGGTTTCGGCACATGCCTGATAATTCTTGGAGGATGCCAGAATCATTCTGGAAAATTTTGGGAATTTTCTGGAAGAAAAACCGGAAATGTTCCGGAGCTGCCGGAACCACTTCAGATGCTTTTCACAGATGAAAATCACTAATCTGGAATTGTTCCAGAACACGTTGAAATTTTTTTTAGTGGGTACTGGAAATGTTCTAAGCCCACATAAATATTTTCGGTTCGAACGAACGCTGAAAAATGTCGTCATGAATAGTGAAAGTGCTTTTTGGGTGGCTTCTTGGAGAAGCCACCTTGAGGGTCCTTTGGTATTTTTCCCCTTGGCTTCTTGGAGAAGGCACCCTTGGGCTTGGCCTATAAATAGGGGTGGAGGGGGCTGCCTAAAGACTCACTCCTTCTCACATACAAGTGCCATTGCAATGATCTGGCTTCTCTCTCCCTCCCACGAAAAGAGTTTCGTAGAGCCGAAAGGCTGTCTGGGTTCCGGTGGGAACTAGTTCTGGACGGCGAAGCCCTGCCGGATAGATGACACCGTATGTGTGCAACTCTGTAGAGAGGTCGTAGTTTCGATCTTAGTGCCCGAGGGGCTATTTGAGAGTGCCTCCCGAAGGGCTGTCCAAGTGACGGTCCGAGTTCTGTGAGTCCTCCCGAAGGGCTGTCCGAGTGACCGTTCGAGTTTCGAAGGTCCTCCCGAAGGGCTGTCCGCGACACCGTTCGGGGGACTGTTCGACCGCCTCCCGGAGGGTTGTCCGTGGGGAAGACGAGGGTATACATCCTCGCGGTTGGGAGGTTGTAAATCCTAGCTGCGGGGATCTGCACCGCCGATCGTCATCGACTCTACTTCTGCTGCGCTACGAGTCGGTAACGAAATGATCAAACCTTGTATGCAGTCTCCATAGTGGTCCTGGGCTGGTGCGTAGGTCGGAAATTTTTTGTTTTCTGCTGCGTTACCCTACAGTGGCATCATGAGCCGTGCTATGCGTAGATGCAGGTTGCGATCTAGAATACATGGAGATGTATGGGTGTTGCACAAAATAATTAGGTAGTAGATGAGTTCTATTACTGAAAATTATTTGTGCGGGTAGCAGATGAAATCTGTTACCTGATGTTCTTGTTGCTTCCCTGGAATTTGCATATTTCTGATCTTGATAACAGCATGGTGGAGTTTCAATGTTCTGGCAATCCGCGATCCTGATTGATCAACGAAGTGCTAACAGTTCATTGAATTCCACCGTAGTTAAAAAGAAAGATGAAATTTCGCAGACGAAAGGGCAATGCAGATATGATCTGCACGGGGGTCATGCGTATGACGAAGTTTAGTATGGGGCTTGAGATTTTATTATCTCGGTTTTCATACACCCTGGAAAGTTAATCTAGCGACTTGAATTATCATACTTGATGATGGACGTTGGTAGCTTCGGTTTGTTTCGAAACCTTAGAAGCCACGAAAAACAAGTTTTTGCTTGAACCAATTAGAGACGTCTAACTTGGTTTTGCAGGAGGGTTTGCATGTGCATATGATGTGGTATAGCAGTGCTCATAATAATTTGATTATGTATAAGATGACTATATGATGTAAATTGATTAACATGACCTGCGTGTCATGATTCGGCATGATGGCTGGAGCCATATGATTGTCACTTTATTGACCTGCGTGTCAACCTTAAGTAATGCATTATTTTATTAGCTATAGAGATAGCAATATTATCTGGTGCATCGACAAGGTGGTGGCAATCTTCGTGAAGGTGAACACCGACGCGAATGCCGAAGACGAAGAAATACAAGACTTCTCCGTCCGAAAGGGCTATACCATATCATGCTATTATGAATTGCCTGAGATGTTTATCCCTTATGATGCACCCTTCTTGATTGCGCGGTAGTCGCTTTTATTAGGGTGATCTCTCACAAAAATATCAAGTAGTTAGTGTTCTCCCAAGTGTAGCACCGTCACGGCACCTAACTTTTCGGGGTATCACATGCTACCATGGGTACGAACGATTAGGGATGTGTGAGGCGGGTGAGTTGAGACCTCGCAGCAAGATCACTTGGTTGTCTTGAAGTTCAGGCATGAAAGTCATGAGCTCGGAACACACGCATCGAAAGATGAACAAGAGTCACATAGAGATGTGATTGGCAAGTTTGCCTACCGATTGAGATTTTTGTCATCAGTGATGCTACCATCAATGGCGTTGAATTGAAATGCGGATCTTGAATCACTCACAATCAATTATGAGAGATATTGATTTGAGTGGGAGCGCACTGTAGAATTATCTTGTTTAATTCTCAGTGCAATTAATTGTGAACACTGTCTAAGTGTTATATGCATAATAGTTGTAGAATAATGGCTCGCGTTTCCACCTTCCCTATTAATTTTGAATAGCTGTTAAATATCTGGTTAAAACTTTATGGTTGGTAACGTAATGTGAGGATTGTCCTCAAAAGTGCTGAGAAGGACTTTGTCCTATCGCATACTTTCGGTATTCTCTCGCTTATGCTATGGATCATGTGACTCATGTCCTTCAATCCAAAAGATAGAATTCCGTTTTCAGTCAAGTGCAATAGGTTTACTTCCATGAGACTCGAACTTCAAAAGTTTGGATAGTTATGTGATATTCATGGAATCTGAAAATCATTTTCAGAGACAGACAAAGGCTAAAAGATATGAGATATCCAAAGCAATGTTTGTTTGCAAACTATTAGTAAAGGAGTTTACTATGCATTAGACTGATAAGAGAGGGATCCAGAAGAACGCCTGTCATATGATGAAAGGTGAATAAAATAACAACTTAAAGAGAAAGGAAGTGTCCGAAGGGTGTTAGTGTGACTTACACACCTAGGAAGTCCGGGGCTAACGCCACTCTTAAGTTGGGTGCTTCTTCTGAGAGTAGGAGAAATACTGAAAGTTAAACTGTTAGAAGTATAAAGGCAATAAGATAGAAGACTGGAATATCCAGCTCATGTATGAATGTCATGCAAGTTTTTTTGTGTATAGAAGGCTGGTCAAAGATATAGTTCTTGGGAATTATGGTTAAACATGTTAATCACTAATTCTTGGGTATTGTGAGTTAATCACAAAGATACCCGCTCGACTGCATTTTGTTGCACCTCAATGTAAGAACTACTACGGCCTGAAAGACTAGCCAGGAATGAGGTTGAGATACACACATGGAACATAGTAAATGTTACTATACCTTCCATCGGTGTATTCCCTATGTATTTATTTTCATAATTCATTTAGAGTTTTCACAAACTCTAGCCCTTTGCATAAGGTATGTTGCAAGAAGGTTGTTCATAAGAGAACTTTTGATGTTCGATGTTATGAATAACATAAGGGCCATACTTTCATTATGAATGAGATGTATGTTATGAATATTGATAATAATATATTACCTCTATGTTTACTTTCATAATTCATTTTAGAGTTTCATACACTCTAGCCCATTGCACAATGTTTGTTGCAAAAGAGTTGTTCATAAAAACAACAATTGTTGTTCAGTATTATGAATAACATGAAGGGCCATACTTCCATCCAAGGTGGGATGTATGTTATGAATATTGATAGTAATATGATACATCCATAACACTGACGCTAAATGTCGTAAGACTAAGAGAATACCACACAAGTGTGGCACTACATTTGGTCACATTGGAGAAACCCGCATGGATAAATTCCATTATGATGGATTTTTGAAGTCCTTTGATTTTGAATCGTCTGACACTTGCAACTTTCCTCCGAAAAGTGAAGTGACTGAAATACCGTTCACAGGCCATAAGGAACGGACAACAAACTTATTGGTGATCATACATTTGATGTGTGTAGTCCGATAAATGTTGTTAGTAGTGGATTTATCTATCTTCAGAAATGACTTAAGTAGATATGTGGATATTTACTTGATGAGACGTAAGTCTGGATCTTTTGAATTCATTCGAAAGGTTTTCAAAAATGAAGTAGATGGTTATTGTAACAAGAAAATTATGTTTCTACAATTCGATTGCAGAAAGGAATATTTGAGTTACAAGTTTAGCGAATGTCTGATGAGTTGTGAAAGTAGTTTCATAACTTGCACCTCCCGGAACACCATTGCATGTGGAAAGTCCGTGAAGATGTAATCAAACCATTTATGACATGGTAAGATCAAAGATGACATATATAAATTTGCCATTATCCCTTTTAAAGAGTGATGCTTTAGAGACTACGGCTTTTACACTGAAAAGAGCTCCATCAGGTCTGTTGAAATGACGCCATGGTATGGTACGCCCAACCATGTTATATCTTTTCTTAAACATTTGGAATATGGGGCTTGTGTAAAAGGTTACAAACCTATTCCAAATCAGACAAGTGCTACTTTGTAGGTTATCCCAAGCAATTGGGTATTCCTCCCTCACTATACCGAGGCAAATAGGTTTTCCACAAAGAACGGTATGCTTTTTGAAGAAAATGGTTCTTTCAAAAAGATGAGTGGGAGAATAATGCAAGTTGACGAGATAACCAGTATCTCTGTTATCAGGTCAAAGGAAAGAGACCTTGGAAGTAATTCCAGAGTTTTCTACTACGACTGATATGGAAGTCTCTACAATAAAATGTACGGACTTCGGTCGAACTTGCAGCTGAACCACGTAGGCAAGGCTCATGCAAACCTCTCAGGTGCGCAGACGAGACATTGTTGTCAGACAACAGTATACCTACGATACACAAGGAAGCGTTGATGGGCCCTGACTCCGGAATTGGCTAAATGCCAATACAATCCGAGATAGTTTCCATATAAATGTTTCAAGATTAAAATCTTGATACACCTTTCGAAAGACTTAGAGTCTAACGAATTTTATGGAACTTAAAACTGATACGGATAAAAATGTTTTATCCATAAAGCTCGACTTGTTGAAATAACAAGTTCAAGGAGTTGACTACGATGAGGTTGTTTCACCGTAGCGTTGCTTAAAGTCGGTTTGGGTTGAACTAGCAATTAATACATATTTCAGTCATGAGATATGAAACATGGATGACAATAGGATTTCCATATGATGGAAATAAAACCAAGGACTTGCATGTGTTACAGTCCAAGGTATTTTGTCAGTCCAGAGGATGCTAGTAAGTATGCAAACTTCAGAGTTCCAGCGATGGACAGAAGAGAGCAAAATGGAGTTGGAATCTTCGTGTTTTGATGAAATGGTTAAAAGGGTTTTGACTTCATCAATGGGTAACGAAGATGCTTGTGATTCAAGAAAGTAAGTGGGAGCATAATAATATTTCTAGAAACGTTGTGTGCTTGACACATTGTTAATTGGAAATAAATTTCTTGACACGAATTAGGACTTCATTTAAAAATAGTTTTTTGATGAAGTGCTTGGGCTAAATAGCCTTTATATTAGGCATGATGATCTATGGAGATAGATTTACCTAATGGGGCTGAGTAAAGATACATATTGACAAAATGCTAAAACCTTTTAGCATTAAAAACGTCAAGGAGTGATTCTTGCCGAAGTCACATGGAAAGAGTTTTTGCAAGACTCGGTGTCCCAAAACACTGATGAGCAATATACATGATGGAGATTCCACACACTCTTGTGTTTGGATTAATCATGTATTCCATGGTATGTAAAACAACCAGATATGTCCAATACTCCAAAGATGTTGCGAGTATGGATACCAAAGTGATCAAAGTACTGATCATGGGACAACAGTGAAAGATGTCATTGAGTACTAGAGTAGTACTGATGACATGTTTTCTCGCAAGAAGAGATTATGAAGTGCTCGTTGTAAGTAATTACATCGATTAAAGTTAATGGTTTTGTGCAATACACAATATGGTGGCACGGTAGTTGGAAATTGTTCCAAACAAGTTACTTTGGCGAATTCTATAACAGAGGCAAAGTATGTTGCCGCTTTTAAAGCGACAAAGAAGATGTTGAATCATATAGTTCATTCATGAACTTAGTATGGTTCCAAGATGGCTTTTGTCAATGGGACACTACTGCAAGTAGTTGCTCCATAACTCAGTCTGAGGAATCCAGGTTCGACCTATGATTCGCATACATACCAAGCCAAGTCCACACAAAATATGACTTTTGTGAAAGCGTGAAAACGCGAGGATATGCAAAGATACACACGGAGCTGAAGTCGTCAGATCCGTTGGACATTCAGGCTATACCACAAGCGAAGCATATTTACACCGGTGTGCCACAGGTGTAAAGTGCATTAGCATTAACTAGATTATTGACTCTAGTGCAAGTGGGAGCCTGTAGGAGATATGCCCTAGAGGCAATAATAAATGTTATTGATTATCTCCCTGTTCATAATTAGGTTTATGTTCCATGCTATAACTGCAATGATTCTCGAGTCTGCAAATAAAACGAGGCTCGGAGGAAGACTCATATGCACGTGTGGGATAATAAACGGTAAAATGTATTCCTAGTCTGGCCTCTAAGACTAGCTCAAGTGTTGCATGATGGTTCTGTTTTCCTGATCATGGGCATGTCTATGCCAGCAACTTTGAGGGCACAGTGTTAGAAGAACATTTGTGTTGAATCGACCCGATTGATGTTATGCTATGAGATTCATTCGTCACAAGTTAATGGTTAATAACACAGAGATGGTTAATGTTTGCATGATTCCTTAGACCATGAGAGTATCGAGTTTCTTCATGCTTGCTTCATGAACTTTGGGGTTTGTTAAATGTCATCCGTAAATGGGTGGCTATTACGACGGCTTACGGGTTCATGGAAAAGTATGTCAAGTAACTTGATAGCTCAAGATTGGGATTTGCTCCTCTGACGATGGAGAGATATCTCTGGGCCCTCTCGGTGTTACGGTATCCATCATCGTCTGGCCAGACAGTTTGTGATTTGATCACGGGGATGCCGGAACACGGGAACGAGAAAAGAGAACAATACCGGTAACGAGGTAACTAGCATAGTGGACAAGTTGTTGATCCACGGGAATGCCAACATGTCTCACCTCGGGTATTTGTAACATATCACGAAGCAACAGGAATAGCACACGGCAACTGGAGGTTCACTCGAATATTTATTCGTGTGGGTATAGGGATCAATATGGGTGTCCACGGCTCCAATGCTGATCATTGATCGGAAGGTGTTCTGGTCATGTCTATACTTCACCGAACCTATAGGGTCACATGCTTAAGGGTCATCTATCTGCTGAATACTAGACAGGGAGTCTGAGAGAAAATCACCGAAAAAGTTTCGGACACCGAAAAAGTTTCGGACAGCGGAAAAGCTCCGCAGAGAGGTCACCGGATGAGTTCCGGTGAAACTGAAAAGTTGTTTCAGAGGATACCAAAAAGTCAAATTGGTTTCGGCACATGCCTGATAATTCTTGGAGGATGCCAGAATCATTCTGGAAAATTTTGGGAATTTTCTGGAAGAAAAACCGGAAATGTTCCGGAGCTGCCGGAACCACTTCAGATGCTTTTCACAGATGAAAATCACTAATCTGAAATTGTTCCAGAACATGTTGAAAATTTTTTTAGTGGGTACTGGAAATGTTCTAAGCCCACATAAATATTTTCGGTTCGAACGAACGCTGAAAAATGTCGTCATGAATAGTGAAAGTGCTTTTTGGGTGGCTTCTTGGAGAAGCCACCTTGAGGGTCCTTTGGTATTTTTCCCCTTGGCTTCTTGGAGAAGGCACCCTTGGGCTTGGCCTATAAATAGGGGTGGAGGGGGCTGCCTAAAGACTCACTCCTTCTCACATACAAGTGTCATTGCAATGATCTGGCTTCTCTCTCCCTCCCACGAAAAGAGTTTCGTAGAGCCGAAAGGCTGTCTGGGTTCCGGTGGGAACTAGTTCTGGACGGCGAAGCCCTGCCGGATAGATGACACCGTATGTGTGCAACTCTGTAGAGAGGTCGTAGTTTCGATCTTAGTGCCCGAGGGGCTATTTGAGAGTGCCTCCCGAAGGGCTGTCCAAGTGACGGTCCGAGTTCTGTGAGTCCTCCCGAAGGGCTGTCCGAGTGACCGTTCGAGTTTCGAAGGTCCTCCCGAAGGGCTGTCCGCGACACCGTTCGGGGGACTGTTCAACCGCCTCCCGGAGGGCTGTCCGTGGGGAAGACGAGGGTATACATCCTCGCGGTTGGGAGGTTGTAAATCCTAGCTGCGGGGATCTGCACCGCCGATCGTCATCAACTCTACTTCTGCTGCGCTACGAGTCGGTAACGAAATGATCAAACCTTGTATGCAGTCTCCATAGTGGTCCTGGGCTGGTGCGTAGGTCGGAAATTTTTTGTTTTCTGCTGCGTTACCCTACAGAACCCGCACTGTTTCGCTCGCTCATGTATCCCCTGTGCCTCATGTTCTCTCTTAAATGGGCTCCTTCCAGCCGGCCTAAGTGGCAACAAAGGCCTGCAGCGCCCCCAGCTGGGCTGCCAGATCAACAGGGCGTTGGGAGAAGTTGCCTCGGCTGCCGAACGTTTCCAGATCGCCACCTGAAGCGAGAAGCCGAGCGAGAAGTTAGATTTGGGAAGTTTTGGAGAAGCAGGGAGGTTCCAGAACAGGCCCTAAGTGTCTAGCTAATTAAGTAATTGCATTAATCACTCGGTTTCCAAATTGATTCGATGCGAAAAATAATTCCTATTTAAATGGATCTAATTAAGATCATACATAATTAACTCTCTAGCTAATTAATTGCATTAATGGTTTGCTTTCGAAATTGGTTTTGCGCTCGATTTGTAGAATATTTTTGCATTAATGATTATTACAAACGACGACGACTACCGAGTATTGTAGCACACATTTTTTAAACGAATTTCTTAACATTTGAATGGTCACACTTGATTTGATAATGTAGCCTGGCTCTCTGTATGACTGATAAGAAATATAATATGACCGCGTCCACGAATGCATATACATGGCGGTCTGACGACTCTCCTTTCGCCACGGCCTTCCTCGACGCCGTGATGCACGCCCTGACATTCTTGAGTACCGCCCCGACATCAGGCCCGACTACGGCGTCCTCCATGGTGTCGCGCACGGCGTCTCTCCGCAGGGGCGTGCGGATGTGTACGCCCATAAGAAAAATATATATTATTCTTGTTATATTAGGAAACGTGTGATTGTCAATTAATAGTAGAGATAATGATAATAATATGGTATAGTGCGCGGGATTAATGATTTCTTATTGAGAAATATGTCATTTTGTTTTGGAAGGTTATCGAGAAAATATTATGTTTATATTTTAGGAAGGTGATCTCATATATATAGTGTGATTTTTAAATTCTTAATTAACTATTATTTACATGATTAAAATGAACTAACACCTGCCAAAGCAAGCATCAAATAAGATCACACTTTAATGGGATTTGGTTTTTTAATGAGAAAGAGAAATATCAGTGGGAGAGGTGGTGGAAGGTGGGAGGAAATAAAACCGGACGAAAATAAAATCGGAGTACCAGGCTACCAACTGCTCCATTAGAAGTAGAGATACAGATCTGGAGGTTCATGAATAAAACTAGAGAAGAAGCTTCTCGAAAATTTGTTGGCGCGGACGAGCTCACGCGCTCCGGGTATCGCTATGCGTTCGTTCGTTTCGGGATGCACGACGCAAGACGTATGCCTGGACGAGGACGTGAGCGCATTTAATGTGTACTAGATCAGAAACGCGCCTTGGCTGTGGTGCCTGCGTGAACGTTTTGTCCCAGCGTTTAAACAAACCACAATATTGTTGCTACTTCGTATAGGATCATTTGTCAAAGTCATGGCAGAAGGCAAGGCAATTACATGTAGCAAATGCAAAACAACCATGAGGAATTTTGTCAGTAGAACCATTCGTCAATCCACATCAAGTTTGATACAGACAATATGCTTTTCATACAGCAAAATCAAGCCACAACGGCAACAAAGAACCTATGTAGTTCCACACAAGCATATTTTTTTGATAGATCCACCTGATAGTCTTGACGTTCAACCTTTCATACGCCACAACACATGAACCTGCTATGAGTAGTTTGTTCAGTCACTTGAAACAACATTTTCTCCATTGACAACAGAGTTATGAACCTTGAACTAACCTTCTGAAAGATTGGATTATCAGCAACGGCTTCCTATGCGTAGTGTCGAAGCCGAAGACACATAAGAAATTTCTTTCAATCTTTGACCGACCCGTAGTTATTGTCCCTCTTCCGTCCACACCTTTCATCAGACGGACTTGTCCCGTTGCGCATCCACACACGAGTTCAGCCCACATGCCATCGACCGGTAAATTAATGTGTTTTGCAAGCTTCATCTCTGTATAGCGAACCGAGAAATACTGCAGGTTGGGAAGACATAATGGTCAGCAGATGAGCAAAATGTACATCCATCGAGGAAAAGAACAAAAACCTCCTCTGCAAAGAGCAAGGACAGGGGTTGATGCCAAAAGTGTTTCCTGATCGATAGTGGAAAAGAGCAAGTTACCAAATAAAGCAATGAAGGCAGCAAAAAAACTCTTTTGCAAGGACCAAGGACATGCCTAGAATCTGTATCTATCCATCTCCTCGACAGTAAGAAAGCAAGAGCAGGATACACTATCAACCAAGATAGGGCACATGAAATATATTCTCTAGTAACCACCGAGTAAATAGACGAACATAACAGAGCTCACCATGTACAAACACTAACGGCACAGTCATGGGAATGACAACCGCAAGGACCTGTAAATCAATAGAAGAAAACATCACAAGGACCATGGACCTTGAAAGCATAACACCTATTAAAAAGCAAGAAATTCCAAAAAATGGAAACAGGGGAATTAATACAAATAAAATTTTAGTTTTCCAATTTTCTGGTCTTAACACCTGAAGACCCATCCTAAATATATCATTATATAACCACATGAGTAATTGCTAGGATGTTTCACACAAAACTTGAAATAAAATCATACCTACCCTACCATGAGTACATGCTCTTACTTCACCGATTCATCTACTGGACAATAATCTATTCAAAGATATAGCATAAACATTGGCATTCATTGGTGTGCAGATCAGGTTTAAATTTTAAACTTCCCTCCAAGCAATGCAAAAGGGCAGTGCAATCGATCATACCAAAAGCAAAGCAACATTTTTAGCAAAAGTAAACCAACATGATAAGTCATCACATAGTAGACACAAAATATCGAGTCATTATATAGACAAAAGGATCCACAGGAGAGATGCGAGATAAAGAACCTAAGTAGCTGCGCCATAACCGAAGCAGTTGAGTCATTATATAGTCAAATAAGTAAGCCAAGACGATGGATCACAACTAAACAGATACAATAGTTGGGTCATGACATAGCTCAAGCGAGCTAGCGAGATGTTGCGAGATAAAGAACATACTTAGTTATGCTAATGTCTAATACTACCTCCGTAAAGAAATATAAGAGCGTTTAGATCACTAAAGTAATAATCTAAACACTCTTATATTTTGTTACAGAGGGAGTACTTGATAGTTTGACTTGGTCATCTCATTGCTCTACTCCTTACATGCCATGATCCTTATGCTCTTGTGCTTGTCTCAAGAAAGACACCAGGTGCGAACACCTCATGCTCTCGCGCGTGACTCCGCCTCCTCAAAACATATAGTTCCTTATGCAGATTATTGCTTCTATCTTTCAGATTATGAACATGTAAGTGATCACTCACTCTATATTATTCTTCTATAAGATTAAATAAAAGGCTGCAGATTGTTCTTGTAAGCTTATCAAAGAGGAAATATGGTAGTCTGAATGCTATTCTAAGAAGGCACGATCAACTCTATGGTACTCCCTCCTCCCAAAATAAGTGTCGCTGATTTAGAGGGAGTATTATAAAGGTAAAGCTGTCGAAGCTTGTCAGAGTTGAGTAATTCTAGATGTTACTTTGGATATGTTTAGTTCCATCTTATTCTATAAAGAAAACATCAGCTATGGTATTGAGAAACTAAACCCACCAATATATATATATATATATATATATATATATATAATAATTTATTTATATATATATATATATATAATATATATATATATATATTATTATATGATATATATATTATGAACGTTAATACAAAAATCTTTGAATGAGTACTCGGGTCTTCTAACATATGTTTTCAAAAGGCTGCCTCAAGTAGTATTACTAAACCAAACCAACCAAAGTATAGTACAAAATATGAGTGCTTAGTTCTTCCAGAAGGCACATTATCTACAATTAAGTACACTTTATAATTTTGAACACTACATAATTTCACCTTGTTCAGGATTTAATATTAGGTGCACACAAATTAAAGGCCTATATTGGTAATTAAAGAAACTAGTTAAGAATAATATATTAGTGAAGAACAGAAGGAAAAAAATAAAGGCTCTTAGTGGTAGTGCCCCATAGTCACTCATGGCATGATTATTCACTTACTATATGAATTAATGCCACCATAGCAAACTGCACAACAGGAAACTAAGACATGCAGAAATCAGGATCTATAATCATTATTACCCAGCAAAGCTAATGCGCACGACACAGTGAAATCAGAATGTACATGAGTAGTACTACTCATTTTGACTCTTGGCATGAGATGTTGAGAAAGATCTAAATCAGGAAAAGAGTACATGTAAAGAGGGGAAGAGAGGGGAGTGCGCCTTGGCGTACGTTGCCCTTTCCACCACGTTGGTCAGTCACAAAACCATCAGGAGCAGAATTGAGTTGAAAAACAGCACCCAATTTGGTCCCTGCATGTCAATATCCCAATCCACTTAGGAATTTCTACTACTCCAGATCCCGGATGTGTTTGCAACTTGCTCAAATAGGTTGCTACTTACCTTTGGACCTGAATATCGTGTACTGGTATTTTAAAGAGACCAAAAGTTCAATAAAAAATTAACTGATAGCCAGTTATATAAGGATCAAGTTTCCGAGAATAAGAAATCAACAACTTGTTGGTCGACCTCTCGTTCGCACACATGTAACTTACCTGCAAATTGATAGACATCAATGCTACACTTTGGAAGAAAAAGAGTGCTACCAGTACTATCAGGTTGTGTGATCCTTTTGCTTGCAAACTCAATCTATGGTGCTTCATATAGCTTTAGGATCTGAACCAAAGCTACAAGAGAGTTCAACCACTGAAGATAAAATAGGTGTGAAGTTTTTCTCTCCCCTCTAAATAAGTTACCGAGATTCTTTCCATGTTCCTATCTAACTTTGGATGCAAGTCTGAATGTGTCATTGTAGAACTGCAATTATTGACTTACTGCAAACTTACACTTGGTTGAACACTTTGAACTGTAGTTTTTTGCAGCTGACACCCAAGTTGTTGTCGTCACTGCAGCTCAAGCTCCACCAGGGACGGAGCCAGGAATTTTGTATAGGGGGGGCGAGTTGCAGACTTGAGCTCTTATAGGCAGTTGGGCATCGGTTAACCATAAAAAAAGTTTGTGCTTGCAAAAACCTAAGCCTGAACTAGTGTTTTCATTAGTGTGAACACTACAAAAAACTATTAAAATGTGCATTTTTGGCAAGACAAATTTAGTTTCCAAATTGATTGCATTACGAATTTGGTAGACAATACAATATCTATCTATTGATTCCAAATTCAGTTTTCATGTTGATCAATTAACAATCATTCATTTTAACCCACAAAAATCAGATATTTGAAGCTGATGTTAATTAAATTATGAGAGTGGACGTACCATACACGCAAAGAGGATGTCAGATTCCGTGCATCATCTCCTCTGTGGTCGCTCATGGTGGTGGTGTTTCTCCTAATATCCTTTATAGTGGCTGAGGAAACGATCAATTGGGATTTCTAGGCTTGAACGGTTGGAAGCAAGTGCCCTAGGAAACGTTTTCCATTCTTCTCTTCCTCTTCGTAACTACACACAACAGCCTATATTTCCTACTGTAATTAACTTCTCATGTTCGTAGGTTTTTTATGGAACAACCACACAAATTAGAGCAGATTAAAGATCAGGAGATGAAGTAAGGGACTAACCGTGCAGGTAATCAGCCGTGGCGGATCTCGATCAACCCCCCTATGATCTTCGCTTGGAGACTGAAGCTAATCTTGCGGGTAGGCGGAGATTGGAGGCGACGACAGGTGGGAAGATCGCACGAGCCGCAATCTGCGTGCGTTCAGTTGCAGCGATATAAAATCGTGTCGATCGCCAGGATTGTAGCAGACTGCGTTGGTGCTCCTGGTCGCAAGCCCTTGACCGGTGGACTATGTTCTCTTTGACCTCGATGGTGGGCCCTTTCTTTTGCTGGGTTGTGATCTGTTGTTTGTTGTACATGGGCTGCCCGAGGGGTTTCACGGTGTTACACGAGACAAGTGGACAGGGGGGGCGAATCAAGTCAAAAGGCCGGCTAATAAACGGATCTAACTAATCGCTATTGAGGAGGACAACTTCGTTGGGGGGGGTCTAGCCCCCCCTCGTCCCCCCTTGTCTCCGTCCCTGAGCTCCACGCCTTCCAGCTCTGGCTGTCCGTTGGCTTCCTGATGCATGTCAGCATCCTACTGAACAGGTTCTCTCACAACATGAAGAGCGTCAAGGCCGTAATTACTCCGAATTTCTTCCTTTGTGAAAAAATGATACTGCAAGGTAGATCATTTTATTGTACAGTCAGCTATCCAAAAACACCTAAATTTCTGTGTACAATCCAAATCCAAATCAATGTAATATGCAATCAATGCACGGTTCAACACCCAAAGCAATGCACCAAATACATTCTAGCAGTAAGTATAGCCAGAATGTATGAGAACATGTGTTGCAAAGAATTGCTATTATAGCCTAACATTTTTACAGTTGCACACATCACACGTTACAGGTAGATAACATGCCCACATACAATAGAACAAAAAATAACTAACAGGGACAAAAGCCTTTGATTTTTCCCCTAATAGATTGGCTTAAGAGCACGGAAATGCTCTATTTGTAATGACAGTTGATGTAGGTCTATAAGGTTGCCAATAGAGTACCTTGTAACTCCACACTTAGTCAGACAAAATGATGATGTCCGCCTCACGGCTTTGGTTCCATGTCTCGACAGAGCTGGCAGAATTGAGAATCACAAATCATGAGAAAGGGAATACACGGAAGATGTCGCAAAAATAAATTGGTCAAAAGTACAGGGATCAATGAATCTTCTATGGAACAGAGAATTACACACCACTTAGTCTGTCAGAATCTTCTATGGTTTAATGATCAAAGCTTAAGTGCCAGTATACATCTACATAGTACACGGATGAAAACATGGGAGCATACCTCAATATCATTTCAAGTATACTAATAGAAAATAGCCGCCCATTATATTAGAATTTATGTATAATGGATAAACTGAATTTGTTATTTATTTTACAGAACCAGTCAAAACCTGAAATCTCAAGCTCATCATAATCGGATTAGCTTTGTCCTAATCGATTGAAACGACCACAAATCCCAGCAAAAATATTAGTAGAATAAATCTAGTCACAGAATGGAGCGCAGGTAGTATGAGGATCAGACGCAACTTACCCCTAAACCACGACTGATTGGGCTTGCTCTACATGTGTCACGAAAAGAGACAGATCGGGAGGGGTGGGATGTAGGGAGTGGCTGACCTTGAGCGGCATTGGCGTAGCTAAAGGGTGTGCTGGGTGTTCCTGTCTCCCCAACCCTCGTCTCTAGTCTGCTCTCCAAGCCCCAGCCCGCATCTCACGTCTGTCGCTTGCTCCCCAGGCCCCAGAACGCCGCCACAACGCCCTTCCCCTTCTCCCTTGGTCGTCGCCGTCCCGTCGCCCGCTGCCCCGCTCGGCCAGTCGGCGGGTCCCCTCACGCCTCCACCGGAACGGAATCGAGGAGACCAGAGACGTGCTCCTCCGCCTCCGCCTCGCACTCGATCGAGTCACGGTTGCTTGCCTGCTTCGAGCCTTCACTTCACCTGCTCTCGCCTCTCTGTCCGGCGGCCAAGGACGACTCAGGCTGCAATGCTCCGCAAGACTACAACTGCAAGGTACCTAGAGCATCAAGCTTTTTAGGTTCTGAAAGCTGCTACATCCTTCGGCTAGCAACGCTCCAGAGCCTGCAACATGTGACATAATTCCCACAGCTAATTAGCACAAGGTATCATCGAGGAAGGCTGAAACAAACATGTTAACCACACGGGCGTACCTGCCATATTTGAGCACCTGGATACTGCTCAACTGGATCATTCAAAGTTACTTCGAATCGACCCTTCAAAGAGAAGGCTATACAAGCCTGAACAATGCTTGAATCAAAGTTGATTTTCCACATCATGCCTGTCCTTCCTACAGCTCGTATCTTTTCACCACCTCTAACACTCACATTAATGCCCTTGAGAATCAGAGGTGTATTTGCTTGATGCCTGACCTGAAATAAAATGATAAAAATGATGAGCTCAATTGGTTGAGAGAACCTCCAATTACAAGGAGATAGACCAGTAGTTTCATCACATTTATGTGGAATGGAATCAATAAAGAGCGCTAGTCAATAAAGATGCCAGCGATCGAACTTATAAAGGTAGGCACAAGGCTAGCTAATTAACCAAAGTACAGATACCAGCCAGCCACAGAGGTGCTCGTGCGATTCGCTAACAGCAATGATTCAGGCATACAGGAGGAATGGAACCATATTACTCCATGGGCAGCCGAAGAATGGGCAGTCAGTTGAGGAAGTGAGCCCCTTTTCCGAATCATGGCTCACTTGAAGAAAAGGAATGAACCAAGTTGATGCCCGCAGGATCTTGCAAATTAATGGAATGGAATAGATCAAGAAAAGGGGCTCACTTGAAGAGGAGGAGGAACCTGAGCTGCTGCTGCTGCTGATGATGGACCTCCTCCTAGGCGAGGGCGCCTTGGATCAGATCACTCGTCACCGAGCCTCTGCCGTCCCCTATGGTTGTGGAGTAGGAGTCGCATGAGGGAGTAGCGGAGACCAAGCAGGGAATCAGATGGAAGAGTTCTAGGGTTGGGCCTCGATAACGAGCGGGCAGAGGAAGCTCCATGGCCCATCTCGTCACGCGGCGGACGCAGCCTTCCTCATCCTCCGTCGCAGATCCGCTGGCGACCGTGCCGTGTTGGAAGGTGGCCGTGGCCGTCGCAGATCTGGCCGCCACCTAGGGAGAGGCCGGCGGCAGGAGGAGGGAGAGGGCGCGGTGGTTGGCCGTGGCCATGGCAGATCTGGCCACCGCCTAGGGACAGGCCGGCGGCAGGAGGAGGGAGAGGGCGCGGTGGTTGGGCGCCGGCCAGGAGGTGGAAGGAGGAGGAGGCCACGGTGGCGTCAAGCCGTGGAGGGGTTCGTAGCGCGACGGCGGCTGCAGGGCGCGGCGGCTAGGGTTTCGTGTGAGGGGAGGGGAAGAGAGGAGAGCAGGCGGGAGGGGGAGGGGAACGACCTGGTACTCGCTCTCCACGGTCTCACCCCAATCGCTATTGGGGACTTTTCCAACCACGTGAAGTGACGAAAAGGCCCTCGGTGGGCTCTGGGAATTACTGGCGGTGGCATCCCAGTTCTAATACTATTTATTGCAATAGTGTTTCAATCTGATCCGACGGCTGAGGTGATTTCTGAGGAAGATCCAACGGCCCATATCCGATCAAGCAAGCAGATCCGACGGCCAGGGATCCAAACAGCTGAGGAGCCGGGAGGATCCCTGTCTCTCTTATTTCTCGACTAGATCGGAAACGCGCCTTGGCGCGTGGTGCCTGGCTTAACGTGTTGTCCCAGCATTTAAAGAAAGTGCGGTATTATTGATACTTGGTATAGGATCATTTGTCAAAGTTATGACAGAAGGCAAGGCAATCACATGTACCAAATGCAAAGCAACCATGAGGAATTTTGTTAGTAGAACCATTTGTCTGGAAGTTCATAGGGAATGGAAATATATACTTGTGCCAAAAGCGAGCAAGGTCGATCAATCCACATCAAGTTCGATACAGAAAGCGTACTTTTCACACAACAAAAGCAAGCCACAACAAAGAATCTATGCACCTGATCGTCTTGACATTCGACCTTTCATACAACACGTCTCATGAACCTGCTATGAGTATTTTGTTCAGTCACTTGAAACAGATAACATTTTCTCCATTGACAACAGAGTTATGAACCTTGAACTAAACTTTTCAAAGTTTGGATTATCAGCGACGGCTACTTATGCATAGTGTCGAAGCCGAAGACACATAAGAGATTTCTTTCAATCATTGACCAACCACGCAGTTATTGTCGCTCTTCCGTCCACACCTTTCATCAGACGGACTTGCCCCGTCGCACATCCACACGACTTCAGCCCACACGCCGTTGACCGGTAAATTAATGTGTTCTGCAAGCTCCATCTGTGTGTAGCGAACTGAGAAATACTGCAGATTGGGAAGACACAATGGTCAGCACCATGGATGAGCAAAATGTACATTCATCGAGGAAGAGACTTCGACAAATGCTTACCATACGTTGGCCAGGAGCTGTCAATGTTTTATTCATCTCACAGATGTAACACTTACCGCGAACCCGGTTGACGAAACAAAGTCTTCGAGACGACCGAGTTCACATCAAGAAATTTCGAGGTTTTTTCCAGAGTGACACCGGTATTCAAGAGCTGCGGCATCACGCATGGTCCTGCATATCATGTGCATAAGTATGGAAAATCTGGAAAAAACAACCTACAATTCAGCGACATGACCATGTCGTCTTACCTCTTGTTAAGGTCATTGTACCAGTACATGGTTCGCTGCATGCGACTCGAATCTTTTAATTGCAGTTCAGTCCTATAAACCATCATATAGTTTACCTACATAGTGCTACTTTTGTGCTCGACTAACAATGCAGAAGACATGAACAATACATGTATTGGTTAATAACTAAAGTTGTGCTACCAACACACTTGAAAGGGAGAAAACATGAACAAAACATACCAGGCCTTCAAATAAATTCATTTAAGAAAAGAATGACTAAAATTCAATTGACAAATTTAATATTACAGAACAAAGATAAATCACAGATGACGTATATGACAAAATATTATAGAAATGTAGAAATAGTAACTGATTGAAAGAGAAAGCTACTTAAAAACACTTAATTAGAATGAGCACATACATAGCTGGAAGGGAAATGAATTGGCCTTAGACAATGAAATTTCATTATAAGATGAAACAACACAAGATAACTATCTGGCTAAAGATAATTGTTTTCCTTATTTACCTATTGAAATATCCATAGCTTTAAAGGGTCATATCCGTAGCTATTTCAATACCCCTTAAAAAGAAAAACAGGAATAGAAAATTTCTGACAGGGATCTCATATACTGGAACATGCAAAATCGTTAGGAGTTAACATTGCAAATAGGTTTTTGTGTAAAAGTTAATTTTGCAATGTAATGAACATTATGGGCTAGTAAATTCAAACAACTCTAAAGTGAAACAAAATAGATAGATCACTAAATTTGCATAATTAGTTATCAACTAAAATCTAAATATCCTTGCACAAGGGTGACCTTAGTAGATTGCTGAACTAACAGAAGTTGTAGTAGACCAGTACACTTAAATATATTTTAGACCAGATTAATCTTAGATAGGCAACCAGAGAACAGTCTCAAGACTCCGCAGCCATAGATAGGGCGTTACCAGAGAACAGCCGCTAACTTTGAAGCCGAAGACGCACAGAAGAAAGTTGAACCATTATATGCACTTATTTGCAAAACCATTAGAACGGTCGTGGCAAGGTATTATCTGCTATCATACACTATTTTTTATTAAAACAATTATAACCTTATGAATTAACAGCGTCTAATGCTATCAGAGATTTAAAGCTCCAGAAAATCACATCCCTTGTGTACCACATGCAAAAGCGTAATTGTAAGTGATGCATCCAAAGAAAGGATGACATCGCATGTTGGACGATTATTCAAAAAGAAAGCATGATTCGTCAGAACAACAAAAATCCACTTGTAAACTCTGATGCCAATAATAATAATTGACAGAAAACCATTAAAACATGACCAAACTTTAGCATATGATTAGGTGTAGTAAAGGACGATGCTGCATAGGAAGAGGTGGAATTCGAGGCATCTTACAACTTAAAAGACAATAAGGGGTGGTACTTGCACAATTAGGTATAGGAAAGACTGCACTTTATTGGAAAGAGACATCGAAGCATATTCGTACACCAACAATAAGAGCTATGAGCCTATGAGATAACCAAACAGATGATATCTTAAAATTTGAAATAAGAAAACCTTATGATTGTGCAATATAAACAAAAGAAAAAGCAAATATATGAAAATTGTTAAAGGTCGAGGGAAAATTCAGAAACTGAAATGGCATGTGAAATATATTTTTATCTACATTCTTCATCGTAAAGAGAAATGTAACCATGAACTTGCCCTATTGGCTATATCCTATATATTTTCTAAAATAGTGCATCAAACAGAAGTCGGAACAAAGGGAATATGCATCAAATATGATTTCACCTACATTCCTCTTGTACACTTCACAAAAATAGTTTTGGCTTGCTATTCATAAAATAGCAGTGGGGCCTTACCCTACTGTACAGCTCGAAAATATATACGAATTCACCCCACACAAAGAAGTACACCTTTTTTTAGGAATCGAAGTGTAAATCAACCAAACCTGTAGGTAAAACAGAATTGGAGATTACATAGCAGAAAGAGTTCCATGATAAAAATTGTGGAACAACATTAGGACATGATAAAAAGTTCTCATCCTTGATATTTAAAATCTGCTTTATAAGTATTGTCCTAAACACAACAAAAATTTGATAGATCCTGCTGTCAGAACTGAAAAAACCACTGATGATACCGCTAATTAAACGGTGCTGAGAACCAAACATAACAACTCAAGGTACAGTCATAAGCTACTCTTAATACTCAGGATTTGCAAGCACGCATTCCTTCTGCCCTCCATAGATCATCTTAAAGATGCTAATGAAAATTTCAAAGTAAAAAAGAATATACATGACCATGCAAAGCAAATGTTCATCGTATTTTTTCCTCTTTCAGATATTATTTAGTTTCATTTTGAGAACAATGCAAGTCTGACCAGAACGCCGCAATGCTCATTTGGAGAATCCAGGAAATACAGTAGTGTTAAGCTGCAGATTGTTTGACTGTACTTTGTAGCCCTATGCAAAATGAAATATCTGTACAAAACTGTTTATAATTCTATTAACATAAGGTGGTGATTCAGACAACCTCTCAAAGCCTTTCCAAAAAAAAGCCTCTCAAAATAATCAACCGAACTGGATGCGCTGAACATGAGAACCTGTCTAGGGATATGTCAAGATGTCTAGGGATATGTCAAGAAGTAGATCACACACCATCTATAGTACGAGAAGAAATCTCTAAAAGTGCCATAAAAAAATTCAGAGCATGTTTGACTTTGACATATCATTTTGTTGTTACAAATGTCAAATAAATTACAGCAAGAAAGAAAACAGTAAGCAGCCAGAGAATATATACAACCCTCTAATAGGAATGTAGGTAGTTTTTCTTTTTGGCGAAATAAGGAATGTAGGTAGCTTAATCGGCAAGGTACTGTCACTCTCTCCAACATGAAAGAAGAACAAAGAAATCGTATTTATCTATAATTTTACACTATACACATCCCCAGAATCCAGAAAAAATGGATGGGAAGATCACTTAAATTACAAGCCAAATGCTACGAAATCACACTTCAACATTGTGAAGGATGCTGAAGATTCACACTCACCTAAGATGAACTGGAGCATGCCTATATGTGCTCCATTCAAATGCTTCAAGGGCTCCAATGCTAAACAGATCAAGATGAAAAGGCACAAATTAGGCAGAGATCAACTCACCCACATCACCAATATAAGAAACAAAGACAGATTTTTTTCCCCAAGAACACGAACCTGCAGCTGCAGCACAAAAAGGCCTCCTGGAACTCGAATTTGGCATCGACCTGGACTGCAAGCTATGAGGAGGGATGGTCGGAGATCACGTCCGCGGCTGCACGACGGTGTCGGCCTGCAAGAAAAAAGGAAGACCATGAGAGAGAGAGAGAGAGACAGGGAGAGAGAGAGAGAGACAGAGAGAGGTGAACCTGCAGCAGCACGGCGGCAGGGCATGGAGGCAGGCGCGGGTTTCATCACCATTCTCCATACACATAGACACATACAAGTATCGTTCAGTAAAGAACCATTTATGTATCACCAAAATTTTGTAACTATTACTAAGAGAAAATCAAGTGTCGCTCACAAAAGTGAGAGGATGCCATTGTCAGAGTTCAGTGATAATTGCCTTGAGGGACTATGAAGGCTAAGGTGAAACAAACAAAAACTGCTGGAGATGGATGAACAGTGCTCGGGCGCGCTTGCTATCGGAATCGATTCCGATTGTTATGTGTGGGTGACCGTTCACAACTAATAAATCTGCAACATCAAACCAATAGGGCCAACGCCAACGTTGTTATCTCCTCCCTTCACCCATGTTTGGAAGTTCACATATTCCCCTTCTATTTGGACTTCATATTGGAAACATCACACCTGTATATAAAAATTCACATTTAGGTATGCTATATAAGAAACAACATCAAGATACAAAAGGTATGCTTGATTTGTAAGAAACTATCCACCTTTAATTAAAATTCAGAAAATATTGCAGTTCAAATGATTACCTTGGTGGAAGAAGGGCTGACTGGTTACACATTCAAGAACGGCTACTGCTATCCGCTCTTGCTTGCCTTCACATTCTATCAGGATATAGTCATTAGCATAAAAAATTCAAGTTTTTCTGGTTCCTGGTATCTACCGAACAGATTATAACACACTATTCTGCTCAAGAATAAGTGATATACATATGTACGTAACCAAGACATCACAGTCTGGTAAAGAAATTAATGAGTACGGTAATCTCTGAATATTAGGCTTATAAGAAAGAAAAGAAGACCGAACCTTCAGTATTTGCGTACACTAACCATATATGACAATACAATTACCATCTACAGTCCAAATGAGAACATACTAAATTGGAAGGACATGAAAGAAAAATACCTCACTATGGCTGCCATGGCATGTCATTTCTAATATTTTCTTCCACTTATCATATCAGGCTGCCCTGCCTGAGTCTCAACTGAATTCCGAGGACTGATCTGCAAAGACATAACTAATCTGCATACCCAAGGATTCCTGACAACCATTGCACTACAAGTTGGCCAAACGTATACAAACCATGGAGACCTGTCAATGATAAACCCGAATAAAAAGGACACGAAAAAAAATTCTAACTACAAGCAATGGCCAGCTGGTCGCATAAGTTATGATGACTGATGAAATTATAATTCCGCTATTTCGGTGCAACTGAAGGTGAATGCAGTACGTGGTAGCTATAATTGTTATGAACTTATCACACTCTTTTGATTTTTCAGATCCCATTGTGGTCAACCCATAGAGAGGCCCACACTTACCACGAGAACAGCAGAAGACATTAGAATGAAGAACCCTTTGTAGTTCCTTTTCCCAATGCAAATGTTGAGCCACTGTGACTCTGAGAGAGCAAGGACATCAGGGAAAATAGGAACGTTGCATTCTTGAAAGGAAGCAGGGATATGAATACCAGGGCAGAGAACATTGAAAATGTATCTTACCCTGCAGTGGTGATCAAAGCCATCAACACACTTGTCGCACACTCTACAATGCCTACTGTTCTTCAAAACCTACATAATACACGCAGGGTTTGTAATAACATATCACAAAAAGGTAAAGAAGTCATGCCATTCCCAATAAGACAACAAAAATAGAATAGTACCTAATGTAGAAATAACATTCGATTCAAACAACCACACACTGTCTTGTATGTATGACTACAATCTACTACTATTAAGTTACAGTAGTTCTAAAATTACATTCAAAATTCTGACATTAGTTCAAATTCATCGGCACTTGGCACACTAAAGCATAGCTTGGTGGAAACATGCAAAGGCAACATCTTGCAAAATTGCTCAATGGTGTTGGATATGCCTGGAACATCACTCGGTCATACCTCTGCTTCACATAAGCTGCAGAAGAACATGCCTTCATCACTCGTGTTCTCTTCAGAATGATGGTCATCAGGATGGTGGCATCTCTTGCATAGGCAGGAAAAGGGCAAGCAGACCAAGCAGAGCAGTTGAGAGCATCTGGGCCAAGAAGGCGAGTCCTTCCTCTCGAGATGCTGCTCAGCTTCTCGCTGACCATGGAGAACGCGCCATTCTTGTCTCTGTTCCACTCACCGTCTCCACGGGTCTCATCTCCTCGTTCCCACACTTGCCTGCATCCGAGAGTCAACTCGTCAAAAACCCACCAGAAGAGCAACACATCGCGTGCTTGTCTCTGCGGAGCAGCGACGTGACCAGCGGCCCGCATAGTCTTCCCAACGATGGCAAGGGCCAAGCCCGACGGGGAGAGCAACGGCGTCGGTGGGCCCGGCGACGGGAGAAAAAGGGAAGGAGAGGGCGACGGGAGCGTGACGGATCAGAGGCCGCTCACCTCGGTTTGTCCACTTCCCAAAGGAGCACGAACGTGAGGACATGGTTCGGTGCTCCTTCCGTTAATGGCGAAGTAGGGGGGCGGGCGGCGGCGGCTGGTCGTGGATCTCCTCATCCACCGCTGCGTGTTGCCCCTCCACAACTTGAGGGCCGGTGGCGAGGGGCGAGCTCGACAGGGAGAGCAGCGCGGCGGCAACCAGCTCGGTGACAGGAGATGAACGGGGAGGAGGGGGAACATGGCGGTGGGGGTGTAGCGAAGAAGCAGGCTGCAGCACGTCGGCGGCTGCGGTATGTAACATTCCCAGGTTACCTCACCCTAATTAAGCTACTTAACTTGCCATGTCATCATAAACAATCTAAAAAAATTGCAACTAGGGAATAATCCAACTCAATTCAAATTTAAAATGCAAGTCAAATAAATATTTCCTCAAACAACAAAATTAAAATGTACCTAATGTTGCAAATATTTCAGATGCAATTATAAAATTGTAATCCACATTAATAAAATTAGTTGAGTAACTTTAAAAACCTCAAACAGTAACAAACAGCCCTCTAAAATGCCATAATCATTTTTGAGAAATTCAAATCAGTACTAAAAATCCTCAATCTTTTTGTGGCACTGTCTAAATACACCAGGGAAATAATGGGACATTTCCCATATTTTTCCTAGGTGAATAGGATGCCCAAATAACCTCTTTTCTCTCTGTTTAATAAACAAAAGAAAAACAGAAAATGAAAACGGAACAGAAAAACTTACCTGGCCTCTGGGCCGCGACAACAGTGGCAGACCCAGCCCATCTTTCCTCTCCTCCCTTCTCTCTTCCTGCGTGTCGACGCCGGAGCCGCCCCAATCGCCGGCGCCGCACGTGTCGTCCATCCGCCGTCGCGCACGCGTGGATAAGGTCTCTCCCGAGCCGCTCTCGCCTCCCCTCGAACCCTAGCGCCCCCAGTTCCCCTCTCGCCCTCTCGCCGCTCTCTGCCTCGCCAGTTTCTCCTCGCCGAACGCCATCGTCGCCGTCCGCCGTCGCAGGCATGGCCACCGAGCCTCCCTCGCCGCTTCTCCGAGTCCACTCGCGCCGCCGTCGATTGCTACTTCTTCTCCGACCTCGAGCACGAGCCCTAGTCCACTACATCGTCGGATCGAGGTCGTCGTCCACCACGGGTCACCGCAGCTCGCCGGAGTCGATTCACCGTCCCCTACTGCTACTAAGCATTCAACGGGCCCCCGTGTGCCTCCTAGGTGAGCGGGCGCGTCCTTCCCCTCTCTGCCTCGCTCGATTCCTTCGCCGTAGCCGTCGTTTCCGTCGAGCCCGAGAGCTCCCCGCCACCGGCCATGTCGCCACCGTGGCTACGGCCGCGCAAGCTCGCGTCTGGGCTCACCGCTGCACTCACCGCACACCTGCGAGTCGAACACGACCATCCACGGCTCCTACCGTGCCCCGCATCGCCCAAACTGCTGTTGGCCGAACTCCGGCCGTCGCACTTGTCGTCGCCGCCGTCGTTCTAGGCCATCTCCGGCGATGCCGTTTGCACCATCCGACGCGCGCGAGCACCAGCTTCACGTAGGTTGTCTCCGCCGTCCGTTTGGTCGCCGGAGTAAGAAACCCGAAGGCCTCCGCCGTCTCGGCCTCGCCGGCGGCTCAACGCCGGCAGGTTTGGCCCCGGTTGACTGGGATTTGACCTCCCCTAGCTCACTGACATGTGGGCCCGCCGTCATTAGACACTGATTAGGCCCCCTAATTAACTCCCTCAGTGGATGACAGTCGGGCCCCACTCGGCTTAAATTAACCTTAATAAAAACTGTTAGATATTTGATTAAACTGACATAATGGGCCCACTGTGCTAATTGACCTATTTAATTCAATTAACACAATGATTAGTCTAACAGTCACTGTCAACCGGGCCCCACTGGACCAGTTGACCAGGTCAACGGCTGACTGGGTAGCCCCAGTCACTGACTGGTGGGCCCCAGTTGACTGGTCAAATGGCCAGCCGTTCGCTGACGCCATGCTTGCATCATGCTGACGTCATATATCTTTTTTTGTAAATAAAAATAATTCCAGAAAATCACTTTAACTTTAAAAAATTCATAACTTTTAAACCGTAGCTCAGATCGAAAAAGTTAAAACATGAAAGTTGCTCAGAACGATGAGACGAGTCTGATCGTGCCGTCTGTTTCCTTGTCGGAACCCCCTACGTAGAAGAACTCGTAACTCCAGGCCCGAATCCGGTAGATGAATAGTGCACATACATCGGTTAATAAATCCCAGATTAATTCTAAAAATAACTAAAATGACTTAGAGGCATATTTAGGCAACCCTGCACTGCATCATAGCATCGCACGCACTGTGTGGCATCTGTTTGCATTATATTTACTTGTTTCTTCCCCCCTCTTCTCTTTCGGTAGACCCCGACGTTGCCGTAGCTCCTGAGGCAGATGCCACTCCGGAGTACGACTACGTCCCCGACGACCCTGCCCTTGCCGTCGAGCAGACAGGCAAGCACCCCCATTTTGAGCATTCCGATATCGCCCACTCTCTTCTCTCTTATGCTTGCATTAGAAGTACTACTGCTACTGTTGTCCTATATCTGCTGCATAACCTGCTTTATTGTAGCCTACTTTCGATACCTGCCTGTTCTCCTAAATTGTTTAGTATAGGATGGGTAGAGCCTTATCAGAGACCCACTTGTCCCGACTGCCCTGCTGGACTCTCAGAAGACCCGAGCAACGGGATCGAAGATCAGACCCGGGCACCGCACGTCACTTCCCCCTATGTTGCTCGACACTACTGGGTTACTATCGAGTGCCGTGGGTGATACCTCGACAGCACTTCAGATGATAACCTTGTAGGTTAGTTACTCGGTCGTGGTAAGCGAGGGTGATTCCTCCTACACCACCCCCGATACCGACGATGTCGTGCAACATCTCAAGTATGGACCTCGAGGGTGATTCCTCCTTCATTCACCTTGATGATAACATCGAGCGGGAATTCCATCGAGGGTGATTCCTCAGGGTTCCCTTCGGTGTCAGACACACAGCTACCTTGGATACTATGACTTGACTTTGAACCATGTTACTAAAGACGGGTCGGCCCTGAGGGGTACCCGCGTGAGCATGAATGCGAAGTGATGTGGAGTCGGGTTGACCTGAGAGGTGCCCGCGAGATAACTACGAGGCGTGGCCGAGCATTCTTAGCCCTTGCCGCAAGTCCTCGAGACGGGGCGACGGGGTCACATCGATCGTGAGTCTCTGCTCATTACCGCGCGCTCCTAATTCACTAACGGTTTGGATATTTAATCCAAGGGGCCTCTGGCCTGATAGCACTAACCATCACGTGGGCATAGTATGGGCGTTCTGCATCGTATACTTCAACCGAAACTTAATAGACGTCAGCGACTGAGCGACGCGCGCTGGATTGGACTGGTTATGCAACCGCGCTTGTATTAAGGGGTTGCTAGGTCTGCTTCCGGCCGCCCACGCAATGCGCAGGAGTTCCCGGGGTGAAGGCCCAAGACCCCTGGGGGCATAGGTTAGACCGGCGTGCTGACCTCTCTGTTAAGTATTTGGTCGGGTTGCGGCGTGTTGCTTAGCCGAGGCCGGGCATGACCCAGAAAAGTGCGTCTGGCCGGAGTTAAGTGAGCGTGGTGGGTAAGTTGGTGCACCCCTGCAGGGAAGAAACTTCTATCGATAGCCTGTCCTACGGTAATGGACACTCGGAGTTGTATCCCGATCGGTACAACTAGAACATGACTTGAGATGAGAACTGGATAGTATGGCTCTGGGATTGCTTTCTCGCGGGGAGTCGAGGAAGAATCTCTGGCCAAGGATTGATGACACTGTTATACTTTACATTATGTTATTCTGCTCTCTTCTAATGCTGCAAGACTGTTGAAGATGCTGAAGATGCTAGTCTTCGATAGGACTAGGCCTTCTCCTCTATTCTGGCATTTCTGTAGCCCAGTCCACATATACAGCCCCCTTTGAAAATGTTGCGTATGTAGTGTAGATCCTTGCTTGCTGAGTACTTCGGATGAGTACTCACGTTTGCTTTATTTTCCTTTTTCCCCTTTTATCCCTTTGTCGCATCCAGACGACGGAGCCCCGGAGCCAGTTGTCCCCGTCGACGACCACTACTACTACCAGCCCGGAGAGTAGTACTACTATGAGGAGCCGACCGACGACCAGGAGTAGGATTCGAAGGGTCCTAGGCAGGAGGCCTACGCCTTTCGATCGTAGAGTTTTATTTTGCCCCGCCTCTGTGAAGGCTTATCTCTCTGTTCTGTAATATATCTGTACTCAGATATCTGATGCTTCCGCTGACACTTGTATGCCATCAAGCTATGTATTCGAGCCCTCGAGGCCCTGGCTTGTAATATAAAGCTTGTATGACTTTATTTATGTTTTAGAGTTGTGTTGTGATATCTTCAAGTGAGTCCTTAGGCTTGATCGTGTGCATTTGCGTGTATGATTAGTGCATGATTAAGCCGGGGTCGTCACAGGTTGGTATCAGAGCCGACTGCCTCTAGGAGTTCCCCTATCCAATTCCTTGGCCGAAGTTGAGTCTAGTGGCCGAAAACTATTTTACTAACTTGGCTGTGTGGCTTACGGGCCCACGTCGCCAACTGGGTGATATTAGGATCTTTTACTTCTCGACCTTTACTCTGGGACTCTGATCTCTCTTCCTTTCGGGTTAAATAATTTTACTAACTCTGACATTAGGTTCTCGTAACCGCCTTCTCCCGGAGAGCCCCCTCATTCCAGAAGATGGTGAGTCATCATCAGAAGAGTCCGAAGATACTCCTCGTAGTTTCCCGAGACCATTATGCCACTGCTTTTGCAAGTCCTCTATTAACGATAATCACCGTGAACAATTACACATCCTTGCCGTTTGTATCTTCATACCCAGTCGCCCTTGTTTTCACGTGATACCCCGTAATACTCCTCGTTAAACCGGGAATCCTTTGAGCCTACTGTCGTGCAGCTTCTTTCGCGCTGCGGTTAATTCCTCACATTACCGGGGATCTGTTCATCCCCAGTTGTTTCTGTGATTCCTAAAGCACTTTGAAATATTATCTGATCTTCCGAGAGTCCTCTGCAACTTACTGCTCTTGAAATTCTTGCCTGCTTATTTTATGGTTAATTCCATATGTTTAGCAATCTTCGTTGACATCCCTCTTCAATGCCATTTGAGTTCCTTGATCCAGTCTACTGCGAATACTCGCAATCATCAGTTGATTATTATGAATTCGTCCTTCCGGCTCAGTCACCATTCCGGACATGAGCTGGTTCTCGGCCAATCAAGCATTGGTTGATTGTCTAACTAAGCCTGTTCAATTTACTTGTCCTTTTGCCTAGGTGATCTACCTGCCACCCCTCACTGTGGAGGCCGTGATCCCTCTGAATATTATACTTGAGTTATTCAAGTATTTCCTTAATCTGTTGTGTTTGTCTCCCGTCCTTTCTAGGAGGACTCACAGGTGGAATCAGTTGTTTAGAACCTCACCCCGTTAGTTCTCACGGATCACTTGATTTCTTTTGTGGACAATTATCCGACCGATTCTTTTCTATTCTAAGAACCTTATCGGTTCCTTCCCCGTTGACATTGCCTTTGGCACTGAAGCAATCTCTACTTCTTGCCATCTGTATATCCGCCCTGCTTGCATGGCACGGAGAGGTAGTGCATTCCTTCTCCTTATTCACTTGGGACTGACTACTGTCCAGGACATGTCATGTAACCATGGGTGGAGATCTCTGCAAGATGGAACACTAAAGTTGTCCATCTAGTTCTACTCAACCTATTCGTCTTTTGATCAGAGCTTTTGCTTCTGATCCCTCGTTTCCGAACCATAACTCCTTTGTACTTAAAAACGTCGGATTATTCCAAAGTTTCTATAATCTGATGCCGTTACATTCTTTCTTCTTTTTGGCTGAGTACCGCTACTCACGTCAGATCTTTTGGCCTCTACCTGATCTTTTGTTAGATTAATATCCGACAGTATCCTTCATATCCCAAACATCTTGTGAGCTCTCCCCCTGGTACTTAATACCTCCGGTAAATTGTATCATCTGCTTTAACTTCGATACTCTGCCTTCGAACTCACATCCCTTGCTCTGGTTGATAGTTGTATGGATTCGTAAAATGTCCCGATGGGTTGTATCTATGCTTCTGTCATCTGCGAGAACCCAGAAACTTCTACGAGTCATACTCTTCTGGTGTTTCACCAGATAAATTTTCAACTCTACAACTTCTTCAAAGACGAGAAGTGAATGAAGGGTTATGCATTGATGAAGTGGGAGTTGACCTTGAACTTTGTGTTCATGCCCATGGATCCGGTGTAGAACTTATCATGGAAGCTGCTCGTAAAAAATAATTATTCCCTTGGTACTAGTTCATCTTGTATCTATGAATTGATCCTTTGCAATCGTGGTTCCCACCATATTTCCTTCTTGATTCCATTTCCCGGACTAGTTAAAAGCACTTGTCTTCTGCAAATCAATATGCCTGTCCAACCTCTATACTGAACTACCTCGAGTATTACCCCCTCTACTATCTCGAGGATATCATCCTATTGTACTAAGTCCTATGAATTTTCCGATGGAGTGATAACTTTCCCTGTCTTAGTCACTCCACGGGTTTTGGGTTGTCGTCAACCGAGACCACCGAACAATGAATCGATTCCGCTCAGTGATTCAATACCCCTAGTACTTGTTGCTGGGAAATATACTACTCCATCATGCCATCCCTAGCCTGATCGGCTATATCTTCATCACGCCAACTTTTAACTATGCTACCTGGTCCTTAGGCCCGGAGCAACTTCCGACGACGAGCTAAGCTTACGTCGATCTTCCTCACCTTATCATTTCGCCCCAAACAACGAGCTTGATTTCGAGATTATGCCGAATCCGAAGTTCTCATAGTCTTTCACTTCATCCTTCCTTTTGCTTGATGTCATCGCTGACCGATTACATCTTCTTAAAACCTCTCGATAATTGTGTCGTGATCATCATCAACATTCCGAGCTCTTCAGGATATCAACTGAATTCATGGCTAGAAATACCATCCCTGCCCCTCGATGATTTGAGATATCATCGATGACATCCTTGACTTCCTGCCAACACAAACCTGGTCGTGTTTGGTTAATCCCTACGTCCCGAGATACCCTTCTAATTGTTTCTCGGTATCTCTTGAGATCTTCGAACCCAATCTTTACTTGACACCATAATCATTGCTGCCTCGAAGCATGACTGTGTTATTCCGAACTCCAGCATGAACATTGGAAGCACAATGCCAAATGTGTCTCGATCAATTGTCCAAAGCATCGTTGTATGGGTAATATCATGATTCTTCCCTCGTCCCTTTGACTAGATACTTTTGAACTTGTTGTCCCATCATGTAAATCATGCTCCGCTTTTCCTTGGGAAGAATATACTCCCAATACTTGTGGTAAACACATTTTTCCCTTTCCATTGTTTTGTTTAACCTTTCTTGTGATCTATGTGATGTAAGCAAAAATAATTCCCTGCTTATAAAACACCTCGGTCTACAACTCCATCAGTAAGACCATGTTACTATTGTTGATGACATTCCGGTAACCACCGATGGACGAGAACTTTGCCTATTGGTCCGCCTCGTTCAACGAGCAGGAAAATGGTTCTCTTCGTACCTCGCCCTTGGTACCGACGTTGTTGCCGACATAGTGACAGACTTTCCTCTGACATACCTTGTTGTCGTGACCGGTAAGATGTCACCATTCTCTCTACTTTGATCGACACCCCTCAACAGTTCCACAGGATCGAAACCTGACTCTCCTGTAACATCCTTGATTCTGAAGCATTCTTTACCCTTGACTTTGTGTGTTATCCCGAGCCACCCCTCGAGAGAAGATCTACTCCCGATACCCTGAACCCCAGTTCACACTTCGTTCAGGTATCGATCGAATGTCCATTCGATTGATATTTCTTATTGTACCTTCATACTTTGTTCTCGATGTTTCCTAAGTTTCAACTCGACAGATACTTCTGCCACATTCCCTGAATTGTTCGTCAGATATTCGACCCTATAAAGGTCAGTTCTTCCGCAAGTTACCCTTACTTCCCCACTTAAATCTCGGGACAAGATTTCTTGTAGTGGAGGAGATTTGTAACATCCCCAGGTTACCTCACCCTAGTTAAGCTACTTAACTTGCCATGTCATCATGAACAATCTAAAAAAATTGCAACTAGGGAATAATCCAACTCAATTCAAATTTAAAATGCAAGTCAAATAAATATTTCCTCAAACAACAAAATTAAAATGTACCTAATGTTGCAAATATTTCAGATGCAATTATAAAATTGTAATCCACATTAATAAAATTAGTTGAGTAACTTTAACAACCTCAAACAGTAACAAACAGCCCTCTTAAATGCCATAATCATTTTTGAGAAATTCAAATCAGTACTAAAAATCCTCAAACTTTTTGTGGCACTGTCTAAATACACCAGGGAAATAATGGGACACTTCCCATATTTTTCCTAGGTGAATAGGATGCCCAAATAACCTCTTTTCTCCCTCTGTTTAATAAACAAAAGAAAAACAGAAAATGAAAACGGAACAGAAAAACTTACCTGGCCTCTGGGCCGCGACAACAGTGGCAGGCCCAGCCCATCTTTCCTCTCCTCCCTTCTCTCTTCCTGCGTGTTGACGCCGGAGCCGCCCCGATCGCCGGCGCCGCACGTGTCGTCCATCCGCCATCGCGCGCGCGTGGATAAGGTCTCTCCCAAGCCGCTCTCGCCTCCCCTCGAACCCTAGCGCCCCTAGTTCCCCTCTCGCCCTCTCACCGCTCTCTGCCTCGCCAGTTTCCCCTCGCCGAACGCCATCGTCGCCGTCCGCCGTCGCAGGCATGGCCACCGAGCCTCCCTCGCCGCTTCTCCGAGTCCACTCGCACCGCCGTCGATTGCTACTTCTTCTCCGACCTCGAGCACGAGCCCTAGTCCACTACATCGTCGGATCGAGGTCATCGTCCACCACGGGTCACCGCAGCTCGCCGGAGTCGATTCACCGTCCCCTGCTGCTACTAAGCATTCAACGGGCCCCCGTGTGCCTCCTAGGTGAGCGGGCGCGTCCTTCCCCTCTCTGCCTCGCTCGATTCCTTCGCCGTAGCCATCGTTTCCGTCGAGCCCGAGAGCTCCCCGCCACCGCCCATGTCGCCATCGTGGCTACGGCCGCGCAAGCTCGCGTCCGGGCTCACCGCTGCACTCACCGCACTCCCGCGAGTCGAACACGACCATCCACGGCTCCTACCGTGCCCCGCATCGCCCAAACTGCTGTTGGCCGAACTCCGGCTGTCGCACTTGTCGTCGCCGCCTTCGTTCTAGGCCATCTCCGGCGATGCCGTTTGCACCGTCCGACGCGCGCGAGCACCAGCTTCACGTAGGTTGTCTCCGCCGTCCGTTTGGTCGCCGGAGTAAGAAACCCGAAGGCCTCCGCCGTCTCGGCCTCGCCGGCGGCTCAACGCCGGCAGGTTTGGCCCCAGTTGACCGGGATTTGACCTCCCCTAGCTCACTGACATGTGGGCCCACCGTCATTAGACACTGATTAGGCCCCCTAATTAACTCCCTCAGTGGATGACAGCCGGGCCCCACGCGGCTTAAATTAACCTTAATAAAAACTGTTAGATATTTGATTAAACTGACATAATGGGCCCACTGTGCTAATTGACCTATTTAATTAAATTAACCCAATGATTAGTCTAACAGTCACTGTCAACCGGGCCCCACTGGACCAGTTGAGCAGGTCAACGGCTGACTGGGTAGCCCCAGTCACTGACTGGTGGGCCCCAGTTGACTGGTCAAATGGCCAGCCGTTCGCTGACGCCATGCTTGCATCATGCTGACATCATATATCTTTTTCTGTAAATAAAAATAATTCCAAAAAATCATTTTAACTTTAAAAAATTCATAACTTTTAAACCGTAGCTCAGATCGAAAAAGTTAAAGCATGAAAGTTGCTCAGAACGACGAGACGAGTTTGATCGTGCCGTCTGTTTCCTTGTCGGAACCCCCTACGTAGAAGAACTTGTAACTCTGGGCCCGAATCCGGTAGATGAATAGTGCACATACACCGGTTAATAAATCCCAGATTAATTCTAAAAATAACTAAAATGACTTAGAGGCATATTTAGGCAACCCTGCACTGCATCATAGCATCGCACGCACTATGTTGCATCTGTTTGCATTATATTTACTTGTTTCTTCCCCCCTCTTCTCTTTCGGTAGACCCCGACGTTGCCGTAGCTCCTGAGGCAGACGCCACTCCGGAGTACAACTACGTCCCCGACGACCCTGCCCTTGCCGTCGAGCAGACAGGCAAGCACCCCCATTTTGAGCATTCCGATATCGCCCACTCTCTTCTCTCTTATGCTTGCATTAGAAGTACTGTTGCTACTGTTGTCCTATATCTGCTGCATAGCCTGTTTTATTGTAGCCTACTTTTGATACCTGCCTGTTCTCCTAAATTGTTTAGTATAGGATGGGTAGAGCCTTATCAGAGACCCACTTGTCCCGACTGCCCTGCTGGACTCTCAGAAGACTCGAGCAACGGGATCGAAGATCAGACCCGGGCACCGCACGTCACTTCCCCCTATGTTGCTCGACACTGCTGGGTTACTATCGAGTGCCGAGGGTGATACCTCGACAGCACTTCAGATGATAACCTTGTAGGTTAGTTACTCGGTCGTGGTAAGCGAGGGTGATTCCTCCTACACCACCCCCGATACCGACGCCGTCGTGCAACATCTCAAGTGTGGACCTCGAGGGTGATTCCTCCTTCGTTCACCTTGATGATAACATCGAGCGGGAATTCCATCGAGGGTGATTCCTCAGGGTTCCCTTCGGTGTCAGACACACAGCTACCTTGGATACTATGACTTGACTTTGAACCATGTTACTAAAGAAGGGTCGGCCCTGAGGGGTACCCGCGCGAGCATGAATGCGAAGTGATGTGGAGTCGGGTTAACCTGAGAGGTGCCCGCGAGATAACTATGAGGCGTGGCCGGGCATTCTTAGCCCTTGCCGCAAGTCCTCGAGACGGGGCGACGGGGTCACATCGATCGTGAGTCTCTGCTCGTTACCGCGCGCTCCTAATTCACTAACGGTTTGGATATTTGATCCGAGGGACCTCTGGCTTGATAGCACTAACCATCACGTGGGTATAGTATGGGCGTTCTGCGTCGTATACTTCAGCCGAAGCTTAATAGACGTCAGCGACTGAGCGGCGCGCTGGATTGGACTGGTTACGCAACCGCGCTTGTATTAAGGGGTTGCTAGGTTTGCTTCCGGCCGCCCAAGCAATGCGCAGGAGTTCCCGGGGCGAAGGCCCAAGACCCCTGGGGGCATAGGTTAGACCGGCGTGCTGACCTCTCTGTTAAGTATTTGGTCGGGTTGCAGCGTGTTGCTTAGCCGAGGCCGGGCATGACCCAGAAAAGTGCGTCCGGCCGGAGTTAAGTGAGCGTGGTGGGTAAGTTGGTGCACCCCTGTAGGGAAGAAACTTCTATCGATAGCCTGTCCTACGGTAACGGACACTCGGAGTTGTATCCCGATCGGTACAACTAGAACATGACTTGAGATGAGAACTTGATAGTACGGCTCTGGGATTGCTTTCTCGCGGGGAGTCAAGGAAGAATCTCTGGCCGAGGATTGATGACACTATTATACTTTACATTATGTTATTCTGCTCTTTTCTAATGCTGCAAAACTGTTGAAGATGCTGAAGATGCTAGTCTTCGATAGGACTAGGCCTTCTCCTCTATTCTGGCATTTCTGCAGCCCAGTCCACATATACAGCCCCCTTTGAAAATGTTGCATATGTAGTGTAGATCCTTGCTTGCTGAGTACTTCGGATGAGTACTCACGTTTGCTTTATTTTCCTTTTTCCCCTTTTATCCCTTTGTCGCATCCAGACAACGGAGCCCCGGAGCCAGTTGTCCCCGTCGACGACCACTACTACTACCAGCACGGAGAGTACTACTACTACGAGGAGCCGACCGACGACCAGGAGTAGGATTCGGAGGGTCCTAGGCAGGAGGCCTACGCCTTTCGATCGTAGAGTTTTATTTTGCCCCGCCTCTGTGAAGGCTTATCTCTCTGTTCTGTAATATATCTGTACTCAGATATCTGATGCTTCCGCTGACACTTGTATGCCATCAAGCTATGTATTCGAGCCCTCGAGGCCCTGGCTTGTAATGTAAAGCTTGTATGACTTTATTTATGTTTTAGAGTTGTGTTGTGATATCTTCAAGTGAGTCCTTAGGCTTGATCGTGTGCATTTGCGTGTATGATTAGTGCACGATTAAGATGGGGTCGTCACACGGTAGAGAAGGGGAGGGGAGAATCGGCTAGGGTCTCACCAATCGGGCATCCTCCTCCCCTCATCCAACCAGGGCCAACCACGTACAGGGGCAAAAGGTGAAAAGACGAAAATGCCCTCGGCGGGGCACAGTAATTTTGGCGGTGGCACAAGATCTTTTACCTCCCGAGAGTGTCGATGGGCTGCACAACAGACGCTCCCTGCCACAGCAACCGACAGGCGCGGCCCACCGGCGAGGAACCCCGCTCGTCAGGGAGATAAGGCCGAAATCGCGGAGTAAGAAAGAGCACGGGTAAAGACTTACTATTCATTGCAACAGTATCGTTTTTTGATCCGGCGGCCCAGATCGTCCAGAAGCGAGATCGAACGGCCGAAAATCCATCAAGCCAACGCAACGAACGGCCGGATTCGTCTGAGCTCTGAGGAGGCCCGGGAGCCCCTGTCATCCTTATTTCTGGACTAGATCGGGATCGCGCCTTGGCGCGAGGGTGCGGTCCAAACATTTGTATGCGCACAATAAGAAGCCACTTAACAATGCATGAACATAGAAAGCATGTTCCGCGATAGGTTTAGCACCAAATATCTTAGGCATAGAAGATACGACAACACGTAGTAGCTTAGAGACAATTTGCAACTCTGCATAGATAACTTAAGTCTTAGGCATAACGTAGACCAGTAGAAATGATGACATGACACATCCAAAAAAAATGCAGCATACATAAGCTGAAGTCATCTCGACAGGCCTAGGAAGTGCGGCTTGCCACACCCCTGTGGGTGCGATCACCCCCAACCCGCCAATAAAGCATCAGATCAAAGATGTAAAAACACCAGCAAGCAACAATCCAACGAACATTCTTTATCAGAGTTAAAAGTAGCTCACAACAAATACATAATATACAGAATCAACTATTACTGGGAACAAAACAAGGAAAGCACATGCATTTATTAGTTTGAAGAAACTGAATTGCTCATCACAACAAAGTTCAAGAAAACTGCAAATTTGCGGTACAGCAAACCCGGACATTTCACTATTTTGCTGACAATATTGGGATAACAAATTTAGTGAATTTAGTAACTGGATATTTATCACTCCACTTTTCAACATATAGTTTCCTGTTTATTTTTACTTCATAGAGCCTAACACGCGATGGGGAAAAGTAGGGACACGGAGGAAGGTAGAAGGGCAGCATAAACATCTCGCCTTTCACGGCTGATTATGGGCCGAGACCAACATGCGGTTGTTTTTCAATTTGACTGAAATTGGTCTGCCACAACCAACAACACACAAATTGACCTGCTACAGAGACATTAGTTAGTAAGCAAATGTCAATAGTATTAGTTTGCAAGTACAGCAGTCCGTAAATTCACTTAATAAATAGTGCTTATACCATCAACTAATCACAGATGCAAGGAATTCAAATAAACGATGATACGAGCTTGATGAAAAATAGATTTATAACAACCAAACTAATAAATCATGGCAGACAGAAATTAAAACGGCGTTACTGGCTTATATAAAATCATGCCAAGACATGTAACACTTCTTATGTAAACCACCATATGAGTCATTGGTACTAATCTCATGCCAACACATGCCCGAAAGAGAAATATGGACTGGCTAAACTCTCTTCAAAGATGTCTCATTAAGGTTTATATAACTACACTCGCTTTGATAGAAATCAATATAAATCAACAGCTGGTAGCTAGCTATACATAGTATTGTGCAGGAAGACATTTCTTCTAAAAGAACACTGCCAATATGTGATTGCTTGGGGAATAACTGAAGGAGCACTGAGATTACATTCTAGCCAAATTGAATACAACTCTATATTGAAAAACATCTACCAATTGACATATGTACTATAATGCCAGACCCTAGATGACCCTGGGTGCAATGAAATAAACTCAACGTATGTAGCTTACACTCGACATGAACACTGTTCAAAACAAATCAAGAACTAAGTCTGTGCCTCAATAAAGGCTTGTCGATTGATCATGTCATGTAAAATTCTAATCAACTCCATTACACTTTTTAATGCCAAACACCATATGTTTCATTAAGCCTTCTTGGCATGTACTCGTCGTGTTGTTTTAAAAAATGTCAGGTTCAACATGATACCGAAAGTAAGATGCGGCGGATAGTATAGGCAATTGTGTACCTAAACATGGATCTCTAGAGGTGAATGAAGGCTAGAGTTTAGGAAGGCAGGAGGTTGCTCCTATTGATAATTATTAAGCAAGTAAAAGGATGTGACAGTACATACCATTAGCAACAAATAAGCATGTATATGTGAGGTGATTAAACTTTAATTGGATAGAGTTGATCCTATTTGTGCCTTTCTGAAGAAATAGAAACTAAGCTATCAACACAATCACTGGATCAAATAACAAATGACCTAAACCAACACCAACAAGCAACAATCCAAAAACATCATATATTAAGTTACAGGTAACAATTATAATACTTGAAGATAGTATGACTCCCATCGCTATCAGTATGATTATACATGACCCCTGCAGCATCACTATCACAACCGGGAAGACTAAAATTCATCTCTCTATCCGTCATTCAATTAGTGCAACGCAGGGAATAGTTTGAAGTAGAAGAACAGGGAACTTACCCCACCTCGGGTTCTCGGAGACGCCACACCGGAGCCCTGATGGCCGATTAAGAGGCGCCATCTCGTCACCTTGGGCACCGTCAGCAGCACTGTCCTCCTCGTTGGCCCACTGCTGCTGGTAGTACGCGGCTAGTTCTGCACCCCCTGTTCATCCAAAAAAAAGGGTGAGCCACGTTCGGGTGCACAACGAGCAGGAAAATTGGAAGGACTAAGAAAGGAAAGAAGAACGTACCTTTCCCATGGCAGCAACCGAGCGAACGACGTACAATGGACATGAAGTGTGTGTGGTCTCAAGTTTTGCGTCATCACCTCTTACATAAGTCTGCAAAGTTAATGGAAGGGGAGGGGAAAGGAGTTAACACCAGCCAAAACACATGCACCAAAGACTCATACAATGCCAATCCATATGTAAATGATTGTATACCAGTTCTGATAAGGAGTGCTGACATCTCCTTAGCTGCTCCCCATGCTGCAAAATGTAAGGGGATTAAACTAAAAGAAAAGTTAAATTGGAGTTCCTGGTGTATTGATTTAAAGCTTAAACAATATTATACACAATACAAACAAATGTAGCAACAGGCAGCGTTTAATAGCAGGAGGTAGGTGGGTTTCCTGCCGGCCATACGTACCTCTGTGAGGGAGCTCAGGGCCAACGTGACAGAGAGGTCCATCCGGTCCGAGGCCACGGGTGGCGGATCTGGACGGTCGCACCCATGGCCGAGACTGCGGACGGGGTGGAGGCAGCAGGGAACTGACAGCAACAACATCAAGAACAATCCATGAGGACTCAAACATGTCATGGAAATAATGGGCACCGATTTCCTCTGCCGCTGACCTAAATGCGTTACCGAACGCATTCCCCTGAACAGCCTCGAGCCTTGGCTTCCCAGATACACCAATGACCAACACCTTCTCAGGCTCCCTTGCTAAGCAGGCACAGATTAGCGGCTTCATCCTTGCACCCCTCTCCTTCAGTGCATCCATCAGGAAGAAACAGAACTTGGTAAGCGCCTGCGGGTGGCATAGCTTAGCAGTGTCCACTGGATAATCAAGCTTCACCCACCGGAACTTCTTCGCACTCCGGATGAATCCACTCTTGGTGATGGTTGAGCTTCCATGCCTCAGTATCGCCATCTGTATCTCAATTACAGATTGCATTCCATTTCGTAGCTGATCCACATTACTCAGCGACAATGCAGAGTATGGAACCCAAAATTGCTCAGTAGCACGACACTCCTTTGAGTCCTTGGACTCGTCATTTAGGGATTCAAGCAAAGTTGTGACGCCATACACAACATCCACAACAGACACCTTGGACCTATAACCATGCACCCTCAAGAAGATCATGGAAGAGGGAGGTAGGGATGTTGGCCTGCTCCTCTGGCCGGTCTACCTGCTGCTCTGCACCTACAGAGGCGAGAAGAGGTAGAAGAACCCGCATCAGCTTCTCCATTACCTTCCTTAACACAACCAACCGCAGGCACTCACGCATTAGAGGAAGAAGTAATGGAAGAAACACAAAAATTAGATAGATATGCATGGATTTATCGATGGGCTTGCACCTGAACCAAAACAAACACACGGAAAACAGAGCATGGAAACACGCTGGCTCACTCTTCCAGCAGGCCCAATGCAAACAGGGAGCCGAGATCGTTGCTGCATCCAAGGCATGACACGTTCCGAACGACAACGTACCTGAAACCGAATATGGGTTCAGGAGAAGACAAAGAGGATTGGATTAATGGCACTGATGCATATGAGGACAGGCTGACTTAGCGTTGGGGATGGGTTGGTAGATAGTTTCGAAACAGTTTACACTACCTCATCATAAATAACCAATTTGCCAAATAAATAATAAGGTATAAACCAATACATCGTAGTATTTGTGAGATAATTACCATATCAAGAGAAGCATGTATATTGCCGAAGTGTGAGAGGTACCTGAGACAGGGTTTTCCTTCTTCACTGCATCTATGGTATATGGTTTCCTTCGTTCCGCCACAAAGATTTCCCAAGATGAGAAGCAGTACCTACAAGAGACTGGCACAATTATGCAACTAATTCAACAATGGCTCATTGATATGGCAGATTCAAGCTATAAGAACCCTTCTTCATATGCAGTACACATTCAACAATCAAGCATGAGAAAATAATAAATATCCAACATATATCTAATTTAAAGAGATTGTACAACAATTCACTCATAAAGTCATTATCAAACATACATAAATACCACTGAGAAAAGAGCTACATCTCATCTTCACATGCAGGACGTATTCTAAAAGTACACATCTAGCAATGATACAAGACCCCATTCTGTTTTTCAATGACATCAACGAACGTGAGATAAATTGTACACACCCAACAGTAGTTCCTAAAATTTTGAGATACGCGAGATAGCAGAACTCTTTCTAGCAAATTGAAAATTGAATAAATCAACACACTAAAAACAGATGCAAAGTTCCCCTTATTTTCCCACTCATAAGGCTAATCTTTTCAACAATAAGTCAGCAAAAGAAGGAAATTAGGATCCTGATGTCCCAAGATCTGGAATCTACACAACTTCTTTTTCGGATGACCATGTTTGAGACTTACCACAGCAAAACGGATCAGCTGGCTTGGATAAAACGGAGAGGAGGAGGCTGCTGCTACTGTCACGTCAGAGAAGGTGACGACGGCTTGCTGGATGTCCGACGGGAGACTTACCCAGATCTCGAGCAGGGAGCACGGGGTGCAGGCAACGCGTACAAGCGGCTGTGTTGGGGTGGGGTGGGGTGGCCTAGGGAGGTGGGATACGGCAGCGGACGGAGCTGCAGGCAAGCGACGGTGGAGATCAGGGGAGATAGAGATAGAGAGAGAGAGAGAGACCTGGATGGAGTGGGTAGATGGGGGCGGGGAGGCGCCAGCTCCGTCCGTTGCGGGGCGTCGTCGTCGTCACCGGGGAGCACGGCGGCGAGCGCCCCGAGCGCCAGCGCGGCCTGGTCGGCGGGGATCTGCAGCGCCTCCGCGAGCACCGCGGCACCCACGCGCCCGGGCCCGGCGCCACGAGCTTCGCCTTGAGCTGCGCTAGGATTTGCATGGAGGTCGGCCTCCGACGCGCCGTCTGCTGCGGGGGCGTCGTCGTCGCCGGGGAGCACGACGGCGAGCGCCCCGAGCGCCAGCGCGACCTGGTCGGTGGGAGACGGGAGGGGAGGAGGCAAAGAGGCGGCGGCGCGAGGGGCGGGCAGGAGCTGGCTAGGGTTAGGGGAGAGAAGGAGACGAAGGGCGACGAATGAGAGCACGAAAGGGCAAGCCGCTGCCCTCCCCCACCCCATAGCCGCACGGGCCAACCACCGCCCACCACGCACGAGGCATGGACGTGAAAAGACCGAAATACCCTCGGCGGGGGCAAGATTTTACACGCGGTGGCGCGGGATATTTATCCGCCGGTGCGCGCGACGGGATGAACAGGACACACGCCCAGCCACAGTCGCTGACAAATGCGGCCCACCCGCGAGCGGCCCCACAGGTCAGCGAGTCCAGGTCAAACAGGCGAAGTAAGCGGCAGCGCGTGGAGGCAGTAACTATTCATTCCTACAGTTACCCCTCTCCGATCCGACGGACGACACTCTCCAGCGGCTTGATCCAATGGCCCAGATCGCATCAAGCAGCCAGATCCAACGGCCAGGAATCCAAATCGCTGAGGACGCCCGGGAGAGCCCGTCTCTCTTATTTCTCGATACGTGATGGATAGAGACGCCGTTCTGCGGGACGTGCCGGCCGACCGCAGCGCGTTGATGACGGCGCTTTCGACATGTACCAATATGAACCACTGTCCCAGACGGCGTACGAAGTGGTGTTCTGTTTGTGAAAGGGTTTGGTCGGGCCATCAGATCTATTCAGCGTTGACTCATAGTAGCTGCTTGAATCCGACGTGTTGTCACCGCCGGTGCAGATTCGATTCTCTGGATCATATATAGGTGCCGACCTCTTCCACGGCTGTAAAATGGGATTGCACTTCAGATTCGTCGTCGAATTCTTCACCAGCCATTGATGTACTGTCAGCTCTTCCGTGAACTGAAGCCTGCATGCAGGACGAAGCAGCATATAGATCTGCTATGTTTCCTTTTTAGATGAGCAAGGAGATGAACACTAGTGAGAACATCTTACATCAATCACAGAGTCCGCTCCATGATAGCCGCATCCTCTGGTTCACTGCTCCCAGCGATGTGATCTTGGGATCCCAAAAACTGATGCTGCTGGTTCTGCTCATTGCTGGCGCACGCACAGACGCGCCCTTTCTCTTCCTTTTGCTATGACGTTGAGTGCAAATGAGTGTGGTTTGCCCGGAAGAGTCGCAGCTCCTCGTTAAGTACAGCTCGCTCTGTCGAGCGGTGCCAAGCAGTTTGAATTTCAAACTGCACGGATTCCCGCCCGTGGCACACAGCAGACTTGAGTTGCCACATGCCGTTGCGTGTAGATACGAATGAGTTAATGTCGATACGGCCCAACTGCACATTGCCAATTTACTTTGTTTTACAGATAAGAAACTGAATCTGTTTTTGCAGACAAAGCTGTAGAACAGAACAAAACAGAATCTAAAATACCGAATACTCAAAAGTGAGAAGAGCACATAGAGGCGTGACAGTGATTTTGCTTAAACCACAGTAGCCTCATTCATAAGCGTACAGCATGTTGGCAAGTTAACAAGTACAACAGATAGTAGTGTATCTTCAACAGGTTTTATTACACAAATTTCTATTTTTGGCTGCGGAACCCTCAACAACAGAATGTGGAAATAAACAAACTAAGGAAATTTTGTCTCCACAGCTATTTTCTCGACCACATGCAGAACAACTTTTGGCTTGTTGCATGTGTTTCTCCTGTGCCCACCAACACCACAGTTTGAGCATTTCGCCTCTTTCCTTTCCTTCCGAGGAAGATCTCCTCGGACGGGGCATGTGCTGCTCTTGTGCCCTGGTTTCCGGCATATATACTGCAAAAGCGAGTCCGTTTACTTGTACCACATCTATTTGCATCTTCTGCATTTGGTGCTCGCTTGTACTTCTTGCTTTTTGCGCCTCGATCATCATATGGAAGCTTGTCCCTGCTAGTGGTTGGTCGATCAGCTTTTCGTTTTCGTTCTGGATGTTTTAATCCTTCAAAATTTCCCACTGCACTTCCTTCGGCGTCACTCCCACAGCAGCTCAAGGGTGCAATTGCTGCAATGGGTTCTTTTATCTTTTGTATTGTTTTCTTGAATTTTGTCTTGCAGTCCCATTCCATCCCGCACAGCGGCTATTGGCGTCAGCTTATCCATTTCTCCCTTCAGGATTTCCATTGCACACTCATATGCTTCTGGATTTGCATCTCCTAGCCTGACCACTTCAAGTGCATGTGTGTGCAGATTTGAATGCCTGTATGTTATTGAATTCACAGAAATGCTATCCTTCTGGAGATGTGACAAGTGGGCTGGCAACAAATCTCTTGCGTACTTTGTCCACCGTTTCAATGCTTTTCTGGTTTGTGGTCTATGCCGAATAAATCAAGGACCTGCAAGGGAGGTAGTGGGGTTTTGTTAGTGGTGCTATTATGCAAAGAGAAGAGGGAGAGTATTATAAATAGAAAAGGATATTTTGTTACCTTAACAGCGTGGCAACAGAGAAAGCCTGTGTGCTCAAAATTACCACATTCACATATCAGCTCTGCTCCCTCATCAACCACTTCCACTTTGTACACAACCCTGCACCACTTTTCATTTCTCTCTGGATGGTATCGCCTTACGAAATAGGTTTTCCCTTTTGTGACTTCCTCAACTTTGTACTGTCCTGCTTCATATACAACTTCGCCAAACTTTTCAGCCATGCATCGTGTGTAGATATCACTAGCGTGCATCTCCAATGGTGTATTCATTTTTAATACTGGAGCTGCCTGCAGATGTACAGAATGCATTAGGTTCACATTTCGTGGCAAGTAATGAAGAAAAAGGTCATGAACTTACTATCTTTGTGTGTCTCTCCTCGTAGTTCTCGCTTGCTTCTCTATCGAAAAGAAGACACATGTACTGCCGAACAAATAGATGCATGGGGCAGCTTGCTGAAACATAACCCTTGAGCATATGGTTGGCGCTCTCGCTGCGCTGTGTGCTTGTCATCTTTGCACATAACTTGCCGTTGAAATATGGTTCTGCCCATTTTGTTCTTGTTTCATGGATGTTGGTGAGGTAGGCACGTTTTTGCAACCCGTGTGCCTCTGCCAGTTGCTTCCATGCAGTCTCGAACTCGTCAACTCTGAGCATGTGATGGATTATTTTGCAGAATTCTGATCTGAATTTGTTGTGCTTTGTGTAATATGGACCAAGATTTTCTTTTGCCTTCAAGACATGCCAATTGCACCAGCGGTGAGTGGTGTCTGGCATAACTTTCTCTATTGCTAACTCCATTGCCCTGCATTGATCTGCAGGTAATTGGAAGGACACACTTTTATGTGAGTTGCATCCTAGAAAAGAGACTACTATGACAAACCAAGAAACTGGCAAGAGTATTACAGCAGGAAACCAGTCATCATTGGTTATCATTGATTGTAGTTATTTTATTGAATTGAAGAAAAAAATGCACTTGTCGGTGTCCTATCTGCGAGTATTGTTTGTGGATGCTTTCCTCCCACCATGCAGATGAATTCGCTGAATACCCACTTGAAAGTCTCAACTGTTTCATCTCTGACTAGCACGCCGCCAAATATCACACTGGAAGTGATTGTTCACCCATACGAACAGCCCAAATGGCATATCATACAGGTTTGTTCGGTATGTTGTATCAAATGTTATTGCATCGGCCGAAACCTTTTTTTCCCCTCGCTCGCTCGTGCTGCTCTCGCGGGCGGCAGGGCGAACCCTAGCCGCCGCCAGCGAGCGGCCCTCCCCCAACCCTTCCTCCCCCCTGCCGCCGCCGGGCGAAGCCCGGCTGGCGTAGGTAGCGGCGGGGCCTTCTTCCCTCCTTCCATGGCTTCCGGCGGTGCGGGCCGCAGGGCCGCGGTGAGGAGCGTGTCGTTCCCGCGGGACGGCGCAGCGGCAACCCGGACGGCGCGGCGCCAACCCGGGCGGCGTGCCGGTGGTGCATATATTTTCTGATATATTACAGTGAATTGAAAACAGTACTTACAGAGCAGCCGCATACTATCTCGTGCATGCATTTTGTTCTTTCAACATTAAGCCTGCTCTTGCCATATCGTATTCCAAATCCAACCTCCCAGGAATACAGATTGTAGTAATCATATGCTTCTCCAAGTGAATCAAAGTTGATGCCTGTTGCTGGAACCACGACTGTGTCAGTCTTCTTCTCTGCATATCTTCTCAATGTTTTTTCCAACGCACTAACCCTGGCAGCGCATGGTGGACGTTCAACAGGTGCGTGCCCTACACGTACCCTGCACCACACAGCTACATGTTATTCTAGAAACAGTTTCTAATAGTGTGTAATCACAAAACACAACGTATAGACGTCTAGCAGCAGCCTTGTACTTTATAGGAAAATCAGTACTTCTCAGTGAAATTTGGAGGAATATAAATATACAGCCCACTCAAAATTGTCATATCCTTGAAACAGAAACACACATCCACAATTGTATACCTTTGGTCCAGCCAGGTGCTTGAGGATCGTCTTTGCCTGTCGATTGTTCTGAGGTCGGAAGGGACAGGGCCATTGCAAGTGCTGTTGATGTCTACTTGTATTGTGGGCGGTGGATCACCCACATCACCAATGCTGGATTCAGCGGCTGTGCATACCAAAGCTTGGCTTGCTTCGCCGTTCACTAACTGTTGACAGATGGTGACCTCTGGCAACTGAAACCTATGTTACAGAACACAGTAGATATATAAGGCCATTCCGTAGCTGCACTGCCTCACACTAATGTATTTCTCAGAAAAATTTGTATGCGTACAGTTTCCACTAGCATAAAAGCAGAGTCCTACACTGGACAAGGTATCACCATTTGAATTAGAGAATTCACTCCAATCTCACATGAGTTACTGAATAAAGTGTAGTATAATTTAGACAGCCAAACTGACGCACAAATTGCATAATTACTATATGTTTCAACTAGAAATAAACCGCCGCATATATATACCTGCTCGACGAGTCAGGTGCTTGTCCATCGCCTTTGTCTGTCGACTGCTCTGAATTCGACAGGGCACCCCTTTTGGAACTGTGGTCAAATTCTTGTTGTACTGCTGCCGTCTCGCCGGCACCACTATTGCTAGATTGAGCGACCGCGAACAGCAGAGATTGATTTACTTCGTCGCGCAGCAAGTATTCAGCCGCGGCGAGATCCGGCAATGGAAATCTATGTAAAACAACCCAGTTCCCTGATAAGATGACCCTCGAACTACAGTGGCTAAGACTGAGATAAAAAACTAGCGGAACAAAAAAAATACCTGTCGATTGGATTTGCTGGAAACTCGAATCCTGTCGCCTCCCGCCTCCAGCATCGCCATAGCTCTGCCCTTGACAGCTCTTGCCGCGCTCGAAGGGGTAGACTTCTTTTTTCCTTTATTTTGTCGGCCGAGAGAATGGACCCACACTGAAACCCTACACTTATCCGTTTGGAAAGCGCCGTTTTGATGATGGCATCTCCCGCTTCACCAATGCTGGATTCAGCAGGCGCGCATACTAGAGCTTGGCCTGCACCATGGGCGAGCAGCGGCTCTGCGCCGGCCAGATCCAGCAGGGAAAATCTATTTCAAGTAAAGCAGTATGCGAATAAGATACTTATGTAGATGTTGGGATTGCCACAGAAAACATAAAATGGGGTCGGCAAGGTTTACCTGTCGGCTGGATCTGACAAGAACTCGATTTCGTCGTCTCCGGTGGTCGCGACCTCCATAGCCATGAGCTTCTCGCTGTAGGCAGCGCCCCAGGGGAGAAGACGGGTCTGCTTTTACTTTTTAGCGTCGGTCGGGTGGCAATGGCCCACATTATAGAAATCACCTATCCATCCCGCACGCGGCGTTTGTGTAACGGACTCATCAGACGGACTTTTTTAGATACAGTACGAACGCACCTGTACCAACGGGACATAACTATTCTGGACCGATATATACCAGTTATGTTGCACGGCCCCGTCTCCGCACGTCGTCTGTGGACGTACGTAGAGGCGCTGTATCCGTACGACCGCATTGAATATAGTACGCGTTGCAGTTATGTTGCACGGCCCCGTCTCCGCACGTCGTCTGTGGACGTACGTAGTGGTGCTGTATCCATACGACCACATTGAATATACTACGCAACGCGTCGCTGATTTGTTCGTCCAGCTAGTAGGAGAGCGCGAGCCCGTCCACGCCATCGCCGTTCTCCAGTGCACTTCCTCTCTCGGTCGTTGGCATGTTCCGTTACATTTATAAGTACTAGATGACCCGTTGCGCCAATGGCGCAAAGGCCGAGTGTAAGCTAATTATTGTAAGAGCGTGCATTAACATATTGTTGTTCGAAAAGAATATCTCATACTATACGCAGTAAGTACATAAGATTGGAAATGATGCAATAAGTCATGTAGGAAAGGACTCTTGTGATCTGTTTAGATTGGATAGACAATCATGCAGAGGCCTTTGGATGTGCACTTGAAGGCGAAAGCATATATTTCTTCCATCAAGGTTGTTTCAAAAGCATACCACATAGCAGTCTAAGCAGCAAATAATCGATAGCTAAATGCACAGGATGGTCTTAGGGGATTACATAAGATCCAAAAGGATGATAAACACAGAAGTCTTGGTAGGCATCTATACTAATACTAAGTTATATAACAATGGGCTCTTGCAACTTGCTTATATTGAGTAGACGATCAGGCGCAGTCCCTTGGAAGTGCATTTGAAGGCGAAAGCATATACTTGCCCTTCGTTCATGTGTGCCTGACGGAAGAAGTCGCTCCAAGCTTTAGTGATGGTGGCCCTTTTGTCAACACCCTTGATAAAGCGGGCTGTGACAGCGGTAGTTCCGTCTCCAGTAGTGATTGGCAGTTCACCATGGTCAGCATCCATGTGTGGGAAAAGGGAACCCGTAGAAAAGGGAACGCTAAATTACTGAAAATAACAGTAAAGGTTAGTCACTATATCATTTTATACCATGCTATTATATGAAACCAGACAGAGTAATTGCAAAGGATTACCATTCTTTTGCCTTGTGTTGCAAATGTTTCTGTCATGTGGCACACACAGTAGTTATTAGGCGTGGTGGTGCTGCGGATGATCTTTCGCAGTGCACGAACATTATGGTTGCAGAGCTTAACTGTGTTGCCCCACACAATGTGGTGACTAAACTCATCTAAGTAGTGGATGCAAGGCTCACCTATGTTAAATTGTACAAAGTTATATCTTTTAGCAGTTGTTGCGAGAGTTGATGGAATAAGAAGAGTAATGTAGCTCTTACCACGGAGAATGTACTTTCCAGGCTTTACATGGATTTTCTTGGCTTTGAACTTTTGGATTGAGATTGCTTTGCGTGGGCGATGAATATACTCGTATGGCTTATTGTGCTTCCGACACAGTGGTTCGTCTGTGTTGAATAGATAAGGAGATCATGGTAAGAGTTTGCAATAGCAAATAGAGGACAACATAAACAAACAGAGGGGCTAATTAGCTTGTGTGTATTCGTGAAAGGTAGAAAAGACTATCTATTGTATATGGTCAGTGGGAAGTAGTAAGCAGTGCTTATACATGTAACAGCAAATAAATCAGAGCATTAATGAACAGCAAACAGAACACCTACTGGACCCTGAAAGAAGTTTGTTTTATTACATACTTGATCAACTTGCGTGCATAAGTGATAAAAAAATACTGATCAAATAGCATGCATTAGTGAAGAAGAAGAAACATTCTTTGCGATGTACAAACAATCATAAGTATGTTTTTTAGAATTACCATGGGTAATTTGGCCACCGCTGGTATCACTGGCTATGTCTACCTCCTCTTATTTAACAGCTGTCATCTGGAAAAAAGTAGTAGAATAATTAAGCTGATTTATCTTACTGTGGTTTTAGCTGGGATGATTAACAGTGATGCATGTGTCTTAATACAGTGAGACTTCACAGGCCATGGGTGGTAAAAGATGCTCATTATATTTCATAAATAATTCTAATCCTCAAAAATCTTATTTGTTCACGTGAGAGGTGAAGTATATCGCTCAATGCCAGAGCCACCGGCCTCGTCGTCATTGGCGGTGGGTGAAATCGATGGCATCCGATCGAACCCAGTAGGCGGCGGATCTCTCTGGCCTCATCTTCAAGGTTTGTGAAGAGCACAACGCACTCGGCATTGCGGATGAAGATCTCATGGTGCTTGACCGTGCGAGTGCTCTTCATGGACTCGAAGATTGCCAAGTTCTCGAAGACGATATTCAGTGAGACAAAAAACTGTATGGGAATAATCAGGATGGGATAGTTCTTTTATGCACTATATCAAGAACCAAAGCCATGGCAAAAATTATGGTGATTTCATATGTAAAGTAGTGATCTAAACGCTCTTATATTAGTTTACGGAGGGAGTACTATTTTAAACTCCTTTGTTTAGTTAGGACATGTATGTTACCACCTCTTAACTTAATTAAGACGTTTTTTTGACACTTTGACAATGTCAAAAAAACATCTTACATTTTGATACATAGTAGTTAACTAATCTTAAAGGCAACCTAATAAATACGAAGAGGCATATGCATACACGGGCAGATGGTAACAACTTAGAATAACAGGACTTTCAGCTTGTTCAAACTGAACATGATACATACATATACATATGTAGTGGACTTAGACACCATGTAAATGGATACTTAGATAGTATCTTTAATTCTTTATACATAATGGTTTATACTTGAGTTCACAGTAGCATGATAGCCCAAAAGGACCAACGATGTAGAAAAAAGGTACAAAGGCAGTTCATGTAGCTCATTTACATTGATCTTATACATGGCGTTTGTATAGGGGCACACTGTTTACCTATATACAATGGTCACTCAGCTCATGTTTCATCTATGTAGTTATCAACACGAAATGCATAGTATCTATTATGTTTCCAAAGCGACACAAGTAACATAAAGGAAGCCAGGTTTTTCCCACGGACAATGTATTCCCCATCAGCTAAATGGACCCTTTATCATCGATGGTCGGGTTCTGAACAAAGAGAGTCAGGAATAGGAAACTAAGGTATATAAACAATTGCAAACAACTTTTCTTTTTCCGGCTATGTATTTACCTGTGGCGTGTTACTGAGGCGAACATTGCTGTGTGAAGCTCTGTGTTCAAGTTTCTGCCTCAAAGCTGGCTTTTGTAATAAAACAATGAAGCTGTAAGGTAGGAAGTAAGCAGCGTGAACATCTGCAACTGATGGATGTCTAACATTTTGAAGTAGACTGTTGGAACAAAAGTCGGACCTGGATTGGTAAGCATGCATTTGGAACAGTCACAGGCAAGCTTCGATTACCAGGGCAAAGGGTGGGAACCTCAAGAACGCCCGGCAAGTAAATTCCACTACTCGGTTCAGTTATTGGGTCATGGCTTCGCGCGCGCGCGCGCGTGCGTGCGTGTGTGTGTTTGTCATGGCTTCGCACACATGCGTGCGTGCGTGCGTGTGCATGTGTGGTGGGCGATTTCCAACAACGTAATAGTTACTTGACGACCACTTTCTGCAAAGCAGCATCCTGCCTTTTTATTTTGACACCAATCGTACTGCTACTCCATGCATATATGCAATTTGAATGTGCTGGTGGATATGAAGATGTGTATGAGTAGAATACAAACTCAGAAATAATTTTGATTTTCTGAATATGTCTCTGTCGAATTTAATTCCATCATCCGGTGAGTTAACAACAATATTCATTCAATTATCAATATTTCATTATAATTACCAACAGCATAGATGATACTTATGCACTCTAAGGATATGATTGTGTAGTTTCCTTCTTTTATATATGCATTATAGACTGCTGGGCTTAGCATTCTTAAACCTGAGACATACTTTTAAGGATGTTTGAGCTATGCTGTTGCAATGACACTGCACTCGACAAAGCATTGAGCATATGAAACTAAACAACCAATCTACGAAGAAAGTGTCTGTTCGGCTACTTGGCATGCAATCAGAAAGTAGTAAATTCACCAGTGAGCAAAAGAACAACGTAGGGCTTTATGCATTATCACCATGCTACTCGTCACACATCATCTTCATTGGATATTTTTTATGAACCGTTATATCAGAGACCTGGAAGAAAGCAAGAATAACAAACATATAACTCGGTAAATGAAGACTGCATTTTTCAGTAAATTGAGACCTACAGTAGAAAATACCACCATTTCTCTTGTTCTCAAGGTTTACCTGATATGGTATTCCCTTTTAGGCAATGTCAAACATGGCAAAACTGATGTAAGAATTATCTATCATTAAACCCATATAGGTGAAATTTGGTGTTCCGTCAAACAAGGCAACCATTTTTTTTTTTGTAACAGCAAGTCCAAAAATCTATGATGCTCTTGTACATGTGCAAATGCAAATTTGAATTTCTGGAACAATCATTTGGTTGTATAGTTACTTACACTATAAACCCTTGCCTAAACAGTAGTTCATAGATTATCTGCATTATAAACAAGATGGCGTGCGAGGTAGGCTCCGTGGTGCTTAGAGCTTACTTCAACTTTATTCCAAAGGATGTACACCAACATCTTCCACGCTGGTCCCTGACATTGCCGCATGCCACCCTTCAATAAGACAGTAGAGGGATGATTCATCAACTGAAGATGAAGAAATGAAGGAAGAGCAGAAATATACCCGAGGCATCTGACCGACACCATACATGGATGGAGCCTGGAGGAACCTTAGGCACTGTCAAAATTGTACATTTAGTCATCTCTCACCATAGTGCCTCTTTTTTCCATTCAGTGAGAACTTGCAAATTCCTTCGAATCACAACAGCAGCAAGCACACAAGCCAACTTCTAGCATCGCCTCCTGATGTTCTCTTCAGCTATTTCAGTTCTTCACTGTGAAGGAACAAAAATAATCAGACGAGCATGTATAAAAACAATAAGTGGATGGTGTACTGCATTTTCGGACCCACAGGATTTTTTTTCTAGATATGCTTCCTTTATTAGCAAGCAGCAACCATTACCTTGTGCATATATAAACAATCTACTGGATTTTATAACCCATAGATTAATTATCTGTGTAGTTAGCTGTCCTTTATTAGCAAGCAGCAACTATTACCTGCTGCATATATTTCTCTCAAAGCACTAACCTGAGCAGGTACTGCAGTCTATTGGAAATTAGCAAGAAGGTACGAAAACTGGGCACACTACAAAAATGGACATCAACCAATGTCATATGAGCACTCAATCAACGGCAGCAAACCACTAGGACAGGTATAAGTAAACAAGAACCCATTTTTTCTAACGAGATCCGATGGAAAAACCCCACAAACGACACGACAGGTATAGCAGGCAAACCCAAAACATATAGACAGCAAGCTGGCTGTACAAACGCCCGAATTCATGGACTACCTACGAAGAACTAACCAACCAGGCCATTAGAGCAAATCTAACCTTGTTTGTTAACAGCACGGACATCGCGCGAACCATCAGAGCACCTAGCCACCTACACGGGCAAAAAATCATGGGATGCAGAATGCTTCAGCTCACAGGCATTTCATTGAATAGTAGATGAGCCAGAAAGATCTAACCACTGCGAGCAAATAAACAACGGACAGATTCGCCAAGCCCGAGCAGCTATCCGAAAGATGAACAACGTACTGGACGATCCTGCACCAGCAAGGGAAGGAGAAGTAAGTAAAAGAGGAAAACTGAACAACACGAGGTAAGCTAAAGCAAAGTTGACAGGGCCATGCAAAAAGGGAAACGAGGGCAGCATCGAACCTCAACCGTACGCAGCAGCAGCTGAAGGAACGAGAGCCATGCTGAGGAGGTGGATCCGCCACTCCTCTCCGCCTTCCCCATCTGTCGGCCTAGCTGGAAAAACAAACTTAGCAACACAACTATTTGTTTGTTCGGTGCTGCTAAATCTCAGTCGACTGAGACTTCGCGAAGTCTCAGTCGATGCTATATTTCTTTGATCTTGCATAGAGATTCATGCAAAGTTTTCTTTTCGCTTTTCTTGTTTTCTTTTTATACACTATGTCACTTGACTGAGACTTCGCGAAGTCTCACAACTGAGACCTAGCCACACCCTTGTTTGTTTGATGGCAAATTTTAATCCTACGAATGAAAGCAAAATGCTGAGAGACTTATCAAGGGATACCTGAATTTCATTGGCACGTGCATTTTCTAGGAGTAAAGAACTCAGTTGCTCACATTCATATACATCTTCTAGTCAAGAATAGTCTACAAAAGTGCAGGCTAAGATGCAGTAGAAGAAAACATTGCCTTTTCTTGCTTGGTCAGATGTTCTGATGCTGAGCTTTATACTCTCATTAAAAAAACACATGGTATATACTCCTTAGGTCAATGCTACCGAAGCATAGTATATACTCTCTAATTGCGTCATCCTTGGTTGGCATCATGTATATACGAAGACAAAGAACAAGGCATGCACAAATCTACCAAGCTTCTCTTCTCGATCGTCTGACTTTCCAAAAGAACGTAAAGAAAAAATGGACGGCTATCTGACGTACGTACCGGAGTAGGCGTATCCCTTCATGGTGTAGGCGCGCTGGGTGGTGAAGGCGTTGATGGGGAGGATCTCGTCGTGCCCAGCGTGGTGATCACCGAGTTGGTGTGTTGAGCTCGTTGATGATGTACTCGGGCCGGTACCACCACGCCTCCGCGTTGGCGAGCTCCGCGTCGACGTGCGACGGCAGCACCCGGTTGTCCTTGAAGTGGTAGTAGTTGTCGGACTCGCGGCGGGGGTGACCACGATGCGCCATAGCCACTTCACCATGCGCCCGCCGATGCATCCGGGGATGAGCACCCCCACCGAGAACCCGTGGTCGGCGAGCAGCGGCTCGCCGTTCTGCGCGTAGGCGAGCAGGATGTCGCTGGAGGCGTCCAGCGCCCACTCCCGGCTCACGCTGGTGCTGTACTTGGAGCCGCCGCCGCCGGGGAGGTCCTCGGCGCCCTCGAAGCACACGTTCAGGGCCTGGCCCTTTCGGGACATGATGCCGCACCGGAGCAGCACGTCGCGGAGCCGCACGCCGCGCCAGACCGAGGTGGACACCCCCGCGGCCCCCAAGTTGAAGCCCGCCGTCTGCTGCATCATGTTCTGCTCCTTGCGCGGGTTGCCGGCGCACACCAGCGTGGCGGGCACCTCCGCGGCGGGGAACCCGTTTGCCAGCTCGTCCATGGTGAGCCGCGCGGGGCGGCGGACGAGCCCCGTCACCTCCACCGTCCAGATGGACCAGTCGCCGCGGGGCACGGCGCCGTGGTTGCGCACGTAGTGCAGCGGCGCCGGGGTGATGAAGCCGTGGTGCATGTGGCGAGGCCGTGGTCCACTGGGAGGCCGTGGTGCATGAGGCGAGGCCGTAACACGAAAAGCAACACGGGTGGAAACTCGTCGAGGAGGAAGAGCCTGAGCGCAGCAATGAGCAGCAACCCGTGCCCCTCCTCCTGTCACCCCGCCGGCCACCACGCAAGACTAAAAGGGTCGGCGGTGGATGCAGAGGCAGCGATGCCGCGTCGCCCCGCCGGCTATCGTGGCCACGGGATGCTGCGCCCCCTCGTTCGGCTCCCCCTGCTACTTCAGCGACGTGGGCCCAGCCTTGCCGGCACCGCGCGCTCTCCTGCGGAGCACGGTCCGCACAGATGCAAGCTTCGCTTCACTGCCACGGGATCCCATCCTCCGTCGCGAGCTCCTGCTGCCGCGGCCCCTCCTCCTCCATGGCCTCCCCTTTGTCACGCCCTCTTCTCCGTGAGCCCTGCTGCTCCTCTGCAGGCACTCCGCCATAGCCTCTCCACCGTGAGCGAGGGAACCTGGACGTTGGCAGGAACAAATCAACGGATAATGCTGGCACTGGAAGAACGAAATCGATTTGTTGGAAGGGGAGGCAAATCCTTACCCCTAACCGAACACAGCAGCAGCAGCAGTGAGCAAGACAATGACGGGCGACGACGGCGGCTGAGGATGGCTTGCGGAGACGGACGAAGAGGCGGGGACTGGGCGAAGCGAGGCTTGCTGGGGGAGGAGAAGCAGACGACAAAGGTGAAGGAGAGAGAGGCACGCACGTCCCTGCCATCAACAGTGGTCGCAGGCATTTTAACTCCTAAGCAAACCCAGTAGGATACAGCCACCCCACTGACATGTAGCGACACGCGTGGATAGGGGCCATTTGCAGCGGAACAAGCCCACTCGCATCCAAGTACGAACTCTGACCAGGCGAGGCAAGCCTTTAACCAGCGGCTAAATCGGAGGAGCTCAGCGCACCTCACCTCACCTCACCTCGCCGCCGCACTTACCCATTAGACCGACGAGGAAGAGAGCCAGCTGGATACACGGGTGAAAGTAGACCAGCGCCAATCCACCGACCCGCCTGACAGTCCCACGTCGCCCACAATCGACCCGGTCTGCTTTTCACCCGGACATAGACACACACACACGGCGTGACTGCATCATGGACCCACGCGCAAGGCTGACCCAGTCGTCATCCGCTCTAGCCCGAGCATACAACGTACAGAAAAATGAATGAACCGATTTTCACCAGGGCGATGAAAAGTACACTGTAAGTGGACAGCAGTGCAGATCAAGCGGGCACGATGAATTTGAAACCGCGAGGCCGCTGGTTATGCGGATAGCTTAGCAAGATTTATATGTTCAATACGTGCATCTTACCCAATGATTGGATCGATCAAGGAGATGGTTCATGTATGAACCCAGCAGAGTGTGGGGACGTACGTACTGGTTATACACATGTATGATTACTAATAACTAAACAATATGTACGTACGCGCGCATAGATGTTCCCATCGTTTTCCTCTTCCTCGAGGTGAAAGCGAGGGTTGCCGGGGAACGACGGCGAAACTAGCTGGCTAAGCCGAAAGCGAGAGATTTTTTTTCAAAACTATGATGATTATTATACCAAATTCAGAAACTATAGGACGTAATTCGAAAAAAGCAAAACTGTGACCCCGTCGGTCATTGGCTGGCCGAGGAGTGGGCCGTCGGTCTTGCGTGGGCCGAAGACAGGCCTGTCGGCCAGCAGGCACCCGAAGAGCGGCCCGTCGGCCAACCACCGGCCGAGGAGGGCCCGTCGGCCAACCAGGAGCCGAGGAGTGGCCCGTCGGCCAACCACCGGCCGAAGAGCGTGGATAACGCCCCCGGCCTCTTTCTTCTTCCTCTGGCGTTGCCTCATTCTTGCTCTCTCTCTCATAGCTCTCTGTTGCTCGCCCCCCCCCCCCCCCCCCCCCGCGCCGATCTCTTTCCTCGTCCACCCATTTTCCTATCCAACCCGCAGAAACAATAGATCATAGCATTCTCCGCCGGCCTAGGGTAATTTTTTTGCTATGGGGTAGTTTTTTGTGCGTGAGGAGGAGCCATGGTGGGGTGGAGGAGGTGTGGCTGGTGAGGAGGTGGTAGGATGGAGGAGGTGCGGGTGTGGAGGCAGTGGTGGTGAGGAGGAGGTGGTGGTGAGGAGGAGGAGGTGGTGGTGAGGAGGAGTTCCGGTGGTGCAAGGAGTCCGCGAGGTGGCCGGTGCCACTGAGTTGAAGAAAGGAGGAAGAAGAAGGGGACACACGCGTCGAAGGTATAACAATGTCGTCACAAATTTTCTATGAGCTGTACAGTTTATTTAGTGTACATAGTCATTTTAGCGGATAGTTAGTGTAGCCGGTAATAATTATGTTCGTTGCGATTATTGAGAATGTGGCAATGTCTGACAGGTGAAAATGTCTGAATCAGTAAATTTGACTGTTTACTACGGCCCTGGTAATGTTCGATATAATGAGTTGGGGATTGATCTTAGCGAGTTTAAAAATGGTGTCATGACACTTTCAGACTCGGACAGACTGGACATTAGACAGTTGAAGCACTGGTTGACTACTAGTTTTGGGCTGGATCCTGAAGTATGTTCCGTCAGTATTCATGCATTGTGGACCAAATCCTGTAAAAATGTCAAGTGGGAGTTGATGCCGATAGATAGGAGCCATCATTGGTTGACCCTGTTAAGTCGTTGCCGAGACCAAAGAATCCACCCATATGCCCTAGTGCAACCAGTGGCGAAGGAGGAGAATACCGTACAACTCCACGTGGGGTATGAACCCGGCCAGGGTAGTTAAGTGGCTAACAAGATTTATTTATCCGGGTCACAGCCACAGGATGTGGATGCTAGCCAAGAGTCAGACTACGTGCCACACAATGTTTGTGGTCATGATACTGGGCAAAGTCAGTCGATAATATTAGTTGGTTCTGGTGTTGCTGATGGGGATGAGGAAGGCGATGAAATGCAGAGGGTGATGGAGGAAGAGGACGAGGATGGATTTGCGGAGGATCTGGATTCTGAAAATTCCGAGGATGAAGTGGAGGTACCAATTCCTTCTGCATGGGATCATGACATATCCACCGGTCTTACTGTCAACGATGGCCATGAGACTCCATGGCAATATAATTTGAACCAAGTCCAGATAGGGGCTATGTTTGATACAAAGAAAAAATTGAAGTATGTGATGATAAAGTGGGCTATGTCTACGCAGAGGGTTTTCCGGACACACATATCAAGTCCAACAAACTATACCATGAAGTGTGTTGAAACAGATTGTCCTGCGAAGGTGCATGGGCACGTGCCGAAGTATAACATTCACTGGGTTGTCACCAATGTGGTCCCACATAATTGTGTGAGGAAAAACCTGTTGGTTCGTCATCCAAACCTGACTTCAACTCTCATTGCGCAACTCATGTATACTGAGATAGTGGAGAAGAAAGATATGGAAGCAAAACACATCCAGACAGCAGTGAAGGTCAGATGGAATTATGACATTCCTTATGGGAAGGCTTGGAGGGCTAAGCAGAAGGCTATGGAGGAAAGGTTTGGGATGTTCTTCGACTCATATGATAATGTTGTCCGTCTCCTTGACATACTGAAGGAGAGGAATCCCGGCACTTATGTTAACATACAACACACGAGGTTGGAGAGTATACCAGATTTCAAGGTGTTGAAACAAGTATTCTTCTCTTTCGCTATGTCCATCGAAGCTTTCCGGCATTGTCCTCCTGTGATGTTTGTGGATGGTACATTCCTGACTGGTCAGTACAAAGGGAAAATCCTGACTGCTATTGGTGTGGACGGGAACAATCAAATCATCCCACTTGCCATGGCATTTGTGGAGGGTGAGAACTTTCCGAGTTGGGTATGGTTCTTCCGTCAAGTTAAAATTGCGATCGTGAAAGACCGACCAAACGTGTGTGTCATTCATGACAGACATGCTGGTATATTGAAGGCCGTGAAGACACTAAGGAATCCAACAGCTGACGAACCAACACCTTGGAAGGACTTGCAGAGCCGGTGGTGCATGTGCCATCTTGGGGCTAATTTTTTCTCCCAGTTTAAGAACAAACGGTTGATGAACTTGTTCAAAAAATTATGCAACCAGAACCAGTAGCGCAAATACGAATTTATTTGGTCAAAACTAGATGAGTTTACTAAGAAGCAGGTCCGTGCGAGGAAGAAAATGGAAAAAGATCAGGTTAAATTAGCAGCACTCATCGCGGAGCTAGAGGAGCCAATAGGTCTTTGTGACTTGCCAGCAATTGACCCTCCTAATACTCAGAGAAAGAAGGGCAGGGCAATAAAGAATTTTTCTGAGTGGATAGAGAAAGAGCCTCCGGTGAATTGGTCTTTGCTGCATGACACCCATGGAGCTAGGTATGGCCACATGACAACCAATCTTGCAGAGGTGTATAACTTTGTACTCAGAGGGAATAGAGCATTGCCACTCACAGCTATTGTAGAGGCTGTATTCCATGGCACTTTGAGATATTTCAGGGAAAGGCACGAGTTAGCAAAGAAGCATATTGCAGATAACCAGAACACACCTTATTGTAGCCGTGTCATGGAGTACATGGCAAAGAAGATAGAGAAAGCAAAGAAGCACATTGTCAGACTCATAGGTAATCAGGAAAGGAGGTATGAGGTTCAGCTTCCTACAGATGGTTTTGGTTCTGCAAATGAGGTGAAGACGCACGAGGTAAAAATTGGAATGGAATTTTATCCAACTTGTGAGTGTACATGCAACAAACCGAAGTTGTTGCACCTGCCTTGCTCACATGTGTTGGCTGCCTGTGGCCACATTGAGTTGGACGCTATCTCCTTCATGTCCCCATACTATTTAAAAGATGCAGTACTCAATGTCTGGACAGGTGAGATGACAGGGTTTAGAGTCGTCGGCAATTTCAACAAGGTAAACGATGGGGAGAGAGTATACATCCCGGATACAGAACTTCGGCGAACAAGCAGGGGCAGACGTAAGGTAAAGCGCATCCGAAACGATATGGACCAATCTGAAGCTGGTGGAGCAACCAGACAATGTTTGCTATGCGCGGCTTATGGGCATAGGATGAAATATTGTCCCGACCTGAACAAAGACGGTGCTTCCACATCGACAAGTGCTTCTACATCGACGACTGCGACAACAGTAGGAAGAGGCGGACATGGTCGTGGCAGTCGTGGTGGTCGTGGCAGTCGAGGCCGAAGGGGCGGACGAGGAAGAAATAACTCAGAAGCTATATAATGTGTTGGACTATGTTTTAATTTGTAATATGTGTTGGACTATGTTTTAATTTGTAATATGTCTGGACTATGTTTTAATTTGTAATATAATTTATTATGTTTTAATTTGTAATATGTCTGGACTATGTTTTAATTTGCATCTGAGATTTGTTGTTCGAATTGCAGATATGGCTTCGTATCCGTTGCTTAATGGTAATATCGATAGAGGGCATCGGGCCGCACTTATGGAAGCGGGCAAGAACTTAGACGTGTTGGTCACTCGCATCCCAAAGTCTAACTGGATGATACACGACTCATGGGTTAATAGGTATGTGTCCGTAAAATGACTTTCTTTATTTTGTAGGTTAAGTTGGGCTGGACTTCTACCCTTGGCACGGCTGGTTGAGGGTACATTAGATGAGTGGGTTGAACATCTGCAATTGGATGAGACAGGTGAACCAATGCAGTTACACAAGAGGCAAGTGAAACGTTTCTCTTACGACAAGTCACTCCTTACCTGCTTAGTAGATAGATGGAGACCAGAGACACATACGTTTCACTTTCCCTGGGGAGAGATGGCGCCTACTTTACAGGATGTGTCTTACTTGTTGGGATTACCTTTGGCCGGTGCTGCCATAGGTCCTTTAGAGGCAGAACTTGGTTGGCTAGCATCGATGCAGGCCCGTTTTTTGGCTGCGGTGCCAACTGCTACGGGCCTAGACAACGATCCTCACGGGCCTCGTTTTAAGTGGTTGAGCCAGTTTCAGGTAACCTTCACGGCCAGTTTAAAAAATGTTGTTTTCATTGTTGTCCTCATTGCATAGTTTATACAATCGTTTGGTTTCTATCTAGATTGTCTCCTTAGGATATCCCGATGTTCAGTTGTCAGAGGCACAGATTGACCGATCCCTAGAGGTATATATTATGTGGTTGTTCGGCAAGACGATGTTCACGGAAAACCACGTGACCACTGTCGATGCACGACTCATCGGTATTGCACGGGAGATAGCTGACGCACGTTGCCCTGGGGACATTCTGCAGAGGAGTTTTGGTTCTGCTGTGTTAGCTGCTACGTACAGAGGCCTGTGCAAAGCTTGCTTGTTGAAGTCTAGAAAATCAGGTCTTGTTGGATGTCCACTATTGTTGCAGCTCTGGTCATACGAGAGATTCCCTATTGGTCGACCCTATGTCTGCGTTGATAAACCTTTTGGTTTGGAGGACATGGCTGGGACTTACGTGCCTGCTATCGGCGACTTGCCTACTATGGGATCTGTTTGGACACGGAGAGAGGTATTTTCATATTAAGTAACAATATGAATTATTAATGTTTATTTCCTGACATTCAATAGTATTACTAATGCTTATTTGTTGTCATGCACAGAGACAGTTTACGCATAGCCAGATGAGGGGCTGCTACCCTGTAACACCCCCATGTAATAGCCACTGTGATCATCTGCTAATAATGCCAAGTCACTCCATTTGCAGTGCCTAATCATTTTGGTTAAGTATTCAATTCAAATTCTATTCTGAAAATCAACTCAAATTCAAAAATGCAAAATAAATTTGCTCAAACACAATAGGAAAAATGTTCACTAAATAGCAAATATTCCAGAAGCACTTATAAAAATAAAAACAAAGATAATTGAGTTAGCTAAGTGACTCAACCTGCATGAAACAGCACCAAAACAGAATTATTTAATCCATATATAATATTATCGAATTCAAATAAAATTCTACTTTGCCCAAACAAGTTTTTGGTGAAAGGTAATAATGCACTGTAATATATGGGAAAAGTTTCATATTTTACATAAGTGCAAAAGTGGCCTAAACAATTACCTAACAGAAATAAATAAAGAAAAAGGTAAAACAGAAAACAAGAAAATAAAACGAGGCACTGTGCACTGGGCCTAAGTGCATAGTGCCCCGAAAACCGGCCCACCTGGCCCAGCTCCTCCTTCTCTCCCCTGCGTGTCGGCACGCCCATGGCCGCGCCGGCGAGCGCCGGTGGGACGGCGATAGCGCGACGCCACCGACGCATGGGGATAAGGCCTCGGCCTCGTCCATTCCCCCTGCCTCCTCCTCGTCATTCTTCCCCCTTCCTCTTCGCCCCTCCTCGCTCGGATCTGACGCACCCGAGCGCCACCGCCGCCGCATCTCCGTCAACTCCGCGGCCACCGGCGTCCCCGCGAACCACTATCATGCCTGGTAGGAGCGCCGTGCTCGACCACGTCGTCTGGCGCTGCCCGTTGAAGCCAGGGACCTCTGCACCGAGCCCCACAGCCTCGTTTTCTTCCTCGGATCACCGGCGCGCCTCCGACGAACCCCGCCGTTCTGCTGCTACTAAACCGTCACGGGCCTTCGTGCGTGCCGCTAGGTGAGCAGCAACACCTCCCCGTTCGCTTCTCTCCGCTCCAAAGTGCCCGTAGGCGTCGATCCGCGAGAGCCCGGACCCGCCACCGTGGAACTCGTCGCCGGTGAGTCCCGGTGACCATTTGGTCACGCGCGCATGCCTAACGACTTCGCGCGCGCGCGTTGAACCCACCTAGCCACTTAAATGTTCGCTAACGCCGCGTTTCGCCGAAACCCATCGAGGTCCGATTCCGACCGTCCGCCGCGGTCGTCGCCGGAGTTGGCCGGCCGTCGCCACCCCCCAACTCCGGCCACGACACTGCCACCGTTCGATGCGGCATCGTCCGCTCGTTCGAACGCAAGTGGTCGCGCGCGAAAAGATCCACCGTAGCGCGATTCCGAGCTGCTCCGGTGATCGCCATCACGTCTGGAGCTCGTCGGAGCCGACTCCGACGCCACCGCCGACGTGGCATACCCGGGGCCACCCCCAGGGTCACTGCCAGTGGGGCCCCTGGTCCCAGTTGACCAGTTGACCTGGTCAACTGTGCTGACTGGGCGGTCCCAGTCGCTAACATGTGGGCCCCCTCTGGTAATTAGGATAATTAAACGGATTTATTTAATAAAAATAACTAGCCTAACTAATCACTCACTGACACCTGGGGCCCACTCCTCTAATTAGCCTGCTAAGTTTAAATTAAACCCTGTTAAGCCAACAGAGGCTGACATGTGGGACCCACATGTCAGGTTTGACTCTGGTCAGCTCTGTTAACTACTGACGTCACTTCTACGCAACACTGACGTCATATTTCCTTTTCTGTTAAATAAATAAATTCCAGAAAATGCAAAAATCTTTGAAAATTCGTAGAAAATATACCGTAGCTCCGATCGAAAAACTTAAAACATGAAAGTTGCTCAGAACGACGAGACGAATCTGATCGTGTCATCTGTTTCTATGTCGGAACCCCCTACATAGGAGAACCCATGAATTTCCGTCCGTATCCGGTATATGAATAGTGCATATACACCGAATAATAAATCCTACTTAAATCCTAAAGTAGCTAAAAATGCCTTAGACATACTTTAGGCAACCCTGCACTGCATCTTAGCATAGCATGCCCTGTATTGCATTGTTTGCTGTGCATTTATATGTTTCTTCCCCCTCTTCTCTCTCGATAGACCCCGACGTTGACGTAGCTCCCGAGGCAGACGCCGCTCAGGAGCCCAACGACACTGTCGACGACCTTGCCCTTGCCACCGAGCAAACAGGCAAGCACCCCCCTTTTGAGCATTGTGATATCGCCCACTCTCTTCTCTCTTATGCTTGCATTAGAAGTTACTGCTGCTGCTATTATCCTAATTCTGCTACATAGCCTGTTTATTGTAACCTGCTATTGTTACCTGTCTGCTTATCCTAAACTGTTTAGTATAGTTTGGGTAGAGACCCAGCAGAGACCTCACTTTATCCCGACTGCCCCGCTGGATTATCAGAAGACCCGAGCAACAGGATCGAAGACCAGGCCCCAACACCGCACGTCACTTCCCCTTAGTTGCTCGACACTACTGGGTTACTATCGAGTGCCGAGGGTGATACCTCGTCAGCACTTCTGATCATAACCTTGTAGGTTAGTTAATCGGGCGTGGTCAGCGAGGGTGATTCCTCCTACACCACCCCCGATAACGACAATGTCGCGCAACTCCTCAAGCGTGGACCTCGAGGGTGATTCCTCCTTCGTTCACCTTGACGATAACATCAAGTGGGACTCCATCGAGGGTGCTTCCTCAGGGTTCCCCTTGGTGTCAGACACACGGATACTTTGGTTACTATGACTGAACACTGAACCATGATACTAAAGACGGGTCGGCCCTGAGGGGTACCCGCGCGAGCTTAATTGCGAATGATGTGGAATCGGGTGGACCTGGATGGTGCCCGAGAGCTGAACACGAGGCGTGGCCAGGCATTCCTAGCCCTTGTCGCAAGTCCTTGAGATGGGGCGACGGGGTCACATGTTTCGTGAGTCCCTGCTCGTTACCGCAACCCCCAACACACTAACGGTTTGGATATTTGATCTGACGGGCCTCTGGCCTGATAGCACTAACCATCACGTGAGCATAGTATGGGCGTTCTGCGTCGTATACTTCAGCCGAAGCTTAATAGACGTCAGCAACTGAGCGGCACATGCTGGGTTGGACTGGTAACGCAACCGCGCTTGTATTAAGGGGTTGCTAGGTCTGCTCACCGGTGGTGTACGCAACGTGCAGGAGCGTCTGGGGCGATGGCCCAAGACCCCTGGGGGCATAGGTTAGTCCGGCGTGCTGACCTCTCTGTTAAGTATTTGGTTGGGTTGCGGCGTATCGTTTGGCCGAGGCCGGGCATGACCCAGAAAAGTGTGTTCGGCCGGAGTTAATCGAGCGTGGTGGGTAAGTTGGTGCACCCCTGCAGGGAAGAACTAATCTATTGATAGCCTGTCCTACGGTAACGGACACTCGGAGTTGTATCCCGATCGGTACAACTAGAACTGGTGACTTGAGATGATACTGGATAGTATGGCTCTGAGATTGCTTTCTCGCAGGGAGTCGAGGAAGAATCTCTGGGCGAGGTTGATAACACTACTGCTACTTTACATTATGTAATCTGCACTCTTCTAATGCTGCAAGACCGATGAAGATGCTTGAAGATGCTAGTCTTCGATAGGACTAGGCTCTCCCCTCTATTCTGGCATTTCTGCAGCCCAGTCCACATATACAGCCTCCTTTGAAAATGTTGCATATGTAGTGTAGATCCTTGCTTGCTGAGTACTTCGGATGAGTACTCACATTTGCTATATTTTCTTTTTCTCCCCATATCCAATTGTCGCCGCCAGATGACGGAGCCCCTGAGATAGCTGCCCCTGTCGACGACTACGGCTACTACTACCCTCCAGGCGAGTACTACTACGAGTAGCCGACCGACGACCAGGAGTAGGATTCGGAGGGTCCTAGGCAGGAGGCCTACGCCTTTCGATCGTAGTATTTTATTTTACCCCGCCTTTCTAAAGGCCTAACTGTTTCTCTATAATATCTGTACCCAGATATCTGATGCTTCCGCTGACGCTTGTATGCCATCGAGCTATGTATTCGAGCCCTCGAGGCCCTGGCTTGTAATATAAAGCTTGTATGACTTTATTTATGTTTTAGAGTTGTGTTGTGATATCTTCAAGTGAGTCCTTAGGCTTGATCGTGTGCATTTGCGTGTATGGTTAGTGCACGATTAAGCTGGGGTCGTCACAGGTTGGTATCAGAGCCGATTACCTCTAGGGATCCCCTATCCTAATCCTTGGCCGAAGTTGAGTCTAGAAACCGAAAACTGTTTTTTCTAACTTGGCTGTGTGGCTTACGGGCCCACGTCGCCAACTGGGTGGTATTAGGATCTTTTACTCCTCAATCTTTACTCTGGGACTCTGATCTCTCATCTATTCGGGTTTAATAAATTTACTAACACCGACACTTAGGATCTCGTAAATTCCGTCCACCCGAAGAGCTGGATATCTGTGCGATTTCCCTATCATTGATCTGATTAGTCTGATAATCATTTTCCTTTCCATTGTTTTGTTTAACCTTTCTCTTCGAGATCTGTTATACTTCTCATCGTCAAATGAGTTAGTGAATTACCGAGCTCATATCACTCAGAGCGCCGAGGCTCAGATTTATGCCTTGAATGCATTGAACGCTTCTCCGCTTGAGGGGATCGAGAACGTTCCAGTTGTCTGCGAATTCCAGGATGTTTTTCTAGAAGAACTTCCAAGAATACCCCCTGCTAGAGCTGTCGAGTTTGTTATCGACTTGAAGCCTGGCACCACTCCTATTGCGAAGCGTCCCTACAAGATGCCTCCGCACCACCTTCTCGAGCTCAAGGAAGAAATTGATAAATCACTTAAGAAGGGCTTCATCCATCCTAGTTCCTCTGCCTGGGGAGCACCGTCTCTCTTTGTCAAGAAGAAAGATGGTATGAATAGGCTGGTCCAAGATTATCGTCCTATCAACCAGGCAACCATTCAGAATAAATATCCGCTTCCCCGGATCAACGACTTATATGATCAACTTGCTGGATCTTCGGTGTTCTCTAAACTCGACTTGAGGTTGGGTTATCACCAGATCCGTGTCCGCGAAGAGGATATTCTGAAGACCGCTTTCGTTACTCGTTATGGCTCCTACGAATACACCATCATGTCATTTGTCCTAACGAATGCTCCAGCTATGTTCTCCCGTCTGATGAATTATATATTCATGGATTACCTCGACAAGTTCGTCGTGGTATATCTGGATGATATTCTGGTATATTCGAAGAATAAGGAAGAACATGCCGAACATCTTCGCCTTGTTCTGGAGAGGCTTCGAGAACACAAGTTGTATGCCAAGTACTCCAAATGCGAATTCTGGCTTTCTGAAGTAACCTACCTTGGACATGTGATTTCCAAGGATGGTATCGCTGTTAACCCGGAACGTGTTCAGGCTATTCTTGACTGGACTCCTCCGAAGAATGCCAAGCAAGTCTGAAGTTTTCTCGGCCTTGCAAGTTATTACCGTCGATTCGTCGAAAACTTTTCCAAGATTGCCAAGCCCCTGACTAATCTGCTCCACAAAGGCGTTAAGTTTGAGTGGACAGACAAATGTCAGGAGAGTTTCCAGACCCTCAAGGACAAGCTTACTTCTGCTCTAGTGCTTGCTCCTCCCGATTCTCGCAAGGACTTTGTGATATATTGCGACGCCTCTCGTCAGGGATTAGGCTGTGTCCTAATGCAAGAACGAAAGATAATTGCATATGCCTCGCGACAATTGCATCCACATGAAGAGAACTATCCAGTGCATGATCTCGAACTCGCTGCTGTGATCTATGCTTTGAAACAGTGGCGACATTACCTTCTTGGGAACCGGTGTGAGATTTATACCGATTATCAAAGCTTGAAGTATTTGTTCACTCAACCGGATCTTAATCTTCGTTAACAGCGATGGTTGGAAACAATCACGGACTATGATTGTGGTATTTATTATACCCCTGGCAAGGCTAATGTAATGGCTGATGCCTTGAGCCGCAAGTCCTATTGTAATAACCTCATGGTTAAGCAAGCTCAACCCCAGCTATATGAAGAACTGCGCAAGTTGAACGTCTGTATCGTTCCGCAGGGTTCTCTTAATAACCTTGTGGTACAACCAGACCTTGAGAAAGCTGTTAAGTAAGCGCAAGCCAAAGATGCTGAAATTTATATGATGAAGAAAGAACTTCACCTTGATAAGTACAGGGATTTCTCGATTGCTGAAGATGGAACCTTATATTTCAGAGACCGCATTGTGGTACCTCGCTTCGAACTTATGACTGACAAGGTCATGAAGGAGGCTCATGATACCCCGCTGTCTATCCATCCGGGTAGCACCAAGATGTATCGTGATCTTCGTCAAAGGTACTGGTGGTCCAGAATGAAGCAGGACATTGCTCGATATGTTGCTGAATGTGATGTTTGCCGTCGCGTGAAAGCAGAACATCAGAAGCCTGCTGGAATTCTTCAACCACTCCCTATTCCTTTGTGGAAGTGGGATAAAGTGCAAATGGATTTCATTACTGGCCTTCCCAAGTCTCAGAAGGGTCACAATGCTATTCTTCTCGTCGTCAACCAACTTTCCAAAGTTGCACATTTTCTTCCTGTCAAGGAGACTATCACTGCTAGTCAGTTAGCAGAACTTTACATCTCCAGAATTGTTTCACTCCACGGTATTTCGAAGGAGATCAGTTCGGACCGTGGCGGTCTTTTCACTTCCAAATTCTGGGAAAGTTTCCAAGAAGCTATGGGAACTCACATTACCTGGAGTTCAGCATATCATCCACAATCCCAAGGCCAAGTTGAGCGAGTTAATCAAGTGCTTGAAGATATGCTTCAGGCTTGTGTTATATCGTTCGGTAAGAAGTGGGAAGAATCTCTCCCGTTTGCCGAATTCTCTTATAACAACAGTTATCAAGCCATCTTGAAAATGGCCCCCTTCGAAGTTCTTTATGGACGTAAATGTTGAACCCCTCTGAATTGGTCAGAAACTGGGGAACGATCACTTGTGGGACCGGACATTATTCAACATGCCGAAGAACAAGTCAGAATTGTCCGAGAAAATCTCAAGGCGGCTCAGGACCGCCAGAAGAGCAACTATGATCGCAAACGTTGGGGTCTGACCTATCAACCAGGTGATCAAGCTTATCTTCGTGTCACTCCTATGAAGGGCACTCGTTGTTTCGGAATCAAGGGCAAGCTAGCTCCACGCTACATCGGCCCCTTTCGCATCATTGCCAGACGTGGACAGGTGGCATATAAATTGGAGTTGCCACCGCAATTCTCTCATATCCACGACGTCTTCCATGTGTCGCAACTTCGTAAATGCTTCAAGGAATCCCCGCACCGCGCAGTGGATCACGAGATGCTCGAGTTGCAAGATGATCTTTCTTATAAGGAGCATCCCATCCGCATTCTCGATGAAGCTGAACGTTGAACTCGTCAGAAGACGACCAAGTTCCTGAAAGTGCAGTGGTCGAATCACACTGAAGATGAAGCCACTTGGGAACGCGAGGATCATCTTCGGGAAGAATATCCCGACCTCTTTCCTTCTACCTCCTAAATTCTCGGGACGAGAATTTCTTTTAGAGGAGGAGAATTTGTAACACCCCCATGTAATAGCCACTGTGATCATCTACTAATCATGCCAAGTCACTCCATTTGCAGTGCCTAATCACTTTGGTTAAGTATTCAATTCAAATTCTATTCTGAAAATCAACTCAAATTCAAAAGTGCAAAATAAATTTGCTCAAACACTATGGAAAAAATGTTCACTAAATAGCAAATATTCCAGAAGCACTTATAAAAATATAAACAAAGATAATTGAGTTAGCTAAGTGACTCAACCTACATGAAACAGCACCAAAACAGAATTATTTAATCCATATATAATATTATCGAATTCAAATAAAATTCTACTTTGCCCAAACAAGTTTTTGGTGAAAGGTAATAATGCACTGTAATATATGGGCCAAGTTTCATATTTTACATAAGTGCAAAAGTGGCCTAAACAATTACCTAACAGAAACAAATAAAGAAAAAGGTAAAACAGAAAACAAGAAAATAAAACGAGGCACTGTGCACTGGGCCTAAGTGCACAGTGCCCCGAAAACCGGCCCACCTGGCCCAGCTCCTCCTTCTCTCCCCTGCGTGTCGGCACGCCCATGGCCGCGCCGGCGAGCGCCGGTGGGACGACAACAGCGCGACGCCACCGACGCCCACCGACGCAAGGGGATAAGGCCCCGGCCTCGTCCATTCCCCCTGCCTCCTCCTCGTCATTCTTCCCCCTTCCTCTTTGCCCCTCCTCGCTCGGATCTGACGCACCCGAGCGCCACCGCCGCCGCATCTCCGTCGACTCCGCGGCCACCGGCGTCCCCGCGAACCACTATCATGCCTGGTAGGAGCGCCGTGCTCGACCACGTCGTCTGGCGCTGCCCGTTGAAGCCAGGGACCTCTGCACTGAGCCCCACAGCCTCGTCTTCTTCCTCGGATCACCGGCGCGCCTCCAACAAACCCCGCCGTTCTGCTACTACTAAACCGTCACGGGCCTTCGTGCGTGCCGCTAGGTGAGCAGCAACACCTCCCCGTTCGCTTCTCTCCGCTCCAAAGTGCCCGTAGGCGTCGATCCGCGGGAGCCCGAACCCGCCGCCGTGGAACTCGTCGCCGGTGAGTCCCGATGACCATTTGGTCACGCGCGCATGCCTAACGACTTCGCGTGCGCGCGTTGAACCCACCTAGCCACTTAAATGTTCGCTAACGCCGCGTTTCGCCGAAACCCATCGAGGTCCGATTCCGGCCGTCCGTCACGGTCGTCGCCGCCGTTGCCACCGGCCAACTCCGGCCACGACACTGCCACTGTTCGATGCGGCGTCGTCCACTCGTTCGAACGCAAGTGGTCGTGCGCGAAAAGATCCACCGTAGCGCGATTCCGAGCTGCTCCGGCGATCGTCGTCGCGTCTGGAGCTCGTCGGAGCCGTCTCCGGCGCCACCGTCGACGTGGCATACCCGGGGTCACCCCCAGGGTCACTGCCAGTGGGGCCCCTGGTCCCAGTTGACCAGTTGACCTGGTCAACTGTGCTGACTAGGCGGTCCCAGTCGCTGACATGTGAGCCCCCTCTGGTAATTAGGATAATTAAATGGATTTATTTAATAAAAATAACTAGCCTAACTAATCACTCACTGACACCTGGGGCCCACTCCTCTAATTAGCCTGCTAAGTTTAAATTAAACCATGTTAAGCCAACAGAGGCTGACATGTGGGACCCACATGTCAGGTTTGACTCTGGTCAGCTCTGTTGACTACTGACGTCACTTCTACGCAATGCTGACATCATATTTCCTTTTCTGTTAAATAAATAAATTCCAAAAAATGCAAAAATCTTTGAAAAATCATAGAAAATAAACCGTAGCTCGGATCGAAAAACTTAAAACATGAAAGTTGCTCAGAACGACGAGACGAATCTGATCGTGTCGTCTATTTCTATGTCGGAACCCCCTACGTAGGAGAACCCATAACTTTCCGTCCATATCCGGTATATGAATAGTGCATATACACCGAAAAATAAATCCTACTTAAATCCTAAAGTAGCTAAAAATGCCTTAGACATACTTTAGGCAACCCTGCACTGCATCTTAGCATAGCATGCCCTGTATTGCATTGTTTGCTGTGCATTTATATGTTTCTTCCTCCCCTTCTCTCTCGATAGACCCCAAGGTTGACGTAGCTCCCGAGGCCGACGCCGCTCAGGAGCCCAACGACACTGTCGACGACCTTGCCCTTGCCACCGAGCAAACAGGTAAGCACCCCCCTTTTGAGCATTTCGATATCGCCCACTCTCTTCTCTCTTATGCTTGCATTAGAAGTTACTGCTGCTGCTATTATCCTAATTCTGTTGCATAGCCTGTTTATTGTAACCTGCTATTGTTACGTGCTTGCTTATCCTAAATTGTTTAGTATAGTTTGGGTAGAGACCCCACTTTATCCCGACTGCCCCGATGGATTATCAGAAGACCCGAGCAACGGGATCGAAGACCAGGCCCCAACACCGCACGTCACTTCCCCTTAGTTGCTCGACACTACTGGGTTACTATCGAGTGCCGAGGGTGATACCTCGTCAGCACTTCTGATCATAACCTTGTAGGTTAGTTAATCGGGCGTGGTCAGCGAGGGTGATTCCTCCTACACCACCCCCGATAACGACAACGTCGCGCAACTCCTCAAGTGTGGACCTCGAGGGTGATTCCTCCTTCGTTCACCTTGACGATAACATCAAGTGGGACTCCATCGAGGGTGATTCCTCAGGGTTCCCCTTGGTGTCAGACACACGGATACTTTGGTTACTATAACTGAACATTGAACCATGATACTAAAGACGGGTCGGCCCTGAGGGGTACCTGCGCGAGCTTAATTGCGAATGATGTGGAATCGGGTGGACCTGGATGGTGCCCGAGAGCTGAACACGAGGCGTGGCCGGGCATTCCTAGCCCTTGCCGCAAGTCCTCGAGACGGGGCGACGGGGTCACATCTTTCGTGAGTCTCTGCTCATTACCGCAACCCCCAACACACTAACGGTTTGGATATTTGATCCGACGGGCCTCTGGCCTGATAGCACTAACCATCACATGAGCATAGTATGGGCGTTCTGCGTCGTATACTTCAGCCGAAGCTTAATAGATGTCAGCAACTGAGCGGCACACGCTGGGTTGGACTGGTAACGCAACCGCGCTTGTATTAAGGGGTTGTTAGGTCTGCTCACCGGCGGTGTACGCAACGTGCAGGAGCGTCCGGGGCGATGGCCCAAGACCCCTGGGGGCATAGGTTAGTCCGGCGTGCTGACCTCTCTGTTAAGTATTTGGTCGGGTTGCGGCGTATCGTTTGGCCGAGGCCGGGCATGACCCAGAAAAGTGTGTCCGGCCGGAGTTAATCGAGCGTGGTGGGTAAGTTGGTGCACCCCTGCAGGGAAGAACTAATCTATCGATAGCCTGTCCTACGGTAACGGACACTCGGAGTTGTATCCCGATCGGTACAACTAGAACTGGTGACTTGAGATGATACTGGATAGTATGGCTCTGATATTGCTTTCTCGCAGGGAGTCGAGGAAGAATCTCTGGGCGAGGTTGATAACACTACTGCTACTTTACATTATGTAATCTGCACTCTTCTAATGCTGCAAGACCGATGAAGATGCTTGAAGATGCTAGTCTTCGATAGGACTAGGCTCTCCCCTCTATTCTGGCATTTCTGCAGCACAGTCCACATATACAGCCTCCTTTGAAAATGTTGCATATGTAGTATAGATCCTTGCTTGCTGAGCACTTCGGATGAGTACTCACGTTTGCTATATTTTATTTTTCTCCCCATATCCAATTGTCGCCGCCAGATGACGGAGCCCCTGAGATAGCTGCCCCTGTCGACGACTACGGCTACTACTACTACCCTCCAGGCGAGTACTACTACGAGGAGCCGACCGACGACCAGGAGTAGGATTCGGAGGGTCCTAGGCAGGAGGCCTACGCCTTTCGATCGTAGTATTTTATTTTTCCCCGCCTTTCTAAAGGCCTAATTGTTTCTCTGTAATATCTATACCCAGATATCTGATGCTTCTGCTAACGCTTGTATGCCATCGAGCTATGTATTCGAGCCCTCGAGGCCCTGGCTTGTAATATAAAGCTTGTATGACTTTATTTATGTTTTAAAGTTGTGTTGTGATATCTTCAAATGAGTCCTTAGGCTTGATCGTGTGTATTTGCGTGTATGGTTAGTGCACGATTAAGCCGGGGTCATCACATACCCCTCCTTCACGACGCAGTTTGATAGTTTGCACGAGGATCAAGTTATCTGGGAGCCATACTCCCATCAGGCTATATTATCCAGATGCATAGTTGGAATTTCTGGATTGTGCACTAGAGATCGACACTATTGGATGACCAAGGCCAGGTTGGTGTTCGACGTGACGGTTGAGGAGATGGCTCTTCATAGGGTGATGAGACAGTTCGGTCTATGCCAAGAGCTAGACCCTCCAGTTATTCCACACTTACCAGATCACGTGCACAAGTAAGTAATACTATTTTAGTTCTTAGGTCTGCATTCAGAATATAACTAATCATGTAACGCGCATGTCAATCTCAGGTACAGTCACGGAGGAGGAAACAAGTCCCTGCATTCTTGGCTTCAAGACATTAGCCCTTACGTGGATGAATGGACTACTGCGCCGACAAATATCTGGGATGAGATTCCGCCCTTTGACTGGGACAAGTTTGTGTTGTATCTGCAGCGTTACCGACATAGCACGAGGATCTACTTGGTTCCATCAGCAGCTCCTGATCAGATCGAAGCCCCTCTCACCAGCGATATGTTCCCAACTGCCTCTGTTGTGGGAACCAGACACCACGCGGTACGTGCTATGGTTCTCACATGTTCAGTTTTTTCTTAACCTGAACATATACAATTGGCTCATTATTCGTGTTGTCTGCCATACAACGATGATCTAATTGGTTAACTCTCCGTGTACAGGGTGACTTGACATGCGAGGCGCTAGAGGAGGTTTCCGCTTTAATGCAACGCTTTGAGAGGGGAGATAATATTCCACCGTGAGAGAACGTCTCATGGTTGAGGCGACTTGATGAGAAGCTATGCGGGATTTACGCAGCTGTTACATGTAGACGATCTTCGGATGTTGCTATTCCTCGTCCAGCACATCGTCCGCCACGCCCCTCTCTGTAGTGTTCAAAACCTCGACCCTCTGTGCACCGTTCGGAACCACGACCCTCTGTGCAGCGTTCAGAACCACAACCTTCACAACCAGGGAGCTCTTCCTGGCAGCAGACACCTCCTTCACAACCAGGGAGCTCTTCCTGGCAGCAGACACCTTCTTCACAACCAGGGAGCTCTTCCTGGCAACAGACACCTCCTTCACAACCAGGGAGCTATTTCTGCCAGCAGCCACCTCCTTCACAACCAGGGGGCTCTTCCTGGCATAATCAGATGGACCTAGGTAACACTACTTTGTACATTCTTTTAAACATTGTAGGTTCACAAATCAATTTTACATGTTTTACTTTACCGCAGGCGGCAGCCAGTCGCAACCGTTCATGCATTCAGTCCATTCACCGATACTTAGTGGTGCTGGTTCATTCTTAGACGGCGACGGCGACGACGATGACCGAGCTGCAAACACCTATGAGTTCTCGCAGACAGTTCTTCACACTCCACCACCACCATGGACGCAGGAGACACAGACACTGACAGACCAGGTTGTCTATGGTTGTGGTCATCGTGGGACTCGTCCACCGGCTGAGCGCTTATCGCCTTCTGGTCCTTGTCCGAGGAAGCCCAAGATTCGTCGTCGTCCCCAGCAGTGATATGGTTATCTATGTACGAGTCATTATCTATGTAAGAGACATGCTTGATGTATGTGTTACTATCGCACTTGCTTCTATTAGAGTTGGAGACATATATCGACCTATGTATGCGAGAAACATATTACTATTAATTCGCATTGTCATTCCAGTTACATTTCCAAAGAGACTGCAATAGTTCATTCAGATACAGGTACATCTGAATTAAACGATAGGGCTGAACTTAAAAAAATGAAGCTTACAGACTACATGAAAGCATCATCGTCATCCTCCGTCGATGCGGTACTCTTGCCCTTCGACGATGCGGTACTCTTGCCCTTCGTGCTCGGCATGAAGATATCGTCTTCGTCTTCGCTGTCGACAGTCCATAAATATGTATGCTCTGCTGCAATCCTTAAGAAAGTTTCACTCTTCGTCTGCACTACCTTCTTCCACCTTCCATGCAATCTAAGAAGTTCTTTACGTACCTCCTCATAGGTCCTTCCAGGCCACCCAGACCTACGTAATGCGTGAGCTAACTCATTCAGTATGGTGTCACTACCGATGAGTTTGTCCCATGAAACTATCCTATTGTCTATCCTGAAATTGGTGGCTAGTCTCACAAGACATTTGCTCATCTCAGGGTGAAAACTACGATCAAAAGGATAGTCGGATATCTCAAGTACACTACACTGCACTGCTTACCCACCTTACGGTCAAGGGGGGTCTTATAGGTAGAGAGTAGAAAATGGCGGGAAAGGATGGCGGAAAAGTATGGCGGGAAAGGGATGGCGGGAAAATATTCCGCGAAAGGGATGGCGGGAAAGTATGGCGGGAAAGGGATGCCGGGAAAATATGGAGAGAAAGAGTTGCGCGGAAGCATAAATAATATGTTTACAATGTTTATAAGACGGACAATCGTTGTACATCATTATTAAATTAAAATTCAAAAAAAAAACATTTCGGCCTAGCAGAGGCCGACACGGTCCTGGCCGGGAGAGGTGCCAAAGCGCAGATCGACGATGACACAGCGGCAGGTTAAAGGCGAGAGGCCGGGTCGATCGATCAGGGAATGTGCCTTTTGCGGGCCGGGGTGATCACTTTCCCGCACTCCCATGCAGTGCAATGTATCTATCGTCCGTCCTCGATGCTGCTACTCCGTGCCTTTGTCTTTGCCCTCCTTTCAGTTTCAGTGAGCACGCGCGGCGCCTGAAATCCATGCCTGCATGTGAGTGAGCGAGCGAGGATCGGAGCTCTGCTCAGCTCCCCCTAACACTGTCGGAGATGCATGTACCGATGTACGTACGATGATCTAGCTCATCGGTTACATCTGATCTGTCCATCGGCGCTTCTTTGGAGTTTGACTACTGTTTGAGGCTTACGGCCGTTGAACACGAGATAAAGAGTTTGAAGCTTCATCATAACATAAGAGCTCCCAGAAGGCCACAAGAGTTCGAAACTTGTAGGGGTAGTACGCTCACAAATCACAGTCATTGGGTGCGTGGACGCATCATGTGATGTGATGTCCTGTTTACTGGTATGCACCATTCAAATGGGTTTCGTGAATCGACCGCCGGATCTTTAATTATGAATTGACAGTTAGTAGTAGATGTCAGAAGATCGATGGCAAAGTGAGCACGTTCAGAGAACCGGTCAGTCCCCGATGCTGGCGTACGAGATGTAAAACGAGGCGAGGATAAGAACATCTGATCGAGTAGAATATACGCACAGTAGTATATTGCTGTCGGTTTCAGCCGGTCCTTTGCACTGAATCGGCTACAAGTATTCGCAAACTATGCTCATCGGGGTGCTTACAAAATCAGCCCTGTGCGTACCCGGCCCCTTGGAAACATATGCTACATATAGTTAAGTCTGTCAGAAATTTTGGTGCATGCACGTAGACCAGTACTACCTCATTTCACACGGAGCATATGAAGGGAATTCCCCATGTCGAGCATCGCAACGCAATGATCGAGAGGGGGGAGGGTAGATTCAACTGCCGGCCGGCTTGGGACAGTGGGATCGATGCGGCACGGGACACGGCCGGCGACGCGTCACATGCACTTGTAGTAGTAGTATTTCTCAAGCCAAAGGCCATGCATCCCCACGGCGTGCTAATCATATGGCCCCTCGTCGACCGTCGCCTGAATGAATATATCAAAGTATTTAAGTGGCTAAGCAAGCGACGATCTCGTGAGTTTGGAGCGTTGGGCTCGATCTGTAACGGGCTGCCGCGTGTCCACGTTGGATCTGGTTGCCACGTCTGGTTCAGTCCTGATTTTTTTTTCGTTTTTTCTTTATGCTCCTTCATGAGATTTACCGCTGAAGCCGGGCGCCACCGAAATATCTGGATCGACTGCAGAGACGGAGATGGGGCAGGGAAAAGGGGACCAGGATGTTCGCCGTCTCCACCCCTCGATTCCTCGCCGTCCCGCCACCGCCATCCGCCGCAGGCCGTCATCGACGCACCTCCCATGGTGATTCCGTTGCCGGTCGCTTCATCCCCACCGCGGCGTATCCTCTCCTCTCCATCCCCATCGCGCCTCCTTCCCTTCTCTCCCTTCTGTCCTCGGCTCCGACGAGGTAGGCCGCCTTCGTCCCCAACCCCGGCCCTCAAAAGCACCTCCCTCAGCAACCCTACCTATTTCGATATGCTGTGTGACGTCGGTCGATGAGGCGGGTCGTGCTCCGCCCTAGCAAACTGCAACGCCCCCATGGCCTCGCAACTGGACCATGACCGGCTGAGTACACGCAGGCCGAGTCTCTCACACTGTCCCCGCCACCCGTCTTCCAACTCTCCCCACACGGTGAAAGCCTCTACCCACACATAGCCCATGCCCATTCCCAGGTCGTCCAACCCCAGGGCCTAGGTGTTCTACCTCAAGATGGCCATGGGGCCCCGAAGCCCGCGTCCCCGCGGGTTTTTACCCTATTAGGGGATGGGGATGGGCGTCTTTTTAACCCCGTGGGGCTGCTACTGGGTAAAGTATAAAACCAGACACGTTTCACGGGTTCAAACCCGTTTGAGCAATACCCGAACCCGAAACCCGCCATCCCCGTCAAAATACTACACTAAGCGTAATTGGACATCTTGTTGAACCATGTATGGCTGAAATATGCTATTGTTTGTTGCTCAAATATGCTTATGTAGCTGTTGTTACTGCTCTTTGTAGCTGTTGTTATTGTTGGTTTCACTCAAGTTATTCTGCTGAAATATGCTCCTTGTAGCTGTTGAACCATGTATTATTGTATTGTGCTGAAATTTGCTCCTTGTAGCTGCTGTTATTACTCTTTTTGCTAAAGTTATGCTGCTGAAATGTGCTCCTTGTACATGCTGAACAATGTACTATTGTATTGTGCTGAAATTTTCGCAAGTTATGCTGCTGAAATACGCTATTTTTCCTGATGCAATGCTATTCTTTGTTGCTACTATATTTGTCTAAATATGCCGATTTCCCCGTGGGTTTAGAAAACCCGATGGGTTTAGGGGACGGGCAAAAAACTAACCCCGCGCATGGTGATGGGGACGGGGACGGGTTTGTGATTTTCTCGTGGGGATGGGTTTGGGAAGGCAAAACCCGATGGGTTTCATCCCCGTTGCCATCTTGAGTTCTACCCGCTCACTAAGCCTCCTCCCCTCCTTCCCTCCATGTTGCTTTCTATCCGTGAGATTTTCCAGGTCAGAAGTAAGGTACTGAACCTTTTTTTATTTTCCTATTTACCTTTGATTGTGTGCATTTATTCATGGTTGAAGTGGATTCATGCCACCAGGTTCTTCGATAAAATTATTAGAGGCAAGATATGTACATGAGGTTATCACTTGAGCTATTTTATTTGGCAAAGAAAGGTACTGTTTATGCACACAAGTTTTATACTGTATCTATTTCGGAAAGAGTGCAAAGAAACGAATCTTTGAAATGATAGATATGACAAAATATTTAAGAACTAAGCTTTCCTGGGAGTTTTAATAATTAGTATTCTCATGGACACTTTGACTGTTCGCATCTGGTGTGTGATAGGTTTTCTGATGATATTTTCCTTTTCTGGCACCCTTTCATGTGATGCACAACAAATTTTGGTGGCAATGAACTGGAGAGTGCATGAATCAAGGTATTCCCCCTATAAGCATAGCTATTTATCAATTATGTATTTCTACTTACAAACTTCATCTAATATCCATGAGCTGTACATCAACAGCATCACAGACGGGCGTATGCATTCCGATTATTGACGGTGTGATGAAAATCGAGACCACAGAAAAGGTGAATTCACATTGTATTATTTCATAATTAAACTAACCTGCTTCTCATTACTTTTGCCCAAACAAGGAAATCTGGTTCTAACTGCTGTGAGGATAAATCAGAGGAAATAGAGGGTCTGACTAATCAAACTACACATATTTCAGGTGGAGGAAGACATAGGTTTAGTCCAGTGGCCATCTTCATGGGTCAACAAGAAACCTACATGATCCGTAGCATCTGTCATTACAACCAAACCAGTCACATTGATTAACAGTCATTCCACACACAGAGGAAGACACGCACTGGTCATTTAAAGCTGGAGTCAAACAAGTCCAACCCAGAACACGAGGATAATGAAATGCAGTATGACGCCGATGTGATTGACACGGAGTGTGCATCAGGTTCAGAAACCAATACCGGAGGGATTACAACTGACATGGTCCACTGAACAATCTAAGCAATGACGATCATGCAACACATAATGCGGGGAGCAGTGAGCTGATGCAGGTTGAGATGCCAGAAATGGTGAGAGATGGCTGCTAAAGCAATTTGGGTGATGATATCGAAATGCTAATGGTTTGCCAAAACAGTAGTGATCATTCCAATTTGCATGGGCAAGATGAGCCTTCGCAGTTTCTCTATGCGGAGTTATGCAGTGGCTACCCCCAATCGTCAGGTCTTTCCATATTTCATTCTCTTGATTTATTATACGAGATTCTTGGTTTCCTACAATATAAAATCAAGTTCACCTCTTCAAACATGGCTAACAGCGGATCCAGCCAAACGTTTTCATTTTTAATGTTTAATGTTTAATGAAATATGAATCTGGGTGTTTACCTCTGAATATAATTACGGGAGACGAGACTCGAGATCCTGGACAGAGCTAGATGTGAACCATCGCTCAATCTCTCAGTTTTTCACCAATCTGACTCCTACTCTTATGTAGTTTGTTATGCTTAGATGAGTTTTTTAGAAGTTTGACTGCTGCCATATGCAATTCGTTATAATTAGCAATGAAATATAAGTGGACACATTTGAAAGATGTAAACAGCCATGTACATGTTGATGTGGCCACAGGTGAGGATTTTTGGTCTGTAATGCAGACTATTATAGAAAACCTTCCATGTTGAAGGTGTGCTTAAGCTTAGATGTGGAGAGATCTGGATCAACTTGCATACATACATCAGAACAAATGTGCTTTCCCAGAGATGGGCTCCAGATTTGGAGTGTAGCAACAGTAGGTGAGCGACTTCTTTTATGTGTAAGGAACATGATGGACAGAAGTTGTAATGTAGCACATCAACACCATGGCTTAGAATTATTTTGGGATAAATAAATAAAAAGTCATGTTGTTTGTCTCAGCAGTGTCGAAATGATCTTGATATGTATACAATGGAATTACTTATAATACTTGGCAGGGTGCATTGATTCTTTTTTTTTAGAGGATGGTGAAGTCATTCTTATGTGTGTAGCAATGTATGATGCTCATAATGATGTATCACCGATTCTTAGGAATGTGAGAGGAGAAGTTAGGTATTGGGCTTATGCAGCAATTAATAGATTCCAGGGAAATTCTAATTCGAGATGGGTTTGCATCTAACATAAACATTTAAATATGCACAGCTCCATTTTATACCAAATACAGATTGCCTTTTTATCTCATTTGTATTTTGTCTCATTTCATTAGTTGTTGGCTCATGAATATGAAGATTATTGCAATTAAAGTTGCCGATTAGGAGTACATTTCAAGACTGGACGATGATGTCAGTGAGCTTAGATTTTTTTTTTTGTGGATCAGAAGTTGTTTTCCTGGTGAAGTGGGGGTGTTAGTGCTCATAAATTCATTAATGGTTAATAAAGAATTCGTTTAAGTCTCCAAATATCCTGCACACCTGCAATCACCAAGAATAACCCTGTTTATTTACTCGCACAAATTGACTTTGTAACCTACAATTTAATTGGCTAATTTGAGCTGACCTTACACTAAAATAGTATTATAAACAAGCAAGCCTATCAAGTAGATCAAGTGTTCACTGGTGAGGCACGACTGGTGAGAGAAATAAGTACAACAATTCACACTATTGAAAACTAAGAAGTTGATAGGTAGGTATAAGCACTATTGTGTGCATTGTTAGTTATAACTTATAAATTAAACTGCAGACAACACCAAGGATAGTAGAATTTGGAATGTAATAAATAGTGCTTAATCTGCCCTTTATTTTTTTTATAGTATTTTGGACATCTGTTCAGGCATATATTTGGGATGGGAAAAATGATTTCTGCAATTGAGATATATATGACCAATGCACACTTTTTCTGAATTGACGTTTTCTGTAGTTCATATATTTCATCTATACTATACAATATTCAGAAGTTAGTTGTTCAAACTTCTTTTGAAGGTTGTTTGCTTAGATGGTAGCAATTCATCTTCCCCATCGCTTGCTGAATTCGAGGAAGTGTCCTGATTGTGGCTTAAAGCAAATCTTTAATAGCCATAGTCATTTTTTTAGGGGAACGCCTCATGGCACTTTATTAATTCAAGTAGTACAGGAGATAGCAGGAAATTAGGTGCAACATCTACCCACTCATACTTAGTTCTGCACTTCTGTCCAAATGCCCCTTTGAATTCAAATTTTGTAGACTTTGTCCAGGAGTCATCTCCAACATTAAAATTTTCCTTCTGAAACTGAAGTTACATATGCTTTTCAAAGTCTATCCTCTTCTTCCTGTAGATTGCTTCCAATGGGGCTTCATGACAACAAGTAAAGATCCCCACGCTGAACATCTTGACGTTGTTACTATAGCCAAATAATGCACTGATAGTTGTGTACTAGCATCTAGCTTGAAACGTCAACTTTCATGTCGAAGAAAAAAGGTAGCCTTTTTTCCCAACATTGGCAGGGCATCATAATCTGTTTTTTTTTTGTTAAGATCGCTCAAGCATTACGAGGATAATGGAGCAGCGCGCTTAGGTATCTCACAGATTCAAAATACTTTCAGGTTAGTAATTTCCTCTCTAGGAGATTTGGGATCCCTATCAACACATTGCAGAGTTAGCAATACTTAAAATATTTGGTTCATTTCTCTGGTTTACAATGTTGAACCTATAAAGTGTTTAGACTGATGATAAACGTAGAGATGACATATTTTGTTTCATCAGTGATACAAATGCCTTGCCATAGTCCTATACTGGTACTGACGGAGCTCTTACAAGTTGGGGCAGATAGCAAGACTAAAACCTTGATCTAGGCCTGCTGAATTTCTAGAACAGGACCATCATCTAATGTCTTCGCCGCCATCAAAGTCATGACCTTGTTTAAGAAGACCTCTTCAGTGCTTTACTGGACAATTTATGCAACCCATTATTCTGCGTTCTGACCAAAAGGTATGTAAAATACACTTATCCATTGACAATTTAAATCCTGCCCAGTAAATGATTTATGTCTCAAATGTCTGAGTAATAGAATTTCCAGTCTGTTAGATGCGGATCTTTTTAATTGTAGGTTTTGCAGAATGTTTACCGTCTACCAATTTTTTTGGCACAATCACTGAGGAGATACAGAACACAGAAGAAAGCGATCTTCAGTTGCTACAATAGTAATTTGGTTATCTTTCTTCCTGCTTTTCTGCTAAGAAGCCGTAGTTAAGCTGTTTTCAGCTTCACATGAGTATTGTCAATATATTCTCTCCTTTAATTATATCGTTGGTGCAATACTTACTGATGGTATCAAACAATATAATACTCCCTCCGTCCCAAAATTCTTGTCTTAGATTTGTCTAGATACGGATGTATCTAATGCTAAAACGTGACTTGATACATCCATATTTAGACAAATCTAAGACAAGAATTTTGGGACGGAGGGAGTATTAGATTGTACAACCCTTATCTCTTTGTATATGATATTTGCCCACAAGGAGTACCATCAAATTGATGACGTGTTTTTTTAATATATCTTATATTTTCAAAGATACTTTTCACAATGTATGTTTTGTTTATAACCTATCAATTTTCAAAGGAAAATAAGCGACATTTTTTCCTTTACAATGTACAAATGTGTGTTGCTGGGTGTAGTGGCGCTGAAAGAAGGGACGAAGTGAAAGAAAACCATGCAAATTGAGCATTGCTATAGTTTGTGAACAATGCAGACTTCTATACAACCGGCTTGACCAAAATATCACTCTTATCCCTTCTTAAAAAACATCATACATGCACGCACGGGTTTTAGCATGGGCGCGGCGTGCCGCCGCGCCTCTGCCTGCTAGTCCATACACATTTTTTCTAGGAGCATCGACGTGCCAGAGAAAATTATCATATGTTTCTTCGCATCAATTAATTGATGCAAAGTTGCACTAAAACTGCGACAAGCAATATGGATCGAAGGAAGTACGATTATTTCTCTTGACAAAATTTTGGAACAAGTACGATAGAGAAGATGGATCGATGGATGCTTCCTTGCCACCCATCTCGTGGCATAAAAAAAACCTTGAACGAGGCTGCAGCCTGCAGGTGCGTGATGGATCATTAATGCGCTGGCTATGGCAACGACGCAACGTGACCATGCTGGCGATCCGGGCCAGATCCCCATTACGTAGTACTATATGGCATAGTAACTGTTTTGTTCCACGGAGGTGGAAGAAAGATCGTCGACGATGCGGAGGAAAAAGGAGGAAGGCGCAGCTTTATTCCGGTGGTGGTGGAAGCTACAAGGAGCGGATTGAGCGCGCGTGACGTGCTGCACTCCGTTCCACGACGGGAACGTACCGCACAAAATGAACATTCCGCGCTACCTTTCTCCCCTTTCCTCCACCCCTTCCTTTTGCTCTCAACCCCAAAATGTCTTTACCGGCGAGCAGCATATTCCCTTGGCTTTTCTTTGGCCTGGCACAGATGCTCCATCCATCAGCTTCTTCTGGTAGTAAAACATGTCAAGTAAGTATCTCAACACATAATCATCCTATCCCTGTGTTAAATCGAGGGGATCGTGTTAAATTTTATTTTATTTTAGGTAAAGGGGATCGTGTTATTAATCACTTGGCTTTCTTGTATTCTTTGGGCAAGACTGGCATGCTGTGCCACTTGAATTATTTCATACTCCCTCCGTTTCAAAATATAGTGCGCCCGCGCTTTCCGAGGTTAATTTTTGCTCCAGTCGCAGTCGGTCTCGTAGGTTAAATTTATGGTCAAAGTTGAAGCGCGGGAACCGAGGACGCGCTATATTTTGAAACGGAGGGAGTACTACTATTCAAGCTGTAGATATTCCATGGGAAATTAGTAAACTATTGTCTCAGAGGGATCGCAGGAATTTAAGCCATTGGGCCGGCCATGCCGCTGCCAGTAGTTGAGGGAAAAGAATATCGAAGCCAAGCCAGCCAGTTAACGAATTCTCTACCGTCAGGCACGAGGAGCACCACGATCTAATAATAATGCACTATGATATGCGTTCTTAATTTCGTCTCTGGGATGTGCTGCCTACAAAGCGATGCTACTGTTATTAGGCATGAGGGCACATTGTGATCTGAGAGGGGATTCCCGCCCCCTAATTGACATTTTGAACTAATCATTTCTCATGGGAAGAAATGAGGCCGTGTCCTTGCTTAGCGCAACATGGGGACGTGCTGCGTGTGGGTGTCGACCGGTTGGATGACTGTTCATCAATTATTTTGAATCGTTGGACTTAAAATGGGTGATGGGGGAGATCAGGCCTGCATTTTCTAACCAACCTTGTGGAGTTGTGGTTGCTCTTACATTCCGTTTCCTTTTGTTTAGTGAATGCTTTTGCATGATGTGAGTTGCCTGGAAATTTCTGAATCGACATTAACTGAGGCATTTGAGCCATTTTACTCGGTACCCGGCAATCGGGATTACTGATGCTAAGTAGTACATTCGCAAATAGAAGTACTTGGAAGATCATCATGCACTATGAGTTTCTATGACCACCAAGTGGTCTCAATACATACACTGTTTAATGATAGAAAGTATGGATTCCTAGTGATAATGCAATTGCAGGTTTGGACCAGTTATCTCAACAAGAACAAAAAGTCTTACAAGCTCGGCGGGAATTCTCGTATCCGCCAACAACAATATTGGTCCTCTGAGAAGAAGAAAGGGGGAGATTAATCTGGCAACTGCTAACTGATCATCAAAATAATTATGAAGTGCGTTGAGCGAGAAATTCTCAAATGATTTGCCTGGATGCGTCCAAGTCCAACCATAAGAATTATGCTGCGCAGGTTCATATAATTGGAGTTGACATACATCGCTCTCAATGGAGAGATGACTATTTTACAGAATGATTCGTTTCGTGGAAGGACCAGTTCAATTAATAAACGAAGAAATGCAGCAAAACAGGAAAAAAAAACATGGAGTAAAATACAGGTCTCCGAAATGCTTTCAGCAGGAGGCAGGCTAGAGGAGCGCCTATTCAGCGCCGCCGAAGGCAGCTGGCGCCTACGGCAGCGCCTGGTGGGCCGGCCCACGAACGCGCACACAGAAAAAATTATATTATTGCGCGAAAAAACATTTAAAAAAGTGGCTCTCTGTGAATCAAACTCACGACCTCACACTTGTCTTCACGATTGGCCAACCAGTACACCTACTGGCTGCTAGTGATTCACTCTAGCGCGAATTGATTTAAGAACCAGCATAGCAGCGCTACTTATTGTACAGTCCCTCGCTTACACTTTTGAATTATTTGAAAACATTAATTTAAAATGTGAATGTATGGAAAAATATGTGAACAAATTTGGAAAGTTGACAAACATGCATAAAAAAGTTGGCCAATGTAAAAAAGGTTCATGTATTCAAATAAGTTCACGTATTCAAAAATAAAAGTTCATGAAATGGAAAAAAAAGTGCACTAATTTTTAAAAAAAGTTCACAACAATCAAAAACGACCATGAGTTTGAAAAAAGTTCATCAGATTTGAAAAGAGTTCAACGGATTTGAAAAAAAAGTTCATCGGATTTGAAAAAAGTTCATCCGATTTGAAAAAATAGTTCATCGAATTTGAAAAAAGTTCATCGGATTTGAAAAAAAATCACCAAATTTGAAAAAAAAATCATCAAAATTGAAGAAAAGTTCATCGATTCATCAGATTAGAAAAGAGTTCATTGAATTTTAAAAAGTAGTTCATCGGATTTGAAAAAATAGTTCATCGCTTTGAAAAAAGTTCATCGATTTTGAAAGAAAAAGTTCATCAATTTTTTTAAAAAAATCATGAATTGTAAAAACTTCACGCATTTAGTAAAAGAAAAAATAAACACAAAATGAGAAAAAGTAAAGTAAAAAACTGTTCCAAAAAAAGAAAGCCGGGATTCCGCGATCTTGACAAAGAATAAATAAAACAAAAGAAGTATGTGAATACATCTGTTGGCTTGTCGTAGTGGTTGTTGCACTGCTCTCTGAACCTGGAGATCCCGGGTTCGAACCCTGCCCCGCACAACCAAACAGAAGAAAAAAAAAGGACAACGGGCCGGCCCAGCAGAGCAGGGGGTGTGCGCCCGATTGCGCATAGTACTGTAACGGACACAGCGGGCGCCGTTTAGGGTTTGCCGCAGGCTAGGGCGCAAAAATGTCGGCCCATAAAGGTACTGTGCACAGGCCGTGCTCTGCTTGCATTCTCTGGATATCTCGGGCCCTCCGAGTTCCAGCAGTTTCAACACATACGAGCCCAAGTGACTCAAATCAATATCCATTCAGCTAACCATCCCGTTATACATCGGTACAAGAGTTTACAATTTTTCAACACTGGTAATTTACACACTGAAGCTTGGAACCAAAGCAAATGCGAATCATGTCCCTGGTTTACAGAGTCCAGTTTGTTTTGCCAACTACCATGCTGGAAATAAAATTACTCAACCTGAGTATCGGTGAACCATGTCATGTCATATCTAGACTGGTAGACCAATGTGAGATTTGCATACTGCGCAAGACCCTTCTAACCACAGCTGTCATCAGATTATCACATGCACAAAGTGATTACACAAGAAAGAAGGAAGCTACCAGTTTGAAGAATAGGTTGGTATGTAAATTATGGAGGAATTGAGACTGATTGAAGGAGTGCTATGCGCAAACCGGAAACAACATTATATGGCACGTCATACATAAAAGTAGAGCACCTGATTAAATCAATACACCTCTACGCCGAACTTGTCGCCTGAAAACTTGTTGTCAGGTGCTCTGTATTTCCATTGTGATCTTCAGCAGTAGGCACTATAGGAGAAAAGTCCTCAACCTATAAACAAGACATTGATTGCAATTGCTCAGAAGAATTAAGTAGACAAGTCGGCTACATGATGCAACGAGTCGTATAAGGCAACAACGAGGGAGAGTGTAAGGAGAAAGATAACTCAACTACTGAGTAAGGGTGTGAAACACATGTGCTTGAATATCACGTGCACTGATTGTGATTATCAAAAAGCAGTAGTCTCCACAGTTTTAGTTTTTATAGTGTTTGTAATTTCAATATATAACACAACTAGACATAGCAACTACTATTTGAATTATATACTGTATAATTTTTGTTGCGTTTGTTTCGGTACTATTCCAATTAGGTGAACACGAGTAGTATCTAATTGGCACAATATTCCAGTTGTAGTGCCATGTTAGTATACAGCAGAGATGCGATGTTATAGTGAATCGTGCATACACAAGTATGCGTTACATGCTCGATGATATCCTTATTCTAAACTTCACCTTATTTGATAAAAGAATATTAATTCATACTATTTGGGTGACACACTATGTTATGACACACTATCAAGATTTTACATCCAAACAGCAAATGATAGTTATTACTAAGGAGCAGATATTACCTAGCACATTAGAAGAGCTCCTGGAAAACAGATGTCCCCTCCTCAAGGAGAAGAGATAATCAATGTCCAAGCAATTCTGGGTCCCCGACGTACTCTGCAATCTGATCATATTTCACACGCACCATGTCTTTTGTATCCGCATCCTCCACCACTGCAGTCTCTGCCTCTGAATTCTTCTCTACCAGATGCCCATACACCCCCTTGTGCTTCCCACAGAGCACAAGCACTTGCCCGTTTGTCCATGGCAAGACTGTTTCAAGCATATCCTGCTCCACCCCCGCACAAGCTCTGACCCATCATCCATCATTATGTCACACGTCGTCGGTCCAACCACGTCAACAATTTTCGCCTTCTGCAAGTACAACCTTTTGCTGAACCTCTCATTAACCACTCTAACCCTAATATTGCTTTGTAACCAGCGCACTTTGTTACCAACATCACGGCTACTCTTGCCTTCTCGACTATCCCGAGTATTTCTCTCTTTCTCTCGAACCTCCCTCTCGGCCCTAAGATCACCAGATCTCTTCTGTCGGGCACTTGAATCCCTCTCCCGAACTCTGTCTTCCTTGTCCCTATCTCTCTTCTTTGCATTTCCATTCTCAGCGGCCTTCTTTCCACCATTCTCTGTCGGCTTCTTTCCACCAATAACCCAGTCGCCGGAGTGAGTCTTCTTAGGGTCTGCCTCAGAAGGGTCGTAGCCTAATCCCAGCGTACCGGCACGGCGGTTATACAACAACCTTGGTATCTCCCTTGTTATTGCGGCCGATCCCTTTGCCTTCCGACCAGCCGTAACCAGCAAGGAGGGCAGCACCGAAGCCCTCCACAGGCACCTCCTCAAACTCGTCTATACCATGGTGGTCGGGGAGGCTGGCCATGTCTTCCTTGTACTGTCGCAGCATAAGGTCACCGCTGGATCCGCCGCCATCTCTGGCTGGAGAGGTCGGCTTCTTCTATGGTTCCTTGGAAGACTACGTCTTACCTGACTCCGTGGCGTCAGCCTCCGCGTCGGCGTCGGCGCCACGTCGGGTGAGGCCATAGCCTATATGGGAGGAGGGGTTGTCGGGGGCCTCGGAGGTGTCGAGCACGAATGTGGAGCCACCGGCGGTGGAGGCGGCAAGCGCGGCCTCCTCCTCGGGGGTCGGAAGGGAGGAGGGTTTGCGGGAGCAGTGGTTGAGGAAGTGGCCGGAGTTGGGGAGGGGCGCGATGACGGCGGACGCGGCGCTGGCGGCTAGGGTTTGCGATGGATCGAACTCGATGACGAATTGCTGGGAGGGGGCAGCGGTGGCGGAAGAGGAGTTGCCGCTAGCGGCGGAGGAATCAGCGCCGGTGGCGGGGCGGGGCGGCTTGGGCGGCCTTAGCTTGGAAGGGATGGAGAAGGACAGCTTCTTCTCCTTCTCCATGGTGGCTGCGATTTGGGGGAAAGCGTGTGGAGTCTGTGGGGGACGCAGAAACACGAAAAAAATACTAGTAGTACTAGAAAGAACGAACCGAGTTCGTTTGACGTTGAGACTCGCAGTTTTTTTTAGAAAACAGAGCTACACTTATATTAATATAGGAGAACGAACGATCTTACAAACAGGCCCCCAGAAAAGAAAGAAAATACACATGAAACCCTGCTGGTCAACTCCCAAACCAACGCCGAAGCTCGCACAGCTGCACGCCGCCGCTGCCAGAGCACAGCCATTGCCGGAGATGACGCCAAGCCAACATGCCGCCCAGGAGATCCAGGGAACCTCCGCTTGAAGGATTTGAAGCCGCATGAGCCGCCCAACGCCAGGCGGGATCTTGAGTCGATGTATGAGTATCGGCGACGGCACCGAGGACCACCCACAGCGACCACCGTCCACCAGAAGAGCCGCGCTGGCCGAACAAGCCCGGAGTGGAGGAAGAAGAACAACACCTTCTTATTGGAGAGCCTCAAAACTGTAGCTCCACGCTAGATCCACCAGCCCTGGATCCGCCGACGCCAAGCATCAGCCATTCCTCCGTCGGATCCAAAGGTCCCGACCGGAGAACAAACTCCTGTACAAGCTCCATGACTCCGTGACGACGCCGGAGTGCTCGCCGCCACGACGGCGAAGCCGAAGCACAAAAGCTCACCTCGAGGTCGCCGTCGCCATCGCGTCGACCCCAATCCGAGCGGCAGGCGCCCAGATCCACCGCCAGCCAGCAGCAGACACCATGGCTGGAAAGGATCTTGTCCCAGCTTATTCAGGAGGCTCACCGCCGTCATCGCCGCTCGCCAAGACGAAACCACGACGCCGACCGAGAGCACTCCAAAGCCTAACAGCCTAGCTACCTAAGGACTAGCTGTACACGGATCTGGCCGGTGATTCGACCCCATCCCTCCCGCTGATGGCACCAAGGCCGCCAGACGGAAGGAAGGCGGCGGAATCACCGGCAAAAAACACGTCGCCTTTCCGGTCGCCTCTCCTCGCTACAGTAGCAGCGGAACGAAGGAACTGGAAGCGGTTATGTTGAGACTCGCAGTGTATTCAGACTCGGTATCGGCTGAGCCCCCCAGTGGTCCATTGGAAAGGCTTCCTTTATTTTTATGGGTTTGGCCCATCAAAGAGAACAGTGGGCGGCCGTGTGACTACCTCGGCTTAATCGTGCACTAACCATACACACAAATGCACATGATCAAGCCTAAGGACTCACTTGAATATATCACAACAAAACTTTAAAACATAAATAAATTCATACAAGCTTTATATTACAAGCCAGGGCCTCGAGGGCTCGAATACATAGCTCGATGGCACACAAGCGTCAGCGGAAGCATCAGATATCTGGGTACAGATATATTACAGAAATAGAGATAAGCCTTTAGAAAGGCGGGGCAAAATAAAATACTACGATCGAAAGGCGTAGGCCTCCTGCCTAGGACCCTCCGAATCCTACTCCTGGTCGTCTGTCGGCTCCTCGTAGTAGTACTCGCCTGGAGGGTAGTAGTAGTAGCCGTAGTCGTCGACGGGGGCTGCTATCTCAGGGGCTCCGTCATCTGGCGGCGTCAATTGGATATGGGGAGAAAAGGAAAATAAACCAAACATGAGTACTCATCCGAAGTACTCAGCAAGCAAGGATCTACACTACATATGCAACATTTTCAAAGGAGGTTGTATATGTGGACTGGGCTGCAGAAATGCCAGAATAGAGGGGAAAGCCTAGTCCTATCAAAGACTAGCATCTTCAGCATCTTCAGCGGTCTTGCAGCATTAGAAGAGTGCAGATTAACATAATGTAAAGTAGTTGTAATATTATCAACCTCGCCTAGAGATCCTTTCTTGACTCCCTGCAAGAAAGCAATCCCAGAGCCATACTATCCAGTATCATCTCAAGTTCTAGTTGTACCGATCGGGATACATGTGACGACCCCGGCTTAATCGTGCACTAATCATACACGCAAATGCGCACGATCAAGCCTAAGGACTCACTTGAAGATATCACAACACAACTCTAAAACATAAAAATAAAGTCATACAAGCTTAATATTACAAGCCAGGGCCTCGAGGGCTCGAATACAAGCTCGATGGCATACAAGCGTCAGCGGAAGCATTAGATATCTGAGTACAGATATATTACAGAGAGAGAGATAAGCCTTCACAGAGGCGGGGTAAAAATAAAAACTACGATCGAAAGGCGTAGGCCTCCTGCCCTGGACCCTCCGATCCTACTCCTGGTCGTCGAACGGCTCTTCGTAGTAGTAGTACTCGCCAGGCGGATAGTAGTACTGGTCGTCGGCTGGGGCTTCTGGCTTAGGGGCTCCGTCGTCTGGTGGCATCAAATGGAAAATGGGGGAAAAAGAAAATAAAGCAAACGTGAGTACTCATCCGAAGTACTCAGCAAGCAAGGATCTACACTACATATGCATCATTGTCAAAGGAATGGCTGTATATGTGGACTGGGCTGCAGAAATGCCAGAGTAGAGGGGGAAAGCCTAGTCCTATCGAAGAATAGCATCTTCAACAATCTTCGACAGTCTTGCAGCATCAGGAGAGAGCAGATGAACATAATGTAAAGTAGTAGTAGTAATATCATCAACCTCGACCTGAGATCCTTTCTCGACTCCCTGCGAGAAAGCAATCCCAGAGCCGTACTATCCAGTTCTCATCACATGTTCTAGTTGTACCGATCGGGATACAACTCCGAGTGTCCGTTACCGTAGGACAGGCTATCGATAGTAGTTTCTTCCCTGCAGGGGTGCACCAACTTACCCACCACGCTCACTTAACTCTGGCCGGACACACTTTTCTGGGTCACGCCCGGCCTCGGCTAAGCAACACGCCGCAACCCGACCTAGGCTTATAAGAGAGGTCAGCACGCCGGACTAAACCTATGCCCCCAGGGGTCTTGGGCCATCGCCCCGGGAACTCCTGCACGTTACGGGGCCACCGAGAGCAGACCTAGCAACCCCTTATACAAGCGCGGTTGCATTACCAGTCCAACTCGGCGTGCGCCGCTCCTTACTGACGTCAAACAAGCTTCGGCTGATGTGTACGACGCAGAACGCCCATACTATGCCCACGTGATGGTTAGTGCTATCGGGCCAGAGGCCCCTCGGATCAAATATCCAAACCGTAGTGGATTAGGAGCGCGCGGAAACGAGCAGAGACTCACGATCGATGTGACCCCGTCGCCCCGTCTCGAGGACTTGCGGCAAGGGCTAAGAATGCCCGGCCACGCCTCGTAGTTATCTCGCGGGCACCATCCAGGTCAACCCGATTCCACATCACTTCGCGTTAAGCTCGCGCGGGTACCCCTCAGGGCCGACCCGTCTTTAGTATCATAGTTTAGTGCAAGTCATAATATCCAAGGTAACTGTGTGTCTGACACCGAAGGGAACCCTGAGGAATCACCCTCGATGGAATTCCCGCTCGATGTTATCATCAAGGTGAACGAAGGAGGAATCACCCTCGAGGTCCACCTTGAGGAGTTGCGCGACGACGTCGTGATCGGGGGTGGTGTAGAAGGAATCACCCTCGCTTACCACGACCGAGTAACTAACCTACAAGGTTAACATCAGAAGTGCTGACGAGGTATCACCCTCGGCACTCGATGATAACCCAGCAGTGTCGGCAACTAAGGGGAAGTGATGTGCGGTGCCATGGTCTAGTCTTCAATCCCGATGATCGGGTCTTCTGATGTCCAGCAGGGCAGTCGGGATCAAGTGGGGGTCTCTGTCGTGACTCTACCCATCCTATGCTAAACAGTTTAGGATAACAGGCATGTATCAAAAGTAGGTTACAAGTAAACAGGCTATGCAACAGAGTAGGATAGTAATAGCAGCAGTAACATCTAGTGCAAGCATAAGAGGGGAGAGAGTAGGCGATATCGGAATGCTCAAAATGGGGGTGCTTGCCTGTTTGCTCGGGGGCAAGGGCAAGGTCTTCAGTAGTATCGTCAGGGACGTAGTCGTACTCCAGTGCGGCGTCTGCCTCGGGAGCTACGTCAACGTCGGGGGCTATCGAGAGAGAAGAGGGGGAAGAAACAGGTAAACATAATGCAAACAAATGCAACACGGTGCGTGTGATGCTATGATGCAGTGTAGGGTTGCCTAAATATGCATCTAAGTCATTTTAGTTATTTTTAGAATTATTCTGGGATTTAATATCCGACGTGTGTGCACTATTCACCTGTCGGATTCGGGTCCGGAGTTACGAGTTCTTCTACGTAAGAGGTTCCGATGGAGAAACAGACGGCACGATCAGACTCGTCTCGTCGTTCTGAGCAACTTTCATGTTTTAACTTTTTCGATCCGAGCTACGGTTTAAAAGTTATTAATTTTTAAAGATTATTTAAATTTCTGGAATTATTTTAATTATCAGAAAATGAATTATGACGTCAGCATGACGCGCTGCTGACGTCAGCAAGTCAACAGGACGGTTGACCAGTCAAACCTGACATGTGGGTCCAGTGGGACCCACATGTCAGCCTCTATTTCTTTAATCAGTGATTCAGTTTAATTACCAGGATTAATTAGGGGGTGGACCCCACATGTCAGTGAGACATTAGGTTAATTAGTTTATTTTTATTTCTAATTTGTTTTAACTAATTAATCAGGGAGGTGGGGCCCGCCTGTCAGTGAGAGTGGATGAACAGTACCCGCGTTGACCCGGGTCAACGCGGTCAAAGCGCGCAGCGGGGCCCGCAGGCAGTGACTCCGGGTGGGACCCAGGCCTGCCAGCGTGGCGTGACCGGCGGCTTGCCGCCGGCGTGCACAAAACACGGCGGAGGGCTCGGGCCACCGTCGGAATTCGCCATCCGTGGGCCGTTTGGCTCGGGGTTGGATGCGTTCGAACGAGCGCTCGCCCGCGCGTCGAACTGAGGCGGTGGTTTCGCCTGAGCTGGACGGGAACGTCGCCGGCGACGAGCGGGGACGGCGGCGCGTACGGGTGGTCGTCGGGAACGACTCCACGGTGTGCAGCAGCTCAAACGAATGGCATAGGCTAGCCCTACGCGGTGCGACGAAGCTAGTGGGCACGCGCCCGTGACCATATGGTCACCGGAGACTCGCCGGCGACGTGTGCCGCGGCGATGGGTTTGGGTTCGTATGGGACGGCAGCCACGGGCGAAATGGAGCGGGGAAAAGGAGTGGGGAGGAACTGCGGCTCACCGTGCGGTCAAGGCGGACCTGCGACAGCTTAGTAGCAGCAGGGAGGTTCGCCGGAGACGACGAAGAATGGCGGCGACCGAGGAGGAAGACGACGGCGCGAACTCGATGCTGAGGCACCCAGCTCCTCCAGGCGGTGCCAGTCGAAGCAGCAGTCGCCTGCGGAGCTGCGGGGCACGGAGAGGCGGCGTGGGGAGGCCAGTGGCCACGGCGGCGGCGATTCGCGGCGACGGTGGCGTCCGGCCACCGGATCTGAGGAGGGAAGAAGAGGCGAGGCGAGTGTGGGAAAGAGGGGAAGAGTGCGCGGGCGACCAGGGGAGATGGATGGCTCGTCCTTATCTCCTCGCCCGTCGGTGGGGTGGTCGCGCTGTCGCCGTTCGGCCGGTCGGTGCCGGCGCAGCCATGCGCGCGCTGACACGGCATCGGAGAGAGAGGGAGAGAGCTAGCTGGGCTGGGCCTCAGGCACTGTGCACTAGTGGCAGTGCACAGTGGCCCCTTCCCTTTTTTTTTTCTATTCCTTTCTGTTCTGAAATGTTTAGGGCTCTTGTGCACTTTTGAAAAATGTGGGAGTTGGCCCAAATATTGCAATGCAATATTATCTCTCACCAAAAAGTGGTTTGGACAAATTTGGATTCCATGTGAGTTTGATATTAATTTAATAGATGTAAATAGTCTGTTTTGAGTGCTGTTTCAGGTTGTTTCACTCACTTAGCTAACTCCAAAAATAATGATTATGATTTTGCCATGACCACTGGATTATTTGCTAATTAAATAACATTTCTCCAGCAGAGTTTGATCAACTTCAATTTGCACTTTGGAATTTAATTTGATTTTCAGATTTTGAATTTGAATTGGATTATTGACCCAAATGATTTGGCACTGCAAATGATCATGACTTGGCAGTTTTAACAGAGTGTCATAGAGCTTATTACTAGGGGGTATTACAATACAACTCCGAGTGTCTGTTACCGTAGGACAGGCTATCGATAGATTAGTTCTTCCCTGCAGGGGTGCACCAACTTACCCACCACGCTCGATTAACTCCGGCCGGACACACTTTTCTGGGTCATGCCCGGCCTCGGCCAAACGATACGCCGCAACCCGACCAAATACTTAACAGAGAGGTCAGCACGCCGGACTAACCTATGCCCCCAAGGGTCTTGGGCCATCGCCCCGGACAAGCGCGGTTGCGTTACCAGTCCAACCCAGCGTGTGCCGCTCAGTTGCTGATGTCTATTAAGCTTCGGCTGAAGTATACGACGCAGAACGCCCATACTATGCCCACGTGATGGTTAGTGCTATCAGGTCAGAGGCCCCTCGGATCAAATATCCGAACCGTTAGTGTGTTGGGGGTTGCGGTAACGAGCAGAGACTCACGAAAGATGTGATCCCATCGCCCCGTCTCGAGGACTTGCGGCAAGGGCTAGGAATGCCCGGCCACGCCTCATGTTCAGCTCTCGGGCACCATCCAGGTCCACCCGATTCCACATCACTCGCAATTAAGATCGCGCGGGTACCCCGCAGGGCCGACCCGTCTTTAGTATCATGGTTCAGTGTTCAGTCATAGTAACCAAAGTATCCGTGTGTCTGACACCAAGGAAACCCTGAGGAATCACCCTCGATGGAATTCCCTCTGATGTTACCACCAAGGTGAACGAAGGAGGAATCACCCACGAGGTCCACTCTTGAGGAGTTGCGCGACATCGTCGTTATCGGGGGTGGTGTAGGAGGAATCACCCTCGCTGACCACGCCCGATTAACTAACCTACAAGGTTATCATCAGAAGTGCTGACGAGGTATCACCCTCGGCACTCGATAGTAACCCAGTAGTGTCGAGCAACTAAGGGGAAGTGACGTGCGGTGTCGGGGCCTGGTCTTCGATCCCGTTGATCGGGTCTTCTGATGATCCAGCGGGGCAGTCGGGATAATGTGGGGTCTCTGCTGGGTCTCTACCCAAACTATACTAAACAGTTTAGGATAAACAGGCAGGTAACAATAGCAGGTTACAATAATCAGGCTATGCAGCAGAAATAGGATAACAGCAGCAGCAGCAACTTCGAATGCAAGAATAAGAGAGAGAAGAGTAGGTGATATCGGAATGCTCAAAAGGGGGGGTGCTTGCCTATTTGCTCAGCGGCAAGGGCAAGATCGTCAACTGCGTCGTCGGGCTCCTGAGCGGCGTCGGCCTCGGGAGCTACGTCAATGTCAGGGTCTACCGAGAGAGAAGAGGGGGAAGAAACATATAAATGCACATCAAATGATGCAATACAGGGCATGCTATGCTAAGATGCAGTGCAGGGTTGCCTAAAGATGCATCTAGGTCATTTTAGTTATTATAGGATTTAAGTTGGATTTATTATCTGGTGTTTATGCACTATTCATATACCGGATACGGCCTCGAAGTTGTGGGTTCACCTACGTAGGGGGTTCCGACAAAGAAACAGGCGACATGATCAGGTTCGTCTCGTCGTTCTGAGCAACTTTCATGTATAAAGTTTTTCGATTCGAGCTACGGATCATTTTATATGATTTTCTAAAGATTTAGAGATTTTCTGAAATTATTTAAATTAACAGAAAAGGAAATAAGACGTCAGCCTGATGCCATCATGACGTCAGCAAGTCAACAGACTCACTGACCTAGTCAAAGTTGAACAGTGGGTCCAGTGGGTCCCACTGGTCAGTGACTCTGGGCTAAAATGGATTAAGTTAGGCTAATAGTGCTTAATTAAAGGGTGGGCCCCACATGTCAGTGTATATACTAACTAACAAATTAGTTTTAAAGCTTAATTAGTATTAAATATCGCAGGGGCCCACATGTCAGTGGTCGTAGCTGCCACGTCAACGCAGTTGACTTGGTCAACGGGGCCCCTGGGCCCACGGGTCAGTGACCCAAGGGGAATGCCCAGGTCGGCCACGTTGGCGTCGACCGGCGACTCGCCACCGGCGACCAAAACGACGACGGCGCGCACTGGAGGGGGTCGGATTTCGCCGTCCGGCGACCAAATCGGACGCCGCTAGTTGCATTCGAACGAGCATCGAGGGCCGCGTCTAGTGGTGACACTGGCTCGGCCAGAAACGGGCTAGAACGACGGCGGCGTGCCCTGCGGTGGTCGCCGAAGTTCGGGCAAACACGGGGTCGGAGCTAGAGGCTACGGAGAAGGAAACAAACGGCACGAGCGGCACCAGAGAGTTGCCCTGAGCTCGTCGGGGAGCTCGGACGAGCTTGGCAGTGGCTACGGCCACGACCACGAGCTCGTCGGCGACGTGGTGTTCGGGGCGCGGCGACTACGGGGGCTACCGGTGCAGAGAAGGACAGGGAAGTGAGGGGAAAGGAAGAGGAGCTCACAGCACTCCTGCAGATGTGCAAAGCGGGCTCGGGGAAGGCTTGATGGCGCCGGAATCGTCGCCGGAGCTCGTCGGGGCCGCTGAAGAAGACGACGGAGCGGGGGGGGCGATGCAGTGGTGTTCGAATCCGTCCAGTGGCACGGGAAGGAGCAGCGGACGGTGACGGAGCCTTAGAGCATCACGGCGAGGTGAGGGGCGGCCGGTGGCCACGGGATCGACGGCGAACGGCGACGTCTGCGCTCTGGAAGAGCCGGATCGAGGGGGAGAGGAGGGGAATGAGCGAGGGAGAGAGGTGAGGAGTGAGCGAGGAGTCCAGGGAGGAAGGACGGCTTCGGCCTTATCCCCCCAGCGCGTCGGTGGTGCCGGTGCCATCGCTGTGTCGAGCTGTGGCCGGTGCGCGCCGGCGCAGCCATGGAGGGAGTGACAGCGCGAAGGAGAGAGAGTGGGGTGGGCCTGTTGGGCCGATTTCGGGGCACTGTGTACTTAGGCCCAGTGCACAGTGCCTCATTTTATTTTCTTATTTCTGTTTTTCTTTTAACAGAGTTGAATTTGAGATATTTTGAGTATTCAAAAGGATTAGCAGAAATGTGAAACTTGCTCACATAAATATGTTGCAATATCCAGCACTGCCACAAAAAGTTTGGTCATTTTTGGATACCATTTGAAATTATTCAAAAATGAATACGGCATTTAAATGCTGTTTTGGCTCTGATTTAAATACTTAAACCCTTCTGTAGTTGATGGTGATGTTCCTTAACAGCAAATAGTTTTGGATTATTTGCTAAAAGGTGAACATTTTTCCAACAGGATTTGAGCAACTTTATATTTCACTTGAATTTGAATAGATCTCAGAGAAGAAGTTTGACATGAGTTGCTTATCCACTGTGATCAAGAGTTGCAATGATGATGACTTGGCAGGTTTAAGAGGATAGTTATTGTAGTGTGATGCTGAGGATGTTACAAATCTCCTCCACTACAGGAAATCTCGTCCCGAGATTTAAGTGGAATAAGTAAAGAGTAACTTCGGAAGATCTGACCCTTGCAAGGTTGATCAACTGGTGGACAACTCCGGGAATGCGGCAGGAAGTATCTCTCAAGCTGAAACTTAAGAAAACATCGAGAGCAAAGTATGAAGGTACCATAGGAGGTTTCAAGCGAATGGACAAATGATTGATACCTGAACAGAGTGTGAGAAGGGGGTTCAGAGCATCGGGAATAGATCATCTCTCAGAGGGTGACTCGTGATAACACACAAGGTCAAATGCATAGGATACCTCGGAATTAAGGAGGTACAAGAGAGTCGGGTTTTGATCCTGTGGAACTGTGGTGAGCGTCGATCGAAAATTAGGTAGGACGGTGACATCTTACCGGTCACGACAACAAGGTATGTCAGAGGATAGTCTGTCAGTTCTGTCGGTAACATCGTCGGTACCAAGGGCGAGGGACAAAGAGAACCATTTTCCTGCTCGTTGAACGAGGCGGACCAATAGGCAAAGTTCTCGTCCATCGGTGGTTACCCGAATGTCATCAACAATAGTAACAGGATCTCACTAACAGAGTTGTAGACCGAGATGTTTTCATAGGCAGGAGATTATTACTGCTTAGGTCATATAGACCATAAGAAAGGTTAAACAAAACAATGGAAAGGAAAATGTGTTTATTCTCAAGATTTAGGAGTATATCCTTCCGAACAAAAGGCAGAGCACGATATACATGATGGGACAGCAAGTTCAAAAGCATTTAATTGAAGGGGCGAGGGAAAATTCATAATGTTTACCCGAACAACGGTGTTTGGGTAATTGGTCAAGGAATATGTAGCATTGCGCTTCCACTGTTCTTGTTGTTTTTCGGAATACCATAGTCATGCTCCGAGGTAGCAATAACATGGTGTTTCAGGTAAGGGTTGGATCGAAAGATTTCAAGAGATACAAAGGAACACTTCCAAGATTATCTCGGAACGTACGGATTAACCAAGCACAACCAGGTCTGTGTTGGCAGAAAGTCAAGATGTCGTCGATGATATCACAAATCATCGAGGGGCAGGGATGGTATTTCCAGCCATGAATTCATTTGATATCCTGAAGGAGCTCAGAATGTTGACGATGATCACGAAGCATTTGTCGAGAGGTTACAATAAAATGTAATCGGTCAGCGATGACGTCAAGCAAAAGGAATGCCGAAGCGAAAGGTTATGGGAACCATGGACATGACGCAGGCTCGAAAATCAAGCTTACTGTTCGAGATGAAATGATAAGATAAGGAAGATCGATGCGAGCTTAGCTCATCGTCAAAAATTGTGCTCCGTAAAGAAGGACCCGGTAGCACAGTTAAAAGTTGGCATGATAAAAATATAGCCGATCAGGCTAGTAATGATGTGATGGGGTATTCGACTCCCCAGCAACAAGGTACTAGGAGTGCTGAATCACCGAGCGGGATCGATTCATTATTCGGTGGTCTCGGTTTGAAGACAACCCAGAACCCATGGAGTGACTATGACAGGGAAAGGTATCACTCCATCGGGAAAATTCATAGGACGTAGTACAATAGGATGACATCCTCGAGATAGTAGGGGCAATACTCGAGGTAGATCAGAATAGAGGTTGGGCAGATGGTATGATCTGCAGAAGACAAGTATTGTAACTTGTCCGGGAAATGGGATTAAGGAGAAGATAGGGTTGGAACCACGATTGCAAAGAATCAAAGCAAAATACAAGATGGATTTATAACAAGGTTTATTATTTTTACGAGCAGCTTCCATGATAAGTTCTACATCGGGTCCATGGGCATGAACACAAAGGTTCAAGGTCGACTCCCACTTCTTCAATGAACAACTTCTCATTCACTGCTTTTTGTTAAGAAGGTTTAGAGTTTGAAAGTTTAACTGGTGGAATAACAGAAGGTATGGCACATGAAGCCTTGTGGGCTCTCTCAACTAGCAAAGGCATAGACACTACCCATAGGGGCATTTTTATGGATCTATTCCACATGCTTATAGAAGCAACAGACTACATTCCAAAATTGGATATGGAAGAAAAGAATTAAATGATACCGCATTGTCGAAGGCAATTGTAACAGGGGAAGAACTCTCAGAGATAGAAGATGAAAAGAAAAAAAACATTGTCGGATAATAATCCAACAAAAGATCAGGTAGACGACATAGGATCTGACATGAGTAGTGGTACTCAACCAGAAGAAGAAAGAATGTAACGGCATCAGATTATAGAAACATCGGAATAATCCGACGTTTAGGTACAAAGGAGTTATGGTTCAGAAACGAAGGATCAGAAGCAAAAGCTCTGACCAAAAAAATGAGTAGGTTGAACAGAACTAGATGGACAACTTTAGTGTTCCGTCTTGCAGAGATCTCCATCCATGGTTACATGACATGTCCTGGTCAGTAGTCAGTCCCAAGTCAATAAGGGGAAGGAATGCACTACCTCTCCGTGCCATGCAAGCTGAGCGGATATACAAACGGCAAGAAGTGGAGAATGCTTCAATGCCAAAGGCAATGTCAACGGGGAAGGAACCGATAAGGTTCTTAGAATAGAAAAGAATCGGTCAGATAATTGTCCACAAAAGGAATCAAGTGATCCGTGAGAACTAACGGGGTAGGGTTTTAACAACTGGTCCCACCTAAGAGTCCTCCTGAGGAAGGACGGGAGGCAAGCACATCGAATTAAGGAAGCACTTGAACAACCCAAGTATAAAGTTCAGAGAGTTCACGATTTCCAAAACCAGGAGTGACAATTAGTTCACCTGGGCAGAGGGACGAGTGATTTGTACATGCTTAGTTGGACAATCAACCAATACTTGATTGGCCGAGAACCAGCTCATGTCCGGAATGGTGACTGAGCCGGAAAGACGAATTCTAGGAATCGACTGATGATGGCGAACAGTCGCAGCATATTGATTCAGGGGATTCAAAATGGTAATTGGCAAAGGATGTTGACGGGGATTACTAGACATATGGAATTAACCATAAGACAAGCAGGCAAGAATTTCAAGAGCAATAGACTGCAGAGGATTCTCGGGAGATCAGATAATATTTCAAAGTGCTTTAGGAATCACAGGAACAACTGGGGATGAACGGATCCCCGGTAATGTGAGGAATTAACCGCAGTGCGAAAGAAGCTGCACGGCAGTAGGCTCAAAGGATTCCTGGTTTAATGGGGAGTATTTCGAGGTATCTCATACATACATGAGTAACTGGCCATGATAATGCAATGGCAAGGATGTGTAGATATCCACGGGGATTATCGATATTAGTAAGGTGCAAAAGCAGTGGGCAAAGGGTCTCGGAAAACTTCGGGGAGTATCTTTGGAGTTTTCTGACGATGATACGCCATCTTCTGGAATGAGGGGGCTCTCCGGGAGAAGCGGTTACGAGAACCTAGTGTTGGAGTTAGTAAAATCTATAACCCGAATAGAAGAGAGATCAGAGTTCCCAGAGTATAGATGAGGAGTAAAAGATTCTAATACCACCCAGTTGGCGATGTGGGCCCGTAAGCCACACTGCCAAGTTAGTAAAAATAGTTTTTGATTTCTAGACTCAACTTCGGCCAAGGAGTTGGAAAGGGGGGTTCCTACAGGCAGTCGGCTCTGATACCAACCTGTGACTACCCCGGCTTAATCGTGCACTAACCATACACGCAAATGCACACGATCAAGCCTAAGGACTCACTTGAAGATATCACAACACAACTTTAAAACATAAATAAATTCATACAAGCTTTATATTACAAGCCAGGGCCTCGAGGGCTCGAATACATAGCTCGATGGCACACAAGCGTCAGCGGAAGCATCAGATATCTGGGTACAGATATATTACAGAAATAGAGATAAGCCTTTAGAAAGGCGGGGCAAAATAAAATACTACGATCGAAAGGCGTAGGCCTCCTGCCTAGGACCCTCCGAATCCTACTCCTGGTCGTCTGTCGGCTCCTCGTAGTAGTACTCGCCTGGAGGGTAGTAGTAGTAGCCGTCGTCGTCGACGGGGGCTGCTATCTCAGGGGCTCCGTCATCTGGCGGCGTCAATTGGATATGGGGAGAAAAGGAAAATAAAGCAAACATGAGTACTCATCCGAAGTACTCAGCAAGCAAGGATCTACACTACATATGCAACATTTTCAACGGAGGCTGTATATGTGGACTGGGCTGCAGAAATGCCAGAATAGAGGGGAAATCCTAGTCCTATCGAAGACTAGCATCTTCAGCGGTCTTGCAGCATTAGAAGAGTGCAGATTAAAATAATGTAAAGTAGTTGTAATATTATCAACCTCGCCCAGAGATCCTTTCTCGACTCCCTGCGAGAAAGCAATCCCAGAGCCATACTATCCAGTATCATCTCAAGTTCTAGTTGTACCGATCGAGATACAACTCCGAGTGTCCATTACCGTAGGACAGGCTATCGATAGATTAGTTCTTCCCTGCAGGGGTGCACCAACTTACCCACCACGCTCGATTAACTCCGGCCGGACACACTTTTCTGGGTCATGCCCGGCCTCGGCCAAACGATACGCCGCAACCCGACCAAATACTTAACAGAGAGGTCAGCACGCCGGACTAACCTATGCCCCCAGGGGTCTTGGGCCATCGCCCCGAACGCTCCTGCACGTTGCGTACACCGCCGGTGAGTAGACCTAGCAACCCCTTAATACAAGCGCGGTTACGTTACCAGTCCAACCCAGCGTGTGCCGCTCAGTTGCTGACGTCTATTAAGCTTCGGCTGAAGTATACGACGCAGAACGCCCATACTATGCCCACGTGATGGTTAGTGCTATCAGGCCAGAGGCCCCTCGGGTCAAATATCCAAACCGTTAGTGTGTTGGGGGTTGTGGTAACGAGCAGAGACTCACGAAAGATGTGACCCCGTCGCCTCGTCTCGAGGACTTGCGGCAAGGGCTAGGAATGCCCGGCCACGCCTCGTTTTCAGCTCTCGGGCACCATCCAGGTCCACCCGATTCCACATCACTCGCAATTAAGCTCGCGCGGGTACCCCGCAGGGCCAACCCGTCTTTAGTATCATGGTTCAGTGTTCAGTCATAGTAACCAAAGTATCCGTGTGTCTGACACCAAGGAAACCCTGAGGAATCACCCTCGATGGAATTCCGTCTGATGTTACCACCAAGGTGAACGAAGGAGGACTCACCCTCGAGGTCCACTCTTAAGCAGTTGCGCGACGTCGTCGTTATCGGGGGTGGTGTAGGAGGAATCACCCTCGCTAACCATGCCCGATTAACTAACCTACAAGGTTATCATCAGAAGTGCTGACGAGGTATCACCCTCGGCACTCGATAGTAACCCAGTAGTGTCGATTAACTAAGGGGAAGTGACATGCGGTGTCGAGACCTGGTCTTCAATCCCGTTGATCGGGTCTTCGGATGATCCAGTGGGGCAGTCGGGATAATGTGGGGTCTCTGCTGGGTCTCTACCCAAACTATACTAAACAGTTTAGGATAAACAGGCAGGTAACAATAGCAGGTTACAATAATCAGGCTATGCAGCAGAAATAGGATAACAGCAGCAGCAGCAACTTCTAATGCAAGCATAAGAGAGAGAAGAGTAGGTGATATCGGAATGCTCAAAAGGGGGGTGCTTGCCTATTTGCTCGGTGGCAAGGGCAAGATCGTCAACTGCGTCATCGGGCTCCTGAGCGGCGTCGGCCTCGTGAGCTACGTCAATGTCGGGGTCTACCGAGAGAGAAGAGGGGGAAGAAACATATAAATGCACGTCAAACGATGCAATACAGGGCATGCTATGCTAAGATGCAGTGCAGGGTTGCCTAAAGATGCATCTAGGTCATTTTAGTTATTATAGGATTTAAGTTGGATTTATTATCCGGTGTTTATGCACTATTCATATACCGGATACGGCCTCGAAGTTGCGGGTTCAACTAAGTAGGGGGTTCCGACATAGAAACAGACGACATAATCAGGTTCGTCTCGTCGTTCTGAGCAACTTTCATGTATAAAGTTTTTCGATTCGAGCTACGGATCATTTTATATGATTTTCTAAAGATTTAGACATTTTCTGAAATTATTTAAATTAACAGAAAAGGAAATATGACGTCAGCCTGATGCCATCATGATGTCAGCAAGTCAACAGACTCGCTGACCTAGTCAAAGTTGAACAGTGGGTCCAGCGGGTCCCACTGGTCAGTGACTCTAGGCTAAAATGGATTAAGTTAGGCTAACAGTGCTTAATTAAAGGGTGGGCCCCACATGTCAGTGTATATACTAACTAACAGATTAGTTTTAAAGCTTAATTAGTTTTAAATATCGCAGGGGCCCACATGTCAGTGGCCGTAGCTGCCACGTCAACGCAGTTGACTTGGTCAACTGGTCAATGGGGCCCCTGGGCCCACGGGTCAGTGACCCAAGGGGATGGCCCAGGTCGGCCACGTTGGCGTCGACCGGCGACTCGCCATCGGCGACCAAAACGACGGCGGCGCGCACTGGAGGGGGTTGGATTTCGCCGTCCGGCGACCAAATCGGACGCCGCGAGTTGCATTCGAACGAGCATCGAGGGCCGCGTCTAGTGGTGACACTAGCTCGGCCAGAAACGGGCTAAAACGACGGCGGCGTGCCCCGCGGTGGTCGCCGGAGTTCGGGCAAACGCGGGGTCGGCGCTAGAGGCTACGGAGAAGGAAACAAATGGCATGAGCGACACCAGAGAGTTGCCCTGAGCTCGCCGGGGAGCTCGGACGAGCTTGGCAGTGGCTACGGCCACGGCCACGATCTCGTCGGCGACGTGGTGTTCGGGGCGCGGCGACTACGGGGGCTACCGGTGTAGAGAAGGACAGGGAAGTGAGGGGAAAGGAAGAGGAGCTCACAGCGCTCCTGCAGATGTGCAAAGCGGTCTCGGGGAAGGCTTGATGGCGGCGGAATCATCGCCGAAGCTCGTCGGGGCCGCTGAAGAAGACGACGGAGTAGGGGGGCGATCCAGTTGTGTTCGACTCCGTCCAGTGGCACGAGAAGGAGCAGCGGACGGCGACGGAGCCTTAGAGCATCACGGCGAGGTGAGGGGTGGCCGGTGGCCGCGGGATCGACGGCGAACGGCGAGATCTGCGCTCGGGAAGAGCCGAATCGAGGGGGGGAGGAGGGGAACAAGCGAGGGAGAGAGGTGAGGAGTGAGCGAGGAGTCCAGTGGGATGGACGGCTTCGGCCTTATCCCCCCAGCGCGTCGGTGCCGTCGCCGTGTCGAGCTGCGGCTGATGCGCGCCGGCGCAGCCATGGAGGGAGTGACAGCGCGAGGGAGAGAGAGTGGGATGGGCCTGTTGGGCCGGTTTCGGGGCATTATGCACTTAGGCCCAGTGCACAGTGCCTCGTTTTACTTTCTTATTTCTATTTTCTGTTTTTCTTTTAACAGAGTTGAATTTGAGATATTTTGAGTATTCAAAAGGATTAGCAGAAATGTGAAACTTGCTCACATAAATACCTTGCAATATCCAGCACTGCCACAAAAAGTTTGGGCATTTTTGGATTCCATTTGAAATTATTCAAAAATGAATAGGGCATTTAAATGATGTTTTGGCTCTGATTTAAATGCTTAAACCCTTCTGTAGTTGATGGTGATGTTATGTTCCTTAATAGCAAATAGTCTTGAATTATTTGCTAAAAGGTGAACATTTTTCCAACAGGATTTGAGTAACTTAATATTTCACTTGAATTTGAATAGATCTCAGAGAAGAAGTTTGACATGAGTTGCTTATCCACTGTGATCAAGAGTTGCAATGATGATGACTTGGCAGGTTTAAGAGGATAGTTACTGTAGTGTGATGCTGAGGATGTTACAGGCCGGACCAATGGTGGGTTGGGGAATTTCCTATTTGACGCACGTTGCGTCAAGCTGTCGAGGTTTCGCATAGCCCTCGCGAGCGAGCGACGCGATATGAGCCGGCCGTTAATGGGTGCTGCGATCCCAGTTTTGGGAACCTTCTAGAGCTTCTAGCCAGTTTTTTCCGGTTTTGGGAACCTTCTAGCAGGTTCCTGAACCGGTTTTTTTCTTGTTCTATTTTTTTTGTTTTCCTTTTTTCCCTTTTTCCTGATTTTTTTCTTTTCTCTCCCTTTTCCCTTTTCTGTTTATTTTTCTTCTGCTTCTATTTCGTTTTTTCTTTCCTTTCATTTTAAATTTTATTTTTCTTTCTTCAGATTTCTTTCGAATTTTTTAAAAATCGTTGTGTTTTTAAATTTTGTTCATAAATCCAAAAAGCTTCCATGATTTTCAAAAAATGTTTGTGCTTTTCAAAAAATATTCAGAATTTCAAAAAGTGTTCCCATTATAAAAAAAAATTAAAAAATGTTGATGTTTCAAAAATTGTTCGCAAATGTCAAAAAATTTCAGGAGTTCAAAAAATGTTCACATTTAAAAAAAAATCCAAATGTTTAACAAATGATCGTGTTTTCAGATTTTGCTCTGGTTTTTTAATTTTGTTCGGTATTTTTTTTGCAAAATGTTCAAAACTTTTTCAAAATTTTGTTTCGAATTTCAAAACATGTTCCAATTTACAAAAATATTCAAAAATTTAGAAAATATTCATGTTTCCATTTTTGAAGGAGTTTCAAAACTTGTTCACGTTTCAAAAATTGTTCGCAAATTCCAAAAAATATTCGTGCTTTCAGATTTTTTTCCAAAAATTGTTAGGAAGGTTATTAAAAAATTATTCTGAACTTCAAAAAATATTCCCGTTTTCAAAAATTGTTTACAAATTTTGAAAAATGTTCATGTTTCCATTTTTTAAGAGTTTTCAAAAAATGTTCCCATTTCAAAAAAAATTCAAAAAATGTTCGTGTTTTCAAATTTTCTTCAGGAGTTTAAAAAAATGTTGGCTTTTCCAAATTTTGTTTTGGAATGATAAAAAATGTTCCCATTTCAAAAAAGTGTTCATGAGTTTCAAAAAATGGTTTCAACATTTAATGATTTGCGCTGCCTTACCAAAATTGCGTTCAAAATTTCAAAAAAAAAAATTGAATCCGCGCTGGGGTTTGGTTCTTAAGAGTTTGTGTTGTCTTAAAATCACCAAAGCTCGATAGCTCAGCTGGTTGTATCGCCTACTCTCTCAGGACGAGATCATTAGTTCGATTCCCACCTCGGATTTGCCGCAGAGCGCGTCACATAAGAGGTCCCGTGGGTTGGAACCGCGACAACTATGTGTCACTGATACGTCTGCAACGTATCTATAATTTTTTTTTATTCCATGCTATTATAGTATCAATCTTGGATGTTTTATATGCAATAATATGCCATTTTATATCATTTTTTGGAACTAACCTATTAACCTAGTGCACAGTGCCAGTTGCTGTTTTCTGCTTGTTTTTGGTTTTTCAGAAAATCAGTACCAAACAAAGTCGAAATGCTACGAAATTTTTTGATGATTTTTTTTTCGTACAAAAGAGACCCTAGAATCTTCGGGAGGAGGCCAGAAGCCTCACGAGAAAGCCACAAGGCAACAGGGCGCGCCCCAAGGGGGGGCGCCAATATGCCTTGTGGGCCCCTCGTTGCTCCTTTTGACGTAATTCCACCTCTATAAATTCTCAAATATTGAGAAACCAACAGAGAGCCCCATGAAATAACTTTTCCGCAGCCGCAACCTTCTGTTCTTAAGCGATCCCATCTGAAGGCCTTTTCCGGCACCCTGCCGGAGGGGGAATACATCACTGAGGGCTTCTGCATCAACCTTGCTGCCCCTCCGATGATGTGTGACTAGTTTACCACAGACATAGCTAGATGACTTCTTCTCTCTTTTTGATCTTCAATACAATATTCTCCTCAATCTCCTTGGGGTTCTATCCGATGTAATCTTCTTCCGCAGTGTGTGTGCTGGGATCCGATGAATTATGGGTTTATGATCAGATTATTCATGAGAAATATTTGAGTCTTTTCTGAATTCTGTTATGCATGATTGTTATATCTTTGTATTTCTATCCGATCTATCCGTTTGATTTGGCTAACTAGATTGATTTATTTTTGCAATGGGAGAGGTGCTTTGTGATGGATTCAATCTTGCGGTGTTCTATATCCCAGTGACAAAGTAGGGGACAAGACACGTATTTGTATTGTTGCCATTAAGGATAAAACAACGGGGTTTATTCATATTGATTGCGTTTACTTTGTCTACATCATATCAACTTGCTTAAGGTGTTACTCTGTTTTCATTAACTTAATACCCTGATGCATGCTGGATAGCGGTCGATGGGTGGAGTAATAGTAGTAGATGCAGGCAGGAGTTGGTCTGCTTGTTTTGGACATGATGCCTATATACATGATCATTGCCTTGAATATCTTCATAACTATGGAAGGGGAGTTTCTGCTCCCGGGCTCATCTGCACCCCCACTAAGAAAAAAAATCTAAACAAATACTAGAAAAATTCAAAAAAATCCTATTTTTTTGTGGTAGATAATTTGATGCGTTAGGTTCACTCCAAATTTCTACTCATTTGGACATCTGAGCAGCTCTCGGGAAAAAGACAAATTCAGGGTCTGTAAAAAAGTTTACTATTCATGCACTGTTTTGATCCGATTTGTCTTTTTTGCTGAGAGCTGCTCAAATGTCCAAATGAGTTGAAATTTGGAGCGGACCTCACGCATCAAATTATCTACCACACAAAAAAATGGATTTTTTGAATTTTTCTAGTATTTGTTTTGAATTTTTTTCTGAGCGGGATCAGATAGCCTGGGCACCGAATTGGATTTCCGCATAACTATGCGCTTTTCTATCAATTGTCCAACAGTAATTTATTCACCCATAGTATGCTATGTGTTCGAGAGAAAAGCCTCTAGTGGAAACTATGGCCCCATGGGTCTACTTTTATCATATATAAAATCCAAAAAATACCTTGCTGCATTTTTATTTCCCTTATTTTATTTTATCTATCTATCACTATCAGAATTAATCCTTGAAAATAACGAGTTTACGGGAATTGACAACCCTCTTGCCCGCGTTGGGTGCAAGTATTTGCTTTTGTGTGTGTAGGTGTTGTTCATGAGGTTCTGCGTGGTTCTCCTACTGGATTGATACCTTGGTTCTCACTGAGGAAAATACTTATCTCTACTGTCCTGCATCACCCCTCCTTTTCAAGAAAATCCCAACGCAGTTTACAAGTAGCAGTCGCCCGTACCGACTCCTAATAGGAATCGCCTACGGGTGACCACTAGCGGCCTGGCCCATTTAATGCAGTAGTCACTGCCGCTAGTAGCGGTCGCTGCAAGTTCGCTCGGTCCGATTTTCATCCTTTTCTTTTTAAAAAAAATTCACGATTTTCTTTGCTTTTTTTTATTTTACTTTGGTTTTCTTTCTTCATTATACTTGATTTTCTTTTCTTCTTTCTTGGTTTCTCCGTTTTCTTCAATTGTTTGCTTCTACTTTTTGTTTATGTATGGTTTTTGTTGGTTTTATTTCTTAATATTATGTCTACTTTTTTATGTATATGATGTACATCTTAGAGCACACGTGAAACATTTTTATGATACACATTGGATATTTTTCAAATACATGATGTATATTTTTTAAAATACATGTTTTAAAACATTCTTTTGAATACATGCTAACATTTTGCAAATACACATTGTACATTTTTTATGACAATAAGCATTTTCTTAAACTATGCAAACATTTTTTATACATTGTAACTCTTTTATTGAAACCTTCACACTACTGGAATCAGAGAATTTGCCATCAGCCAGTTCTTTGCCGTCTGCTAGCGGACGGCACGGAAGGTATTTGTCGTCCGCTTACAAAAAGCAGACGGCAAAGAACAGACTCATGGTAAAGATATAGTTTGCCATCAGTGCATTCTTTGCCGTTTGCGAGCAGACGGCAAAGGGCTTAAAGGCAGACAGCAAAGAGACCAGCTAGGCCCCACTAGACCGTGGAGCTGGCTAGGTCAGATGAACGGGCTAGATGCCGTCCGCTTGCTCTTTACCGTCCGCTTTTTTGCTCTTTGCCGTCTGTTGGCAGACGGCAAAGAGGATGCCTATCTAACGGCCGTAACCCCCCCTCTCTCTTTCTTCCCCCACCTCACCCACCCCACCCGCCGCCCCAGCCCCACCGTTCCCGACGCCGCCCAGCACCACCGCCCGCCCCTGCGCCCGCCCCGCCCCCCGGCCCCTGCGCCCGCGATGCCCCACCGCGGGAGCCAGGCCGCGGCGAGCCCCGCGACGCCCCACCGTCGGAGCCAGGCCGCGACACCGCCCCCCTCCCCGCGGCCCTTCTCCACCACTGCGACATCGCCTTCCACCCTGCGCCGGCCCTCCTCCAAGGTGAGCTTTTTTCTGTTTTTTGTTTTCTGTTTTTTGCTGTTTAGGTTTAGGTTAATTAGTGCTAGGTTTAGGTTAGTGCTAGGTTTAGGTTTAGGTTTAGATAATTAGAAGAAGAAGAAAGATGAAAAAAAGAAGGAAAGAAGAGAAGAAAGAAGAGAAAAGAGAAGAAGAAGAAAAGTAGAGGAGGCGAGGAGGAGGAAGGAGACAGGAGAAGAAGGCTCGCGAGGAAGAGGTAGGAGGAGGAAGAGAGGAGAAGAAGAAGAAGAGAAAGAAGAAGAAGAAGAAGAAGAAGAAAGAAGAAGAAGAAGAAGAAGAAAAAGAAGAAAGAGAAGAGAACGAAAGAAGAAGAGAAGAAAGGAGAAGAAGAAGAAGAAGAAGAAGAAGAGGAGGAGGAGGAGGAGGAGAAGAAAAGAAGAAGAAGAGGAGGAGGAGGAGGAGGAGGAGGAGGAGGAGAAGAAAAGAAGAAGAAGAGGAGAAGTATAGGAAGAAGAAGAAGAAAAAGAGGAGAAGAGGAGAAGAAGAGGAAAAACAGAAGATGGTCTGAAGAAGAAGAAAAAGAGGAGAAGAAGAAGGAATAGAGGAGAATAGAAAAAAATAGAAAAGTAGTTATATATATATATATAGATTTTTTATCGGGATTGAATATTCGTGTTGATCGAGTGGATTTAAATGTGCAGTTGTTTCGTCGCTATGAGGGTCTGGTGTTCGACGACCTCCCCGTGTGTTTGACGAGCTCCCCTGCGTTCGTGGGTGAGCACAAATAACATCTCCTCCTCCCCCATTAATTTGCTCTGATCCGGTCTCGTGCCGATGAAACTTGCTAGCTATAGGTGTCTTCAATCATCAGTATGCGTGACCAGTATGCGTCTCCCGTTCGAAAGGGCAGCATCTATAAATATGCATGTCTTTGCATATTTATAACCGCCATCCTTTCGAATTGTCCACGTTATCCATGGACAGCCCAAGTATGTGTAGATTGGGTTCGTTTTCCCATGCTCTGCTCCGGATCCGATGCAGAATTTCGTCAGTGCCTCCCTATTGTTCTCCGGGTACACATCCTCTCTGTTTATTGCCGAGACGTGTATCAGGAGAACAGTGGGGAGGTGCTGCCAAAATTTTGCATCGGATCCGGAGCAGAGCATGGGAAAACGAACCCAATCTACACATACTCGGGTGGGATTAGCATCTATCTTTACCTATTAGCGTGTAGGTTGCATGGACGTAATAAAAATTGACAAACTTCATTAACTGATGAATATATATGATGAATTATATATATACTTCTTGGGTGTTTAGTAGGTAGGCAAGATGAGTGATCGTGCGTGGATGTACACCGGTCACACTAGTCAGGAAGACATGAGCAATGAATGGTTAACAAAAACCAAGGGGTTTGTGAAAGCCGCATTTGCAAATGGCCAGAGAAAAACCTGGTGCCCCTGTGTTAGGTGCGAGAACTTTTCTCAGAGGAAAGAGGATGAAATGGGTAAACACCTGCAGAAGTGGGGTTTTACGCCCGATTATACGGTGTGGACATTTCATGGAGAGTCTGCCCAACGTACCAGAGTTGAGGTGGTTTGTTGTCGCACCGACGAGAATGGTACCGGGATCGAAGACATGGTGCAAGACTTTGATGATGCTTGGGATTCGGATGATGAGATGGAGGAATCTGCAAAGGCCTTCAATGAAATGTTGGAGTCTTCAAAACATCCTCTCCACGAGCACACTGAGCTTTGTCAGCTGGATGCCATCACACAAGTAATGGCTCTGAAGGCTCAATTCAACTTGGGCAGAGAATGCTACGACGCGATGATGACACTATTTGGACGCTTTCTACCCAAAGGCCATGTAATGCCTGCAAACCTGTACCAGTCGGACAAAATCCTCCGTGCACTTAAGATACCCTATGAGAAGATAGATGCCTGTGAGAAGGGATGTGCCTTATTTAGGCTTGAGTATGCGGACTTGAACTATTGTCCCATTTGCAACTCTTCCAGGTATGTTGTGGTAGACAACGGTGTGGGTGAGAAGAGGCAGACCAAAATCCCCGTTAATGTTCTTCGGTATCTGCCAATCGTACCAAGACTTCAACGTCTTTTCATGGTCGAAGAGACAACCAGACAGATGACATGGCACAAAATGGGCAAAAGAACCGAACTAGATGCAGATGGGAATCAGATGATGGTACACACATCGGATGGTTCTGTGTGGAAGCACTTCGATGCATTACATGAGCAAAAAGCGGCAGATCCAAGGCATCCTTGAGTCTGCATCGGCATGGATGGGTTCAATCCGTTTGGTATGACGGCAACCCAATACAGTTGTTGGCCTGTATTTGTCATTCCACTCAATCTCCCCCCCGGACAGATTATGCAAAGAAAGAACATTTTCCTAACGTTGATAATTCTAGGGCCCAACTATCCGAGGAAGAATATGAATGTGTACATGCAGCCGCTTAAGGACGAATTGCAAGAAGCTTGGGATAATAGGTTCAAGACATACGACGCCGCTAGCAAACGAAACTTCATAATGCGTGTCTGGTACATGTACTCGATGCATGACTTGCCGGCGCATGCGCTATTCGTTGGCTGGTGTATGCATGGAAGGCTCCCGTGCCCCACATGCAAGGCAGCTCTTCAGTTTCATTGGCTGCAGGCGGGTCGCAAGTATTCTTGCTTCGACTTGCATAGACAGTTCCTGGATCCTCGCCATAAGTTCAGAAAAGACAAGAAGAACTTCACCAAAGGTAGAGTTGTCAAAAACTCTGCACCACCTGCGTTTACTGGCCAACAGATCCTGGATCAGTTAAAAACTCTAAAGCCTGATCCAGAGCATCCAGTGTATTTCAAGGGGTATAATTCGGAACACACCTGGACTCACAAGACATGCTTGTGGGATCTGCCTTACTTCAAAGACCTCCTTCTTCCACACAACATCGACATGATGCACACTGAAAAGAATATCGGCGAGGCCCTTTTTGGTACATTGTTCGGCATAGATGGGAAGTCAAAGGATAATACTAAGGCTAGAGTCGATCTGCAGACTCTATGTGATAGACCATTACAAAACATGAGACAACCGAAAGGAAAGCAGAACTGGACGAAGCCAAAGGCCTGGTTCAATCTTGGAAGGCCAGCTATGAGGGAAATTATCTTGTGGGTGAAAATGCAGTTGATGTTCCCCGATGGGTATGCAGCGAATCTAAAGAGGGGAGCGAGTCTTGAAAAATTGAAAATATTTGGTCTCAAGAGTCATGATTGGCACATATGGCTTGAGCGGGTAATGCCGGTGATGTTGCGTGGCTTTATCCCTGAGGATGAATGGCTAGTACTTGCAGAGCTGAGCTATTTCTTCCATGTTCTTTGTGCGAAAGAACAAACGCCTGCCGTGATAGATGACATGGAAAAGTTGGCGCCGGAGTTGCTCTGCAAGTTAGAGAAAATCTTTCCACCGGGCTTCTTTAATCCAATGCAGCATTTGATTTTACATCTCCCGACCGAGGCAAGATTGAGGGGGGGCGTGCAAAATCGTTGGTGCTATGCAATTGAGAGGATGCAGAAGATGCTTCGAGCAAAATGTAAAAATAAACGTAGAATTGAAGCATCGATGGCCGAGGCATTCATTACTGAGGAGGCGGCAAACTTCGTGACAGCACACTACGAAGCCAAAAATCGTCATTTGCATAATCCGAAGCCTCAGTACAATGCTGGCGACCCTAAAAAAGGTGGATCCAACCTCAGCCTATTCAAAGGGAAGCTCGCACCAGCCGGTGCTTCGAAACCAATACCGTTGGATGTCGAAGAATGGCGGACCATTTCGTTGTATATCTTCAACAACCTAACAGAAGTGCGGCCGTACATCGAGTAAGTTCTCGGTACATTGTTTCGCAACTTCTAATTCCTTTGAACTGCTCTTATTCCCGGATATTTGATACAGTCGATACGTCGCCAAATTCTCGGATGGAGTGGTGATCCAAAAGGATTCCATCAAAGAGTATGAGCTTCTGGCAAAGCATGGAGGCGGCTATCCCGATTTCATCTCTTGGTTCAAACAAACGGTAATTACCATTAATAGACCATTTCATTTCTTGGTCTAATTTGCAGCTAATGCAACAATCCTTTCGTATTAAACTTTTGTAGGCTAATTCAGAGTCTATGGACGCCGAATTGAGACAAGCCGCTAATGGTTTTGACTATAAGGTCCGTTCATTTGAGAAATACGACATCAACGGGTATCGCTTTCATACCTTTGGCAAAGAGCTATCTATGGCCGACCAAAAATCTACAAATTGTGGTGTCTCTGCTATCGGCGAAGGAGGTACCAAGTATTATGGAAGAGTTGAAGCAATTTATGAACTTCTATTCTATGGTGAAACCCCACCGAACGTCGTAGTCTTCAAATGTTATTGGTTCCAGCCGAAGGAGACTAGAAGGACTCATGAACATATAGGGCAAGTCGAAATCAAACAAAGCACCCATTTAGATGTTCCCGATGTCTATATTGCGGCTCAACAGGCGACCCAAGTTTTCTATCTACCGTGGGCCTACCAAACTAATGCAAATCTGAATGGTTGGGATGTCGTTTATGAAGTGCCACCATGTGTTAGATCACCTCCCCCCAATGAAGAGGATTATGAACCGCACATTAACTCAGACACATATGAAGGATAATTCTTCCAAGAAACACGTCTTTCCAAAAAATGTTTCAAGAACCACTCTACTTCACCCCAGAACATGGAAGTAGACAGCGACAGTGAATCCGACTTCACCCCTGAGCCGGAACAAGAAGAGGTTACTGCTGCGGATGACCTGTCAATGCTTGACCAATTACAGAAAGGCCTTCCACATGTTGATGCCGCTGAACCCGATGAGCACGTCATTCATGACAACACGCGTGATAGTGATGATGATGATGCATCTATTGATCCCGAAGCATATATAGACGATCCAGACTATTAGTTTGTATGCATCCCAACTTAAATTATGTACATATTATTATTCATGTCATGTATTCAATTTTTTTATGCTGTACTAATTTCGTTTACTCTTTGTCATGGCAGGTGTTGAAAGATGGTGGGCGCGGGCCCAGAGCGCTCCGCGGGTACTTCGTCGGCGGCCCGCGGGAGGGGTACTTCCATTCCACCCGTACCTCTCCGGAGAGCATTGTTAGACAGTTTGGGGACACCGGTGGGCGCTTCTTCGTCAGTGTCGTTGCCTACCGGGAGAGGAGGTTGGGGAGGGAAGAAAAGAGGAGGTAGATCAGGATGTGGCCGCAGGAGAGGTAGGCAGGCTGCTATGCCTTCCTCGCCGCCACCCCCAGCTGATTCACCCGAGCACATGACTCCTAGGGTGGACCCGTCTGAGGTGGAGGCTACGGGGACTCTGGACCACGAGCCTTGGGTCGACGGGCCTTCGGCCCATGAGACTCTGGTCCCAGAGGCTTTGGCCCATGAGACTTCGGGCCACGAGACTTCGGACCAGGCTACGTCCCAGGAGACGTCCGGATGGGGTACCTGGCCGGATCCGCCTGAGGGGCCAAGTGGCCATGCTGATGGTGGCGGGGATGAGTGTACTGATAGTGAGGGCGAGGTGGTTGAGGGGGCCGCCGTGTACCAGCGTGGTGGTACACGACTCCCGCCCCTGCCGGCGACCCGCGAGCAGAGGCCGGTGATTAGGCCTGATGGGGAGAAGTAAGTGCATTTACTATTTTTGTACATTTTGCCTTCACGTTTCTTCAAATATCTAATGTGTTGGCCTTGTCATACTGCAGGGGTTGGGTACACGCCAGTGACGTCCGCAGGCCCAACACCGTCCTTGGTGTGCTTTGCCGATAAAATTTCTTGGGGTTTGTCACGTTGCCTAGTGAGGGTCAGCTTCCAGAGCTAGGATTGAGCTGGGAGCACTACTTGGCTGCCACGGCCCCGCCGGAGGAGATGATCGATGGTGTCTTGTGCCACACGAGGGCCGAGATGGTGATTGATGTTGGCTTCAACTACGTCGGTATTTCCACAAAGAGGAAGGGATGATGCAGCACATCAACGGTAGGTATTTCCCTCAGTGATGAGACCAAGGTTATCAAACCAGTAGGAGAACCAAGCAACACTACGTAAACAGCACCTGCACACAAAGAACAAATACTTGCAACCCGACGTGTTAAAGGGGTTGTCAATCCCTTTCGGGTAACGGCGCCAGAAATTGGCAAACGGACATGAGATAAATTGTAGTAGGTTGGATAAATAGATCGCGAATAAAATAAAGTGAAGCAAAATATTTTTCGGTTTTTGGAAATATAGATCTGAAAATAAAAGTGGCAAATAAATAAAAAGGCAAATAGCAAAATAGATCTGAAAATATATGATGAGAAAATAGACCCGGGGCCCGTAGATTTCACTAGTGGCTTCTCTTGAGAAAAATAGCATACGGTGGGTAAACAAATTACTGTTGGGCAATTGATAGAACTTCAAATAATTATGACGATATCCAGGCAATGATCATTATATAGGCATCACGTCCAAGATTAGTAGACCGACTCCTGCCTGCATCTACTACTATTACTCCACACATCGACCGCTATCCACCATGCATCTAGTGTATTAAGTTCATGGAGAAACGGAGTAATGCAATAAGAATGATGACATGATGTAGACAAGATCTATTTATGTAGAAATAGACCCCATCTTGTTATCCTTAATAGCAATGATACATACGTGTCGGTTCCCCTTCTGTCACTGGGATCAAGCACCGTAAGATCGAACCCATCACAAAGCACCTCTTCCCATGGCAAGAAAAATCGATCTAGTTGGCCTAACTAAACCAAAGATTCAAAGAAGAAATATGAGGCTATAAGCAATCATGCATATAATAGATCAAAAGACTCAAATAACTTTCATGGATAAAAACATAGATCTGATCATAAACTCAAAGTTCATCGGATCCCAACAAACACACCTCAAAAAAGAGTTACATCAAATAGATCTCCAAGAGACCATTGTATTGAGAATCAAAAGAGAGAGAGGAAGCCATCTAGCTACTGCCTACAGACCCGTAGGTCTACAATGAACTACTCACGCATCATCGGAGAGTCACCAATGAGGATGATGAACCCCTCTGTGATGGTGTCTAGATTGGATATGTGGTTTCTGGAACTTGCGGCGGCTGGAATTGATTTTCGTCGACTCCCCTAGGGTTTCTGGAATATTGGGGTATTTATAGAGTAAAGAGGCGGTGCGGGAGGAGGCCGAGGTGGGCACAACCCACCTGGGCGCGCCTGGGCCCCCAGGCGCGCCCTGGTGGGTTGTGCTCCCCTCGGAGCCTCCCTCAAGTACTTTCTTGGCCCAACTTGTGTCTTCTGGTCCAGAAAAAATCACCAAAAAGTTTCGCTGCGTTTAGACTCCGTTTGGTATTGATTTCCTGCGAAGTAAAAAACAAGCAAAAAACAGCAACTGGCACTGGGCACTATGTCAATAGGTTAGTCCCAAAAAATGGTATAAAGTTGCTATAAAATGATTGTAAAACATCCAAGAATGATAATATAACAGCATGGAACAATCAAAAATTATAGATACGTTGGACTCATATGGCAAAACTAGTTTAAGGATTTTGGATGCACAAGTAGTGATCATGCTTAGTGCAAATGAAGGCTAGCAAAAGATTGAGAAGCATCCAACCAAGAAACGAAAAATCTCATAAGCGAGCATTAAGCATAACTAACACCGAATAATGCACCACAAGTAGGATGTAATTTCATTGCATAACTATTGACTTTCGTGCTTGCATAGGGAATCACAAACCTTAACACCAATATTCTTAATAAAGCATAATTACTCATCAATATGACTCACATATTATATCAACATATCGCAAACTATTACAAGGAATCAAGTTTATTTTGTCCAATGATCTTCATGAAAGTTTTTATTATATCCCTCTTGAATATCTATCACTTTGGGACTAATTTCATTTGTTGCTTCTGATAGCTCAAACAAATCTAAGTGAAGAACATGAGCATAAAATTTTCTTCTCTCAAAATAATTTAAGTGAAGCAAGAGAGAATTTCTAAAAAAATCTAACTCTCAAATAAATCTAAGTGAAGCATGAGAGCATTTCTTCAAAAATACTAAAGCACACCGTGATCAAAAAGATATAAGTGAAGCACTAGAGCAATTCCATAGCTCATAAAGATTTAAGTGAAGCATCGAGAGCAATTCTAACAAGTCATAGCATAATTTTGGCTCTCCCAAATAGGTGTGTCCAGCAAGGATTCATGACTAAAAATAAAAAGCAAAACAAGCAAAGACTCATATCATACAAGACGCTCCAAGCAAAACTCATGATATGTGACGAATAAAAATATAGCTCCAAGTAAAATACCGATGGTCGTTAGAAGAAAGAGGGGATGCCACTCGGGCATCCCCAAGCTTAGTTGCTTGCTTCTCTTTGGATAATGGCTTGGGGTGCCATGGGGCATCCCCAATATTAGGCTCTTCTTACTCCTTATTCCTTCATCCATCGTAATCTCACCCAAAACTTGAAAACTTCAATCACACAAAACTTAAACAAACCTTCGTGAGATCCGTTAGTATAAGAAAACCAATCTTTACTTTAAGTACTGTAGAAAATCCATTCAAATTTTGTTCTTGCATTATATCTACTGTATTCTAACTTTACCATGGCTCATACCCCCCGATAAAAGCCATAGATTCATCAAAATAAGCACACAATGCAAAGAAAACAGAATCTGTCAAAAACAGAACAGTCTGTAAATATGCGAATTTATCTCATACTTATGTAACTCCAAAATTATGAAAAATTAGGAAAACAGAGTAAATTTGTATATAAATCATGTGTAAAAACTTCAGAATTTTTCGTCGCTTCTGTGAATTTTAAAAATTGTTTTACTGGATGCAAAAGTTTCTGTTTTCCAACAAGATCAAATCAACTATCACCAAAGCTATCCCAAAGGCTTTACTTTGCACAAACACTAATTAAAACACAAAAAACACAATCATAACAGTAGCATAATTGTGCAAACACTCAAGAATAGAAAGAAAAAGACAAAAAAAATATTCATTGGGTTGCCTCCCAACAAGCGCTATCGTTTTATGCCCCTAGCTAGGCATAATGCATAGATCTAAGTGTTATCTTTTTTAATCTCATTTTCCTTAGAGGTGTTTTTGTCAGAAGGTTTTGCAAAAACAACATAAAACACCTTATCCATAGAGACTTTAGCATTATCAAGTTGCTTATCGTCATATCCCCCTTGATTTCCGGCAACAATCCAAGAATAGTGCTGATTAACATCATTGAAAACTTGTTGGATTATATCTAAAACGGGGACGTCCTTTTTAAGGTTCTCATCAAATATTTGATTATCCCCAAGCAAATTTCTTAGCACATAATCACTATTATAAAGAATTTCATCTATCACGGTTTTTTCATGATTCATACCATAAAAATCAAAGATTTCCCTAGCTTCCCGTATTATGTAGTCAAATTCATTCATAAGAACAAGAGTGGCCAACTTTTTAGCCTTAGGATTCTTTATGACGGGTAGCTCATAAAACATTCTTTGCAAGGTAGGATGAGTATGAATAAATTTATTTTCAAGTTTCAGAACTAGTGCTGAGATAGCTTCCGCATAAGATTTAGTCCTTTTTAGTATAGGAACATCATCAAGACTTAAATTTCCAACACAATTGAAAAATTCTTGGATACGTTCTTTTCCTATAACATTCCCTTGCCCCAAAACAAAAGATTTAGCATCCAGATTGCCAGATCGTCCAATTTTAGGAGTTAGGCCATCATCTGTTTCTGCCACACCAAAGTCACTCATCATGACAAGTTCAAGCAATTAAGAGATCTGACGAGAAAACGGCGAGCGAGAAAGAGGGCGAATAAAACTGCAAATTTTTGTGAAGTGGGGGAGAGGAAAACGAGAGGCAAATGGAAAATAATGTAAATTGCAAGGAGATGAGATTTGTGATTAGGAACCTGGTAGATCTTGATGATGTCTCCCCGGCAACGGCGCCAGAAATTCCTTTTGATGTTTGCTTGAACTACATCGGTATTTCCCCAAAGAGGAAGGGATGATGCAGCACAGCAACGGTAGGTATTTCCCTCAGTGATGAAACCAAGGTTATCGAACCAAAAGAAGAACCAAGCAACACTACGTAAACAACACCTGCACACAAAGAACAAATACTTGCAACCCGACGTGTTAAAGGGGTTGTCAATCCCTTTCGGGTAACGGCGCCAGAAGTTGGCAAACGGACGTGAGATAAATTATAGTAGGTTGGATAAATAGATCGCGAATAAAATAAAGTGAAGCAAAATATTTTTGGGTTTTTGGAAATATAGATCTAAAAATAAAAGTGGCAAATAAATAAAAAGGAAAATAGCAAAATAGATCTGAAAATATGTGATGCGAAAATAGACCCGGGGGCCGTAGATTTCACTAGTGGCTTCTCTCGAGAAAAGTAGCATACGGTGGGTAAACAAATTACTGTTGGGCAATTGATAGAACTTCAAATAATTATGATGATATCCAGGCAATGATCATTATATAGGCATCACGTCCAAGATTAGTAGACCGACTCCTACCTGCATCTACTACTATTACTCCACACATCGACCGCTATCCAGCATGCATCTAGTGTATTAAGTTCATGGAGAAATGGAGTAATGCAATAAGAATGATGACATGATGTAGACAAGATCTATTTATGTAGAAATAGACCCCATCTTGTTATCCTTAATAGCAACGATACATATGTGTCGGTTCCCCTTCTGTCACTGGGATCAAACACCGTAAGATCGAACCCATCACAAAGCACCTCTTCCCATGGCAAGAAAAATCGATCTAGTTGGCCTAACTAAACCAAAGATTCGAGGAAGAAATACGAGGCTATAAGCAATCATGCATATAAGAGATCAAAATACTCAAATAACTTTCATGGATAAAAACATAGATCTGATCATAAACTCAAAGTTCATCGGATCCCAACAAACACACCGCAAAAAAGAGTTACATCAAATAGATCTCCAAGAGACCATTGTATTGAGAATCAAAAGAGAGAGAGGAAGCCATCTAGCTACTGCCTACGGACCCGTAGGTCTACAATGAACTACTCACGCATCATCGGAGAGGCACCAATGAGGATGATGAACCCCTCCGTGATGGTGTCTAGATTGGATCTGTGGTTTCTGGAACTTGCGGCGGCTGGAATTGATTTTCGTCGACTCCCCTAGGGTTTCTGGAATATTGGGATATTTATAGAGCAAACAGGCGGTGCGGGAGGTGGCCGAGGTGGGCACAACCCACCTGGGCGCGCTTGGGCCCCCAGGCACGCCCTGGTGGGTTGTGCTCCCCTCGGAGCCCCCCTCAGGTACTTTCTTGGCCCAACTTGTGCTTCTGGTCCAGAAAAAATCACCAAAAAGTTTCGCTGCGTTTGGACTCCGTTTGGTATTGATTTCCTGCGAAGTAAAAAACAAGCAAAAAACAGCAACTGGCACTGGGCACTATGTTAATATGTTAGTCCCAAAAAATGATATAAAGTTGCTATAAAATGATTGTAAAACATCCAAGAATGATAATATAACAGCATGGAACAATCAAAAATTCTATTGATCCAGAGCTGGTGATGATATCTGGTGGCGGGAGGCCCCATGGCTCATTAGCCATTGGAGATGGACTGATACGTTGTCCTCTCACTCTCCCGGAGATCAAGGCGCGCCAAACGAGCTCCTGTCCTGAGATAAGGACTCGTCCACGGCCAGTCGATCTCGCCATCGAGGTTAGTTATACGGACTCAGATTTCTTTCCTCCATTACATTGTGTGTGTGGCCATCGATGATTACAATGCTAACGAGGAGTGGTGTTGTAGGCTGCTCTTCAGAAAGAGAGAGCGACAACCCAGGCGCTTCTAGAGGAGAGGGACCGGGTGGCGGCGGAGAAGGAACTGCTGGCGGAGGAGAAGACGGCTAGGTTGTTGGAGGAGGAGAGGGCACGAAATGACGCGGCTCACCGGGCCATGTACGAGCTCCTCGTGGTAAGTTTCTTTTGCATATTAGCCAAATCATGCACGTAATGTTCGTTTCATTACTAACTAATATGACTGACTCGTCAAAACCAAATGTGCAGTCTATGTGCGAGAAGACCGGTCAGACCCCTCCGCCGATGCCAGTCATTACTAGAGCGGGAACGGTGAGTTTCATTTGAATGGTCATTATTTACTAGTCTTAACATTTGAGTGTCATCATGCTAACGAGACTTTGCAAATGATCTTTGGTGCAGCATAACTCCGGAGCCGCATCGCACAACCCTTCTCCAGGTGATACCGGCTCGAGGAACCCCGGTGCTTGACCTCCGGTAAGTTTTCTCTAGTGTTTTGCTTAACAAATGCATACTTAGCTTCGTACATGCTTGTTAGCCCTATTATGCCACATACTTAGATTATTTTTCCCAAAAAAAGACATACTTAGCTAATTATCCTCCAAAATGACATAATTAGCTCATTTAGTTCATTTATGACATAATTAGCTTATTCATTTCAAAAATGACATAATAACCTTGGTTAGCTCATAAATGTCATATACTTAGCTTATTTTCCCCCAAAATGACATAATTACCTAAGTTAGCTCTAAAATGACCTATACTTACCTAAGTTAAAAAAAAAAGTCTTTTTTTTCCAAAAAACATTGGCATAATTACCTAGTTGCACAAAAATGACCTATACTTACCTTATTTCCTCCAAATTGACATAATAACTTAGTTAGCTCAAAAATGGCATAATTACCTAAGTTAGCTCTAAAATGACACAAATAGGAATAGAGAGAAGAAAAAAAGGAAGAGGAAAAAAGAAGAATAAAGAATAAGAGAGAAGAAAAGAAAGAATAAAGAAAATGAAGGAAAAGGAAAAGGATAAAAAGATAGAAGGAACAAGAAAGATGAGAAAAGGAGGAAGAAAAAGAAGAAAATATATTCTTATTCTTCCTTTTCTCTTCTTTTTTTCTCCATCTTCTACTCCTTTTTCTTATTCTTCTTCTTCTTTCTTTCTTTCTTCTTTCTTTCTTCTTCTTCTTCTACTTCTTCTTCTTCTCTTCTTCTTCTTCTATCGTCTTTCTAATTCCTTCTTCTTCTAGTCTTCTTCTTCTTCTTCTTCTAGTCTTGTTCTTCTTCTTCTTCTAACTTTCTTACTCCCATTTTTGCAGGTTTGATTCACTTCATGGAAGCAGGCATTGATGGACTGCTAGTGTTTAGTTTTTGTTTTGATTTGTATTGATGAACAATGTGAAACTATGTATGTATATATGGATGAACTCCGTGAAACTATGTATGTATTGGATCTTTTAATACCCTATGTGTTCTCTTGCATTCGATGGACTGCTAGATGTTGGATACATGGGCTATGCTTGAGGTTGAAACTATATATATCATATATGTCTTTTGAAAATGCAGGGATATAACAGAAAATAGACAAAATAGTAACAATACAGGCACTTTGCCGGCTGCCAGCTGACGGCAAAGGCCTTTGCCGTCGGTAGGCAGACGGCAAAGGTGCCACGTGGCAGCAACCTGTTCAACCTGGGAGCATCAGGTCTGACCATTTGGTCATTCTGCCGTCTGCCAGCAGACGGCAAAGACCAGCCTAGCAGACGGCAAAGACTACACAGAAGTGACGGTTAGCCAAGAGTCTGCTGACGTCATAGGGCTGACGGCAAAGTTTGCCGTCCACCGGCAGACGGCAAAGTCTGCCGTTAGCCACCTAACGGGGCTAACCGCTATTCTTTGCCGTCCATGATCTTTGCCGTCAGCTTGGCCAGGAAAGCGGACGGCAAACTTCTTTGCCGTCAGCTATTTTTACGCAGACGGCAAATAAAGTCATTACCGTGACTTTCAGTGCCGGAAGTGTTTGCCGTCCGTGGCAGACAGCAAAGACGTTTGCCGTCGGTGGCCTGGTCCTTTGCCGTCTGCTATGGCAGACGGCAAATTAGCTGATTCCTGTAGTGTCACGGACCTTTATTTTGAAACATGTGATAATTTTGTTAAAATGTCATGTAGATATTTTTAATGGAAATAAATAACTTTTTACCCTGAGTGAATTGTTTTTACATTATACTCCCTTCGTCCAGAATTCCTTGTCGAGGAACTAGATGTATCTAGATATATTTTAGTTCTAGATACATACATTTCTGCCACAAGTAATTGGGGTGGAGGGGGAATATAACAATTTTTCTAAATGTCATGAACATTTTTTGAAACACGGGAATATTTCTAGATACTTACATTTCTGACACATTGTGATTTGATCACAGGGATGCCGGAACACGGGAACAAGAAAAGAGAACAAAACCAGTAACGAGGTAACTGGCATTGTGGACAAGTGTTGATCCACAGGGATGCCGATGATTCTCACCTCGGGTATTTGTAACATATCGCGAAGCAACAGGAATAGCACACGGCAACTGGAGGTTCACTCGAATATTCATTCGTGTGGGTATAGTGGTCAATATGGGTGTCCACGGCTCCGATGTTGATCATTGATCGGAAAGAGTTCCGGTCATGTCTATACTTCACCGAACCTATAGGGTCACACGCTTAATGGTCATCTATCTACTTAATACTAGACAGGGAGTCTGAGAGAAAGTCACCTGAAAAGTTTTGGAGACAGCAGAAAAGTTCCGGAGAGAGAGCACCGGAATAGTTTCGGTAAAACTGAAAAGTTGTTTTAGGGTATACCATTAAGTCAAAATGGTTTCAGCACACGCCTGGAAATTCTTGGAGGGTGCCAGAATTGGTCTGGGAACTTCTGAGATTTTTCGGATAAAAAAACCGGAAATGTTCCGGAGCTGCCGGAACCGCTTTGTTTGCTTTTCGCAGATGAAAATCACTAATTCGGAATTGTTTCAGAACGCGTCCAAAATCATTTGTGTGGGTACTGGAATTATTCTAAGACCCACGGAAATATTTTCGGATTAAACGGTCGCGGAAAAATGTTTTCATGAATAGTGAAAGTGCTTTTTGGGTGTCTTCTTGGAGAAGCTACCTTGAGGGACTTTTGGTATTTTTCCCCTTAGCTTCTTGGAGAAGCTACCCTTGGGCTTGGCCTATAAATAGGGGTGGAGGGGGCTGCCTAAAGACACACTCTTTCTCAACATACACAAGCCATGCATGATCTGGCCTTCTTCTCTCCCTCCCCGCGAAATAGTTTCGTAGAGCCGAAAGGCTGTCTGGGTTCCGGTGGGAACTAGTTCTAGACGGCGAAGCCCTGCCGGATAGATGACACCGTATGTGTGCAACCCCGTAGAGAGGTCGTAGGTTCGATCTTTTTGCCCGAGGGGCTGTTCGAGGGTCCTCCCGAAGGGCTGTCCGAGTTTCGGGGGTCCTCCCGAAGGGCTGTCCGGGAGGCCTCCCGGAGGGCTGTCAAAGGATCCGTCCGATGGGACTATCCGAAGGACTGCCCAGAGGCCTCCCGGAGGGCTGTCCGAGGATCTGTCTGGTGGGACTATCCGAAGGACTGTCTAGAGGCCTCCCGGAGGGCTGTCCGAGGATCCGTCCGGTGGGACTATCCGAGGGACTGTCCCGAGGCCTCCTGAAGGGCTACACGGAGATCCGTCCAGTGAGCTGATGAGGGAGTACATCCTCGTGGTTGGGAGGTTGTAAAATCCTAGCTGCGGGGATCTGCACCACCGATCGTCATCGACTCTACTTCCACTGCGCTACGAGTCGGTAACGAAAAGATCAAACCTTGTATGCAGTCTCCATAGTGGTCTTGGGCTGGTGCGTAGGTCGGAAATTTTTTGTTTTTTGCTGTGTTCCCCTACGGTGGCATCAAGAGCCGTGCTATGCATAGATGTAGGTTACGATCTAGAATACATAGAGATGTATGGGTATTGCACAATATAATTTGTAGTAGATGAGTTCTATTACTGAAAATTATTTGTGCGGGTAGCAGATGAAATCTGTTACCCGATGTTCTTGTTGCTTCCCTAGAGTTTGCATATTTCTGATCTTGATAACAGCATGGTGGAGTTTCAAAGTTCTGGCAATCCGCGATCCTGATTGATCAACGAAGTGCTAACAGTTCATTGAATTCCACCATATAGTTAGAGAGAAAGATGAAATTTCGCGGACGAAAGGGCAATGCAGATATGATCTGCACGGGGGTCATGCATATGACGAAGTTCAGTATGGGGCTCGAGATTTTATTATCTCGTGTTTCATACACCCCGTAAAGTTAATCTAGCGACTTGAATAATCATACTTGATGATGGACATTGGTAGCTGCGGTTTGTTCGAAACCTTAGAAGCCACGTAAAATGAAATTTTGCATAAACCGATTAGAGGCGTCTAACTTGGTTTTGCAGGATGGTTTGCATGTGCATATGATGTGGTATAACAGTGCTCATATTAATTTGATTATGTATGAGATGACTATATGATGTAAATTAACATGACCTGCGTGTCATGATTCGGCATGATGGCTGGAGCCATATGATTGTCACTTTAATGACCTGCGTGTCAACCTTTTGTAATGCACTTATTTTATTAGCTATAGAGATAGCAATTTTATCTGGTGCATCGACAAGGTGGTGGCAAACTTCGCGAAGGTGAACACCGACGTGAATGCCGAAGATGAAGAAATTAAAGACTTCTCCGTCAGAAAGGGCTATACCATATCATGCTATTATGAATTGCCTTAGATGTTTATCCCTTTTGTTGCACCCTTCTTGATTGGGCGGTAGTCGCTTTTATTAGGGTGATCTCTCACTTAAAATATCAAGTAGTTACTGTTCTCCCAAGTGTAGCACCGTCATGGCACCTATCTCTTCGGGGCATCACATGATCTTCATGGGTGCGAACGATTAGAGAAGTGTGAGGCGGGTGAGTTGAGACCTTGCAGCGAGATCACTTGGTTGTCTTGATGTTCAGGCAGGACAATCCTGAGCTCGGAGCACACGCATCAAAAGATGAACAAGAATCACATAGAGATGTGATCGGCAAGTTTACCTACCGATTGAAGTTCGCGCCATTTGAGTTCATCTCGAACCGTGGCGTTGAATTGAAATGCGGGTCTTGAATCACTCATAATCAATTTTGAGAGATGTTGATTTGAGTGGGAGCGCATTGTAGAATTAACTTGCTTAACTCTCAGTGCAATTAGTTATGAACTTTGTCTAAGTGAAATTTGCATAATAGTTGTTGAATAATGGCTCGCGTTTCCACCTTCCCTATTAAAATTGAATAGTTGTTAAATATCTGCTTAAAACTTTACGGTTGGTAACGTAATGTGAGGATTATCTTCAAAAGTGCCGAGAAGGATTTTGTCCTATCGCATGCTTTTGGTATTCTCCCGCTAATGCTATGGATAATGTGACTCTCGTCCTTCGATCCAAAAGCTAGAATTCCGTTACGGTCAAGTGCAATATCTTTGCTTCCATGAGACCCGGACTTCAAAAGTTTGGGATAGCTATGTGATATTCATGGAACTGAAAATCATTTTCAGACACAAACAAAGGCTAAAAGATATGGGATATCCAAAGCAATGTTTGTTTTGCAAACTGTTAGTAAAAGTGTTTACTATGCGTTTGACTAATAACAGAGGGATCCAGAAGAACGCCTATCATATGATGAAGGTGAATAAAACAACAACTTAAAGAAAAAAGAAATGTCCAAAGGGTGTTAGTTTGACTTACACACCTAGGAAGTCCGGGGCTAATGCCACTCTTAAAGTTGGGTGCTTCTTCTGAGAGTAGGAGAAATACTAAAAGTTAAACTGTTAGAAGTATAAAGGCAAAAAGAGTGAAGACTGGAATATCCAGCTCATGTATGAATGTCATACGAGTTATAGATGTATGGAAGGCTGGTCAAAGAAATAGTTCTTGGGAATTATGATTAAACATGTTAATCACTAATTCTTGGGTATTGTGAGTTGATCACAAAAAGATACCCGCTTGATTGCATTCTGCTGCGACTCGATACAAGGACTACTACGGCCTAAAAGACTTGCCGGAGTGAGGTTTAGATATGCACTGGGAACATAGTAAAAGTTGCTATACTCGGTACATTACCTATGTATTTATTTTCATAATTCATTTTAGAGTTTTTATACACTCTAGCCCATTGCATAAAGTATCTTGCAAGAAGGTTGTTCATAAGAGAACTTTTGATTTTTGGACTTTTTGCACATAATTATTAAAGATAGATTTTCGTGCCATGCGTAAACCAAGCTGCTGAGAGTCTACCCCAGCCACAAGGGGGAGCTACTCCAGTAGTTCAGGATACCCCACCCAGCCCCACAAGGGTTGACGGACCCCCTACCTATACCTATACCTGATGATTTTCAATCCACAGCTCATTTTCTTGAATATGTGACAAGTCTTGCAAATTGTGATAATATGTATCAAATTAGTGGTCCGCATAACACAATATTTGAAAATTATGGAGGTGCAGGCCCAATTACTTCGAATCATCAACAAGAAATCCAAGAAAGAACAACGAAGGAAAAACGTGACAAGAAAAGTGTTTTCTCGACTCGAGATGTTAGAAGGTGCTAAATCGGTGTTATGAATAACATAAGCCATGCTTCCATCATGGATGGGATGTATTTTATGAATATTGATAATAATACATTACCTCTGAAATTACTTTCATAATTTATTTTAGAGTTTTACACACTCTAGCCCATTGCATAATGTTTGTTGCAAAAGGGTTGTTCATAAAAGAACAATTGTTGTTCAGTGTTATGAATAACATAAGGGCCATGCTTCCATCGTGGATGGGATGTATGTTATGAATATTGATGGTAATATGATACATCCATAACACTGACGTGAAATGTCGCAAGACTAAAGGAATACCACACATGTGTGGCACTGCACTTGGTCACATTGGAGAAACCCGCATGGAGAAATTCAATAATGATGGATTTTTGAAGTCGTTTGATTATAAATCATCTGACACTTGGAATTTTCCTCCGAAAAGTGAAGTGACTGAAATACCATTCATAGGCCATAAGGAACGAGCAAAGAACTTATTGGTGATCATACATCGTGATGTGTGTAGTCCGATAAATGTTATTGCTGGCAGTGGATTTGTCTATCTTCTGAAATGACTCAAGTAGATATATGGATATTTACTTAATGAGATGTAAGTCTGGATCTTTTGAAATCATTCAAAAGGTTTTCAAAAATGAAGTAGAAATTGTTGTAACAAGAAAAATATGTTTCTGCAAACTAGATTGCCGAAAGGAATATTTGAGTTACAAGTTTAGCGAATGTCTGATGAGTTGTGAAAAGAGTTTCATAACTTACACCTCCCGGAACTCCACTGTGAGTGGTACGTCCGTGAAGATGTATTCAAACCATTTGTGACATGGTAAGATCAAAGATGACATAAATCAATTTGCCATTATCCCTTTTAAAAGTAATGCTTTAGAGACTACGGCTTTTACACTGAAAAGAGCACCATCAGGTTTGTTGAAATGACGCCATGGTATGGTACGCCCAACCATGCTTTGTCTTTTCTTAACATTTGGAATATGGGGCTTGTGTAAAATATTTACAAACCTATTCCAAATCAGACAAGTACTACTTTGTAGGTTATCCCAAGTAATTGGGAATTCCTCCACCACTATACCGAGGCAAAAAGGTTTGCCACCAAGAACGATATGCTTTTAAAGAGAATGGTTCTTGCAAAAAGGTGAGTGGGAGAACAGTGCAACTCGACGAGATAACAGTATCTTCGTCATCAGATCAAAGGAAAGGAACCTTGGAAGTGATTCCAGAGTTTCCTACTGCGACTGATACAGAAGCCTCTACATGAGATGTACGGACTTCGGTCAAACTTGCAGCTGAACCACGTAGGCAAAACTCGTCCAAACCTCTCAAGTGCGCATATGAGATATTGTTGTTAAACAACAGTATACCTACGATACACAAGGAAGCGTTGATGGGCCCTGACTCCGGAATTGGCTAAATGCCAATATAATCCGAGATAGTTTCCATAAATGATTCAAGATTATATCTTGATAAACCCTCTGGAAGACTTAGAGTCTAACGAACATTAATGGAACTATAAACTGATATGGATAAAATGGTGTATCCATAAAGCTCGACTTGTTGCAATAACAAGTTCAAGGAGTTGACTACGATGAGGTTGTCTCACCATAGCGATGCTTAAAGTCAGATCGGGTTAAACTAGCAATTAATACATATTTCAATCTTGAGATATGATACATGGATGCCAAAAGGATTACCATGTGATGGAAATGCAACCTAGGACTTGCATGTGGTGCAGTCCAAGGTATTTTGTCAATCCAGAGGATGCTAGTAAGTATGCAAACTTCAGAGTTCCAGCATTGGATAGGAGAGAGCAAAATGGAGTTGGAATCTTCGTTTTTGATGAAATAGTCAAAAGAGTTTGATTTCATCAATGGATAATGAAGATGCTTGTGGTTTCAAGAAAGTAAGTGGGAGCATAATAATATTTCTAAAAACTTTGTGTGCTTGACACATTGTTGATTGGAAATTTCTTGACACGAATTAGGACTTCATTAAAAATAGTTTTTCGATGAAGTGCCTGGGCTAAATAGCCTTGACATTAGGCATATTTATCTACGAGATAGAATTGCCTAATAGGCTAAGCCAAAAATACATATTGACAAGATGCTAAATCAATTTAGCATTAAAACGCCAAGGAGTGATTCTTGCCGAAGTCACATGGAAAGGGTTTTTGCAAGACTTGGTGTCCCAAAACACTGATGAGCAAAATACATGATGGAGATTCCACACACTTTCATGTTTGGATTAATCATGTGTTCCATGGTATGTAAAACAACCAGATATGTCCAGTACTCCCAAGGAGTTGCGAGTATAGATACCAACGTGATCAAAGTACTGATCATGGGACAACAGTGAAAAATGTCATTGAGTACTGGAGTAGCATTGATGACATGTTTTCTTGCAAGCAGAGATTATGAAGTGCTCGTTGTAAGTAATTACATCGATACAGTCTTCATCAATGCTCCATGCGATTTTCGATTTAAGGTAAGGGTTTTGTGTAATACACGATATGGTGGCACGGTGTTTGGAAATCGTTTCAAATAGGTTACTGTGGCGAATTCTATAACTAAGGCTAAGTATGTTGCCTCTTTCAAAGCGACATAGAAGATGTTGAATCATATAGTTCATTCATGAACTTAGTATGGTTCCAAGATGGCTTTGGTCAATGGGACACTATTGCAGATAGTTGCTCCATAGCTCAGTCTGAGGAATCAAGGTTTGACCTGTGATTCACATATATAAAAAGCCGAGTCCACACAAAATATGAATTTTGTGAAAGCATGAAAACGCAAGGATATGCAAAGATACACATGGAGCTGAAGTTGTCAGATCCGTTGGACATCAGGCTATACCACAAGCGAAGCATTTTACACCGGTATGCCATAGGTGTAAAGTGCATTAGCATTGACTAGATTATTGACTCTAGTGCAAGTGGGAGTCTGTAGGAGATATGCCCTAGAGGAAATAATAAATGTTATTGTTTATCTCCATGTTCATAATTATGTTTATGTTCCATGCTATAACTGCTATGGTTCTCGAGTCTACAATAACCACGAGGCTCGAAGGAAGACTCATATGCATGTGTGGAATAATAAACAGTAAAATGTATTCCTAGTCTGGCCTCTAAGACTAGCTCAAGTGTTGCATGATGGTTCTGTTTTCCTGATCATGGGCATGGATATGCCGGCAACTTTGAGGGCACAATGTTAGGAGAACACTTGTGTTGAATCAACCCGAACTGATGTTATGCTATGAGTTTCTTTCGTCACAAGTTAATGGTAAATAACACAGAGAAAGTTAATGTTTGCATAATTCCTTAGACCATGAGAGTATCGAGTTTCTTCATGAACTTTGGGGTTTGTTAAACGTCATCCGTAATTGGGTGGCTATTACGGCGGCTTACGGGTTCATGGAAAAGTATGTCAAGTAACTTGATAGCTCAAGATTGGGATTTGCTCCTCCGACGATCAAGAGATATCTCTGGGCCCTCTCGGTGTTATGGTATCCACCATCGTCTGGCCAGACACATTGTTATTTGATCACAGGGATGCCGGAACACGGGAACGAGAAAAGAGAACAAAACCGGTAACGAGGTAACTGGCATTGTGGACAAGTGTTGATCCACGGGGATGCCGATGATTCTCACCTCGGGTATTTGTAACATATCGCGAACCAACAGGAATAGCACACGGCAACTGTAGGTTCACTCAAATATTCATTCGTGTGGGTATAGGGGTCCATATGGGTGTCCACGGCTCCGATGTTGATCATTGATCAGAAAGAGTTCCGGTCATGTCTATACTTCACCGAACCTATAGGGTCACACGCTTAAGGGTCATCTATCTGCTGAATACTAGACAGGGAGTCTGAGAGAAAATCACCGGAAAAGTTTCAGAGACAGCGGAAAAGTTTCGGAGAGAGAGCACCGGAATAGTTTCGGTAAAACTGAAAAGTTGTTTCAGGGTATACCATTAAGTCAAAATGGTTTCAGCACACGCCTGGAAATTCTTGGAGGGTGCCAGAATTGGTCTGGGAACTTCTGAGATTTTTCGAAGGAAAAAACCGGAAATGTTCCGGAGCTGCCGGAACCGCTTTGTTTGCTTTTCGCAGATGAAAATCACTAATCCGGAATTGTTTCGGAATGCGTCCAAAATCATTTGTGTGGGTACTGGAATTATTCTAAGACCCACAGAAATATTTTCGGATTAAACGGTCGCGGAAAAATGTTTCCGTGAATAGTGAAATTGCTTTTTGGGTGTCTTCTTGGAGAAGCTAACTTGAGGGCCTTTTGGTATTTTTTCCCCTTAGCTTCTTGGAGAAGCTACCCTTGGGCTTGGCCTATAAATAGGGGTGGAGGGGGCTGCCTAAAGACACACTCTTTCTCAACATACACAAGCCATGCATGATCTGGCCTTCTTCTCTCCCTCCCCGCGAAATAGTTTCGTAGAGCCAAAAGGTTGTCTGGGTTCTGGTGGGAACTAGTTCTGGGAGGCGAAGCCCTGCTGGATAGATGACACCATATGTGTGCAACCCTGTAGAGAGGTCGTAGGTTCAATCTTTTTGCCCGAGGGGCTGTTCGAGGGTCCTCCCGAAGGGCTGTCCGAGTTTCGGGGGTCCTCCCGAAGGGCTGTCCGAGTGACCCGCCCGAAGGCCTGTCAGGGAGTCCTCCCGGAGGGCTGTCCGAGGATCCGTTCGGTGGGACTATCCGAAGGACTGTCTAGAGGCCTCCCGGAGGGCTGTCCGAGGATCCGTCCGGTGGGACTATCCGAGGGACTGTCCTGAGGCCTCCCGAAGGGCTACCCGGAGATCCGTCCGGTGAGCTGACGAGGGAGTACATCCTCGCGGTTGGGAGGTTGTAAAGTCCTAGCTGCGGGGATCTGCACCGCCGATCGTCATCGACTCTACTTTCGCTGCGCTACGAGTCGGTAACGAAAAGATCAAACCTTGTATGCAGTCTCCATAGTGGTCCTGGGCTGGTGCATAGGTCGGAATTTTTTTGTTTTCTGCTGCGTTCCCCTACAGTTCGAAATGGGACCGTTTAAGGGTTGGCGCCTATTTGGCGGCTTAAGCGCCTGCAAACGAGCTCAAACCCCCTCCCTTCTTTCGATACTGAATGGCCTGGCCCATCCAGCGCACGACATTTGAGCGCCTGCAAACGAGCTCAAACCTCTCGAAGCTTGACATATTTTTTCTAATTCTTTCTGAACTAGTTTTTCTGTTATATTCTGGTTTTTTGCATTTCCATTTTTTCTGATTTTCTAAAATGTGCAAAAAAAATAAAAGTTCAAAAAGTTTCTCAATCTGGAGCACATTTCTTAAATTTGTGAAACTTTTTCAACTTCACGATCTTTTCTTAAATTTTATGATTTTTTCTTCAATTTTTGCTAACTTTCTCTAATGAACCCTTTAAGTTTTCATGAACCTTTTCAAATCTGTAAAAATATTTTAGTTTTCGACACTTTTTTAACAGAACTTTTTTTTCCAAAATCTATGAACTCTTTACAAATCCGTGATTTTTTGAAAATCACCGCAAACTTTTTTTTTGAATTTGTGATTTTAAAAAAATTATGATCTTTTTTTTGAATTTCTTTCTTCAAAATCCATGATTTTTTTTCAATTGTGAACCTTTTTTAAAATCGACGAACTTCTTTACAAAATCACCACGAACTTCTTTCGAATTTGTGATTTTTTCCAAATCTCCACAAACATCTTTCGAATTTACGATTTTTTCAAAATTCGTGAACTTTTTGAATTTGCAAAAAAAATCAAATCCATGAACTTTTTGAATTTGTCTATTTTGTGTTTTTTCAAAAGTCAACTACTAACCGGTCAACAATGGACCGATCTACCGCGACCGGTGGTAGCAAACCCAGACCTGAAAACTGGCGCGTTTTTGTGTGAGCGTCTCACCTCATTTTGGGTCGGCCTATGCGCGTGAGTGCTAGGGACGCAAAACCGACGCTATAAGTGCTAAGGAGGCGCTCCCCACTTAAGGCGCCAATGAGTGCTCCTATTTAGCGCGTGGGTCGGGCGGGCACCCCCACGCCCACCACGGGTGCTTTTGTCTCGACCCATGTGCGTGGCAGGCAACCCTGTGTTTTTTTTCAGGTTTTTTTTTTCTTTTTGTTTGATACTTCATAAAAAATGTTCAGGATTTTGAACAATAATAAAATTTTGAAAAATGTTCACCATTTTGACAAAATTCCTAAAATTAAAAATTTGTTCATGAATTCAATAATTATTGGCAAATACAATAATTGTTTGTGGTTTCGAAAAATTATTGTTGATTTTTGAAAAATGCTCATGAATTTCAAAAAATATTGCAAATTCGAAAAATGAATTCAAAAAATGATCATGAATTCAGAAAATGTTTGCGTGTTTTGGAAAATGTTCACGAACTCAAAAAATGTTGCGTGTTTTGAAAATTGTTCATGAATGTTATTTTATTTTCTTAAATTTGTAAAATGTTCACAAATTTGAAAAAACATGTTTGTTAGTTCAAAAAATCAAGAGTTGGAAAAATCATTCACGAATTCAAAAGTTGTCTGCATGTATGAGAAATGTTTACAAACTTTGAAAAATATTCGCTAATTTTTACAAAATAAAAAATGTCAAAAATAAAAATGGAAAAAGGAAAATAGATGTAAAAGGTAGAAAATGTTGTTTTAAAGGACAAGAGAAAAAGAAATGATGAAAAAAAAGAAAAAAAAGAGAAAAAAAGGAAAAACTGGTTTGAAAAAAAAGGAATGGGCCGTCCCAACGGTGGGCAGAGCCGTGGTAGGTTTCTATCGCGTGAAATAAGAAACACCAGCGCCAACTGTCGCTGCACCGCATAGGGGTTCTGATGGATCGGCCCAATAAAACCCGTGCGGTCCTGGCTGGCTAGCTCGCTTCCTGTGGTTGGTTTGAATTTTTTTTATTTAAAAAAGTTTGTGAAATAATTTTTAGATGAATGTGAATAAAATATTCACAAATCTAAAAAATCAAGAATTTGAAAAAATGTTTATGGGCTTAAAAAAGTTCATGGATTTGAAAAATGGTTATTTTTGAAAAAGTTCATGTTTTTTAAAATGGAAAAATAAAAACCGGACAAAACCTAGTAAAAACCAACCAAAGTCAATAACATGAAAACCAGAGGAGAACTGGGTGGAAAAAACGAGAGAAACCTTCTATAGGGTTCCCAAAGCAGGAATATCCACTGGAGTCTTTACGGACCGGCCTATTTTATGTTCTATTGTGCGATGCGTACGGGTAACCTTTATTTGGCGCCTTAAGCGCCAAGTAGGGTTTCCCGTTCGGAGTTGTCTATTCTTCACTCGTAGTAAGACGAAAAAGGTGTAGCTATAACATGCACTTGTACAGTTATGGGCCCAGCCCAGTTTTTCGGTGTCGCTCTTTCGTGGTCCAGTCCCAAGCGAATATATAGCCAAGCAATATGGATGCTCTTGAGCATGCATATCGGAGCATTGGCCAATTTTGCTGTATTCGGCATGACGGCACTGGCGGAGGAGTGCAACTATGTCTTTGACTATTGTTGACCGGTAGAAGCTCTGTCTGAGTGCCTTGGTGGTGGTAGACCTCGATGGAGGATGAATCCCACACATCTTGGCCCGATTTTTGTCGGGGAGGTTTTCTCCATCCTTCTTCATGAGGCATTTGAGGAGAGTGGACGATTGTGTCAAATGGATGTTCTTTGGCTTGGCGTTCCTGAGCGCCATGACCCGTCGCTCTTTGGGATATGGATGACTTCAATCTTGGTGTCTTTGAGGAGTTTCTTGGGTTCGGACACTGGAGGACCCCACACGGCTCTAGGCCTTTGTCGATCTCTTGCAGGTCACCATCTTCGCCTCGAGCATAATCTTCCACTGTAGTACAATTTTTTGGTGGTTCGGGGGCGGGTTATGGTTGAGGGCCCGATTTAGCTTTCCTTGGTGCAGAGTCTGAATAAATGCATGGATGATTGTTGAGTTCGGAGCTTTGGTGATGTGACTTCGAATCATGGAGAACCTCTTGAAGAAGTTGGAGGGATTCCCTTGCGTTTTTCTGCAAGGTGAAGGGTTTCCTGACACCGAGGGCTACACGTAGTTCCCCAGGATGATGATGAAGATTCCTTAAAGGCGCTCATAGGACCGAAATGAGCCCCTCCTCAAGTTGAAAACCCAATTTTGCGCCATTCCGATGAGACAGTGGAGGAAAATATTGCACATTTCCATTGTGCCACCCCATGACAACGCGGATGGCGGTGGAGTACACCTTCAAAGAGCTCTAGTCTTGGCGAACGACTTGACATAGGGCTACATGAGCTTGCTCGAGAAAGCAGTCTCCCGGATCTCCAATGCGAGGGGGGGTGCAAGATTTGCCTTTTGACTCCTTGCTAACAATGTTGGTCACCTAGAGACTTGCTCTCACTTTCCTTGTCACCAAAGTAACTTGGAGAGCGGTCCCAGGGCCTCCTTGCAGAGCATAGTGCTCGTGATGACTTCTTTGTGTGGCAATGATCTTCGAGCCCGCTCCGCCTTCCCTGGTGGGAGCGAGTGATCTCTCGTGGTCGGGCCGAGCATGTCTCCAGTTATGCACCGGTTCTTCTCGTGGGTTGGCCTCCCCATGCCAAGCCTCGTTGGAGCGAGGCCTCTTCGTGAAGACGGTATGAGCTTGAGGAATCGTCAACTTTGGTAGAGAAATGACGAAGTGGGGTCACCAATAGAGATGGAACCACAGAGCTCCGCACGCGGCGAGATTGGCATCCAAATTGCTAGTGTCTAGCGATATTGTCACGGTCCATACGCCTGAGAAACGCCAAATCAGCAGGCTGCTGAAATACACTTGTCTACGCCAATGGCAACTCCAGCATCTCTCTAAGAGCATCAACAGCCGCGGATAGCAAATCCGGGCCCTCAAATGCCTGCGGACGCGTCCGCGGGCACTGGCCGGACACTCCTCAAATCCCGTCGTCCACATCCGTGTATCTCATATCCGGTACCCTATATCCATACTAAAGCATGCAACGTAGAACTAAACAATGTAGATCATCAAACGAACATAGAAATGCACATTCCGATCACCAAAATATCACCAACGGATCTTCAAAAGATCGCCAAAGTTCACATAATCCACATAATCGACAGACAAGTTTAAACTAGATTACTAAAAACTTGAAATTAAAGACGGAGAAGGTGGAGCTTCACCACTTCCTCGCTGGCCCTTTGCTCTTCCGGTCGTCGGCGCGGCTGTAGGCGTCGGCGGCTGGTGGAGGATCGTCCGAGTCATCGGACGAGGAGCCGTGGTCGTCGGAGGAGGAGGAGGTGTCGGAGACGATGATGAGCCCTTTCATTCGCCGGACGGCCTTGTCCTGGTGCCGCTTGAGCTTCGCGAGCCGAGCCGCCTCGCGCTCGGACTTCTCAATGGCAATCCGGAGCGCCTTGGTGTTCTTCTGGCGGAGCTGCCGCGCGTCCGTCTCTGCGGTCGTAAGCGACCGGCGGTAGACCCAATCGAGGAGCCGCGCGTCCTCATCGGGCTCCTCCTACATCCCGCGGCGGCGGCGCACGGACTGCTCCGCCTCCTTCCTCTCCCTTTCCCGCTGCCTCTCGTGACGGGCGGCGCGCGCCATCGATTCCAGCGTGCGCGTCCGGGCCGGCGGGGCGGGCACAAACACCCACCGCTGCCCACATCAGGGAGCAGCAGCCGGCGGGGGCAGGGGACGGCGTAGGGGAGGCGCAGACTGCGCAGGCCTGTCGGAGCTGCGCACGTGCCGGGAGGGGCCAGCGCCGGCGTCCGTGCTACGCCGACGGGGGAGCTGCGTCTACGGCGACGCTGCAGATCCGAAGCTGCCCCCGGTCTCCACCTTGGATCGCTCCAAGGCAATGCGGAGGGCCAGCTGAAAGTCGGGATCCAGCTCGGAGTTGGAGCGGCTGCCAGAGCTCGACATTGCGCCGAATTGAATTCGATCGGAATCGGTACGGGGAGAGGAGAGGACAGAGCGAGAGAGGAGAGTGGAGTGAGCTAGGGTTTGGAGCGAGGAGCCGGATGGGGTTTTTTGTGGGATAGCCATGGGGTCAGTGATGGGCCGGGCTTGTCAGGCGGACGCACCCGGGCATACTCAGGCCGTCCCATATTTGGGCTGGATATGAGGGGCGCCGAACAGTCCGGGCGTCTGAGGACGGTTTGAGGTGCCCGGATAGGTTGGTTTTTTTGTGACCGGTCAGCCCGCCCGGACGTTTAAGACGGGTTTGAAACGTCCGGCTATAGATGCTCTAATTAGAGGGACACAGGGCCTCCTCGCCTTGTCTAGCCGAGACATGATCCGTGAGAGCTCCTATACGCCGCCCGTGAGCGTCCGAGCGACGCAGCTTCGCTGAAGCGAAGCGCAAACGGGCCGGCCCAATAAGCACGCGTCAAGCAAAAATTCGAAAACGAAGCGCACAAGTTGGGATCGAACTGCCGACCTCATTCTGGATCCAAGCGAGCCAACCAGCCGAGCTAGCTACCTACAACGGTAAAATTGCAGCGCCCGTCTTATAAAGTATAAAAGGCAGCGGCAAATCATGTTATTTTTTAAAATAAATATTTTTATAATATGCGTGAACAAACTTTAAAATGCAGAGAACTTTTTTTTAAACAAACACTGGAAAATTTTAAAATACACAACTGAACATTTTGTAGTATACGTTGAACAATTTTTTTATATATGATGAACAAATTTTAAATACACAATGAACTTTTTTTAATATACGTTGAACAATTTCATAATATACTATGAACATTTTTGTAATACATGATGAACAATTTTAGAATGCAAGGTGCACTATTTCATAATATACGATGAACATTTTCTTAATATGATGAAGATTTTTGTAATACGCGGTGAACTTTTTATATAATGCGCAATAAAGAGAAGAAAAACAGAAAGAGAAAATAAAAAGAAAACATAAAAGAAAAAAGGAACCAAAAAAAGAAAAAGAAAAAACAGGAAGAAAACAACTGAAAACCGGGCAAAACAGTGAAAACACTGGAAGAAAAAATCGTAGAAGAAAAACGAAAAAAAACCCGCAAGGAATAGAGAAGGAAGCGGCAGCGAACGCATCGAACGGTAAACGCTAATCCCGTACATGGGCCGGCCCAACCGATGGCTCCCTCAGCGAAAGCACAACATTCTGACGCTAACGAGCGTCAAATAGGGTTTGCCGTGATCCGTGACAGTGATGCCAGATCATGGCCCCAGACCGAACGGACGGGTGGGCAGGGCGCCAATACGTCTGGCTATTTTTCTCAGGTGTGTACGCAATGTGCCTTTTTTTTTTGAGGCAAGGCAATGTGCCTGCTGATAATCGAAACACCATAACAGACCAGCGAGTTTGGCGATTTTCAGGCCCCTCTTGCTGTCGTCTCTATTATGTGCCACGCTGAACACGACCTGGGACGGCCCAAAGCCGAAAGCGTAAGACAAGATGGTGCCCCCAAGTGCAAATGAAGGTCAGTTAAGACAAATAATACCTCCGCACCGACCCCTTAGGCTGTGTTTGGTTGAGCTTTTGAAGCCAACTTCTGGCTTTTGGAAGCTATAAGCTAACCAAAGGGGGGGAAAGAGAAGCAGAATCTGGAAAAGTTACAGCTTCTCAGTAGTGTATTTGTCGAAGCAGGTGAACCCCCAACTTCAGGAATGCATTTTTAGCTGTCCCTGAGAGTTTGATGGTATTTACCCACCTTTGCCACTCGTAAGTGGAAAACGCTTCGGTCGATGGTCAAGACAGCCCGCACGAGAGGAGGCCTCGTCCAGAACCCCCCTGCTCGATCCCCATTCACCCGAGCGGCAGCTAGGGTTCCTAGCCGTCGCCAGCGCCGCCGCCGCCCTTCACCGCCGCGTGCCAAGCCGCCGGCGCCGCCTCCCGCGCCCGCTTCCCCGCCGCGACCTCCCCACTCCTCCACTGCTCGCCAGGTATACTCCCTTTCCTCCGTCTGCCTCTTACATCCCCTTCTCCCCTGTACCCGACGGCCCTGCTCCGGCAGGCCGTCCGGCGGCGCCGGCGCCGGCACCCATGCCCTCCTTTCTCCTCCTCCCCCTCCTCCCTCCTCCCTCCTCACTCCTCACTCCTTCCTCCTTCCTCCTCTGCTCTCTTGCAGCACATCCTCCCCTGTTCCCTGCAGCCATGGTCAGTCCGGCGGCGGCGCCGGCGCCGGCGCCGGCATACTGGCCCTCATCTCCTCCTCCCCGCTCTCCTCCCTCCTCCCTCCAACCCTCTTCCCTCTTCCCCATCCATCTAACCTTCTCTGTTAATGGATTTTTATGCTGTTTTTTCTGGTGATATCAATTCATTGATGATGATTTTGCATCCTTGTAGGTTGAAGATATTGTGGACAAAAGGAATTATGTCTCCTGTGTCATTGCCCATTTACAAAAGAAAGGTAGAAATATCCCTTATCCCCCTGCCCCCTTGCTGTAGCATGTAGTTTTTTTAGCTCTGTTTGTACAGAATGACGGTCATGTGAACTGAATGAATAGCAGTGGATTAATGGTATTTGTAGTGTGCTTGCTGCATAGTTGTTGATTTGTATATTGATGTGAAGTGAAAGAAATTATGATAGTATTGCTGCACAATTTTGTATGTTCCTGTATATTGATCTATTGCTATGTCATTATTTTGCTTGATTGAAGAATGACTGAAAAAGCGGTGTGGGATGATGCAAATCTGAAAAAACTCATAGATATATTCAGAGAAGAGGTTGAAAATGGGAATAGGCCCATAAGTTATTTAAATAAGAAGGGTTGGAAGAATGTTTTGGAGAAATGGGAAGCAAGAACGGGAAAGAAGTATCCCAAGGATAAATTCAAGAACAAATGGGATGCAATAAAAAGTGACTATACTTTTTTCATGGAGTTGAAAAATGAAGCAACCGGGCTTGGATGGGATGATGCAAAGAGAACCGTTGTTTGCTCTCAAGAATGGTGGAATGAACATGTTGCGGTACGTGTATCAACTTTTTTATTTAGCATGCTTTTGAATGAGATGCATTACCTAATTTGTATATTCTTTTTCAGAGATGCCACGAGAGTACAGGAAAGAAATGCAATCATTTGAAGTTCAAACGACAGGGACCGAAGCATCTTGAAGATTTACACGTCATTTTTCACAACGTACATGTCACAGGGGCTAGTGCTTCTTGTGCTCGAGATATATCATCTGATGAATCAAGTGATGATAATGCGGTTCTTTTGGAGAAACCCGATGATAGTGATGAAATGAAGTTGGCATCTTTGAAGAAACCAAAAACAACCAAGAAGCGCAAGCAACCTTCAATCAAAAATGAGGAGAAGGAAGAGAAGAGTCCTTTCTTACGATTGTACAAGCAGACATGCGAGAAGATAGAAAGTGGAGTGGAGAAGATAACCTCTAGTGTTGAAGCATCATCAGCTCCTCATGCAATCAACCTTGTCCCTACAATTTCGGAGGTCATGAAGTTGGTGAAAGATTGTGGTGTCAAAGAAAAAACTGCTCTTATGCACACAACCCTCACTCTTATAGTGAAGCCTGAGTTTAGGGAAATCTTCAATGTTCTTGAAACAAAAGAAGGGAGGTTTGATTTTCTGGAGAGGGAGCATGAGAAGGAGATGTTGAAGCACGTGTTGTGAACCATATTTTCTCATGTTGTACAAGTACATTTCCTTCCATTGTAGAACCTTATTTGCTTATGATGTGAACCTTATTTGCTTCTGTTGTGAACCTTATTTGCTTATATCAATCATATTTGCTTGTGTTGTGAACTATATATGTTCTGAGAATATTTTCTTGTGTTTTGAGCCGTATCTATGTTGGGACAAATATTTTCGTATATTGTTGATGATGAATGTGTTAACATTTATATTCCTATGTAGATGGATGCAAGGATGGAAGAAGTGGCCAGAAAGGGACAAGAGGGAATGAAACTTCTTGCTGAACTTGCAAAGCAGGCTGCTATCATGGGAAACCTAGGTAACCTCTATGTTCAGCGGTACTTGAACAAAACATACAGAGATGCTAAGCAAACTGGACTAGAATGGGTCATGGAGTGTTATGGTTGGCCTAGATACTTCTATAAAATGTTTCGGATGAATCCGGAAGTTTTCATGGCACTTCATGATTTGCTTGTTTCTACATATGGTTTGACGTCAACTAGTAATGTTTCATCAATTGAGTCATTGGCCATGTTCTTATGGATTGTTGGAGGCCCTCAATCATTTGCTCAAGCCGAAAACCGTTTTGTACGCTCGCTTTGGACAGTTCACACAAAGTTTAAGGAAGTGTTGCTATGTTTGCGCAAGTTAGCGAGAGATATCATCAAACCGAGAGATCCTACATTTAGCGATGAGCATGAAAAGATTAGAGAAGAACGTTTCTGGCCTCATTTCAAAGGCGCTATTGGTGCCATAGATAGATCTCATGTACCAGTGACAGTGCCCGCAGATGATGTGGTTAACCATAGATGTCGGCATGGTTTTACATCTCAGAATGTGCTTGCAATATGTGACTTTGACATGAGGTTTACCTTCGTGGTTGCGGGTTGGCCGGGTTCTGCACATGACTCAAGGATCCTGAATCATGCATTAGCACACTTCTCTTCATTTCCTGTACCTCCCAAAGGTATAATATTACAACACATGTCATCATTCATTATATTCTTATGTGAGATGCTCACTTGGTGATTTGGTGTTTTCAGGGAAATACTATCTTGTGGACTCGGGGTATGCAAACCGAACAGGATATCTTGCTCCTTTTAAGGGGAGTACTTACCATCTACCAGAATTTCGTCTTCGTCGTCACCGTCCACCTCAAGGGAAGTACGAGTTGTTCAACTTTTCACATTCATCCCTTCGCAATGTCGTTGAGCGTGCTTTTGGGGTGCTAAAGCAGAAATGACGCATATTGAAAGGGGTCCCAAGTTTCTCACCTCGTACGCAAAAGCATATCATCATTGCTTGCATGGCATTGCACAACTTCATTCGTGATAGCAAGTTGAGTGACAAATTTTTTAATAAATGTGATGCCGATGATGAGTATGTACCTCCAGTGCTACGACGCGAAGTAGCACAAACACAAGCGGATCCCGTTGAAGAGGAGGAGAACGAAGATACCATGGATACTGTTCGTAGTAGGATAGCCGATGCTTGTCTTGCGATAGCAACATAGGTTGCTATCTGATGGAGGTCATCATGTGAACCATATGTATATTCTATGGTGCATGCCTTTTGTAATATTATTATGGGACCAGTATCTATTTATATGTAATATGCAACATGAAAGTACAATGGTTGAATTCGTATATGTTACCTGTGAATTATCTAATATTGTCATGATTTTCGTTTGCAAAAAGGTCGTTCTATTGCCTACCAATGTATATATCACTAATTTAAGAAAAAATTGCACATAAAAATATTGCCTCATTGCCCAGTGTCATTACAGACAATTCACAGTGAAATCTACAGTTTCACAGTTGTTTCAGCCAAACGGCTTCCAGCTTTTCAACAGCTAAAAGTTCACAGCAGCTTTTCCACAGCTCACAGCAGCTTTTACAGAATCTGCAGCTCAACCAAACACAGCCTTAAAAGATTCGGACCCATTCAGAACCAGTGAGACAACAAGCTTCTGCAATGCAACAAGAACCTGAGATGGTGGCTAATGGTAAGTAGGAGCTAGTACAGAGCTAAAGAAACAAAACTGATTCCTGGACATTTCCCCCTCATTTTCAAACAATACAATTACAGAAGAGAAGTAATCCTCCATGATACAAGCTACATTGTGCAACAGTCATCAAAGGTCCTGCTGCTTCTTGTTCTGGGCAATCTTCTTCTGGATCTCCTGTGCCGCATTGAAGATGCCAAGCGTCGGTTTATTGCAGACAAAGCACTTCTTGTTCTTCGAGTGATGCTGAAATCAACAGATGAAGATGGTCAGAACTTTAGAGTTGTTTTCTTTGTACAATTACTCGGTAACTCTCGAGTAGCTAGATGGAATTTCGTAAGAGAACACCTAATGTTTTTGTTAGTCAAGTTTCCATGTGGATTAAATAAACCCTAGAATGTTGACACAAAAGACTACAACTGACCCATGCACTCATGACACGTAGCACGTAACATCGAATTGTATGCAACAGGTTGGCTGTGCAGAATTTATGTTTCCAGACTCCTTGCTCACATTCTCTATAGATCTGGGCTAACTATGCAAGCTCTGTGAATGCACTTCCTAGAACGTAGAGACTAACGAATAAGTCATCTAACTATGCAAGCTCTGTGAATGCACTTCCTCCATATCAAAGGAAAAAAACTTATCTATTGACGAGTATATTTTCCATATTCCCTTTGAATCCCATTGGCATCTCTCTGTATATGTAGTAATTTATTATTTGCACACAGGACAGGCCGTAAGATAGTCCTATGCAATCAAATAAGGCTCTGTAACTCCAACAGAAAGATGCACCAAGCAAATAATATTTCAATTATTAAGCAGCCATGCATGGTACTCTCTGAACTAGTATTTTTCAATTAAAAAAACATTCATATCAAGCAGCTAAATACAGATAGGAAAACGAATTTATAAGAACTCACAAATCAAATATAAACTTGGACTTGACCTTCTAAAGGGAAAATTGGCTGCAGGACACCGTTAAAATCTGCCTTTTGCCACGACACTGAAAAAGGCTGGCTTTGCCGAAAGCCACTGCAATTTTTCATTCCATTGCCACAGGACACTCCAGCCGAAAGGGACAAGGATTTGTCCAAATTGCCCCCATCCCATACGGATAGGCAGGGCCGCACGAACAGGAACAGAACACTCCTCGCTGGGATCCCCTCCTCGCTCGCATCCCTCTCCAGCCGCACGAACGCCAGCCGCCGCCGCCGCTGCCCCTGGCCCTCCGCGGCCGCTGCCCCTTGTGCCCCCGCAGCCGACGCCCTTGTGCCCCCGCAGCCGCCGCCCATTATTTCTCCTCCGCCTCCCGTGATGAAAGGAAGATAGAAGATGGCGGCCGGGCAATCCATCAGCAAGGCGCCCCCACCGGAACAGCTTGACCTCTCATGGGTTCCCGACGGGTAAGTCTTCCACCTACTGAAACTAGGGTTAACATGGGATGTGAGTTAGATGCGCTCATGGGTGTGTATTTGCGAGCAAAAGAGGGATGTTGATTCCACCTCTCTTTTGTGCCTTTTTTCTGTGTAGGATGGATCCCAGTTCATCCTACAGGTTTGCTGTACATGTAGGTGCCTATGTGAAATTGACAGATGATGGCACTCGCCAGTATTGTGCTGCTTGCAGCATTGCTAAGGTTTTAGACAGGGATATCACTAATTGGGCCGATTTGAAAGATGATGTTGGTACAAAGATTAAGCTGGGATCTAACCACAAGTTGCGTGTGACTTATTGGGACAAAGAGAGTCGTAGCTATGAAGAGGTTACTTCTGACCAGAATTTGCTTAATGCAATTGACATGTACTGGGAGATAAGAAAGCTCCCACTGCAAGTTTGTGTTCTTAAAAATGATGATACAAGTGTTCTGGATGATATTGGACGGCTGCAGAGCATGCCTTGTGTGCTGCAGGCAAGCATTGATGCCCCACTGCAGGCAAGCATTGATGCCCCAGCTAGTGAGGTTATTTTAGATGCTCCAGTTGACATTGCTAACTCTCCAGTTCAGGAGAGTACTGATGTTCCTTGGGTAGATGATGATGTTGAATATGTTGGTTTGAATGATGAAGATCCATACAAGTCTTTGCTTTCCGACTCATCCGATTCTGAATTAGATGATGGTGTACAGTATGTTGGTTTGGAGGATGACCTGGTTGTGGATGATACAGAGGGTTGTAAGACAATGGTGCATGCAACAGACTTAGAAAATCCAACAATAGAAGTTGGGGTAACTTTTGCAGATGGTGATAGTTTTAAGAAGGCTATTAGGCAATATGCAATCTTACATGAATATGAAATTGCAGCACCATATTCTGAATCAAAAAGGTATAGAGGGAATTGCCAAGCTGAAGGGTGCAAGTGGCGAATACATGCATCACAATTGCAGGATGGAAAGACTTGGAAGGTATTACTACAATTTTTTTAGTTTTTCCTCTTTTGCGTTTGCTTTTTTAGTATTAATACATATTTTTATTTCATTTAATGCAGATAAAGAAGATACCTGAGGAACACACTTGTGCTAGCACCGGTCAAGTGGAGAAAAACATAATGACAAACAATCATTGGGTCAGGGATAGGGTTATTAACTGGCTTGCGAAAGACCCTACAATTGGTGCTGTAGCATTACGGAAAAGGCTGGAAGAACAATATCACATGAAGATATCAAATTGGGTAGTATGGGATGGAAGAAGAATGGCTTTGGACGAACTGCAAGGGACGTGGGATGACAGCTTTGAGCATGCCTTCAGTTTTAAGACTGAGGTGGAGAAGACTAACCCAGGCAGTTTGGTAGACATTGAATTTGAGCAAGTTGGGGAAAAGATGAGATTTACTAGAATGTTTGTTGCCCTCAAAGCCTGTGTGGATGGTTTCTTGACTAGCTGCAGGCCTGTCCTTGGTGTGGACTCCACACATCTGACTGGAAAATGGAAGGGTCAACTTGCATCTGCAACTTCTATTGATGGGCATAATTGGATGTTTCCAGTGTGTTATGGCGTGTTTGGCTCGGAAACAAAAGAAAATTGGGCTTGGTTTTTCCGCAGACTTCACCAAGCTATTGGGTCCCCTCCAGGCCTAGTTATCTTAACAGATGCAAGCAAAGGTATTGATTCTGCTGTTACTCAAGTCTTCAAACATGGGGTTGAGCACAGGGAGTGCATGAGGCACTTAGTTGCTAACTTCCAGAAAAGATTCCAAGGTGAGGTCTTCCAAAAGCACTTGTGGCCAGCATGTAGAGCTTTCCAGAGTCATAGGTTTGAAGAGCACTACAATCTGATGTATGAAGCTTGTCCTGAAGCCATGAGGTGGATACATGATAATCACAAACACCTGTGGACAAGGCACTTGTTCTCTAAAGCAAGCAAATGTGACTATGTAACAAATAACATAGCTGAAACATTCAACAGCTGGATTAGGCATGAAAAGTCCCTACATGTAATTGATCTGATGGATAGGATAAGACAGCTATGCATGGAAATAATGTACTTGAGAAGAAAAGTTGCCAAGAAGCTTATAGAAAAAATTCTGCCCAACATCATAAAGGACCTTAATGCAAGGAGTAGGGGACTGCCCTATACCTTCAGGTATTCACATAAAGATGGTGGCAAAGACAGTGAAATGTTAGCTGAAGTTGAAGGTGTTACCAAAGATCTAGTTCCTTGGAGGCAAAGTGTTGATCTTCATGAGAGAAAGTGCAGTTGTAGGCGATGGCAAATTACTGGACAACCATGCACACATGCCCTGAAGGTTATCACTTCAATTCGAGGGTATAAGATCGAAGACTACATCCATGAATACTACTCTGTGGCAAAGTTTAAGAAAGCCTATGGAAAGTCTATTAAGCCAATGACCGATAGAAAACAGTGGCCTGAAATCAACCCCGGGTTCAAGCTGTGGCCTCCAATTTTGAAAAGAGCAGCCGGGAGACCAAGGAATAGAAGATACAAGTCAGCTGCAGAAGGAGGTTCTGGAAAGAGAACAACAAAGTGCAAAAGGTGCAAGCAACTTGGACATATGCAGAAAACATGCAATGAGTTTGTCTATGATTCTGATGCACCACCGCCTGCCCCTCCAAAGCCTAAGAGAAAAAGAGGCAAGAAAAAGGTTACTGTAGTGCCATCCACAACTGCTATTTCGACACCAACTAAAGTTATCACTGCTGCTGTTTCTACACCAAGCCCTTTAACAAGGAGGTACAATTGCAATTTTCATATTTTTCATCATTTTAGCTTCCTTCTGGACTTGATTTGACATGCTTGTATCATATAGCCGTTAGAGGCTGTTGGAGCTTGAAGGCACTTCCGTGGAGCTACTTGCATCTCCAGCTGCTGCTACACCAACTAGAACTATAACTGATGTTGTTTGTACACCAAGCCCTATGACAAGAAAGTATGACAACAATTTCCTTAGTTTCAACTTGTTTGTATTACTTCTTGTTATCTCAATTTGACATGCTTGTATCTCATGTCACAGCCGTAAGAGATTGTTGGAACTTGAAGGCGCATATATAGAGCCAGTTGCATGTCCAGCACTCTCTCCATCTGACGCCAATGATTGGAATGAGAAGGGCAAGCCTAAGAAGTTGAAGGTTGTGAGGGCAAAGAAAAAATAGGCAATGTAGCCTACGATGTTATTCACAAGTAATAGTTGATTGTGAACTTGTATTGTCTGTATTTTGGTAGCATACATATTGCCAAATGTTGCTGAACCTGCTATTGCTTTTGCTGAACCAACTAGTGATGGTGAACTAAACTGGGGAACTGTGATGTTATTCACATGAGCCTGTTGTTATGTTGATTTGGTGCTTGCTGTACGTGTCTAGGGGCTGAAACTCAAGTGATGTGGTCTGGTTGAGCAACAGGGGTATGAGTGTCTTATTTATAAGGTTCTCTCACCTGTTTGAGTAGGAAATGATACTAGAAAGGCTAGAGTGTCCTGTGGCAAAGGAAAGAAAAATTGTAGTGGCTTTCGGCAAAGCCAGTCTTTTTCAGTGTGTTGTGGCAAAAGGCAGATTTTAACGGTGTCCTGGAGCCAATTTCCCCCATTCTAAATGTAATGCAGTGCTGCATGCTATATGGGCCATATGGCTGAAGCTTGAACCAACAAAACATTCAGCTAGTCCAAAAAAAAAACAATCAGCTAGTATGTGCACAGAAATTTATTTCCACCACACTGCCATGTATCCATAATCATATGGTGCTTTATGTAATAGGGTAAGTTCATATATATCTGGGCTGAATCCGCAATATTTCCAGAATTAGAGGTCGTGTGCAAGTGCTAATGTTTCAATAGTTCATGGCTCGAACTCAAACAATCGTAGTTCCACGTTACACACAAACTATTAGCCTAGCTATGCAAATGAACTAGATTTTCAACATGACAAACTTATTGATTGCATAGATGAGTAGGCATAATTATCAGCACAAAATCAGAACAAACTGCGGGGTACCTTTAATGCGCAATGCTCGCAGAAATAATGCTTACACTTTGTGACCACCGGGTCAACAAAGGGTTCCCTGCATATGAAGCAGGCAAAGGGCAGTGCCTCCTCGTCGTCGCTGTCTTCCTCCTCTGCCTCGCCATCACCACCATCCAACTCACGCATCGCTATGCGCCGTTTGCGGGCTTTCTCGGCCTCGTCCCACTCCCTCTCGAGCTGCCATCCGGACTTGTAGTCACCTCTGTCGTGCATGAACTTGCAGGAATCGCCATAGCCACAATAGCCGGTCTCCTTATAATCCTTGCAGATGTCAGGTTGGTAGTCGAACCGCGTCGAGAGGCGTATGTGCGCTGACGCCCGCAGGGGGCCGTGAGCGCCGCCGGCCTTCTCTCCGGAAACCGTGTGCTCCCGCCGGAAGCCGGCCTTGTGATCCGTGTAGCCGTGGATCCCCTTGTAGAGCTCCCCGGAGGAGGAGGAGGCAGAGGGGTTCTTCTTGAGGGACTCCTCAGCCTGCTTGAGCTGTCGCTCGCGGATGGCGCGCGCATCACGGTCGTACGACGTCTCCGTCTCAAGCGTCGCAGTGGCGCGGTTGTCGGTAGAGGACTGAATCGTCCGGGACGACTCGAACTGGAAACGGCGGGGCTCGTGTGAGTTGTCGGCGGAGGAGAAGAAGAGCTTGCTGGTAGTAGGCGGCGGCTTCTTAGATCGCGCCACCGCGATGGCCCCGGAATCGTCGCCGCCGCTACCTTCTTCGTCATCAGAGCCGACGGAGGCGGCGGGACGCTTCCGAATATTCTTCGGCGGCTTCTGAACAAAGTTGCACACCGGCGCCGAGCCGCCGGCCCCGGGCTCGCCGCCGCCGTCGGACATGGGGTAGGGTTTGGGGGGAGGACGAGCTGTGGATCGAATCGAAGAAGAGACGGGCCCGGAACCCTTGTTCCGGTTCGTCCCTGGGCAGTCGGATCTTTACCTCTCGCTAACGTGGGCTGCTGTCATGGGCAGCTATTCCGGTGGAAAATTCGATGCACTCTGGTTAACTGGGCCTGGTCGCCTCACAAAGCCCACTAGGATGCACAGCCGAATTCGATCTGTTGAAAAGGGCAGCGGCGATGCTGGTCCTGTCGTGAACAGGACTGCAAATGCAAATGAGTCGAGTTCGAGCAAGTTGCAGTTGGCTCAGCTCAAGTCATATTAAAAGTCGAGCGAGCTCAAACTGAATGAAGCTCGAGGCCAAGCTATAGAACATGACTCGTGCTCAGCTCGTAACGATCTCGAATCGATCTCGAGCTAGTTTCGAGTTAAATGAGATGGTAAAAGTTATAAATCATGGTGCTTATTCCAAGTAGATAAGGCTCAACACGACATAAGAAAGTACTAAAAATGTATTATTCCAATCAAGACGATGATAATATAAATTTCTTCAAAGTAGTCCGACTTAGTCTCTCACAACCGAAAGTCTAGTATGAAAAAAAGATAATGATTCACGACAAACGTATAATTGGGAAAACAAATTATTGGCCAAAGGCCATAATAAGGCCTAAATCTTCTCTGCACTTAATTAAGCTCTCATGTTTGCTGATAAATAAAATGAAGAAAATCATGGATAGAATATATGGGTAATAAATTGTCTTATTTCCATTTAATAATGGCATGATCATTTAACATAATGATATTATGTCGAGCTATCGAGCTAAAATCGAGCGAGCTAGTATTGGCTCAAGATCAATTCGTTTCTCAATCGAGCTATATAAAGTCTTCAAACTCAGCTCGTTTATTTTCGAGTCGATCTCGAGCCGAGCTAAAAAACGAGTCGATCTCGAGCGGCTCACGAGCCTCGAGCTTTTCTTGCAGCCCTAACGAGTCGTGAAACTAGGCACGCCTCCGCCACCGCCGCCGCCGCCACCGCCACCGTCACCTCCTCCGTCGATCTCCGATTCCTTTTGGTGTTGACGCAGCTGAGGGCCCTGCACCCCACCTCCCCCAACAAGCGGCTGTAGTCGAGCCAGGTCCAATGGAACCCTTGCGGCTTCCGCCGTGCCGAGGATGACGCTTCCGCCGATGTTGTCGCGATGGAACCCGCGCAAGAGTTCCAGCCGCTGTTGGGCGGGACGAGCGTGTGGCATGGGCCGCTGGCCTTTGGGACACATACGCCCCCGCTGTTGCTCTCCCCGCTGGTAAGTTCCTCCATAGAGGTTCTGCTGCTATGGTGCTCATCAAGGAAAAAAGAATCAAATGGATGTGCTATTCAAGTTCCACGTGGTAAATTTCCAAGGGTCCAGTCATCCCAATCTCGTGGTGCCAGGAATGCAGCTGCGAGCACATTAGTTCCGATTTTTTGCCAAAAGAGACCCTCTGCCCACTGGAATTGCCAAAAGAGACCCCCTGCGGATGAAATTGACAAAAAGGACCCCCTCACTAGTGGCGGCAGGCGCGGCAGGCGACACGTGTCACCTGCCGCCACGCCTGGAGGCGGCGGGCCCTGCCGCCACCGCAGGAGGCGGCCGCGCGCGGGGAAAACGTGATTTGTACAGCACCTGAGCCGGGACGGAACGGGCCGGGCCAGGTGGGCCCTGCCACCACCTGGCGAGGCGGCCGTTGCTGCCGCTGTCACTCCCTGGCCGACACGGCCTGCTGCGCGCGGGCCCAGCAGGTGGGCCACGCCGCCACCACAGGAGGCGGCATCTCTTCTGCTGCTGCACGCGCGACAGTGCAGACGGCGCTGATTCCCACGCGCGGGAATATAGACGATGATGCCCGGGAATCACTCCTGCTTTTGCTTCTTTTGCCTCAGCGGATGCGACGGCACTGCGAGAATCGCTCTGGCTATTGCTTCAGCGGATGCGACGGCACTGCGGGAATCAGTCACTCGCTGCGGGAATCCGATGCTGCGGGAACTGTTGTGCCGACACTACAGGGATCCTATAATTTCCCGCCTAATTTCGTCATTATTTTTTCGCCATTATTTGTCGTCTGAGCCTATAAAAGGAGACACCGAAGCTCTCGTCCAGCCATCCTCGAAATCGCCACTGCGCAAAGTGTGTAACACATTTTTTCAGTTGGTATGAGTTTGCCTTGCTCGGATCAAAGCATTAGGCCGAGGAAAATGAAGAATGCAAGTTTGCCTCCGGGGGTGGCAGTCCTGCGGTGTTGGTGTGGCGATCTTTGCAAGGTGAAGGAGGTGACGGATTTTTCAGATTGGTTGGGCATGAAGTTTTTCATGTGCGCCAATTATGAGGAAGATCCACCCGTAGCTATTTTAGAGTACGACAAGCCTCCGGTATGCTTTAACCATCAGAAATATATATTGTTGGTATTTTGATTGATTCTTTAATAACATTCTTGTTTCTTGTTGTAGTCTCCTCCTCCTCTGTGCATGTACTATCGTTGGATTGACACGAAGATGCCGGCTTGGGCAGTGACTGAGATTCGTGAAAGAAGTTGCCGTGCATGGAATAGTTTCTATGCGGAAGAGCGACGCGAGAAGGCGGAAGCTGAGGAGAAAGCAGAGCAAGAGAGAGAGTTAAAAGAATACTATGCGGAGCAACACCGTTTTTTTAGGATTTAGGAAAGAAAAACAGGGAAGAGGCTCGTCGCATGGAGGAGCAGGAACGACAGTGAAAGAAGGCTCGTGAGGCGGAGAGACAGAGAAAGAAAGAAAGGGCTCGTGAGGCCAAGGCAGCAGAAGAAGCTGGCGATGGAAAAGGAAAATATCCACGCTGGACTCAGTAAATTCCTGTGGTAGTATTTTAAATTTCGCAATCGTTTGTATCTTAATTTCTGCAGTTTAACGTAGCTTTATTTCAGTAGTTAAATGTACCTTTATTTCAATAGTATGATGTATCTTATTTTCAGTTGTACCGTGTCGTAATAAAAAAAAATAGTTTTAGAATAAAATGTGGCATTTTCTTTCCCTCCACTAATTATCAAACGTCGTGCAACAACTACAACATGAAATTAAGATAGAACATAATGTCGTACAATAAGACAGTACAAACTAATAATGCAAGTACATCTGAATGGCGGGAAACATTGTTGCCGACTGGTGCATTTTTATTTCAGCATACATAGATGTTTCTTACATAAGTCGAAAAGTCTGATACTGACATATGTAGATTGATGAATCACCCTAGTCGACGACGGCCACCTGGCCTTTCCTTAGGACCGGAAAGCGATAAGTGATTAGATGGTCGAGTTACACGAAGACCATGACCGTACTCCACTCCGGCTTCCTGTGTCTGCGACTCCTGCGTAGGTGGTGGAGTCTGTAATCCTTGTTGCGAACCTGATGTGTAATTGTAGGCGTATGGTTGTGACTCCTGGGGGATAAAAGATGGGCCAATAACGTCCCCTCCGAAGAACTCTGTAACTAATGTTGTAACCGTGTCGCCATGATCATGTGATGCTCCCCGGATGCGTGTGTTGAGGCCACGTTGGATGTCCTCATCGTCCCAATTAACATCAGGTATGTCCTGCACAGAGAAACATTGTAAACAAATCATTAGAGGATAATATATGATCTCATTGTAAATGCATTAAAATGTAAACATGACTACCTGATCAGATCCCTCGCCTGTACTGTCTGGCCATTGTACGTGGTACTGGTTTAAGTCTGGGACACGAGTCTCCTCGGGCATGGAGATCCCTCGCGTGGAGAGATACGGCTGAGACCCCTCACCTTGGATGTATGCGCCATATGCTGTGTACGCATATGGGTTCGGGGAAAGAGTCTGCTCGGGCATTGAATCCAAACCCGTGCCATGGTCCTGAGATGTCTGCCCCTGACGAAGCTGCACCGAAGAAGAGCGATGCAGTGGCAGAGATGAGTAATGTCGTGGCAATGTCGTTATAGTACTCGGACCCTCCCCCCACTGCCCATGGCTCGTACGCGCCTCGCTCGGTCTGGACGACGGCGCCGCACTCGGTCTGGCTGACCTCGCTACCGGCATGTTGTACGCTCCAGTGACAACTTCGTCGCCTCTACCGCATCTGAACTTTGTTGCCACGTACTCTTGAAGACGTTTCTGGAATGACTTGCGAGCTGGGCCCCGGGCCGGCATGCTTTCCGTTGCCATCTGCCCTACTTCGTTGCAAGTTTCAAGCTGAAAAATATTTGGTTGTTATTTGGTTGAAATGATGGACCTGAAAAAATTACTAGTGATTACCAGCTGGTCACGATAGTAAGCTGCATGCAGCTCAACATGTCTCTGCATCTGCTCCTCCTGCGTGAGATTTGTTGGTATCGTAGCTGGTTGACTGGCCAGGCTCGTATGCGTGCTGATGCAGTACCACTGCTTGTACGCTTGAGCTGTACTTCCATCGTACGGTCTGCAAAATTTAATAATTACATCAACCGTTGTGATGAAAGCAAAGCTTCTTCACGCATTGTATGGTCATCGTAATAAAATAATGTAAATAAAATGTACCTAAGTTGATGCACTGTATCTGCTAGCGCTTCATTTTCTCACTTATGTACCCATTGAATGTTGCGTTCCCTCCAATTGTAAGAACTCCAACCATGACCCATATTGGTTAGCCTGGAAATTATGTAACAAAGTGTGAGTTTAGTAAATTAAAAAAGACTAACTATTTAGGTAGGTCACATCTTACTTATGGGTTTCCTGGTCGGTACATCTTGGAAAAGGTGGTGGAATCTCCTGATAGAGACCGAACTGTCTCATGACATGCTCTGGGTTGTAAGGCTTAACACACCACAGGAACAATAAGTAGCAACGAGTCAGTCAGAATGCACTATCGCTCAACATGCCTGTTGTGATGGGTCGTATATCAAAGACCATCTGTAACTGCTCCTGAGTCCATGGGTTCCATGTGACTTCTGACTCATCAAGTATCTCAAACTGCTGGTGGTATATAGGGTAACAATTTTTTGAAATACTTGGAGACCAATGTTTCCATGTCTTTGTCCACCTGGTGGCCATAGTTGCACTGTTGCCCTCGCTACAATCGTATGGGTGTATGGGATTTAGTATACGAGGTCGCCCTACAGGGAGGTATTCCCAGGACCACAACTGTAGAAACTCGTAGGCGACACAAAGTAACGGAGCTTTTTGTGCGAATGAAGTTTTTTGTGTGGCAGCACACAAGCCTCTATATGTATGAGATAGCATGGCAGAACCGAAGCTGTATTTTGGCTGCTCGGGTAAAGATTCATCTACCATATTCTCTACAATGTAGATGAGACCAGGGAGAACTACGTCCCCGTATGAATTTGGAAACATAATCACGAGGAGCCACAACAAATACGCAAACAGATGTCTTTTCCTCGTCTCATAATCAGCGTAGCTAGATAAACTATGAAAGTTATCACGAAGCCAGACGAGTGGGATGCCACGAGGGCCACCAGAACGTTGTGATTCTGGCATTGTGATCCCAAGACGGGCTGATATATGTAATGCCCAAGATGGAGACACTCGTGGAGAGACTAACGGCTCACCTCTAATTGGTAGAGCAGTGATCATAGAAACATCTTTCAGTGTAGGTGCAAGCTCCCCAAAACAAAAGTGAAAGGTGTGGGTTTCAGGTCTCCACCGGTCAACGAGGGATGTCAAAAGGGATGGGTCCGAACGTAACTGGTCTTCGCATGATGTGAGCCTAGCAAAACCATGTAGTCCATAAGCGTCAAGGTGAGCAAAGAAAGAATTGTGTATTGGCCATGTTTTTTTTACGGTTCGAAGTCTGAAAGTCCGATAATTATGCTTATTATTTGGGTTCAAAAATAGGTGGCAATGGTGGCCGGCGTCATGGGCCCCTACAAAAGCACTGGCACTTCAGCCATAACCTGCACACGAACGTACAAATAAAAATTATGAGGAAGACACAAATACAAATGCAAATAAAAATTAACTTAAAAAATACAAAGAGATACAGTTTACATTAATTATCTGAAGTTAACATCACGGGTACAATAATACAAAGAGATTCAATTTAAATTAAATATAAGTACAATAACACAAAGAGATTCAATAATACAAAGAGATTCAATTAAAATTAAATATAATACAAATAAAAATTATGAGGAAGACACAAATATAAGTAGACATAGCGAGTACAGATATATCAACATCATGCGGTGTTGTTGGCTCGATACGGGCATTCCCTACGTGAATGTCCAGGACACCTGCAAACGCGGCATCGCCTTGGTTCTCTCATCTGGCTATGGTCCATGTCATTGCGATGACGCCTAGACTGACGTCGTCCCTTGGCGGTTCTCATCAAGTTGGCGTTCGGAACCCATTTCGGCCCATCTGGCCACAGCATTTTGTAATTCATATCAATGCCCCAGGCCCAGAACTCACTGTTCCAAGTGTTGTACAGATTGTACATGTTGAAGTACGGCGATATGTATGGCTCGACACTGATTTTTTGATCTGCAGCCGCCCGGAGCACAAGACTGCAAGGGTAGCCCTCAAGCTTGGGCTTGTTACAACTGCACTCACAGGACGTTGGGCCGAGGGTGACAGCTTGCTTTTTTGATCCTCTGTGGTGACCCTTAACGTACTTGGCCCGCACATTGACCTCCCACTTATTCCTAAGTGCGTCCACTTTCCTGCAGCCGTGGCTTTGGGACTTCTTTGCTTTCTCGTCCAGATGTCTTTGCATCTTCTCGGACCATGGCTTGTTCAAGTCAACTTGTGCTTTGGCGACGGTGACCCTGTCTGCAAAGTATGACAGGGTCCGGTTCCAAGTTTCTTCAATTAGGGTTGTGATAGGCAGTGCTCGCACGCCTTTAAGAACACCATTGTACACCTCTGACATGTTGCTTGTCATTATTCCATACCGAGCCCCGGTGTCGTGAGCCTGCGCCCACTTGTACAAATGAGGGCAATTCTCGCCGATCCACTGGCTCAAATTTATGGGCGTCCTACGACCCCTCCGGTCTTTTCTCTACGGCAAGGCCGCGCGCTCGATCTGACCATTGATACCTGCCCAGATCGCATTCATTTTGGCTTCAGTTTTCTGCATGCACATCCTCTTGAATAACTTGAACCAATCCTTGTTTTTGAATTTGGAGTAAAAGTTTGCTGCCAAATGCCTCATGCACCGCCTTCCCTCTAGATCCGGCCACCCCCACTCTTCTGACGACTCCTTAATTATGTGGAGAGCGCTTAATAATCCAGTGTTGCGATCAGAGATGATGCAAACACCTCGACGCTCTTTCACGACACCCATCTTCACGCAGCTCAAGAACCACAACCAGCTATCTTTGTTCTCGCTCTCGACCAGTGCATATGCAATAGGAAGAAGCTGATTATTTGCATCTGCTGTAATCGCCACCAATAGTGTGCCCTTGTACTTTCTAGTGAGAAAGGTACCATCAACTGATAATACCGGGCGACAGTGCCTGAAGGCTTGTATAGTCTGGGCGAATGCCCAGAATAAGCGGTCCAGGATTAGCTCACCCGGGTTCATTGGGTTTGGACGTTCTCTCCGCCAAACTTAAGTCCCCCTATTAGCACTTGCTATCTGATGAAGCATTCTGGGGGCATAAGAATAGGCCTCCTCATAGGTTCCATACAAGTTCTGGAATATATTTTCCTTCGCACGCCTAGCCTTGCTGTAGCTGACAGGGAAGCCAATTTGATCTTCTGCATCTTTTTGCAAAGCCCTAACACTAATGTTGAGACTTGCCTGCACAATCGTTTCCATCACCTGTGCCACATATCTTGCTGTCACATTGCAGTGATTTGAAAGGGTCCCGGTTTGCTCACAGCTATGCTCCACTATTTTTGTGATATGCCATGACTGACATACCCCAGGCTTCAGTCTAGCGAGAACTCTTCCGCGGCAACCTTTCGCGGTGTGGATGCATATGACCTTCAACTCTTTTTTATCAGACTGCTTCACTCTATGCTGGCGATGGATGGCGATTGCATAGCTAGCCATTGCTTGGTAAGCAGACTTCTTGTCTAGGAAAACCTGCCCAACCTCCAGTCTCCCCGCTTCTACGCCAGAAACAGAGTGAAATTCATTGGTGATGCTCATATCCTGTAAAAACCCAGGTTGCAGTGACGCCGCCACCGCCCTCTGAGGAGGAACATCTTCTTCTTCGCTTGACTCCGAAGACGCGAAAGAATGATCGTCATCATCTAGCGCCTCCGGCAATCTCTCCAGGTGTTCGCTCATGTCAACGGCCGCAGACCAATATCCTGTGTCATACATAGGATGGCCGCCCGTCGGTTCCGATGGACCGACGCTAGGGGCTGATGTGATGGCCAACTCGGCCTCACCACCCCTGCTACTGCATCCGGCAACATCAGTGACTGAAATGAACTCCACATACACCATCGGCTGACCAAACATTGAGTTATTGGGATTGCTTGCAAATCTCATGTACGACCCCCATGACTGATCACCTGTGACTGGCCGCAAACCCCAACGGGCAACTGTCCCATCATTTCCTCCGTCAACGACGAAGGCCTCCATTGTCATTTTTTTCCCCTGCATCCCTGGGCCAAACACCGCTCGGATGCACCTTCTGACTGTTGCGTAACCCACGTTCACCATGTCTCTCACTATAACTGTAGTCGACTCGCACAAGGACACATCCACCCCGAAAGGACCGTCGCGTAAGACGTCCCCATAGTACACTAACAAATTTTCCATAGTACCTAACCAACATCCATATTTACATTTCAAATAATTAGTAACTGAACATTTAGTAGTAGTACGATGACAACATTTACATATCATACGGCTAAAATAATAATCGTATTTTTGTTACAAATATTCGGTTTGTTTTTAGAATCATTTGCTTAGACTTTAAGGGTTGTTTGCTTAACGGGTATTTAGAGATCTAATTTTTCTCAAACTCGTCTAGCAGCGTAACAAACTAAAACTCTGTTTGCTTTTCTCTAACTACACCAAAAATATCCTAAACTGGTTCTCGTAACATGCAAAAACTGAGCTTTTCGTAAAACAACTATTAGTAAAAACTGGTTTTCTACAAAATTTTCTTACAACAAGTTTTGACAAAACCGAGAGTAATTACTCGCTATCCAAACAACCACTAAACGTAAGAGTACGATAATAAAATTTTAATATCATATGAGTAAAACATTTAATTTCTTCCGGTTTTATATAATTTTTTCAAATCATACGATAACAATCATTTATTTACAAATAATAATATTCGCAGCGGCATGCACATTGTTCACCCCAGTACATCAATATAAAAAATATTAACAAAATTACGGCGTCATTTATACCTCAGCTCCAATATGGATGTGCTTGCGAATGCAATTAAGCGTCAAAATAGTTCAAATAAATATCTGTCACCAGTATTATATGAACGGAGTCAACCTATTATCACATGAACATCAATATTACACATGGATTTTTCTTTCCGCTATCAAAAGTATGAAAATAGCACTTGCATGTATGTGGTCATCACCTCAAAAGGGACAGCGAAGATGGAAACATAATTTCTTCAATCACGTCATCTCCTCCTTGTTTGCTATTAAGATGAATTATTTTACCTAATTACATACATCATTCAGTACATTAGCACGTAATCTTAACATAGAAAATTTAGATTATTGCGACATAACAAAGTAGACCTACGGTTTCCTAACTATAGACTTATTAATAAACATACCACATGAAATAACATACCACATGCAATGAACAATTACAATACAATTTTTTTTCTTAATTACCGTATTAAGATCTTCTCGCATGTCAATACTAATGGACGCAGCTAACATTGATACAACATCTTCAACCTACTCTTCTCAAGAAAATAGTATAAATGCAACATCTGTCGTTTGAATTTTTTTCTAACTTCTAAGCACTAACATCGCATAACTAACGACGAGCTAAAAGACTAACTAATTACCACCCTGCATGCACAAAAAAAATCAATGTATTGCAAAGCTCATACCTTGATCTTCAACTTCGTAGTTCACTTCGCTAGGCAAATCCTACTCCTGAAGCTCTAAATGACTACAAAAAGTGATGAAATAATGCCTCACACAACAGAGAACACATAGTTATGAACTAAACAAAAAGAGTAAAAACATCATGCATGCGAACGAAACCAACAAAAATGGATAGATCTTACCTCCGTCTATCTTTTCTTCAACTTCAGCATATTCCAAATCCAACTCAAAATCGCCCTAAATCACGAGTGAAAGTGCCTAGTGAGTTTTTCTTTCTCTCTGTTCTTACACACTCAGAGTGAAGGAAATATGTCCTAGAGGCAATAATAAAGTTATTATTTATTTCCTTATTTCATGATAAATATTTATTATTCATGCTAGAATTGAATTAACCGGAAACATAATACATGTGTGAATACATAGACAAACAGAGTGTCACTAGTATGCCTCTACTTGACTAGCTCGTTGATCAAAGATGGTTATGTTTCCTAACCATAGACATGAGTTGTCATTTGATAAACGGGATCACATCATTAGGAGAATGATGTGATTGACTTGACCCATTCCGTTAGCTTAGCACTTGATCGTTTAGTACGTTGCTATTGCTTTCTTCATGACTTATACATGTTCCTATGACTATGAGATTATGCAACTCCCGTTTACCGGAGGAACACTTTGTGTGCTACCAAACGTCACAATGTAACTGGGTGATTATAAAGGTGCTCTACAGGTGTCTCCGAAGGTACTTGTTGAGTTGGCGTATTTCGAGATTAGGATTTGTCACTCCGATTGTCGGAGAGGTATCTCTGGGCCCACTCGGTAATGCACATCACTATAAGCCTTGCAAGCATTGTAACTAATGAGTTAGTTGTGGGATGATGTATTACGGAACGAGTAAAGAGACTTGCCGGTAACGAGATTGAGCTAGGTATTGAGATACCGACGATCGAATCTCGGGCAAGTAACATACCGATGACAAAGGGAACAACGTATGTTGTTATGCGGTTTGACCGATAAAGATCTTCGTAGAATATGTAGGAACCAATATGAGCATCCAGGTTCCGCTATTGGTTATTGACCGGAGATGTGTCTCGGTCATGTCTACATAGTTCTCGAACCCGTAGGGTCCGCACGCTTAAAGTTCTGTGACGATTTGTATTATGAGTTTATGTGTTTTGATGTACCGAAGGTAGTTCAGAGTCCCGGATGAGATCGGGGACATGACGAGGAGTCTCGAAATGGTCGAGACGTAAAGATCGATATATTGGACGACTATATTCGGACATCGGAAAGGTTCCGAGTGGTTCGGGTATTTTTCGGAGTACCGAAGAGTTACGGGAATACGGGAAAGAAGTATATGGGCCTTATTGGGCTTTAGGGGAGAGAGAGAGGCAGGCCGCGCGCCCCCCCAAGGCCTAGTCCGAATTGGACTAGGGGGAGGGGCTGCGCCCCCTCCTTCCTTCTCTTCTCTCTTCCCCTTCCTTCTCTCCTACTCCTACTACTTGGAAGGAGGGAATCCTACTCCCGGTGGGAATCCTACTCCCGGTGGGAGTAGGACTCCTCCAGGGCGCGCCATAGCTAGGCCGGCCCTCTTCCCTCCTCCACTCCTTTATATACGTGGCCAGGGGGCACCCCATAGACACAACAATTGATCATTGATCTCTTAGCTGTGTGCGGTGCCCCCCTCCACCATAATCCACCTCGATCATATCGTAGCGGTGCTTAGGCGAAGCCCTGCGTCGGTAGCATCATCATCACCGTCACCACGCCGTCGTGCTGACGAAACTCTCCTGTGAAGCTTTGCTGGATCGGAGCTCGCTGGACGTCATCGAGTTGAACGTGTGCTGAACTCGGAGGTGCCGTGCGTTCGGTACTTGGATCGGTCAGATCGTGAAGACGTACGACTACATCAACCGCGTTGTGCTAACGCTTCCGCTTTCGGTCTACGAGGGTACGTGGACACACTCTCCCCTCTCGTTGCTATGCATCACCATGATCCTGTGTGTGTGTAGGAATTTTTTTGAAATTACTACGTTCCCCAACACAGAGAGCAGAAGAGGAGGCCAGAGACAATGTGCTTGCGCACGGAGCAGAAGCATAGCATATAAAAGGAAGAGGATCCCTGTAGTGTCGGCACAACAGGATAAACTCACCTACCGCAGCCTCGGATTCCCGCAGCGAGTGAGTGTATTTCTGCAGTGTCGTCGCGTCCTCTGAAGCAAAAGCCAGCGCTGAGTGAGTGATTCCCGCAGTGCTGTCGCGTCCGCTCAAGCAAAAGGCAGTTGAGTCCCTAGGCAGCACCGCAGCGGAATCAGTGCGAGTGCATACAAAGCAGTCGCAAAAGCCAGCTCCTGGGCAGCAGCGAATCATCGCGAATAAAGAAATAAAAGGAGCAGATTCCCGCCGTCTGCAGCATCGAATTCCCGCGCGTGGGAATTAGTGTTGTCTGCAACAGTGATGCTGCCGGCACGCATGCAGCAGCAACAGTGCGGCCACCTCCCGTAGTGGCGGCGTGGCCCACGCCTCGTCGCGCGTGCAGCAGGCCGTGTCGGCCAAGGAGCGGCAGCGGCAGCAACGGCCGCCTCGCCCGGTGGCGGCAGGGCCCACCTGGCCCAGCCCGTTCCGTCCGGCTCAGGTGCTGTACAAATCACGTTTTCCCCGGCGCGGCCGCCTCCTGCGGTGGCGGCAGGGCCCGCCGCCTCCAGGCGTGGCGGCAGGTGACACGTGTCGCCTGCCGCGCCTGCCGCCACTAGTGAGGGGGTTCTTTTTGTCAATTTCATCCGCAGGGGGTCTCTTTTGGCAATTCCAGTGGGCAGAGGGTCTCTTTCGACAAAAAATCATTAGTTCCACCGCTTAGTGGAAGGTCAGTACCATTTTCAACTATTTGAAAGGATGTTGTGACCTATATCCTCAATGAGTTGCTTTCCTCGGAAGTTTTTGTTTTCTATCAAGTAATTTGAGTGAACTAAGGCGAATCAGCGACTGTTTTGTTAATCATGCTGATAAAAGTTCTGCTGTGTATTTCAGTGTTTGATGTCCCTGAATAATGTTTGCTCTTTGATTTCACAAGAGCAAGGTTGTCACGGAAGATATGGATAAACTTTTTGTGGCAAGACGCAAAGATTAGCATTTATTTGTACCAGTTTGTTGACCTAACTCCACAAATCGAGGTACTGTTGGGGCCGAGGTGCTACAGATGGCATACCCGTATTCGATGATTAGGGTCCACCTATTAAGTTCATAGTGTACAATGATCAGTCATTTAACTGAATTCTGGATGCTCCAATTTCCATTGATGTTTACTTGATTTCCATGGATGTTATTTATGCATACACTCTCTGTATCTTTCATTTTAGCAACTTGAAATCATTCAGATCACCTTGATGGTTGGACTATTATGTGAGCTAAAGAAAGAATAGTGAATAGATTATATGTAGTCGGCAGGGATAAAAAAGTACTCTCCCTATATGGTGTCCGAGCATTTTTTTTGTACTGAACATAGCATCTTTATGTTTAGGATTACGGAAACTCCCCCCGACGAAGATGCTTTCAAGGGCCTTCTGTAACTGTCTCATAAATTGAGGGCCGGCGTTGGATGACAAGAGGACAACCAAGGTGAAGATGCAACGCGCCTACCATGCATCCTCCAAGTGATCTCCAATCAGACTTGGTACACCATCTCTCCTCTTTTCCTTAACTATCCTGCAATAATTATTGTGTATTTTGATTAATGGGATTAGTCTCTTTGGTTGCGTAAAAAAAATCTGAATCTGTAGGACTACACGGCCGGCCGTACGTCGTGTCCGCATGGATTAATCAAACAACCTTTGTACAAAATAATTCACTGAAATCATCGTGTCATCTGCATGGTTGTCTTAGGAAGGGGGAAGATGTGATATGGCAGATCATAAATAGCCTCAATGAGCAGGGGAGAAGAGGTGGGCTGTCTACTACAACCAGAAGTGATTTTACTATGATTTTAAATCTGCAAAGTTCCCTGGACTTGGAATTATATTAGACTTATGATATTCCAATTTTTCAGAAAGTAAGTAATATTACAAAAGAAGGAGAATTGTACTATATAGAACAGATAGAACGGGGCGTCTGAGAGGGGATACATGATAAAAGTAGAGGTCTTATAATCATCATCATGTGAATGCTCAGTAGATTGAAGATAAATCGACAACTACACCCCAAATTCAATTTGTTTGGGTGATTCAGTACAAAGGAAGCCATCGATAAAATGAGAAAATATATGATTCAATTTATATACAGATGCATTGAGAAAAATATACCGTTCTGGTATGTATCTAACCTGCAGCTAGACTGCATTATCTATTATTTGTGCTAAGCTACTAAGTTCAGTATTGTTCTAAGATGTCGAGGCATCTATGTGGAATTTTTTTAACTTTCTGAAATAGTTGTTTATGTTACCAACTAATGCAAGATGTGTCTATCATTCTCGAATTTCTGTTATCACATATTTTATAGATTCTGGGCTTGCCTCTAAAGTTTTTGGAAGAAGAGCTAACAATTCATTTATATGTTTGTGAGAATAATGGTAATATACACAGTGTGCTAAGCACATAGTTATATGTTTGAGAGAATAATTTCCATCAATACCTAACATTCCAGGTCAACATAAACAGGCGCAAAACCATGATTCAAAATTCAGGAAAAAACATATATTTGTATGATTAAAATGCTTCCTTTGTGTACAATGTGATGATTATCTTTATCTTTACCTAATATTAAAAGGAGGATTGTTTCTCCACTTTTTTTCGTCAAAGACTTCCTTTTACGTCCCTTTGTACGTCGTCAAAGGCTCTTTTTACGTCCCTTCTTACGTCGACCATAGCGATCTTTTTTCAGAAAAAAATTCGAGCGTAGCGATCAAACGACAGTGCACTGCACGCAAACGGGCCGTCCCAATTCGTCGAGCACAGCGATTATTTTTAAGGAATCGTGCACAGCGATTATTTTTAAGGAATCGTGCACAGCGATTGAAAGCACAAACGGGCCGGCCCAATTCGCAGGCTTTGAAAGAAATACGAAAAATAAAATTTATGTTGTGGGAGTCTAACTCATGACCTCACGCTGGATAGAAGCAGAGCTAGCCAGCCAAGCTAGCTACTAGGGACGATATAAAAGCAACATTAAATATGAAGTCTAATTACGACTTGCCAACCCGTCCCGAACTCGATGACCAACCAGGGCACCTCATGCTTGTGTGTAGGGAGCATGTCTTGGAGGAATAAGGATGGAAACGAGGCTACTTAGAAAGTTATATATACTAAAATCATGGGGTTGAGGGTGAGATCAGCCGGCGAAAATCAAGGGAAGAGATCGGTTGAGATTGAGAAAAGGGAAAGGAAAATCTTGACGCTGCACAGCATGCAGATTCAATTCGGTTGTCTCTAGGGAGTATTTCAAACAACGTGAAAAAGAAATAATAAGGAAGGAAAAAGAATATCTAAAATACAAACGCAAATGATTGCATGTACAACAAAAGCGTTTCTATAGGAGGAAACAAATAAACTGCATGGGTCGGATGTATATCATATGCAAGATATCGCAGGTCTAAAAATACGGGCATAGACGGCGGCCACGCCGCCGCTCCTGTCCTGCTCCCCGTAACCGTACTGCATGTGCACGTCGCCGGGTAGCATGTGCATGCTGGATGATTACAACTGATTCCTGAGACATGCATACTGGATGATTAAAAAGGACATGTGGTTTTTTTTTCGTGGCCAGATGATGATTAGCTCTAATTAAACAAGATTATGGATTGCATGGTTAGGTATTTTAACATAACTTTCGTAAGATATAATATATTTGCGGAGTGCCATCAGAATGATTGAATACATCAATAAAACCTCCTGTTCAATGAACGAATAAAGTAGCACATTACTTCCAGCTTAAAAAATAGAGACGTGGCTAAGTGGTCAGCGCACCTAATAATATCGGACATAAGGAGTACTCCCTTCGTTCGAAAAAACTTGTCCCAAGCTTGTTCCTCAAATGGATGTATCTAGTACTAACTTGATGCTAGATACATCCATTTCAGGGACAAGTTTTTTCGGACGAAGGAAGTATAACATAAGCGCAGATAACCTATGCGGAATCAGGACAAAATTGGTGTACCTTTACGAAAGGTGCTATGGTTTGTTTCGTGCTTATAATGCATGACTGATATAAACTTATCCTGGACTACGGCGTGTGCCTTCATGTTGGTGGACGTTTTGGTGAGCAGTAAAAACTAGCGTTCCATTGTAGCGAAACACATGTAACGCACGGGCATATCTGCTAGTATCATATGATTGAAATACTATCCTGGCATATAATTGCATCAATCACTAACAGTTATATAACATCAAAATGGATGGGCGCAGCAACGCGCACCTTTGATGATCTAGTATAAATAAAATCTCGTTGACTGATGCAAGAGATGCTCCAGAGTTGACTGAGTTTTTCATACCGGCATATAAATAAATTCTTGTTGACCACGTAGCAAAATGTAGATAACATCGCCTCTTCGTCTTCTTCAGAGCATCTCTAGCAGACCCTTTAAAATCTCATACCGCAAAATTGGTTTACAGGATACCGCAAAACATTTTTTCACATTTTTACAGTATGACTTTTGTTTCGGCAGAATAGATCCTGTAAAAAAATCATGGTCCCGGCAAAATGGCATAAACCCCCCTAAAAGCGCCCACTAAATTACAATTGTGCTCTCATGTCCCGAATTGAGAGAAGACGGTGCCGAGCTCCTAGTCGCGTCCATGGTGGTGCGGCCCTGGCTCCTTTGGCGCTCCAGCAGAGGAGAACAGAGAGATGGTGAGAGAGCGAGGCGATGGGGAGCAGATGGAGGAGGACTGGAGGAGCGCGAGCGCGACCTGGGGTGGCGGAGCATGAACTTGAGCATTCGGCGGCGAAGCTTGGCAAGGCTACTGCTGGAGGCGGGGCGAACGCGGCCGAGCGAGCTGCAATTCTCGTGCCCATGGCGGAGGAACAGGCGGACCGCGCGGGCGGCGAAGGGGTTGGACTCGGGGCGTCTACGTTGGAGCTCCCGGCCACGGCAGTGCCAACCACATCCATGGCAGAGCTTGCACGGCTGCCAAAGAGATGAATTCGAGCTCCGGCAGCCTCGGGAAGAAGACGAGGAAGGGCGCGGCTAGCGGCGCGCTGGTCAGCGGCAATGGGGATGGCCGGAATTGACCTCGGACGGTGGCTGCGGTGGCGAGGATGGAAGGCGCGGAGCTGAAATTTCCCTCCCGTCAACCCTTTTTTGTTTTACAGGTCCCTGCAAAAAAGGGCTTCAATCCTGGTTATCTACGGGATGAGGTCCGTTTTTTAGGGGGAGCTGTATAATTTTTATAGATGAGGACGTTTTGCGGTATTTGGTATGGACGTTTTTTCGCCTCGTACTGTAAAACGGCGGTTATCTACTATATCTAAATAGCTAGCCCCCACTACAAGGAATTCTCTCGTTTCTCCTTGAGTCACATCACCCAAATTAATTTAACCTTTGGATATACTAGATCAATCAACGATACCCATCCGATCTACACACTGTGAGCTGCTGTACCCACCATAAGTAGTAACTGATGCATGCAATGCATTATGCAGTAACTGCTGCTTATGAGTGTTTTAAACTTTTAATCAAGAAAAACAAAATTGACGCATGCATGCAGCTCATAGCTTCATTCTCGAGTGCTCTATATGAAAGAAAAGTGAGTCGTGCATGCATATTTTATTTTGTTTTCGTCCAACTTTGAACTTATAGATAGAGATATGTATTTATAAAATACCGATAAACAAATTATCTTACTACAGGAGCAACTGTAAAGACAGTAGCTAGATGATTAGTTCAGTGCAACTTTTATTTCATATAAAACCCCGTCGCAACGCGCGGGGCATCATCTAGTTTTATAGTTTTGGGTGTTTTGCGGGATCTGCTAGAGATGCTCTCATGCCACGGCCGACCATCATCGTCCGTCTACCGCGCGTGAAGAGCTGGTCAAAACGCACTTCCCGAATATCGTATGTGCGTGCGCCTTAATTTGATCTGCAGTAGGAACAAAGGTTATGTGTATGCATGCGGCCAGCAACAGCGACACAAAAGGGCAAGGAACTGGAGGGTAGACATTGTACATGATTCATAAACTATGCTGTACACGCAGGTCAGAGACAGTGAGAAGCTTCATTTATCAATGTGATCCTCCTGAAGCGATTGAATATGTTGCGAAGAGTATCAATGTGAGGTTCTTTCTAAATGGAAGCACCTTCATTTATCTTCTCATGTTTGTCCCAGATTTCCTTCGATCTCTCTAAACTTCGAAAGCGAAGAAATTGAGGCTTTGAGAGATGGTTGCAGATCACATCCTTTGCTTGGGCATCCAGTAGTATGAGTTTCTTCCCCGTAGGAGTAATATAGTGAGGATCCTCAAGGACATAACCATCTTTCACAATTTTCCAGAGATCTTCATCAATAGCCTTCATCCGGATACACATCTTCTCTTTTCAGGAAGGATAATCTTTTTCGTCAAATACGAGAGTCTTCTCGGACGACTTGAAATTAATTGCAGAAGATATACTCAAAACTCCAAGGTGGTTAGACCTTAATGTGCAGAGACAAGGAAGTACCTTGCTCTGATACTAATTGTAGGATCAAAGCATATCGACTAAAGGAGGTGAATAGGAGATTAAAAAATTCTTTAGAAAACTCAAATCTCACAACACAACACAACAAAATAATGTAACCCAAGGCAATTCTAAGATGAAGAACAACTACAGGTGGAAATGACTTAGAGGAAAAACTAAGATAAGTTGTTGCGAGATAGTCATCAGAGCTGAAGCTAGAAGGATAACTAAGTAACAGTAGATGAAGAATGATACGTCCAATTTGCATCATGATTTTCTACTAATAATTATTATGTTTTTGATCATTATTTCACTTTATGGTACAATTGTTATACCTTTTCTCTCTTATTTTGCAAGATTCACATGAAGAGGGAGAATGCCGGCAGCTGGAATTCTGGACCTGAAAGGGGTGAAACAGAGATAGTTATTCTGCACAACTCCAAATGACCTGAAAATTTATGGAGAATTATTTTGGAATATATAAAAAATACTGGCGAAAGAATCAACAGAAGGGGGCCCACCAGGAAGCCACAAGCCTGGGGGGCGCGCCCTACCCTCCTGGGCGCGCCCCCTGGCTTGTGGGGCCCCTGGCAGGCCTCTGGCCCCCTCCATCTGCTATATGAAGCCATTTGCCCTAGAAAAAAATTAGAAGAAGACTTTTGGGACGAAGCGCCGCCGTCTCGAGGCGGAACCTGGGCAGGAGCTATTTTGCTCTCCGGCGGAGCGATTCCGCAGGGGATACTTCCCTCCAGGAGGGGGAAATCGAAGCCATCGACATCACCAACGATCCTGTCATCGTGGGAGGACCAATCTTCATCAACATCTTCACCAGCACCATCTCATCTCAAACCCTAGTTCATCTCTTGTATTCAATATTTGTCTCAAAACCTCAGATTGGTACCTGTGGATTGCTATTAGTGTTGATTACATCTTGTAGTTGATGCTAGTTGGTTTATTTGGTGGAAGATTATATGTTCAGATCCTTAATGCTATTCAATAATCCTCTGATCTTGAACATGAATATGATTTGTGAGTAGTTACTTTTGTTCTTGAGGACATGGGAGAAGTCTTGTCATAAGTAATCATGTGAATTTGGTATTCATTCGATATTTTGATGCTATGTATGTTATGCTTCCTTTAGTGATGTCGTGTGAACGTCGACTACATAACACTTCACCATCTTTGGGCCTAAGGGAAGGCATTGTGGAGTAGTAATTAGATGATGGGTTGCTAGAGTGATAGAAGCTTAAACCCTAGTTTATGCGCTATTCCGTAAGGGGCTGATTTGGATCCATATGTTTCATGCTATGGTTAGAGTTATCTTAATTCTTATTTCGTAGTTGCGGATGCTTGCGAGAGGGGGTAATCATAAGTGGGAGGCTTGTTCAAGTAAGAACAACACCTAAGCACCGGTCCACCCACATATCAAATTATCAAAGTAGCGAACGCGAATCAAACAAACATGATGAAAGTGACTAGATGAAATTCCCATGCGTCCTCGAGAACACTTTGCTTATTATAAGAGTTCGTTCCGGCTTGCCCTTTGCTACAAAAAGGATTGGGCCACACACTTTATTATACTTGTTACTTGTTACTTGTTACGAATTATCTTGCTACCGAAACTATCTGTTACCGCTACTTTCAGTACTTGCAGAGAATACCTTGCTGAAAACCGCTTGTCATTTCCTTATGCCCCTCGTTGGGTTCGACACTCTTACTTATCAAAAAGACTACGATTGATCCCCTATACTTGTGGGTCATCAAGACTCTTTTCTAGAGCCGTTGCCGGGGATTGAAGCGCCTTTGGTGAGTGGAATTTGGTAAGAAAATATTTATATTACGTGCTGAAATTTACTGTCACTTGTCACTATGGAAAGAAATCCTTTGAGGGGCTTGTTCGGGGTATCTTCACCTCGACCAGAAGCATTGAGAGTTGCTCCTCAACCTATTGAACCTACTGAAAATATTATTATGAAATTCCTTCGGGTATGGTAGAGAAACTGCTAACTAATCCTTATGCAGGAGATGGAACAGTACATCCTGATATGCACTTAATCTATATGGATGAAATTTGTGGATTGTTTAAGCTTGCAGGTCTATCCGGAGATGGAGTTAAGAAGAAAGTATTCCCTTTATCTTTGGAGGGAAAGGCATTGACATGGTATAGGCTATGTGATGATACTGAAACATGGGATTGGAACCGGTTGAAGCTGGAATTTCACCAGAAATTTTATCCTATGCATTTGGTTCATCGTGATCAGAATTATATATATAATTTTTGGCCTCGTGAAGAAGAAAGTATCGCTCAAGCTTGGGGGAGGCTTAAGTATATGTTGCACACATGCCCTAATCATGAGCTCTCAAGAGAAATAATTCTTCAAAACTTTTATGCTCGGCTTTCTCATAATGATCAATCCATGCTCGATACTTCTTCTGCTGGTTCCTTTATGAAGAGAACTATTGAATTCAGATGGGATCTTCTGGAAAGAATTAAACGTAATTCTGAAGATTGGGAAATCGACAAAGGTAATGAGTTTGATTGTGTTAAATCTTTTATGGAAACTGATGCTTTTCATAAGTTTAGTACTAAATATGGACTTGGCTCTGAGATAGTAGCTACCTTTTGTGAATCTTTTGCTGCTCATGTTGATCTCCCTAAGAAGAAATGGTTTAAATATCATCCACCTATTGAATTGAATGAAGAACCTATTAGTTTTAAAGAAGAAACAATTGTTTACCATGTTGATCCAGTTGTGCCTACTGCTTATATTGAGAAACCTCATTTCCCTGTTAGGATTAAGGAACATGCTAAAGCTTCAACTGTGGTTAACAAGAGTAATATAAGAGCACCTAGACCTTCTAAACAAATTAAAGTTGAACCTAATATTGCAATGGTTAAAGATCTTTTGGTTGATAATATTGACGGACATGTCATATATTTCTGTGATGAAGCAATTAGAATTGCTAAGCCAGACACTAAAGATAAAAACAAACCTATAGTTGGCATGCCTGTTATTTCTGTTAAAATTGGAGACCATTGCTATCATGGTTTATGTGATATTGGTGCTAGTGTGAGTGCTATTCTGTTTACTCTCTATCAAGAAGTCATGAATGATATTGCACCTGTTGAGATTGAAGATATTGATGTTACTATTAAGCTTGCAAATAGAGATACTATTTCACCACTTGGGATTGTTAGAGATGTTGAAGTCTTGTGTGGTAAGATTAAATATCCTACTGATTTTCTTATTCTTGGATCACCACAAGATGATTTTTTCCCATTATATTTGGTAGACCTTTCTTGAATACAGTTAATGCCAAGATTGATTGCACTAAAGAAATTGTCAGTGTTAATTTTGGTGAGGTGTCTCATGAGTTTAATTTCTCTAAGTTTCGTAGACAACCTCATGATAAAGAATCACCTAATAAGGATGAAATTATTGGTCTTGCTTCTATTACTGTACCTCCTACTGATCCTTTAGAACAATATTTGCTAGACCATGAGAATGATATGCATATGAATGAAAGAAATGAAATAGATGAGATGTTCTTTAAACAAGCACCTATCCTTAAACATAATTTGCCTGTTGAAACCTTGGGAGATCCACCTCCACCCAAGGGTGATCTTGTGTTTGAATTAAAGCAATTACCTGATACTCTTAAATATGCTTATCTTGATGAAAAGAAGATATATCCTGTTATAATTAGTGCTAACCTTTTAGAGCATGAAGAAAGGAGATTACTTAAAACTCTGAAGAAGCACCGGGCTGCTATTGGATATACTCTCGATGACCTTAAGGGCATTAGTCCCACTTTATGTCAGCATAAAATTCATATGGAGCCAGATGCTAAACCCGTCGTTGACTATCAAAGAAGGCTGAATCCTAGAATGAAAGATGTGGTAAGTGTAGGAGATATGCCCTAGAGGCAGTAATATCAGTTATTTTGTATCTCCTGGTTTGTAATGAAAGTTTATGTTCCATGCTATAACTGCAATGATTCTTGAGTCTACAATAAAACGAGGCTTGGAGGGAAACTCATGTGCACGTGTGGGATAATAAACGGAAAAATGTATTCCTGGTCAAGCCTCTATGACTGGCTCGAGTATTGCATGATGATCCTGTTTTCCTGATCATGGGCATGTCTATGCCGGCAATTTTGAGGGCACAAATTGTTGGTAGAACACTTGTGTTAAATCGACCCAAATTGATGTTATGCTATGAGATGCATTCGTCACAAGTTAATGGTTTATAACACAGAGAAGTTAATGTTTGCATAATTCCTTAGACCATGAGAGTATCGAGTTCCTTCATACTTGCTTCGTGAACTTTGGGGTTTGTTAAACATCATCCGTAACTGGGTGGCTATTACGGCGGCTTATGGGTTCACGGAAAAGTATGGCAAGTAACGAGATAGCTCAAGATTGGGATTTGCTCCTCCGACGATGGAGAGATATACTCGGGCCCTCTCGGTGAAACGGTATCCATCATCGTCTGGCCAGACAACTTGTGATTTGATAACTGGGATACCGAAACACGGAAACGAGAAAAGAGAACAAAACCGGTAACGAGGTAACTTGCATAGTGGACAAATTGTTGATCCACGGGGGTGCGATAAATCTCACCTCGGGTGTTTTGTGACATATCGCGAAGCAACAGTAATAGCTCACGGCAACTGGAGGTTCACTCGAATATTCATTCGTGTGGGTATAGGGGTCAATATGGGTGTCCACGGCTCCGATGTTGATCATTGATCGGAAGGGGTTCCAGGTCATGTCTATGCTTCACCGAACCTATAGGGTCACACGCTTAAGGGTCATCTATCTGCTGAATACTAGACAGGGAGTCTGAGAGAAAATCACAGAAAAAGTTTCGGACACCGAAAAAGTTTCGGACAGCGGAAAAGTTCCGCAGAGAGAACACCGGATGAGTTTCGGTGAAACTGAAAAGTTGTTTCAGGGGATACCATTAAGTCAAAATGGTTTCGGCACATGCCTGATAATTCTTGGGGGGTGCCAGAATCATTCTGGAAACTTCTGGGAATTTTCTGGAAGAAAAACCGGAAATGTTCCGGAGCTGCCGGAACCACTTCAGATGCTTTTCGCAGATGAAAATCACTAAACTGGAATTGTTCCAGAACGCGTTGAAAATTATTTTAGTGGGTACTGGAAATGTTCTAAGCCCACATAAATATTTTCAGTTCGAACGGACGCTGAAAAATGTCGTCGTGAATAGTGAAAATCAGCTTTATGGTTATTTTTTGGAAAGCCATTATTTTTGGGATTTGTCCCAAGATATTTTTTGTGGTGACATGGATGGATGAGGCCCCCTTGGGGGGCCCCTACAAGGAGATGGCCGGCCACATGGGGGCTCCTCCTTGGAGCCCCCACTTGTCCCTTGATTTCTCACTTGGGTCCTTGTGGAAGGACTTCATCCATGTGCATTTTGGGTTTTCTTGTAAAACCACCCTACCCCTTGGGTTTCCTATAAATAGAGGAGATGGGGGCTGCCATCTCTTCATCCCTTGCTCTCATACACATGCCATGCATTATCTGGCTTCTTCTCTCCCTCCCACGAAAAGAGTTTCGTAGAGCCGAAAGGCTGTCTGGGTTCCGGCAGGAACTAGTTCTGGACGGCGAAGCCCTGCCGGATAGCTGACACCGTATGTGTGCAACCCCATAGAGAGGTCGTAGTTTCGGTCTTTTGCCCGAGGGGCTATTCGAGTGTCCTCCCGAAGGGCTGTCCGAGTCTCCGTTCGAGTTTCGAGGGTCCTCCCGAAGGGCTGTCCGCGACATCGTCCGGGGGACTGTCCGACCGCCTCCCGAAGGGCTGTCCGACGAGGGAGTACATCCTCGCGGTTGGGAGGTTGTAAATCCTAGCTGCGGGGATCTGCACCAACGATCTCCACCGACTCTTCTTCCGCTGCGCTTCGAGTCGGTATGGATCAGATCAAACCTTGTATGCAGTCTCCATAGTGGTCCTGGGCGTGCTCGCTATACCGAAAATTTTCGTTTTCTGTCGCGTTCCCCTACAGTAAGAACTGAGATATTAAAGCTTCTGGAGGCAGCTATAATTTATCCCATAGCTGATAGTAGATGGGTAAGTCCTGTTCATTGTGTTCCTAAGAAAGGAGGTATTACCGTTGTTCCTAATGATAAAAATGAACTTATCCCACAAAGAATTGTAACTGGTTATAGGATGGTAATTGATTTCAGGAAATTAAATAAAGCTACTAGGAAAGATCATTACCCCTTGCCTTTTATTAATCAAATGTTAGAAAGATTATCTAAGCATACACATTTTTGCTTCCTAGATGGTTATTCTGGTTTCTCTCAAATACCTGTGTCACCTGAAGATCAAGAGAAACCCACCTTTACTTGTCCTTTTGAAACTTATGCTTATCGTCGTATGCCTTTTGGTTTATGTAATGCACCTGCTACCTTTTAAAGATGTATGACTGCTATATTCTCTGACTTTTGTGAAAAGATTGTTAAGGTGTCGGAGGGATTGACCACGGGTAGCCTCACCAGCACCCCATAGCATTTCAAGACAACAGGGCAAGCCAAGCCCCTTGCGCCTCCCGGATGTGTGGCCGGCTGGCCCAAGAGATCGACTCCCAGATGGTGGTGTACCCTTAGAAGGCGGCTTCGGGGGAGGCCGGGTCCTAGCAAACGGCCCCTCCTCCCCTCGGAGTCTGCGCCCATTCAATACGATAAGATGGGGCGTGGCTACAGGGCCACCCGTACCCCCAAATCCCGGCGGGGCGTGGCTACAGGGCGGGCTGACCAAGCGGACACCCCTCTGCCAGGCGCGGCACTGTAGCCACACGGCCCGTGACGCAGCCCTCGACAGCGGGACCATGCTCCCATGACGGGCGGTCGGTACGGCTCGCAGGCGGCGGGCCCTACCCATCCGTGAGTAACCGGAAGACGGCGCACCTCAAGAAGGTGGCCTCAACGACAGACCAGCTTCCAGCAGCCGGCCTCTCCCTCCACTCGGAGTCAACGTGCCGTTACTCCGATGAGACGGGGTGTGGTTACAGTGAGCGCCCGCCAGGTGGCGGACTGTAGCCATGCCTCCCCTGACGAAGCCCTCGTCATCAAGGGCGAGGCTACATCAAAAGGCAATCAGCGTGGCCCGCAGGCGGCGGGCCCCACCTGTCGGCCAAATCCTCGGCAGCCGGCGGGACCCACCAAGCGGTGGGCCCCAGCAGCCGGCGGAGAACCCGCCGCCCATAGACGCTGACATCCGGGTCCTACACCCGGCCCAATTACCATTGTACCCCTGGGGGTAGGCCTATATAAACCCCCCGGGTTCGCCCATGCAAAGGGTTCAGAGGATCCCCCACGCCATTACACACACACATAGCTAGAGAAGCACCTGGGCTAGCCTTGCCTTTCTCCTTCCTCTAGCGAACAGCCCAAGGAGCAAGCTTGTAGCTACGAGATTGATCATAGTCATCATGCGGAGACCCCGCAGAGCAGGACTAGGGGTGTTATCTCCTCGGAGAGCCCCAAACTTGGGTAAGACTCGTGTTCGTTCGAGATCTCGCTCACTCCTGCTTCCAGGGCCCGACGACATACTCCTGTCCCCATCCATGATAAGCCACCCCCTGGCACATGTCGCGAGGTTACCCCAACATTTGGCGCCCACCTTGGGGCTAAGCGCACCGTCGGCCGGAAACATGTTCTAGACGGGAACCATCTTCCGCTCTGACGAGCACGTTGCGCCTGGCCTGATCAGCCAGTCCGGTGCGCCCGTTGGCGCATGCATCAGCACGCCGCTTAGCGCAGGGGCGGCCTGCCCCACGAGCTTCCTTGCCGACCTCCTCGACCAGGCCAGCCTCTCCGACGAGCCCGCTCCCGGCGCAGGAGCAGCGTCCCCTGTGAGCTGCCTCGTCGACCTCTTCGGCAAGCTCGGCATCACCAACGAGCCGGCCCCCGATGCGGAGTCCGTCGGCTCCACCGACCCCTCCATCGAGCCCGTCGCGATGCTCATCGACTCCGACGCGGCCTCCACCAACGAATTCCCCACCGATGTGGTGGTCATCGACGATCCGCTCCCCCTTATCGCGAGCGACACCGATGCCAGCACCATCGCAGAGGTGCTGGTCACTGGCCACGGCGACGATTCCACAGGGGCGGCCCGGGACCCGCTGCGAGCGGCCATGCAGGGCCTGGCCACCCCAGTGGCTGCTAACGCTGATGGGGCGACACTGAAAGCATTCCGTGTCTCGCTCCTTGAAAGCGCCAACAAGATGGCGGCCATGAGGCGCCGCGCTGAGGCCTGCCAGCGCAAGATCGACCAAATAGCAAGCGGCACGCCGGCTGCTGCTGAACCCAGCCGAGCCGGCGTCGTTCGGCAACGAGGCACGGCCATAGCCAGCATGCTGGGAGTCGGACGCCCAGTCTATGCCACTCCCATGGAGAACCTGCGCGCCGCCCAGGCGGCAGCAAATGAGCTGGATGACCTGGAGGGCAACGAGCGTCGCAGCCAGATGGCATGCCTCCAGGAGCTCCTTGACGCTGCGACCACACAGCAAGACGCGCGGCATCGCGCGATGACAGCCGGCAAGCAAGCCGAGGACCACCCCCCCCCCCCCCCCGCCGTGAGCATGGAGCGACCTCCCGGTCCCCAGCAGGCGGGGACCGCGGTCAGCAAGACCCAGAGCCGACTGCTAGCCGCAGCCGGCGCACTCGCCATACGGTTGTGCGCAGCCATGACGGCTGCCCACGAGTGGAGCACCGGCGGGACGAGCGTCCGCCTCCTCCTCATAGGGAGAGGCTGGCCTCTCCGCCGCCTGTGGACCACCCGACTCTTGGAGGCCGGCTTGGCCCCCGTGAAGGAGTCGGAGAGAACGACGCGCGCCACCGGATCGAGCGGCTTGCTCGGTCCCTGGCCGTAGAAGAAGAAGATGCAATCGGCCCGGCCTGCTTCGTCCCCCGCATTCGCGACGAGCCCTTCCCCAAAGGGTTCTCGCTTCCCTGAGATACTCCCAAGTACAACGGCTCCGTGAAGCTAGAGGACTGGCTGGTCGACTACTCCACGGCCGTCAGCATAGCAAACAGCAACAAGCGTGTTGCCGTGAAGTACGTTCTGCTCATGCTCCAGGGCACGGCCCGGACATGGCTGAATAGCCTCAAGCCGTACAGCGTCAACAGCTGGCTTGACTTCGTCGATGTCTTCATTCGCAACTTCACCAGCACCTACAAGCGGCCCCCCAAGCCACGCTAACTCTCCATGTGCGTTCAGGGCCCAACCGAGTCCACTCGTGACTACCTGACGCGCTGGGCCGAGTTGCGCAACTCCTGCGAAGGTGTGCATGAGGTGCAGGCCATCGAGTACTTCACCACCGGGTGCAGAGAGGGCACCTTGCTCAAGCACAAGCTCTTGTGCGACGAGCCGGCTACACTGGACAAGCTCCTGGTCATGACCGACAAGTACGCCACCGCCGACTCCTCCATGAAGTCGGAGATTCGAGTGGACGCGTCCGGGAAGATGCTCCCGCCGGCTCCTCACACGCCAGCTGGTGACACCAACCGGCGCCAACATCCAAACGACAACAAACGCAAGGCCCAGCAGCCAGCTTCCAGCAGCCGGCAGGTGGCAACAGTCGAAGACCAGCAGCCGGAAGGGCAATCCGGCCCCAAGCGTCAGAAGGGCGGCAAGGCCGCTTGGTTGCCCGCTTTCTCCTTCGAGCAAGCACTTGATGCCCCGTGCAAGTTCCACAGCGGCGCGAGGCCGTCCAACCACACCACTCGGAAATGCCACTGGCTTACTCGAATTGCCAAGGGCGAAGGCTTGCCGCCTCCGCCTGCCGGCCCACCGGTTCCGCCTCCTCAGCAGCCGGCGGCCCGTCCAGTCGGCATGCTCCAAGACGAGTTCCCCGAGCCCAATGCCACATACGTCGTCTTCACCAGCCAAGCCGACGACAAGCACAGTTGGCGGCGGCAGCACCGCGAGGTCAACGCTGTCGCCTCAGAGGTCCCCCCATTCATGCACTGGTCCGAGAAGCCCATCAGTTGGAGCCATGAAGACCACCCGGCCGAGATGCCCTCGCCGGGTGCTTATGCGATGGTGCTGGACTCCACCTTCTCAACAGAGAGGTGAGCTTGCCGCTTCTCCCGGATCCTGATAGACGGCAGCAGCAGCATCAACATCCTGTACCGTGACACCATGGAGAAGCTGGGCATCAAGGAAAAGCAACTCCTGCCCAGCCGAACCGTGTTCCATGGCATAGTCCCTGGGCTTTCCTGCTCTCCAATCGACAAGATCAAGATTGATGTCATGTTCGGCGACAAGACCCACTTCCGCCGCGAGCCAATCTGGTTTGAGGTAGTCAACTTGGACAGCCCCTACCACGCGCTCTTGGGCCGGTCCGCCCTAGCCAAGTTCATGGCGGTGCCGCATTATGCCTACCTGAAGATGAAGATGCCGGGCCCTAAGGGCATCATCACCATTGCCGGCGACTACCAGAAGTCGCTCTCATGTGCCACCGCCAGCAGCCAGCTGGCCGAGTCCCTCGTCATCGCTGAAGAGAAGCGCCTCCTTGCCCGAGTGGTAGCCATGGCTAGCAAGCAGCCGGACGTGCCATCCGACCCCAAGGACGCGGACACCCAGGGCTCCTTCCAGCCGGCCAAGGAAACCAAGAAGATTGCCTTGGATCCAGCGCACCCGGAGAGATTTGCTGTCGTGGGGTCAAACCTCGACAGCAAATAGGAAAGTGAGCTCGTCGATTTCCTCCGTGAGAATCGGGACATCTTCGCATGGTCTCCCAAAGACATGCCGGGTGTTCCGACGGATTTCGCCGAGCACAAGCTACATGTGAGACCGGATGCTAAACCGGTCAAGCAACCCCTCCGCCGCCTGTCAGAAGAGAAGAGAGGGATTGTTGGTGAAGAGATCGCCCAGCTTCTGGCAGCCGGCTTCATCATGGAAGTATTCTACCCGGACTGGCTTGCCAACCCAGTCCTCGTTTTGAAAAAGAACTGGCGCATGTGTATCGACTACACTAGCCTCAATAAAGCCTGCCCCAAGGACCCTTTTGCCTTGCCCCGGATAGATCAAGTGATCGACTCCACAGCCGGATGCGAGCTGCTGTCTTTCCTGGATGCCTACTCCGGCTACCACCTGATCAAGCTGAACCCGGCCGATCGGCTGAAGACCGCCTTCATCACACCATTCGGAGCCTTCTGTTACCTGACCATGACGTTCGGCTTGAGAAATGCAGGCGCCACTTTTCAGCGTTACATGCAGAAGTGCCTCCTCAAGCAACTCGACAGAAATGCCCACGTCTATGTTGACGATATTGTGGTGAAGACGGAGAAGCACGGCACCCTTCTGGAAGACCTCAAGGAGACATTTGACAACCTGCACCATTTTCAGATCAAGCTCAACCCGGAGAAATGCGTCTTCGGAGTACCAGCCGGCCAGCTCCTTGGCTTTCCTTGTCTCTGAGCGCGGGATCGAGTGCAACCCCGTGAAGATCAAGGCCATCGAGCGTCGGTGGGGAGGAGGTCGAGGAAGGCGTTCGTCGGGGAGGTGGAGGACGAGGCGGCAACGGGCGGCGGGGCCGGGAGCGGCTCCGGGCTCAGGGTGGTCAGGCGGGGAGGAGGACGAGGACGGGGCGGCGACCGGGCGGTGGCGTCGGGGACGGGATCGGGCCCTCCCGATCCAGATCCAGCGAGAGGGGGGACGAGAGAGAGAGAGAGACGTGGGGGCGAGTGGGGAGTGGGCTAGGGTTTGGTTCGGTGGGGGGGGGGGGGGTTAAGCGGGCAAGTGGGGGAGGCCGGCTGGGCCAGGTGGGCCGTTGGCCACCTGGGCCAGTTGGACCAGTGGGGTGCTTCTCCCCTTTTTTTTTCTTTGTTTTATTTATTTCTCTTCTCTGCTTTCTATTATAGTTTCATTTATTTTAGTTTTATAAAATACCAAGTTAGCACCTAAATTAGTATCATTAATATAGGCCACTGCCAAACCTGGTTTGGACCCAAAATAAGTTAGTTAAATATTTTATAATTTAAAAAGCGATTAAATTATTATCTTAGCCACTGTTTTTATTTAGTTTAGGGCATTTAAACACTTTGCAAAAATGTTGGTTCACCACCAATATTAAGAAGTGAATATTTGTCACATGACCAACATTTTAGTTTTCATGTTTGTGAACTTTTGGATTTCACTTAGTATTTAAATTTGAATTTGACCGGAAATTGAAATGAGATAGAAGTAAAGATGATCATGCACTGTTTAGCAAAAATAATTAGCTTAACCCTAGGGGTTACTGTAGCTCATCAGTACAGGGGTTTTACAAATCTCCTCCACTACAAGAAATCGCGTCCCGAGATTTAAGTGGGGAAGTAAAGGGTAACTTCGGGAGATCTAACCCTCGTAGGGTCGATTATCTGATGGACAATTAAGGGAGTGGCAGAAGTATCTCTCGAGTTGAAACTTAATAAAACATCGAGAGCAAAGTATGAAGGTACAATAGGAAGTTTCAAGCGAAAGGACAAACGATCGATATCTGAACAGAGTGTGAAAAGGGGTTCAGAGCATCGGGAATAGATCATCTCTCGGAGGGTGGCTCGTGATAACACACAAGGCCAAGAGCAAAGGATACTTCGGAGTTAAGGATGTACAGGAGAGTCAGGTTCCGATCCTGTGGAACTGTGGGTTATGGGCCCACCATGTGGTTCAAAAGTAGGAAGGACGCTGACGTATTGCACGGTCATGGTAGCAAGGCATGTCAGAGGATAGCCTGTCAGTTATGTCGGCGACAACATCGGTACCAAGGGCGAGGGACGAAGAGAACCATTTTCCTGCTCGAAAGAACAAGGCGGACCAATAAGGCAAAGTTCTCGTCCATCGGGGGTTACCGGAATGGCATAAACAATAGTAGCAGGGTCTCACTGACAAGGTTGTACATCGGGGTGTTTTATAAGCAGGGAATTAATTCTGCTTATATCATATAGATCACAAGAAAGGTTAAACAAACCAATGGAAAGGAAAATGTGTTTATACACAAGAATTAGGAGTGCAACTTTTCCCAAGGAAAAGTAGAGCATGATATACATGTCAGATCAACAAGTACATCACCATTTGGATAAAGGGGCAAGGGAATTCATGATATTACCCATAGAACGGTGTTTGGATAATTGATCAAAAAAACATTTGGCAATGTGCTTCCAATGTTCATGTTGGTGTTCGGAATACCACAGTCATGCTTCGAGGCAGCAATGATATGGTGTTTCAAGTAAGGGTTGGATCTGAAGATCACAAGAGGTACGAAGGAACAATTTCAAGAATAACAAGGAACTCAATGTATAACCAAAACATAACCAAGTGTGAGTTGGCAGAAAGTCAAGGATGTTATCGATGATAACACAAATCATCGAGGAGCAAGGATGGTATTCCTAACCATGAATTTATTTCACAACTTTAGGGAAGTCAAAAGGTTGACGATGATGGTGAAACATTTTGTCGAGAGGCTTCATGAGACGTAATCGATCAGCGACAACATCAAGAAAATGGACTGATGAAGCGAAAGGTTATTGGAACCACGGATGTGACACAAGCTCGAAATCAAGCTTGTTGTTCGAGGTGAAATGATAGGATGAGGAAGATTGACGTAAGCTTAGCGCGTCGTCGGAGGTTGCTCCGGGCATAAGGACCAGGTAGCACAGTTAAAGTTAGCATGATAATGATATAGCCAATTAGGCTAGGAATGACTTGAAGGATTATTAAGCTCATAAGCAGCGGCAATTACTTAGAGTTATTGAATCAGAGTGCGGAATTGATTCACTTATCGGTGTTCTCGAGTGACAAACAACTCAGAACCCGGGAAAATTGGAATTGGTGATCAATGATATTAGATGAAGAACCCATAAGAAATTATGTAGTTCCTATGATATTCTCGAGATACCATGGGTAATACTCGATGGTTGATGAGAATAGAGGCTGGACAGGTGAAATGATCTGCAGAGGACAAGTATTTTAACTTGTCCGGGAAATGGAAGCAAGAAGAAAATATGGTCGGAACCACGATTGCAAAGTATCAATTCTCAGATACAAGATGAATTTGTACCAAGGAAATAATTATTATTTTTTTACGAGCAACTTCCATGATAGGATCTACATCGTTTCCATGAGCATGAACGCAAAGGTTCAAGGTCGACTCCCACTTCTTCAATGCATAACCTTTCCTTCACTCCTCGTTTTTGAAGAAATTATAGTGCTAAAAGTTTATCTGGTGAAGCACCAGAAGAGTATGACTCATAGAATTTTCTGGGTTCTCGCTGATGGCAGAAGCATAGATACAACCCATCGGGACATCTTACGAATCCATACAACCATCAACCAAAGCAAGGGATGCGAGTTCGAAAGCAGAGTATCGAAGTCAAAGAAGATGATACAATTTACCGGAGGTACTAAATATCAAGGGAAGAGCTCATAAGATGTTTGAATATGAAGGATACTGTCAGATATTATTGCAACAAAAGATCAGGTAGACGACAAAGGATCTGACGTGAGTAGCGATACTCAACCAGAAGAAGAAGAAGAAGAAGAAGAAATGCAAGGGCATCGGTTTATGGAAACATCTGAATAATTCGATGCTTAAAGGCGAAGGTTTACGATTCCAAAATCGGGGAATCAGAGGCAGAGGCTCTGATAACAAGATGAGTATGTTGAATAGAATTAGATGGCCAATCAATCAAGGATTCATTTACCGAGATCCAGCTCATATACATAATGATGTCTGAGCCGGAAGGATGAATTAGTAGGACACAACTGATGATTGCAAGTATTCGCACACATGTTGAATCAATAGGATCAGAATGATAGTGACAAGGGGTACAAACGATGTTTACTTGACATATGGTACTAACCATATTGCAAGCAGATCAGAAGAATATCAAAAGCAGTAGGTTGCAGAGGATTTTTGGAAGGTCGTATAGTAATATGAGGTATTTCGTGAAACACAAGAACAACTGGGGATGAACGGATCCCCGGTAATGTGAGGAATTATTCGTAAGTGTATTCATACGGTAGGGAACTGCAAGGTGGTAGGGACGAAGAACTTTTGGGAACATCGGAAGGTAATTCGATAAGTCGGATGGAACAAAAGAGTAGCTGGAATGAGTATATGAACAACAAGTGTATGTAGTTATCCATCAGAATGTATCGGTGGTAGGGAATTGCAAAGACGGTGAGTACAAGAGTCTCGGGAAATCAACGTAGAGTATCGTCGGAATCTTCGGATGAAGCAGACGATCATCTGGAATGACGGGCTCTCCAGGAGAAAGTGGTTACGAGAACCTAATGTCTGAGTTAGTAAAATCTTTTAATCCGAATAGACAAGAGCTTAGAGTCCCAGAGTATAGACGAGGAATAAAAGATACTAATACCACCCAGTTGGCGACGTGGGCCCATAAGCCACACAGCCATGTTAGTAAAACGGTTTTCGGATACTAGACTCAACTTCGGCCAAGGAGTTGGAAAGGGGGCTCCTACAGGCAGTCAGTTCTGATACCAACTTGTGACGCCCCCGGCTCAATCATGCACTAATCATACACGTAAATGCACACGATCAAGCCTAAGGACTCACGGGAAGATATCACAACACAACTCTAAAACATAAATAAAGTCATACAAGCTTTATATTACAAGCCAGGGGCCTCGAGGGCTCGAATACATAAGCTCGCATACAAGCGTCAGCGGAAGAATCAGATATCTGAGTACAGATATAAAAGAAAACACAGATAGGCCCTTAGAAGGCGGGGCAAAAGAAAACACTACGATTGAAAGGCGCAGGCCTCCTGCCTGGGACCCTCCGAACCTACTGCTGGTCGTCGGCCAACTCATAGAAGTATCCACCCTCGGGGTAGTAGCAGCGATCATCAGCGGGGACAGCTGTCTCAGGGGCTCCGTCATCTGGTTGCATCAAAAGGATATGGGGAAAAAGAAAGCAAAGCAACCGTGAGTACTCATCCGAAGTACTCAGCAAGCAAGGATCTACACTACATATGCAACATTATCAAAGAGAGGCTGTATATGTGGACTGGGCTGCAAAAATGCCAGAATAGAGGGAAGGCCTAGTCCTATCGAAGACTAGCGTCTTCAGAGGTCTTGCAGCATTAGAAGAGTGTATATTAGTTCAGCATAAAAGTAGTAGTATCATTAAGTCTCAACCTCACCCAGAGATTCTTTCTCGACTCCCTGCGAGAAAGCAATCCCAGAGCCATAGTATCCAAGTAGCAACCTCGGCCAGAGATCCTTTCTCGACTCCCTGCGAGAAAGTAATCCCAGAGCCATAATATCCAAGTAGCAACCTCGGCCAGAGATCCTTTCTCGACTCCCTGTGAGAAAGTAATCCCAGAGCCATAATATCCAAGTATCCAGTTCTAGTTGTATCGATCGGGATACAACTCCGAGCGTCCGTTACCGAGGATCTGACTATGCATAGATTAGTTCTTCCCTGCAGGGGTGCACCAACTTACCCACCACGCTCGCTTAACTCCGGCCGGACACACTTTCTGGGTCATGCCCGGCCTCGGCCAAACAACACATGGCAACCCTACCTAGAGCTCAGCAGAGAGGTCCCCGTCGGTCTACATCCTAAGCGCTCAGAGGTCTTGGGCCATCGCCCTGTGCACTCCGAGTCGTTGTGTGCAGGGGGAAGCCAGGCACTAGGGGGGCGCCGGTCCGTCCCGGCCGCAATGCTGAACCGGACGTCTGACAAAGCTTTCGGCTGATGCATACGATGCAGAGTGCCCATAACTTTTCCCACGTGATGGTTAGTGCTATCAGGCCAGAGGCGCACTCGAATCAAATATCCAAATTGTAGTGTGTTGGTAGTGCGGTAACGAGCAGAGACTCATGATTGATGTGACCCCGTCGCCCCGTCTCGAGGACTTGCGACAAGGGCTAAGAATGCCCGGCCACACCTCGTATTCATCACTCGGGCACAATCCAGGTCAACCCATCTCCACATCACTCGCGAGTACCCCTCAGGGTCGACCCACCTTTCCAAGTATCAGTAGTACAGTCCAAGTGTCCGTGTGTCCATAACATCAGGGGAATCCAAGGTATCACCCTCGTTGGACTCCTACTCGATGTATCCGTCAAGGTGAACTCGGAGGAATCACCTTCGAGGTTCACACTTGAAGTGTTGCGCGACAGTGTCGTATCGGAAGTGGAGAAGGAGGAATCACCCTCGATGACCATGACCAATTAACTACTCTACAGAGTTAACATCAGAAGTGCCATACGAGGTATCACCCTCGGCATTCGATGGTGACGCTGCAGTGTCGTACAACTAAGGGGGGTGTTGTGCAGTGCCGGGGTCGGGCTGTCGATCACGTTGATCGAGTCATCTGATAATCCAGCGGGGCAACTGGGGACAAGTTAGGGTCTCTGGTAAGTCTCTACCCAGCCTATACTAAATAGTTTAGGATAAGCAGGTAAGGTTTCAATAGCAGGTTACAATAAATAGGCTATGCATCAGAATAGGTAAAGCAGCAACAGCAATTCTAATGCAAGCATAAGAGAGAAGAGAATCGGCGATATAGGCATGCTCAAAGGGGGGTGCTTGCCTGGTTGCTCGGCGACAAAGGCAAGGTCGTCAATGATGGCGTCGGGCTCCTGAGCTGCGTCGGTCTCGGGGACTGCGTCTGTACGGGGGTCTACCGAGAGAGAAGAGGGGGAGGAAACAGATAAATACATGGCAATGAAAGCAATCACAAAGCATGACACGGCAATAAGCGGTGTTAGGGGTGACCTAACGCAGTGCTACACGTCGCAGACGAAGCGGGAAAATATCTGGAATATTTTCCCGGCGTTTAGCTCGATCTCGGTATACTGAACCGGAGGGGAAGGTTCCATGTTCAGGTAGTTAGAGGCATGTGACAGGTATGAGGAGGGCATATTCGGATTCGTCTCGTCGTTCTGAGCAACTTTCATGTACAAAGTATTTTCATCCGAGTTACGGTTTATTTTATATTAATTTCTAAAGATTTAATCAATTTCTAGAATTAATAAATTAATTTAATTCAAAAATAAATTAATGCGTCAGCCTGACGTCAGCATGATGTCAGCAGTCAACGTTGACCGTTGGTTGGGTCAACCTGACAGGTGGGGTCCACCTGTCATTGTCACATTAGACTAATTAGGGTTTAATTAAGTTAATTATAGTTTAATTAGACTAACTAATTAATTAGTTTAATCAAACAAAATTAATTAAGTTAATTAACTAATTTAGTTAATATTTATTTATTTATTTTAACTTTTTTTAAATCATTTTGGGGGCGGGCCCCTCGTGTCATAGGCCGAGGGGGCCAAATCAGGCGCCGGGTGCGGGTGCTCGAGTGGAACCAGGCGCACGGGCGCGGCGGTTGGTGAGCCGGGCGCGGCCAGGGGTCGCCGCGGACGACGCCGATGAGCAGGGCGAGGCCGGTGGCGGCGGGTGGCGCCGGCGGAGGTAGGGCGACCGTCGCGAGCGAGAGGCGGCACGGGGGCAGAGCGCGGTGCAGGGGCGCAGGGCCGGAGCGGGACGGCGCTAGCTGTAGTAGCAGTTCGGGAGCAGCAGCTTGCAGCAGCGATGTCGACAACGGGTGCAGGGGCATTGGGCGCGACCAGCTGCGCTCGGAGGCGGCAGCAACAGGAGGCGCTGGTGGCAGCGGGCAGGGACGGGGCCCAGGCGCGGCGCGGGCGCAGCCACACATGGTGGCGGGCGACCACGGCCGACCACGGAGAGGCCGCACATGGGGCGACGCGGCCATGGCAGAGCAGGGGCGGAGCGCGGACGCGGGACGGCTGCGGGCGCATGGCCACTCATGTACGACGTGTACAGGCGAGGGAAGTAGCGAGGAGGAGGAGGAGCTCACCCTCCATTTGCAGAGGAGGGGGCGGCGAGGCGCGATGGCGCCGGTGGGGAGGAGGTCGAGGAAGGCGTTCATCGGGGAGGTGGAGGACGAGGCGGCAACGGGCGGAGGGGCCGGGAGCGGCTCCGGGCTCGGGGTGGTCAGGCGGGGAGGAGGACGAGGACGGGGCGGCGACCGGGCGGCGGCGTCGGGGACGGGATCGGGCCCTCCCGATCCAGATCTAGCGAGAGGGGGGGACGAGAGAGAGAGAGACGTGGGGGCGAGTGGGGAGTGGGCTAGGGTTCGGTTCGGTGGGGGGGGGGGGGTTAAGCGGGTCAGTGGGGGAGGCCGGCTGGGCCAGGTGGGCCGTTGGCCACCTGGTCCAGTTGGACCAGTGGGGTGCTTCTCCCCTTTTTTTGTCTTTGTTTTATTTATTTCTCTTCTCTGCTTTCTATTATAGTTTCATTTATTTTAGTTTTATAAAATACCAAGTTAGCACCTAAATTAGTATCATTAATATAGGCCACTGCCAAACCTGGTTTGGACCCAAAATAAGTTAGTTAAATATTTTTATAATTTAAAAAGCAATTAAATTGTTATCTTAGCCACTGTTTTTATTTAGTTTAGGGCATTTAAACACTTTGCAAAAATGTTGGTTCAACACCAATATTAAGAAGTGAATATTTGTCACATGACCAACATTTTAGTTTTCATGTTTGTGAACTTTTGGATTTCACTTAGTATTTAAATTTGAATTTGACCGAAAATTGAAATGAGATAGAAGTAAAGATGATCATGCACTGTTTAGCAAAAATAATTAGCTTAACCCCAGGGGTTACTGTAGCTCATCAGTACAGGGGTGTTACGTTTCCCGACTCTATTTTTCTTCCATATTACTTGTTATGCATGGGAAAAATTCATTATATATACTCACGGGTGTTTTGACCACTTCATCGCAAGTTTCTCCTCTGTTCTTGTTTCGGGCTATTTTTCTGACAGATCTAGATCGCCATGGCATCCCCAAGCTCGTCCAAGAACAAGTTCTACGAGAAGGTCATCAACCCGTACCTACCGAAGGTGATGAAGCACCCTCAAGCCATTGAGATGCGTGAGGGGGTGCTCCACATCCGGGACGTTCAAGGACCTAAGAAGACCGGGAGCGAGAAGGCCAGGCTAGAAGCAGTGGAATAGGAGATCTTCAAGTGCCAGGGGATGGTGGAGCGCGGACTTTGTGCTAACCACTCCATGATCACGGACTTCATCCGTGAGCAGAAGGTGGACGGCAAGAATATTAGGGACGTCATCTTCAAGCTTAACGACCGGATTGATTATCTTCAGGCCCAAATATATGATCTACAAAACCAAAATTTTGAGTATGAGGCCAAGTTCAAAGGTATGAGTTTAGTTGCAAATTTCAGGACTCCGGAAACACGTTCGTCCTTTTATGATGGAGAGCCTATGCCTTGGAAGACGGAGGACAAGCCTATCACTTCATCAACACCATCACCAAAGAAGGAGATTTGAGTACATGGGTATGGGCACCACCCTTGGCTTGTGCCAAGCTTGGGGGAGGTGCCCCGGTATCGTATCACCATCATTTTTTCATCATCATTATCTATCTTAGTTCGATCCTTAGTTATTTCATGATTTAGAAGAATAAATTTTTAGTATGATTTAGTTTCGAGTGCTTGCTTTGTGATCTATCTATCTATGTAATCATGTGTGAAAGTTATATAATAAAGAGTAGTTTGAGTTGTGTGTTTTGCTTTTGATGATCCAATCTTAGAAAGAAATAAAGCATAAAAAGTAAGATCATATGCTAATCCCATGGGGAGTGATGACTTCACATAAAAGAAGTATAATTGATAAAACTTGTTGGAAGATGACAAACATAGCATTGGTCATTGTTGCAATTCATGAAAAAGTAATAAAGGAAGAGAGGTCTCACATACAAATACACTATCTTGGACATCTTTTATGATTGTGAGCCCCCATCAAATATTCTATGTCAATTAGTTGACGTTGGACTAGGAAGACAATGTAATGGGTTATGTTTGCTTATATTCACATAGAAGTTATATTGTTTTGGATCCTCTAACATGTGGTGCTTGCCCCCTATCTTTTGCTAGCCAAAATTCTGTACTAAGTAGAGATACTACTTGTGCATCCAAAAACCCTTGAACCCAGTTTCATGTCATGACAATCCACTATATCTACCTATGGATTGAATAAGACCTTCAAGTAAGTTGTCATCAGTGCAAAGCAATAAAAATTGCTCCTAAACATGTATGAACTTTTATTGTAGGGGAAAATAAGCTTTGTACGATCTTGTGATGGTGGAGTAATAAAAGCGACAGACTGCATAATAAAGGTCGCTATCTCAAGGGGCAATATAAAGTGACGTTCCTTTACATTAAGAGCTTGCACATCCAAAAACAGAAAGCGCATGACAACCTCTACTTCCCTCTGCGAATGGCCTATCTTTTACTTTATGTATTTACTTTCATGCAAGAGTCAATAGTATCCTCCTCTATTTCGTTTTTATTTTCTCTCGTGGCAAGCATCATGTGGTGGGGATTGATCCAGGCATATATATCCAGTTGGATGTAGGTGATCATGAGTTATTATTGTTGACATTACCCTTGAGGTAAATACGTTGGGAGGCGAAATTATAAGCCCCTATCTTTCTATGTGTTCGACTGAAACTTTTGCTCCATAAGTATGTCGTGAGTGTCAGCAATTATAGAAGACTAAATGGTAGTTGAGTATGTGAACTTGCTAAACAAAGCTCTTACATAGACTCTTTCTGATAATATGATGAATTGCAATTGCTTCAGTGACTGAGATCATAGTTTGTTAGTTTTCAATTTGGTTTATGATTCATACTTTAACTTGTGGATGAATTGTCACTTTTTCATGAGAAGTTTTATGATGATATATTGATGTTATAATAAAGATCATGATGCTCCATGTCCGTATTTTATTTTTTATCGACGCCTGATACGTCCAAATTGCATCATAATTTCCTACTATTATTTATTATGTTTTTAATCATTATTTCACTTTATGGTACAATTCTTATGCCTTTTCTCTCTTATTTTGCAAGATTTACATGAAGAGGGAGAATGCCGGCAGCTGGAATTCTGGACCTAAAATAGCCACATCAGAGATACCTATTCTACAGAGCTCCAATTGACCTGAAATTTCAGAGAGATTTTTTATTGAATATATAAAAAATACTGGAGAAAAGAAATACCAGAGGGGGCCCACCAGTTGCCCACAAGGCAACAGGGCGCGACCCCCCTGGGCGCGCCCTGATGCCTTGTGGGGCCCCTGGCTGGCGTCTGGCCCCCTCCTTCTGCTAGATGAAGCCATTTGCCATAGAAAAAATCAAGAGAAGACTTTCGGGCCGAAGCACCGCCGTCTCGAGGCGGAACCTGGGCAGGAGCTATTTTGCTCTCCGGTGGAGCGATTCCGCCGGGGATACTTCCCTCCGGGAGGGGGAAATCGAAGCCATCGACATTACCAATGATCCTCTCATCATGGGAGGACCAATCTTCATCAACATCTTCACCAGCAGCATCTCATCTCAAACCCTAGTTCATCTCTTGTATTCAATCTTTGTCTCAAAACCTCAGATTGGTACCTGTGGGTTGCTAGTAGTGTTGATTACATCTTGTAGTTGATGCTAGTTGGTTTATTTGGTGGAAGATTATATGTTCAGATCCTTATTGCTATTCAATACCCCTCTGATCTTGAACATGAATATGATTTGTGAGTAGTTACTTTTGTTCTTGAGGACATGGGAGAAGTCTTGTCATAAGTAATCATGTGAATTTGGTATTCGTTCGATATTTTGATGCTATGTATGTTGTGCTTCCTTTAGTGGTGTCGTGTGAATGTCGACTACATGACACTTCATCATCTTTGGGCCTAAGGGAAGGCATTGTGGAGTAGTAATTAGATGATGGGTTGCTAGAGTGACAGAAGCTTAAACCCTAGTTTATGCGCTATTCCGTAAGGGGCTGATTTGGATCCATATGTTTCATGCTATGGTTAGAGTTATCTTAATTCTTCTTTCGTAGTTGCGGATGCTTGCGAGAGGGAGTAATCATAAGTGGGAGAATTGGTCAAGTAAGAATAGCACCCAAGCACCGGTCCACCCACATATCAAATTATCAAAGTAGCAAACGCGAATCAAACAAACATGATGAAAGTACCTAGATGAAATTCCCATGTGTCCTCGAGAACACTTTGCTTATTATACGAGTTCGTTCCGGCTTGTCCTTTGCTACAAAAAGGATTGGGCCACCTTGCTGCACTTTATTATACTTGTTACTTGTTACGAATTATCTTGCTACCAAAACTATCTGTTACCGCTACTTTCAGTACTTGCACAGAATACCTTACTGAAAACCGCTTGTCATTTCCTTCTGCTCCTCGTTGGGTTCGACACTCTTACTTATCGAAAGGACTACGATAGATCCCCTATACTTGTGGGTCATCAAGAATCTTTTCTGGCGCCGTTGCCGGTGAGTGAAGCGCCTTTGGTGAGTGGAATTTGGTAAGGAAACATTTATATTATGTGCTGAAATTTATTGTCACTTGTCACTATGGAAAGTAATCCTTTGAGGGGCTTGTTCAGGGTATCTTCACCTCGACCGGAAGCAATAAGAGTTGCTCCTCAACCTATTGAACCTACTGAAAATATTTATTATGAAATTCCTTCAGGTATGATAGAGAAACTGCTAGCTAATCCTTATGCAGGAGATGGAACGGTACATCCTGATATGCACTTGATCTATGTGGATGAAATTTGTGGATTGTTTAAGTTTGCAGGTTTATCCGGAAGATGGAGTTAAGAAGAAAGTATTCCCTTTATCTTTGGAGGGAAAGGCATTGACTTGGTATAGGCTATGTGATGATCCTGAAACATGGGACTGGAACCGGTTGAAGCTGGAATTCCACCAGAAAATTTATCCTATGCATTTGGTTCATCGTGATTGGAATTATATATATAATTTTTGGCAACGTGAAGGAGAAAGTATCGCTCAAGCTTGGGGGAGGCTTAAGTATATGTTGCACACATGCCCCAATCATGAGCTCTCAAGAGAAATAATTCTTCAAAACTTTTATGCTCGACTTTCTCATAATGATCGATCCATGCTCGATACTTCTTCTACTGGTTCCTTTATGAAGAGAACTATTGAATCCAGATGGAATCTTCTAGAAAGAATTAAACGTAACTCTGAAGATTGGGAAATCGACAAAGGTAATGAGTCAGGTATAAATCTTGAGTTTGATTGTGTTAAATCTTTTATGGAAACTGATGCTTTTCACAAGTTTAGTGCTAAATATGGCCTTGACTCTGAGATAGTAGCTACCTTTTTGTGAATCTTTTGCGGCTCATGTTGATCTCCCTAAGGAGAAATGGTTTAAATATCATCCACCTATTGAATTGAATGAAGAACCTGTTAGTGTTAAAGAAGAAACAATTGTTTACCATGTTGATCCAGTTGTGCCTACTGCTTATATTGAGAAACCTCCTTTCCATGTTAGGATTAAGGAACATGCTAAGGCTTCAACTGTGGTTAATAAGAGTAATATTAGAGCACCTAGACCTTCTGAACAAATTAAAGTTGAACCTAGTGTTGCAATGGTTAAAGATCTTTTGGTTGATAAGATTGATGGACATGTCATATATTTCTATGATGAAGCAACTAGAATTGCTAAGCCAGACACTAAAGATAAAAACAAGCCTGTAGTTGGCATGCCTGTTATTTCTGTTAGAGATCATTGCTATCATGGTTTATGTGATATTGGTGCTAGTGTGAGTGCTATTCCATTTACTCTTTATCAAGAAGTTATGAATGATATTGCACGTGTTGAGATTGAAGATATTGATGTTACTATTAAGCTTGCAAATAGAGATACTATTTCACCACTTGGGATTGTTAGAGATGTTGAAGTCTTGTGTGGTAAGATCAAATACCCTACTGATATTCTTGTTCTTGGATCACCACAAGATGATTTTTGTCCCATTATATTTGGTAGACCCTTCTTGAATATTGTTAATGCTAAGATTGATTGCACTAAAGAAATTGTTAGTGTTAATTTTGGTGAGATGTCTCATGAGTTTAATTTCTTTAAATTTCATAGACAACCTCATGATAAAGAATTACCTAATAAGGATGAAATTATTGGTCTTGCTTCTATTGTTGTGCCTCCTACTGATCCATTAGAACAATATTTGCTTGAGCATGAGAATGATATGCATATGAATGAAGGAAATGAAATAGATGAATTATTCTTTAAACAAGCACCTATCCTTAAACATAAGTTGCCTGTTGAAACCTTGGGATATCCACCTCCACCCAAGGGTGATCCTATGTTTGAATTGAAGCAATTACCTGATACTCTTAAATATGCTTATCTTGATGAAAAGAAGATATATCCTGTTATTATTAGTGCTAACCTTTCAGAGCATGAAGAAAAGTGATTACTTAAAACTCTGAAGAAGCATCGTGCCGCTATTGGATATACTCTCGATGATCTTAAGGGCATTAGTCCCACTTTACATTAGCATAAAATCCATATGGAGCCAGATGCTAAACCCGTTGTTGATCATCAAAGAAGGCTGAATCCTAGAATGAAGGATGTGGTAAGAACTGGAATATTAAAGCTTCTGGAAGTAGGTATAATTTATCCCATAGCTGGTAGTAGATGGGTAAGTCATGTTCATTGTGTTCCTAAGAAAGGAGGTATTACCATTGTTCCTAATGATAAAAATGAACTTATCCCACAAAGAATTGTAACTGGCTATAGGATGGTAATTGATTTCAGGAAATTAAATAAAGCTACTAGAAAAGATCATTACCCCTTGCCTTTTATTGATCAAATGTTAGAAAGATTATCTAAGCATACACACTTTTGTTTCTTAGATGGTTATTCTGGTTTTTCTCAAATACTTGTGTCACCTGAAGATCAAGAGAACCTTTACTTGTCCTTTTGGAACTTATGCTTATCATCGTATGCCTTTTGGTTTATGTAATGCACCTGCTACCTTTCAAAGATGTGTGACTGCTATATTCTCTAACTTTTATGAAAAGATTGTTGAGGTTTTGATGGATGATTTCTCCGTTTATGGAACTTCTTTTGAAGATTGCTTAAACAACCTTGATCGAGTTTCACAGAGATATGAAGAAACTAATCTTGTCTTGAATTGGGAGAAGTGCCACTTTATGGTGAATGAAGGTATAGTCCTTGGGCATAAAATTTCTGAAAGAGGTATTGAAGTTGATAAAGCTAAAGTTGGTGCTATTGAGAAAATGCCATGTCCTAAAGATATCAAAGGTATAAGAAGTTTCCTTGGTCATGCTGGTTTCTATAGAAGGTTTATAAAAGACTTCTCTAAAATTTCTAGACCTCTTACCAATCTCTTGCAAAAAGATGTTCCATTTGTTTTTGATGATGATTGTGTAGAAGCCTTTGAAGTACTTAAGAAAGCCTTAATTTCTGCGCCTATTGTTCAACCACCTGATTGGAAGCTACCCTTTGAAATTATGTGTGATGCTAGTGATTATGATGTTGGTGCTGTTCTAGGACAAAGAGTTGATAAGAAATTAAATGTTATCCATTATGAAAGTAAAACTCTAGACAGTGCTCAAAGAAATTATGCTACTACTGAGAAAGACTTTTTAGCAGTTGTGTTTGCATGTGATAAATTTAGATCTTACATTGTTGATTCAAAAGTTACCATTCACACTAATCATGCTGCTATTAAATACCTTATGGAAAAGAAAGATGCTAAGCCTAGACTCATTAGATGGGTTCTTTTGCTACAAGAATTGGACTTGCATATTGTTGATAGAAAGGGAGCTGAGAATCCCGTAGCAGATAATTTGTCTAGAATGGAAAATGTTCTTGATGACCCACTTCCTATTAATGATGATTTCCCTGATGAACAATTAGCTGTGATAAATGCTTCTCGTAATACTCCTTGGTATGCAGACTATGCTAATTACATTGTTGCTAAATACATACCACCTAGCTTTACATATCAACAAAAGAATTTTTTTTCTTGATTTAAGACATTACTTTTGGGATGACCCACATCTATATAAAGAAGGAGTAGATGGTGTTATTAGACGTTGTGTACCTGAGCATGAACAGGAACAAATCCTACACAAGTGTCACTCCGAGGCATATGGAGGACACCATGCGGGAGACCGAACTACACACAAGGTATTACAATCTGGTTTTTATTGGCCTACTCTTTTCAAGGATGCACGTAAGTTTGTCCTTTCTTGTGATGAATGTCAAAGAATTGGTAATGTTGGTAGACGTCGGGAAATGCCTATGAATTATTCACTTGTTATTGAACCATTTGATATTTGGGGTTTTGATTATATGGGACCTTTTCCTAAATCCAATGGGTATACTCATATTTTAGTTGCTGTTGATTATGTTACTAAGTGGGTAGAAGCTATTCCAACTAGTAGTGCTGATCATAACACTTCTATTAAAATGCTTAAAGAAGTTATTTTCCTGAGGTTTGGAGTCCCTAGATATTTAATGATCGATGGTGGTTCACACTTTATTCATGGTGCTTTCCGTAAATTGCTTGCTAAATATGATGTTAAACATAGAATTGCATCTCCTTATCATCCTCAGTCTAGTGGTCAAGTTGAATTAACTAATAGAGAAATAAAATTGATTTTGCAAAAGATCGTTAATAGATCCAGAAAGAATTGGTCTAAGAAACATGATGATGCATTATGGGCTTACAGAACTGCATATAAAAATCCTATGGGTATGTCTCCGTATAAAATGGTTTATGGAAAGGCATGTCATTACCTCTTGAGTTAGAACATAAAGCATATTGGGCAATTAAAGAACTTAACTATGATTTTAAACTTGCCGGTGAGAAGAGGTTATTTGATATTAGCTCTTTAGATGAATGGAGAACCCAAGCCTATGAAAATGCTAAGTTGTTTAAATAAAAAGTTAAAAGATGGCATGATAAGAGAATTCAAAAACGGGAATCCAATGTAGGTGATCATGTTCTATTATACAATTCTCGTTTAAGATTTTTTGGGACTTTTTGCAGGAAAATTTCTCTCAAAATGGGAGGGGCCATATGTCATCGAAGAAGTTTTCCATTCCGGAGCCATCAAAATAAACAACTCTGAAGGCAATAATCCGAGAGTGGTGAATGGGCAAAGAATTAAGCATTATATTTCAGGTACTCCCATTAATGTTGAAACTAATATTATTTAAACAATTACACCAGAAGAGCACATAGATGAGTCCTTCTGGAACGCTCCAGAACCCTAAAAAGGGGTAGGTATGTGATACGGTAAGTAAACCGACTCCAAAAATTCCATAAAAATTATTTCTGTCAGTTTTGGAATATTAGAAAAATTACAAAAATAAGAAACAACCGAGGGGACCCATGAGTCGCCCACAAGGCAACATGGCACGACACCCCCCGGGGCGCTCCCTGATGCCTTGTGAGCCCCACGTGTGCCTTCCCGATTCTGTTTTCTTCCCGTTTGCTTGTTTTGCAAGATACAAATTCTTTATATATACTCCCATATGTTTTGGCCACCATATCGCAAGTTTCTCCTCTGTTTTTGTTTTGGGCTATTTTTCTGACAGATCTAGATCGCCATGGCTCCCTGAAGACTCCGCACCAAGCACCGGATTGTTCAACCTTCACCTGGCAAACATCCTTTCAGCGAAGTATATTATGAGTGGTCGTCCGGAGAGGAGGACACAGCTATGGAGGAGGAACCCGGAAAGGTCGTGGAGGACCGGATTCAAGGAGGAGAAAATCAAGCCATGCACAAAAAGGAACCTACAAAAAAGGGAGATTCGTGGCAAACTCTTTATGATAAATTTCCCCCATCTGAAATTGATATGCTAAAAGTTTTTGAAGCAATTTGTGCCCAAAATACTTTGCTTACTCGTGAAGTTATTGTGTTAGAAGAGCAGAATCATGCCCTTCGAAGGATCAATCATAATCTGGAGTACTTGCTGAAGCTGAAGGACAAGCCCACCACCTCACCATCATCACCATCACCGAAGAAGGAGACTTGACTACACGGGTCTGGGCACTCCCCTTGGCTTGTGCCAAGCTTGGGGGAGGCGCCCCGGTATCGTATCACCGTCACTTTTTCATCATCATTATCTATCTTAGTTTGATCCTTAGTTATTTCGTGATTTAGAGGAATAAAATTTTAGTATGATTTAGTTTCGAGTTTTTGCTTTGTGATCCATCTATCTATGTAATCATGTGTGAGAGTCATATAATAAAGAGTAGTTTGAGTTGAGTGTTTTTGCTTTTGATGATCCAGTCTTAGAAATAAAGAATGAATAGAAATAAGATCATATGCTAATCCCATGGGGAGTGATGACTTCACATAAAAGAAGTATAATTGATAAAACTTGTTGGAAGTTGACAAACATAGCATTGGTCATTGTAGCAATTCATGAAAAAAGTAATAAAGGAAGAGAGGTCTCACATATAAATACACTATCTTGGACATCTTTTATGATTGTGAGCCCCCATCAAATATTCTATGTCAAATAGTTGACGTTGGACAAGGAAGACAACGTAATGGGTTATGTTTGCTTATATTCACATAGAAGTTATATTGTTTTGGATCCTCTAAAATGTGGTGTTTGCCCCCTATCTTTGCTAGCCAAAAATCCTCACCAAGTAGAGATACTACTTTTGCATCCAAAACCTTAAACCCAGTTTCATGCCATGAGAGTCGACCATATCTACCTATGGATTGAATAAGATCCTTCAAGTAAGTTGTCATCGGTGCAAAAGCAATAAAAATTGCTCCTAAATATGTATGAACTTTTATTGTAAGGGAAAATAAGCTTTGTACGATCTTGTGATGGTGGAGCAATAAAAGCGACAGACTGCATAATAAAGGTCGCTATCACCAGGGGCAATATAAAGTGATGTTCCTTTACATTAAGAGCTTGCACATCCAAAAACAAAAAGAGCATGACAACCTCTGCTTCCCTCTACGAAGTCCTATCTTTTACTTTATGTATTTACTTTCATGCAAGAGTCAATAGTATTCTCCTCTATTCCGTTTTTATTTTCTCTTTTGGCAAACATCATGTGATGGGGATTGATCCATGCATATATATCCAGTTGAATGTAGGTGATCATGAGTTATTTTTGTTGACATTACCCTTGAGGTAAATACGTTGGGAGGCGAAATTGTAAGCCCCTATCTTTCTATGTGTTTGACTAAAACTTTTGCTCCATAAGTATGACATGAGTGTCAGCAATCATAGAAGACTAAATGATAGTTAAGTATGTGAACTTACTAAACAAAGCTCTTACATGTACTCTTTCTGATAATATGATGAATTGCAATTGCTTCAGTGACTGAGATCATAGTTTGTTAGTTTTCAATTCGGTTTATGGTTCATACTTTAACTTGTGGATGAATTGTCACTTTTTCAAGAGAAGCTTTATGATGATATATCGTTGTTATAATAAAGACCATGATGATTCATGTCCGTATTTTATTTTTATCGACGTCTCTCTCTCTCTAAACATGTGGTCATGATTATCGATTTTAACCTTTCGCTTGAGGGCAAGCGAGGTCTAAGCTTAGGGGAGTTGATACGTCCAAATTGCATCATGATTTCCTACTGTTATTTATTATGTTTTTAATCATTATTTCACTTTATGGTACAATTCTTATGCCTTTTCTCTCTTATTTTGCAAGATGTACATGAAGAGGGAGAATGCCGGCAGCTGGAATTCTGGACCTGAAATAGCCACATCAGAGATACCTATTCTACAGAGCTCCAATTGACCTGAAATTTCATGGAGATTTTTTATTGAATATATAAAAAATACTAGAGAAAAGAAATACCAGAGGGGACCCACCAGTTGCCCAAAAGGTAACAGGGCACGGACCCCCCTGGGCGCGCCCTGATGCCTTGTGGGGCCCCTGGCTGGTGTTTGGCCCCCTCCTTCTGCTATATGAAGCCATTTGCCCTAAAAAAATCAAGAGAAGACTTTCGGGACGAAGCGCCCCTGTCTCGAGGCGGAACCTGGGCAGGAGCTATTTTGCTCTCCGGCGGAGCGATTCCGCCGGGGATACTTCCCTCCGGGAGGGGGAAATTGAAGCCATCGACATCACCAACTATCCTCTCATCGTGGGAGGACCAATCTTCATCAACATCTTCACCAGCAGCATCTCATCTCAAACCCTAGTTCATCTCTTTTATTCAATCTTTGTCTCAAAACCTCAGATTGGTACCTGTGGGTTGCTAGTAGTGTTGATTACATCTTGTAGTTGATGCTAGTTGGTTTATTTGGTGGAAGATTATATGTTCAGATCCTTAATGCTATTCAATACCTCTCTGATCTTGAACATGAATATGATTTGTGAGTAGTTACTTTTGTTCTTGAGGACATGGGAGAAGTCTTGTCATAAGTAATCATGTGAGTTTGGTTTTCGTTCGATATTTTGAAGCTATGTATGTTGTGCTTCCTTTAGTGGTTCGTGTGAACGTCGACTACATGACAGTTCACCATCTTTGGGCCTAAGGGAAGACATTGTGGAGTAGTAATTAGATGATGGGTTGCTAGAGTGACAGAAGCTTAAACCCTAGTTTATGCGCTATTCCGTAAGGGGCTGATTTGGATCCATATGTTTCATGTTATGGTTAGAGTTATCTTAATTCTTCTTTCGTAGTTGCGGATGCTTGCGAGAGGTGGTAATCATAAGTGGGAGGCTTGTTCAAGTAAGAACAGCACCCAAGCACCGGTCCACCCACATATCAAATTATCAAAGTAGCGAACATGAATCAAACAAACATGATGAAAGTGACTAGATAAAATTCCCGTGTGTCCTCAAGAACGCTTTGCTTATTATACGAGTTCATTCTGGCTTGTCCTTTGCTGCAAAAAGGATTGGGCCACTGATACGTCTCCAACGTATCTATAATTTTTGATTGTTCCATGTTGTTATATTATCAATCTTGGATATTTTTATAATCATTTACAGCAATTATATAACATTTTTGGAGACTAACCTACTAACTTAGTGCCCAGTGCCAGTTGCTGTTTTCTGCCCTGTTTTTGTTTTACAGAAAATTAATACCAAACGAAGTCCAAATGCCACGAAATTTTTTGGAGATTTTTTATTGGACAAGATAAACACTAGAAGCTTTGGGAGAGGGCCAGAAGACCCATGAGGTGGCCACGAGCCACCAGGGCGCTCCTGGTGAGGGGGGGCAGGCGCGCCCTGGTGCCTCGTGGGCCCCCCTTTGCTTCGTTTGACCTAATTCCAGCACTATTTAGAAAAAAATCAGAAACCCACAGGGGAGTCCACGAAATACTTTTTCCGCTGCCGCAAGTTTCTATTCCAGAGAGATCCCATCTGGGGTCCTTCTCCGGTAATCTGCCGGAGGGGGAATCGATCACGGAGGGGTTCTACATCAACCTTGCTGCCCTTCCGGTGATGCGTGAGTAGTTTACCACAGACCTTCGGGTCCATAGGCAGTAGCTAGATGGCTTCTTCTCTCTTTTTGATCTTCAATACAATGTTCTCCTCGATGTTCTTGGAGTTCTATCCGATGTAATCACTTTTTGCGGTGTGTTTGTTAGGATCCGATGAATTGTGAGTTTATGATCAGATTATCCATGAATATTATTTGAGTCTTTGCCGCACTCTTTATGCATGATTATTATAGCCACGTATTTCTTCTCCGATCTATTGATTTGGTTTGGCCAACTGAGTTGATTTATCTTGCCATGGGAAGAGGTGCTTTGTAATGGGTTCGATCTTGCGGTGCTCAATTCCAGTGACAGAAAGGGACATGACACGTATGTATCGTTGCTATTAAGGGTAAAAAGATGGGGTTTATTCATACGTGAATTTATCTTGTCTACATCATGTCATCGTTCTTAAGGCGTTACTCCATTCTTTATGGACTTAATACACTAGATGCATGCTGGATAGCGGTCGATGTGTGGAGTAATAGTAGTAGATGCAGGCAGGAGTCGGTCTACTTGTCTCGGACGTGATGCCTATATACATGATCATTGCCTTGGATATCGTCATGATTATTTGCTTTTCTATCAATTGCCCAACAGTAATTTGTCTACCCACCGTATGCTATTTTCTTGAGAGAAGCCTCTAGTGAAATCTATGGCCCCCGGGTCTATCTAAATCATATTACTAAAACCCTAAAAATATTACTGCCATTTTATTTTATTTATTTTAGTTTGTATTTTTGTTTCAATCTATCTATCTATCATATACAATTTAATCTTGCAATTGACCGCCGAGAGATTGACAACCTCTCGTTTGCGTTGGGTGCAAGGATTTGCTGTTTGTGTGCAGGTGCTGCTAACGAGGTGTTGCGTGATTCTCCTACTGGTTCGATAACCTTGGTTTCATAACTGAGGGAAATACTTATCTCTACTGTGCTGCATCATCCCTTCCTCTTCGGGGAAATACCAACGCAAGCTACAAGTAGCAGGAAGAATTTCTGGCGCCATTGCCGGGGAGACATCATCAACATCTATCAAGTACCTACGCATAAACTCTCATCTCCTTGCATTTACTTTATTTGCCATTTGCCTCTTGTTTTCATCTCTCCTACTTCTAAAATGTTTTTACAAAAATACAAAAATATTTTCCGTTTGCCTTTTTCTTGTTTGCTATCTTTGCTTGTGTTGCCATGTGCCTTCTATTTGCTTGCGTCTTCGCTTGCTAAAAATATATTGATATGGATTCACTTAAAGTTTACTACTTGGATCATCTTCTATCCATTCGTGCTCATGCCGAAACCCCAACTAGTTTAGTTGATGGAAAATCTTCAGATGAGCATGCTCATTTTGTGCGTCACTGTTTGTCTGAAAAGGGGAGACTCTTATGGCGTCAAATAAATTGTTTGCTATGCTATGCTTGGAATATATGTGAAATTTATGATTTTACTTGTTGCTCTAAGAACCCTAAAAAACACCTTCCCTACCTATGTGAGTTCAATGGTAATGAAATCTTGTCTTCTTATGCCAAGGGTGTTTATAATTACTATGATATAGAACAAATTGAAGAATTTTTTGCTTTTAAGGGTGCTTATGAAGTTGCTTCTTTGATTGAAAAGTATGATATTACTTTCCACATCTATTTTTTTTGCCATACTTAAGTATTGCTATGAAAATTATGCATCTAATGCCTATGTTAGTGAATTTATTGAGAGAATGTCTACTGCTTTGGAAGAGAATAATGATGCACATGAATCTATAGATAATCATGATTTCGATGATTCGATTGAAATATCCCCTCTTGATGAACATGATGCTTGTTATTCTTATGGCCACGATGCCAATATTGAAGATGCTCATAGAGATGAACTTGCTATAGTTCCTTATGTTAAAAATGAAATTATTGCTATAACACCGATACTTGATAGCTCCTTGAATGAAAAGCATGATTGCAATGATGTTACTATAAATTCTATGAATGTCAATTGTGCTAATAATATACAAAACTACAAGCTTGGGGATGAAAATTTTGTTATGTGCACTACTTATTGCAATGATCATGATTGGGGTGATGATGCTTTTTATGATCTTGAAAATTTATTTAAGCCTCATGATGAATATGTTATTGATAATAAAATTTGCAACACTATTAAAAGTGGGTTTGGAAGAGCGTCAACTTTAGGTAATAATGATCCCACTACTTTGGAAAATTATCAATCTTATGAATTTTTGGATAAAAGTGGGTTTGGAGAGGTCATGACCTTATTTGATGATAATCCCACTATTTTGGAAGAGTGTCAACTTTGCATGCATATGGATCATGAAGAGAAAATTTTATGTGATAGCTATTTTGTTGAATTTGATTATGATCCTACATGCAATTATTATGAGATAGGAAAATATGGTTGTAGAAATTTTCATATTACTAAATTACCTCTCGTTATGCTGAAACCATCAATGTTTTATTCCTCTCATTTGCATATGCTAGATATTTCTTGTCTTGATAATTTGTTTTCCTATAAAATTCCTATGCATAGGAAGTATGTTAGACTTAAACTTGTTTTTCACATGCTTCATGATGCTCTCTTCGTGATTCAATTATTATCTTTCATGTGAGCATTATTGAAATTTCAAATCCTATCTTAATGGCTATAAAGAAAAAGCTTCTTGGGAGGCAACCTAATGAATAAAATAAATTTTTACCTTTACCTACTGTTATTGTGTGTTTTCACTTTTATGCTACTGGTATGAATGTGCTTTTTTGTTTTTAATTAGTGTTTGTGCAAGTACAGCCTTTGGGATGATTTGGAAGATAGTATAATTGATGTTGTTTGGAAAACAGAAAGTTTTGCGTCTAGTGCCCAAATTTTGTTTCTGTTCTGGAGTGTCAGAAAAATCTACAATTTTTACACAGTATTGGTATATGAATTTCCCACGTTGTCCTAATTTTTCAGAATTTTTGGAGTTACAGAAGTATGGCTTTTAAATAGATTGCTACAGACTGTTCTGTTTTTTATGCACTACTTGCTTGTTTTGATGAATCTATAGATTGTATCGGGGGGGGGGGGTGTAAGCCATGGTGAAGTTAGAGTACAGTAGGTATAATGCAAATGCTTTTATCACTGCTTCTACGATGTGTTTAGTAAAAGCCTTGTTTTTCTCATAAGCGTTGGGTGAATTTAACATGGATTGTAACAAAGAAATGCACTCAATCAAAGAACAATTATCATAATTAAAATCTTTGTAATCCAAGAGAGTGGGCACATCGCTATTTAAAGTTTTTACCTCTCCAAACCCACTTCTAGCAATTTTCTTATCAAGATTTTCACCCTCCGAATTATGGGGACGCTCTTTAGCTAAAGTTAACTCTTCTTCAGTCCCTTTTTCATCAAGATTAATTTTGCTAAACAAAGAATCAATAGATGAAACACCAATCATTTTAATATCCTTATCATTACTACGATAAAAACCGGGAGGAATCGCTTTTTCTAAAAATTCTCGTTTAGCTTTTAGCATGGCGGTTCTTTTCTTACTCTCATCCATGGAGACATATAAATCTTTAATTGATTCACTAATATCAATTTTGGGTTGCAAAATTTTAGTTTTAAGATTTTCCACATCATGAATAATTCTATCAATGCTCCTAGACATATCATCAAGTTTACTCAATTTTTCTTCTATCGTAGTGTTGAAAATTTTTGAGCATTAATAAATTCTTTAATATTACTTTCAAGATCAAAGGGCATCCTACTATTATTATAAGAATTACCATAAGGATTGCCATAATTATTAGAGGAATTTCCAGGAAACGTTCTAGCATTGAAATTACCTCTATAAGCATTATTATTAAAATTGTTTCGCGAGACAAAATTCACATCTATGGGATCATTATTTTGCTCAATCAAAGTGGACAAAGGCACATCATTAGGATCAATAGGAGCATTTTTGCTAGCAACCAATTTCATAAGCGCATCAACTTTATCACTCAAAGTATTAATTTCTTCAATAGAATTCACCTTTTTACTGGTAGGAGTTCTTTCAGTATGCCATTGTGAATAATTTGCCATAATATTATCAAGAAATTTAGTAGCTTAACCCAAAGTAATTTCCATAAAAGTACCACCCGCGGCGGAATCTAAAAGATTTCTAGAGACAAAATTCAATCCCGCATAATTTTTTTGTATGATCATCCATAAATTTAAACCAGGAGTAGGGCAATTTCTTATCATTAATTTCATCCTCTCCCAAGATTGGGCAACATGTTCATGATCAAGTTGCTTGAAATTCATAATTTTATTTCTAAGAGAAATAATTTTCGCAGGAGGAAAATACTTAGTAATAAAAGCATCTTTACACCTATCCCAAGAATCGATACTATTTCATGGTAAAGATGAAAACCAAATTTTTGCACGATCCCACAATGAGAATGGGAATAATTTTAATTTCACAATATCATTATCCACATCTTTTTTCTTTTTCATATCACACAATTCTACGAAAGTGTTAAGATGGGATGCGGCATCTTCATTAGGACTACCGAAAAATTGATCTTTCATGACAAGATTTAGCAAAGCGGCATTAATATCACAAGTCTCCGCACTAGCGGCGGGAGGAGCAATCGGAGTACTAATAAAATCATTGTTATTAGTATTGGAAAAATCACACAATTTTGTATTTTCTTGAGACATCGTGACTACGCAAACAAGATAACAAGCAAGCAAACAAGCTAATAAGAAAAAGGCAAACGGAAAATATTTTTGTATTTTTGTAAAAATGTTTTAGAAGTGGGGAAGATGAAAATGAGAGGCAAATGGCAAATAAAGTAAATGCAAGGAGATGAGAGTTTGTGCAAAGGTACTTGATAGATGTTGATGATGTCTCCCCGGCAAAGGAGCCAGAATTCTTCCTGCTACTTGTAACTTGCGTTGGTATTATCCCTGAAGAGGAAGGGATGATGCAGCACAGTAGAGATAAGTATTTCCCTCAATTATGAAACCAAGGTTATCGAACCAGTAGGAGAATCACACAACACCTCGTTAGCAGCACCTGCACACAAACAACAAATCCTTGCACCCAACGCAAACGAGAGGTTGTCAATCTCTCGGCGGTCAATTGCAAGATTAAATTGTATATGATAGATGGATAGATTGAAACAAAAATACAAATAAAAAAAAAGAAAATGGCAGCAATATTTTTAGGGTTTTAGTAATATGATTTTGATAGACCCGGGGGCCATAGGTTTCACTAGAGGCTTCTCTCAAGAAAATAGCATACGGTGGGTAGACAAATTACTATTGGGCAATTGATAGAAAAGCAAATAATCATGACGATATCCAAGGCAATGATCATGTATATAGGCATCATGTCCAAAATAAGTAGACCGACTCCTGCCTACATCTACTACTATTACTCCACACATCGACCGCTATCCAACATGCATCTAGTGTGTTAAGTCCATAAGAACGGAGTAATGCCTTAAGAACGATGACATGATGTAGACAAGATAAACTCAGGTATGAATAAACCCCATCTTTTTACCCTTAGTAGCAATGATACATACGTGTCATGTCCCTTTCTGTCACTGGGATTGAGCACCGCAAGATCGAACCCACTACAAAGCACCTCTTCCCATGGCAAGATAAATCAATCTAGTTGGCCAAACCAAATCAATAGATCGAAGAAGAAATACGAGGCTATAATAATAATGCATAAAAGAGTGTAGAAAAGACTCAAATAATTTCATGGATAATCTGATCATAAACTCACAATTCATCGGATCCCAACAAACACAGCGCAAAAAGTGATTACATCGGATAGAACTCCAAGAACATCGAGGAGAACATTGTATTGAAGATCAAAAAGAGAGAAGAAGCCATCTAGCTATAGCCTATGGACCCGAAGGTCTGAGGTAAACTACTCACGCATCATCGGAAGGGCAGCAAGGTTGATGTAGAACCCCTCCGTGATCGATTCCCCCTCCGGCGGATCACCGGAGAAGGACCCCAGATGGGATCTCTTTGGAACAGAAACTTGCGGCAGCGGCAAAAGTATTTTGTGGACTCTCCTGAGGGTTTCTGATTTTTTCTGAATTTATAGTGGAAGAATTAGGTCAAACGGAGCTGGGTGGGCCCCACGTGGTACCAGGGCACGCCACCCCCCTGGGGCGCACCCTGGTGCCTCGTGGCCCACTCCTTCATCTTCTGGCCTTCTCCCGAAGCTTCTAGTGTTTATCTTGTCCAATAATAAATCTCCAAAAAGTTTCGTGGCATTTGGACTTCGTTTGGTATTGATTTTCTGTAAAACAAAAACACGGCAGAAAACAGCAACTGGCACTGGGCACTAGGTTAATAGGTTAGTCTCCAAAAATGATATATAATTGTTGTAAATGGTTATAAAAACATCCAAGATTGATATTGTAACAGCATGGAACAATCAAAAATTATAGATACGTTGGAGACGTATCAGGTGTCACGGACAGCCCTTCGGGAGGCACTCACAGAAACTCGGATGGTCACTCGGACAGCCCTTCGGGAGGCACTCTCGAACAGCCCCTCGGGCAGAAAGATCAAACCTATGACCTCTCTACGGGATTGCACACATACGGTGTCATCTATTCGGCAGGGCTTTGCCGTCCAGAACTAGTTCCCACCAGAACCCAGACAACCTTTCGGCTCTACGAAACTATTTCGCGGGAAGGGAGAGAGAAGGCCAGATCATGCATGGCATTTGTATGTGAGCAAGTGTGACGCCCCCGGCCCGACCGTGCACTAATCATACACGCAAATGCACACGATCAAGCCAGGGACTCACAGGAAGATATCACAACATAACTCTAGACTAAAAATATAAAATAATACAAGCTTTATAATACAAGCCAGGGGCCTCGAGGGCTCGAATACATAAGCTCGAGTTACACAAGCGTCAGCGAAAGCAACAATGTCTGGGAACAAACATAATTAGACAAGAGTGCCTTAAGAAGGCGAAAACAAACAACGGCTCTGATCGAAAGAGGCAAGGCCTCCTGCCTGGGAGCCTCCTAAACTACTCATGGTCGTTGGTCTCCACGTAGTAGTAGGCTCTGCCAGTGTAGTAGTAGTCGACGGCGGGATCAGCTGGCTCCGGGGCTTCGTCATCTGGTCGCAGCAACCGGGTAGAGGGAAAAAGAGGTAGCAAAGCAACCGTGAGTACTCATCCAAAGTACTCGCAAGACATACATCAGATCTATGCTAAGTATGCATCGGTATCAAAAGAGGGGCTGTATCTGTGGACTGGACTGCAGCAATGCCAGAATAGAGAGAAGGCCTAGCCTATCGAAGACTAGCATCATGCAGTGTCTTGCAGCATTAGAAGAGTGCATATTAGTAGTATATAATAAAGCAACAAGCATGTAGTAGCAAAGCCTAGATATCCTTCCTCGACACCCTGCGAGAAAGCGATCCCGGAGCTTACAATTAAAGTAACATGTATCCAGTTCAAGTTGTAGTAGATCGAGATACAACACTGAGCGTCCTGTTACCGTGGACACGGCTATTCGAATAGATAACTTCCCTGCATGGATGCACTACTGTTACCCAACACGCTCGATTAACTCTGGCCGGACACACTTTCTGGGTCATGCCCGGCCTAGGCTGATCGACACGACGTAGTCCTACCTAGGCTTCGCAGAGAGGTCCCCGCCGGTCTACATCCTAAGTGCTCTAGGGTCTTGGGCCCATCTGAAAGTACATGTAGTCCCCATGTGTGGTTTTGGTAATTAAATGACAATCCTAATGGACTAATGTTTGCATTGAGATATACATTTGAAGAAAAGTTCCATTTGCAATGCATGAAGAATATTGGATGAATTAATGGATGAAATCCATCAACATAAATATATGCATTGGGACGTGATAATGAATGACAATTCCTATGAAGAAACAATGACATCAAGTTATATAGGAAGGTTTGTCCCATGGGTGATGCAAGAAGGAGATTGAATGGATTCGGAATGAATGCCATATACATATAGTTGTGCATCAAGATTAATCATGGAGCAAAGATAAATGTTGACCAATATGAAGATCGAAGATTGAATTCAAAGATGGTCAACACACAAGCGCAAATCATGTGCCACATGAGATCTTGTGGTATGGTTAGAATTTGTCAATTGCGCTTTGTGTACTAACCCATTCTATGTGTTTTCTATGTCTGTGTGGGTTAGGTGATTCTCATGGACTTACATCAAGAGAAAGATTTCAAGTGCCCATGAGAGGATGACATCAAGTGATGATGATCATGGTTTACAAGGGCAAGTTCAAGATAGGTAGTCTAGAGAATTACATGCTTGAAGCTTGCAGATGGTCATGTGATGGACACGTGAAGATGAATACAAAGCAAAGCTTCCCACATTGTGTATGGGGGAGCTACTTGAAGACTTCACCAATGTCTTGCCTTAAATTGAGCCAAGAAGAAACATCAACATCAAGCTCAAGTGAAAGGCTCGGGTCAAAGGTATTAGTTCCTTTGACGTTAGTGTTGTGTAATGATGACCACCGAAGAAACACATACACTCAAGAATGGATTCTCGATAGCTATGTAGTATAGCTCTTTTATGATTCTTGAGTTATAGGGATCCCGCAGTATTAAGAGGGGATCAAAGGGGTTCGTGATGGATTTGCTCAAGTCAACATCTTCTCTACACAATTACACTCCTATCCTATATACCAAACAAAATCCAAAGCCAAATAGGGTTCCCAAATATATGTTAAAAACTTTGCATATTTGGCATCCTCCATTTTGCTTGATCTTGGGTGGTTCTCTATGTGAGGACCTGGGGTTTTTCCATAGCTACAAAACGAGCCCAAGATCATCAAAATCGGAGTTCGTATGAAAAAGTTGTGCATGTTTTACTATCTGGAGGGCCGGAAGTTCCGGGGTCCGGACGTTCCGGGATAGGTTCCGGGCGAAGTTCCGGGCTTTCCAGAGTGTTGCGCTGATATTCTCCAAAGGGAGCCCGGAAGTTCCAGGCTGCGTTTTTCTGTGCATAACGGGCAGATTTGGTGGGGGCACTATATAAGGTTCCCTTCTTCCCCAACGAGCTGAGGTTCCGCATCCGAAATTTCCCCATTCTTGAGAGCTCACTCCTCCTCCCCCAAGCCTCAAAACTCCAATCCATTTGGGGGAAAACTATCCCATGGATCTAGGGTTCATTTGTTGAACTCTTCATCCAAAGGAACCCAAGAACACCCAAGTGGTTCCCTCTCCTTTCTCCTACACCAAATCAAAGATTTCAGAGAGATTTGTGAGAATTCTTGAGAGAGATCTCATCCAAGCATACATCCACTCCTCCTATCTCTTTTGACCAAAGCAATTTGTGATTTGAGCAAGTCTTGAGCATTTCCCCCTTTGGTCTTGTTACTCTTGGAGGTTGGAGACTCCTAGGCGGTAGGAGTACTCCGGTGAGGAATCAACTTGTGATTTGTCCCCTGGAAAGCTTGTCAAGGTTTGGAGGCCGCCTCAAGGACTACCACTAGTGGTTGAGAATCGCCTTCGTGGTGATATCTCAAGGAGAATAGGGTGAGCCTTCGTGGTGTTGGTGTGCCTTCGTGGTAACACCCATCCCTCCAACGGTGACTAGCTTCCCTCCAAGGAAGTGAACATCGGGATACATCCTTGTCTCCGTGACTTCAGTTATCCCTAACCCTTTCTCCTTACTTGTGGTTTACTTTGGTCACTTGACCGTGCATTCACTATATCTTGTTGTACTCATTATATTGTGTTGGTTCATTACATTGTGTTGGCCATTTCCTTGTAGAGATTATTTAGGCCTACACTTCATATTCCACAATTCATACTTGCTACTATTGATATACTTTGTGATTAGTGTGAATTGCTAACTTGTGTCATACACTTCCATATATTGTGATATTGCTCAAGTAAGTTTATGTAACTTACTTATGCTTGTTATTATCCTTGTTGTCCTCATTATATTGTGTTGGTTACCATATCGTAGAGATTATTTAGGCCAACACTTTATAGTCCGCAATTCATACTTGCTACTATCGCGTGATATCTTGTGTAAGTTTGTGTAACTTACCTGTGCTTACTAGTATCCTTGTTGTGCTCATCTTATTTAGAATAAGTTGTTGGTTCACTTAGTTGAGCCTAGTATATTTAGGATTTGTGCTTGAAAAGTATCCGCTTAGTATATTTCCGCATTAGGATATAGCCAAATCCATAAAAGATTTTAAAACGCCTATTCACCCCCCTCTAGGCGACATCGTGGTCCTTTCACTATCGCCCTTTGCACTCCGGGTCGTTGTACGCAGGGCGAGTCCAGGCACCACCTCTGTCCTGGATGGCGCCGGCCTAGCCGTGCCGCAATGCTGAACTGGACGTCTGACAGAGTTTTCGGCTGATACATACGGCACCGAGGGCCCCATTAAACCATTATCCCGCATGGTGGTAGTGCGTATAGGCCAATGGCCAACTCAGATCAATACCCAAATCCGTTAGTGAATTATTAGGAGCTCGCGGAGACGAGCAGAGAACCACGATCATGTGACCCTGTCGCCCCGTCTCGTGGACTTACGGCAAGGGCCAGGCCCTATCCCTCTCCTGGGGCGGTCTACCTGCCCGGCCGTGCCACGTAACTATCTCGCAGGTACCCTCCAGGTCAATCCGACTTCCCAAGAGACCGTCGGGAACTCAGGTCCACCTCTACCGGGGTGGTACCACCTGTCCCTTCAGTCCCGCAGCAACAGTAGATGGGGGCAACAGTTAAAGGTAACCGTGTGTCCGTAACATCAAGAGGGTAATCCGAGGAATCACCCTCGATGGATTCCCACTCGATGCTACCGTCAAGGTGAACCCGGAGGAATCACCCTCGATGGATCACACTTGAAGGGTTGCACGACAAAGGCTTCATCGGAGATGGTGAAAGAGGAATCACCCTCGGTAACCCACAATCGACTAGCTACGCTACAGAGATATCATCAGGAGTGAGGTAGGAGGTATCACCCTCGGCACTCGATAGTATCCCTACAGAGTCGTACAACTAAGGGGGTGTGCGGTGCTGTGTTCGGTCTCTACACGTCGATCACAATGATCGGGGCACCAGTAATAAAGTGGGGCAACAGGGACAAGGGTGTGGGGCCATTGATGGATCACTAACCAGTCGATACTAAGTATTTAGGACAGCAGGTAAGGTATCAATAACTGTTAAAAACTCAGGCTATGCATTAGAATAGGAGCAATCAAATACGGTAGTAAATTCTAATGCAAGCACGGGGGAGAAGGAATAGGTGATATAGGAATGATCAAGGGGGTTTTGCTTGCCTGGAAGCTCTGCTGTAAAAGAGGGGTCTTCGGTGGAGTAGCAGTCCTCAGGGGCAACGTCGGTCTCGGGGTCTACCGGAGAGAAGAGGGGGAGGAAACAGATAAATACAAGCATTCAAATGCAATCACTATGCATGACATGCCTAACTGATATGTAGGGGTGATATATTGCATCTCTAACTATTTTAGATGTTTTAGGAATTTATTTGGAATTATTTTACCAAAGTCATGCACTATTCATCTATCAGAAATAGGCCAAAAGTTACAGGTTCACCTACTTAGAGGGTTCTAACATGAGTGTAGATGACATATTCGGATTCGTTAGATTTTTCTGATCATTTTTCATATATAAATTATTTTCATCCGAGTTACGGTTTATTTTCTATGATTTTTTAAAGTTTTAAACATTTTCTGAAATTGTCTTAATTACTAAATCCGACAGAAAAGAAAATATGATGTCAGCAATAGGGCCCATGGGGGACCCACTGGCAGTGACTGGGCATTGCCCAGTCAGCGCTGGCTGGGTCAAGGGTCCAGTCAGCAGAGGCTGACATGTGGGCCAGCCTGCTGAGTCAGCACGCTGACTGGACCACCTTATCCGTTTAAACAGTAAACATGGGCCCCACATGTCAGTTTTAGTTATTTTAAACATTTTAATTATCCGGTTAATTAAACCTTGCGGGACCCACCGTCAGTGGCTATTAGGGGTTCCGGTTAGTGGCTAATGACGCCACGTTAGCCGTTAGCGCCGCGCGAGGTAAAACACGGCGGCGATGGCTGGAACTTCGCCGAAATCACGCTACACGCGACGGGAGCCGGCGCCGATGGGTTCTACGCGAAGCTGGAGCTCGCGCGCATCCAGTGATGGTGGCCACGAGTGCTGGGGTGCGCCGAGCTCGCCGGAGACGAGCTCACGGCGGCGGCCGAAGCACGGGCAAAACGGTGACGGCGCTACGGACGACCAGAGGGAGAGAGGAAGGGCGCATCCGGCGCAGCGGCTCATCGCGGTGATGAGGAGCTGCTCGGGGAGGCCGGGGCTCATCGAAGGGGAGCGAGTCGAGCGGCGGACCGCGGCGATCCAGTTGGGGGAGATCGACGATGGCGACGGCTTGGCGGCGTCCCTGCTCGAACCCAAGGGCGTATCCGACGAAGACGAGGATGGCGGAGCCGATGGGCAGCTCGGCGTGTCTCAGGGAGGGTTCGGTGGCGACGAATCGACGGTGGCGATCTCGGCCAATCGAGGTAGAAGACGTGGCCGAGGAGCTCGATGCAGGGGCTCCCGGCTAGCCGAAGTGAGCGCAGGCGATGTGGGCGACAGCGGCGGTCCTCCTGGACATCGCCGTGCGTCACGGGGTGCTCGGTGGCCGCGGTGGTGGCGAGCGGCGGCGACGACCACGGTCGGGCGTGCGTGACCAGAGAGGGAGAGGGCGAGGGAGTGAAGAGGGGAGTTTAGGGTTAGCAGGAGAGGGAGAGGGCGTCGCCCTTATCCCTCCACGACGACGGCAGGGGCACGGTGTCGAGCAGGCCAGGGGGCCGGCTGCGGGTGTGCGCGTGCACGGCGACAGCGCGCGGGAGTGAGCAAGAGGTTGATGGCGACTGTAGGTGGGCTGGGCTGCGGCTGTAGATAGGGGGCTCTAGTGTACAGTAGGTTTCGGCCTTTTTCTTTTATTCTTTTCTGTTTTCTATTTTCTTTACTGTTTTGCATTTTATTTTAATAGCAAATGAGTTTAGAAAAATGTGAAACTTGCCAAACTAAATACTCTGAAATATTCTGCACTGCCACAATGGGTTTGGGATTTAAATGAATTCATTTGAATTTTTGTTTAAATGAAATGGTTTAAATAGGGATGTTTAGGTACTGTTTTTGTATGTTAGGGTAAATTTGGAAATTCAAATAATGTTGGCTTTATTTTATAATTGCTTTGGGATTATTTGAAATAACATGAACTATTTTGTTTAATTATTTGAAGAAGTTTTATTTGACCTACATTTTAAATTTGAATTTGACTTTGATTTTTAACATGTAGCAATTTGGCTTGGTAAAACATGATGACAAGGCATTATTAGTGTGAGGTCACTGTAGCTAATTACTGGGGGTGTTACAGCAAGAGTGAGTGTGGAGAGCTCCTCTCCACCTCTATTTATAGGAAAAACCAAGGGGTAGGGTGGCACATGAAAAACCCAAAATGCCCATGCTTTATGTCACACATAAAGGGCATAATGGGGAGGTAAGAGGAGCCCCCTTGGCTGCCCACCCCATGTTGCCCCCCCCCCCCCCCCAAAAAAAAGGGGTTCCCATCCATCCATGTCATCCCCTAGATCTTTTGGGACAAAGCCCAAAAAGGTGGCTTTCCAAAAAGCAACCATAAAGTGCTTTTCATTATTCATGAAAACATTTTTTCGCGACCGTTAAATCTGAAAATATTTATGTGGGTCTAGAACATTTCCAGTACCCCCTAGAATAATTTTGGACGCGTTCCAAAATAATTCCGGATCAGTGATTTTCATCAGCGAAAAGCAACCAAAGCGGTTCCGGCAGCTCCGGAACATTTCCCCTTTTTTTCTCCGGAAAAATCCTAGAAGTTCCCAGAACAATTCTGGCACCCTCCAAGAATTTCCAGGCATGTGCCGAAACCATTTTGACTTAATGGTATACTCCGAAACAACTTTCGGTTTTACCGAAACTATTCCGGTGTTCTCTCTCCGGAACTCTTCCGTTGTCTCCGAAACTTTTCCGGTGACTTTCTCTCAGACTCCCTGTCTAGTATTCAGCAGATAGATGACCCTTAAGCATGTGACCCTATAGGTTCGGTGAAGTATAGACATGACCGGAACACTTTCCGATCAATGATCAACATCGGAGCCGTGGACATCCATATTTACGCCTATACCCACACGAATAAATATTCGAGTGAACCTCCAGTTGCCGTGTGCTATTCCTGTTGCTTCGCGATATGTTACAAACACCCGAGGTGAGATTTATCGGCATCCCCGTGGATCAACAACTTTGTCCACTATGCCAGTTACCTCATTACCGGTTTTGTTCTCTCTTCTCGTTTCCGCGTTCCGGCATCCCTGTGATCAAATCACATTGTGTCTGGCCAGACGATGATGGATACCGTAACACCGAGAGGGCCCAAAGAATATATCTCCATCGTCGGAGGAGCAAATCCCAATCTTGAACTATCAAGTCCCATGTCGTCGGAGGAGCAAATCCCAATCTTGAGCTATCAAGTCCCATGTCATACTTTTCCATGAACCCGTAAGCCGCAGTAATAGCCACCCATTTACGGATGACGTTTAACAAACCCCAAAGTTCATGAAGCAAGCATGAAGAAACTCAATACTCTCATGGTCTAAGGAATCATGCAAACGTTAACTTTCTCTGTGTTATTAACCATTAACTTGTGACGAATGTATCTCATAGCATAACATCAATTCGGGTCGATTCAACACAAATGTTCTTCTAACATTGTGCCCTCAAAATTGTTGGCATAGTCATGCCCATGATCAGGAAAACAGGATCATCATGCAATACTTCAGCTAGTCTTAGAGGCATGACTAGGAATACATTTTTTGGTTTATTATTCCACACGTGCACATGAGTTTCCCTCCGAGCCTCGTGGATATTGTAGACTCGAGAATCATAGCAGTTATAGCACGGAATATAAACATAATTATGAACATGGAGATAAGAATAACATTTATTATTGCCTCTAGGGCATATCTCCTACATGGCCTTCACGTGGACACTCGTCGATGCTTGCAGAACCTTGCCTTCATCTTCACGGTTCCTGCTTCGCTTCCATGCTTCCTCGCGAATGGTGTGCGTGCTCGCTAGTGCACGACTTCCTCCATTGCACGTTCATCATTGGCTCAACACATATATGTGCAAATGGTAGGATGGTCAAGTAGTAACATCGTCGGGAGAACCAAGAAGGCACACATAAAGGATAGAATCCACCTTAGTATATGTGATGCGCGTGTACCTTGGCAATGGAAGGAAGTCCATAGTGAATACCCTAGCCCCCCCCCCCCTCGGAGGAGATCCTAATAACCATGGGAAAGAGTTGGCGTGGCCATGCGGTATTGGGTGCACACCATGAACTCATCGTCTTGACGTTCTATATAGTCACTCTCCAATGTTGCTCCTTGATCCATGAGATGTATCATGCAAATAGTAAGAAGGAAACAACAATGAAAGTGTAGCTGATTCATTAAACCCATGTCAAGATGGCTCAAATTAAAAAGAGTTCACCTTAGGAAGGTTCCAGAAGAACCTGCCGTGTACCATAATGTATGTTGCGTCTTGGGAAACATGCCTAATGATGGATGGGCTCTGTCGGCAGCGAAGACCTTTTATAGGTGGAAATTGGGAAATGGTAAACTCATTAGCTTTTGGCATGATACTTGGGTGGGGGAATGTTCCCTCAAGGTAAAATTTTGGGATCTGTTTAGCATTTGTAACCAGCCTGAATGCACTGTTGCACAGGTGTGGGATGGTTTGAATTTGAGACTGTCTTTTAGAAGATGTGTCGACCATGATGGGATGGCTCTTTGGGAGCAACTGGTTGCTCTGATTGGACAAACCCCTCTTCTAGATGAGGTGGATACCCCAATCTGGAATGTGGAACCTAGTGGAATATACTCGGTCAAATCTTTCTACGCGAACATTAACTTTGGTGGGATAGCTTCTGCTTTCAGTAGTAAAATGTGGAAGGTTTTATGTCCTCAGAAGATTCATGTTTTTCTGTGGTTGTGCGTTTATAACAAAATACTCACAAGAGATAATTTAGCAAAAAGAAGACCAGTAGAAGACACTACCTGTTTATTTTGTGCTGAACATGAATCTGTTCATCATCTACTATTTGAATGTGTTGTGGCACAACAAGTGTGGGAATTTGTTGCTGAGTTTTTTGTAACTGGCATTATTTCAGGTTTTGATGACATTTTTGCCTTCTGGCGATCATCTAAAAAGAATGCAGTGCTAAATTTAGTGATTGTTGCCTCCTTGTGGAGCATTTGGAAATTGAGAAACGATTTTTGCTTTCAGGGGCGCCCCTGGTGAAGTGTGAAATGCATTCTTGCCAAATTAAGCTACTATCTACATCAATGGAAGGTGCACTGTTTCGATGTACAAGCGGTGCTGCTGCTGCGGTGCATCCTCCTGCTGGACAAGCGGCGTGGAGAACTGCTTCGGATCACCTGGACATGAAGAAGACACCCAATGAGCCGACGCTGAACCGCTGTGCACAGATTTGATCCATACATATGCTGATGTCTGGTGATACTGCTCATTTGGGTCTGTAAGCTAAAAAAATATAAGTAGTAGTTTGGAGAGAACTTCTGCTCTCGGTTTCTGCCAGGTCGAGTCAGTAATAGGGCCTGCTGTTAGTTTCGTTTGGCTGTATCAGTCGTTTATCGCTGTGTGAGAACGGTATTATTGGCTTTCTACCTCATTCTATAAAAATGTGGGGGGGGGGGGGACCCCTTTCATTAAAAAAAAGCCTAATGATGGCACCACCTTGGGTTTCCTTCAAAATGAACAAATGCAACGAACATTTTGTTTAGAGGAGCCTCCCACCGTTCAAAAGCACTTCCTTATGGTCGTGACTTCGTAACCATCTGAAACATTTTGTTTACAGCCTGTTTGGTAAACATTTGGGCAGGGGAATGGGAGTTTGTATAAGGGTGTTTATGGAGGGATTAGTCATGGGAAGTAGATTTTTACTCCCATTCTTTTGTTTGGCATATGGTGGGAATTAACGTGAGATAAAACTCTGCTTACGAATTAATAGGGTACCCCTGGGAAGAAATAGATGGGAATTGACTTTCTCAACTCCCATTCACTTTCCCACTTAAACTCTCATTCCCCCTAATCAAATAGTGGACTTTTAATCTCCTCACCCCTCACCCCTCAACTCCCATTCCTCATTTCTAATTCCCCCGAACCAAACACGTTGTTAGAGAATGAGCCTGACACCATTCTGGTTGGACCTATTTATACTGGTGTCGGTGATTTCACCTGCTCTTTTAATAACCCACTAAAAAACTGCTCTTTTAACTTAATTTGACTCAATAAAGAGAGAAAATGCTTCAGAATAATGTCGAGAAAAGAAGAAAGCAGGTCGGGTCAACCCAACGAAATGGGAGAGACTGGCCCAGCGCGTGCGCCACGTGAAGCACGCGGCAGTGTACGCTACGTCGGGTGCACGCAGCAGCGTGCCCGTGCAAAACGAACCTTTCGCGTCAGAGAAAATGGGAGCTCCAACCAAAATAATCCGCCTTTTCCTTCCGCCAGGCTAAAAAAAGCAAGATTCCAATTGGTCGAACGAGTTTAGCCGCAACCTCGGCCTCCCTTCCGCCTCCGGTCTCCTCCCATCTATCCGGATCGCCGCGGCCTCCTCCCCGGATCAGCGCCGCCACCTGCCGCCGCCGATCGGAGAGCCTCCCCCTTTCCCGCGGCGGCTCGAGATGGACGGCGCCGGGGGCGGGGGAGGAGGGGCGCACCCCTCCCGGAGGAGCATCTCCTCGGCCCCCGGCCCCAGGAGGAGGGGGCCGTCCATGGAGAACGGGCACGACGCCGCCGCCAGGAGGTCCTCCGCCACCATCTCCCGCACCACCTCGTACGTGATTATCCCCGCCCTCTCTTGTTGGTCCCGGTCGTTGCTGCGAGTCATTTCCACGCTGATTGTTTACTGTCGCTGTTGGATTGCGCGATGCCGTGCAGACACGGGGTAGCTTACGGGGCTCTTACGGAATAGCTTTCTGGTCGAGCGCTAGTTTGCTCCTTGGGCTAAGGGCTAGATTTGATTTCAAGCAATCGCTGGGGCGCAGAACATTTTACTTTTAGTCAGCGGAGCGACATGATTGGTACCACAGGCCACAGGCATTATGATTAACCTGTAAATCTCATTTATCTATCTATTATGATGATCTGCGCATGCACATGCTTGTATAATTTGGATTCTGTAAGACGGCGGCACCAGATGTTTCTTGATGCAAAGTGAATACAGCTGAAATGGCATGAGATGTGGTTGTAACTGAAAAATGTTGCCTCCCTCAGGACGGTGACTGGGGAGAGAACCGTTAAGAGACTGAGACTGTCCAAGGCACTGACGATACCGGACCACACGACTGTGTACGAGGCATGTCGGAGGATGGCCGCGCGTAGAGTTGATGCTGTGTTGCTGACGGACTCCAACGCGTTGCTCTGCGGGATCCTTACTGACAAGGTGAGGTAGATCTTTCTTCTCTTCATCTGCTCCAGGTGATGGCTGGTAGACCAATCACTCCTAACTATGTGCTGCGTTTTGCCGGCTCGTATCAGGACATAACCACAAGGGTTATTGCTCGTGAATTGAAGCTAGAAGACACACCAGTTTCTAAGGTCATGACTAGAAACCCTCTGTTTGTTCTTGGGGACACTCTCGCGGTCGAGGCATTGCAGAAAATGGTGCAAGGTTTGTGAATGTTCCTCCTGATACTTGGGCTACCTTCTTACTGCTTATCTTAATAATGTTGGCTGAAAAAGTGTCACATGATTCCAGGTAAGTTCAGACATTTACCTGTTGTGGACAATGGGGAAGTCATTGCGCTACTGGACATAGCCAAGTGCCTATATGATGCTATTGCACGAATGGAAAGGGCAGCTGAGAAAGGAAGAGCTATCGCTGCTGCTGTTGAGGGTGTTGAGAAGCATTGGGGAACATCTGTATCTGGTCTGTAGTCTCTTATGTTTGACTTGTATCAGTTTCTTGTATGATATAAACCACTAAATGTTACTGTCTGCAGATTTGGTTTCAGCAATTTGCCCTTTTAATGCATTCTCCATTTACTTTGCAGGTCCAAACACTTTTGTTGAAACTCTTCGTGAACGGATGTTTAGGCCATCACTGTCCACAATTATATCTGAGAATTCAAAGTAGGTAATATCCTGTCATTTTTTAATAAATGCCTTTCTCTATTATTTCCAGAATAAATGCTGTTACAGAATAACTTATTAGCTCAATTTCTTAGAGTGGCTACTGTTGCACCAACTGATACTGTGTTGACTGCATCAAAAAAGATGCTTGAACTAAAAGTAAGTTCAGCAGTTGTTGCGATTGAAAACAAGCCTGGCGGGATTCTGACGTGAGCACCTTTCCTGAGTACAATAAAATCACTTGTAATTTCTATAGCAGCATTGAACTGAAAGCTACTTTATTTTTACATCAATCAGCTCGAGAGATATATTGATGCGTGTTATAGCCCAAAATCTTCCACCTGAGTCTACTACAGTCGGGAAGGTAAGCAAAGCCAAAATAGATTATCTTCACATTCTTATGTATTCACACTACATTCCTCTGTACTTTCTCTTCAACTGTCATTACATCATGCCTGGAACTCTTTTCGACAGGTTATGACCCAGAGTCCAGAATGTGCCACGATTGACACCCCGATCCTTGAAGCCCTACACACAATGCATGATGGAAAATTTCTGCATTTGCCTGTTCTAGACAGGGGTATGTGGACAAATGAGCAATGGAGTTTGATCTAATTCAACATTTTTTGCGAAGGCTGTTAAATTATGAATAATGTGTTGTCATTATCCAGATGGGAGTGTTGTAACTGTTGTTGATGTCCTTCACATAACTCATGCTGCAATTGCAACGGTGAGTAACAATTTCCTTCTGGTTGAGCTTCTGTATGCGCCCTCTGGCTTGCTCCTTTGTGTGTACTTTCAGGTTTTGTACTGGAAAATGTATATTGGTAATATGTTAATGGCCAGGTCACTCGGTGTTTAATCAGTAGTGGATGCTGTAATCTGTTTCTTGTTATAAGTTGCATGATGGAAGTTACTAAAGCAACTTTATAGAAAAGTGCCAAATATACTTGTATGGACCATTAGATGACATCTGCTATCTGGTGTGCTAAAAAATTGTTGCAGCTGAGATTACTGTCAGTGTCGTGTATTCTTCGCTTTCATTACTCTATGTGTATAAGTTTAGAGATATCATGCCTGTATTTTAAATTTGTCATGCCTGTTTGTGTTGTTGTATTCAGGTCGGAAACAGTGGAGCAACAGGCTCTGAGGCGACTTCTTCCATGATGCAGAGGTTCTGGGATTCAGCAATGTCAAGTGGGCCTCTTGATGATGATGATGATTCCAGAAGGTTAGCATCTCTTTTTCAACCTATCATTTTGATGACATGTTTTTTTTTCTGTGACTAAATCGCTATGGCACCTCTCAGCGAAGGATCAACTAAAGTGGCATCCGAGGCAGCAGATATAGGAAGATCAGCCTTCTTTCCGCCTTCAGGCTTATCAAACACTTTTGGGTTCAAGATTCAGGACAAACAAGGCAGGATGCACAGATTTAACTGTGGTATGCACTCTCATTGTGGTGTCACGCTAACTGGGATTCTATCATCGTTCTTTCTTTTTCCATTTCATGCCCAGTAATTTATTTACAGTATAGTTTCTGAGTTTCATGTATGGCGTTTCAAATTTCAGACACGAGTAGCCTGACTGAATTGATAACGTCGATTCTGCAAAGACTTGGCGATGACATTGATAAATCGAACCTACCTCAAATTCTGGTACCGTTCAAGCTCCATTCTCAGTTTGTACCCATATACCTATGTCACCACTGTCATATCTCTAAGGTTTCTTCGTTCCTGATACCATTTGACAGTACGAAGATGATGATCACGATAAAGTCATACTCTCATCAGACACCGACCTTATAGCGGCTGTGGACCATGCAAAACAAATCGGTTGGAAGGTAATGCTGTTGTAGGTGAAGCTGATCTTTCCCCCTGCCAAAAAAAGGGTGCTCACTTTCTTACCTGCTCCTCTCGCAGAGCTTGAGGTTGCACTTGGATTACGCCGGTGTTGGCCGCCGGAAGCGAGGAGCCGTCTCGTCGGACTTCGAGCACGCCGGAAGGGACGCATGGGCTTCCGCGTACGGCACCGTTGCGGCCGGCGCGGCCCTGGTGGCCGGCCTCGGCGTGATGGCTTACCTGAAAAGAGCAGGCTAGGCGCGACGAACGCGGTTATGTCTTGGTGATACATACAGGATGTTACTACATGGAAATGAACAGAATTGGACAGGGAAATTTACGAGAGTGGGCGTGTGATTGATTCTTGTGAGGAAAAATGGAAACCTGTAATAATGTCACGGCAGCGGATGGACTGTGTGGATCAAATCTTGGCTGTTCAGTCAGTCCCGAGTCTCCACGGGGTGCCACGGTTGTACACCCTGAAACACTTCTACATCATCACCATTGTACAATGAAAGCATAATTGGCCATTTGCTTGGAACAACACGCAGTCAGTGTAGTGAGATAGTGATGAATGTGCTGCGAGTTGCTACTTCCCTGTGTGCTTGTCTGACCCTGTCATCCTGTGCACTCATGACATGCCCAGTCCAGATCAGTACTGTAGCACGAAGCACCGTAGAGGCGTGCTTCGCAGAGTTCCTACCTAGTCGAGTACTGTAGCAGCGTGCTGTTGGTGTAATGCAGCCTGGGTACTGTTCGCATTGATCTTACCGTTGATTCTTGATCGGACAGTAAAAAATAAGGGGCATGTTACACTTCATAGGTCCGTTGACACCGTCCTCGTTCATCGCACGGATTAAATTGTCTGTAGACGCCAACGCAACCCAGATTTTTTTTTTTTTTGCGAAATAACGCAACCCAGATTCAGAAGGTGGCCACCAACAATTCATTCGCGCGCACATGTGTGCCCTGCCCACGCGACGCGACCACCCTATCTTTTTTTTTTTTTTGAATTCGACGCGACCACCCTATCTGGTCGTGGTCGGGCAACCATTGCATGGTCCGCTGAGACACCCGCACCAATGTCAACAACCTCCCGGCACCAGCACGGCCAGCAGGCCGGCGCCCGGCACGGGCCAAATATGAATCCTGCGCCAGCGCGTCCCGGTCCACGCCGTCAATACAGCTATGCTGAGCAGTGCCTCGCTGGTCTGACGTCGGAATTCACTTGACATTTGATGCTCTGGCAATGGCAGGCGCGGTCACTGTACAAGCCGGCGGGGTCTGTCTGGCGTCACTCCCGCCGGTGAGGTCAGGACGGGCCGGACAATATCATGGCATATACTAGCATGGACCGTTTTGTTCCGTCGAATTCACTGCGCCAAACTGGAGTAGTATATCAGCACACTGACATGGATCGATCCATCCAATGCCACTGCTCATCCACGCTGCTAACGCCAGTTCCTGTCGCTCCTTCTTCTTCTTCCTCAACTTTTTGCACCACTGTATGTAACTCTGTAAGACTGCAAGAATGTTCCAGTTCAAGCACTGGTGGATAGTGGATTCCCGGTAAACAAAAACAGGTACGAATGGCCAGCGGCGCATGGCTAATTTTGATGCCACTCCGCACTGACCGCCGACTAGCAGCGTGGACCCGTCCTAAACGGCATCGCTTGTTTTGATGCCACTCTGCTGACTAGCGCGGACCCGTCCTACACGGCAGCGCGACCCCAATGCTCTTTTAATTTGTGTGAACCAGTAGCTGAGCGATCAGACAGCAGGCAACACCGATCACAGATCGGTAAGTGCTTGGCGTGGACAGGCCAGGACTTTGACAGAAAATGGCCTCGGTCGGTCTCCAAGTGTAAACTCAGGCTCGCGTGATTGTTCGCGCAGTAGGTAGGTCCGCATCACACGGATTGCACCTCCATATACGCGTAGATCTCATCTAAACCTCGGCATTCGTCGGCCCGACCTCAAAATCTCAAGCACAAGCCTGGCCCGACCCGAAACACATGAACAATACCCTTTTTTTATTATAAAATAATGATTTCTGGATATTTAAAATATATATTATACCTATATTTTTCATAAAATAATGATTTATGCTCTATTCGGGTTATTTTTGGGCTTTTGGGCCAGGCTTTGGGCAGAAAAGCTGAGCCCGAGCCCAGCCCAGATGTCACGCTTTCGGGCCAGGCTGTCCATGCCCGAGTCTATTCTCATCTGTCGCTTGCCCAAAAAAATAAGAAACCGAGCAGTTTTGTCTGCAGCCGATGGATGCCCAAGAAATGATTTTCTACCATGTATGGTATGAACACACGCACACTAAATTGCTCGGGATTTTCATAGGCGGCGAAAGCGAACGTCTTTCATAGCAATTTGTATTCTTCAAGGATGACAGTTTCGAGTCAGTCTTCAGGATGACAGTTTCATAGGCGGCGAAAGCGAACGTCTTTCATGGCATCTTTTCTTTTCTCTCTCGCAAGGTGACTAGAGAAAGCTTTTTTCCTTTGATCTTCGTTGGCGAGCCCATGGATTTGCCTTCCCTCCGCCTGCCGCTCCGATGGCTGGTGGCGGGGAGGGTATTCCTGGCGCCTCGACTTACATAGGTAGAGTTTTGGTTCTCGCAAGGGCGACGTCGGATAGATGACGCTTCTTCTTTGAGTCAGTCTTCCGGGCTCAGATCCTCCTTAAGTTCGTTCGTCGGGACGAATTAGACAGAGCTCCGGTGTAGATTCCTGCCAGCTCCTCGGAGCGGCGAGGTTAGGGTTTCTCGTCGTGCGTATGCAACGGCGAGATTTGGTGTCAGGTTCTTCATATCAATTCAAGGATTCAATGATGACGACTGCGGCCCCCTAACGCTGGTCCTTAGGAGCACATGCATGAAGACTTTCCGATTGTCATCGACAAGGTCAGGCCGGCTCCGGTATGGGAGCGGCGACAGCGGCGCGTCGGTGGCAATGGTTGTTCGGTTGTCCATGGACCTCGATGTAATTTTTATTATGTTTGGGGTGTTTTGTACTTCCGATGAATCTTTATAATAGATCAATATTTTTTCTTAAAAAAAGATGACAGCTTTTTGCCGTACTTGCTAAAGAAATCTGTCATCCCTACAACAACATAAATTGCCATAGCAGTGTTTTCAATTGCTGGAGTTGGAGTTTCCAGACCTAACAGAATCGATCCCGATGAGCAGGCACGCATGCTCTTGACATGATCGATGCACAATTCCTGCGTGATGCCAATCGCCGATGCTCCATCAGTGCAGTTCGAGGATCTGATGCGATGCCTGAGGGAGAAGTGTCGAGAGTTCATTTGCAACTTGTCTCCAGTCTCCAGAGAGGGACAGGGACGCATGCAGCAACGACAAGGGCGCGTCTGTAACGTCGACGACGGCGAGTGTGAATCCGAGAGAGCATGAGATACACGCCATGTAGTACCATTACCATACACTACCTGGATTTCTTTGTTTCTGCTGTATGGACTTGTTTGTTGTCTCGACTCAAAAAGTTCTCCCGACAGGAAAAGGAAACTTGAGATTTTAACCATGGCCCTTTTCTAGCTATACATGAGCCGCAGTGACTTCTGTCATCACGTTGTGATGGATTGTTATGCGGGCTTAACGGATTGTCTGATCTGGATGATAACAAGGAGTGGACGTGACATGATCAGAGAGGCTGCGTTGGTGCACAGGGAAGTCGGCGCCGTGAAAGAGAGAGGCCATTCATTAGTTAGTGGACTCAAAACAAATGCTAGTCCCTTTCAGCTGAGATAGCTTTTTATTTCTTGAAAATTAGCTGAGATAGCTACGTTGTTGACATTGTGACATTTTTGTAAGCTTGTGCTTACATAAGATTCTGGTAACTCCTAGTTCTTTTACATCAAAACAAATCTGGCTTATAAATATTAAATAGTAGTGAGAATAGAGTACAACTCGATAATAGGGTAACCGAGCTCAAATATTACTCCTATAAAGGATGTTGGAGTACCCGCCTCCGGCGAGCCCCCCCGGGACTCTCCATGCCGTCCGATCGGCCCGGTCGACACGCACCCAGGTGATGCGCCTATGAGGTCCATGACGAGTGGACCGCGGGCGCACCCGGGGCCATTGTCATGCGGTGGTTTCGGTCGCGCTTGCGTGCGTCGTCCCGCACGCGACGGGAAGGCCGGAACCGCATGCCGGCGTCTTCGCCTCAAGCCGGGCTGGTTTGGTCGCGACAAGCGGGGCGTGCGTCGCGGTAGCATGGGCCGGCTCTCACGCGACCAGCCTCCTCCGAGCTGGTTCACTCGCGTCAACCGGGTTGTGCGTCACGCCCGCAACGCCGGCTTGCCTATCAACACTGTTTGTCCCGTGTCGGGCTAGTTCACTCGTGCCAGCCGGGTCCTGCTTCGCGTCCGTGGCGTAGGCTCGTGTAGGGATACACAACATAAAACAAAAACATCTCGTCCTACGCACTAGCCCAGGACCACTATAAAGATGCAAAAAAGGTTTGATATAAATCGTTACCAACTCGTAGCGCAGAGGAAGAAGATTTGGCGAAGATCGTTGGTGTAGAACCCCGCACCTAGGATTTACAACCTCCCAACCGCGAGAATTTTCTTCCTCAAGCAGTCCCTCGAATAGAAGATCGAACGTATGATCTCTCTACCGAGTTGCACACATACGCTGCCACCTATTCAGCAACGCTTCGTCGTCTAGAACTAATCGTTGCTGGAGACTAGGCAACCTTGCGGTGCTACGAAACTATTTCGTGCGGTAGCTAGAGAGAGAGAAGGCAGATCGTTACATGCCATTAGGTGAAAGCTCCTATCCTCCTCTATTTATAGGAGAAGGAGGGGGTGGGGGAGGCAAGAGTTGGCTACCCCCCCCCCCCCCACACACACAAACATCAACCCATTAAAGGGGGGAGGTTGCCCCCAAAGCCCCCCTCCATGGTCGAACCTTGGAGGGGGCTGCCCCGGGGGGGGGGGGGGGGGGGGGCAGCTCCCAACACTCCCCCACCATTTGTGGGGTCTGCCTCCCCCACGGGGGACCCCTGACATCATTCCACCAAAAGGGGGTGCCACCCAAAAACAGCCCCCCCCTTTCGTGGGGGCGGTCTTGTCCCCCACGTGGGAGCAACCCCTTGGGGTTGTCCGGAATATTTCTGGAACCCTCCAATAAAATTCCAAACGAATTCTGAAACTTTTTTGGCTTGATGGTTTTACCCAAAAAAAATCCGGTTACTTCGAAACACTTTCGGTTTCTCCGAAACATTTTCGGTTTTCTTTCCGAAACATTTTTGGTGTCTCCGAAACTTTTTTGGCAACTTTCTCTCAAACTCCTAACTTAGTACTCATCAGAAATATGACCCTTAAGCATGTGACCCTGTAGGTTCGGTGAAGTATAGATATGATCGGAACATCTTCCGATCAATGATCAACAACGGCTTTGTAGAAAATTGCACGGACTGATGTTCTTTTGGATTCGGGCATGTAAAAACTAAGCATACTTGCCTCTTTTTGGCTGTGATCGGACATGCGATCCGGCGCGCCGTGTGGATTAGGCTAAATTTGAGTTTCAAAATGCCCTTTACTGGCGGACATATACAAGATAGCGTTGGATGTCTGGCTCCCGCATCCGTGTCCACGGACTGGTCCACCATGTTCACGGAAGGAAATTTGTGGGTCGCCATTGGAGATGCCCTTACGGCATCTCCAATGTCAACCCGCAAATTACCTCCTGCATCCGTCCGCGGACAGGGAGGACCAGTCTGCGGACACGGATGCGGGAGGACGCCATCCAACGCTAGCCGCATACATTTCAACCCGCATTTTAACAAATCAGACGAAATTCATGCAAATCGGCCGATATTCATCAAAGTTCGGATAGAAAATAGCACAAATCATCTACACATAGCATGCAAATTAAGTCTAGTACAACGAGTTCTCATATTCAACTAGATCCCGGATGTCCAACAAGTTTTTCATGAACGGATCATGTCGTCCCACACATACTTCCCCTTCAGCTTCAACCAACAGTGTGTGCACGTAAATGGCCATCCCTCTGACCTGTGGTACACCACGGCGGCGCGTGCAGGCTACATATAATTTGTAGACCAACATTGAGTGAATGAATCAATCAACAAGTTAAGCAAGAGGAAGTAAAACTTACCATCTCCTCCATGTCCGGATGCAATGGCCACCTTGCCTCGAGCTGACTGATACGTCTCCAACGTATCTATAATTTTTTATTGTTCCGTGCTATTATATTATCCATCTTGCATGTTTTGTATGCATTATTATGCTATTTTATATTATTTTTTGGGACTAACCTATTAACCTAATGCCCAGTGTCAGTTGCTGTTTTTTTCTTGTTTTTGTCTTTTATAGAAAATCAATACCAAAAAGAGTCTAAACGAAACAAAACTTTTTGACGATTTTTCTTGGACCAGAAGACACCTAGGAAGCTTCGGAAGGAGGCCAGAAGGGCCAGGAGAGAGCCACAAGCTCGGGAGGCGCGCCCTAGGGGGGCGCGCCCCCCAAGCTTGTGGCCCCCTCGAGGCTCCTCTAACCCTAATCCTTGCTCCATAAATACCCAAATATTCCCCGTATACCAGAGGGCACACCAAAAATACTTTTCCATCGCCGCAAGTTTTTGTCCTCGTGAGATCCCATCTGGAGACCTGTTCCGGTACTCTGTCGGAGGGGGATTCTATCACGGAAGGCCTCTACATCAACCTTGCTGCCCTTCCGATGATGTGTGAGTAGTTTACCACAGACCTACGGGTCCATAGCTAGTAGCTAGATGGCTTCTTCTCTCTCTTTCATCTTCAATACAATGTTCTCCTCGATGTTCTTGGAGTTATATTTGATGTAATTTTCTTTTGAGGTGCGTTTGTTGAGATCCGATGAATTGTGGATTTATGATCAGATTATCTATGAATATTATTTGAGTCTTCTATGAACTCTTTTATGCATGATTAAGATAGCTTTGTATTTCTCTCCGATCTATTGATTTGGTTTGGCCAACTAGATTGATCTATCTTGCAATGGGAGAGGTGCTTTCTTTTGGGTTCAACCTTGCGGTGTCCTCACCCAGTGACAGAAGGGGTAGCGAGGCACGTATTTGTATTGTTGCCATTAAGGATAAAAAGATGGGGTTTTTACCATATTGATTGGATCTATCCCTCTACATCATGTCATCTTGCTTAAGGCGTTACTCCGTTCTTGTTAACTTAATACACTAGATGCATGCTGGATAGCGGTCGATGCGTGGAGTAATAGTAGTAGATGCAGGCAGGAGTTGGTCTACTTGTCACGGACGTGATGCCTATATTCATGATCATTGACTTTTATATCGTCATAACTATGCGCTTTTCTATCAATTGCTCAACAGTAATTTGTTTACCCACCGTATGCGTTCTTTCAAGAGATAACCCTCTAGTGAAACCTATAGCCCCCGGGTCTATTTTTATCATATTATTTTCAGATCTATAAAACCAAAAACCCCAAAATATCTTGCTGCAATTTATTTACCTTTATTTTGTTTTGCACTTTTATTTATCTTTGATACGTCTCCATCGTATCTACTTTTCCAAACTCTTTTGCCCTTGTTTTGGACTCTAATTTGCATGATTTGAATGAAACTAAACCGGACTGACGCTGTTTTCAGCAGAATTACCATGATTTTCAGTATGATTTTTTCCAGAATATTTAAGAATTTTTGGCACTGAAAACACATTAGGGAGGTGCACCAGTAGGCCACAAGCCCACAGGACGCGCCCACCCCTCCTGGGTGCGCCTACAGGGCTTGTGGGTCCCTATCACTTATTCCAGCACCCATTCACTTCGTCTTCCTCCAGAAAAAATCCCACCATTGCTCAAACCCGTGTTCTTGCTCATTTTGCTGCCATTTTCGATCTCCTTGATTGGAACTTCGTTTTCGAAACTGTTTCGGGGGATTGTTCTTCGGTATGTGACTCCTCCAATGGTCCAATTAGTTTTTGATCTAGTGCTTTACATATTGCAAATTTTTGCTACTGTGGTGACCATGTTCTTGAGCTTGCAAGTCAAATTTATATGGTTCAAAGTAGTTTTGTTGCATGATATAGCCTCTAGACACTTGTGGGAGTAGTTGCTATCAATTTTGTTGAGTTTTGTTCACTTTCATTTTGAGTCACTAAAAATTCCAGAAATTTTTCAGAAAAAGAAAATGTTGAGGAAAGTGTTCCAAGGTGGTTCCTCAAAGAAGAAATCTCCAAGGCTCGCGATACGTGAGCCGGACCTTGAACCACCGAGGGAGGCTCAAGTGCAACCTTGCGAATGGCCGTCAGATCACTTCATGACTCATGCAGGTTTCAAGGAAGAATTTGATATGTATGTACACAACACCGGCCTGATAGACTTCATGGCAGATAAGTGTTTACAATACTACAACCTCACTGATTCCTTTGTGTGGAGATTTAAGTATTCAGTCCATCGCAATACGCATTATATTATATTTGATCTTTATGGTAAATCATTTACCATGGACCTAGAAGATTTTAATGATGCATGCAAAATTCCACAATGGGGTACTTGTACTGAACCTCGCAAACCTGATTGCATTGGATTTCTTTCTAGCATTACCGTAGGTGAAACCAGGACCTTAACACAAGCCACTATAGGGAGCATTCACTTTCCTGCATTACATTACTTTGCTCTCTTTGTGGGTAGATGCATTAATGGTAAACATGATCATAGTCACCTCTGCGCCTCTGATTTGAGTGTCCTCAAGAGTGCTGTAATGAATGATAAACAATTTAATTTGGGGCTATCATTGCGCGTAGATTACATAACAATGCTAAAGATGGGGATTTCTTTGGTGGAATTTATGCCACTCGCTTAGCTACTTATCTTGGTGTCCCCATAAGATAAAATGATGCTCTGTTGCCACCTGCTTCCCTTGATTATAATGCTATGGTACGTTACCAGTTTCTTGAGAGGAATGAACATTCCCTCCTGTACCGACTAATCTTTGATAGGGAGTGCGTCTTTCGTATTACGCTTCCTGCTCCTGCCTTCTTTAACTTTCAGCTAAAACGAAGATACTTCATAACCAGAGAGGAGGCAGACGAGTATGAGAGAGCAGGGGAGGCCGCTCGCCTCCATGAGGCAGCCCTCCAAGTGGTAGCTGCCGCAGCCTGATAACCCACAAGTATATGGGATCGCAATAGTTTTCGAGGGTAGAGTATTCAACCCAAATTTATAGATTCGACACAAGGGGAGCCAAAGAATATTTGAAGGTATTAGCAGCTAAGTTGTCAATTCAACCACACCTGGAGATTAATTATCTGCAGCAATATGATCAGTAGCAAGTAATATGATAATTTTAATAGTAGTGGCAAAAGTAGCGGTAACAGTAACAGTGATAGCAATAATTTTGTAGCAAGTGTAACAATAGCAACGACAATAGTAACTTAGGAGAAACAATATATGGAAAATTCGTAGGCATTGGATCGGTGAATTCGTTGGATGATATTCATCATATAACAGTCATAACCTAGGGCTATACGGCACTAGCTCCAGTTCATAAATATAATGTAGGCATGTATTCCGCAAATAGTCATACGTGCTTATGGAAAGAACTTGCATGACATCTTTTGTCCTACCCTCCCGTGGCAGCGGGGTCCATAAGGAAACTAAGGGATATTAAGGCCTCCTTTTAATAGAGAACCAGTACAAAGCATTAACACATAGTGACTACATGAACTCCTCAAGCTATGGTCATCATCGGAAAGTATCCCGAATACTGTCACTCCGGGGTTTGCGGATCATAACACGTAATAGGTGACTATAACTTGCAAGATCAGATCTAGAACATAGATATAATGGTGATAACATAAATGGTTCAGATCTGAAATCATGGCACCAGGGCCCAAAGTGACAAGCATTAAGCATGGCAAAGTCATAGCAACATCAATCTCAGAACATAATGGATACTAGGGATCAAGCCCTAACAAAACTAACTCGATTACATGATGAATCTCATCCAACTCCCTCACGACCAGCGAGCCTACGAAGGAATTACTCACTCCCGGTGGGGAGCATCATGGAATTGGCGATGGAGAAGGGTGGGTGATGACGAAGATCAAAGATTCCCCTCTCCGGAGCCCCAAACGGACTCCAGATCTGGCCTCCCGATGAAGAACAGGAGGTGGCGGCGGCTCCGTCTCGTGAAACATGATAATTCTTTCTCTTTGGTTTTTTCCTCCAAAAATAGGATTTTATAGCGTCGGAGGTAGGGTCAGCGGGGCCACCAGGTGGGCACAACCCACCTGGGCGCGCCAGGAGAGGGGGCGCCCTGGTGGGTTGTGCTCCCCCAAGGACCCCCTCCGGTGGTTCTTGGCTCCAGCATTTTTCTTTTATTCCATAAAAAATCTCCAAAAAGTTTCGTTCCATTCCGAGAACTTTTATTTCTGCACAAAAACAACACCATGGTAGTTCTGCTGAAAACAGCGTCAGTCCGGGTTAGTTTCATTCAAATCATGCAAATTAGAGTCCAAAACAAGAGTAAAAGCGTTAGGAAAAGTAGATACGACGAAGTCGTATCAACTCCCCCAAGCTTAAACCTTTGCTTGTCCTCAAGCAATTCAGTTGATAAACTGAAAGTGAAAGAGAAGAACTTTTACGAACTCTTTTGCTCTTGTTTTAAAAAATAAGCTTAAGTAGCACCCAGGTTTTTAGCAAAGATCATGACTAACCATGCCAACAATAACTCTTAGAAATTATATTAACTCGTATCAATGGCATAAGCAACTAGCGTGCAATAATAAAGTATCTCAAATGACAACACTTTGTCAAAACAATCATGATATAATATGACAACAGTGGTATCTCGCTAGCCCTTTCTGAGACCGCAAAACATAAATGCAGAGCACCTCCAAAGTTCAAGCAGCGACTAAACATTGTAATTTATGGTAGAAAAGATCCAGTCATGATGCATCCAACATTAGCTACACGCAATGCATGAGGATGACAATAGTGCTCTCAGATCTGGCGCTTATTTGAGAAGGTGATGACTCAACATAAAAGTAAATAGATAGTCCCTTCGCAGAGGGAAGTAGTGATTTGCAGCGGTGCCAGAGCTCAGATTTTTAAAACAAGGATAAATTAAATTTTGAGAAATGCATCCTTCCTGTTTACTTCGCGACCATGAGTTATCGATATCTTCCATGCTAAACACATTAGTGGCGGTTCCCAAGAGATAAAAGTAAAGGTTTACTCCCCTCCACCAACAAACACACTCCACGGCTAGCCGAATCCACGGGTACCGGACATACCAACATCAGTCCTAGGGGAATTTTGTTTAATTATTTGCAATTTTTGAATTCGGGACTGGGAATCCCTATTACCGCCCCTCTCGTGCTAGGTAGAGTGAATAAACACTCATCATGAGAATAACCCACTTAGCATGGAAGATATTGCTACCTCCTGTCACTCTATGAACAATCTAGGCACACAAAAACGAATGTTTATTTGAAGTTTTTAGAGGTGGCACATGCAAATTTACTTAGAATGGCAGGGTAATACCGCATATAGGTAGGTATGGTGGACTCATCTGGAATAACTTGGGTTTTAGGATTTTGATGCACAAGCAGTATTCCCGCTTAGTACAGGCGGAGGCTAGCAAATAGGTTGAGAAGCGGCCAGCTAGAGAGCGAAAACTGTCATGAACATGCATTATGCATAAGTAACATTGGGTACTAGCATGAGTAGGATATGAACACCATGAACATAAATATCATAGAGGCTATGTTGGTTTTGATTCAACTACATGCATGAACATGTGACAAGTCAAGCCACTCGAACATTCAGAGGAGGATACCATATCATCATACTACATCACAATCATTTTAACGCGATGTTGACATCCAAGATAAATCATTATCCACTCCTAGCTACTTAAGCATGGCATGAGAAACTATAATCTCTAATTGTCATTGCAAACATGTTTGATCATATAGGCTGAATCATGGATACTAGGTTAAACATATTTACAAAAACAGAACAAGTTGAGTTCATACCCGTTTCTCTCTACCACAGACAGTTCATCAAATATCGTCATTATTGCCTTTCACTTGCACGATCGAATGATATGAAAATAATAATAGTGTAAGAGTGCCGTGGACTAAGCTGAAATCTGCAAATATTTTATTCAGAAAGAGAAGACAAGGCAATTTGAGCTCTTTGTTAGATCAACAATAATGCATATGAGAGCCACTCAACATTTTCATCATGGTCTTCTCCTCGGTATGACTCGGTAAAAAGGAAAAGAATTTCAGAGAAACACACTGAAATATTTTTGGAGTTTTTAGTTTTTCTTGAAGAAAGCAAATTGAAATGAAAAACAAAAACGAGAAAAACTATTTACACGGGAAAGCTCCCAACAGGCAAAAGAAGAACAAGGAAATCTTTTTGGGTTTTCCTTTTAAATACTACAACTAATTAAACTAGAAAGAAAAACCGAAAAGAAGCAAGAAATATTTTTTTGGATTTTCTCAAAGTTTTTCAAACACACAAGAAGAAAGCGAGAAAATAAATCTAGCATGGATAATACAATGAAAAAGTGTGAACACCGACAACTGGAATGAAAAGTGTGAACATGAATATAATGTCGGTGGAAATACGTACTCCCCCAAGCTTAGGCTTTTGGCCTAGATTGGTAATCACCGTGTGTGTCCTGCGTAATAATCAGAGTGATAGCTCACGGAGGCTCTTGGTACAGCCTCCTCAGCCTACTGGGCAGCCACAACCGCTGCATTGTGTGCACGGGCCTCGCTCTCAAGAACATAATATCTTCCCTTGCTGTGATAATCAAAGAGAGCAGGAGCAGGCAAATAGGTGTGCATAACAGAATTTTTATTGAACAACAGGTTATATGTATAATCAGTGATCTCACCCTTAAGGAACTTATGGCGCTTCATGGCCTCAAAGCCTAAATACTGAGTGGGTAGGATGGGGTCATTAGGCCAAGGTGATACACCACACTCCTCTGCTAAACGTGAAGCATAAATCCCACCATAAAAATATCCACTACCGGCGTTGTGCTGCAATCTACGTGCAACAATCGCTCCAAGGTTATAACGTTTAACACCGGTGAGAGCAGTTTGTATGAGGCTCAAGTCAGGAGCACAAAGTGTACTATAGTCTTGTTTGCTTACGATGCATTTTCCATTAAACAGTGCAAAGTATTGAATTGATGGGAAATGAAAACTTTTTATTCTACCTTGCGTCACTCCTCTATTCTCACCGTAGCAAAGACTAGTTAAAGATAACTCATACTCAGACCTCGGTGGTTCGTCCAACAAAACCCAAAATGGAATTTTACACACACCACTAAACGCATCTAGAGACATGGTGATAGAACGGTCATAAAGTTTAAACGAGACTCTAGACTCACGAGGATGGAATTTAAACTCTTTAGTAAATGATTCCGTGAGGCTGAGATACTGGTTGCACTTATCTTCAATGTAGGGACCAACCTCGACATTGTGAAAGTATTGCTCAAATTCTTCTTTAATACCTGCCATCAACATGAAATCGTCGCACGACCATAAACATGCGGCATCCCGTATTGAATTTGCGCTTGGTTCAACATAAGACTGACGGGTCGAGCCACTACTAGAAGATGCCTCCGAGGACCTCCGCCTCGAAGAACTCCTTCCAAAGAAGTTCATCATATTTGCGTACAATTTTCTGAAAAAAATTGGGTCACAAAATTTTATTAACAAAACTTTGCAAGATTGATAGCAACTACTCATAGAGATGTATAGAGGCCATATTGAGCATTCAAACTACTTAGAACTCTAAGAATTCAACATGCAAGCTCATCTACAGCAGCACCAAGAGTAGCAATTTATTCAAAATATAATCCACTAAAGCAAAAACTAATTGGACCAATGGAGGAATCACATACCAAGTAGCAATCCCCCAAAATAGTTTCAGAAACGAAGCTTCGAGCTAAGGGATCGAAATCCGCGGGTTTGAGAGAAAGAACACGAGAGAGAGAGCAATGTTGATTTTTTTGGAGGTAGGTGATAATATGGGCTAAAGAGATAAGTGAGGGGGCTCACATGGGGACCACAACCCACCAGGGCGCGCCTGGGGCTGCTGGCGCGCCCAGGTGGGTTGTGCCCACCTGGTGCACCCCCCCCTCTGATCTTATTTGCATAAAAAATTCTTAAATATTCAAAAAAAATCGTATTAAATTTTCAGGGCATTCTGAGAACTTTTATTTTTGGGTCATTTTTTATTCCACAGGAAATTCAAAAACAGACAAAACATGGCATTTTATTTTATTTAACTAAGAAAAATAGAAAATAAAAGTTGGGAGCAGAAGGTTGTGCTTACTAAATTCATCCACTTCATACCTCTAAAAAATGATCCATTAATAAGGTTGATCAGGTCTTATTAACAACCACTTTCGATTAGCATGAAACCGAAGAACTTTTGTAAAACACTAAGTTACCGCAACGGGGATATGCATGTCCCCAACAATAAGCATTTCATATTTCTTTTTGGCAGTAGGTAGAGGTAGATGAAAACATCCAATAGTGAGTGTCGGAGATTGTTCAATAACATTAATACCATTCACTTGGAATTGTTTCTTCGAAAAGTGCACCGTATGCTCATTACCATTGATATGAAAAGTGACCTTGCTTTTATTGCAATCAATAACAGCCCCTGCAGGATTCAAGAAGGGTCTACCAAGGATAATCGACATATTGTCGTCCTCGGGCATCTCAAGTATAACAAAGTCAGTTAAGATAGTAACATTTGCAACAACAACGGGCATATCCTCACAAATACCAATAGGTATGGCCGTTGATTTGTCAGCCATTTGCAAAGATATTTCAGTAGGTGTGAGTTTATTCAAATCAAGTATTTTATATAAGGAGAAAGGCATAACACTAACACCGGCTCCTAAATCACACAAAGCAGTTTTGACATAATTTCTTTTGATGGAGCAAGGTATGGTTGGTATTCCCGGATCTCCAAGTTTTTTAGGTACTCCATCCTTAAAAGAATAATTAGCAAGCATGGTGGAGATTTCCACTTCCGGTATCTTTCTTTTATTAGAGATGATGTCTTTCATATATTTTGCATAAGGGGCCATTTTTAAAATATCAGTCAAGCGAGTGCGCAAAAAGACTGGCCTAAGCATTTCAGCAAAGCGTTCAAATTCTTCATCATCTTTCTTCTTAGTTGATTTGGGTGGAAAGGGCATGGGTTTTTTGAACCGATGGCTCTCTTTCTTTTCCATGTTTTCTAGCAACAAAGTCTCTTTTATCATATCTTTTATTTTTAGGTTGTGGGTTATCAAGATCAACAGCTGGTTCTATCTCAACATCATTATCTGGCTCTTTATCATTGTCTGGTTGAGTGTCTTCATGAACATCATCATTTTCCTTTTCATTATCACTAGGTGAATGTTCATTACCAGATTGAGTTTCAGCATCAGAGATAGAAACATCATTATCATCTTCAGGAGGTTTTTCTATTTCAGGTTCACTACAGGCATGCAAAGTCCTATCGTTTTTCTTTTTCTTTTTCTTTTTAGATGGACTAGGTGCATCAGTGTTATTTCTTTGTGAATCTTGTTCAATTCTTTTAGGGTGTCCCTCAGGATAGAGTGGTTCCTAAGTCATTTTACCTCCTCTAGTTGCTACTCTAACAGCAAAGTCATGTATGTTGTTCATTTTAGCAAGCAATTCTCTTTGAGACTTAGCAACTTTTTCTAGTTGAGTTTGAACCATAGAGGCATGTTTTCCTACACCTCTAACATCATTGGAGATTCTAAATAGCAAGTCACTCAAGTGAGCAATCATATCAGAGTTATATTTTAATTGTTTCATAACATTGGCATTGAAGTGGTCTTGTTTTCTAATGTAGTTATCAAACTCATAAAGGCATTGGCTAGGATGTTTATTATAAGGAATATCACTTTCATCAAATCTCATCAAAGAGTTTACCTCTACCACCTTGGGTGGTGGTGTATTAAGTCCATGAATCTCTTCAATAGGTGGTAAATTTTTAACATCCTCTGCCTTAATACCTTTTTCCTTAATAGATTTCTTTGCCTCTTGCATATCTTCCGGACTGAGATATAAGATGCCCCTCTTCTTTGGAGTGGGTTTATGCGGTGGTTCAGGAAGAGTCCAATCATCATAACTTTTCAATATATTATTCAATAATTCCTCGGCTTGTCCAATAGTTTGTTCCCTGAAAACACAACCAGCACAACTATCTAGGAAATCCCTAGAAGCATCGGTTAGTCCATTATAGAAGATATCAAGTATTTCATTTTTCTTAAGAGGATGATCAGGCAAAGCATTAAGCAATTGGAGAAGCCTCCCCCAAGCTTGTGGGAGACTCTCTTCTTCAATTTGCACAAAGTTAAATATTTCCTGTAAGGCAGCTTGCTACTTATGAGCAGAAAAATATTTTTCAGAGGAGTAATAAATCATATCCTGGGGACTACGCACACAACCAGGAGCAAGAGTATTGTACCATATCTTAGCATCACCCTTTAATGAGGACAAAAATAATTTGAGAATATAATAATAGTGAATCTTCTCATCGTGAGCAAAAAGGGTGGCTATATCATTCTACTTAGTAAGGTGTGCCACAACAGTTTCAGTTTCATAGCCATGGAAAGGATCAGATTCAACCAAAGTAATCAACACTGGATCGACAGAGAATTCATAATCCTTATCATAAGATAGGTGAAGTAGCAAACTTAGGATCACATTTCATTCTAGCATTAAAAGATTTCTCTTTCAGTTTGCATAACAATTTCTTAAGATCATCTCTATCATTGCAAGCAAAAAAGTCTCTAGCTGTCTCCTCATCCATAACATAACCTTCAGGTATATTAGGCAATTCATATCTAGGAGAGCTAGGTCTAATAGGTGTTTCAATATTTTCAGTTTCAAGTACTTCATCATTTTCAAAGATTTCATCAGTTTCAGCATTATCAATATCTTTAACTCTAGCAATTTGTTCATCAAGAAATTCACCTAGTGGCACATTATCGTCAAGCAAGGTACTAGCATCATCATGAGTAGCATTCATAGAAGTAGCATCATCAATAACTTGCGACATATCAGGATTAATAGCATGTGGTGGTGTTGCAAGTCTACTCAAAATAGAAGGTGAATCAAGTGCAGAGCTAGATGGCAGTTCCTTACCTCCCCTCGTCTTAGAGGAAAAAATCTTAGTCTTTGTATCCTTCAGATTCTTCATAATGATAAATTGATAATAATCCCAAGTGACTCAACAAATATAGCTATGCTCCCCGGCAACGGCGCCAAAAAATGGTCTTGATAACCCACAAGTATATGGGATCACAACAGTTTTCGAGGGTAGAGTATTCAACCCAAATTTATAGATTCGACACAAGGGGAGCCAAAGAATATTTGAAGGTATTAGCAGCTGAGTTGTCAATTCAACCACACCTGGAGACTAATTATCTGCAGCAATATGATCAGTAGCAAGTAATATGATAATTTTGATAGTAGTGGCAAAAGTAGCGGTAACAGTAACAGTGATATCAATAATTTTGTAGCAAGTGTAACAATAGCAATGGCAATAGTAACTTAGCAAAAAAAAATGGAAAATTCATAGGCATTGGATCGGTGAATTTGTTGGATGATATTCATCATATAACAGTCATAACCTAGGGCGATACGGCACTAGCTCGAGTTCATAAATATAATGTAGCCATGTATTCCGTAAATAGTCATACGTGCTTATGGAAAGAACTTGCATGACATCTTTTGTCCTACCCTCCCGTGGCAGCGGGGTCCATAAGGAAACTATGGGATATTAAGGCCTCCTTTTAATAGAGAACCGGAACAAAGCATTAACACATAGTGAATACATGAACTCCTCAAACTACGGTCATCACCAGAAAGTATCCTGAATACTGTCACTCCGGGGTTTGTGGATCATAACACCTAATAGGTGACTATAACTTGCAAAATCGGATCTAGAACATAGATATAATGGTGATAACATAAACGGTTCAGATCTGAAATCATGGCACCCGGGCCCAAAGTGACAAGCATTAAGCATGAGTCATAGAAACATCAATCTCAGAACATAATGGATACTAGTGATCAAGCCCTAACAAAACTAACTCGATTACATGATGAATCTCATCCAACTCCCTCACCGACCAGCGAGCCTACGAAGGAATTACTCACTCCCGGTGGGGAGCATCATGGAATTGGTGATGGAGAAGGGTTGGTGATGACGAAGATCGAAGATTCCCCTCTCCGGAGCCCCAAACGGACTCCAGAACTGGCCTCCCAATGAAGAACAGGAGGTGGCGGGGGCTCCATCTCGTGAAACCTAATAATTCTTTCTCCCTGATTTTTTCTCCGAAAATAGGATTTTATAGCGTCGGAGGTAGGGTCGGCGGGGCCACCAGGTGGGCACAACCCACCTGGGCGCGCCAGGAGGGGGGGCGCCCTGGTGGGTTGTGCTCCCCCAGGAACCCCCCTCCGGTGGTTCTTGGCTCCCGTATTTTTCTTTTATTCCAAAAAAAATCTCCAAAAAGTTTCGTTCCATTCCGAGAACTTTTATTTCTGCACAAAAACAACACCATGGTAGTTCTGCTGAAAACAGCGTCAGTCCGGGTTAGTTTCATTCAAATCATGCAAATTAGAGTCCAAAACAAGAGTAAAAGCGTTAGGAAAGGTAGATACGACGGAGACATATCACAGCCCAGGACAACACCGACTACAACTTTGGATATCCGCCAGGCCACCTGTGGCCCTAGACCAACTTAGGCCAAAAGCCTAAGCTTGGGGGAGTATGTATTTCTCATCGACATTACATTCATGTTCACACACTCATTTTAGTTGTCGGTGTTCATACTTTTTCATTGTATTATCCATGTTAGTTTATTTTTCTCGCTTTCTTCTTGTTTGTTTGAAAAACTTTGAAAAAAAAATAGTTCTCGCTTCTTTTTAGTTTTCTTTCTAGTTTAGTTAGTGGTAGTATTAAAAGAAAACCCATAAAGATTTCTCGTTCTTCTTTTGCTTGTTGGGAGCTTTCCCGTGTAAATAGTTTTTCTCATTCTTGTTTTATTTTCTTCAGAAAAACAAAAACTCCAAAAATATTTCAGTGTGTTTCTTTGAAATTCTTTTCTTTTCTTTGGGTCGTAAGGAGAAGACCACGATGAAAATGTTGACTGGCTCTCATATGCATTATTGTTGATCTAACAAAGAGCCCATATTACCTTGTCTTCTCCTTTGAATAAATGTTGCAGGTTCCAGCTTAGTCCAATGCACGTGCGCTCTTATTATTATTATTCACATCGTTCGGTAGTGCAAGTGAAAAGTAATAATGACGATATATGACGAAATGATTGGGATGGAGAAAAGCTGGTATGAACTCGACCTATTTTGTTTTTGTAAATATGATTAGCTCATCGTTCCTGATTCAGCCTATTATGAATGAAACATGTTTGCAATGACAATTAGAGACTATAGTTACTCATGCCATGCTTAATTAGCTAGGAGTGGATAATGGTTTGTCTTGTGTGCCAACATGCAATTTAAAATGGTTATGATGTGGTATGATAGGATGGTATCCTCCTTTGAATGATTCAAGTGGCTTGACTTGGCACATGTTCACGCATGTAGTTGAAACAAAAACAACATAGCCTCCACGATATTTATGTTCATGGTGATGTATATCCTACTCGAGCTAGCATTCAATGTTGGTTAATCTCAATGCATGTTTATGACCGTTGTCGCTCTCTAGTTGGTCGCTCCTCAATCTTTTGCTAGCCTTCACTTGTACTAAGCGGGAATACTGCTTGTGCATCCACTTCCTTAAACCCAAAGTTGTTCCATATGAGTCCACCATACCTACCTATATGCGGTATTTACCTGCCGTTCCAAGTAAATCTGCATGTGCCAAACTCTAAACCTTCAAATAATAATCTGTTCTGTATGCCTGAATCGCTCATGTAGTGACTGGGGGCAGTCAGTATCTTCCATGCTAGGTGGGTTATTCTCACGATGAGTGTTTATTCACTTGTCATTCACGAGAAAGTGGCTGGTAATCAGGATGCTAGTTCCATGCTCGAAATCAAATCAAAATATAATCATAAAACAAAACTCCCCCAGGACTGTTGTTGGTATGGACGGCACCCGTGGATTCGGCTAACCGTGGAGTGTGTTTGATTGGCGGAGGGGGAGTAAAAACTTTACCATTCTATTTGGAACCGCCTATAATGTATCTAGCATGGAAGATAGTGAGATCTTTTGGATGTTATGTTGACAATGAAAGCATGCCGCTCAAAATTATATTCATCTCTGTTTTAAAAGCTTCGAGCTCTGACATCTCTGCAAATCCCTGCTTCCCTCTGCGAAGGGCCTATCTGTTTACTTTTATTGTTGAGTCATCATCCTCTTATAAAAAGCACCAGCTAGAGAGCACCACTGTCATTTGTATGCTTTGCTATTAATTGATGTTGAGTATGAGTGTGACTGGATCTCTTTTGCCATGAATTATAATGTCTAGTCAGTCCTTGGTCTTCAGAGGTGCTCTGCATTTATGTTTTGCGGTCTCAGAAAGGGCTAGCGAGATACCATTATATCATGATTGTTTAAAAAAAAGTGTTGTCATCCGAGATTTATTATTATTGCTCGCTAGTTGATTATGCCATTGATATGAGTACATGTGAGACCTAAAAGATATTGTGAATATGGTTAGTTCATAATCTTGGCTGAAAACCTGAACATCAGTTAGACATATTTACAACAACAAGGTCAAACAGAGTTTGTAAAAGTTTTTCTTTGTCACTTTCAGTTTGTCAACTGAATTGCTTGAGGACAAGCAATGGGTTAAGCTTGGGGGAGTTGATACATCTCCATCGTATCTACTTTTCCAAACTCTTTTGCCCTTGTTTTGGACTCTAATTTGCATGACTTGAATGAAACTAACCCGGACTGACGCTGTTTTCAGCAGAATTGCCATGGTGTTATTTTTGTGCAGTAATAAAAGTTCTTGGATCGACCTAAAAATTTACGGAGAATATTTTTGGAATATATAAAAAATACTGGCGCAAGAATTAACCAGAGGGGGGCCACCCAGAGGCCACAAGCCCTGGGGGCGTGCCCTGCAGGCTTATGGGCCCCCTGGAGCCCCTTCGACCTCAACTCCAACTCCATATAACCCTATTTGGAGGGAAAAATCAGGGAGAAGAGTTCATCGCGTTTTACGATACGGAGTCGCCGCCACCTCCTGTTCTTCATCGGGAGGGCAGATCTGGAGTCCGTTCGGGGCTCCGGAGAGGGGGATTCATCGCCATCATCATCACCAACCTTCCTCCATCACCAATTTCATGATGCTCACCGCCGGGAGTGAGTAATTTTATCGTAGGCTTGCTGGACGGTGATGAGTTGGATGAGATCTATCATGTAATCGAGTTAGTTTTGTTAGGGTTTGATCCCTAGTATCCACTATGTTCTGAGATTGATGTTGCTATGACTTTGCTATGCTTAATGCTTGTCACTTGGGCCCGAGTGCCATGATTTCAGATCTGAACCTATTATGTTTTCATGAATATATTTGTGTTCTTGATCCTAACTTGCAAGTTGTAGACACCTATTACGTGTTATGATCCACATACCCCAAGGTGACAATAATTGGGATTCTTTCTGGTGATTACCGTAGTTTGAGGAGTTCATGTATTAGCTAAGTGCTAATGCTTTGGTCCGGTTCTCTATTAAAAGGAGGCCTTAATATCCCTTAGTTTCCATTAGGACCCCGCTGCCACGGGAGGGTAGGACAAAAGATGTCATGCAAGTTCTTTTCCATAAGCACGTATGACTATATATGGAATACATGCCTACATTATATTGATGAATTGGAGCTAGTTCTATGTCACCCTATGTTATAACTGTTGCATGATGAATGCCATCCAACACAATTATCATTGCCGATCCATTGCCTACGAGATTTTCACATATTGATCTTTGCTAAGTTACTTTTGTTGCTACTGCTGTTACAATCACTACAAAACTGCCACTGTTACTTTTGCCACCGTTACCGTTACTTCCATACTACTTTGCTACTAAATATTTTGCTGCAGATATTAAGTCTTTCAGGTGTGGTTGAATTGACAACTCAGCTGCTAATACTTGAGAATATTCTTTGGCTCCCCTTGTGTCGAATCAATAAATTTGGGTTGAATACTCTACCCTCAAAAACTGTTGCGATCCCCTATACTTGTGGGTTATCAAGACCTTTTTCTGGCGCCATTGCCGGGGAGCATAGCTCTATTCTCTGAGTCACTTGGGATTTATATCTGTTTATCACTATGAAGAATCCGAAAGATCCAAGAACCAAGATTTATCCCTCTACTGTGAGGGGAGGTAAGGAACTGCCATCTAGCTCTGCACTTGATTCACATTCTGTTTTGAGTAAGCTTTCGAAACCACCACCTGCTATTAATCCTAATATGTCGCAAGTAATTGATGATGCTACTTCTGCTATGCATGATGCTTATGATGATACTATGCTTGATAATACTGTGCCACTGTGTGAATCTCTTGATGAACAACTTGCTAGAGCTAAAGATATTGAGAATGATGAAACTGATGATATTTCTGAGACTGATGAAATTATTGAAACTAAGAACTTTGAAACACCCATTAGGCCTAGCTCTCCTAGATATGAATTGCCTGTTATACCTGAGGGTTATGTTATGGATGGAGAGGTAGCTAGGGACTTTCTTGCTTGTAAGGATAGAGATGACCTTAAGAAATTGCTATGCAAGTGCAAAGAAAAATCTTTGAATGTTAGAATGCAATATGATCCTAAGTTTGCTACTTCACCTATGTGTGTTACTAATAAGGATTATGAATTCTCTGTCGATCCTGAGTTAATTACTTTGGTTGAATCTGATCCTTTCCATGGTTATGAATCTGAAACTGTTCTGGCACATCTTACTAAATTAAATGATATAGCCACCTTGTTTGCTCATGAGGAAAAAATTCGCTATTACTATATTCTTAAGTTGTTTCCTTTCTCATTAAAGGGTGATGCTAAGATATGGTTTAATTATCTTCCTCCTGGTTGTGTTCGTAGTCCCCAGGATATGATATATTACTTCTCTGAAAAATATTTTCCTGCTCATAAGAAACAAGCTGCTTTACAGGAAATATTTAACTTTGTGCAAATTGAAGAAGAGAGTCTCCCACAAGCTTGGGGGAGGCTTCTCCAATTACTTAATGCTTTGCCTGATCATCCTCTCAAGAAAAATGAAATACTTGATATCTTTTATAATGGACTAACCGATGCTTCTAGGGACCACCTAGATAGTTGTGCTGGTTGTGTTTTCAGGGAACGAACTGTTGAACAAGTTGAAGTATTATTGAACAACATATTGAGTAATGATAAAGATTGGACTCTTCCTGAACCACCTCGTAAGCCAACTCTGAAGAAAAGAGGTATTCTATTTCTCAGTCCTGAAGATATGCAAGAGGCAAAGAAATCTATGAAAGAAAAATGTATTAAGGCTGAAGATGTTAAGAATTTACCACCTATTGAAGAAATACATGGTCTTAATACTCCGACATAGGTAGTAGAGGTAAATTCTCTCTATAGATTTTATGAAGGTGATATTCCTTATAATAAGTCTGCTAGTCAATGCTTGGATGAATTTGATAACTTTATTGTTAAACAAGAAAACTTCAATGCATATGTTAGTAGACAATTGAAACGTAATGCTTATATGCTTGACTGCTTGGGTGATTATATGTGTAGAACTGTTAATGATCTCAAGATTATTAGTAAACATGCTTCCATGGTAAGAACTCAAGTAGAACAAGTACTCAAGGCACAAAATGATTTGCTTAATGAGATGAACAATAAAACGAATGATAATGCTTTTAGAGTTATGACTAGAGGTGGTAAAATGACTCAGGAACCTTTGTATCCTGAGGGCCATCCTAAGAGAATTGAGCAAGATTCTCAGAGAATTAATACTGATGCACCTAGTCCTTCTAGTAGTAAAAAGAAAACTGATAGGACTTTTCATGCTTCTAGTGAACCTACTATAGACACACTTGAGAATCCAAATGATAATTCTATTTCTGATGCTGAAACACAATCCGGTGATGAACATGAACCTAGTGATAATGTTAATGATGATGTTCATGCTGAAGCTCAACTTAGTAATGATAATGATGTGGAGATAGAACCTGCTGTTGATCTTGATAACCCACAACCTAAGAATAAAAGATATGATAAGAGAGACTTCATTGCTAGGAAACACGGTAAAGAAAGAGAACCATGGGTTCAGAAACCCATGCCCTTTCCTCCTAAGCCATCCAAGAAAAAGGATGATGAGGACTTTGAGCGCTTTGTTGAAATGCTTAGACTTGTCTTTTTGCGTATGCGTTTGACTGATATTCTGAAAATGTCTCCCTATGCTAAGTATATGAAAGATATTGTTACTAATAAAAGAAAGATACTGGAAGCTGAAATTTCCACCATGCTTGCTAATTACACATTTAAGGGTGGAATACCAAAGAAACTAGGAGATCCAGGAATACCAACTATACCATTTTTCATTAAAAGAAACTATGTTAAAACTATTGTATGTGATCTTGGAGCCGGTGTTAGTGTTATGCCTTTCTCTTTATATCGTAGACTTGATTTGAATAAGTTGACACCAATTGAAATCTCTTTGCAAATGGCCGATAAATCAACTGCTATACCCATCGGTGTTTGTGTGGATGTACCTGTCGTAGTTGCAAATGTCACTATCTTAACAGACTTTATTATCCTTGATATACCCGAGGACGACAGTATGTCGATCATCCTTGGTAGACCCTTTTTGAATACTGCAGGGGCTGTTATGGAAACAAGGGCAATGCCACTTTTCATGTTAATGGTAATGAGCATACGGTACACTTTTCGAAGAAACACCCTCAAGTGAATAGTATCAATTCTATTGGAAAAATTTCAACGATTACTATTGGAGGTTTTGAATTCCCTCTTCCTACTGTCAAAAAGAAATATGAAACTCTTATTGTTGGGGACATGCATATACCCGTTGAGGTAACCTAGTGTTATTCGAAAATTCTCTGGTTTCATGTCATTCGGAAGAATTTTGTTAATAAGACTTGATCAACCTTGTTAATGGATTCCTATTGATGGGCATGAGATGGATGAATTTAGTAAACACAACTCTCTGTACCCTCTTTTTACCTTCTGTTATTTAGAGTTAATAAATCAAAAATGCTATTATTTTCCTATTTTCTGAATTATCCGTGCAATAAAAAATGACCAGAAAAAAAAAGTTATCCAAATGCCCTGAAAATTTAGTATGATTTTTTCTAGAATATTTAAGAATATTTGGCATTGAAAACACATCAGGGCGGTGCACCAATGGGCCACAAGCCCACAGGGCATGCCCACCCCCCTGGGCGTGCCTACAGGACTTGTGGGTTCCACGTGGGTCCCCATCACTTATTCCAGCACCCATTCACTTCGTCTTCCTCCAGAAAAAATCCCACCATTGCTCAAACCCGTGTTCTTGCTCATTTTGCTGCCATTTTCGATCTCCTTGCTCGGAACTTCGTTTTCGAAACTGTTTCGGGGGATTGTTCTTCGGTATGTGACTCCTCCAATGGTCCAATTAGTTTTTTCTCTGGTGCTTTACATATTGTAAATTTTTGCAGCTTTGGTGACCATGTTCTTGAGCTTGCATGTCAAATTTATATGGTTCAAAGTAGTTTTGTTGCATGATATAGCCTCTAGACACTTGTGGGAGTAGTTGCTATCAATTTTGTTGAGTTTTATTCACTTTCATTTTGAGTCACTAAAAATTTTAGAAATTTTTCAGAAAAAGAAAATGTTCAGGAAAGTGTTCCAAGGTGGTTCCTCAAAGAAGAAATCTCCAAGGCTCCTGATACGTGAGCCGGACCTTGAACCACCGAGGGAGGCTCAAGTGCAACCTTGCGAATGGCCGTCAGATCACTTCATGACTCATGCAGGTTTCAAGGAAGAATTTGATATGTATGTACACAACGCCGGCCTGACAGACTTCGTGGCAGATAAGTGTTTACAATACTACAACCTCACTGATTCCTTTGTGCGGAGATTTAAGTATTCAGTCCATCGCAATACGCATTCTGTTTTATTTGATCTTTATGATAAATCATTTACCATGGACCTAGAAGATTTTAATGACGCATGCAAAATTCCACGATGGGGTACTTGTACTGAACCTCGCAAACCTGATTGCATTGGATTTCTTTCTAGCATTACCGTAGGTGAAACCAGGACCATAACACAAGCCACTATAGGGATCATTCACTTTCCTGCATTACATTACTTTGCTCTCTTTGTGGGTAGATGCATTAATGGTAAACATGATCATAGTCACCTCTGCGCCTCTAATTTGAGTGTCCTCAAGAGTGCTGTAATGAATGATAAACAATTTAATTTGGGGGCTATCATTGCGCGTAGATTACATAACAATGCTAAAGATGGGGATTTCTTTGGTGGAATTTATGCCACCCGCTTAGCTACTTATCTTGGTGTCCCCATAAGAGAAAATGATGCTCTGTTGCCACCTGCTTCCCTTGATTATAACGCTATGGTACGTTACCAGTTTCTTGAGAGGAACAAACATTCCCTCCTGTACCGACTAATCTTTGATAGGGAGCGTGTCTTCCGTATTACGCTTCCTGCTCCTGCCTTCTTTAACTTTCAGGTAAACGAAGATACTTCATAACCAGAGAGGAGGCGGATGAGTATGAGAGCGCAGGGGAGGCCGCTCGCCTCCATGAGGCAGCCCTCCAAGCGGTAGCTGCCGCAGCCCAGTACAACACCGACTACAACTTTGGATATCCGTCAGGCCAGTTGTGGCCCTAGACCAACTTAGGCCAAAAGCCTAAGCTTGGGGGAGTATGTATTTCTCATCGACATTACATTCATGTTCACACACTCATTTTAGTTGTTGGTGTTCATACTTTTTCATTGTATTATCCATGTTAGTTTATTTTCTCGCTTTCTTCTTGTTTGTTTGAAAAACTTTGAAAAAAAATTAGTTCTCGCTTCTTTTTAGTTTTCTTTGTAGTTTAGTTAGTGGTAGTATTAAAAGATAACCCAAAAAGATTTCTTGTTCTTCTTTTGCTTGTTGGGAGCTTTCCCGTGTAAATAGTTTTTCTCGTTCTTGTTTTACTTTCTTCAGAAAAACAAAAACTCCAAAAATATTTCAGTGTGTTTCTTTGAAATTCTTTTCTTTTCTTTGGGTTGTGAGGATAAGACCACGATGAAAATGTTGAGTGGCTCTCATATGCATTATTGTTGATCTAACAAAGAGCCCATATTACCTTGTCTTCTCCTTTGAATAAATGTTGCAGATTCCAGCTTAGTCCAATGCACGTGCACTCTTATTATTATTATTCACATCGTTCGGTAGTGCAAGTGAAAGGCAATAATGATGATATATGACGAAATGATTGAGATGGAGAAAAGCTGGTATGAACTCGACCTATTTTGTTTTTGTAAATATGATTAGCTCATCGTTCATGATTCATCCTATTATGAATGAAACATGTTTGCAATGACAATTAGAGACTATAGTTACTCATGCCATGCTTAATTAGCTAGGAGTGGATAATGGTTTGTCTTGTGTGCCAACATGCAATTTAAAATGGTTATGATGTGGTATGATAGGATGGTATCCTCCTTTGAATGATTCAAGTGGCTTGACTTGGCACATGTTCACGCATGTAGTTGAAACAAAAACAACATAACCTACATGATATTTATGTTCATGGTGATTTATATCCTACTCATGCTTGCATTCAATGTTAGTTAATCCCAATGCATGTTTATGACCATTGTCGCTCTATAGTTGGTCGCTCCTCAATCTTTTGCTAGCCTTCACTTGTACTAAGCGAGAATACTACTTGTGCATCCACTTCCTTAAACCCAAAGTTGTTCCATATGAGTCCACCATACCTACCTATATGCGGTATTTACCTGCCGTTCCAAGTAAATTTGCATGTGCCAAACTCTAAACCTTCAAATAATAATCTGTTTTGTATGCCCGAATCGCTCATATAGTGACTGGGGGGCTGTCAGTATCTTTCATGCTAGGTGGGTTATTCTCACGATGAGTGTTTATTCACTTGTCATTCACGAGAAAGTGGCTGGTAATCGGGATGCCCAGTTCCATGCTCGAAATCAAATCAAAATATAATCATAAAAAAAACTCCCCCAGGACTGTTGTTGGTATGGACGGCACCCGTGGATTCGGCTAGCCGTGGAGTGTGTTTGATTGGCGGAGGGGGAGTAAAAACTTTATCATTCTGTTTGGGAACCGCCTATAATGTATCTAGCATGGAAGATAGTGAGATCTCTTGGTTGTTATGTTGACAATGAAAGTATGCCGCTCAAAATTATATTCATCTCTGTTTTAAGAGCTTTGAGCTCTGGCATCTCTGCAAATCCCTGCTTCCCTCTGCGAAGGGCCTATCTGTTTACTTTTATTGTTGAGTCATCATCCTCTTATAAAAAGCACCAGCTAGAGAGCACCACTGTCATTTGTATGCTTTGCTATTAGTTGATGTTGAGTATGAGTGTGACTGGATCTCTTTTGCCATGAATTATAATGTCTAGTCAGTCCTTGGTCTTCAGAGGTGCTCTGCATTTATGTTTTGCGGTCTCAGAAAGGGCTAGCGAGATACCATTATATCATATTATATCATGATTGTTTTGAAAAAAGTGTTGTCATCTGAGATTTATTATTATTGCTCGCTAGTTGATTATGCCAATGATATGAGTAAATGTGAGACCTAAAAGTTATTGTGCATATGGTTAGATCATAATCTTGGCTGAAAACCTGAACATCAGTTAGACATATTTACAACAACAAGGTCAAACAGAGTTTGTAAAAGTTTTTATTTGTCACTTTCAGTTTGTCAACTGAATTGCTTGAGGACAAGCAATGGGTTAAGCTTGGGGGAGTTGATACATCTCCATCGTATCTACTTTTCCAAACTCTTTTGCCCTTGTTTTGGACTCTAATTTGCATGATTTGAATGAAACTAACCAGGACTGACGCTGTTTTCAGCAGAATTGCCATGGTGTTATTTTTGTGCAGAAATAAAAGTTCTCAGATGGACCTGAAAATTTACGGAGAATATTTTTGGAATATATAAAAAATACTGGCGCAAGAATTAACCAGAGGGGGGCCACCCAGAGGCCACAAGCCCTGGGGGCGCGCCCTGCAGGCTTGTGGGCCCCCTGGAGCCCCTCCAACCTCAACTCCAACTCCATATAACCTATTTGGGGAGAGAAAATCAGGGAGAAGAGTTCATCGCGTTTTACGATACGGAGCCGCCGCCACCTGCTGTTCTTCATCGGGAGGGCAGATCTGGAGTCCGTTCGGGGCTCCGGAGAGGGGGATTCGTCGCCATCATCATCACCAACCTTCCTCCATCACCAATTTCATGATGCTCACCGCCGGGAGTGAGTAATTTTATCGTAGGCTTGCTGGACGGTGATGGGTTGGATGAGATCTATTATGTAATCGAGTTAGTTTTGTTAGGGTTTGATCCCTAGTATCCACTATGTTTTGAGATTGATGTTGCTATGACTTTGCTCTGCTTAATGCTTGTCACTAGGGCCCGAGTGCCATGATTTCAGATCTGAACCTATTATGTTTTCATGAATATATTTGTGTTCTTGATCCTAACTTGCAAGTTGTAGACACCTATTACGTGTTATGATCCGCATACCCCAAGGTGACAATAATTGGGATTCTTTCCGGTGATTACCGTAGTTTGAGGAGTTCGTGTATTCACTAAGTGCTAATGCTTTGGTTCGGTTCTCTATTAAAAAGAGACATTAATATCCCTTAGTTTCCATTAGGACCCCGCTGCCACGGGAGGGTAGGACAAAAGATGTCATGCAAGTTCTTTTCCATAAGCACGTATGACTATATATGGAATACATGCCTACATTATATTGATGAATTGGAGCTAGTTCTGTGTCACCCTATGTTATAACTGTTGCATGATGAATGCCATCCGACACAATTATCATTGCCGATCCATTGCCTACGAGCTTTTCGCATATTGATCTTTGCTAAGTTACTTTTGTTGCTACTGCTGTTACAATCACTACAAAACTGCTACTGTTACTTTTGCCACCATTACCGTTACTTCCATACTACTTTGCTACTAAATATTTTGCTGCAGATATTAAGTCTTTTAGGTGTGGTTGAATTGACAACTCAGCTGCTAATACTTGAGAATATTATTTGGCTCCCCTTGTGTCGAATCAATAAATTTGGGTTGAATACTCTACCCTCAAAAACTGTTGCGATCACCTATACTTGTGGGTTATCAAGAATCTTTTATACCTATCTCTATCAGGTCTCATCCTTGCAAGTAACCATGAAGGGATTGACAACCCCTTTATCGCGTTGGGTGCAAGTATTTGTTTGTTTGTGTAGGTGCAACTATTGGTGACTTGTGTGTTCCTCCTACTGGATTGATACCTTGGTTCTCAAACTGAGGGAAATACTTATCTCTACTTTGCTGCATCACCCTTTCCTCTTCAAGGGAAAATCAATGCAATCTCAAGAAATAGCAAGAAGAATTTTTGGCGCCGTTGCCGGGGAGGAACTACATCAAGCCTACCAAGTACCCATCATAAACTCTCATCTCTTGCATTTATATTATTCATCATTTTCCTCTCGTTTTCCTCTCCCCCACTTCTAAAATGTTTTCAGAAAAACACAAAAATATTTGCCTTTTTCCGTTTGCCTTTCCGTTTGCCTTTATGTCTTACTTGCTTTGTGCTTGTTCGCTTGGTATAATTGTGTGTTCATTGAAAATTAGAAAACAAAAAGCTTGTGGACCCTCATCCACTTGCTAATCTTTTTAAAAGATCCAACTATGATGAACCAATTGCTAGTAAGTTGAGTGCATTAGATTATCTTTATGAAGTTTTGCTTGACATTCGTGAATCTAAAAATTGTGATGAAGTGCTAAAAGAGAAAATTTATGAAGTGATTCACGATAGCTCTTTGAATGAAAAGCATGACTGCAATGATGTAATTATAAATTCTATTAATGTGAATTGTGCTAATAATATGCAAAACCCCAAGCTTGGGGATGCCAATTTTGATATGTCTACTACTTATTGCAATGATCATGATTGGGGTGATTCTTCTTATGATCTTGATAGTTTATTTAAGCCTCATCATGAATATGTTTGCAATAATATTGAAAGTGGGTTTGGAAGAGCGTCAACTTTAGGTAAAAATAATCCCACATATTTGGACAGTGTTCAATCTTATGAATTTTTTGATAAAAGTGGGCTTGGAGAAGTTATGACTTTATTTTATGATAATCCCACTATTTTGGAGGAGTTTCAACTTTGCATGCATGTAGAACAATTAGAAAATATGTTATGTGATAGCTATATTGTTGAATTTGAATATGATCCCACATGTAATTATTATGAGAGATGAAAATATGGTTGTAGAAATTTTCATGTTACTAAATTACCTCTCGTTATGTTGAGATTGCTATTGTTTCTTTCTTCTTCCTTGCATATGCTAGTTTTTGCTTGTCTTGATAAATATTTTCCCTATAAAATGCCTATGCGTAGGAAGTATGTTAGACTTAAACTTGTTTTTCACATGCTACATGATGCTCTCTTCGTGTTTCAATTGCTATCTTTCATGTGAGCATCATTAAAATCATCAATGCCTAGCTAAAAGGCTTTAAAGAAAAGCGCTTGTTGGGAGACAACCCAATATTTTTATTTTCTTTTTTATGAGTTTAATCAATTATACCTCTGTTATGATTGTGTTTTAATATTTTAATTAGTGTTTGAGCCAAGTAAGACCTTTGGGATGCTTTGGTAGATCGTTGATTTGATTTTGCTGAAAAATAGAAACTTCTGCGTCCAGTAGCAGAATTGTTTAAATTCACTGGAACGTGGAAAAACTCTGAATGTTTTACACAAGATTTACATATGAATTGCCTAAGTTCTACTAATTTTTCAGAATTTTTGGAGTTACAAGAGTATGACTATAATTCGTGTCTTTATAGACTGTTCTGTTTTTGGCAGATTCTGTTTTTGATGTGTTGTTTGCTTATTTTGATGAATCTATGGGTAGTATCGGGGGGTATGAGCCATGGAGAAGTTAGAATACAGTAGATATGATGCAAATATAAAATTGGAATGAGTTCACAACAGTACTTAAAAGTGGAGATTTGTTTTATCATACTAACAGATCTCACGAGTTTTTTGTTGAGTTTTGTGTTGTGAAGTTTTCAAGTTTTGGGTGAAGTTTCGATAGACTACGGAATAAGGAGTGGCAAGAGCCTAAGCTTGGGGATTCCCAAGGCACCCCATGGTAATATTCAAGGACAACCAAGCATCTAAGCTTGGGAATGCCCCGGATGGCATCCCCTCTTTTGTCTTCAATCCATCGGTAAATTACTTGAGGCTATATTTTTATTCACCACATGATATGTGTTTTGCTTGGAGCGTCTTGTATTATATGAGTCTTTGCTTTTTAGTTTGCCACAATCATCCTTGTTGTACACACCTTTTGAGAGGGACACACATTAATCGTGAATTTATTAGAATATTGTATGTGCTTCACTTATATCTTTTGAGCTAGGTAGTTGCTCTAGTGCTTCACTTATATCTTTTTAGAGCACGGCGGTGGTTTTATTTTGAAGAAATTGATGAACTCTCATGCTTCACTTATATTATTTTGAGAGTCTTAAAAATAGTATGGCAATTTGCTTAGGTTATGAATTTAGTCCTAATATGATGGGCATTCAAGAGGGATATAATAAAAACTTTCATGAAGATCATTGAATATATGAGAAGTTTGATTCCTTGCATTTGTTTTGAGATATAAAGATGGTGATATTAGATTCATGCTAGTGAGTTATTGTGGATTAGTAAGAATATTTGTGTTAAGCTTTGTGATTCCCGAAGCATGCACGTATGGTCTCTCGTTATGCGATGAAGTTGGAGCATGATTTATTTTTGATTGTCTTCCTTATGAGTGGCGGTCGGGGACGAGCGATGGTATTTTTCTACCAATCTATCCCCCTAGGAGCATGCGTATTAGTACTTTGCTTCGATGGCTAATAAATTTTTGCAATAAGTATGTGAGTTCTTTATGACTAATGTTGAGTCCATGGATTATACGCACTCTCACCCTTCCACCATTGCTAGCCTCTTCGGTACCGTGCATTGCCCTTTCTCACCTTGAGAGTTGGTGCAAACTTCGTTGGTGCATCCAAATCCCGTGATATGATATGCTCTTTCACACATAAGCCACCTTATATCTTCCTCAAAACAGCCACCATACCTACCTATTATGGCATTTCCATAGCCATTCCGAGATATATTGCCATGCAACTTCCACCGTTCCATTTTATTATGACACATACCATCATTGTCATATTGCTTTGTGATGACCCACAAGTATAGGGGATCAATCGTAGTCCTTTCGATAAGTAAGAGTGTCAAACCCAACGAGGAGCAGAAGGAAATGACAAGTGGTTTTCAGCAAGGTAATGTCTGCAAGCACTGAAATTGTCGGTAACAGATAGTTTGATAGCAAGATAATTTGTAACAAGCAAGTAACGGTAACAGTAACAAAAGTGCAGCAAAGTAGCCCAATCCTTTTGAGGCAAAGGATAGGCCAAAACGGTCTCTTATGATTGTAGGGTAACGCAGCAGAAAACAAAAAATTTCCGACCTACGCACCAGCCCAGGACCACTATGGAGACTGCATATAAGGTTTGATCATTTTCGTTACCGACTCGTAGCGCAGCAGAAGTAGAGTCGATGACGATCGGCGGTGCAGATCCCCGCAGCTAGGATTTACAACCTCCCAACCGCGAGGATGTATACCCTCATCCGCGCCCAGGACAGCCCTCCGGGAGGCGGTTGAACAGTCCCCCGGACAGTGTCGCGGACAGCCCTTCGGGAGGACCCACAGAATTTGGACCGTCACTTGGACAGCCCTTCGGGAGGCACTCTCGAACAGCCCCTCGGGCACTAAGATCGAAACTACGACCTCTCTACAGAGTTGCACACATACGGTGTCATCTATCCGGCAGGGCTTCGCCGTCCAGAACTAGTTCCCACCGGAACCCAGACAGCCTTTCGGCTCTACGAAACTATTTCGCGGGGAGGGAGAGAGAAGCCAGATCATTGCAATGGCACTTGTATGTGAGAAGGAGTGAGTCTTTAGGCAGCCCCCTCCACCCCTATTTATAGGCCAAGCCCAAGGGTGGCTTCTCCAAGAAGCCAAGGGGAAAAATACCAAAGGACCCTCAAGGTGGCTTCTCCAAGAAGCCACCCAAAAAGCACTTTCACTATTCACGACGACATTTTTCAGCGTCTGTTCGAACTGAAAATATTTATGTGGGCTTAGAACATTTCCAGTACCCACTAAAATAATTTTCAACGCGTTCTGGAACAATTCCAGATTAGTGATTTTCATCTGCGAAAAGCATCTGAAGTGGTTCCGGCAGCTCCGGAACATTTCCGTTTTTTCTTCCAGAAAATTCCCAAAAGTTTCCAGAATGATTCTGGCACCCTCCAAGAATTATCGGGCATGTGCCGAAACCAATTTGACTTTATGGTATCCTCTGAAACAACTTTTCAGTTTCACCGGAACTCATCCGGTGACCTCTCTCTGCGGAACTTTTCCGCTGTCCGAAACTTTTTCGGTGATTTTCTCTCAGACTCCCTGTCTAGTATTCAGTAGATAGATGACCCTTAAGCGTGTGACCCTATAGGTTCGGTGAAGTATAGACATGACACGGAACCCCTTCCGATCAATGATCAACATCGGAGCCGTGGACACCCATATTGACCCCTATACCCACACGAATGAATATTCGAGTGAACCTCCAGTTGCCGTGTGCTATTCCTGTTGCTTCGCGATATGTTACAAATACCCGAGGCAAGACATGTTGGCATTCCCGTGGATCAACAACTTGTCCACTATGCTAGTTACCTCGTTACCGGTATTGTTCTCTTTTCTCGTTACCGTGTTCCGGCATCCCCGTGATCAAATCACAAAGTGTCTGGCCAGACGATGATGGATACCTTAACACCGAGAGGGCCCAGAGATATCTCTCCATCGTCGGAGGAGCAAATCCCAATCTTGAGCTATCAAGTTACTTGACATGCTTTCCCATGAACCCGTAAGCCGCCGTAATAGCCATCCAGTTACGGATGACGTTTAACAAACCCCAAAGCTCATGAATCAAGCATGAAGAAACTCGATACTCTCATGGTCTGAGGAATTATGCAAACGTTAACCATCTCTGTGTTATTAACCATTAACTTGTGACGAAAGAATCTCATAGCATAACATCAATTTGGGTCGATTCAACACAAATGTTCTGCTAACAATTGTGCCCTCAAAATTGCCGGCATAGTCATGCCCATGATCAGGAAAACAGGATCATCATGCAATACTTGAGCCAGTCATAGAGGCTTGACTAGGAATACATTTTACCGTTTATTATCCCACACGTGCACATGAGTTTCCCTCCAAGCCTCGTTTTATTTGTAGACTCGAGAATCATTGCAGTTATAGCATAGAACATAAACCTAATTATGAACAGGGAGATATATAATAGTATTTATTATTGCCTCTAGGGCATATCTCCTACAGACTCCCACTTGCACTAGAGTCAATAATCTAGTTAATGCTAATGCACTTTACACCTGTGGCACACCTGTGTAAATATGCTTCGCATGTGGTATAGCCTGATGTCCAACGGATCTGACGACTTCAGCTCCGTGTGTCTCTTTGCATATCCTTCGCATTTTCATGCTTTCACAAAATTCATATTTTGTGTGGACTTGACTTTGTATGTATGTGAATCACAGGTCGAACCTGGATTCCTCAGACTGAGGTATGGAGCAACTACCTGCAGTAGTGTCCCATTGACAAAAGTCATCTTGGAACCATACTAAGTTCATGAATGAACTATATGATTCAACATCTTCTTTGTCTCTTAAAAAGCGGCAACATACTTCGCCTCTATTATAGAATTCGCCACAGTATCTTGTTTGGAACAATTTCCAACTACCGTGCCACCATATTATGTATTACACAAAACCCTTTATTTAAATCGAAAATCGCTTGGAGCAATGATGAAGACTGTATCGATGTAACATTTTACAACGAACTCTTCATGATCTCCACTTGCGAGAAAACATGTCATCAGTGCTACTCTAGCATTCAATGACACTTTTCACTGTTGTCCTATGATCAGTACTTTTGATCACTTTGGTATCTATACTCGCAACACCTTGGGAGTATCGGACAAAACTGGTTGTTTTACATACCATGGAATACATGATTAATCCAAACACGAAGGTGTGAGGAATCTCCATCATGTATTTTGCTCATCAGTGTTTTTGGGACACCGAGTCTTGCGAAAACTCTTTCCATGTGACTTTGGCAAGAATCACTCCTTGGCGTTTTAAATGCTAAAAAGTTTTAGCATCTTGTCAATATGTATTTATTGCTTAGCCCCATTAGGTAAATCTATCTCCATAGATCATTATGCCTAATATTGAGGCTATTTAGCCCAAGCACTTCATCGAAAAACTATTTTCAAATGAAGTCCTAATTCGTGTCAAGAATTTTATTTCCAATTAACAATGTGTCAAGCACACAAGGTTTTTAGAAATATTATTAGGCTCCCACTTACTTGAATTACAAGCATCTTCGTTACCCATTGATGAAGTCAAACTCCTTTGACCATTTCATCAAAACACGAAGATTCCGACTCCACTTTGCTCTCTTCTGTCCATCGCTGGAACTCTGAAGTTTGCACCCTTACTAGCATCCTCTGGACTCACAAAATACCTTGGACTATAACACATGCAAGTCCTTGGTTTCATTTCCATCAGATGGAAATCCTTTTGTCATCCCTTGTTTCATATCTCATGATATGAAATTTGTATTAATTGCTAGTTCAACCCGAACTGACTTTAAGCATCGCTACGATGAAACAACCTCATCATAGTCAACTCCTTGAACTTGTTATTTCAACAAGTCGAGCTTTATGGATAAAACATTTTATCCATATCAGTTTATAGTTCCATAAAAGTTCGTTAGACTCTAAGTCTTCTGAAGGGGTCATCAAGATATGATCTTGAATCATTTATATGGAAACTATCTCGGATTATATTGGCATTTAGCCAATCCTGGAGTCAGGGCCCATCAACGCTTCCTTGTGTATCGTAGGTATACTGTTGTCTAACAACAATATCTCGTCTGCGCACCTGAGAGGTTTGCACGAGCCTTGCCTACGTGGTTCAGTTGCAAGTTCGACCAAAGTCCATACATTTTATTGTAGAGACTTCCGTATCAGTCGCAGTAGGAAACTCCGGAATCACTTCCAAGGTTCCTTTCCTTTGACCTGATGACGAAGATACTGGTTATCTCGTCGAGTTGCACTGTCCTCCCACTCACCTTTTGCAAGAACAATTCTCTTTAAAAGCATACCATTTTGTGGCAAAAACTTTTGCCTCGGTATAGTGGTGGGGGAATACCCAATGACTTGGGATAACCTACAAAGTAGCACTTGTCTGATTTGGAATAGGTTTGTAACCTTTTACACAAGCCCCATATTCCAAATGTTAAGAAAAGATATAACATGGTTGGGCGTACCATACCATGGTGTCATTTCAACAGACCCGATGGAGCGCTTTTCAGTGTAAAAGCCGCAGTCTCTAAAGCATCACTCTTTAAAAGGGATAATGGCAAATTTATTTATGCCATCTTTGATCTTACCATGTCATAAATGGTTCGATTACATCTTCACGGACTTTCCACTTGCAGTGGTGTTTCGGGAGGTGCAAGTTATGAAACCCCTTTCACAACTCATCAGACATTCGCTAAACTTGTAACTCAAATATTCTTTTCTGCAATCGAATTGTAGAAACATAATCTTCTTGTTACAATAACTTCTATTTCATATTTGAAAACCTTTTGAATGAATTCAAAAAATTCAGACTTACGTCTCATCAAGTAAATATCCATATATCTACTTGAGTCATTTCCGAAGATAGATAAATCCACTACTTGCAAAAACATTTATCGGACTACATACATCAAAAATGTATGATCACCAATAAATTCTTTGCTCGTTCCTTATGGCCTGTGAACGGTATTTCAGTCACTTCACTTTTCAAAGGAAAGTTGCAAGTGTCAGATGATTCAAAAATCAAACGATTTCAAAATCCATAATAATGGAATCTTTCATGCGGGTTTCTCCAATGTGACCAAATGCAGTGCCACACTTGTGTGGTATTCTTTTAGTCTTGCGACATTTAGCGTCAGTGTTATGGATGTATCATTTTACCATCAATATTCATAACATACATCCCATCTTGGATGGAAGTATGGCCCTTCATGTTATTCATAATACTGAACAACAATTGTTCTTTTATGAACAACTCTTTTGCAACAAACATTGTGCAATGGGCTAGAGTGTGTAAAACTCTAAAATGAATTATGAAAGTAAATCCAGAGGTAATATATTATTATCATTATTCATAACATGCATCTCATTCTCAATGAAAGTATGGCCCTTATGTTATTCATAACATCGAACATAAAAAGTTCTCTTATGAACAACCTTCTTGCAAGATTACTTTATGCAAAGGCTAGAGTTTGTAAAACTCTAAATGAATTATGAAAATAAATACAGACGGTAATACACCGATGGAAGGTATAGTAACATTTACCATGTTCCCTGTGTATACCTAAACCTCATTCCTGGCTAGTCTTTCAGGCCATAGTAGTTCTTACATCGAGTTGCAACAGAATGCAATCGAGCGGATATCTCTATGATTAACTCACAATACCCAAGAATCAGTGATTAACAAATTAATCATAATTCCCAAGAACTATATCTTTGACTAGCCTTCTATACATCAAAAACTTGTATGACATTCATACATGAGCTGGATATTCCAGTCTTCTTTCTTTCTGCCATTATACTTCTAACAGTTTAACTTTTAGTATTTCTCCTACTCTCAGAAGAAGCACCCAACTTAAGAGTGGCGTTAGCCCTGGACTTCCTAGGCGTGAAAGTTTCACTAACACCCTTCGGACACTTTCTTTCTCTTTAAGTTGTTGTTTTATTCACCTTTCATCATATGACAGGCGTTCTTCTGGATCCCTCTCTTATCAGTCTAATGCATAGTAAACTCTTTTACTAATAGTTTGCAAACAAACATTGCTTTGGATATCTCATATCTTTTAGCCTTTGTCTGTCTCTGAAAATGATTTTTAGATTCCATGAATATCACATAACTATCCAAACTTTCGAAGTTCGGGTCTCATGGAAGCAAACATATTGCACTTGACTGAAACGGAATTCTAGCTTTTGGATCGAAGGACGAGAGTCACATGATCCATAGCATAAGCGAGAGAATACCGAAAGTATGCGATAGGACAAAGTCCTTCTCGGCACTCTTGAGGACAATCCTCACATTACGTTACCAACCGTAAAGTTTTAACCAGATATTTAACAGCTATTCATTTTTAATAGGGAAGGTGGAAACGCGAGCCATTATTCTACAACTATTATGCATATAACACTTAGACAGTGTCCACAATTAATTGCACTGAGAATTAAACAAGTTAATTCAACAGTGCGCTCCCACTCAAATCAATATCTCTCATAATTGATTGTGAGTGATACAAGACACGCATTTCCATTCAACGCCATTGAACGAGATGAACACTGATGGCGCGAACTTCAATCGGTAGGCAAACTTGCCGATCACATCTCTATGTGACTCTTGTTCATCTTTCGATGGGCGTGTTCCGAGCTCAGGGAGATCCTTCCAGAACGTCAAGACAACCAAGTGATCTTGCTGCGAGGTCTCAACTCACCCGCCTCACACATCCCTAATCGTTCGTACCCAGGGAGATCCTGTGATACCCCGAAAAGTTAGGTGCCGTGACGGTGCTACACTTGGGAGAACACTAACTACTTGATATTTTTGTGAGAGATCACCCTAATAAAAAGCGACTACCGCGCAATCAAGAAGGGTGCATCATAAGGGATAAACATCTCAAGCAATTCATAAAAGCATGATATGGTATAGCCCTTTCTGACGGAGAAGTCTTGTATTTCTTTGTCTTCGGCATTCACGTCGGTGTTCTCCTTAGCGAAGATTGCCACCACCTTGTTGATGCACCAGATAATATTGCTATCTCTATAGCTAATAAAATAATGCATTACAACAAGGTTGACACGCAGGTCATTAAAGTGCAATCATATGGCTCCAGCCATCATGCCGAATCATGACACGCAGGTCATGTTAATAAATTTACATTATATAGTCATCTCATACATAATCAAATTATTATGAGCACTGCTATACCACATCACATGCACATGCAAACCCTCCTGCAAAACCAAGTTAGACGCCTCTAATTGGTTCAAGCAAAAACTTGTTTTACGTGGCTTCTAAGGTTTCGAAACAAACCGAAGCTACCAACGTCCATCATCAAGTATGATAATTCAAGTCGCTAGATTAACAATGCGGGGTGTATGAAGCACGAGATAATAAAATCTTGAACCCCATACTAAACTTCGTCATACGCATGACCCCCGTGCAGATCATATCTGCATTGCCCTTTTGTCTGCGAAATTTCATCTTTCTTTTTAACTACGGTGGAATTCAATGAACTGTTAGCACTTCGTTGATCAATCAGGATCGTGGATTGCCAGAACATTGAAACTCCACCATGCTGTTATCAAGATCAGAAATATGCGAATTCCAGGGAAGCAACAAGAACATCGGGTAACAGATTTCATCTGCTACCCGCACAAATAATTTTCAGTAATAGAACTCATCTACTACCTAATTATATTGTGCAACACCCATACATCACTATGTATTCTAGATCGCAACCTGCATCTACGCATAGCACCGCTCTTGATGCCACTGTAGGGTAACGCAGCAGAAAACAAAAAATTTCCGACCTACGCACCAGCCCAGGACCACTATGGAGACTGCATATAAGGTTTGATCATTTTCGTTACCGACTCGTAGCGCAGCGGAAGTAGAGTCGATGACGATCGGCGGTGCAGATCCCCGCAGCTAGGATTTACAACCTCCCAACCGCGAGGATGTATACCCTCATCCGCGCCCAGGACAGCCCTCCGAGAGGCAGTTGAACAGTCCCCCGGACAGTGTCGCGGACAGCCCTTCGGGAGGACCCACAGAATTTGGACCGTCACTTGGACAGCCCTTCGGGAGGCACTCTCGAACAGCCCCTCGGGCACTAAGATCGAAACTATGACCTCTCTACAAAGTTGCACACATACGGTGTCATCTATCCGGCAGGGCTTCGCCGTCCAGAACTAGTTCCCACCGGAACCCAGACAGCCTTTCGGCTCTACGAAACTATTTCGCGGGGAGGGAGAGAGAAGCCAGATCATTGCAATGGCACTTGTATGTGAGAAGGAGTGAGTCTTTAGGCAGCCCCCTCCACCCCTATTTATAGGCCAAGCCCAAGGGTGGCTTCTCCAAGAAGCCAAGGGGAAAAATACCAAAGGACCCTCAAGGTGGCTTCTCCAAGAAGCCACCCAAAAAGCACTTTCACTATTCACGACGACATTTTTCAGCGTCCGTTCGAACTGAAAATATTTATGTGGGCTTAGAACATTTCCAGTACCCACTAAAATAATTTTCAACGCGTTCTGGAACAATTCCAGATTAGTGGTTTTCATCTGCGAAAAGCATCTGAAGTGGTTCCGGCAGCTCCGGAACATTTCCGGTTTTTCTTCCAGAAAATTCCCAAAAGTTTCCAGAATGATTCTGGCACCCTCCAAGAATTATCGGGCATGTGCCGAAACCAATTTGACTTTATGGTATCCTCTGAAACAACTTTTCAGTTTCACCGGAACTCATCCGGTGACCTCTCTCTGCGGAACTTTTCCGCTGTCCGAAACTTTTTCGGTGATTTTCTCTCAGACTCCCTGTCTAGTATTCAGCAGATAGATGACCCTTAAGCGTGTGACCCTATAGGTTCGGTGAAGTATAGACATGACACGGAACCCCTTCCGATCAATGATCAACATCGGAGCAGTGGACACCCATATTGACCCCTATACCCACACGAATGAATATTCGAGTGAACCTCCAGTTGCCGTGTGCTATTCCTGTTGCTTCGCGATATGTTACAAATACCCGAGGCGAGACATGTTGGCATTCCCGTGGATCAACAACTTGTCCACTATGCTAGTTACCTCGTTACCGGTATTGTTCTCTTTTCTCGTTACCGTGTTCCGGCATCCCCGTGATCAAATCACAAAGTGTCTGGCCAGACGATGATGGATACCTTAACACCGAGAGGGCCCAGAGATATCTCTCCATCGTCGGAGGAGCAAATCCCAATCTTGAGCTATCAAGTTACTTGACATACTTTCCCATGAACCCGTAAGCCGCCGTAATAGCCATCCAGTTACGGATGACGTTTAACAAACCCCAAAGTTCATGAATCAAGCATGAAGAAACTCGATACTCTCATGGTCTGAGGAATTATGCAAACGTTAACCATCTCTGTGTTATTAACCATTAACTTGTGACGAAAGAATCTCATAGCATAACATCAATTTGGGTCGATTCAACACAAATGTTCTACTAACAATTGTGCCCTCAAAATTGCGGGCATAGTCATGCCCATGATCAGGAAAACAGGATCATCATGCAATACTTGAGCCAGTCATAGAGGCTTGACTAGGAATACATTTTACCGTTTATTATCCCACACGTGCACATGAGTTTCCCTCCAAGCCTCGTTTTATTTGTAGACTCGAGAATCATTGCAGTTATAGCATAGAACATAAACCTAATTATGAACAGGGAGATATATAATAGTATTTATTATTGCCTCTAGGGCATATCTCCTACAATGATAAGCAAAACGTTCTTGAGGGTACACGGGAATTTCATCATATCATTTTCATCATGTTGGCTTGATTCATGTTCGCTACTTTGATAATTTGATATGTGGGTGGACCGGTGCTTGACACTTGAAGATGTCTTGTTCCACCGCCTCAAGCCTGGCTTCCACGCTCCCCGTCCTCTTGGGCCCCTGAACATCCCGAATGTGGAGCACCCCCTCATGCATCTCAATGGCTTGAGGGTGCTTCATCACCTCCGACAAGTATGGGTTGATGACCCTCTCGAAGAACTTGTCCTTGGAGGAGCTTGGTGGAGCCATGGTGATCTAGATCTGAGAGGAAAACAGCACGAAACAAGAACAGAGGATTTTTCTACGATGCGGTGGTCAAATCATACGGGGGTATATATAAAGATTTTTTATCATGGGAAACAAGCAATATGGAAGGAAAACGGAGTCGGGAAGGTGCCCGAGGGCACCACAACCCACCAGGGCACGCCAGGAAGGGCAGGCGCGCCCTGGTGTATCGTGGCCACCTCGGTTGCCTTCCTGGTTATTTCTTATTTTCCTAATTTTTGTAATATTCCAAAACTAACAGAAAATATTTTTGCGGATTTTTCGGAGTCCGTTTACTTACCGTATCACGTACCTCCTCTTTTTCAGGATTCTGGAGTGTTCTGGAAGATTTCCTTAATGTGTTCCTCCGGTGTCATGGTTTGGATAATATTGCTTTCAACATTAATAGGCGTACTTGAGATATAGTGTTGAATTCTTTGCCCATTGACCACCTTCGGGTTAGTACCTTCGGCATTATTAATCTTGATAGCTCCAGAGCGATACACCTCTTCAATAATATATGGTCCTTCCCATCTGGAAAGAAGTTTTCCTACAAAAAATCTAAAACGAGAGTTGTACAAAAGAACATATTCTCCAACTTTGAACTCCCGCTTTTGGATTCTTTTGTCATGCCATCTTTAAACTTTCTCTTTGAATAATTTGGCATTTTCATAAGCTTGGTTTCTCCATTCATATAGTGAGCTAATATCAAATAACCTCTTTTCACCGGCAAGTTTGAAATCATAATTGAGTTCTTTAATTGCCCAAAATGCTTTATGTTCTAACTCAAGAGGCAAATGACAAGCTTTTCCATAAACCATTTTGTATGGAGGCATACCCATAGGATTTTTATAAGCTGTTCTATAAACCCAAAGTGCGTCATCTAATTTCTTAGACCAATTCTTTCGCGACCTATTGACAGTTTTTTGTAATATTAATTTTATTTCTCTATTGCTAAGTTCAACTTGACCACTAGATTGAGGATGATAAGGTGATGCAATTCTATGGTTAACATCATATTTAGCAAGCAATTTTCGGAAAGCACCATGAATAAAGTGTGAACCACCATCAGTCATTAAATATCTAGGGACTCCAAACCTTGGGAAAATAACTTCTTTAAGCATTTTAAAGGAGGTGTTATGATCAGCACTACTAGTTGGAATAGCTTCTACCCACTTAATAACGTAATCAACAGCAACCAAAATGTGAGTATACCTATTAGAGGAGGGAAAAGGTCCCATATAATCAAAACCCCAAACATCAAATGGTTCAACAACAAGTTAATAATCCATAGGCATTTCTTGATGCTTACCGATATTACCTATTCTTTGACATTCATCACAAGATAAAACAAACTTACGGGCATCCTTAAAAAGAGTGGGCCAATAAAAACCATATTGCAATACCCCTTGTGCGCAGTTCTATCTCCCGCATGATGTCCTCCATAAGCTTCGGAGTGACATTTCCGTAGGATTTGTTCCTGTTCATGCTCAGGTACACAACGTATAATAATACCATCTACTCCTTCTTTATAAAGATCTGGGTCATCCCAAAAGTAGTGTCTTAAATCATAGAAGAATTTTTCTTTTGTTGGTATGTGAAACTAGGTGGTATATATTTAGCAACAATGTAATTAGCATAGTCAGCATACCAAGGAGTATTATGAGAAACTTTTATTGCAGCTAGTTGTTCATCAGGAAAACTATCATCAATAGGTAGTGGGTCATCAAGCCTATTTTCTAACCTAGACAAGTTATCAGCAACGGGATTCTCAGCTCCTTTTCTATCAGTGATACGAAATCAAATTCTTGTAACAAGAGAACCCACCTAATGAGTCTAGGTTTAGCATCTTTCTTTTCCATAAGGTATTTTATAGCAGCATGATCAGTGTGAACAATTACTTTGGAATCAACAATGTAAGATCTGAATTTATCACAAGCAAACACAACTGCTAAAAATTCTTTTTCAGTAGTAGCATAATTTCTTTGGGCACTGTCTAGAGTTTTACTAGCATAATGAATAACATTTAATTTCTTATCAACTCTTTGTCCTAGAACAGCACCAACAGCATAATCACTAGCATCACACATAATTTCAGAAGGTAAGTTCCAATCAGGTGGTTGAACAATAGGTGCAGAAGTTAAGGCTTTCTTAAGTGTTTTAAAGGCTTCTACACAATCATCATAAAAAACAAAAGGAACATCCTTTTGTAAAAGATTAGTAAGAGGCCTAGAAATTTTAGAGAAGTCTTTAATAAACCTCCTATAGAAACCAGCATGACCAAGGAAACTACAAATACCTTTAATATCTTTAGGACATGGCATTTTCTCAATTGCATCAACTTTAGCTTTATCCACCTCAATACCTCGTTCAGAAATTTTATGCCCCAAGACAATACCTTCATTAGCCATAAAGTGGCCCTTCTCCCAATTCAAGACAAGATTAGTTTGCTCACATCTCTGCAAAACTTGATCAAGGTTGCTTAAGCAATCATCAAAAGAAGTTCCGTAAACGGAAAAATCATCCATGAAAACCTCAACAATCTTTTCACAAAAATCAGAGAATATAGCAGTCATACATCTTTGAAAGGTAGCAAGTGCATTGCATAAACCAAAAGGCATACGTCTATAAGCATAGGTTCCAAAAGGACAAGTGAAGGTGGTTTTCTCTTGATCATGTTGTGACACAGGTATTTGAGAGAAACCAGAATATCCATCAAGAAAACAAAAGTGTGTGTGCTTAGATAATCTTTCTAGCATTTGATCAATAAAAGGTAGAGGGTAATGATCTTTTCTAGTAGCTTCATTTAATTTTCTAAAATAAATTACCATTCTATAGGCAGTAACTATTCTTTGTGGGATAAGTTCATTTTTATCATTAGGAACAACAGTAATACCTCCCTTCTTAGGGACACAATGGACATCACTTACCCATTACTATCAGCTATAGGATTGTTGGGTAACGTTGCATGGAAAATAAAAAAAAATCTACGCACACGCAAGATCTATCAAGGAGATGCATAGCAACGAGAGGGGAGAGTGTGTCTATGTACCCTCATAGATCGTAAGTGGAAGCGTTTGTTAATGCGGTTGATGTAGTCGAACTTCTTCGCGCTCCAACCGATCGAGTACCGAACGTACGGCACCTCCGCGTTCAGCACATGTTCAGCTCGGTGACGTCCACGCCTTCTTGATCCAGCAAGACGGCGATGTAGTGGATGAGTTCCGGCAGCACGATGGCGTGGTGACGGTGATGGTGAAGTTATCTCCGCAGGGCTTCACCTAAGCACTACGAAAATATGACCGAGGGTGTAAACGGTGGAGGGGGGCGCTGCACATGGCTAAGCAATTGTCATGGTTATGCTAGGTGCCCCCTCCCACATATATATAGGTGGGGGGAGGAGGGAGCAGCCAGGAGGCTCCCCCAAGTAGGCCGAATCCTACTTGGGGTCCTTCCCAAGTGGCCCCCCCCCCTTACCATATTTGTCGGAGGGGAGAAGGAAAGGGGGAAGAGGGAAGGAAGGGGGAGGCCGAATCCCCCCTTTCCTTTCCCCCACTTGGGCGGCTGCCATAGGGGGTGCGCCAGCCCCTTGTGGGCTGGTGTGCTCCCCTCTAATGGCCCAATAGGCCCATTACTCTCCCGGGGGTGTCTGGTACCCCCTCCGGTATTCCGATGACTACCCGGTACACTCCGAAACACTTCCGGTGTCCGAATACTATCGTCCTATATATCAATCTTTACCTCTCGACCATTTAGAGACTCCTCGTCATGTCTGTGATCTCATCCAAGACTCCGAACAACATTTGGTCACCAAATCATATAACTCATATAACACTATATCGTCAACGAAAGTTAAGCGTGCGGACCCTACGGGTTCGAGAATTATGTAAACATGACTGAGACACCTCTCCGGTCAATAACCAATAGCGGAACCTGGATGCCCATATTGGTTCCTACATATTCTACGTAGATCTTTATCGGTCGAACCGTTATGACAACATACGTAATTCCCTTTGTCCATCGGTATGTTACTTGCCCGAGATTCGATCGTCGGTATCCCTATACCTAGTTCAATCTCATTTCTGGCAAGTCTCTTTATTCATTCCGTAATACATCATCTTGTAACTAACTCATTAGTCATTTTGCTTGCAAGGCTTCTTATGATGTGTATTACCGAGAGGGCCCAGAGATACCTCTCCGATACTCGGAGTGGCAAATCCTAATCTCGATCTATGCCAACTCAACAAACACCTTCGGAGATACCTGTAGAGCATCTTTATGATCACCCAGTTACGTTGTGACGTTTGATAGCACACAAGGAATTCCTTCGGTATTTGGGAGTTGCATAATCTTATAGTCGAAGGAATATGTATTTGACATGAAGAAAGCAATAGCAATAAACTGAACGATCAATATCCTAAGCTAACGGATGGGTCTTGTCCATCACATCATTCTCCTAATGATGTGATCCTGTTATCAAATGACAACACATGTCTATGGTTAGGAAACCTTAACCATCTTTGATCAACGAGCTAGTCTAGTAGAGGCTTACTAGGGACATGGTATTTGTTTATCTATTCACACATGTATTTAAGTTTTCGATCAATACAATTCTAGCATGAATAATAAACCTTTATCATGAATAAGGAAATATAAAATAACAACTTTATTATTGCCTCTAGGGCATATTTCCTTCAAGGGTAGATTATACCTGCTTTCAGAAGCTTTAATATTTCAGTTCTTACCACTTCTTTCATTTTAGGATTCAATCGTCGTTGGTGATCAACAACGGGTTTAGCATCAGGTTCCATATTGATCTTGTGCTGACAGAGAGTGGGACTAATGCCCTTAAGATCATCAAGAGTATATCCAATAGCAGCTCGGTGCTTCTTCAGAATTTTTAATAATCTTTCTTCTTCATGTTCTGAAAGGTTAGCACTAATAATAATAGGATATATCTTTTTCTCATCAAGATAAGCATACTTCAAAGTGTCAGGCAATTATTTTAATTCAAACACAGGATCACCTTTAGGTGGAGGAGGACCTCCTAGAGTTTCAATAGGCAAATTGTGTTTTAGGATAGGTTGTTCTTCAAAGAATATTTTATCTATTTCATTTCTTTCACGCAAGTGCATATCATTTTCATGCTCGAGCAAATATTGTTCTAGAGGATCAGTAGGAGGCATGGCAATAGAAGCAAGACCAATTATTTCATCCTTACTAGGTAATTCTTTATTACGAGGTTGTCTACGAAACTTGGAGAAATTAAACTCATGAGACTCATCACCAAAACTAACACTGACAGTTTGTTTTTCACAATCTATCTTAGCATTGACAGTGTTCAAGAAAGGTCTACCAAAGATAATGGGACAAAAGTCATCTTGTGGGGAACCAAGAACTAGAAAATCAGTAGGGTATTTTATTTTCCCACACAAGACTTCAACATCTCTAGCAATCCCAAGTGGTGTGATGGTATCTCTATTAGCAAGTTTAATAGTAACATCTATGTCTTCTATTTCAGCGGGTGCTATGTCATTCATAATTTCTTGGTATAAAGTAAAAGGAATAGCACTCACACTAGCACCCAAGTCACATAAACCATGATAGCAATGATCTCCTATTTTAACTGAGACAATAGGCATGCCAACTACGGGTCTATGTTTATCTTTTTCATCAGGTTTGGCAATTCTAACATCTTCATCACAGAAGTAAATAACATGCCCATCAATATTTTCGACCAAGATATCTTTAACCATAGCAACACTAGGTTCTACTTTAATTTGCTCAGGGGGTTTAGGTGCTTTAATATTACTTTTGCGAACCACTGTTGATATCTTAGCATGTTCCTTTATCCTAACAGGGAAATGTGGTTTTTTAATATAAGCAGTAGGCACAACTGAATCAACATTGTAAATGAAGTTTTTTCTTTAGCTAGAACCGGTTCTTTAATTTATTCTTTAGTAGGGGGATGATATTTAAACCATTTCTCCTTAAGGAGATCAACATGAGTAGAAAATGATTCACAGAAAGAGGCTACTATCTCAGAGTCAAGTCCATATTTAGTGCTAAACTTGTGAAAAGCATCGGTATTCATAAAAGATTTAACACAGTCAAACTCAAGCTTAATACCTGACTCTTTACCTTCATCGAGTTCCCAATCTTCAGAGTTGCATTTAATTCTTTCTAAAAGATCCCACTTGAATTCAATAGTCTTCTTCATAAAAGAACCAGTACAAGAAGTATCGAGCATGGATTGATCATCATGAGAAAGCCGAGCATAAAAATTCGGAATGATAATTTCTCTAGAGAGTTCATGATTGGGGCATGAATATAACATTGACTTAAGCCTCCCCCAAGCTAGAGCGGTAATTTCTCCTTCACGAGGCCAAAAATTATATATATAATTCCGATCACGATGAACTAGATGCATAGGATAAAACTTTTGATGAAATTCCAATTTCAAACGATTCCAGTTCCAAGATCCAATATCATCGCATAGCTTATACCATGTCAATGCCTTTCCCTTCAAAGATAGAGGGAAAACCTTCTTCTTAGCTTCATCTCCGGGTAAACCTGCAAGCTTAAATAATCCACAAATTTCATCCACATATATCAAATGTATATCAGGATGTATAGTTCCGTCTCCTGCATAAGGATTAGCTAGCAGTTGTTCTATCATACCCGAAGGAATTTCATAAACAACATTTTCAATAGGTGCAGTAGGTTGAGGGGCAACTAATTGTGCTTACGGTCGAGGTGAAGATAACCCGAACAAACCCCTCAAAGGATTGTTTTCCATAGTAACAAGTGATAATAAATTTCAGCACGTAATATAAATTTTTCCTTACCGATTTCCACTTACCAAGAGCGCTTCACTCCCTGGCAACGGCGCTAGAAAACAGCCTTGATGACCCACAAGTATAGGGGATCAATCGTAGTCCTTTCGACAAGTAAGAGTGTCGAACCCAACGAGGAGCAGAAGGAAATGACAAGCGGTTTTCAGCAAGGTAATGTCTGCAAGCACTGAAATTGTCGGTAATAGGTAGTTTGATAGCAAGATAATTTGTAATGAGCAAGTAACAGTAACGGTAAATAAAGTGCAACAAGGTAGCCAATCCTTTTGTGGCAAAGGACAGGCCAAAACGGTCTCTTATAATAAGCAAAGCGTTCTTGAGGGCACACGGGAATTTCATTTAGCCACTTTCATCATGTTGGTTTGATTTGTGTTCACCACTTTGATAATTTGATATGTGTGTGGACCGGTGCTTGGGTGTTGTTCTTACTTGAACAAATCTTCCACTCATGATTAACCCCCTCGCAAGCATCCGCAACTACGAGAAAAGTATTAAGATAAAATCTAACCATAGCATTAAACATATGGATCCAATTCAGTCCCTTACGAAGTAATGCATAAACTAGGGTTCACTAGTGCAGAAAACGCTAGTCCCGGCGTGCTAAAAACCACCTTGCCGGCATAGGGGGTCGACGCCACCAATATGGCGCCAGTGTTAAAAAATAGCGCTGGCGTTGGCACCTACGCCATCAGTATTTTGGACGGTAATGGCGTGCCGCGTGGTCCACGCCAGCAGTATTAGTCATCAGTTGTGGCATTCCATGTTTTCTCGACGCCAGTAATTTGATTTTCAAATTTGAAATAAAAGCTGTACATCAATGATTTGAGCCAAAATGATAGCATAATCCAGTTTAAGAACAGTCATAAATCAACTATAAATAGACCCAATAACAGCATTTAAGTTCAACAATGCACTTATTGATATAGTTCAACAAAGTAGGCAAAGTAACACACATATTAATGTACAAGTTCAAATAAATAGAGGTGATAATAACATGATATCTTCCATGCATGCCAACTAGCTAACTATGACTTTTTGACGGGCGGAGTCAGGGTCATAGTCCGGAGTAAGTGAACCATCATCGCTGCTAGCAGGCTTGTAGTAGAACATGATCTCGTCACGATCGTAGTCGAGGTAGAACGTGGCTCTCTCCCCAGCTTCCATCTCGTAAGCATTTGCAAGGGCTTTCCAACCAGGGCAACCGAAGTAGGTGCGGTTTGCGTCGTTGGTGACAAGACAATTGAATTTTTGGGCCGTCAGCATCTTCATGAGGGTGCACTGGAATGTGATGGTTGCATCAACTGGAACTTTAAACTTCTCTAAAAAGTCACACCTTGCCCCGCAAGAGATGACCTGATCAAAATTGAAAGAAAGAAGTAGCTAGCTAGTTACACAATTTTGGGCACAACCGTATACATCATATGAAACTCAATCAAAACATGTTCAACTAAAACATATCATCCTAGTGAGGAAGTCATTTGGCAGATTTATGAAGAACTTCTTATCCCTTTGGCATCTCACCGAACCACAGGTCTCACATGGGGCATCCATTTACTGCTTTCATGAAGTTGAGAAAAATAAGCATACATAATAGATGCACATAAATATAATGCAACATAAGCAGTTAGTACGAACCAGCGCTATCCACCCATCTAGTTATTAACATATACGTACTTGTAATAAAACAGTTCTACAAACCATGCGTAGTTCAAACATAAAACGTGCATAAACTTAAACAGTTCATATGAAATAGGTAGCGCGCGCTAAGCTAGTGGCCAGATGGACCGGCCTCGTGGCCGTGCTTAGTCGACCTACGACGACACCCCTGCTAACCCTCCTCCTCACGCTCTAAGGCATCCCAGTCTATAGGATCCTTCTCTGCGCTATTCCTGGCTGTATACTGAAGTAACATCATCTTGTTGACCTCCATGAGTTTGTCATCTCTCGCAAGCTCGCTCATCAATGGGTCGAAGAACTGCATCTCGGCCTCTTTGCTCTCCTTCTACTCAACCCTAGTGCATATCCTCATGTCCTCAGGCGCGAGGAACATCGCGAACTCACGACACACAGGGAAATTCAGATTCGCGCCTTCCTGAAAGAACTCTACTGCCATGGCATCATAAGCGCGCGCCGCTAACTCCGGGGTGTCCCAATGGCCAAGTTCGTGGACGACATTGTCCTTCCTAATGGTGACATAGTACTTATTTCCCTTCTGTCGCACACCACGAAACTTCGAAGCCATCTGTGATGATGCATATATAACTAACAAGTTAGTAAAAAATGGGCATATTAACGAGTACCTGCAAAACCTACAATGCATAAAAGGTTCTTTCACCACAAGTACACTACTAGAAATACAATAAAATTACACTATTTAAAATCATAGTCTACAACTACACTATATTCTTTCACCACAAGTACACTACTAGAAATACAATAAAATTACACTATCTAAAATTATAGTGTACAACTACACTACATTATTTCACCACAAGTACACTACTATAAATACAATAAATTACGCTATCTAATTAAAATCATAGTCTACAACTATACTATATTCTTTCACCACAAGTACACTACTAAAAATACAATAAAATTACACTATCTAAAATCATAGTCTACAAATAATATAATATAATCTTACACTAACATTTTACACTACTCGTATACACAAAATTCGGTATTATTCTACACTACTATTACACTACACTAAGTAGAACTCGCCCGCGGCGGCGGTAGACGGCGAGGAGGCGTTGCGGGGTGCGAGGGGGCGGGGGGCGGTGGCCGGGGTGGAGGCGGAGGCAACGGCGATGGGGGTTTCAACGGAGGCGACGGTGACGGGGACGGGGACGGCGACGGCAGCGATGGAGGCGGAGGCGACGGGGACTTCGGCTGTGGAGGCGGAGGCGGCGGCGGCGGCGGTGGAAGCGGAGGCGAGGGCGACGGGGGCGGCGGCGATTTAATGGGGATTGATGGTTGTGTGTGTGGGGGGTTAATTTAATTAATATCTCCTGTGGGGGGCGGCGGGGTAATTGATAGCGTTGGACTACATGGCCAACGCCATTGCTATCTGTTACACATATTGTTTTTTACTTTTAATTATGTGTTAGACATATTATTTTTTATATTTATATAGATGTTTAGTTTATTATTTTATTATTTTATTTTCCTATTATTTATTATATTGTTATTTTTACTAATTATTTTATGTAAATATGTAACCATACAAGGGAAACCAATAATTAGAGAACACCAATATCGATTTCATTAATCTAGCATAGATACATAATAGTTGAAGGATGAAAATAAATATAACACACACACACACACACACACACACACACATATATATATATATATATATATATATATATATATATATATATATATATATAACTTCTAGTACTACACACTCTTGATCTAGACTATGAACAACATCAGTGTAATGATTCCCACAAGAAAAAAAGCTGCCATCGATCCAGCAGGGAGAACGAGGTCAAGCATAACACCAGCTAAAAGGGCATATCGAAGCATCTTGAATTTTTGGATTTGGCCGCGCATCACATCGGTCTTCAGCTGCATCTCATCTATCTGTTGTCTTAGTTCACCAATGGAGTACTCGAGCAACTTGCTCACGTACTTCTGCACGAGATCAACCCATATCCATGTGTAGCAATATTTTATCCCTAACGCCTATGGATCACAATATACACACACATATATTAATGATCGCGAATTGCGCAAATTAGCAGAATAGATCAATATCGAGGTATTTTCTGTCATATTACCTTTCCACAGTTACCGCAGATGTAGAAATCTCACTTCGGATTACTTTGTGTGTGCGATATATGCTTATCACCAGGCGTCCACAGCCGCAAAAAAGCAGCACAGGTGCCCTCGCTCGATTCTTGGCAGCTTCGGCGCCGGTGGCATAGCTGCCGGATCATCGAAGGGACGTCGCGCTGCAGCGGGATGATTCGCCAGACAGGGCTAGCTGCATTGGCCGTGGTGAGCGTATGTCGTGGCCAACGGGGCCAGATGAAAGCTCGGCCAAGGAGTCAGAGTCCCAAACTTGCGACACGCCCCGCCGACGTGGGCTCGAACGGGGGGCTTGTGCCGATTCGACAAGCTCCGGTGGGTTCATTGTCACCAAAGCAGCTGACTAAGAGGGAGTAGAATTTTGTGGAGAATGGAAGTGAATGTATTTGAGAACAAGGGGCTGCCAACACATCTATATATAGGCACAACTTAGTGCTGGCGTTCCGGGCGAAGACACGACAGCACAAGGTTAAGTATCTATGGCGTGTTTATAAATCACACGACAGCAATATACTGTAACTGGTCATGACAACTGGGCCCACATAGTAGTGGCGTAGGAAGTATTGGCAGCATCAGCAATAGCAAGTTATAGCTGGCGTACCAATTTGGCCGACGCCAGCACTATTTGAAAAAAATAGTGCTGGTGTTGATGAAAAATAGCGTGCCACAAACAAAAGTTGTGGCTAGCCATTTTTCCACTAGTGGTTTAAGCTTCTGTCACTCTAGCAACCCATCATCTAATAACTACTCCACAATGCATTCCCTTAGGACCAAAGATGGTGAAGTGACATGTAGTCGACGTCACATGACACTACTAAGGGAATCACAACATACATATCATCAAAATATCGAACACATATCAACTTCACATGATTACTTGCAACATGACTTCTCCCGTGACCTCAACAACAAAAGTAACTACTCACAAATGATATTCATGCTCAAGATCAGAGGGGTATTAAATGGCATAATGGATCTGAACATATAATCTTCCACCAAATAAACCATATAGTAATCAACTACAAGATGTAATCAACACTACTAGTCACCCACAAGTACCAATCTGAGGTTCCGGTACAAAGGCTGAACACAAGAGATGAACTAGGGTTTGAGAGGAGATGATGCTGTTGAAGATGTTGATAAAGATTGGCCTCCCAAAGATGAGAGGGTTGTTGGTGATGACGATGTCTTCGATTTTTCCCTCCGGGAGGGAAGTTCCTCAAGTTCCGCCTCGAGACGGTGGCGTTCCGTCCCAAAAGACCTCTTCTTATTTTTTCTGGGTCAAAAGACCTTAAATACCAGAAGATGGGCACCGGAGGTGGGCTGGGGTGGCCACAACCCACTAGGGCGCGCCTGGGGGGCCTGGCGCGCCCTGGTGTCTCGTGGTCACCAGGTGGCCCCCCTCCGGTAGTTATTTTCTCCAGTATTTTCTATATATTCCAAAATAATTCTCCATAAATTTTTAGCTCATTTGGAGATGTGCATAATAGGTATCTCTGACATAACTTTTTCAGATCCAGAATTCCAGCTGCCAGCATTCTCCCTCTTTGTGTAAACCTTGCATATTATGAGAGAAAAGACATTAGAATTACTCCATAAAGCATTATTATGCATAAAAACATTATAAATAACAGTAGAAAAACATGATGCAAAATGGACGTATCACTTTGCATGATCATATAGTTGGCATAGTATTTGTGGCTTGGCCACCGTTCATATTTTTTATACATGTCATGCTAGATTATTGCACATCCCGGTACACCGCCGGAGGCATTCATATAGAGTCATATTTTTGTTCTAGTATCGAGTTGTAAGTAAATAAAAGTGTGGTGATCATCATTATTAGAGCATTGTCCCATGTGAGGAAAGGATGATGGAGACTATTATTCCCCTACAAGTCGGGATGAGACTCTGGACTTAAAATAAAAAAGAGGCAAAAAAGAGAGGCCAAAGAGCCCAAAAAAAAGAGAGAGAGAAGGGACAATGTTACTATCTTTTTCCACACTTGTGCTTCAAAGTAGCACTGTGTTCTTCATGATAGAGAGTCTCCTATTTTTTCACTTTCATATATTACTAGTGGGAATTTTTCATTATAGAACTTGGCTTGTATATTCCAATGATGGGCTTCCTCAAATTGCCGTAGGTCTTCGTGAGCAAGCGAGTTTTCATACACTTATAGCTCTAGTGCATTCGTTGCATGGTAATCCCTACTCCTTGCATTGACATCAATTGATGGGCATCTCCATAGCCTATTGATTAGCCTCGTCAATGTGAGACCTTCTTCTTTTTTGTCTTCTCCACACAACCTCCACATCATATTCTATTCCACCTATAGTGGTATATCCATGGCTCACGCTCATGTATTACGTGAGAGTTGAAAAAACTTAAGAACACTAAAAGTATGAACCAATTGCTTGGCTTGTCATCGGAGTTGTGCATGATAAATACTTTGTGTTATGAAGATAGAGCATGACAAGATTATATGATTTTGTAGGGATAACTTTCTTTAGCCATAATATTTTGAGAAGACATGATTACTTTATTAGTATGATTGAAATATTATTATTTTTATGCCAATATTAAACTTTTGTTTTGAATCTTATGGATCTGAATATTCATGCCACAATAAACAAAGATTACATGATAAACATGTTAGGTAGCATTCCACATCAAAAATTCTATTTTTATCATTTACCTACTCGAGGACGAGCAGGAATTAAGCTTGGGATGCTTGAAACGTCTCCAATGTATATATAATTTTTGATTGTTCCATGCTATTATATTATCCATCTTGGATGTTTTATATGCATTATTATGCTATTTTATATCATTTTTTGGGACTAACTTATTAACCTAGTGCCCAGTGTCAGTTATTGTATTTTCCTCGTTTTTGTCTTTTACAGAAATCAATATCAAACAGAGTCTAAATGAAACGAAAGTTTTCGATGATTTTTTTTGTACCAGAAGACACCTAGGAAGCTTCGGAAGGAGGCCAGAAGGGCTAGGAGAGAGCCACAAGCTCGGGAGGCGCGCCCCCAAGCTTGTGAGCCCCTCGAGGCTCCTCTAACCCTAATCCTTGCTCCATAAATACCCAAATATTCCCCGTATATCAGAGGGCACACCCAAAATACTTTTTCGTTGCCGCAATTTTCTACCCTCGTGAGATCCCATCTGGAGACCTGTTCCGGTACTCTGCCGGAGGGAGATTCGATCACGGAGGGCCTCTACATCAACCTTGCTGCCCTTCCGATGATGTGTGAGTAATTTACCACAGACCTACGGGTCCATAGCTAGTAGCTAGATGGCTTCTTCTCGCTCTTTGATCTTCAATACAATGTTCTCCTCGATGTTTTTGGAGTTCTATTCGATGTAATCTTCTTTTGCGGTGCGTTTGTTGAGATCCGATGAATTATGAATTTATGATCAGATTATCTATAAATATTATTTGATTCTTCTATGAACTCTTTTATGCATGATTAAGATGGCTTTGTATTTCTCTCTGATCTATTGATTTGATTTGGCCAACTAGATTGATTTATCTTGCAATGGGAGAGGTGCTTTCTTTTGGGTTCAATCTTGGCGTCCTCACCCAGTGACAGAAGGGGTAGCGAGGCACGTATTTGTATTGTTGCCATTAAGGATAAAAAGATGGAATTTTTTACCATATTGATTGGATCTATCCCTCTACATCATGTCATCTTGCTTAAGGCGTTACTCCGTTCTTGTTAACTTAATACACTAGATGCATGCTGGATAGCGGTCGATGCGTGGAGTAATAGTAGTAGATGCAGGCAGGAGTTGGTCTACTTGTCACGGACGCGATGCCTATATTCATGATCATTGACTTAGATATTGTCATAACTATGCGCTTTTCTATCAATTGCTCAACAGTAATTTGTTTACCTACCGTATGCGTTCTTTCAAGAGATAAGCCTCTAGTGAAACCTTTGGCCCCCGGGTCTATTTTTATTATATTATTTTCAGATCTATAAAACAAAAAACCCAAAAATATCTTTCTGCAATTTATTTACTTTTATTTTGTTTTGCATTTTTATTTATCTTTTATATCTATCTCTATCAGATCTCATCCTTGCAAGTAACCGTGAAGGGATTTACAACCCTTTTATTGCGTTGGGTGCAAGTATTTGTTTATTTGTGTAGGTGCAACTATTGGTGACTTGTGTGTTCCTCCTATTGGATTGATATTTTGGTTCTCAAACTGAGGGAAATACTTATCTCTACTTTACTGCATCACCCTTTTCTTTTCAAGGGAAAAACCAACGCAAGCTTAAGAAGTAGCATCGACTAATCAAGTTGCAAAGCTTGATGACGCTGACCTAGATAGCGTGCCAGCGATACGACAACAACCTCACGTTGCGTGGTTGAACGATGTACATGTCGTAGGGCGCAATGTGCTTTCCTGCGTGAAACTTTTCATGCACTTGCTCCCAGAAGGGCGGCCCTCTGCTCTTGCCTATGAAATCCGCGGATAAGGCCAACCATGCATCGCACAACAACTCATCCTTCATGGTCGAGTAGCTCACCATCCTTCGTACTCTAAAAAATGACATAGCATTTAAAAATAAGCTCAATGAAATTTGACCGAACTCCTGCTGGGCGTGGTGTCCGCCATGGAGGTCGTCGACAGGGGGCGGAGTGTACGTGGGTACAAACGGCTCCAGGGCGAAAAGCTCTGACGGAACAACGAGCGGGCGCGTCGTTGTTGGTTGCGGACGTCCGGCAATTCCTCTGTGGCGGCCGGAGACGAACAACAACGACGGCGGAGGTGGAGGGTGCGGATGCAAAGCCAGGGGAAAGGGGCGGAGTGGAAGGAAATGGGACCGGGAGGGGGATTGGGTGGGCTGGGGGTGTCGGAGTCCTACATTTCGAGTGTCCGGACTACCGCAAACCTCCCGTACTTTTGTCTTCAATTTGCGGGAGAAATTATGTCCGGACCGCCCCGTGGACAGGTCGACGTTGAATGGCTTCCACGACCCCAAAAGCACGGTCCGAACAGTTGCAGAAGATTTGCGGGTCGGCGTTGGAGATGCCCTTACATGACATCTTATTTCTCCTAGTTTTTCCTATGCTTACGTTTTTTCACTGTCTTGTAAGATGGGTAAGATCGTAAAATAGAGCACTGAATGGTCAAGCCGACTGTTACTAGCAAAGCATGCCGCTTGTCCTTGGAAATTGCAAAGTCGGTCGTTGGCAATGGCCGACCCTATAGTCGATGGTCAAGCCGAGTGTCAACATCGACTCCAGTTCAAGTGTTGATCAGTACAACTCTTCCTCCATCTTCGTGCACCCTTCCGACCGCTAACCTATTTGTCAACTAAGTTTAAAAAAAGTACCTTCATAAGTGTTATATGTATGGCACAAACACATGACAACTTTAAACATTTTTTAAGGTAAGTTTGGTGCCGCGAGCGTGGCAATTTTAGTTGTTAAGCATGTCAATATTTTATTAGGATGACAAGTTTTAGTTTTTTAATTGCTTTCTTATGACAATTTTAGTTGTAAAAACATCAGGACGGGATTGCTTCGTGCCATACGTGTGGTATTTATTATTTGAGAAAGAAAACATAAAGAGTGCCATACAGACAATATTTGTCAACTAAAAAAAAAATTGTCGGATGAATTTTTGCAAGATGCAACAGATCGAACCGTCGGTGATGTGGACTGAAAGTGCCTCCCCTCTTGACGGCTAGGGCAAATTTTTCCCTCTAGACTTCGCCGGCGAGTCTGTGGATTTGCCTCCCGCGCGCTAGCAAGCAGCTGACCTTGGGGCGCAAGACGCCAACCGCCGCCGCTGCATTCGCACCGGCGCAGTGCAGCACGCGAGGTGATGCCGATGGAGAAGTTGGTGTGGAAGACTTCATTTTGCGTTTCTCTTCACAAGAGCAGAGGGGCCGGACGGACGGAGACGCGCGCGGCAACGACAGGGCGCATCTTGCCGTCGCGTCGACGACACGGCGACGGGCAGCCGGAGACACGGGATAGTGGATGGCCGTGGGGAGAACGTGATGCACGCACGCCGCGTACGATCATGTACTAGTAGCTGGGTCTCTCTTTACTCTGTTTCTGTCCGTGTGGACTCCTCGTTACAACATACCTCAGACACAAAAGTTGGCCGGCCGGCCGGACAGAAATCGAGGAGAATCTTGAACTTGCTGGCTCCGGGGACGTCGGATGCATGATTTCTTCTGCCGTCCGTCACGTGATTGACGAACAAACTATTCATCCTCGGGTGTTTTTTTTTTCGTGTTTGGACCCTTTTCCAAATGTTAATCGAGATCTGACCCTAGTTTGTAAAAATTTCGGGATATGACTCTTTTGCTATAGCCAGGGTCCATGGCGGTAGGGTGTAACAGCCTATCATCAGGGACCTTGACGGTAGAAAACACTCCTCCTACCGTCAAACAAGTTGTAGGTGCTCGGCGGTAGGTGCGAGCATGCACTGTGTTTCATACTTAGGAAAAAAATTCGGTAGGCCTTGGCGGTAGGCTGTTATACCCTACCGCCGTGGACGCTGGCGGTAAGAAAATGGTCAGATCTTGAAATTTTTTGCAAGACAGAGTCAGATCTTGATCAAATTTTGAAAAAAAGTCAAAATACGAAATTTAGCCTCCTCGGATTGGATTGTCCGGATGATCACGAGGTAGATGCGGTGATGTGGTCAGGGAAGTGGCATAAATGCAAGAGGGATGTCGGCGTAGGGAAAGATGAGGGCCGGGATTAGTGGAGGCCCGTCCCTTTCAGACGAGATAGGCACGTCGCTGATCCAATTGAAGATGGATGGCACGAATCATTGTGGCATTTTGTACTATAGACACGAGATTCCTATCAAACATCCCTGATAGGAGCTAGGACACCCCCCTGACACTGGAGAAGTGCCAGCTCCAGCCTAGTTTAGCTCTCGCAAGTTGCAAGGGCATAGCCTAATCCTTGGTAGGTGAGCAAAACATAGTAGACTATAGTCTTTGCTGCAGTGCATCAGCGGCTGTATTGTCTAACCCACTGGTAATCATTAGCGATAAAGGGCATCAAATGGGGGTTGTCATCCGAGCTGTGCGCTGCTGCAACGGCAGCATTATCCTATCCATCCTACACCACCAAACACGCGTGTCGCATACTGCTACTAGAATATGTAAATATATCGCTGTGGTTTCTGAAGGCAACGTGTGTGCGCCCAACCGTCAGAAAAGAAAGAGGCGGACAGATGAAATGGATGAGCAGATGTAGTAGTAGGATCTAGCTCTCGCTCCATCATCGTTCCAGCATGCTAGCATAGTGACGAGGACTCCGGATCAGATAAATCGACGGAGGTCGCTGCGGATAACAGTTGTTTATTATCATCAAAAGCAGGCGCACGCATTAGCATTACCCCACCCACTGTCGTCTCTCTGCGTTGCAAGCAAGTGTAAGTGCCGAGCACGCCTGTCGTGTACTAGTCCTAGAATATGTATCCTGCTGATTTCTCTGACAGAAACATGTGTGTCCTTAGCACTAGCACCAGCACCATCAGGCTTTCTGTAACCATCATGAAAAACAGATAGATTGATCACCGGAGGTGATTAAATAACACACTAATCGCCAAGAAAGAGAGAGCAGAGGTTTACACTTTGGCTTTGACACCACCAGGTACCAGCCCTCTCCCTCTGCCGGGGCGTCCTCTGCGAGGAATCCGCCGCGCAGTTTCTCCTCCCCACTCTTCCCCTCTCACGTGTTCATCGTTCTCCCTACTAATCCCCCTCCCTCCCTCTCCGGCCTCACTGGAACAACTGCCGACGCTGCTCAGCGCGCCCGACTGGCACCTCTGGACCGGAGCGAGTGGTTGCCTGCTTGCTTGTCCCAGATCCAACAGTATAGTACTATTCAAGAAGTGGTGCCGCCCACCGCAAACACCTGTGGGGGTAGTTGGCGGCGACCCGGCCATTCAAGTCCGACCTCACCTCCGTGGCGCCTGCGGATATTCGGTGCTCTCGCCTCCCCCCGCCCCAGTTCTTGGTCCCTCGCCGGAGTTCGTCGGGCCGCCGCGATGCAGCAGCAGCAGCAAGGTAATCAAGGCCGGATTCCCCGCGGCGCCTAGATCCCAAGTTGCAATCTTTCGCCGTTTCCTGTGCCGTTCCTGCGGCTGATTTTGGTTACCAAGCGCCCGGCGGTTAGGTTTGGGTGCTGTGAGGTGGGAGTGGGAGTAGTAAATACTAGGTCTATGGATTTGGTGCCGGATCCTGTATATTGCTGCTTCATAGCTCATGTTCCTGATTCACCTAGCTGCTATTTTTTTTTGTGTGTGTGTAAATACTTTGAAACCATGTTCCTATCTACTAGTAAATACTCTTTTCTAAAGAAATATCGAGTAAATAATTTGGAACCATGATCCCTCCAGCTGCTGTGTTTCTTCCTTCTTTTGTTGTTAAACGGTGATCCCCCAGCTTTGTTAATGAACTGTGAAATATTCCCTCATCTGCAATGCGTTCCTAATGATCTGTTTTGTGAAAAGTTTGTTACATTTTTGTTCTTCCAATTTGGGTGCCGGATCCTATCTATGCTGCTTCATAACCCATGTTCCTGATTCACCCAGTGCTCTGAAAACCATGATCCCTCCTGCTGTTATGTTTCTTTTGTTGTTATTAAATGGCGATCCACCCTGCTTCGTTAATGAGCTGTGACGGATTCACTTATTTGTGATGTGTTCTTAATGATGTCATTTATATCTTCGCTGGTTGGTGGCAAGTTTGTTACATTTGTTCTTCCTATTCAGGTCTCGACACACAAAATCTGCAGCGGGAGGTGAAGACGCGGTGGCTCAAGCCCAGAGAGGTTCTCGACATATTGCGGAACTGCGAGCTGTTCGGGATCCAAAACAGGACCCCTCAGAGGCCACCGAGTAACAAAACCAGCCTTCGCCTTGTTTTCTTGCCTGCGAGATATCTGATTCAAGCCCCGGCCGGCTTTCATTAACCTAGTTGGTTCTGAAATTACAGGTGGTTCTTGGTTTCTTTTCAACCGTCGGGTACATCGCTTCTTCCGGAATGATGGGTATGTGTGGCAGAAAAAGAAGAATGGGAAGAGTGGTAATGAAGCACATGAGTACCTTAAGGTCTGTTCAACCTTTATCTTACCTATAGTCTAGTAATAGGAGTTCAAGTGTTAATCATGGTATGTTTTCACGGCGAACATCTGAGAAAGCCAATAAATAGATGGGATATTTGTTGTTATGATTCAATCAGATGAGCTGGATAGTTAATATGCTTTCCTCTTTTGACCCTGGAAATTTCAGGTTGACAATGTAAAGGCTCTGAATTGCTACTATGCTCGTGCAGAAAATAATCCTACATTCATGAGGCGGATATATTGGATGCTTGAACCGTAAGAACTCCATTTACTTGTAGGGGGACATGTTACTATGCTTCACATAAGCTTTTCTTGTCCCTCGGATGTTTTTAAATTGTGATTGATTCTCCTTACTCCTTAGAACACAAACCCAATAGCAACTTTGTCTGCGTGCTCATGGAGAATTTTGTTAATGGGAACTCAGATAGGAGTTTATAAGCAGTCCATGGCCACGTGTTGTTTTCTTGTCTTGCTTCTATGTTAAAGCCTGTTGCATTAATTTGTATTCACAAGTTATTCTGCCTACGGTTGGTACTTTGAAGTTTCAGCATCCATCTGAGATGTTCCCAACAAATAGAAACCAACATTCACCAATTCCTTGCAGACATGTTAAAATTTGTAATGGTCTACAATGTTCTTCCATTTTTTCTGATGATTCAAAACAGTGCAAGAGACTTTATTGCCAAGGGTAATCCTATATTTTTATTAGGAATCTCCAAAATAGGCACAGCAATTCTTGTACTAGTAAATTCCAGAAAATATTGGTATTATACCCTGTTATTACTACGACTTCTACTGTTGGAGCGTGGGTTATGATTTGCTGATTTTCCCCCCTGTGAATACAAAATGTTTAACTGTAAATTTCAGTTCACATTTAATGAGAGCAATTCATCTTTTCAGGGCTTATGAGCACATTGTTCTTGTCCACTATAGAGATGTTCTAGAGGTTTGTCTCTTGCTTTATCTTCCTTTTGTCACAACATGTCTGCAATTCTGATGCTTAACCAACTAGGACGAGTGAAAAAATAACATTGGTTTACTATCCACAGTTATCTATTCTCTCCAACAGTGGGCGGTCTTTGAACATATCATATTAATTGATCACTGGGGCAAAGCACCAGTGAAATTTAACTTGACATTGTGTAGAATTTCCATTGGTCAACTAACCTGTTAAGCTAGTGCACATTATTAATTAGTGGCTGAAGTCACTACATTGTTTTTGGGGTACCCTGTGCTTAAACATTGTTTGTTGATTGATTACCAGGGAAGCATTTCAGTATCAGCACTAAATGGTTCACCAACATCCAATCAGAATGGCAGTGCTAGCAGAGCTGATGCACATAGTTCGCCAGGGTTGACTAGTGAGATAATTGCGCCACTTCTCAACTCGTGCAGTCCAGGTTCCGCGGAAGAAGTTAGTTCCCAGATCCCGACCATAAACAATGAAACAAATGATATAAGTCTATTTGATTGGCGGCGGATGCTTGAAATGCAGCTCAGTCTGGAAAACAAGGAACGCCATGATGTTAACACTGAGGAGGTTCTGCCAAATCATGATCCTATTCCTGTGCATGGGATTCAGAATGAAGAATTAGAACCATGTATAAACCTCGCAGATGTTCTTGAATTGGACTTCAGTGAAGACAACCATACTGAAGGAAGCCATCCTTATCGCAATCCTATCGATGTCCTGAAATATTCAGGTGCTCTACTCTTGTACTAGCAAATGCCATGCATTTGATTCTTTCATTGGTAATTACTGCCTGGGTTAACATGGGCAAACGTTCTGAAAATTTGCATTTTTTCCATGTATACCTTCTCTTAATCAGAAACATGGCTGGAGGATGACCAACTTAAATCTATTCTGCATTCAGCTCCTGTGGCAATTGATGAAAACCAATGGTTCCATCTTCATGAGGTTTCTCCAGAATGGGCATTTTGTTCTGAAAGTGCTAAGGTATCACCCAGAACTGAAGTTGATATTCTTAACTGAACAAGTTATTTTTGTGAGTTAAATAATGCATCTTCATTGTTCTGCTCTATTGATAAGCTATGGAACCATTTGGGGATATTGGCACATGGGATTTACATTAACATATACGCTATAATAATCGGAGTGTGCATGATCTCTGAGTTCATCTATTGCCTCGTTGGCAAAAATGTCGACCATTAGGGAAATACTGTGTTCAAGTCAATTTCTACCATGATCTACAATAATTAATTGGAGTCTATAAACGTAATGCAGGTTGTCATTGTAGGAGATTTCCCTTGCAACCTCTCCAATAGTTCATGGGTACTATTTGGTGATGTTAAAGTACCTGCGGTAGTTGTCCAGCAAGGTGTCATCCGTTGTTATACTCCACCATACCTTGGTGCTGGAAAGGTGAGAATGTGCATGCTCGATGAGAATGGGAAACCTTGCACTGAAGATCGAGAATTTGAATTCGTTGAAAAGCCTACCAACACAATGATTAATGGGAACGGGAAACCCTGCAGTGAAGCACGAGAATTTGAATTCCAACAGAGGCCTACCAGAAGTGACAATGAGCTGTTGTTGCTTCTTAACTATGTGCAGATGCTTTTTGATAGTCATGGCTGTGAACTCTTCTCAAAGTTCAGGTTGCCGCTCCCAAATGTTCAGTCTGGATTCCCAGTTAGCCCCTCAGAGATTATAGGGAGAACATGTGAGCAGTTGGACCATGAGAATGCAGTAAATTGCATCATGGAAGTGATGCTTAACAATAAGTTCAAGGACTGGCTATCATCCAAATTTGAACAGAATAGCGAAGGGGAGTATTTGCTTCCTAAGCAATACCATGGTGTTATACATACAATTGCTGCATTGGGATACGACTGGGCTTTGAAACCGCTGCTTAGTAATGGCGTGCCTATAAACTACCGTGATGCAAATGGATGGACTGCTCTGCATTGGGCTGCACGATTCGGAAGGTATTGATGATCTATTCATTGCATGCACATATGCACGTAAACTATTTTCATAAGTTTTCCTATTCTTGCAATCAAATGCAAATGTCCCATCTGTAATATAGGCAATTCATCTTCTGTTTCCTAGCTTCATCCAATATGGATTTCCTCCTGACTCTGACCCTAATATGATATGACAGGGAACAAATGGTAGCGGTTCTTGTTGCTGCAGGCGCTGCTGTCGGTGCACTTTCAGACCCAACAGCGGAAGATCCTGCTGCCAAGACACCTGCTTCGATAGCGTCTGCATGTGGTTTCATAGGCCTCTCTGCATTCCTTTCAGAAGCACAACTAACCAGTACCCTTCATTCTCTGGAATCAAAAGAAAATGGGAAACCCGTAGATCATAATGGTGGAGTGAGTACATCTAGCGCTGTGGATAGAATATCAGATAAATGCGCACATGTGGATGGTGGAACTGATGATCAGCTTGCACTTAAAGATTCTCTAGGAGCTATCCGAAATGCTGTTCAAGCTGCCGGACGCATACAAGCTACCTTCCGTGTGTTTTCCTTAAAAAAGAAGAAACAAAAGGCTCTTCAGAATGGAGATAGCTCTGCTTCGCCATGTATGCTCGAAAGAGCTGCATTATCTATCCAGAAGAACTTCAGGTGCTGGAAGAAACGTAAGGAATATCAGAAAATTCGGAAACATGTCATCAAGATTCAGGTAAGTTCAGTTCCGTGTATCACGCGCAGAGTAATTATGTGATGTGTACTAGTGCATCCTTAATGTTTTGAGGATTTTGTTCACTCGATAAGCAAGTCCACCTGTTTATTCTGATAGGCACGGTTCAGAGCTCACCGAGAAAGAAACAAGTACAAGGAGTTACTTCAAAGTGTTGGCATCCTTGAGAAGATCATGCTGAGGTGGTTCCGAAAAGGCGTTGGTCTGCGAGGAATCAATAGCAGGGCAATGCCAATCGACCAAGACGAGGAAGAAGACATCGTCAAGGTTTTCCGCAAGGAAAGAGTGGAAACAGCTGTCAGTGAGGCTGTCTCGAGGGTATCGGCTATCGTCGGTTGCCCTGTCGCAAGGCTGGATTACCGCAGGATGCTCGAAATGCACCAACAAGCAAAGGTGAGGCCATGATCTGTGGTGTCTACTGAAGGCGTTTCAGTCAAAAACTTGCTTAAGAAAGAGCAGATTTACGAGTGAAAAACTCATTCCATATGTCTACTGTCTAGCACTTTGTGCATGAAATTTGCAACTTACCTATTCTCTTCAACTTACTAAAATGGTTTCCCCATGGCAGATTGGCCATGGAAAGTAGCTGATCTGGCACCAGCTATGTTGATGACAGAGCACTGGGCAGGCACTATCCTGTGTCCTCCTCCCCTGTTAAATGATGATCTGGAAAGCAGCTGGCTGCCTGAAGAGCAGTAAAAGCTTTGGTGAGTAGTGGATCCTGCCAAATCCCCAATGTGCATAACCTGACTTCTGGCCAAACTTTAGGAAGGTGTAAGGTCTGTGTGTGTGATGAGGAAGTACCATCTGCTTTGTAGTGTGTAGTACCATCCTTCACATTTGCTAGGCGTGTACATGGTAATAAATGTAATGATAAATCCTGGACCGGAGCTCAATTGTCAACGAGAAGTATGATGAAGCTCTGGAAGCTTAAATACCAGCTGCCTTGTGTTAGTACTCCCCTCGGTCATTTTTACTCCGCATATATGATTTGCCTGAAAGTCAAACTTCGTAAAGTTTGACCATGTTTATATAAAAAATATCAACATCTACCATACTAAAGTTATGCAATATGAAAATTAAATTCATGACACATCTAATGATATTGATTTCATATTGTGAATGTTAATTTTTTTTTTCTGTAAAGTTGTTCAAACTTCATGAAGTTTGACAGGCAAATCTTATATGTGGAGTAAAAAGGACAGGAGGGAGTACCTTCTTTCACATTTGCTAGGCATGTAGTACATGGTAATAAGTGTGATGATAAAATTGAAACGGAGCTCAATTGTCAATGAGAAGCATGATGAAGCTTTTGAAGTTTGGGTGTACTCCAAATCATTTATATTTGCTAGGCTTGTAAATGGTAATAAATGTATGGCAAATCCTGAAACTGGGAGCGGCTGTAAATGACTGGCAAGTGTAGTACCATCTTGTGCACATGCAAAGCATAAGGGCCAGTTCTTTTGGTGGCTTCTAGAATAAGCTGGCAGCTTATTCTAGAAGCCTAATCAAATTTATTTTTTAGAAGCCTAGTAATTAAGACTTGATTAGTAGGCTTCTAAAATGAAAATTTTGATTGGGCTTCTAGAATAAGCTGGTAGGGGGTAGCTTATTCTGGAAGCCAAAAAAAGCCAGGAAAAGAACTGGCCCTAAATGGTCATCGGCCAAATTCACACTTCTTTGATTTTCATGATCCTGTTGTGAATTCAAGCAAAGCACAGGATAACATGATCCTGATGCAGGCCCGCAAGGCAGAAGAGGCAGTAATAATGCTCCGGCAGCATTTTGGCCTTCCCTTTGGCCCTTCCATTTTGCAGGTAGCAGCAAATCAGATTCCATGGGATCCTGTTTGAAATGAGAAAAGAAAACTTGTTCCTGTGGTAAATGAAGCGATTTCCTGTGAAGTTCATGCGTTCCAAGCAGAGACCCCCTAGACATCAACGACACGATCATAGTTTTTCTTTCTTTCTGATGGAAGGTGGTTGAATCCGCCCATTTCAATATTTTTTTAAAAACTTGTTCATGTGGGAAATGAACTTGCTGCTGCAAAATTCGTGTCGCAAGAAGAAAAAACTAGATATCGACACAAGCATAGTTTTTCTCTTCCTTTCCGATGAAAGGTGGTTGAATCCGCCGATTTCATTGACAAAACAGCGCCAACACAACCATGGATAAAAGAGATTATATATGTCAATGGAGACCGGTAAGCACCGGGACAAGCACGAGGGCAACGCTGGAGCAAGTAAACACAGGATTACACCATTGCAACCACCATGATTAGTTTAAGCTGCCATGGCAAGAAAGTGCGTCAGTTTGGAGACCTTGGGGACGTTTGGACATAATGCGGCAGTTCGGAGCCATGACAGCGGCCCGGACCACGTACTAAACAAGGGTTTAGCCATTGGTGGGTGACATCAGGCAAAAGCCGTTTTCATCGGACGGAGACGCCGCAAAAGCCACACCACCAACAGGCAGCCTTCAGTAGGATATACATGTATGTTACTCCCCCCGTCCCATAATATAAGAGCGTTTTTAACATCACACTAGTGTAAAAAACATTCATATATTATGGAACGGAGGAGAACCCAACCAACAGCAGAAGAGACTTCAAGAGGTTGAGGACTCTGATAGGGACAGGGACAGGAAAGAAGAACACACCAGCTGAGAGATCAAGACAAGGAAAGAAAAGAAAGGCTTCAGCTTTGAATGTGTGATGACTTACAGCTTGGGACACACCGCGCGAAAAAAACACATTCAAATGCAACAAAAGGAAATTCCTGCACAAACCACTAGCACCTAATTATGTACACCCATACAATTCCCGGGGAAGAAAAAGGAAGGAAAATTTTGCTCTCCCTACATCTTACATTTACATTACAAAGGCGGAGGACGTCGGTCGAGCCGAAACCTGCGGTTAGCGTATGCGGTTGGCGGCCTTTTTTCACGTGAACAGTCTTCGAGAAGTTGCTGAACAAAATGCTGCACGTGCATCTCGACTCCAAGAGCTTTACACTTTTTCCTCACCTCTTGGTGGGATGATGGTGTACCAAGAAACGGAACCTGGGTGGCTCCATCTCCAGGTTTTTAAGCTCATACCTGGAAGAATAAGAATCATGACATTAGACCTGAAGGATTCCGCGGGTATAATATAATGATCTCGGAGATCTCAAAATCAGAGCTTGCTTTAAGAAATTGTAATAGTTGTTCTTTAGAACCAAACCACCACAAACAAACTTCAGCAAGAAGGCCTGCTAAGAATTGCTTTAAGCTTTATAGACCTTATATAAATGCATATCACATTTTCTTTTGCCTACCAGCCCTAGTTTGATTCTTCAATAAGAAAGAGACATGGATGCAGGTAGGAGAGGGGGAATAAATTACAGACGAGCTTACTCTTGGGAGCACTGCAGCTTCAACAAACTCCTCCGCGCCAATGCCATGAGCTGTGTGGCGACATCCTCCACTAATTTACACTCCATATAGACGTACCTACTGAACATGGTCATGACTTTGGAAAAATCGAGTTACTTCTCTGTACAACTGCTCCCCTTCGAATGGCTTGGAGACATAGCCATCCATTTCACATTTCAAGCACTGCTCATATGTTGCCTGGATAACATCTGCTGTCATGGCCAATATCGGAGTTCGCCACCTCCGAACGTTAGCACATTCTGGTGGCGCTTCTCCGCGTTCTATCCGCTCATTTAGCTCTCGTTCCATCATTCTGATCCTCTTGGTGGCTTCAAACCTGGAAAAAAAATGCATGATAAAACTTCAGTAATTTATGACTAACAAATTAATACTCGAAGAAAATGGTGAGCAGCCACTTAAAGACTTACCCATCCATCTCTGGCATTTGTATGTCCATGAAACAAGCATCAAAACTGTGAGGTGGTTTTAGCAATGCGATTGCTTTCTTCCCACTGTCTGCACAAATTACTTCTGCGCCATACTTCTTGAGAGCACCAGCAGCCACTTTAAGGTTCACAACGTTGTCGTCAACCACAATGATTTGCCTCTTGTGAAGAAGGCTACCCAACGCTGAGTTGCCAACCACTCCATTCTTGACATGCGCCTTATCTACTCCACCCAAAGCCCGCCCTAGTGAGGCCTCAAGCATACTTGCACGAAGCGGCTTCATGATTACATTCAAGTTATGCTCCCTGGATATATTTGAACTGCTCTTGATAGAATTCGTAGGGTTCTCCAAAAGAAAGAGCTTCGGAGGGTCTGACTGATCTTTGCTCCGCAATTTGCTAAGCAATTGAGGCATTGAATGGGATTCCTTGAGCCAGGTCTCCTTGTCAACTAGCACTAGCCTTGTAACTAGTGATGCGCAGTTCATCTTAGGAATAACCTGGCTTACGTCAGTGGTCAATTCCGTTTTGACTCCAAGCCTTTGTAAATGGTACTTGGTAACCTTGGCACGAACCGGCCTATGATCAACCACCAATGCACTGACCCCTTTAAACCCTGGCGATTTGTTCACATTTGCATTGGGGCGTGCCTTCGTAAGCACCGCAGTGAAGGAGAAAGTAGAACCAACATGGTGTTTGCTTACAAACCCAATCTCCCCCTTCATGAGCTGAACCAGACACTTGCTGATGCTCAACCCGATGCCAGTGCCCCCATGGATGCGGGCAATGGACGGACCAACCTGCATGAAAGGAGTGAATATGCGGGATTGGGCTTCAAGCGGGATGCCGACGCCGGTATCTTCAACTGATATTATCAATCTTATCGTTTCAGGCATGATGGGAGCAAAGGACAACTCAGACGAGTGTAGATCCATATTGAAAAGTCGGAAGCTCTGCCAACTATGCCTTCTTTTAGCTACTTCGTAGCCACTTAAGGTGTTGTATGTGTTTTGAATTTCCGTTTCCACATCTAAAGAACTCATCACCTCTTCGACAACATGAACTGTCAAGTAGATATGTCCTCTTTCTGTAAACTGTGATAAAACATAAATGTTCAGCCAGCAAGTAACAGAGCACATAATAAATCATAACATTTATAATAAAATGCTTCATATTTCTATTTGTACTATTCACGTATATTAATTATCTTACTTTTATGGAGTTTCCCATGAGATTTGTAATGATTTGCCTCAGTCTATTCGGATCGCCAATAAGTGTTTGTGGAACTTGATCAGAGACATACACTGCCAACTGCGCACGTCGTATGTAAAGCCAAAACCATGAAAAATGAAAATGGTTAGTGCATTCAACAAAATACACCGAAACTGCACTGGAAGAATCCACTCTAGAATTACCTCCAGCCCTTTCTCCTGAGCTTTTCCACAGAAGAGAGACAAGATGTCATCACAGACTAGTCTAACATCAAAGGGCACTGCCTCAAGCTCGAGTTTGCCAGATTCTATCTTCGCCTGATCAAGAACCTCGTTTATGAGGGACACTAACGCTTTTCCGCTGGCCTGGGCTGTTCTAACATAGTCTTGCTGCGTTGTGTCCAGATCAGTATCCATGAGCATTTGGAGCATTCCTGAAAAAAGTGGCGATTGCTTAAATCCCTTCAGTCAGAAAACAGTTGAGTATACATTATGGATTAGATCAATTACACACTCACCTAAAACCCCATTCATTGGAGTTCTGATCTCGTGTGAAACTGTAGCCAGGAACTGCAAAGAAGCAAAAAAGGGCATGCAATGAGTTTTTTTTTTTCCAGTTAGACAAGCAGTATAGGTTGTGTAGAGAGATTACTAACCTGTGACTTGGCAACATCTGCAGCTTCCGCACACTTCTTGAGCTTCTTCATAATTTGAAGATCATCTTCAACTTTTGCGATACGATGCACAGTAGCATAAAATATATGTCCAATGAGCAAAACAATCACATAAGCCCCTAACGAATATGTTATTGCAAGCCATGGCCATGGTGGCTTCTGCATGAACCTGTTCAAGAGGAATATATCACATTAACAGTTGTTATGTTTTATAGAGAAGAAGAAGGGAGAGAAGAGGATACATGGGCAGTACTATGTTTGAATGTATCAATACCGCAAGGTTGATAAAAAGGCAAGAGCGACAAATCAATCACCTGCAATGCATCTCATGCCGTCTAGATGGATCGCCAAAGTTGAGCGTGCTGTTAAGGTACATCCCACTGCCTGTATCATCCGAACCATACATGCTGATTGGCTTGTCATTGGTAGTATCATACACATTCACCATGATGGACTGCTTCCCCGCGAGCTGATGAAGCAACTTGTCGACAAGCGCTTCTATGTCAAATATGCCACCTAGATAGCTGTGTGCAAGCAAAAAGCAGCCAGTTAGAGATTCTATTGCATACTCACATATGGCTGGAATAGGATGCTCTCATGTCGACTTTACCCTATGGCGGCTTGGACGCGCTCCTGTGACCTCGCATCCGCAGGGGGCTCGGACTTGTACACGGAGTACGTCAAGATCACGCCGAGGCGGCCGTTCAGCAGCTGGAAAGGAGCAGTCAGAACACCCTTCCCGGATTCTCTGGCTCGTATTATGTTCTCGCGATCATCCTGCACAAAAGCAAACCAAATGCACTTCTGTTAAGCATCAAACAATGTTAATTCAGAAGCAACAATTATTCCCCATCAAAGTAGAAGAATCCCAAGATACTAACAAGTGAAGTGACCCCACTGTAAGTTTGGTAAAAAAAAAAATCATTCACTGTTAGTAGTAAAACACTAGCAGCGACACCGCTGGCTGGGCTGGGCTGAGCTGAGCTGTAAAACCACATGACGAGCACCGAGAGCTGCAGCTTTATACGGCCGGCCGGGCCTAGGCTAAAAAGGATAAATCTAGCTAGCTTGAGAGTGGGGGGAAAAAACGAAGGCACCGAGATTTTTGTGTAGGATAGGAAAGCAAGCAAGTAAATTAATGGTCACGCACAGCGCCGGAGAGCATGTCGAAGGAGATGACGTTCTTGTAGGCGTCCTGCGCGAAGATGACGGGGGCGTACTCGTCGGCCGGGCCGCGGATCTCGGCGACGGCGGCGTCGCCGGGCCCCTGCGAGTTGGGGGAGGAGTACATCTTCTTGATGCTCCAGCCCTGCTGCCGCTCGAACTGGTCCCGCTCGGCGTGCGTGACCCGCACCGCGTACGCCACCCCGCTCGTCAGCGGCCGCTCGAAGGCCGTCCTCTCCGCGTACCTCGCGAACGTCGCCTGCGGGCATGCCGGACAGGGTTAGTTACTACTAACCAGCTTCCTCCTTGGTCGCCATGGAAGACGGAAAGTACCTGGGTGATGGCGGAGGGGTTGAGCGAATGGTGGAAGGTGTTGACGAGGATGGCGAGCGCCTGGAGGTGGTTCATGCTGACGTTGAACTGGTCCTGGAGCATGCGGGCGCGCTCGTCGCACATGCTGGCGAGCGACTCCCGGCGCTTCTCCACGGCGCCGGAGTCGAAGTAGTGGAAGATCTGCAGGCAGATGAGCGTCCAGCCGATGACCCAGAGGAGCAGCGTCCACCGCCACCACCGCTCCCGCGCCTCGCGCGAGCCGTGCCGCACGTGGCTCCGCAGCGCCTTGGCCGACAGCTTCTCCGGCAGCGGCAGCGGCAGCAGCCGCACCCTGTCGAGCCCCATCCCTAGGAACCCCACCAGCCCGGCCGCCACCGCGCCCTTCCCCTCCATCCCGGCGGCCGCGGTCGCGGCGGCGCCTCCCTCCCCGCCGCCTCGTGCCGAGCGAGCAGCGCCGGTCATTCGGCTACATCGCCAGCGCCGCCGCAGAGGCTCCCCCGCCGCCGCCACCACGCGCCCCCTCCGCACCGCATCCACACCGCACAGACACAGCGGGGTCGAGAAAAACGGCCGCCGAGCTGTCGCCGCGCCGCCCGCACGCGCCCGGCTCGCCCGGACTGGATTGAATGCCCCGGAACCAAACCGAGCCAAAAGGGGGCCAACAGCCTCGCGCTTTCGCCCCTCGCTCCGCCCTGTCCCCCACTATTTCGCCGCCTTTGGCGAGACCCTCCCGCCGGCCGCGCGTCCCAACTCCAAACTCGCCACCAAACCGAACCGAACCCCCGGGAGGCGGCACGGCGTTTGACCGACCGACCGACCGACGACGACAGGCGGGAGAAGAGCAGAGAAGACGAGGCGAGGAGAGACAAGGGGCGAGGAGGAGGAGGAGGGGAAGAGCGACTCCAGCAACAGCAACAGGAATAGGGCGGGCGGCTACAGGAGGAGGATGATGGGGGGGGGAAAGGGATTGGGTTGATTGGAGAAGAGAGGGAAGTTGGAGGGAGAAAGCAAAGCAAGGAGCAAGCAGGTGAGGCTGTGGAGTGGAGGCGGAAAAGGAGAAGAGAAAGAAAAGCGGCAGCCCAGCAACAAGTGAAACAGAGCGAGCGACCGAGCGAGCAGAGAGGAGGCAGTAGGCTACTACTGCTGCTGCTGCTGCTAGAGTGGTAGAAGGTGGCACCAACCAATCGCAGCAGCGGTAGAGGCCGGCACGCAAGTGGCTCCTCCCTCCCCCGTGGGCCCGGCCCCCCTCCCTCTCCTTTTCTCTCTCCTCCTCATCCCCCGCTAATCTCCTCTCCTCGCTCCACCCACGGAAGCGGTAGAGAGAGAGAGAGAGAGGGGGGTTTAATATGCGTACCGCCCATGCGTGTTTTAATTTTAACAAGGAGACTACTGTTTCAAATCAAATCAGCGAGCAAACGTGCAAATCCGACTACTACTTACTACTCTCCTTCTTTTATGCTTGCATTCATTTCATTTGGTGTCCTGCCAAACTGAGTTCAATGCTTTTTTGATAATTTTATATGCCATGTAGTACTTCGTGTGCTCTTAAACAGAGGATGAAGGCTTGCCATGAATGTCGTGCATGAATCCGTTCGATTTCAAAAACAGAAATGAGAACGGAGTCGAGGGGCAGACCTGCGGGTTGCTGGGGCGTGTGCTTGGCGAATGGGTGTGGCTAGATTTAACCAAGTCTCGGTCAAATGACATAACATGCAGAAGATAAAAGAGAAAAACTGAAAAGATAATTTTGCACGGATATCAATGTAAAATCTCACGCACGTAACATCGACTGAGGCTTAATGAAGTCTCAGTCGACTGAGACTTAGCAAGACTGCTGGGGAATTGTTCTGGTTGTTCCTCTTTGAGACATGCATGGGCACGTGCAGGTGCGGTTGTTTGGTAGTCTATGTGGTGACACATGCTGAGCTAATACTTTGTTTGATAGATTTGTGTATATGACGAGACATGTTAACCTCGGGTTTTCTTTTTGTGGCCTACATTTGGTTAGACGTGATGAGCTGAGATTGTGCTTGGTAGCACGTATCTGGGTGTGGCATGCATCGACGGAGTTTTTGACGCAAATACGACAAATGACCAAGATTTTCACCCTATGAAAATATGAGAAAACGTATTTGAACACTTAGCTAATAATTCCAGCAATAAAACATCATCATTTCAACATAATCTCAATAAATTGTAAAAAAGCATACTTCAACACTTCAACACATGATTCAAAAGATCGCTTGTCCGTATCTCTTGGGTATATGCCATGCTCCTGTTTGAATCTATGCTCTCTAAACAACATGTTCAAGAGAAATGGGAAGGCGTGAAATATATTCAAACTCCATTCACTCGTGATCGAGAAGGTAAAAGAACACAAAAATCAGAGAGAGCAATAAAAAAAAACAATACAACTCGCATATGTTAGTTTTTACTTGCAGACAAAAAAGATCAATTAAAAAATATCCTAGAGAATTTAATAGGCGTACCGCCCATGCCTGTTTTAAGGCTACTGTTTTCAAATCAACAAACATGCAAAATCCTCCTCGTCTTCTTTTATGTTTACATTCATTCATTGTGCTACCAAATTGAATTCAATTTATTTATATGGTGTGTACTCTCTTCGCTCTTAACCAAAGGACATCTTGTCATGAATGTCATGAATCCGCCTCCCGCTTAAAACAATAAAACAACTTCTGGTCATGAACGTTAGTTTGAGTATAGTTATGTTGGTAGACCCGATGGGTTTGTCCCGGCGGCGACGGTGTCTAGACGTGGTATCCCGGGTTTGTGGTCGGCACGACGACATGCCACCGGCAGCGGGCCTGCGCTAAGGTGCATGGTGGAGGTGGCGAGCTTTGGAGAGCGCGCGGGGGCATGGTGGACTCGACTAGGTTGCGCCCGAAGCTGTGGCGCGAGTGGGCTCCGGTGATAAGGTGTGGTGGCTGGCCAGTTGGATCGGTGGTGGTGTTGGGCATGAACCGTGCTCCATGGTGAAGTGACACTGATGTTTATTTTGCCTGATTGATTTTGATTTTGTTGATGCTGGTGACAATGGAGTTGAGGCACGCCCTTGCAGGTTGTTACCGGTTGGATCCCCTCGGAGGGCTTGATAGGTGGAGTGGCTCAAGGATTTGGCGAAAACTAAAATCTTTGACAATGGTCGATGTCGATGGTGATGGTGCTTGAGAGCATCTTTCTCCTCCTTGGAGGCGTTGTCGAAGAGTGCTTCCCCTATGCATTATCGTGACCAATCGAGTCTAAGGTGGCCTTAGAGGCTGTTGGCGTGGCCGGACCCTTCCTCGAGGTTCGATGATTGGTTGGTTGATGCTCCGGGCAAAAATCTTGTGTCTTCGACACAAGTCGAAGTTGTCACTACCCGTTGTGCAGATGCATTGTTTTTACTCCATGGAGAGTTGGAGACATTTATGAAGAACTTGCACATAACTTTTCGGGCAGTGGACATGTTTGGCGGATAAATATTTACAGTTATTATTACTCAAAAAAAAAATTTACAGTTATTATTTACATAACAAAAATGGCAGTATTTTTTTCCATCTTAATGAAATGGAAATAAAGCCCGTCATTCCCTAAACAAATATGTTTTCATGGCCAACCTAGTGATATTGTTCCACCTAACCAATTGTTTTCTCGAGGGGAAAGGACATTTTTACGTTCATGGTCAAGTGATCCCCCTTTGTCCATGTACTTTCCTCAGTTAAATATTTGCGCACACACGTTTCCGAAAATAGAGTTGTACACATATGTACATGCCGTTGTCTCTTCCTCCGGACTCATCGTTGAATTACAAAACGAAATGACTTTGCTGCGGAAATCCCGGCGTTTCGTTGGATTATTACGCAAGCAAACAAGACCTGGGAGTGGCGCTGCGACGTCGACGTGTAAAGTAAAACCCCGGCTCGACGAACCATTCGGCGGACCGGGGGTCGATCTTTTGCGGGGGCTGCAGGCTGCTGCTGATGACGGGTGAGGAGGCTCCGCGGGGCCCGCGCCCCAAGCCCAGCAGCCACCACGGCCCACCCCTGGGCCGCCGTCGTCTTCCTCCGGAGCTGGAGGCTACTCGCTCGCAGCGGCCGCGTGCTCCACTGCCGGTCTCTTCCTCTCCTCCTCGCCTGGCCCTGCCTCCGGCCGTGCTCGTACCCTAACTACGCTGGTCAATTTGGACGATTGCGCCGCGTGGTATCCCAGCCCCAATTATATGAGAGAGAGAGGGCCTGAGGGTGGGTGGTGCACTGGTGGTCTTGGGGTGAAAGGGAGAGGGAAGTGACCCTCTCTAATCTGGATCGGGCCTCCGGTTGATGAGTGCAGCATCACCTCAGCACCAATGATTTTTATTTCCGCGTCCGAAAAGGATAGACTGGCTATAGCTGCGTGCTGAATGTAAGCGTGTGTTTTTATCCAGCGTCATGGCTCCACGTCGTTTTCGGCCGACGGCGACGTGTGCGGACAGGTGACGCTCGTGCGTACCTTTCCGATCCGACGGCCACCGAGCCGGCCGTATGCTTCAGTTGAATTAAAATCGTGTAGTTCCACTGAAAATTTCTTTTAGTGTTAGATATTTTTGTTAAATGCACAGTTTTTTTTAATATTTAAGCAAAAAAAAAGTTTCTTTTTAATATTTGAAATACAATGTACAGATAGTTCAAATGTAGTGCTAGTAGTATTTAACGTTTTGAGTCGAACACTAAAGAAAAAAGAGTCTGTCTAGGACTAATAGTTATGTCACATCTAAGATGATGCCCACTCTGTTTGTGGTCTATTTTTTTTTCCTAGTTTTTTTGTTTCTTGTTGCTGCAATATATATTTGTGGGAGCTTAGATGTGACATCTTTAAAAAACATCTAGATGTGAATTAGACAAACTGAAGAAAAAATAACACATGCTGGCTGCCGTCGAGTCACGAGTCTAGGAATGTGGCTAGTTTTTTAAGTTTTCTTCGTCGTCGACTTGTCAACAGTTTATCCAAGTTCAGAATTTTACCAATAACATTTGAGGGAAGGAAGATACCGATGACCTCCATTGCTGCCCATCAAATTGTTGATGGCGCTATAGTCTATCCAAGTTCATAAATTTACCAACAATGATTAATCCGCCAATGTACGACAATATGAGTTATATTACCATAAATAAATAAATACTTTCCCATTTAAAACACTTGTTATGAATATGATAAATAATAAATGTATTAAAACACATGAAAAAAAACATTCCGCCAAATCTCAAATTTGGACACTGACTATGTAGCCTGAAACAGAGTCGAAAAACGCAAATGGAGGCCAGGCTCCAGGGAGCCCGATATTAAAATATGGTATTTGTACATCACAAAATAATTAGATTTTTTTGTGAATACGCATACACATGTATACTACGTATGTGTGAAATTTTATACAATATACTTTCACACGTGGCATACAAAGTATATGTATTTCAAAAGGGTCAATTTATTTATGTTGGGCCAATTTTTTTTCTATATAGCCTACAAATAACAATTTAAAAAAAAATCACAGACCGGTACTGCACACGTTTTAATTGTGTTTTCTGAGTTTTGTTTTAAATTTGAAGTTCCGAGTAGCTTGGCAGCCAATGTCCGCACTCGAAGCATGATTAACCTCGCTCAACAACACATGAAAATATTTATTAAGGTACTGTTAATTTACTTTTGCATTGAATTATGTCTATCTTCTTCCCGGTCTCTTCTTCGATTGTTCTGAATTCTTATCTCTTGCAGGAGGTCTCTCCCCAGACCGCAGTCCGCCCTTTGATCATGGCACTGTTAATTTACTTCTTTTGCATTGAATTATGTGACAGTTATGTTTGCAGCCCCGAGAAGAAGTTTGATTAAAGCTGCCTTTAGCATTACGCCTCCAAATCACCTACCCAGACCCATTCATGAATGCCACTGGCCCGGGATTATCCCCGTGATCCGGTTGTCCGTCCAAAGGCAACGTTCAAACGTAGCAAGACAAAAAGAGATTAACATGATTGCAACGACCGACGGCCGTCCGATGGCTCCATCCGACGGCCCATACTTTTGCTAGGCAGGGGTCTAGCTCTTCCCGCCGGCAGAGCGCACAGTCGTCTCTCCTTCCTTTTCAGAGCGAGCTTAATTGCGAGCCCCTGAAATCGACAGGACGTGCACTGTTTGCATTTAACCCGCCCGTTAATTACCCTTGCTAGTCAATCTGTTGTGTTTGTTGGACATGACCGCCTTGACTCGTAATAAAAAGATGAATTACTAGCTGGCTCGCTAGCTCCTTAATTACGCTAGTCAATTACTACTCCCTCCGTCCAGGTGTATAAGTCATCTTACCAAAACCAAATAATCCCAAAAGACTTAGGCGCGATGCATTAACTCCCACCTCTTTTCTTGTTTCTTGACATGAATAAAGGAATCAACCAATAATAGACGTGGGACGTGTATGTTTTTAATGACTTAAGACTACCTAGCACGACATGCAGTGGTCAGTTCATTGCATGCAATGGTATTAATGAGCAAATAATCATTAAGTTCTCTCGTTTTCCCTCCACCTTGGTCACGGTGCACAACGTATTACTCTAGTCCACACACTGGTGCTAAGATCTGGTAGCAGTAAAAAGATGAATTTGCCATTAATAACGTCTTGCTCGCGCCTCACTGATTTAAGGGGGCGCTTAAAAGCACACGTGGCCGGAAAGGCTACCTTTAGGCATGCAGGTTAAATTGATGGGATGGTGGTACTAGCATCAGAACACCAATCAACGCAATAATGCACAAGTGGGTCGGCTCACTTTTAATTTTGGAAACGCTATTGAATCTGGTCTGTTCGCGCACACGTTTCACATCACCACAACATATAAAAAGGGATAGAAATTCATGCAAATATTCACACGAAATAGCGTACATTTTGTGCAAGATGGAAGTTCTTGTGTTACAAACGAGGCCTAAGAGCAACTCGGGCAGAATCATCATATTGGCCTGATCGCTATAGTAACCGCTAATATGATGATATTACCCAAAATGGCACCCTAAAGAGTCACCATACAACCCTTAGTCCCCGTAATTTATGGGTGATATTACAAAAAAAATGGCACCCGTCACAATTTTCGGAGGGAGCTTATCGAGCTCGAGAGCCCCAATATTTGGAGGTTGAGGCATTGGTTTGGAGCGCGCTCCATTCACCAACCGCTCGCACGGAGAGAAGTTTTACCTCCCTCCTCTCCTCCCGCGCTAGCCCATAGCAATTTTACTGCCATCTTTTTACCCCTGCCACTCACAGATATAAAAGCCGCACAAACTCCACTTATCTTCTCATGGCCCATCGCCTACACTTCCCTTATAGCCGCCCACAACCTCCATTATCACCGTCAGCGTGCTGGGTGTTGTTCTTGGAGGAGGATTGGGATCGAAGGAGGAGAAGCGCTGGTAAAATTACACCAGCTATTTTCAAAGACACATGAGAATCTACTCAAGGATTACCGTATATTTCGTCATCGGAATCGAGTCGCCGCCAGAATCAAAGTGCCTCTCACAATTTCGAGCATCATCGCCGGAATCAAGTCGTTGTCGAAATCATAGTGCTTCTCATAATTATGTGTACCGTCATCGAAATCGAGTCGCCTCCGCTGGAATTGGCACCCCTAAGTAATTGCGGCCGGAATTGGTACCCCGTCAGAATCGTCCTTGTTGTCGTGCTCGTGGTCGTCCAAGCCCTCGTCGACCTACTCGGTTTTAACTGAAATCTATTGTTTAACTAAATATATATGTATTGAAGATTGGGGAAAAAGGATGACCCGCTGATGAGTGGGTCCCATGACGTGAATGTAAGTATTTATGACGGTTTTGTGTTTACGCTTTGGTTCGACGATCTTTATATCTATATGCAGCACAATTTATATGAGTTATAAGGGCATCTCCAACGTCGTCCTCTTAATTGGACTCACTATCCGTCGGCAGGCACAGATACGAGAACATACATTAACGTTGTGCCCTAAACGTCTGCATGCGTTTAAAAAAAATATTGAATCAAACATACAAATTTCATGGAAACCGAACAAACTTCGTGCAAACCGGATAAAACTTTGATATATTTTACATAAACTGGACGGCATTTCATCCATTCAACTAAAAACTTTAAAACCTAAATAAACTACGCGACGTACTAGACTATGACCTTGTACGCATGGTCGCCTTGGCCGGCTGGACCGCCGTTATCCGCTCCCTCGTCGCCATCGGAGTCGTTGTCGACGTGGTCATTCCACCGGGGAATGGACGCGTAGGGGCCGCGACAGTTGTCTTGGCTGCATGTTGTCGCTGGGCTTCCTCCTCTACCACACGCATGGCCTTGTCAGCCGTGGCTTCGGACATGGCCTTGGCGCGCCCACCCCTCGCCTTGCCCTTGCCACGGACCAGGGCAACGACGCGCATCGACTCAGCCATGCCGATCTTCACGAGCTGGTTGTTGAGGTGGTGTCGGCACCACGCGAACGTCTTGCCGGTGGTCATGTACCAGTCGAGGTCCCAGGTCTCCATGAGCACGAAGGTCTGCACGAACGAAATCCGGCCCGGGACTGCATGTTGTGCCGCTCCCGGCGCACCTCCTGAAAGAAATATGCCCTAGAGGCAATAATAAAGTTGTTATTTTATATTTCCTTATTCATGATAAAGGTTTATTATTCATGCTAGAATTGTATTGATCGGAAACTTAAATACATGTGTGAATACATAAACAAATACCGTGTCCCTAATATGCCTCTACTAGACTAGCTCGTTGATCAAAGATGGTTAAGGTTTCCTAACCATAGACATGTGTTGTCATTTGATAACGGGATCACATCATTAGGAGAATGATGTGATGGACAAGACCCACCCGTTAGCTTAGCATAATGATCGTTCAGTTTATTGCTATTGCTTTCTACATCTCAAATACATATTCCTTCGACTATAAGATTATGCAACTCCCGGATACCGGAGGAATACCTTGTGTGCTATCAAACGTCATAACGTAACTGGGTGATCATAAAGATGCTCTACAGGTATCTCCGAAGGTGTTTGTTGAGTTGGCATAGATCAAGATTATGATTTGTCACTCCGAGTTTCGGAGAGGTATCTCTGGGCCCTCTCGGTAATACACATCATAAGCTTGCAAGCAAATGACTAAGGAGTTAGTTATGAGGTGATGTATTATGGAACGAGTAAAGAGACTTGCCGGTAACGAGATTGAACTAGGTATAGAGATACCGACGATCGAATCTCGGGCAAGTAACATACCGATGGACAAAGAAAATTACGTATGTTGTCATAAAGGTTCGACCGATAAAGATCTTCGTAGAATATGTAGGAACCAATATGGGCATCCAGGTTCCGCTATTGGTTATTGACCGGAGAGGTGTCTCGGTCATGTCTACATAGTTCTCGAACCCGTAGGGTCCGCACGCTTAACGTTCGTTGACGATATAGTATTATATGAGTTATGTATGTTGGTGACCGAATGTTGTTCGGAGTCCCGGATGAGATCACGGACATGACGAAGAGCTCCGGAATGGTCCGGAGGTAAAGATTGATATATAGGATGATATGGTTAGGCCAAGGGGTAAGGCCCACGGGGCTTTAGGTCGGTGCAAAAGGATGTTTTGCAGAGGTCAGGGTCCAAACGCCGGAGACCCTGGCGTCTGGCCCTGGGCCAGACACCGAGGCCCATGGCGTCTGGGCCAGACGCCGAGGACTGCGGCGTCTGGTCCTGGAAGTCCGAGAAGGACTCTTCCTTGCGGGCAAAACCGACTTTGAGGAGGCTCTTTCTCCAAGTTTCGACTCCAGGGCTCAACATATAAATAGAGGGGCAGGGCTAGCACCCGGAACACATCAAATACACCAAGCCGTGTGCCGGCAACCCCGTCCCTCTAGTTTATCCTCTGTCATAGTTTCCGTTGTGCTTGGCGATGCCCTACGGAGATTGTTCTTCACCAACACCGTCACCACGCCGTCGTGCTGTCTGAACTCATCTACTACTTCGCCTCTTTTGCTGGATCGAGAAGGCGAGGACGTCATCGAGCTAAACGTGTGCTGAACGCGGAGGTGCCGTACGTTCGGTACTTGACCGGGATGGATCGTGAAGGTGTACGACTACATCAACCGCGTTGATAAACGCTTCCGCTTAGCGATCTTTAAGGGTATGAAGATGCTCTCCCCTCTCGTAGCTATACATCTCCATGGATAGATCTTGCATGTGCGTAGATTTTTTTTTTGTTTTCCATGCAACGTTTCCCAACAGTGGTATCCGAGCCAGGTCTATGCGTAGATGATATGCACGAGTAGAACACAAAGAGTTGTGGGAGGTGATAGTCATACTGCTTACCACCAACGTCTTATTTTGATTCGGCGGTATTGTAAGATGAAGCGGCCCGGACCAACCTTACATGTCCACGTACATGAGACCGGTTCCACCGACAGACATGCAACTTGTTTTGCATAAAGGTGGCTGGCGGGTGTCTGTTTCTCCTACTTTAGTTGAATCGAATTTGACTGCGGCCGGTCCTTGAAGAAGGTTAAAACAGCAAACTTGATAAATCACCGTTGTGGTTTTTGCCGTAGGTAAGAACGGTTCTTGCTAGTAACCCGTAGCAGCCACGTAAAACTTGCAACAACAAAGTATAGGACGTCTAACTTGTTTTTGCAGGGCATGTTGTGATGTGATATGGTCAAGACATGATGTGATATATGTTATTGTATGAGATGATCATGTTTTGTAAATTTATCAGCAACCGGTAGGAGCCTTATGGTTGTCTCTTTATTGTATGAAATGCAATCGCCATGTAATTACTTTACTTTATCGCTATGCGTTAGCAATAGTTGTAGAAGCAATAGTTAGCAAGACGACCATGACGCAACGATGGAGATCAAGGTGTCGAGCCGGTGATGATGGAGATCATGACGATGCTTTGGAGATGGAGATCAAAAGCACAAGATGATGATGGCCATATCATGTCACATATTTTGATTGCATGTGATGTTTATCTTTTATGCATCTTATTTTGCTTAGAACGACGGTAGCATTATAAGATGATCCCTTCACTTAATTTCAAGATAAAAGTGTTCTCCTTGAGTATTCACCATTGTTACAGTTCGTCGTTTCGATACTCCACGTGATGATCGGGTGTGATAGACTCTACGTTCACATACAATGGGTGTAAGACAGTTTTGCACACGCAGAATACTTGGGTTAAACTTGACGAGCCTAGCATGTACAGACATGGTCTCGGAACACTGGAGACCGAAAGGTCGAACATGAGTCATATAGTAGATATGATCAACATAGAGATGTTCACCATTGATGACTACCCCATCTCACGTGATGATCGGACATGGGTTAGTTGATTTGGATCACGTATCACTTAGATAACTTGAGGGATGTTTATTTAAGTGGGAGTTCATTAGTAATTTGATTAATTAAACTTAATTTATCATGAACTTAGTCCTGATAGTATTTGCAAATCTATGTTGTAGATCTATAGCTCGCAATGTAGCTCCCCTATGTTTTTGATATGTTCCTAGAGAAAAACTAAGTTGAAAGATGATTGTAGCAATGATGCGGATTGGATCCGTGATCTGAGGATTATCCTCATTGCTGCACAGAAGAATTATGTACTTGATGCACCGCTAGGTGACAGACCTATTGCAGGAGCAGATGCAGACGTTATGAACGTTTGACAAGCTCGGTATGATGACTACTTGATAGTTTAGTGCGCCATGCTTTACGGCTTAGAACCGGGACTAAAAAATTGTTTTGAACGCCACGGAGCATATGCGATGTTCCATGAGCCTGAAATTGATAGGTATGAGACCTCTGACAAGTACTTTGCCTACAAGATGGAGGAGAATAGCTCAATCAGTGAGCATGTGCTCAGAATGTCTGGGTACTACAATCGCTTGAATCAAGTGGGAGTTAATCTTCCAGATAAGATAGTGATTGACAAAGTTCTCTAGTCACTATCACCAAGCTACTAGAACTTCGTGATGAACTATAATATGCAAAGGATGACGAAAATGATTCCCGAGCTCTTCGTGATGCTGAAATCGGCGAAGGTAGAAATCAAGAAAGAGCATCAAGTGTTGATGGTTAACAAGACCACTAGTTTCAAGAAAAAGGGCAAAGGAAAGAAAGGGGACTTCAAGAAGATTGGCAAGCAAGTTGCCACTCCCATGAAGAAGCCCAAAGCTGGACTCAAGCCTGAAACTGAGTGCCTCTACTGCAAAGGAAATGGTCACTGGAAGTGGAACTGCCCCGAATAATTGGCGGATAAGAAGGATGGCAAAGTGAACAAAGGTATATTTGATATACATGTTATTGATGTGTACCTTACTAGTGTTCGTTGTAACCACTGGGTATTTGATACCGGTTCAGTTGCTAAGATTAGTAACTCGAAACAGGAGTTGCAGAATAAACAGAGACTACTTAAGGGCGAGGTGACGATGTGTGTTGGAAGTGATTCCATGGTTGATAAGATCACCATCGCATACTCCCTCTACCTTCGATATTAGTGTTGAACCTAAATAAATGTTATTTGGTGTTTGCGTTGAGCATGAATATGATTGGATCATGTTTATTGCAATACGGTTATTCATTTAAGTAAGAGAATAATTGTTGTTCTGTTTACATGAATAAAACCTTCTATGGTCATACACCCAATGTAAATGGTTTATTGAATCTCGATCGTAGTGATACATATATTCATAATATTGATGCCAAAAGATGCAAGTTGATAATGATAGTGCAACATACTTGTGGCACTGCTGTTTAGGTCATATTGGTGTAAAGCGCATGTAGAAACTCCATGCGGATGGACTTTTGGAATCACTTGATTATGAATCATTTGATACTTGTGAACCATGCCTCATGGGCAAGATGACTAAAACTCCGTTCTCCGGAACAATGGAGCGAGCTAATGACTTATTGGAAATAATACATATCGATGTATGTGGTCCAATGAGTGTTGAAGCACGCGGTGGGTATCGTTATTTTCTAACCTTTACAGATGATTTGAGTAGGTATGGGTATATCTACTTGATGAAACACAAGTCTGAAACATTTGAAAAGTTCAAAGAATATCAGAGTGAAGTAGAGAATCATCGTAACAAGAAAATAAAGTTTCTACAATCTGATCGCGGAGGCGAATATTTGAGTTACGAATTTGGCCTTCATTTAAAACAATGTGGAATTGTTTCACAACTCACGCCACCTGGAACACCACAGCGTAATGGTGTGTCCGAACGTCGTAACCGTACTTTATTAGATATGGTGCGATCTATGATGTCTCTTACCGATTTACCACTATCGTTTTGGGTTTATGCATTAGAGACAGCCGCATTCACGTTAAATAGGGCACCGTCTAAATCCGTTGAGACGACACCGTATGAACTATGGTTTGGCAAGAAACCAAAGCTGTCGTTTCTTAAAGTTTGGGGATGCGACACTTATGTCAAAAGGCTTCAGCCTGATAAGCTCAAACCCAAATCAGAGAAGTGCGTCTTCATAGGATACCCTAAGGAAACTATTGGGTACACCTTCTACCACAGATCCGAAGGAAAGATCTTTGTTGCAAAGAATGGGTCCTTTCTAGAGAAGGAGTTTCTCTCGAAAGAAGTGAGTGGGAGGAAAGTAGAACTTGATCAGGTAATTGTACCTTCTCTCGAATTGGAAAGTAGCGCATCATAGAAAACCGTTCCCGTGATTCCTACACTAACTAGAGAGGAAGAAAATGATAATGATCATGAAACTTCAGATCAAGTTACTACAGAACCTCGTAGGTCGACCAGAGCACGATCCGCACCAGAGTGGTACGGTAATCCTGTCCTAGAAGTCATGTTATTAGACCATGGCGAACGTACGAACTATGAAGAAGCTATGATAAGCCCAGATTCCAATAAATGGCTTGAGGCCATGAAATCTGAGATAGGATCCATGTATGAGAACAAAGTATTGTACTTTGGTGGACTTGCCCGATGATCGGCAAGCCATTAAAAATAAATGGATCTTCAAGAAGAAGACTGACGCTGATGGTAATGTTACTATCTACAAAGCTCGACTTGTCGCAAAAGGTTTTCGACAAGTTCAAGGGGTTGACTACGATGAGACTTTCTCACCCGTAGCGATGCTTAAGTCGGTCCGAATCATGTTAGCAATTACCGCATTTTATGATTATGAAATCTGGAAAATGGGCGTCAAAATTGCATTCCTTAATGGATGTCTTAAAGAAGAATTGTATATGATGCAACCAGAAGGTTTTGTCGATCCTAAAGGTGCTAACAAAGTGTGCAAGCTCCAGCAATCCATCTATGGACTGGTGCAAGCATCTCGGAGTTGGAATATGCGCTTTGATAAGGTGATCAAAGCATATAGTTTTATACAGACTTACGGTGAAGCCTGTATTTATAAGAAAGTGAGTGGGAGCTCTGTAGCATTTCTGATATTATATGTGGATGACATATTATTGATTGGAAATGATATAGAATTTCTGGATAGCATAAAAGGATACTTGAATAAGAATTTTTCAATGAAAGACGTCGGTGAAGCTGCTTACATATTGGGCATCAAGATCTATAGAGATAGATCAAGACGCTTGATAAAACTTTCAATGAGAACATACCTTGACAAGATTTTGAAGGAGTTCAAAATGGATCAGTCAAAGAAGGAGTTCTAGCCTGTATTGTAAGGTGTGAAGTTGAGTAAGACTCAAAGCCCGACCACGGCAGAAAATAGAAAGAGAATGAAAGTCATTCCCTATGCCTCAGCCATAGGTTCTATAAAGTAAGTCATGTTGTGTACCAGACCTGTTGTGTGCATTACCATGAGTTTGGCAAGGGGGTACAATAGTGATCCAGGAGTAGATCACTGGACAGCGGTCAAAATTATCCTTAGAGGACTAAGGAAATGTTTCTCAGTTATGGAAGTGATAAAGGGTTACGTTGATGCAAGATTTAACACTAATCTAGATGACTCTGAATCTCAATCTGGATACGTATTGAAAGTGGGAGCAATTAGCTAGAGTAGCTCCGTGCAGAGCATTGTAGACATAGAAAATTGCAAAATACATACGGATCTGAATATGGCAGACCCGTTGACTAAACCTCTCTCACAAGCAAAACATGATCACACCTTAGTACTCTTTGGGTGTTAATCACATGGCGATTTGAACTAGATTATTGACTCTAGTAAAACTCTTTGGGTGTTAGTCACATGGCGATGTGAACTATGGGTGTTAATCACATGACGATGTGAACTAGATTATTGGCTCTAGTGCAAGAGGGAGACTGAAGGAAATATGCCCTAGAGGCAATAATAAAGTTGTTATTTTATATTTCCTTATTCATGATAAAGGTTTATTATTCATGCTAGAATTGTATTGATCGGAAACTTAAATACATGTGTGAATACATAAACAAATACCGTGTCCCTAGTATGCCTCTACTAGACTAGCTCGTTGATCAAAGATGGTTAAGGTTTCCTAACCATAGACATGTGTTGTCATTTGATAACGGGATCACATCATTAGGAGAATGATGTGATAGACAAGACCCACCCGTTAGCTTAGCATAATGATCGTTCAGTTTATTGCTATTGCTTTCTACATGTCAAATACATATTCCTTCGACTGTGAGATTATGCAACTCCCGGATACCGGAGGAATACCTTGTGTGCTATCAAACGTCACAGCATAACTGGGTGATCATAAAGATGCTCTACAGGTATCTCCGAAGGTGTTTGTTGAGTTGGCATAGATCAAGATTAGGATTCGTCACTCCGAGTTTCGGAGAGGTATCTCTGGGCCCTCTCGGTAATACACATCATAAGCTTGCAAGCAAATGACTAAGGCGTTAGTTACGAGGTGATGTATTACGGAACGAGTAAAGAGACTTGCCGGTAACGAGATTGAACTAGGTATAGAGATACCGACGATCGGATCTCGGGCAAGTAACATACCGATGGACAAAGGGGATTACGTATGTTGTCATAAAGGTTCCACCGATAAAGCTCTTCATAGAATATGTAGGAACCAATATGGGCATCCAGGTTCCGCTATTGGTTATTGACCGGAGAGGTGTCTCGGTCATGTCTACATAGTTCTCGAACCCGTAGGGTCCGCATGCTTAACGTTTGTTGACGATATAGTATTATATGAGTTATGTATGTTGGTGACCGAATGTTTTTTGGAGTCCCGGATGAGATCACGGACATGACGAGGAGCTCCGGAATGGTCCGGAGGTAAAGATTGATATATAGGATGATATGGTTAGGCCAAGGGGTAAGGCCCACGGGGCTTTAGGTCGGTGCAAAAGGATGTTTTGCAGAGGTCAGGGTCCAAACGCCGGAGACCCTGGCGTCTGGCCCTGGGCCAGACACCGAGGCCCATGGCGTCTGGGCCAGACGCCGAGGACTATGGCGTCTGGTCTTGGAAGTCCGAGAAGGACTCTTCCTTGCGGGCAAAACCGACTTTGAGGAGGCTCTTTCTCCAAGTTTCGACCCCAGGACTCAACATATAAATAGAGGGGCAGGGCTAGCACCCGGAACACATCAAATACACCAAGCCGTGTGCCGGCAACCCCGTCCCTCTAGTTTATCCTCCGTCATAGTTTCCGTTGTGCTTGGCGAAGCCCTGTGGAGATTGTTCTTCACCAACACCGTCACCACGCCGTCGTGCTGCCTGAACTCATCTACTACTTTGCCTCTCTTGCTGGATCGAGAAGGCGAGGACATCATCGAGCTGAACGTGTGCTGAACGCGGAGGTGCCATACGTTCGGTACTTGATCGGGACGGATTGTGAAGGTGTACGACTACATCAACCGCGTTGATAAACGCTTCTGCTTAGCGATCTTCAAGGGTATAAAGATGCTCTCCCCTCTCGTAGCTATACATCTCCATGGATAGATCTTGCGCGTGCGTAGAATTTTTTTTGTTTTCCATGCAACGTTTCCCAACACCTCCTCCTATAGTGTGCTGCGGGACGATGTGCTGCCGTCACCGCGGTCGTAGAGGTCTCCTTAACGGCAACTGGGTGCCGACGAGGCGGTGATGGCGGTGCCCTCTCTTTGCCACTCCAAAACCGTGACAACCATGATGACAACGGGTCATAGCGGCCCAACGTTTTGCGAGGTGACGAGTCCGGCTTGTTGATACGTCTCCGTCGTATCTACTTTTCCTAACGCTTTTTCTCTTGTTTTGGACTCTAATTTGCATGATATGAATGAAACTAACCCGGACTGACGCTGTATTCAGCAAACTACCATGGTGTTGTTTTTGTGCAGAAATAAAAGTTCTCGGAGTGGAACAAAACTTTTTGGAGAATTTTTATATAATAAAAGAAAAATATTGGAGCCAAGAACCACCGGAGGGGGGCCCCTGGGTGAGCACAACCCACCAGGGCGCGCCCCTCCCTCAGGCACGCCCAGGTGGATTGTGCCCACCTGGTGGCCCCGCAGACCCTGATTCCAACGCTATAAATTCCTATTTTTCTAGAAAAAAATCAGGGAGGAAGAATTATCTCGTTTCGCTATACGGAGCCGCCGCCACCTCCTGTTCTTCATCGGGAGGCCAGATCTGGAGTCCGTTTTGGGCTCCGGAGAGGGGGATCTCCGATCTTCGTCATCACCAACCCTCCTTCATCGCCAATTCCATGATGCTCCCCACCGGGAGTGAGTAATTCCTTCGTAGGCTCGCTGGTCGGTGAGGAGTTGGATGAGATTCATCATGTAGTCGAGTTAGTTTTGTTAGGGCTTGATCCCTAGTATCCATTATGTTCTGAGATTGATGTTGCTATGACTTTGCCATGCTTAATGCTTGTCACTTTGGGCCCAGGTGCCATGATTTCAGATCTGAACCATTTATGTTATCACCATTATATCTATGTTCTAGATCTGATCTTGCAAGTTATAGTCACCTACTACGTGTTATGATCCGCAAACCCCGGAGTGACAATAGTCGGGATACTTTCCGGTGATGACCGTAGTTTGAGGAGTTCATGTTTTCACTATGTGCTAATACTTTGTTCCGGTTCTCTATTAAAAGGAGGCCTTAATATCCCTTAGTTTCCTTATGGACCCGCTGCCACGGGAGGGTAGGACAAAAGATGTCATGCAAGTTCTTTCCATAAGCACGTATGACTATTTGCGGAATACATGCCTACATTATATTTATGAACTGGAGCTAGTGCCGTATCGCCCTAGGTTATGACTGGTATATGATGAATATCATCCAACGAATTCACCGATCCAATGCCTACGAATTTTCCATATATTGTTCTTGCTAAGTTACTACTGTTGCTGCTACTGTTACACTTGCTACGAAATCATTGCTATCATTGTTACCGTTACTATTGCTGTTGCTACTACTATCAAAACTATCATACTACTTTGCTACTGATCACTTTGCTGCACATAATTAATCTCCAGGTGTGGTTGAATTGACAACTCAGCTGCTAATACTTACAAATATTCTTTGGCTCCCCTTGTGTCGAATCAATAAATTTGGGTTGAATACTCTACCCTCGAAAACTGTTGCGATCCCCTATACTTGTGGGTTATCAAGACCTTTTTCTGGCGCCGTTGCCGGGGAGCATAGCTATATTTGTCGAGTCACTTGGGATTATTATCAATTTATCACTGTGAAGAATCTGAAGGATACAAAGACTAAGATTTTTCCCTCTAAGACGAGGGGAGGTAAGGAACTGCCATCTAGCTCTGCACTTGATTCACCTTCTATTTTGAGTAGACTTGCAACACCACCACATGCTATTAATCCTGATATGTCGCAAGTTATTGATGATGCTACTTCTATGAATGCTACTCATAATGATGCTAGTACCTTGCTTGATGATGGTGTGCCACTAGGTGATTTTCTTGATGAACAAATTGCTAGAGCTAAAGATATAGAGAATGCTGAAATTATTGAAACTGATGAAATGCCTGAAACTAAAAATCTTGAAACACCTATTAGACCTAGCTCTCCTAGATATGAATTGCCTAAGGTACCTGAAGGTTATGTTATGGATGAGGAGACAGCTAGAGATTTTCTTGCTTGCAATGATAAAGATGATCTTAAGAAACTATTATGCAAACTGAAGGAGAAATCTTTGAATGCTAGAATGAAATGTGATCCTAAGTTTGCTACTTCACCTATCTTTGTTGATGATAAGGATTATGAATTCTCTATCGACCCAAAGTTAATTACTTTGGTTGAATCTGATCCTTTCCATGGTTATGAAACTGAAACTGTTGTGGCACATCTTACTAAGCTGAATGATATAGCCACCCTATTTGCTCATGATGAGAAAATTCGCTACTATTATATTCTCAAATTATTTTTGTTCTCATTAAAGGGTGATGCTAAGATTTGGTATAATGCTCTTGCTCCTGGTTGTGTGCGTAGTCCCCAGGATATGATTTACTACTTCTCTGAAAAATATTTTCCTGCTCGTAAGAAACAAGCTGCCTTGCAGGAAATATTTAACTTTGTGCAAATTGAAGAAGAGAGTCTCCCAGAAGCTTGGGGGAGGCTTCTCCAATTGTTGAATGCTTTGCCTGATCATCCTCTTAAGAAAAATGAAATACTTGATATCTTCTATAATAGACTAACCGATGCTTCTAGGGACTTCCTAGATAGTTGTGCTAGTTGTGTTTTCAGGGAACGAACTATTGAACAAGCTGAGGAATTATTGAATAATATATTGAAAAATTATGATGATCAGACTCTTCCTGAACCACCGCCTAAAACCACTCCGAAGAAGAGGGGTATCTTATATCTCAGTCCAAAAGATATGCAAGAGGCAAAGAAATCTATGAAGGAAAAATGTATTAAAGCTGAGGATGTCAAAAATTTACCTCCTATTGAAGAAATACATGGGCTTGATACACCAGCACCCAAGGTGGTAGAGGTAAATTCTTTAATGAAATTTAATGATAATGAAAATCCTTATAATATGCATCCTAGTCAATGCCTTTATGAGTTTGATAACTATATTAGAAAACAAGATCACTTCAATGCAAATGTTATGAAACAATTGAAATACAATTCTGATATGATTGCTCACTTGAGTGACTTGTTATTTAGAATCTCCAGTGATGTTAGAGGTGTAGGAAAACATGCCTCTATGGTTCAAACTCAACTAGAACAAGTTGCTAAATCTCAAAGAGAATTGCTTAATGAAATGAATAATAATATCAATGACTTTGCTGTTAGAGTAGCAACTAGAGGAGGTAAAATGACTCAGGAACCACTTTATCCTGAGGGACATCCTAAAAGAATTGAACAAGACTCTCAAAGAATTAACACTGATGCACCTAGTTCTTCCAATAAGAAGAAGAAAAAGAAAAATGATAGGGCTTTGCATGCCTCTAGTGAACCTGAAATAGAAAAACCTCCTAATAATGATATTGATGTTTCTATCTCTGATGCTGAAACTCAATCTGGTAATGAACATTCACCTAGTGATAATGAAAAAGATAATGATGATGTTCATGAAGATACTCAACCAGACAATGATAAAGAACCAGATAATGATGTTGAGATAGAACCAGCTGTTGATCTTGATAACCCACCACCTAAAAATAAAAGATATGATAAAAGAGACTTCGTTGCTAGAAAACATGGAAAAGAAAGAGAACCATGGGTTCAAAAACCTATGCCCTTTCCACCTAAATCAACTAAGAAGAAAGATGATGAAGAATTTGAACGCTTTGCTGAAATGATTAGGCCAGTCTTGTTGCGCACTCGCTTGACTGATATTTTAAAGATGGCCCCTTATGCAAAGTATATGAAAGACATCATCACTAATAAGAGAAAAATACCGGAAGCCGAAGTCTCCACCATGCTTGCTAATTATTCTTTTAAGGATGGAATACCTAGAAAACTTGGAGATGCGGGAATACCAACTATACCTTGCTCCATAAAAAGAAACTATGTGAAAACTGCTTTATGTGATTTAGGAGCTGGTGTTAGTGTTATGCCTTTCTCTTTATACAAAAGACTTGACTTGAATAAACTCACACCTACTGAAATATCTTTGCAAATGGCAGATAAATCAACTGCCATACCTATCGGTATTTGTGAGGATGTGCCTGTTGTTGTTGCTAATGTTACTATCTTGACTAACTTTGTTATACTTGAGATGCCCGAGGATGACAACATGTCGATTATCCTTGGTAGACCCTTCTTAAATACTGCAGGGGCTGTTATTGATTGCAATAAAAGCAAGGTCACTTTTCATATCAATGGTAATGAGCATACGGTGCACTTTCCGAAGAAATAATTCCAAGTAAATGGTATTAATGTTATTGAAAAATCTCTGACACTCACTATTGGAAGTTTTCAACTACCTCTATCTACAGCCAAAAAGAAATATGAAATGCTTATTGTTGGGGACATGCATATCCCCGTTGAGGTAACTTAGTGTTTTACGAAAGTTCTTCGGTTTCATGCTAATCGAAGGTGGTTGTTAATAAGACTTGATCAACCTTATTAATGGATCACTTTTGAGAGGTATGAAGTTGATGAATTTAGTAGGCACCATCCTTTGTCCTTACCTTTTATTTTCTGTTTTTCTTAGTTAAATAAAATAAAATGCCATGTTTATCCTGTTTTCTGGATTTCCCGTGCAATAAAAAATGACCAAAAAATAAAAGTTCTCAGAATGCCCTGAAAATTTAATACGATTTATTTCTGAATATTTAAGAATTTTTGGTGCAAATAACATCAGAGGGGGGGGGGGTGCACCAAGTGGGCACAACCCACCTGGGCGCGCCAGCACCCCCAGGCGCGCCCTGGTGGGCTATGGTCCCCACGTGGGCCCCCTCACTTATCTCTTTAGCCCATGTCACCACCTACCTCCAGAAAAAAATTCACCATTGCTCTCTCTCTTGTGTTCTTACTCTCAAACCCGCGGATTTCGATCTCTTTGCTCAAAGCTCCGTTTCCGAAACTGTTTTGGGGGATTGCTACGTTGTATGTGACTCCTCCATCTGTCCAATTAGTTTTTACTTTAGTGGTTTATATTTTGAATAATTAGCAACTCTTAGTGCTGCTGTAGATGAGCTTGCATGTTGAATTCTTAGAGTTCTAAGTAGTCTGAATGCTCAATATAGCCTCTATGCATGTTTATGAGTAGTTGCTATTAATCTTGTGAAGTTTTGTTGAGAAAATTTTGTGGACTAAAAATTTCAGAATTTTGTTCATAGGAATAAGATGAGTTTCTTTAGGAAGTTTGCTTCCAAGAAGAACTCCAAGGGAGTTGTGGGTGAATCATCGGATAGTGACCTCCAAACTCGGAGAATGGCAAAAGTGCGGCCATGCGAATGGCCTCACAACCCCTTCATGGATGGGGCCGGAATCCGTCAAGAGTTCGCACAATTTGCTGTCAATGTTGGCCTCACCGACTTCATCGCAGCTGAGTGTGAACAATATCATCTCCTTACAAATTCCTTTGTGCAAAGTTTTCATTTCATAAGTAGGAATAACCCTCCTGAGGTGCGGTTTAATTTATATGCTGAAACCCGTCAGATACCACTTACCGAATTTTGTGATATATGCTTAATCCCTTCTGACGGGGAAATAAGAGAGCCGAGGCCTGCAGAGTTTGAGGGTTTCTATCGCACCCTGTCTGTGGGAGATGAGAGAGGGGTGTCGAGTGTCACCACCACTAGCTTGCAGTTTCCTTCAGTGCATTATTTTACTCTATTTATTGCTAAGTGTTTACTTGCTAGAGAGAAGGTTGGTGCACTTACACTACAAAAAAAAACACTTCCGTGATGATACGTGTTTGTCACAGTAGGTCACGTTTTCTGTCATGCATGTACATCCATGATGATTTTATGACAGAATCAAGATAGTCATACCTGTGCTGTCGTAGAAGTGTTCCATGACATTACCAAAATTATCATACGGAAGTGTCCACTTCCATGACGATAAATCACGCGTCCTAGAAGTGCTTTCGTCAAGGGTAACCGACACGTGGCATCCACCATAACGGGTCACCGTTAAGCTATCGGGCTCTGGTTTGGATCCGATAACCCGTTAACAGCCCGGACTAATGGGGATTTTCCACGTGTAAAATTCTCAATGGCCAGAGGAACCACGTGTCGGCTCACCGTTTGGGACAGATGTCATCCACTCATTGGACCGCAGGCGCCTATGATACGTCGACACATGGCACGACCCAACAGAGGCCCATTCTGGTGAAAAGGCCGACCCGTTTGACTTGGTCAAAAGGTAGCGGGCCGGCCCACGGAAAGCCTGTTAACGGCCTGTTCGCATATATCCCATTTACAGCCCGCTAACTCACGGCCCGTTATGGCCTATCCGAATTGGGCCCAGTAGCATCATCTGGGCCGTCCAATATGATTCCAGCCCGTTGTAACTTCCGGCCCATGTATGGCCCATGACGTCTTTCGGCCCATACGAGGCCCTTTGTAACTCTGGGCCCATTAAAGGCCCGAGGTGAAACTGGCCCATAATGAACAGTGTATCACTTTATACCCATTAATGGCCCATTATTCCGTAGGTCGTCTCCAGCCCGTGTTACCTTTCGGCCTTCTAAGGGCCCATTTATTCTTGGGCTAATTTCTAGAATTCGGTTACTTACGGTCCGTTCCTAGCATGTTCCGCTTGTGGGCCAAATTCAGTCCATGGTTACAGTCGACCCTATTGTGGCCTGTTAACCCGTTGGGCTGTTTTCATAGCGTCATCAAATACGGCCTATTAACGGCCCATTATGGTCGGGCCATAAACAGACGATTTCCACTTTAGCCCGTTTTCGGCCCATTTTGCAGACCGTTATTGGTCCACGAATAGTACGGCCCATGTTTGGCCAAACGATTATTCGGTCCATAGAAGGCCCATTGATTATACGGCCCGTAGAAGGCCCATGGATCCTACGGCCTGTAGAAGGCCCATGGATCCTACGGCCCGTAAGAGGCCCATGGTCACTACAGTAGGTAGCAGGACCATGGTTACAATGGTCGTGTGTTGCCATGGTTATTGTGGCCTAGTTATAAAAATAGGTTATTGTGGCCAATAGAAAAACGCGAAAAAAGAACTGCAGTGACTACAAGCAAACAAATAAACAAGACAATAAGGAAATAAATAAGCAAGCAACTAACGCTAGGCTATTACGGATATTACACATATTACATCCACTGGGCATCAAAGTTCGCCACCAGTGCAAATATTGGGAACAAAGCAGCATATTACATACACTGGCCATCTAAATTGGCCACCAGTGCAAATAAATGCGGCAGCAAAACAAGTCCATAACTGAAACAATTTCAGAAGAGCTCAAGAAATGTTATCCTAGGTATCCACCATGCTGGCAATAAGCTTAGCAAGCTTATTAGCTTTCTCCTGTTTGGCACTAAAATCCTCCAACGCTTGTTATTGCACCAGAAAGTATGCATCTGAATTCTCCAGGGACTTCCGCAGTCCTTCGGCTTCTTGTCGCAGCACAGCTGATCGATGTCTTTCAGCTTGTAGTTGAGACTCAAGAAACCGAACTGATTCAGACAGTGAGTTCGAATAGCTTGTGCCAGCGGTAGTGGCCAGTAGCTCGAACACTACACCAAGATAGGACTTTGGGGTTGTCTCACGGTCTTCATGATAGTTTTCCTTAGCTGTTTTATCAGCTTTGTTGGAGACCAACAAGGATGTGTCACTATCCTGAACCTTATCTGCATTACTTCCTTTACCATTGCTTAATAAGGCACTCTTCCCCAATATTATGTCAGCATTCTAAAAGAAGAAACAAGCAGACACATAACAGGTTTAGCATGTAGTATATGAAACTCATTTCGGTGAACCAGTTCATTAGTAAGGTGGACAGGATTAAACTACCAAGTCTTCTATTGCCAAGTAGTACATAATAAAAGCATCAAACAAACATATATCTATGTCCTATGGTCACTGCATTGTCTTGCCAAATCAAAATAGAGACACGGTTCAAATCATATCAGTTCAAGACAAAACAGCATTGAAAGAATACAAAGCGTGGGAAACTACATGGCACAACAAGATTTCAGATGAGTACCACGGGTCTACATGTACAACAACACTATTGGCTCTGTTGTGATGCTAGTAATGTGCATGATATGAGAAGTCAACTGTATACACAATTAAAATTGAAATCAACAGAGCTATTTATAAGAGCAAACCTGTTAAAGAAACATGCTTATACATACCTGTTGTGCCATTGGAGTTTCGATTGGATCCTTCAATTTAAAAATAAGTTTGTATGAGTAAATACAGTGATAGAAGAGCAAAGTAGTATGCGCGATAGCAATGGAATCCTAAATGAGAACAGTTGTTCTTCAGGTTTAAGCACTTGTTCTACACGAAAAGAGTACAGTAAGACTCATGTATATAGTACTTAAAAATAAAAAATTAGCTCATAGACCTTACCACATTCTTGGTTCGGGACCAGTACAGAACAAGGCGTTCCCAGTCATTGTCCCGTAAATGTGTGTCAGGAGAACGTAAGGGAATTTGATGAGTTTCTTTGCCAGTGAAGTACATTTTCTTCAGGTAATTCTGATACTGCCACCAAGCATTCTTGAAGATAGCAGAGGTATTAGCACAGGTTACCTCATCCTGAGTTTCCAAATCGGTCCTTCTCTATAGAGAAAAATGGGAAAATTTGCTGTATTATAACCATCATGGAGGTAGAATGTATGGGACAAAGCAAAGTAATTGCCATGAATAACATTACTTACACATAACTCCTGGACGAACACCTGCAACTGGAATTTTCCTTCATCTTCCGTATAATATTTCCATGATGGGAAGATACACACATAGGATTTAACAACATCAAATGCGATAGATGCTAAACTACGAATGGCTGGTTGTGCTTCCTCCACAGGAATAGGTGTACTAACTGGTGGAGTTGGGGTTCGCCGTGGTAGTACTGGCGCTTTGGGCACTAGAGCTGCCTTACTAACTGCTCTTGTTTGGGAGCTCTGTGGTGGAGATGGTGCTGTGTCAACAGGAACTGGGTTACTATCTACTGGGGTTGGGGTTAGATTGGGTGAAGCTGGTTCTCTGTCCATCGCAATAGGGGTACAATCTGCGAGAGTCTGGGTTATGTGTGGTAGGGCTGGTTCTCGTGCATGTACAACCGGGGTGCTATCTCCACCAAGAGGTAGCACTATTTTATTTGAAGACCGTGTTTTTACTCCGCTAGATACTGCCATCACCCGCTCCAATTCAAATGGCTGATAAACAGGAAACATAGTTGAATGTACAGACCTTGTATGAGAGGCAGATGCAATAAATAGTGTGGAAAAAAGAGGGCATGAAATAGTTGACATGTATATTGTTTAACTAAAAAGGATAGCATGACATAATTTCACATATATGATGTCTATCTAAACTGGATAGCGTAGCATGACATAATTCAAAGATATGATGACTAACTAAACAGGATGGCATGAGATAATTATATGATGTCTTTAGTAAACAGGTTCGCATGACATAATTCACATACATGTTATCTAAGTAATCAGGATCACATGATTTAATTCACATATGTGATTTATATACTAAGCATAGGGCATTCACATATATTATGTCTGAACTAAGAACATGGTGTTGAATATTGTGTATATGATGTCTAAACTATGCAATGCAAGACACCATATGCATGATATGAGCAGTATAATCGTGCCAAGTTAGAGCATACACCTCGGTGGGGGAATAGGACTGGTCATCTGTCTCTGAATCCATCTACGAGGAGCTATCGGGACCCAACAAGAGATCTGCTTCGACAGGTAGCACTGTCTGCTCTGAAGACCTTGTTTTCGCTCCAGATTTTTCCATCACCCACTCAAATGGCTGATTCACAGGAAGAGTAGTTTAATGTACAAACATTGTCGACAAATCAAAATGTAATGAAGAAAAGGATTGGCAAGATATCATTCAAATATATGATGCCTGGTTAAACAGGATGGCATTGCATATTTCACATATATTATGGCTGGCTAAAAGAGATGAGACTGGATAATTCTCATATATGATACAGAAACTAAACAGGTGGCATTACAGAACATGTCTAAACGAAGCAGATGACATATATGATGTCGAAAGTAGGCACTGCAAGGCAACATATGCATGATATGACCAACATCATCATGCCAAGTTAGAGCAAACACCTTGGGTGGTAAATAGGAGTGGTCAGCTGCGTCTGAATCCACCTCAGAACAGATATCTTCCTCTGGATTACAATCTGGAGAGGGGGGGAGGGTTTGCCATTGAACCCACCATGGAGCGATGTCTGCATGACATTGTATTGCCGCGCAAAACTCTTCTCTTTTTCTCTACATGTTCAGCATGACTGTGTACAATATCTGACATGCATACGAAAAAAATATAGTGAGATTATGTAAGGAGAGCATGCAGAAATCTAGAGTGATGGTAACAACCAGTGGATGGATCCAAAAATAATGATAGCAGGCTGATGATAGCTTTAATTTAATAAAAAGACAGATGATGATTGCTTTACTATTTGTTTCCCACCCAATATGAACAACATAGGCATACCCTAGGTGAACCAGATAATAGACAGAGATACTATTCATTGCTGCCTCGATATGTGCCCCACAAGTAATTTTAAAACTCAAGTTTGAACATTAATTTGGACCTGACTTGGAGTCTAAGAGGTGAACAGGATGATAAAGTAGCAGGTAATATTAAGCAATGCATAACATAAGCAAAAACAAAAGAGTGCGACCTCTCTTGTGGACCCGTGTACTCCTCAGGTTCATCTGCTGAGTCGATGATGGTGATGCAGTTGCGGTGGGTGCCGGCGGCAGGGAAGGAGATCTGAGGCGGCGAAAGACAGTCAGGAGTCCTGATGTCTGGTTTGGTGGATGCTTCTGTTGATGGAGCAGCTCAGGTGAGGTGGACGACGTCTCGGCAGGAGCAGGACAAACCACACGAAGTTTTCTTCGACACCTATCTGTAATCGAAGTAATTCCGTAAGGGCTCCTTTGACTTGCAGGATTCTAAAAACGCAGGGATAGGAAAAACACCGGAATAGGATAGGAATGCACATGGGAAACAGAGCATTTGTAAACACAGGATTTCTGTCAACTTTGGTGTTTGGTTCACATGAATTGGAAGAGAAGAGGAATGCAAAGAAACATGGCCAAATTAAAGTGAAACCATATGAAAGTGTGTACATTTAGAATGTTATTCTGCCACTAATGCACTTAGTCTTGTTTTCATGCATAGGATTTTGAAAAGTAGGTCCAGGTGGATGTTTTTCTCCATTCCTTTCAACGAAATGCATGAATAATTGAATAGTAGAGTGCCATAGGAAAATTTCCTATTGCTATGTTTTTCCTTCACTTTTTCCTTTGAACCAAAATAGCCCTAATGGATCGACATGAATGTAGAGTAATAAGTGATGCGACAAGTGTACAACCTCTTTGGCGTAGCCGTGTCGACCTCAGCATCATTGGGTTGGTCGCTGAAGAAGTTGCGGTAGAGGTGGCTGTCGGAGGTGTGGAGGAAGATCTGAGGCGTCTGTAGACGGCGTCCAGGGCACTGCTCTGTTGTGATGGATGGTTCCGTCGTTGGAGCAGCTCCGGCGAGCCGTAAGACGTCGAGGCTGATGCAGTACAAGACAGACATCGTTAATCTCAAGTGGGATTCTACTAGCATCTCCAATAGATGATGTAAAATACATTACCAAAAAGTGATAGATGTAAAATTTACATCACGAAAAAACACCTGACTACAACAGATGAGGTAAAAACTGTTGACTCTGAACTTAACTGTCGAAATTGATATTTACTGTGTTACTGTCGAAACTGAACGCACTGGTAGCAGAGAGGTACTTCACATGTAGTTTAGGTGGCTCGAGCACTAGTAGTAGAGAAATAGGGATCTAAATCAACAGGCGATCGACGAGGAACACAGTAGCAGATAGCAGCCAGAGCAGCAGCGCCTGGAGGAGCAGCGCAAACTAGAGCCAGAGCAGCAACTCGTGTAGCTGCAGCAACCCGTGTACCAGCATCAACAGCGCGAGCGAGAGCAAGAGCAGAGCAGCAGCACGAGCGAGGGGGAGAGCAGAGCAGCAGCGCGACCGAGCAAGAGCCGTAGCAGCAGTAGCGCGAGCGAGCGAGAACATAGCAGCAGCTCCGGCTGGTATGGCCGCCGTCGCCGAGGGAGCCTCGCACTGGGGGAGAGCCACCATGGAGATGTCGCCGGTGGTGCCGACTACGAGGTAGCCGCGCCATGGGGGAGCGGGATCGAGCACCGGCGGCGCCGGGAGGTCAAGTTAAGGAGAAGGTGTGATGCGATGAGTGTACAACCTCTTTGGTGGCACCGAGTAGGCCTCGGCTTTGTCCGAGGAGTCGATGATGATGCTGCGGTTCTGGTGGAGCAGGTTAAGGCGGCGCTGTGGGGATGGAGCAGCCGCGATAGACGAGGCAATCGTCGGAGCAGCTCCTTGGAGGTGGAGGACGGGGCGGCTGAACCGACGGGACGAGGAGATCGACGATGGATCCTCATCCAGGGCGGTGGATGAGGGACATCGAGCTATTGCGGTGGACGACATCGTCGGGGAAGAGGCTCCGGCTGGGCAGCGGTGGGGTGGCAGATGGAGGAGGGTGGGGTTTCACGGCTGGAGCAGAGAGGTTATGGCGGCCTGGGATTTCGAATGGCGAAAAGGAGGTGATGGGAGTGGGGGAACCATGACTTAGGGACGCGCTTGTCCAAAATGTAGGGTGTGTTACAAAAGTACCCCCATCGATTTGATCTAGCGACCCTTTCGGCTCAGGGTTAGAAGGGGGATTTCGCGTGTCGGGATTTGGCAGCTGGAGGGAGTTTTCGTGCGCGTTGTAATTTCGGGATAGCAAGGCGCGGGTTGTGAAGGCGCGAGTTTTGGGAGCACGATATCTGAATTTTCGGGATAACAAGGCGCGGGTTGAATTTTAGGGACACGCCTAATGTGTAATATTGTACGTACCAAATCAATTCGCACTTCCCTCAATGAAAAAAAGAAAAAAATAAAACTATTCGCACCACACAAAGAGAGAGTCTTGTCCCGTTTTACTGTACAAATGCTATTCAAAGCTATGAATCCATGTTATGTTCAATTAAATTTTTTCGCTGGCTGTATAATGCATGTAACCTACTCACACGAACATTTTAGTGCATTCCAAATGTCTATACTACCGCTGCAATTCGAACTAAATTTGAATTCGTTTCTCTATTTGAATAAGAATCTACAATCATGATTGTTGCCAAGTTAAACCATCATTCGTATATTATCTTAACAACACACCACATGATTACTATAGAGATAGATATGAACTATTTATACTATATGAACTCGAATTCAAAATTTTGAATACACTTGATGTTGATTCCAAATAATAGTACATTTGATGTGCTAACTAGATCTTCATAATCTAAACCATGTTTCATACGTACACTGTGTTTATCACACAAAGTATAGTGCCCCGCCCCCTACATTATGACAAGTATTTAGCCCTGAGCTGCAAAAGCCACACATTATCACAAATTCAAATAAATGTTCTATATATTATATGTAGTATAACATGTTCATAACCACACCATGCGTATCACCATTATATATATTCATGCATGCGTCGGTTTAAAACACTATGATATCTTCTTCAAATATCCGAATCCACTTTTATAATGAATTATGATCTCTATTCGTATTTTACACCCACACAATCCTCTTATCTTTGTAGCTAGCGCTAACTTTCTCTCGTGCATGCACACGCCCCGCCTCCCTCTCACCCTCCCTCAGCATTCTCTAGCTCCATCACGCACATTCGTCATTTCACTTTAGGTCGTTCACCCACGGTGTGTGTAGGCCCCCCAGCTCCTTTTTTCCGACACACACCGATCGATATACCTCTCTAGCCAGGTGTGCCTTCCACAAACACAAGATTTCCCTCTTCTCTTCTCACCGTCCATGCCTCACTCCCGCCCCTCTTTTCATCAATCTAATACTCGCACACTCCTTCCCCCTCGATATAGTAGGCCTCTCGCACCACCTCCTAGCTGCATCCCTCTCTCTCTATCCTTCTCTCCGGGTCTTATTTGCTTCTAACACATACATGCATGTATACCAATCGATCTCCCTACATACACCTAGGTCGACTATAACTCTTTTTCCCCACGCATTGATCGACGTACCTCACAAGTTATGTCTCTCCCTTTCTTCGACAAAGGATGATTGATCTTCCTATGTAGTTACTTCTGCTTACCATAGCCATATCACCCCCCCCTCATCATTCGTGCATGCCTCCTAACCCGTCTCTCACACGCACGTGCACAGACAGGCAGGCATCCCCTCTCTTATTGATATTGCAAGCGTGCCCTCCGTTTGTCTAGCAGGCCTCTCCCACCATTTGTGAGAAGCAACTCCACCACCAACCCCTCCGACACTCTAGCTCTGTCTCTCTCCCAACCTTATTCCTCTCCTACACATATGCATGGATGCCGATCGATCTCCCTCAATACATAAGGTAGGTCTCTCTCCTCCTCCACACATATACCAGCCATTCTACCTGTATAGTTAGGTCTCTGCCCCCCCCCACACACCGATAGTCAAACGCTGTAGGTAGGTATCCATGCCACAGAGACAAACTGCACCTATCCCCTCTCACGTTCCAGTAGGCCAGCCACCCTATATCTTTGACGTGGGCACACACAAATTCGATGGCACTCTTTATCGATCGCGCGCGCGCGCGCACACACACACACACACTTCATCACTCTCTTCGATTCTATGGATACCTCACACCGATGATACCTCCACTCTCTTCTCGTGGATCGCCCCCTCTATATATATGATATATCCAGGCCTCTGTTTCACACACATTGCATATGTTAAATTTTTTGTTTGAAATATCATCGACACATATTCCCTGTCTATCTCTCACACACCCCCCCCCAAAAAAAACACTCACGAACCCACACACTATCTCTCTCTAGGTTTGTATCTCTCTCACACAAACCCACGTAGGTGGTGTACGTACACGAAGAGAATAGGTGCACGTACTCACGCTTCGTGCCCAGCCACACCCGCGCGGGTATACGGTGGAGCTCATTTCTGTACGAAATGGCAGCCCACGTGCTAATTTGAGCGCGTGTAGCGGTTGTTTACCTACGGAGGTCGTGTACCACGCGTGCACGAAACAAAGTTCGACTTGATGCGTTGGCGCTTTATTTTTAAATAAAGTTATATTGCTCAATGGCACGTACACAGAATATAAAACGATTTTTATGGAGAAAAAAGTAGTCCGCTCCACTATATACAATGGAGCCTGCCTGCCGGGGTTTGTCTCTCTTTAGAGTATCTCACACAAGGCGGCGGTGGCCTCTCTCTCTCTCTCTCACCGTTGGTCACTGATCCGGCCGCATCCCGTCCGCTGGCGGAAAGGGAGGATGTGCATCGTTTCTCCGTTCAACGGCGCCGAGGCAGCACGTCCCGATCTGCTATACCCGCCGTTCTCTCTGACCAAACTCCAGCGCGGTAGGGCCTACGCCACTTTCTCGCTGCCATAGTATGGGCAGATCCCGCCCGTCGCCGCCCTCCTAGTTACATCCTGACGACCCGCAGGTATCCCCTCCGGCCTTGCTCCACTGCCCATCTTCCCAGGTTGCTGCATGTGGATCTTCCCTAGTTCTTTGCCCAAAACGTAGCTCGTCCGGCGTTTCCATCTTGCAATCTCATCCTCACACCGTTTTTGATAAATCCACCATGCTGCTATCTTTCCCCTATGACATGGAATATGCTTCTTTTTTGTCGGCGTATGTGTCTTCAACCCTTTATTGGACAGTAATTGTTTCCTTTCCACCTCTTTTTGCAAACAGGGCTATCCATTTCACCTCGTTGCTATTGCGACCTTTTGGTGAACTGCACAAATCACTCTTTTCTTAAGCGTGTTTTGTGCAGTTCCACCAAAATGTCACATGGGCAACGTTTTTACATTTCTGTGGGACTGCAGAAAGGGAGATTGGTTTTGCTATCCTCCTCATCCAACTCCGACCTAATCTTCTCCAACAAGTAGTTAGTCTTAAAGAGAGATCGCAGAGGTGATCAGCTTCTATTTGTGAGTGTTATGTTTCATCATCTAGTTCCACTATTATTGTAATCACACCGACCGAATATCTTTGCAAACAGGGATGATCAGCTCAATTTTAGTGGAACTGCACAAAATGATCGGATTGTGATGTCCTCCATACACCTCTTTCTTGGCTACAGAGCTGCATGAAACTAGCTGCCAACCAATGAACACCGTGGCCAGGAAACGGAGCCATGGCTGCGAACAACATCGATCAATTGTACTCCATTTTTCTTTATTTGTACACCTTCTCACAACTTTGTCTTCAGCTGTGATGTGAATATTGAAATGCATTAGCAGCCATGGTAGTTTCATTTGTATTTGATGGAATGTTGTAACGAGACAGTCTTGAGGCAAGAGGACACATGAATCTTAAATTGAAACCTTTTTTTTTCTGCGGGACCCAAAGTTGGAACCTTCATAACATTACAGTACAATTTCATTATGCTGGAAAATTATGCGTACATATAAACAAATCCTGAAAGATTGATAGCAATGCCAGAAACCATTCAACTTTGTTTCGCCGACATGTGGGACATCCTTCATCCGGCTCCACCTGCCATGCACCAATATTGAGTGCACAACTGCAGGGGAGATTCAACCCGGTTGCTGCGCCGCAGTAATAATGACTAGTGAGCAGTCAAATCACAGAGCCCCACCTTCACCACAGTAAGTTGCTCGGACGAAGCAACCATCATTTCACTCTTTCGTTGAATCTGCTGGTACTCCAATATTCACAGAGTACTAAGTTGCTCGGACGAAGCAACCATCACTTCACCTTTCCCACAGTAAGTACTACCTTCTTTTTTTTATTCTAGAAACCACCACACATGAATATTGGACGGTAGCAACACATCATAAGTGTACTAGCACTACTCAATTCAAAAATCGAAACCAAGCAATGAACTACTAGATGGTGAGCATTTGCTAGTATCATGTACTCCGTCTATCGATGTATATACAGGGCCTATAGCGTTTTTCGAGACTAACTGACATGCAAGTTGCTCAAAGCATACCGTCAATTTCGTACGTGAAAGGATCTTCGAATGATATAATTTTCAAATTATATAAAATCTTATCAATAGTCAAAGGCAACCTCGAAGAATACATTACTAATCGCAACACATGGATGAAGGGCTAATCGCAACGCATGCATGCATGAGGAGTACTACAGCACTAACAAGAATGTTTTACATGCATTGGTTAATTATATGTTAATCATGGCACTTAACAATTTAATGCACAAAACAAGAATGGTAGACGGGATTAGCAGAAAGCAAAGCGCCTTTTTAACGGGGATTTTCATCATTCTATGAAGGTGCAAAACCAAGTGTTACTACTACACCAAACAAGTTCAAAACGAGAAACTGGACCCACTCACAGCACGGCACGCCTGTCTCGTTTGGTCCGTCGGTCAAAGTGCTTCCTCTTCTTGGCATAACAATAGAGTACAATAATTTTTTTAGAATGCTCTTGGCATGTCGCTAACCGACCTCAATAGACGGCAAAATCGCCAGCCCGCCGCACTTTGAGAGAGACGAGGAGCGAGAAGCGATACGAGCAGGTCGATTACTAGAGCTAGGTGTCGCACGGAGGCAAAGAAATATGGTGATAGCGTGAGGTGTGCCATGTATGATTTAAACTACACTGGACTGCCGTGTTTCGGAGGTCTACTAGATGTGGAGAAGATTGGGTTGATTTTATATCGCTGAATATCTCTATCTCTACTCTCTACTCTTATAAAAAACAGAGTTGGTGATGATGGTGTGCCTGCCATCCTGCAATATAGGCCATCCGATTTATATCTGACGGATAGGAAGGAAACTATGGCAATTTTGCAAAAAGATACCCACACCCCTCTCCACATTTGCAAATAAAGCCTTCCCTCGTTCATCCTTTTCTCTCACAAGATAAACTACTCATACAAATGCATCTTGATGTTCCATGCAACACACGGGCATCTTGCTAGTATAAAATATACTCTTAAGAGTGCAGAACGCTCACCGCGAGGTTCCTTGCTCCTTCTCGGTCGCCGGAAAGTGTTCTTCTTCGTTTTGCCGACACGTGGGACATCCAGCATCCAGGTCCATGGGTCAACGTAAGAAAATGGAGTAAGTAGTAGGAGAGACTCACCAACGGTCACGAACGTAGGTGGAGTACGTGCACGAATCACCCGAAAAAAAGGAATACGTGCACGACGAGAAGAGGTGCAGGCACTGACGCAGGTACTATTTGCCTCTTTCGTACTCACGCGCAGGTACACGGTGAGCTCATTTCTGTACGAAGAGGCAGCTCACGTGATAATTTGGCGAGTGTAGTAGTTGTCAGTGGTGGGTCGGGAGCCAGGCGTGAACGAATCAAAGTTCGACCATGACGCGGTGGCGCGTTATTTATAAATGAAGTTATTCTATTCGATGTCACGTACGCAACATTATTTTCTTCAATGGAATGTGAATCGTGCACGCACTCAATGATGGAGCAAGGGATGGTACTCCCTCCGTCTAGGTGTAGTCAGCTTATGAAAACCAAATAATCCCAAACACTTGGACGCGGTGCATTAACTTTCACCTCGTTTCTTGTTTCTCTTGACATAAATAAAGGAATCAACCAACAAGAGATGTGGGGCGTGTATGACATCAATGACTTAGACTTTCAACCATGAAATGCAGTGGTCATTTCATTGCATGCAATGCTATTAATTAGCAAATAAGCATTAAAATCTCTCGTTTTTCCCTTCGCCTTGGTCATGGTGCACAACCTATGACTTATACACCTAGACGGAGGGATTAGCCATGGACATGGTCGGCACTTTTTGGAGAGAGTACTACATCTATCAAAATCTCTAAGACCAAGGCAAAAATAACTCTGGGCAGTTACAGAAAGTAATCGGTTCCGCCTACACAGCTTGGTATGGGAAAGAGAGAAAGACCCCCTTAAATCGGGCATGCATTGGCTGCTTATATTAATTAATACGGTTGCATGCAGCCCCGTCTCTCTTGTCCTTCGGAGTGTAAATAGTTAAGCCAATGACATGTGGGTCTACCACAAGAGGGCCCATATGTCAGTTAATGGAAGAGAGAGGTGAGTAGGCGTATTTGCGGAAGTGTGCTCCAATGGCAAACATGATGGCAGTACAGGGTAAGGCTGATTTAGTAACACCAACACGCTGGCTCAGCTTATTAATTAAGTGTCCCATCTGCTGCAGCGTGTATTGTCACTTCACTGACTAGGTGAATAAGTAGTTCTCTCTGACCGAGATGGGGAATAATGGGTCGCCAAGACTTCCTATCTACAGTATCCCTATGCCTCTACTCTCATCCTGTCCAACAACAAGAACCATTGGCCAAGGCACCCGGCGCCAATTATGTAGGAGTATTACTAGTACTAGTACCTACTCCCTCGTTCCGGTTTTTATATACAGGTCAATAAAAAAATCATCAACCAAGGTAGTAGTAAATGATGAGTGCCCGAACATTTTTTCCAAAAGTAGTACTCAATAATGGGCTCGTTTTCCTCAAGAAAATTGTGTTTATGAACATTTTAATTGGAATGCATGCATGCATGCGTGAAGAACAAAATACCAGAACTTTTGCATGCATCGGTGAGTTTTCTCTTAATTCTTGCATGCAACATTTTAATGAAGCTTGAAATATGAACATGTCAATGGGAGGGAGTAGAAGCCTCATGCATGCATGCATGCATGCAACACTCACACGTACACATGCACGCACGCAACACTCACGCATCCATGCGGCACACAACACACGATGCAACACACACGCTCACGCTCAAGTGCTCAACCTACTCCCTCCGTCCGTGAAAGACTGTACATATAGATAATTACACATTGACCAAGAGGAACGGAACTCCACATCATTTAGGGCAAGTACTCCCTCCGTTTCTTTTCTTTGATTCGCACATCATTTAGAGCAAGTACTAGGATTCTTAAAACGCAGGAATAGGAAAAACAAAGGAGTATTAGCCCTGAGTGTTTGATGCCATAGGAGAAAGAAAGGAAGCGGAAAAAAAGTTGGAGCGGATTTTAGATTTCCAATGAAATGTTGTAGTAGTACACGTGATTCCATACAGGATTCAATCCTATGAATCAAACGACTAATGTACTAAGGTCCACGGTCAAGGTGGCACAAGGCGGACGTGACCTCTCACTGCGTCCGCCATTGAAGCGGCGCGCTGGCCGAGGGCGCCGCCCGCTGCAGGCCCGGCTGGACGAGCCTCGCTGCATTTAAACGCCTACATTAAACCCGCATGGAATCCGAGAAACCTACTTCGCGTGGAAACCGGTTATTTTATGTAAATGTAATGAAATCCGGGCGTGTTGGCACGAATTTGTTTACGTACAATCTGAGTGCATTGCTCCAGTGGTTATCACACGTGAGCCAATCGATTCACACCCTTCCGCGCTCCATTTTGTCTTGCGTTACTTAGCACGCTGACAAGTGGGCCCCATGATCATTTATGCCAACATGGTAGTCAATTATTTTGCCAGAGTCAGCTATCACACCCTTCCGGTGCCACATCAACGAATCCACTAGAAACAAGTCTAGACTTGTTCGGTTCAACCGCCTCGCTAGGTGTTTGGAGAGGAATTGGCCGGCGCGAGGCGGTTCTATAGGTGGGCAGGCGGCAAAAAACAGGGGAAAACGTGGGAAGCAGCTAGACGAGGGAGGGAAGCTTCTACATTCGCGGGGGACATGGCATTGGCCATTGGGCGGCAAGAGGCGGTCATCCGGGTGGGCCATAAAGGATATGAAGAGGCATCCTATATCAGCAAGGACCAGCTTCCCTACCGATAGCTCATCTAAGAGAACTGTCAAGTTAACTATGCTGAGGTTGGAGTAGTCATAAGATGGGTGACCGGATGGGAAGTGGACTCGATATTAACTAGTTGGATGGGTCACTGTAGTTGAATCTCGAGGTCTTTGTTTTGTAATTTTCGACAATTTTTGTTTTTTGAACACATGTTAATCGAAGATCTATCGCGTTACTTTATGACATGTTTCTAAAAAAAGTGATATGACCTCTGTCAACTTATAAGTCATGTCTGTCAAATTAAACCTCGAGGTACTTGTTCTCAAATTAACCTCTGGGCCTTGCAGGAGTGCTGCAATGGGTCGGCGTCAATTGCAAGATGAGCCACCAAGCTAGCAGTGGAGTTGCCAACATGCTCAAAGTGCACGCAACATTGAGTAGAAAGAAGCATGCCCAAGAAACTAATTTCGTGCTTAGGGAGGCCCTTTGCTCAAAGAGCAAGTACTCTTTCGGTTATACAATAACAAGGTGTCGCACGGGCTATCTGGACGAGGAGCGAGAAGCGACCGGCTGCTGGGTAGGAGTATACTATAACTAGGTGTCGCACGGGCTATCAGGACGAGGAGCGAGAAGCGACGGGCTGCTGGATATACTATAACTGGTGTCGCACGGAGGCCGAGGAATATGGTGAATGCGTGAGGTGGGTCATGTATGATGTGTTTCGGACTCTTTCGGTTAAACGTGGAGAGATTTGGTTGATTTTATATCGCTGAATAATATAAAATATTATGAGTGCAGACGCTCCACCGCGAGGTTCCTTGCTCCTTCTCGGTCGTCGGGAATCTATGTTCTTCCACTCTTTTGTTTAAGACGTGAGCTTTGTTCATCCTTTTGCCAACACACAGGACATCTAGCATCAAGGTGGATGTGTCATGCAAGAAAATGGAGATAAGCAGTGCGTAAGTGAGTCGTGCACTTCGATGGCACGTACTACGCAATAATTTTTCTCCTCGATGGCACATGAATCGTGTATGTAGACGGAGCATGGGGTGGTAGCCATGGACATGGTCGGCCCTTTTTGGAGAGAGTACTAAATAACTTTGATGTGTCTCGTCAACTCACAGAACGACAAGAAGCTTGCTTGCTACGCCCTCTCCCTCGCCCACGCACGCGCGGTGGCTCGCAGCACGAGGAGAAGCTTTTGCTTACAATTATAGTGGGCTTTATAGTACAAGCAGTTGCTAGAAGTATATATACTGTAGTACCATCATCATTGTTCGACTTCCGGAAGGGGCGAAGAGCCAAGCGCACGGTCACCTACTAACCTTAAGCTGGGCCACCTTTTTAGAGCATGGTTAATTAATATAGGCAGCTCTTGCAGCGGCACATCATTTAGAGCAAGTACTCTCTCCATTTCTTTTCTTTCATTCGTAGGAACTTAAAACGCATGAATAGGAAAAATAAACGATTGGAGTGGCATGTCCACTTCAATCCCATAGCATTAACACAGTGTTTGACACAGGAAAAACAAAGGAAGTGAAAAAAAGTTGGAGTGGATGCTAGATTTGCCAATTAACACATGATTTCATAGGAAAAATTCCTATAGCATTCTATCCTATGAATCAAACGACCAATGCAGGAAAATTATGAGGGGGGTCTCTCCAACAGTGTTCCTCGGCTCGCACCTAGCATCACGGGGGTCGAACTTGAAGTCTTTCATCTGGTACACATGGCAATGGCATCTCAGATCTGGACACAAGGTGACGTACACCGTCAAGATCCATTAAGGATAATGTTGTGCTCAAAGCCGGACGTACACGGTCAAGGTCCACGGTCAAGGGGGTCAAGGCGAACGCGACCTCTCAGGCTGGTCATAGTGGGAGTAACATAGATGCCATATAAGCAAAAATGGTGAGGTGGTAAGTAGTTAATGAGGAGAGAGGCAAACAGAGTAACATGATATGTTACTATCACTTAGCGCTTCCCAATGCAAAATGGGTCTACAAGTTACTATGTCCACTGCGTCCGAGGGCGCCGCCCACTGCACTCCCAGCTGTACCCGCCTCCTCGCCGCATTCAAACACCTACATTTAAACCCGCGTGGAATGCCAGAAACCCACTCCGGCCACACGTCTGTTCAGGAGCGGGACGCCGGCCAAGCTCCTCCTTCCACCATTTTCTCCACTCTTTCGGCGGCATCTGACGAGCAGGAAGAGCAGTTCTTCGGCATAAAAGCCGTCTGGGTGGCCCGCCAAGCCCGGCAGTTACGAGCGAGGCAACTTGCTGCTCCACCTACCTCGCCTAGCCCGACGGAGCCAGTTGCCGCCCTAAGCCAGCGCGTGGTTCCGTAGCTGGCCGCTCCAATCCAGCTCGAGGAAGAGTGCCGAGTTGCTCCATGCCGGCTTGTCGGGGAGCACGGCAGCACGGGCATCGTCGCTGCCCTCGACGCCGCCGCGTCATACATCGCCTCCAATGCCTGCGACCGCGCCATGCAGGCAGAGAAAGAAGCCGCCGCGGATGTCGACGAGGGGACGCGGCTACGCGGATGTCAACGAGGTGACGACCAGCACGTCCCCGCCCGCCGCCATCATCGAGGAGAAGTAGAACACGGGAGGCCACCGCCGATTATATCCCATGAAGGCCATCGCCGAGGCGACGCCGGCGAAAACAGCCGGTGTCTTGCACGATTCTTCTTCAGCCGGATGCTGGAGGAGGACAAAGAGATCAGCCGGCGGCCATTTAGATTAGGTATATTAATTCTACCTTTAGCTCCGGACTAGCACAGCTTATTTAATGTAAATATAATGAAATCTATCATGTTTATATGAAATCCGGCCGTGTTTGCACGAATTTCCGTCCACGTTCGCGCTCTCGGGCGAGCGCTGTTCGTCGCTGGAGTGGGACGACAGACTCCGTCTCTGACAACCCCGCAAAGTGCGTCACCACCTTTGTGATGGCCAGGACGCGGTGAAAGAACGACGTCCTTCATTCCTTAGGTGATGGCCATTACCGCGCGCTCGTCTAGATGGCTCGGTAGCTCATGAAGCAGCACCAACAACATGCCTTGTGCGTCTAGTACTCCATTGCAGTCATAGTTGCTGCATGCGCAACTCGGGTTGCAGTTGCAGGTGAGCACGGCGACGCTGCGTGGCCATCCATCAATAGTGGCTGGTATGAGGATGACATCGCCATGTACATCCTATTTGTACTAAAAATCATGAATGAAGAGTATAAACATATTTACGTACAACCTGAGTGGATTGCTCCAGTGGTCATCGCACGTGCAGTGTCATGCAAAGCTTCATTTATTAAGTTGTAAGGTCATTTTGTCTTGGTATGTGTGATGTTACTCATAGAATGAGTAACTAGCTATAAGTTACTCAATTTACCTCTCTCCTCATTAACTAGTTGCCACATAGGCGAATTTGCTGAGTTGGACCCGATGTTACTCTTGAAGTTACTCCCACTGTGGTTAGTCTAAGGCTGGTTAGCTACTATCATGCATGCCAACTAGGCAATTTTGATGAGGTGTCATAGAATTAAATGAAGAAAAAGAGGGTTGAGTATCATATCATGATACCGTATCATAATAAATGATAAGCTACTATGTGTCATGCATGACAATAAATAAAGTACTACATGATACTAATATATGATATTATGCATTATTAGTATCATATGCATGATACTAGTACATGATACTCCCCATTACAACCAGCCTAAGGCCTTGTTCGGTTCAACCTCCTCCCAAGGGGTTTGGAGAGGAATGGAGGGGAATTTGGCTTGTACATGATTTAATCCCCCACAATCCCTGTTAATCCCCGTTAAAACCCCTTGAACCGCACATGCCCTTAAGGTTAAAAATGTCCGGGATTACAGAGGACAGGGTACAAACTTCCTGGATTTAAAGGTGAGGGTTTGTTTCTGACTAGCTCTACAACCTCAAGGTTTATAAATCGGACTTCACTCTCCCCTCACGCACACGCGCGGGTACACTCACGGTGGAGCGCATTTGCACATGAAAAGGCAGGTAACGTGACAATTTGAGACATCTAGTCGTCCACTTAATGTGGGGTCTGGGACCAAATGTCAGCCATACCAAGTGCGACCTGAACGCGGTGGCGCAGTTATTGATCAACTTTCTTTTTACTGGTACGTTAAACGAAAAGATGGCTCCACGCGTATTCAATTTAAAACGATCACTACGGAGAGAAAAACAATTACAACTCCACTAGTCCACTTCGGGACTTGCTTGCTAGGGTTGCTCTCTTCTTCTCACTCTCTCACCCTCTCCAGATCTAAACAAGACGGCGGTGTCCACTCTCTTTATCTCTCTCTCTTCTCTCCGGTTGACACAGATCTAGCCGAATACCTTCCGCTGGTAGTCGCCGGTGGCGAGGGAGGAAGCCGATGCGCGCCGTCTTCTCTGACCTGGTGCCGGCGTGGGAGGTCCTCCTCACCCTTGCTCCCCGCCGTCGAGTTCACAGATCCCGCCGCCTGCCTCGCCACATCCCGCTGACCGGAGGTATAACTTATTTTAGAACCGACCTTGTTCGAATGGCCCAGCTCCCCACGTCGTTGCATCCCTTTTTTTCATCAAGTTAGGATTGCTCCCCACGTCACTGCATCCTGCATGTGGATATTCTTCTAGTATTACAAAGCTCCCCATGTAGCTAGCTCCGTCGGCTTGTCGAACACTCGAACACCACCTAAATTTTTTACTATTAGAGGAAAAAAGGTACTGCAGATACTGGCTAACGAACCGATCTCCTGGTTGAAAAGGGAAATAAAGATGCTGGCCTGACCGGTCTCTTGGTCGAAAAAGGACAGAAAGTGGGGGGTGTTGGGTCGACAATGCAACCGAGAACGAGCACGTCTAGATTTCTTGTGGTCACATAGGAAAGGTCACTGACGAGAACAAAAAATGCACAAATCCAGACATGCTTTGCATGTTTGCCGCACTCGACAACACCTCTGCCTCACCACTTTATGCCTCGGTGGATGTAAAACGTGCTTGTGCCTCCCCTGTCCCTATGCCCTTGCTGTTGCTGTTAATCTAACATCACAGGTAAAATGAAACAATGCCACTGTTAGTGTGATGTCGCTGTTAAGTAATGCTGCTGTCAATCTATTGCCATTGATAAAATGAATTAATGCCACCACCGTTTTATGAAATGCTTCTGTCTTGCTTTATTTCTCATAAAGAGTGTTTTGGGCCGTTATACTAAACTCTGACACTGGTAACATAGCTGCATCTCCGTTGAACTACACAAAATTTAATTGCACAATGGTTGACACGATGATGTGTTTCTCCTTTCTGTATCACCCTTTGTTAGAATGATCATTCATGTTAACCGTGCACGTACGTACTGATCAAGTGCTACTCCCAATCTGTCATCACATAGTCATAATGCAATTGTTATGCATGTTAATGTAAGCCCCCGTTAATCTAGTGCAAGTGTTGATTTGATGTGATGGCACTTCTTATTTAATGGCACTTTTTCATACTGTCACTGTAATGCCATAGATAACATATGAGATGCTGTTGTTAATCATATGCCGCTGCAAAAAAATGACACTGCTTAAATAACCCTGTTACATATTTGTGCAAACAGGGTTGTCTATCTCCATATGGTGTATATTTGTGCAAACGGAAGCACAAACCTCAATTTTAGTGGAACCTGCTGTCAGCTGACCTCACGGTGCTCCAGGTATTCCTACATTCGTAATTAGGTAGAATGACCAATGCAAGATGAAATAAGCTTATTCGTACGCTGACTTGCTGTTTGCAATGTGAAACGAGCCTGTCATGTGTGGATGAGCAAACAAGCACTGCAGCCGCGCCGTCAACACAAGATAAAAGAGACCGAGTCATTGACGACCTGGCCGGCGAGTAGGGGTCGTGCAAACAGCGGTGCATTATGTTAGTGGAACTGCACAAAAAAGATATTGGGGTTAGTCGGACAAATTTTCTACAGCCACACGGAAGGAATTGCGCTCATCGATTGCATAGAATTTCCTCCGTGCCATCATAGGAGATCCCAAGGTGGAAATCAACTAACCACCTATAAAATTATGGATAATCTTCCTCACACAGGTCAGTATCCCCTTCGTCCAGATGATCATGTTTTGTCATGCCGAGCTATTGATATGTGCTACTGTTTTGCGACACCGTTTAAGTACAACGCTTTCCTATCTTTTCACATTCAGGACAATGAAGTTGATTTCAGTGGAACTGCACAAAATGGCCTGATGTTGAGTGATCTCTATTGCCTCCTCTGTTTGCTGCAATGTGTCAGCGTAAATTGTAAGATGAGCCATCAAGCTAGCTGTGGAGTTGCCAACATGCTCAAAGTGCATGCAACATTGAGCAGAAAGAAGCATGCCCAGGAAATTAATGCGTGCGTAGGGATGCCCTTTGCTCAGAGAAGCATCGATCGTTTTTTCTTTATTTCTACACCTTCTCACAGCTTTGTCTTGGTTATAGTCTTGTGAATCATTTAGATGCGTAAACATGCTGAACTTAAGTGTTTGTGAATGTTAGCTAGTATGCATACCGTATCTTGTGAAGCTTAGTTTGAATGTTAGCGTGTCAGCCTTTACAATCTATGTATATTGTGGGCATGTTATTTGACCCCTCATTTTGCCGCGCTACGACCAGTGTGAGTGTCTGCATGCAGTACACCATCCTCTAATTTGGTGGATGCCAAGCCGGCCCGAAAAGGAGCTATAACTTTTTTTCAAGTTGAAAAATGTTACCGATGAGGAGCCATAATTAAGCTAGAGGCGTCTCTTTCTTTCTTTCTTTCGAATGGGCAATAAGCTGGAGAGCTGGAGAGTGTCTCTAATGGGCTGCCTCTAGTGTTAAGGCCCTCCAGTACGAAACACGGGCAGCCAAAGCCCATTTGTTTTTGTTTTTTGCAAGGAAAAGCCCATATTTCTTGAAGAGGGGGCGATCCCAGAAAAACCCTCCTTCCTCCTCGCTTCCACTTATACTGTAGCTCGCTGGACTGTCCCGCTTTCGTCGCCCCCCCAATTCCCCCCGCTCCCCATCTTCCTCACTCGTACAGAAAACCCCCGCTCACCTTCTTCCTCACTCGTACAGAAAACGCCTGCTCCTCTTCTTCCACTCCTACAGAAAACCCCATCCCTCCTTCTTCCCCACTCGCACTGCCACTAGGCTCGTCTCTGGCTACTCTACTCAAACCCGTGAGCTCGGCGCGACGCCCGCAAGGAAAATGGAGTCGGCTGGCCCCAGTGCCAAGAAGATGAGGCTCCCGCCAGCGGCGACGCCGGTTGTAGATCCCGCACCTGGCAGCGCTGGGAGAAGCGGCAGGCCCCCCACCAGATCTGAGGAATCCGTAGAATCTCGGGTGGACCGCATCAGCGATCTCCCGGACGCCATCCTTGGGGAGATCATCTCGCTTCTCCCCACCAAGGATTGCTGCCGCACCCAAGTCCTCTCAACTCGGTGGCGCCCTCTATGGCGCGCCACGTCCCTTAATCTCGACTATCGTCAGCTATCTGTCATTCATGATTTTGAACTCCTCAGAGCCATCATCTCCTCCCACCAGGGCTCCGTTCAATGCCTCTGCATCCCGACATGCTACCTGCTGTCCATACCCTGCACGGTGGACGCCAGGCTGACATCCCCTGAATTCGAAAAACTCCAGCAGTTTGAGTTCTACCATTACCACGAAAGTTTCATACCACAAACCGAACACCAAGAATTTGTGCCAACACCACCATTGTCCATCTCGTGGTTTTCCTCCTCTCTCCACACTGCCACCTTGACCTGGTGCCATCTACCAGACGATCTGGTACAAATGCTTTGACTCCCACTGCTAAAAAAACTTTCGCTTGTGGTGGTTTATCTGTCGGAGGCCTCATTGCACAACATCATCCACTCCAGTTGCCCTGCCCTGGAGTGCTTGCTGATTGTTTTGGGAACAGAAATGCATATCAGTTGTCTCCAAATAAAGTCGCCTCACCTTAAAAGCATTGGAATTTGTTTTGAAGGACAACAACTCATCATCGAAGATGCCCCTTCACTTCAAAGGTTGCTCCTTCATTATTGTTCTATACCTTCGCAAATGACTATCGTCTCTGCGCCTAAACTCGAGACCTTGGGTGTAATTCCTGATCCGTTTAACTATCAGAATTTGGTGTTTGGCTCCACACTTATTCAGGTACCGTATATTATCATCTACACATTTGTAACCATAAGCTGAATTTTTTATTTGTGCGCATAAGATTTATATCATCTTGGAGTACACTTTGGGTACTAATATTATGTTATATGCTCAATGAAGAGGTCGTCCATGGATAGCCTATCAATGTTGCTGGATTCTGTCAAGATCTTATATATCGGAGTGTTTAGTTATGATCTGAACGTAATTATTGGCTTGCTGCGATGCTTTCCATGTCTGGAGAATTTATATATAAAGGTGATGATTTCATGCACATTGAAAGCCTGTATATATTGTACTAGAATTAACCGTTTAGCTATCGCTCTTTTGACATACTCTTTTTTTTGACCTTAACTGTTTTCAATCTTCATGTCTACTTAGCCACTAACACATGAAGAAAAACATATAACCAATCGGTGGCGTAATAAGCACCGGGATTTTCTCAGTTCTCATGACATTCGTTTGAGGACAATAACGATGGAAGGATATGCATCCAACCAGGCAAACGGAAGCTTTGTCACATTCTTCCTGTTGAATGTGAGGTTACTATTGTCCATGAGGCTTATGTTTTTCAACAAGAAATTTCTCACAGACGGACATGTTGAACAGCAAAAAAAAAGTTTCCGGTGGACAAATGGGCTTCTGAACATGCTCGGCTTCTATTTACAACAACTTGTCGTCATGTTCCAATAAATTTTTTGGCACAGGATGTTGATTTTATGGATCAGACCGATCCATTTGTTTGTGACTACCAAAAACTGTGGTTGGGTTAGATGTTATTGCCATGTTCAATCTGGGTTTTGTCTAAATTTGATGAACAATTAATCCTTGGGCTTTTGTACCATTTGTAAGCTTGAGTTACATGTTGTTTCTCTCGTACTCCCCTCCGCCTGCCACTACACTGTCGCATCTTCCACGGCTCCTATTCATTCCCGTCCGAGGCCTCGCCGTTGTTCTCCGCCTTGGTTCGCTCGCCGTGCCCACCACCGTCTGGCGTTGTCAACATGGTCAATAACCGAGAGGAATCAGGAGATGACTGTACGTGGAGAGGCTGACAATAGGGACCCACCAGGGTCATGGCATTACGCAAGCAGGTGCCTCGTTATTACAAGCCAAAAAATACTTCCTCCTAATTGTTTGACATCTAGGTCCCACGCTGTCGTGGGTTTGTCACGGCAGATGTCCTAGTGAAAGGACTTAGGTGTGGAGCCATCACAACGTAGGTTAGCTCGAAGGGGTTGAACGGAACAAAGGACACAAAGGATTTACCCAGGTTCAGCCCCTCGCAACGAGGTAACAGCCTACGTCCTGCTTCTAGTTGTATTGCTTGAGTCTCGATTACAAGGGAGCGAATCCGCTTGATCTAGTTCTCGACTTGTTATTTCTTCAGTTAACCCGCCGCCGGGTCTCGCCTTTATATACACAGGTCGAGGTTCGGCGGCTTACAAGAGTCTAGGTCATATTACACATCGTAACCGACCCTATCCCTAAATTACCTCGCCTTGCTAGACAAGCTATCATTAGGCGGCTCACGCCTTCGGGTCTTGAGTCGCCTCCGGGTCATGGGCTTTCAACAGCTCGCTTGTACGCCTTACTGGGCCTTCAATTATAAGTCACGAACGATATGACCCGACCCCTCCTGGGCAGGTCATAGCACGGGGTTATATCCCCAACATTAGGCCCCAGATTGGTTTGAACTTGTTCATGTCAATCTCCATTCTTCAGTGAGCAATTCCTTTGAATCTTTCCAACTCTTAATCTGATAAACTTATATAACCCGCCATAATAGAGAGATGATGTCACGTCATTAATTCCTGAAAAAACCTTATGACATCACAACGGATCTTTGAATTAATCATCCATTCCGAAAAACGAGGCGTCTTTGTTGTTAAGATAATGATCATGCCTCCTCGATTTTTGCACCTGCCATTTATTGTTCACTTTTCCTCTTATAAATAGGCATAGGGTGGGGTTCTTTTTCACTTTGACCTCGTCCCCTTCTCTTCTTCTTCCTCGCACCGTCCGTCGCAGCGCGAGCTCTGCCACCGCCATCGACCTCCGCAAGCTGCACCAACCTGGCCGCTACATCACCCTGATCAGACCAGAAAACCGCGGCGCCCTTCCGTTGTTTACCAACATCGTCAGGTACTCACCTTTCTTGACTTCCAATCTACATTAGGGTTCCTTCAGTTCATCAGTTCGTCGGTGTTCATCAGCGTTCATCGCATCCACTGGTAGTCCATCCTTTATGCCGCTTAGTTAAAACCCAATATGATACTGAAGTTGTGCGGTAGCAATTTTAGCATCTGTTTCTTCAACACAGATCCATCCTGTCCCTTCAAACTTCATTTTCAATAGGTCAGTACTTCCGCCATAGTTTAGGTTTTAGAATAATTTTTCTTTTCTTAATTGATGTAGATCCATGAATGTAGCTGCAATCCTGGAAACCTGTTTATACAACACTTAGTAAAAATTTTAGCACTTACATCTTTATAGAATGCTAACTCGCCGTACCGCACATGGCGGCTTATATAAAACTCTTGTGACCCGCCAGCGTCTGGCCGGCTTAAAAACTTGCAAACAGCTCCATACTGTAATATTGATCTACCGTATTTATTTCCTGCTCACAGCTTTGTCACTTCCGGCTCACCATGACTAAGACACCCACCACTTGCGATTGGATCCCTTCCAAAGTCAAAAAAGAGATCCTCAATGAGTATGTGACCATGGGTGTTTTAGCCGCCAAAGAAGTCATTCATTGGCGGGCTCCAGGACCTGAATGCCCTCCTGAACCTCGAGAGAGTGAGGTTGTAGTCTTTACAGACCATCTGCTCCGTGGCTTTTCCCCGCCCGGCTCAAAGTTCTTTCGAGATGTGCTACACTTTTACAACCTTCATCCTCAAGATATTGGTCCCAGTTCTGTCTCCAATATATGCAATTTCTAAAGTGTTCAGTGAAGCATACCTTTGTGAAGCACCTTCTATAGATCTGTTCAGAGATCATTTTTATATCAACCGCAAACTAAGATGCCCCACGGGCTTAGTCTTGAACTTGGGAGGTGTTTCAATTCAAAGACGGAGAGATGTGACCTTCCCAGCAGCCACTGTGCCGAGTCATCCTAAAGATTGGAACTTCACCTGGTTCTACTACAAAGATACCTCTCCAGAAGGAGAAAACCCCCTGCCGGGTTTTCGTCCACATCGTCTTCCTACCAGCGGCCCACTGCCAGGCCGAATGACTGCTTTAGAACGCGGTCTTTATTCTTCCACCTTTTCAAAGATCCGGGCCTTCATTGCGAATGGCTTAACTGGAGTTGACCTTGTCCGCTGCTGGGTCTCGTGGAGGATTCTACCTTTAAGCCGCCGCCCCGGCTTAATGTGTACATATACTGGAGATACCAAAGATCCTTTGTGCTACAATCCCACTGAACTGAATGAGAAGGAAATCAATGAGACTATCAAGACGCTCCTTGGCGAGTCATTGGCTAATTGTAGCAAGACGGGTTTAGCTCCTTATTATACTCTTAACCCGCCGCCAGCCGTAAGTATCCTTGCATATATATTACCTGCCTTTGTTTGCCTCTCTGGTTTTGATTTTATTACTCATATGCCCTCAGGCTGACTCATCTTTCTGGAAAAGGAAGATACAGAACACTACTGCCCCAACCAAAAGGGTCAAAGCAACCATTCACGGTCCGGGTCGTCGTAAGAAGCCCACGGCGCAAGAACATCTTGCACTAGACGACTCAGAGGTAGAACTTGATTCACTTGGTATTCACTTTATGCAACTTATTGACGCTGATTCACCTCAGGAGGAAACAGAGACAAGCCAAGCTAACGGCGCTGAGGTAATCCCTATCTCCTCCAACTCAGAAATTTTGCCAAGAGAGAAAATACGGCGGGTCGCCAGGAAAGTACAGTTTTCCCATCCTCTCGCTCACTTAGATCCAAACTTTCTTTTGAAGAAACAACAGCACGAGATTAGATGGCATACTCGAAACAGTGGCCAAGAAGAACTTATGGCCGGCTTGCCCAACACGCCGCCGGTTCGTAAATGTCGTCATGAGATGCCTCATAGTCCTACTTCCTCTCTTTCACGAGCCGGTCTCATACGGCAACCTCTTAATTCTTCTGACTCGGCATATCAGGATACTTCTCACTCATCTGGTGACTCAAACGGCTCACAACCCCCCACATTTGTGGTTAACCCGGCGTAAGTATTATTGCTTGTTGACTAATTTACCTTGCCCGTTCATACTTATTAAACTGAATAATTTTCCTTATAGGGCTAAGGCGAAGATGGGCAAGAAGCAAAAACCCGGCCCTTCCAAGATTGCTAAAGCTTCTGAACAAGAGAATCAGGCACCGACAGCCGGCGAAGCTCAAATCCAGGAACTCGAAGATCCTGAGAGCCGGCAAGACGACCCACCTGCTCAAGCTGATCTTGTCAATCCTGTCTCGGCTGCAGATGTTAATGATGACCCGGCGAACAATCAAGATCCGCCAAGTCCTAAACCGCTTTCTCCTGTCAAACATTCAGACAAGTCTTCTGCTGATGCCCACATTGAAGAGGTAATCATTACTGGAACAACTTATCAACCACCCCGCATCTCCACAATACTAGCCAAACATTCCGCCAAGGATGAAGCACATTTATCTGACAAAAACAAGCCCAAGCTTGATCTTGAGAGTTACTCCAAGTTGAACGCTGGTGAACTGTACTCTGGTTATCTGAGCCGGCTTCATACAAGCTGTGACCTGGAAGCCAGTTTAGTCAATATGATGCGACAGAAATATGAGGTATAAAATCACCTCCTCCTTTAACTTTATGTATATATATACTTATCCAGCCCCCAAATCTTAATCATAGGAAAGGATAATTGAATATGCTCAAGACTTGCAGCAACATGTAAGCTTAGATTGTCAGGTCGTAACCTCTTTAAGGCCGGCTTACCTAAGCCATATTAACCATGCTGTAATCAAAAGTCTTTCACAAAATAATCCACTAGAACCCTCAAGGGCCGGATTATCATGCAACGATGAACCGGGTCTTCCATATAATTTTTGAAAAGTACCGGCCATAGCCCCCAAGAGCCGGCTTAGCCTGAAAAGATGAACCGGGTCTATTGTATTAAGCTTATCATGCAAGGATGAGCCGGGTCTTCCATATGTTTCTTAAAAATTCAGATTGTAGCCCTCAAGGGCCGGGTCATCTAATGATGATGAACCGGGTCTCATGCACCAATTTTTTTTAAAGAACTTCATCACACATTAGCCCCCAAGCGCCAAGTATATTGCTTCCAATGTGCTTGGGACTTAAAAATACTCCTTATATTCATGCTGAATAGCACTTATGGCCCTCAATGCTCACTTGCAGGACACCTTAAGATTTAATGACTCGCAGCTGGGCGAGTTAAGAAAAATGCTCAAACATCAAGAGTCGGAGACACAGAAGGCTGAGACCAAGTTGACACTTAGCTTGGAAGAAAATGAGAAGCTCAAGGCCAGTTTCAAAACTGAAAGAGCCGCCTGGGAAGAAGAAAAGACTTCATTATTACAAAGGACAGAAGCCACCGAGTCTGCCTTGAAGAGCACCACTGCGGAACTGTCTGGCTTAAAGCAACGAATTTCACAGATGACATTTGCTATCTTTGGTTAGTGTCGTGGTTTTGTCACGGCAGATGTCCTAGTGTGAGGACTTAGTCATGAGGCCAACGCATCTACATAGTAGTTTGAGAGGGGTTGAGTGGGACGAGAGACGCGAGGTTTTTACCCAGGTTCGGCCCCTCGCGGTGGTGGTAAAAGCCTACATCCTGCTTCATTGATATTGATCATGATGCTCACGATTACAAGGGTGCTCTTTCGCTACCTCTATCTCAAGAGCTATTGACTTGTCTGTAGTAACTTGTAAAACTTGTCCCTCTTGGGGTGCCCTACCCCTCCTTATATAAGTTGGAGGGGCGGGTTACATGTGGAGTCCTAGTAGGATTAGGACTATTCTATTACAAGTAGAATCCTAGTCTTGCTTCCTTTGTAAGGGAATATTCCTTATACCTTTCCTCTTAAGCCGACCTACCATAACATGAGCCGGCCTACTGGGCCTTGGGCCTTGTCATCCATCTGACCCACCGTCGGGGTCATTAGGGACTCGCCAGACCAGTGAGCCGCCAGTCTTCGGGTGGGTTACCGACGAAACGCCAAGTCCCAGCCGGGTCATATATCCGGCCGGGTCATACCGCGGGGTATATCCCCGACATTAGCCCCCAGTTTCATTTGGATTTATCCATGTTAAACTGATCCTGCAAAATAAACACAAGAACAAATTTGATAGGTTGTGCTCTGGGTTAAAAGTTTTTCTGAACCGGCACCTGATCATCCTTAAGTCCTTGTCATTTTCTTCTTGATACGTGTCCATGATCTCATAGCAAATCTCCTTTAGCAGATATGTTCAAACTTTGCCAATGCAAAAAATCCAGGTACTTCTTTGAAAAGTCCGGGTTAATAGGCCAGCTTAAAAATCAATTTGCTAACATTGGTTTCTTGCAGAAAAATATAAAAAATAATCCATTTGATTCGGCTTCCAATGTACTAGTTTGACAAAAATATTGGTCTTGAAATACTCATCTGATTTTCAGCCGGCTTGAAGATGAAGATCTTGCCAATTTATGATTGCCAAAATTGCCGGGTTATAAAACAGATGATGCCGGGTCATGATTGTTGCTGATGCTGGGTCAATCTTATGGCGACTTGGTGCTTGCTTTTGTAAATGTAGCTTTTCAATCATTGAGTCGGCTCTCTAAACCTTTCTATGAATAGCTTAGAGGAAATAAAATTTGCAAATTTCTCCAATAATAATATAATACCTGGTTTGCTCAAGGCTGAGAATTTGAAGATGTTCCTCCCTTATATGCATATCACCTGTAGTCCCCAAGTCTTAAGAGGAGAACGTAGTGATAGCTTAAGACTTGCTTTAATATAAATGCTGCAACTTTAGAGAAATCCAGGTTGTTCATGTAAGTCGCCAATCATAAACTGCACATTTTGAACTTCCCATGTGTAGCCCCCAAGTGCCGGGTCATTATGTAATAATGAGCAGGGACTTTTTAGATCGATTATGTGGACTTTGAGCAGCAATGTGTAGCACCCAAGGGCCGGCTCAGCAAGATAATACTGAGCTGGGACTTTACATGTACTTCAAAAAATAACACCATATGATGTAGCTCCCAAGTTTCGGGTTACCTTTGACAGGAGCAATTAGTAGCCCCCAAGGGCCACCTCATCACTATATGATGGGTCGGGTCTTCAATGAGGCAAGTTAAAATGACTTTGCATTAGCCCCCAAGTGCCATGGTGCATGCTTGCAGTGACATGGGACTTGCATACTCGATGTAATCTTGATTTGAATAATGTAGCTCCCAAGTGCCGGGTCGTATGCCTGCAGCGACTCGGGACTAAATAAAACCATATCTATTGTCCAGATGATGTTGCTGAAAGCCTTGCATATCAATATTGAACCATGCTCTCTGTTGTGAACTGGTATTCTTGGATGAAGAAATAATAGCCATTGCTCTGAAGCGGCTTAAAAAACCTCAATCATAATACTGGTTATTGATAACCATAATAAAAATCCAGCCATGTTGGCTATTAAAGATTTGAACAATATACTCCGGTATGAAAACCTCAATCATTCAATACTGGTTATGACAACCATAATGAAAAATCCAGCCATGTTTGGCTATTAAAGATTGGAATAATATAATCTGGTATGACAATAATCACAAGATCTTGTCTGTTGATAAGTAAATCCAGAGTTAAATACTCAGTGGCTCTTGGCTGATGGCGACTTAATGCGCATTCATTGTAATCCGGGATTTGTAACCCGTCGGCTTATAGCCTTTGTAAAAATCAAGAACTGACAACCCTTTTGAAACACTAATTTTAATCTTTGATGATGGGTTTGAACTTAATCATTTATGTAAGCCATAGCTCTGCATGTCCTGCACAAAGTTTAAACAACATATGCCCTGGTGACTTAACGTCAAAAGCCAGGGCGGGTAACAACCCAAACATAATATAGTCTTATGCAATTATGGAAAAGACTAGAATCAAGGCCATTAAATCCGAAATATACTAGCGACTTATAGTCAAAAGCGAGAGCGGGTTACCAAACCTCATATTCATATAGCAATGAAAAACATAAAAAACATACCTGTAGATCTGGATCATACTGCCGGCCTACATTGCCATATCCAGTAAGGGTGACAACCCAAAGATTTGTAAGCGCATGACTCCAATTGCGCAAACCAAAGCATACCAGCGACTTAAAGTCCATAGCTAGGGCGAGTTACCAAACCCAAAAATACTCAAATATGAGTCATATCATCAGGTCTTGATGGCCCAGATTGTTAAAAAACGCATTTTAGCAGAAAAAAACTTTAGGGGACACAAATCCCAAAATATTCAGAAGAAAAGATTCAAGTGCTTTCATAGGCCGCACAACCTTAAAACCCAAGTGCTTTCATAGGCCGCACAGCCTTAGAGTTAATCCTTGCTCACCGTAAGCCGGCCCTCACATGACAAACCGCCGTTTTAACCTTAACGAGTTCAGGGTCTTGAAGAAGATTGACTGTTAAGAGTACGGCGGGTCACTCAGGATTACCTGGCGGAGTAGCATCATGCAAACAGGCAGGATAACTCGGGATTCGGCGTCCACGCCAGGTCAAGAGGGTATGAAAGCTAAACCCGGTGGGTTGGAAGCCCCCAAGTGACCTTTAAATTTTCACCAATGTGGTAGTAGCCTCTGGGACCGGGTTATTTTCCCTCCAATGACCCGGGGTTCTTGAATCTGGCAAAATTTGCTAAGTCGTGTCTGTGTAGCCCCCGAGTCTCAAGACGACTCGAGGAGTTGGCTTGAGATTCTCCATGCTTGACCGTGATATAAACCGGCATATAGCTGAAGCTGGAGGCAAGGTGGCGAGTTGATGATCTTCGCAATACTCATTGTATATCCTTGGCATTCATAACGCGATGTAAATCCACGGAAGGTTGAGGTCGACCATGGCGGGTTATAAATGACCCCGTATGATTTGTGACAGTAATCCGGCCAGTGGTTCATCCCAGTTGGTTGTTTGAAATTACCCAAACCGCAATAGCGGTGACTTGTACGCCTATCCATTGATCCATCCGGTGTAGGCAAGGGCCATAGTTTGATGGTCTCTTTTTGTAATGATGAATTGTTCTGCATAAGAAATTTCACAGACGAGAGTCATTGTTCTCGATGAAAATAAAAATGTATCAATAGAAACTTGACAGGATGGATTTCACCTGATATGTTTTATCAAAAATTATCAGCCGTAGGGTTGTAGCAACGATGACAGAGGTGGCGGCTTAAAGCGTGGCACTGGGCGGCTGAGAAGGGATCCTCCGGGTCATGTTGACCATTGGATTTTTTTTAGCTATAGCTCTTGATTTTTCAGTCCCCGCTTATCCTTTCCTTCAACCGGCCGGCGAGCATGCAGGAGCAGAGACGAGGCCAGCCAACCACGGAGTGGCTCAAAACAGGCAACTTGTAGCAGCAGAAGACGCGCCGGCGGGTCATGGTGGCGGCTTCCCAGAACGGCTCGGTGCGGGGGCCGGAGGAGCGAGGCAAGGCGGCTCGGGGCCGCGGCAGCAACTCGCGGGTTGAGGCCAGTGCGCCCGAGGTGACCCTGCCAGGGCGGCGGCTTAATCCGCGGTGGCTCACTGCGAGGGTGGCTATGGCCGGATTGCGTGGAGGCGGCTCAGCCGATTTGACGAGGTGAATCAGTGGGGTGCACCAGAGCCGATGCTTGCGGGCACACGGAAGAGACCGCAGAGGGGCAGAGCGGAGGGGTCGTGGCGACTTGGCTTGTACCGGGGACCCGACGGCGAGCGGCGGCTCGCAAGGCCGTGGCAGCGACTTGACGGAGGCGAGGCCAGCTCGACGGAGGCCCTCGCGTAGGGGCGGCTCACCCGCTGCAGTTGATGCGAGCGGTGGCTCAGAATAGCAAGGCAGCTTGCGGCAGTCCGCACGCCAGAGGCGACTTGGACAGCGAAGACGGCGGGTCGCAGTAGAAGTGGACGGCTTGGCGCAGAACCATAGCGGAAGCGGAGGTGACTCGGTGGTTCACCGCTGAGATAAGACGGTAGTAGAGGCGCGAAGCGCCAGTCATCACAGATGCGTTGAGGCAGCACGCAGAAGGTGCGAACACAGCCGGAGGCCGGCCGCGGGGCGAGGTCATGGTTCAGATAGCAGCGAGGTGGTTCCTTAGCAAAGCAAAGGAGGATGTTGCCGTGTGACGCCGGATGGGGCGGAGATGGCGGCTTGCAAGCGAGACCGAGCACTTGGCGGCTTTCAGCGGTAGTTGGTCAAAACCATGGGTGGAAAAGAGAGCTCGAGCGGCGCTCAAGTCAGAACGAAGGCCGCATGCGCTCGGGGCACTAGCGAGCTCGGGGTGTGATGGTGACCTAAGCGGCTGGCGGCTCGGCTCCGCTGCATTTGAGATGGATGGGCGGCTGAAGACAGTGAGGCTGACCCGCCGCGGTGGCTCTTGCAGAGATGAAGCAACATACGCGGGCAGGTCGTTGGGCGTCGGCGACTTTGCAAAACAGCGACGGTGAGGCGGCTCAGCGAGGGCTGTGGCGGCTCACTGCGGTGGCGGCTCGGCGAGGCGGCAGCGGCTCAGCGGCAGCTCAAGGTGGAGACGGCAGCCCGGAGCAGCTGTTTGGAGGTGTGGCGACTTGGCCGGGGAGGAGCTCAGCGGAGGTCGGCGCTCGAGCAGCGGCTTGGCCGGCGCTTCCATGGCGAGGCTCAACATATCTGCAGGGACGGCCACAGCGACGGGGCCTTTGGAGGTGGCGGGTTGACCAGGTGGCATTGATGGCCGGAGCCAGCCACAACGGTTTTGCGGCAGAGGCCAACAGAAAGGCTCGAGGCGGAGGCATCTTGGCGGCTCACGGCGAGCCTGCGGCAGCGACTTGGATGCACTTGCGGGGCCGGCCTGGAGCTGGCGGCTCTCAGCGCATCCGTGGCAGAAGGGGCAAGGCACGGCAGGTCGAGGCTCAGTATTGCTGTAGGCCGGGGCAGCTTAGAGCAGCGCAAGGCAGGTCGGAGGCGCGGCTGCTTGTCTCAGCAGCGGAGTCAGCCGGCGCTCGAGGCAAAGCCACCGGCCTCAGCAGCGTAGGAGTTCGGGTCATAGTTGGCTCGGTTGACTCATGTCTAAGTCCTTGTTGTTTTCTTTCCTCTTCGCAGATTCCTTTACGGATTCGCCTCGGGACTTCCTTTTTTCCAATTCATGCTCGTGCTTGATACATGATGACATGACCCGGTGTCCGACGGCTGCGACAGAATCCTTGTTGGTCTCGGCAATGCACGGCAGTAGCAGTGGAAATCGATCTCCTCTTTAGTTTCAAGATTGTTCTTGCTTCGGCGGTGCATACAACGCCAAACCCTAATCTCTTGTTCCATCAAAAATTCATATGGCGAATTCCGAAGTAAACCATGAAAAAACAATGAATTTGTTAACCCTGTGCTATCATGCCGGCTCTTCTTCATCCAACTAAATCGCAAACTTATCGATCCCTGAAGAATTCCCTCCAAGAACACACACCACCATGCGCAGGCCCCACTGTGGGTGCCAACTGTCGTGGTTTTGTCACGACAGATGTCCTAGTGTGAGGACTTAGTCGTGAGGCCAATGCATCTACGCAGTAGTTTGAGAGGGGTTGAGTGGGACGAGAGACGCGAGGTTTTTTACCCAGGTTCGGCCCCTCGCGGTGGAGGTAAAAGCCTATATCCTGCTTCATTGATATTGATCATGATGCTCACGATTACAAGGGTGCTCTTTCGCTACCTCTATCTCGAGAGCTATTGACTTGTCTGTCCTAACTTGTAAAACTTGTCCCTCTTGGGGTGCCCTGCCCCTCCTTATATAAGTTGGAGGGGCGGGTTACATGTGGAGTCCTAGTAGGATTAGGACTATTCTATTACAAGTACAATCCTAGTCTTGCTTCCTTTGTAAGGGAATATTCCTTATACCTTTCCTCTTAAGCCGACATACCATAACATGAGCCGGCCTACTGGGCCTTGGGCCTTGTCATCCATCTGACCTACCGTCGGGGTCATTAGTGAGTCACCAGACCAGAGAGTCACCAGTCTTCGGACGGGTTACCGATGAAACGCCAAGTCCCAGCCGGGTCATATATCCGGCCGGGTCATACCGTGGGGTATATCCCCGACAGTAAGCAGCACTTTAACATTTTAGCCTTTCACAATCTTATCCATTTTGACTCGCCTGGCAACTTATCTGCATGTTTGCTCAACAGGCCCCAGGAGCTCCAATCTTGGCCAGGATATGCCTGTAAAGCTGAAAGCCGTATATGCCCTGGTTGAACAACTATATACTGGCACTCAACGGACTCTGGTGGCTATCTCCAACGGTAAACAGCCGCCCACACTTATTAGGGAGGTGCTAGCCAAATTGTCCATAATGCCCCAAAAGCTAGAAGAGATAAAACGGTCAGCCGCCCGTGCTGGTGCCATTACTTCCCTCAGCCGAGCCAAAGCGTGGCATGCGGAACTAGACCTGGAAGAAATGGCCACGGGCTGTCCAGGCCTCAAAGAAGACGGGTCTCCTTTCGATCAGACGGACTTTGCAAAGTGCGTAAAGGAGATGCGTCCCTTGGCATGCAAACTGGCCGAGGAGACTGATTTATCCAGGTAACAGCCAGCGTACACTATGGAAAATGCTAAGGTCAAGGCGCCGGCTTATGACATCGTGGATCTCACTCCTCCAAAGTGTTAGCATACTTTTGCCCCTGATGTTGATCCGTCCCCAATTATCAATGATGAAGCTATATTCGAAGCCTTAACTGGCATCGACTGGACGTCACCTGACATCTAGATGGGCGAAGAAGGGGAGCCGGAGCGGGATGATCCGGAGTCATCAACCCACCGCGACGAAGACAACTGATACCATGTGGCTCTTAAATCAGGGCATAGACATCCGGTGCCGAAAAAACACTTTGCTCCAATTATGCAGGTCCATGGTGGCCTTGTAATAGGCTAGATTTGAAAACAATGATCTGTCATGCCATCGTGCATGTTAGCTTTTAACTGTTTAAACCGCCAATTTGATATTTATGACCCGCCATTGTGCTTTCTCATAGTATCATCATTCATGTGGGTCAGATCAATATTTTCATATTTCCTGCACACGAGTTAAACAGCGTATGCCCTGGCAGTTTACGCCGAGGCGGGTAACAAACCCCAATATAATAGTCTTTGAATTTTTTTACAAAAAGACTAAAGGCCATCTAAGCCAAATATTTTGGCGACTTAACGTCTAAAGCCAGGGCAGGTTATCAAACCCCAAATATTCATATAATTATTGAAAGACATACCTGTAGATTGACATCATGGTGATATCTTGATAATTATCATTCGTAGCAGGTATCCTCCCAAAGGCATGGAATATCATGATTTGGATTGCTTAAGGCAAAAATATCCTGGCGACTTAAAGTCTGCTATCAGGGCGGGTTATCAAACCCAAAAATGCTCAAATATGAGTCATATAATCAGGGCTGCATAGCCCAAATCATAGAAAACGTACTTGAGCAGAAAAATTCTTTAAAGGATACAAATCCAAAATATTCAGAAGAAAAGATTCAAGTGCTTTCATAGGCCGCACAGCCTTAAAACCCAAGTACTTTCATAGGCCGCATAGCCTTAGAGTTAATCCTTGCTCACCGTAAGTCGGCCCTGACATGACAAACCGTCGTTTTAACCTTAACGAGTTCAGGGTCTTAAAGAAGATTGACTGTTAAGAGTACAACGGGTCACTCAGGATTACCTGGCGGAGTAGCATCATGCAAACAGGCAGGATAACTCGGGATTTGGCGTCCACGCCTGGTCAAGAGGGTATGAAAGCTAAACCCGGTGGGTTGGAAGCCCCCAAGTGACCTTATGAACAAATAATAAAGACTTAGATACTTAGAAATGAAACGACAGAGGCCCTGAATTATCAGGGATGCCGGCTTAATTATATTGATCATAATATATATATTGGTGAAAGTATGTACAATAACAAGAGCCGGTTGCTCAAGTGTAATAAGGCCGAAGATGAGCGATGTTCCAGGGCCGGCGGGTCTCCTCCTCCGACTTATGCGAGTCCTTGTGTTCTTGTATATCAATGAGGTAGTATGACCCGTTGTTCAGGTTCTTGCTGACCACAAAAGGTCCTTCCCAAGGTGGGGACAATTTGTGCATATTTGTCTGATCTTGGATGAGCCGGAGCACCAAGTCGCCTTCCTGGAACGTTCGAGTCTTCACTCTGCGGCTGTGATAGCAACGCAGATCTTGTTGATATATCGACGAACGAGCCGCTGCCAGGTCTCGCTCCTCATCCAAAACATCAAGTGCGTCTTGACGTGCTATTTCATCATTAGCTTCAACATAAGCTGCCACACAGGGCGAGTCATGACGGATATCGCTAGGAAGAACTGCCTCTGCCCCGTAGACCATGAAAAAAGGTGTATAACCCGTTGACCTGTTGGGGGTGGTGTTGATACTCCAAAGCACGAAAGGTAACTCATCCACCCAACAACCCGGCGTTCGCTGCAAAGGAACCATAAGCCAGGGCTTGATACTATGAGGGTAACCAAAATCGGAAGATTATTTTCTTTATGAATTGAACCGCCGTTGCCGCATCACACTTGCCGACCGGCTCTGCCTCAACCCACTTGGTGAATTTGTCAACCGCCACCAAGAGGTGGGTTTTCTTATCCTTAGACCTTTTGAAAGGTCCGACCATATCCAGCCCCTAGACCACAAACGGCCAAGTAATTGGAATCATCCTCAATTCTTGAGCCGGCACATGAGCCCATCGAGAATTTTTTTGACATCCATCACACTTACTGTCAAGATCCTCTGCATCAGCATGGGCTGTTAACCAGTAAAATCCATGACGGAAAGCTTTAGCCACTAAGGATTTAGAGCCGGCGTGATGACCGCAATCACCTTCATGGATTTCCCATAAAATCTCATGGCCCTCTTCAGGAGAAACGCAACGCTGGAACACACCTGTGACGCTGCATCGGTGTAACTCGCCATTGACAATAGTCATTGACTTAGATCGCCGGGTTATCTGTCTGGCCAGAGTTTCATCCTCAAGTAACTCGCCCCGGGTCATTTAAGCCAAATATGGAACTGTCCAATCCGGAATAGCATGAAGAGCCGCCACCAACTGCGCCTCCTGGTCAGGAATAGCAATATCCTCTTCTGATGGCAATTTCACTGAAGGATTATTCAACACATCAAGAAATACGTTAGGGGGCACCGGCTTACATTGAGACCCAAGCTGGCTCAAAGCATCAACCGCCTCGTTCTTCCTTCGATCAAGATGCTCCACCTGGTAACCTTTGAAGTGACCAGCAATATTATCAACCGCCCGGCAATAAGCCGCCATGAGCGGGTCCTTGGAATCCCATGTGTCTGAGACTTGCTGAGCTACCAGGTCTGAGTCACCGAAACACCTGACCAGGCTTAAATTCATCTCCTTAGCCATACGAAGGCCATGAAGCAAAGCCTCATATTCAGCTGCATTGTTAGTGCAAGGAAACATTAGCCTTAAAACATAGCAAAATTTGTCACCTCGTGGGGAAGTCAAAATAACTCCAGCCCCCGATCCTTCTAACTGCCTAGACCCATCAAAATGAATAGTCCAATATATGTTGTTAGGCTTCTCCTCAGGCGTCTGCAACTCTGTCCAATTATTGATGAAACCCACAAGAGCCTGGGACATGATTGCTGTTCTTAGCACATATTTCAAACCATGAGGTCCAAGCTCTATTGCCCACTTGGCAAGCCGGCCAGTGGCCTCCCTATTTTGAATAATATCTCCTAAGGGAGCAAAGCTGACCATAGTAATAGGATGATCCAGAAAATAGTGCTTCAGCTTACGGCTTGCCATGAACACCCCATAGACCAACTTCTGCCAATGTGGGTATCGCTGCTGACTCAATTAACACCTCACTGACATAATAAGCCGGCCACTGGACTGGGTACTCTTTGCCCGTTTCCTTGCGTTCCACTACAATCGCCACACTAACAGCCCTGCTATTGGTAGCCACATACAATAGCAAAGGCCCTTTCTCAATGGGAGCTGTAAGGACGGGCGGCTCAGCCAACTATTTTTTGAGCGCCTCAAACACCTCATTAGCAGCATCCCTCCAGACAAAGTGATCTGTTTTCTTTATCATCTGGTACAGAGGAATTGCCTTCTCTCCCAGGCGACTTATGAACCGGCTCAAAGCTGCAATATGACCCGCCAAGCGCTGAACGTCATTGATGCATGCCGGCTTAGCCAAGGAAGTAATAGCCATATTTTTCTCCAGGTTAGCTTCAATACCTCTCTCCGAAACCAAAAAACCCAAAAGCTTTCCTGCAGGCACACCAAAAACACACTTGGCCGGGTTAAGCATCAGTTTGTAAACCCGGAGGTTGTCAAAGGTCTCTTTTAGATCATCCAACAGAGTCTCCTTTTTCCTGGACTTCACTACAATATCATCCACAGAAGCGTGAACATTGCGTCCAATTCGACTATGGAAACAGTTCTGGACACAACGCTGATAAGTCGCCTAGGCACTCTTGAGCCCAAAAGGCATAGACACATAGCAGAAAGCTCCAAAAGGCGCGATAAAAGCCGTCTTCTCTTGGTCCTTAACTGCCATCTTAATCTGATGGTAACCAGAATAAGCATCCAAGAAGCATAAACGCTCAGATCAATATGGGGGAGGGCGAAAGGATCAGCTGGACAGGCCTTATTAAGGTCCGTGTAATCAACACACATACGCCAAGTGCCAGTTTTCTTTAAGCACCAGCACCGGGTTAGCCAACCACTCTGGGTGAAAAACTTCAACGATGAACCCGGCCGCCAAGAGCCGGGCCACCTCTTCTCCAATAGCCTTACGTCGCTCCTCGTTGAAACGGCGAAGAAACTGCTTCACCGGCTTAAATTTAGGATCAATATTGAGAGTGTGCTCAGCGAGTTCTCTCGGTACACCTGGCATGTCTGAAGGCTTCCATGCAAAGATGTCCCGATTCTCACGGATGAACTCGATGAGCGCGCTTTCCTATTTAGGATCCATATTAGCACTGATGGTGAACTGCTGAGATGAGTCGCCAGGGGCAAAGTCAACCTATTTGGTGTCATCCGCTGACTTGAATTTCAACAAAGGGTCTTGCTCTGTGGTAGGCTTCTTCGGAGGTGTCATATCAGCTAGGTCAACATTATCTTTATAAAACTTAAGCTCCTCCGTGGCACAAGTAGACTCAGCATAAGCATCATCACCTTCTTCACACTCCAAGGCAATCTTTCTATTGCCATGGACTGTGATGGTACCCTTATGTCCTGGCATCTTAAGCTGCAAATATACATAACAAGGCCGTGCCATAAACTTGGCATAAGCCGGCCGACCAAACAAGGCGTGGTAAGGGCTTTTAATCTTAACCTCTTCAAACCACAAAGTCTCTGCCCTGTAATCATAATCATCGCCAAAGGCCACTTCCAAGGCAATCTTACCAACTGGGTATGCCGATTTACCAGGTACCACGCCGTGAAAGACTGTAGAGGGCGGCTTAAGATTTTTATCAGTCAAATTCATACGGAGAAAAATATCGTAATAAAGGATATTGATGCTGCTTCCACCATCCATGAGGACCTTAGTGAATTTGTAACCCCCAACCTGAGGAGCTACCACCAGTGCTAGCTGACCCGGATTATCAACCCAGGGCGAGTGATCTTCTCTACTCCATGTGATTGGCTGCTCTGACCATCGTAAGTACTGAGGTGTCGCCGGCTCAACTGAATTGATCACACGCTTATGAACCTTCTGATCTCTCTTGCAAAGAGTTGTGGTGAAAACATGATATTGGCCACTGTTGAGCTATTTTGGATTACTCTGATATCCTGACTGCTGCTGCTGGTTACCCTAACTGGGCTGCTGATTATAACCACTCTGATTACCCTGTCCTTGATATCCAGAACTCGAGCCACCGCCGCCAAAACCGGGCCCCTGTGAGCCGGATCCTGACTCGCCATGCGGGCCGTTGTTATTATTATGATTCTGATGGAGGCCGGAATTCTTGTATTCCTTCATAATAAAACAATCCTTTCACAAATGACCCGCCGGCTTATTCGGAAGACTGTGTTTCGGGCAAGGTTCGTTCAACATCCCCTCAAGGTTAAACCTCGGTCCTCCAAACTGCGGTGGTTTTCCCTTACGACGCTGATTGTTATGTTGTGCATTGGTGTTGGCCACAAAATCTGACTTGCCATCAGTTTGCTTGCACTTACCGTTGTTCTCTGATTATGTCCTGTTATATTCTGCTGCTGACCTTTACCATTGCCATTCTTCTTCCCCTTGCTAGATTTCTCCTCATCAGATCCAGGGTCTTGGTGTTGTCTGAATCAGCATACATGATGAGAGCCGCCATAAGCTCTCCCATGTCATTGCAGTGACATTTAAGCCGCCCCAGCTTTTGCTTGAGAGGTGTAAAGTGACAGTTCTTCTCTAGAATCAAAACGGCTGAGCCCGCTGCAATGCTATCCGATGAGTGGATAATGGCTGAGACCCGGCGGACCCAATGGTGAGCCGACTCATCCTCTCGCTGTATACAATTGTCCAGATCAATGATCGACAGCGGCTGCTTACATGTTCCTTTAAAATTCTGAATAAAACGTTCTTTCAACTCAGCCCATGAATTAACGGAGTTGGCAGGTAGCCCTTTCAACCAAGTTTGAGCCGGCCCACCCAACATCATGGTGAAGTACTTGGCACACACCGCATCATTAACATCTAACATCTCCATGGCCAGTTCATAGCTCTCAATCCAAGCCTCAGGCGGAAGATCAGCTGTATAATTAGGCACCTTATGAGGGCCTTTAAAATCCTTAGGCAGGCGCTCATTTTGCAGAGCCGGCACTAAACACGGTACCCCAACTGATCTGGAGGTCATCCCAGCCTCCATAGACATAGAAGGATTTAACTCCAACTGCTGGTGAGCTCCAAATTGAGCCGCCAATTCTGCCTCGCGACGCGCTCTAGCCTGAGCCACCAGAGCCTGAGCAGCATTATGATCATGGGGCGGGTTATGCCCGCGCAACGGGTCATCAGTTCGGGCGGGTTACGATGCCGGTCGCTGCTGGAAACCGCCGGCGATTCAATACGTCGGCTATAGCTGTGACTCTGATGGGGAGTTGAATGAATACGATCGCGACTGTATGAATAAGCCGCCTGTTGTCTTACCGCTGTTTGAAGGAGCTCAACCGCATTACGGGTCTCCACAGCCGCCGATGACTCCCCCTCAATAGGAATCGTTGCCAATCGACTAGTTGCCGCTAACATGTTGTCCACCGGATTCGAGTAATGGCCAGAGGGTGTTGGTACTCATTGAGGCAGGGTCAGAATCTGACGGGGCAGGTCTGGTATACGAGGCTGAGCCGCCGCCCCGGTCACGGGTGCTTCAGTGGCTCGGGTCACACCGGGCGGGTTACTTGGACCGGCTCCTGGTGTATTAAAAAGGTTCCGCCCCTCAAACTGCGAAGGTAGATGGCTCTGGTGCCTCCTTCAAAGGACTGCATTTGATGCGTTCTGATCCAGATCTAAACGAAAAGCCTCCACCCTTATTCATTGCGTCTCAGCCTCCAGGGCGGCTCGCTCTGTAGCCATCCTAACATTTTCTGCCTCAAGGTCTTCTCGGGCCTTGGCCACCTCGTCCTGCAGCTTTGCAACCTCCGTATTATGCTACACTTGATTCGCTGGAGTCACCTCTATGGCCAGCAGAGTCGCCAAAGCATCCAAGATTTCAGATAAGACTTGAGCCGGTGGACGGGTAGAGCCGCTCGCCCCAGCCGTTGCAGTAGCAGTTGAGCCGGACGTCATAGCCGCGGCAGTTGAGGATTGTAACACCGGCTGCGTGCCAACCATGAAAATAGCGGCCCTGCTCGGCGGCTCATAGGGGTCCGGAATACTGTCACCATCGGAATAACCCCCAGGCCCGCCGTCTTGAAATTGATAGATTGACTCGGTTTCGCCGGTTGAGGATTCATCACCTGAATAGATGGCCGTCTCTCCACCAGATATAGATCCTTCCTCAAGACCCGCCCTAGGAACGAAGCCAACAAAAGCGCGCTTTCGGCCGGGTTGAGCCCTGGTGGGTTGCGCGTGCCGAGCCGTCTCGATGACATCAGTGCAGGAATCCGGCTCAGGCTCTGACTCGCCGATCTTGCCGATGAAGACGTGAATTCCGCCAAAGGGGACCCGGTACCCATACTCGATTGAGTCGGCCTCGGGGCCCCAGCCTGTGTCGTCGATGTAGATCTTGCTGCGGCGACTCTTGGTCATCCGGCCCACGGCATATCCTTTGATCCCTGAGAAGCTTCCCTTCAAGGACTCGAAACCTCCGTGCTCAGGCCCCATGGTGGGCGCCAACTGTCGTGGGTTTGTCACGACAGATGTCCTAGTGAAAGGACTTAGGTGTGGAGCCATCGCAACGTAGGTTAGCTCAAAGGGGTTGAACGGGACAAAGGACACAAAGGATTTACCCAGGTTCGGTCCCTCACAACGAGGTAACAGCCTACGTCCTGCTTCTAGTTGTATTACTTGAGTCTCGATTACAAGGGAGCGAATCCGCTTAACCTAGTTCTCGACTTGTTATTTCTTCAGTTAACCTGCCGCCGGGTCTCGCCTTTATATACACAGGTCGAGGTCTGAAAGGATCGAGAAGAGGTGTCTAGAGGGGGGGGGGGTGATTAGACCCTCAACAAATAAAGGTGGCAATTTTTAAGTTCTTCAAGTAAAGGTGGAGTTTTAGCACAAGTTTAAACATTCACAATACATATCAAGCAAGCATGGCAAGAGTATATGAGCAGCGGAAAGTAAAGCATGCAACTTGCAAGAACGTAAAGGGATGGGATTGGAGTGTGCAAACGCAATTGGAGACACGGAGATTTTTGGCGTGGTTCCGATAGGTGGTGCTATCATACGTCCACGTTGATGGAGACTTCAACCCACGAAGGGTAACGGTTGCGCGAGTCCATGGAGGGCTCCACCCACGAAGGGTCCACGAAGAAGCAACCTTGTCTATCCCACCATGGACATCGCTCACGAAGGACTTGCCTCACTAGGGTAGATCTTCACGAAGTAGGCGATCTCCTTGCCCTTACAAACTCCTTGGTTCAACTCCACAATCTTGACGGAGGCTCCCAAGTGACACCTAACCAATCTAGGAGACACCACTCTCCAAAAGGTAATAGATGGTGTGTTGATGATGAACTCCTTGCTCTTGTGCTTCAAATGATAGTCTCCCCAACACTCAACTCTCTCTCACAGATTTGGATTTGGTGGAAAGATGATATGAGTGGAAAGCAACTTGGGGAAGGCTAGAGATCAAGATTCTTATGGTTGGATTGGAATGTCTTGGTCTCAACACATGAGTAGGTGGTTCTCTCTCACAAAATGAATGTTGGGAGTGTAGGCACGTTCTGATGGCTTTCCTCATGAATGGAGGAAGGGTGGAGGGGTATATATAACCTCCACACAAAATCTAACCGTTACACACAATTTACCAAACTTGGCGGGACCGAATAGTGAAACTCGGTCAGACCGATTTAGTTCAAAATGTGAACGTTAGGATTTTCGGTGGGACCGATATGATCAACTCGGTGGGACCGATGTGCTAGGGTTAGGGTAAAACCTCATCTCGGTTTGACCGATTACACAAACTCGGTGAGACCAATTTTAGTAATAAGCAAACAGAGAGTTGGCCAAGCAAACTCGGTGGGGCCGACTACCTATTTCGGTGAGACCGAAATAATTGCAGTAGGAAACAGAGAGTTTGCAAGCCCATCTCGGTGAGACCGAGATCCCATCGGTGAGACCGAACTGATTAGGGTTTCTGGCAGTGGCTATGTCAAGTGAACTCGGTGGCGTCGGATAGATCAAATCGGTGGGGCCGAGTTTGACTTTAGGTTTAGGACATATTTGGAAACGAGAAAGTGGTTGAGGGCTTTAGGAGCATATCACTAAGCACTTTGAGCAAGCAAGCCATTAAGCAACACCTCATCCCCTTTTAATAGTATTGGCTTTCCTATGGACTCAATGTGATCTTGGATCACTAAAATGAAAAGAGTAGAGTCTTGAGCTTGAGCCAATATGTGTCCTTAGCATCTTGAAGGGGTTGCACATCCTCTTGTCCTGCCACTCCACTGTTGAACTTATCTGAAATATACTAGATAAAAGTATTAGTCCAACAAGAGATATGTTGACATTAATTACCAAAATCACCCAGGGAGCACTTGTGCTTTCAAGGTCCGGTGGCTTACAAGAGTCCGGGTCATATTACACATCATAACCGACCCTATACCTAAATTACCTCGCCTTGCTAGACAAGCTATCATCAGGCGGCTCATGCCTTCGGGTCTTGAGCCACCTCCGGGTCATGGGCTTTCAACAGCTCACTTGTACGCCTTACTGGATCTTCAATTATAAGTCGTGGACGATATGACCCGACCCCTCCTGGGTGGGTCATAGCACGGGGATATATCCCCAACACACGCCATTGTCAATGTAGTCAATAAACGAGAAAATTACACAACGAGCGGCTAACACTAGGGACCCAGCAGCTCGCCCAGTTGTTTTTTAGTTTTAGAGACGGCGCTCAAATGTGCACTGTGCGGGGGCTGTGGCCCGTCTAGCCCACGCTTTTATTTAAGCACATGATGAGCCCAGTTGATATCTTTTTTCTTTCTGAAAATGGCTAGCCCAGTTCTATTTTTTATGGAGAATAACCAACCGAGGCCTACTTGCTTTTCTCAGCCCTGCTGGGCTGCAAATCTTTCAAGACGAGGAGGGATGTATTCGGCTTCCCCAGAAAATGGGCTATAAGTAGTAAGAAATGGGCTGTAAATTTTTAAACCAAAGCCAACTGGGGATTACATTCAAATTTCATTTTTTCTGGATTTCAAGATTTTAAATTTCATTCTTTTTTTTGCGGAGAAAATTTCTTTGTATTTTATTTTGATATAATTTATTTATTTATTTTTAACGTGAGTCAAAATTTCGTGATTAAAAGAGTTCGGACCCCACCGAAATATGCAAAATTTCGTTGAATTTTTTAGCAGTGGCCAGAATATGGTCTGTAATGCTAATTAGTAGAACATGGGCTTCAAAATATCCTTAAGAATTAGCAAATGGGTTGTGAATTATTGAAAATAATGGCAAATGGGTTGTATGCTGTTTTCCACAGATTCAGAGGCTGACTTGTGGGCCTACTAGGTTGACGATGACGCTGTCCTAATTTTTTTTGACGCGTACGCATGGCTTTGTCAACTTAGTCAACACAGAGCAGTGACTGTTGGATGTCCATCCAACGGCCGTCGTGCTTCTTCAATCTCTGATCTTCCTGCTCCATCCGCCCAAACCAGCGCGGGCGGGACTGCCAGCTCCCTCCTCCTATGGCCGGCTGTGCTGCCGCCAGGCCATCCCTCTACCCACCCGCACCTCCTATTATTTTTCCGCGACGTTAGCCTCACCCCGCAGCCGACCAGTCAGCCCTCGTACTCCCCTCAGCGTGGGCATCCACTGTTGTGGCTAGCTTCGCCGGCTCCGGGTCATTCCCTTCCTGGGCCTCACCATCGTCCACCGCGTTGGTGCTCTCGGCGCGGCGTGGTCAACATGGTCAACAAACAATAGCCATCAGAAGAGGGATGTAAGTAGAGAGGCTGACAGTAGGGACCCACACAAGCAAGTGCCTCCTTATTACGCGAAAAAATGATTGCTCCTGCTGACAGCTGGGACCCATCGGCTGTATCTTCGCACGGATGGAAGTGCCTCCTTGTTAGGGGGAAAACACTGTTCCTCCCAATGATAACTGGGACCCGGTAGATTTGTGGCTGACTTGTGGGCCTACTAATCTGACGCGTACGCAGGGCTTTGTCAACTTAATCAACAAATGATTCGAGCAGCTGGACCGTTGGATGTTAATCCAATAGCCGTGCTGCTTCTTCAACCTCTAATCTTGCTCCTGTCTCCCGTGGGCGGCAGTGCTGCCGCGCACCCGAACCAGTCAAGTTTCCCACTCCTCTCCATCTGCGACTCCATTGCCACGTCTTCCTCATCTCCGGGTCATTCCAGTTTGGGGCCTCGCCGTCATCCACCGGCCTTGGTGCGCTCGGCACAATGTGGTCAACGTGGTCAACAAACGAGAGTCATCGAAAGATGACTGTACGTGGCGTGGCTGACAGTGGGGACGCATCACGCCCATGGACGCATGCATGCAACTGCATCCTTTTTACCCTAAAAAATAATGTTGGCTCCCCCTGAAAGCTGGGACCCACCAGCTACATCTTCGCACGCAAGGAAGTGCGTCCTTATTATGGGCAAAAAAATAATTCCTCCCCCTGACAGCTGGGACCCATCAGCTATATCTTCACACGGAAGGAAGTGCCTCCTTATCCTCCCTGATAGCTGGGACCCACTCGGTCGAACCGTACATAGGGTTGTCTCTCTGGTAGCGAACGTGTACGTACATACTGGTCGATCGGTCTCTCTGCAAGGATGAACCGTGGCCGAGCAAGGAGCAGCATGTGTAACGTAGCAGTTGAGGCAGTCCTGTATAAATCATATACACGTACGTACAGCCATGCTGCAAGAAAGTAAATATGGCTATGTACTTACATACGGGCGAGGTCTCGAACACGTACAACGACGGCGTCCTGTTCATCGGTAGCCAACCGGCTGGGTCAGAACGGAGAAACAACGTCGTGTTCATCGGGAGGCAACAGAATGGGTCAGAATTCGTCGTGTTCATCGGGAGCCAACTGGCTAGGACGGAACAGCCAAAACGGGGTCTGACGTACCGCAGAACGGAGTAAATGGCCTTCTGTTCGACCGGCTACGGTCGAAACAGGATCCTGTTCATCGGGAGGGGTCTGGCGTACCGCAAAACAGAGGAAACAGACTTGTGTTCGAGCTCCTACAGTCGAAATGGGGTGCTGTTGATCGGGAGGGGTGTGGCGTACCGCAAAACGGAGGAAACGGACTTCTGTTGGAGCGCCTACGGTGAAATGGGGTCCTGTTTATCCACCATCTACTGCCTCGCTCCAGCCTCCATGGGCTACTGTTCATCCACCGTCGACCTCCTCCAGCCTCCACGGGTACTGTTCATTCACGGGCTACTGTTCATCCAGCCTCCACCGGCTACTGTTCATAGAGCCTCCACGGGGTCCTGTTCATCCACCCCCAACCGGCTGGGGTGTGGCAGCCTCCTCGGGGTCCTGTTCATCCAGCGGCAACGGCCTACTACCACGGGGTCCTATTCATCCAACCCCCACCGGGAACTGTTCATCCACAGCCAACCAACCGGCTCGACTCACCACATCTCGACTCATTCTACATACCGCGCGCACGGTAGCAACGGTCACTGTTCATCGAGAGGCAACTCAACACCGGCTGGCTACATCTCGCACGGGGGCTCGATCGGCTTCAGTAAGCAGCAACAGTGATCGATCGCTCGGGTTCAGTTAGCAGCAGCAGCGAACGAATCGCTCGGGTTCAGTCAGCATCGAGATCAATCGCTCGGGTTCAGTAACGTAGCTAGTGCAATCGCTCGGGTTCAGTAAGCGAATGCCTCGCACACACGCGCGTACATGAGACAAATGCGCAAACCTCCGTGCATCGCTTGGCCCCGACCACCCACCATAACCGGGAACTCCCCCATATTTTCCTCGCCCTCGCTTCTACCACGATTTTTCCGTCATGGACGGCCCAAAGAATGTCATGCAGCTGCGTCTCCGGCCCGCCCAGGACGAAAAGCCCATTTTCTATCATGATTTTTTGTCATAGAAGTGGGAGCCCACCACATCTATGATGTTACGTGTTTTTGTCACAATTATCGTCATAGAAGTGTCATAAGCATGACAGAAAAAAAATTCGTTCGGGCCAAAATGTCACGGATGTGTTTTTTTTGTAGTGTTAGTGCCTCATATTTCGCTGTCTTACGCCGTGCACTTTACGGCGATAATAGCTATAGCCATGGAGCTATCATTGCACGTCGCCTGCACCTTAACAGGTACAAAGGCAAAATTCATGGTGGTATTTACGCTACTCGCTTAGCGAGTCATTTTAATATTCAGATACACCAGCATGATCATCCTTTGCCTAAGGTTTACCAAGATCGCCAGGCGATAGTAGCTCATCAATTTCTTGATGGCAAGGACACTATTAATAGTGCTCCTTACAACCTGGTATTCAGTGTGGATACCCGTGATATTATCCCTTTGTCTGCACCTGCTTTGTTCGATTCTATTGCCAGGAGAGGATACAGGATCACGCCTGAGGACATTATTGCCTATCGAAATAACCTGGCGGCGGCTGAGGAGGAGCCTCAGGAGTGTGACGCTTAGGTGCCCGGTCCACAACACTTCAACATAGGACCTGATGGGTTCTACGAGTGGTGATTACCAAGTTAGGCCAAAAGCCTAGGCTTGGGGGAGTACATATATCCACCGACATTACATTCATGTTCACACATTTCATTCCAGTTGTCAGTGTCCACACTTTTTCATTGTATTATCCATGCTAGATTTATTTTCTCGCCTTCTTCTTGTGTGTTTGAAAAACTTCGAGAAAACCCAAAAATATTTCCTACTTATTTTTGTTTTTTTCTTTCTAGTTTAACTAGTTGTAGTATTAAAAGGAAAACCCAAAAAGATTTCTCGATTCTTCTTCTTGCTTGTTGGGAGCTTTCCCGTGTAAATAGTTTTTCTGGTTTTTGTTTTTCTTTATTTAATTTGCTTTCTTCTAGAAAAACTAAAAACTCCAAAAATATTTTAGCGTGTTTCTCTGAATTTCTTTTCCGTTTATTGAGTCATACCAAGGAGAAGACCACGATGAAAATGTGGAGTGGCTCTCATGTGCATTATTGTTGATCTAACGAAGACCCCAAATCACCTTGTCTTCTCCTTTGAATAAAATGTTTGCAGATTCCAGCTTAGTCCATGGCACTCTTGCACTATTATTATTTTCAAATCATTCGGTCGTGCAAGTGAAAGGCAATAATGATGATATTTGGTGAACTGGCTGTGGCAGAGAGAAACGAGTATGAACTCAACTTGTTCTATTTTTGTAAATATGTTTAACCTAGTATCCATGATTCAGCATATTATGATCAAACATGTTTGCATTAACAATTAGAGATTATAGTTCCTCATGCCATGCTTAAGTAGCTAGGAGTGGATAATGATTTATCTTGGATGTCAACATTGCGTTAAAATAATTGTGATGTAGTATGATGATATGGTATCCTCCTCTGAATGTTCGAGTGGCTTGACTTGGCACATGTTCATGCATGTAGTTGAATCAAAACAACATAGCCTCTATGATATTTATGTTCATGGTGTTCATATCCTACTCATGCTAGTATCCAATGTTCATTATGCATAATGCATGTTCATGACCGTTTTCGCTCTCTAGCTGGCCGCTTCCCAACCTATTTGCTAGCCTTCGCCTGTACTAAGCGGAAATGCTGCTTGTACATCAAAATCCTAAAACCCAAGTTGTTCCAGATAAGTCCACCATACCTACCTATATGCGGTATTACCCTGCCGTTCTAAGTAAATTTGCATGTGCCACCTCTAAAAACTTCAAAGAAATATCCTTTTTGTGTGCCTGGATTGTTCATAGAGTGACAGGACGTAGTCGGTATCTTCCATGCTAAGCGGGTTATTCTCATGATGAGTGTTTATTCACTCGTCCTTGCACGAGAGGGGCAGTAATAGGGATTCCCAGTCCTGAAATCAAATTGCAAATAATTAAACAAAACTCCCCCAGGACTGATGTTGGTTTGGACGGTACCCATGGATACGGCTAGCCGTCGAGTGTGTTTGTTGGTGGAGGGGGAGTAAACCTTTACTTTTATCGCTTGGGAACCGCCACTAATGTGTTTAGCATGGAAGATATCGATAACTGATAGTCGCGAAGTAAACAAGAAGGGTGCATCTCTCAAAATTTCATTTACCTCTGTTTTAAAAAATTGAGCACTGGCACCGCTGCAAATCCCTGCTTCCCTCTCCTAAGGGACTATCTATTTAATTTTATGTTGAGTCATCACCTTCTCAAATAAGCGCCAGACCCTGAGAGCACTATTGTCATCCTCATGCATTGTGTATAGTTAATGTTGGATGCATCATGACTGGATCTTTTCTACCATGAATTACAATGTTTAGTCGCTGCTTGAACTTTGGAGGTGCTCTGCATTTATGTTTTGCAGTCTCAGAATGGGCTAGCGAGATACCACTGTTGTCATATTATATCATGATTGTTTTGACAAGGTGTTGTTATTTGAGATATTTTATTATTGCTCGCTAGTTGATTATGTCATTGATCTGAGTTAATATAAATTTTCAGAGTTATTTTTGACATGGTTAGTTATAATCTTTACTGAAAACCTGGGTGCTACTTAAGCTTATTTAAGTAAACAAGAGCAAAGAGTTCGTAAAGTTTTTCTTGTTCACTTTCAGTTTATCAACTGAATTGCTTGAGGACAAGCAAAGGTTTAAGCTTGGGGGAAGTTGATAAGTCTCCGTCGTATCTACTTTTCCTAACGCTTTTCCTCTTGTTTTGGACTCTAATTTGCACGATTGAATGAAACTAACCCGGACTGACGCTGTTTTCAGCAGAACTACCATGGTGTTGTTTTTGTGCAAAAATAAAAGTTCTCGGATTGGAACGAAACTTTTTGGAGAATTTTTATATAATAAAAGAAAAATACTGGAGCCAAGAACCACCGGAGGGGGGCCCCTGGGTGAGCACAACCCACCAGGACGCCCCCCCTCAGGCGCGCCCAGGTGGGTTGTGCCCACCTGGTGGCCCCGCAGACCCTGAGTCCAACGCTATAAAATCCTATTTTTCTAGAAAAAAATCAGGGAGGAAGAATTATCTTGTTTCGCGATACGGAGCCGCCTCCACCTCCCGTTCTTCATCGGGAGGCCAGATCTGGAGACCGTTTTGGGCTCTGGAGAGGGGGATCCCCGATCTTCGTCATCACCAACCCTCCTTCATTACCAATTCCATGATGCTTCGCACCGGGAGTGAGTAATTCCTTCGTAGGCTCACTGGTCGGTGAGGAGTTGGATGAGATTCATCATGTAATCGAGTTAGTTTTGTTAGGGCTTGATCCCCATTATGTTCTGAGATTGATGTTGCTATGACTTTGCCATGCTTAATGCTTGTCACTCTGGGCCCGGGTGCCATGATTTCAGATCTGAACCATTTATGTTATCACCATTATATCTATGCTCTAGATCCGATCTTGCAAGTTATGGTCACCTACTACGTGTTATGATCCGCAAACCCTGGAGTGACAATAGTCGGGATACTTTCCGGTGATGACCGTGGTTTTAGGAGTTCATGTATTCACTACGTGCTAATGCTTTGTTTTGGTTCTTTTTTAAAAGGAGGCCTGAATATCCCTTAGTTTCCTTATGGACCCCGCTGCCACGGGAGGGTAGGACAAAAGATGTCATGCAAGTTCTTTCCATAAGCACGTATGACTATTTACGGAATACATGCCTACATTATATTTATGAACTGGAGCTAGTGCCGTATCGCCCTAGGTTATGACTGTTATATGATGAATATCATCCAACGAATTCACCGATCCAATGCCTATGAATTTTCCATATATTGTTCTTGCTAAGTTACTACTATTGCTGCTACTGTTACACTTGCTACAAAATCATTGCTATCATTGTTACCGTTACTACTGCTGTTGCTACTACTATCAAAACTATCATACTACTTTGCTACTGATCACTTTGCTGCAGATAATTAATCTCCAGGTGTGGTTGAATTGACAACTCAGCTGCTAATACTTACAAATATTATTTGGCTCCCCTTGTGTCGAATCAACAAATTTGGGTTGAATACTCTACCCTCGAGAACTGTTGCGATCCCCTATACTTGTGGGTTATCACTTGTTCTTTACGCGGCGTTCGATTTGGACACCGCGTTTGCTAGGTGGCGACAACGACATCTCCTTCACGTGGTGGTGAGGTGGCGAGGGTGACTCCTCCTTCACTCGGTGGCAACGACACTGACAGAGGAACCAGACCGCGATTGGGAGACGTTTCTCGAGCAGGAGCTCTAGGTGCACGTGGCACTTCCTGTCCGTCGCCACGACGACGACGGAGGCGCCAAACCATGGTCACGGAGCATCTGCTCGAGGAGGAGCTCCAGGTGCACATTGTACTGAGACGTCTCCGTCGTATATACTTTTCCTAACTTTTTTGCCCTTGTTTTGGACTCTAATTTGCTTGATTGGAATGAAACTAACCAGGACTGATGCTATTTTTAGCAGAACTATCTTGGTGTTGTTTTTCTGCAGAAATAAAAGTTCTCGGATTTGGACGAAACTTTTTGGAGAATTATTTCAGAATAAATAAAAAATACTGGCACCAAGAACCACCGGAGGGGGGCCCTTGGCTGGGCACAAGATACCAGGGCGCCCCCCCCCCCCTCTGGGGTGCCCTGGTGGGTTGTGCCCACCTCGTGGCCCCGCAGACCATAATTCCAAGTCCATAAATACCTATTTTCAGAGAAAAAAATAGGAGAGGAAGTTTCATCGCGTTTTACGATACGGAGCCGCCGCCACCTCCTGTTGTTCATCGGGAGGCCAGATCTGGAGCCCGTTCGGGGCTCCAGAGAGGGGAATCTTCGGTCTTCGTCATCACCAACCCTCCTTCATCACCAATTCCATGATGCTCCCCACCGGGAGTGAGTAATTCCTTCGTAGGCTCATTGGTCGGTGAGGAGTTGGATGAGATTCATCATGTAATCGAGTTAGTTTTGTTAGGGCTTGATCCCTAGTATCCACTATGTTCTGAGATTGATATTGTTATGACTTGGCTATGCTTAATGCTTGTCACTAGGGCCCGAGTGCCATGATTTCAGATCTGAACCGTTTATATTTTCACCATTCTATCTATGTTCTAGATGCGATCTTGCAAGTCATATTCACCTATTATGTGTTATGATCCGAAACCCCAGGGTGACAGTAATTGGGATACTTTCCGGTGATGACCGTAGTTTGAGGAGTTCATGTATTCACTATGTGTTAATGCTTTGTTCCGGTTCTCTATTAAAAGGAGGCCTTAATATACCTTAGTTTCCTTATGGACCCCGCTGCCACGGGAGGGTAGGACAAAAGATGTCATGCAAGTTCTTTTCCATAAGCACGTATGACTATTTGCGGAATACATGCCTACATTATTTTTATGAACTGGAGCTAGTTTTGTATCACCCTAGGTTATGACTGTTATATGATGAATATCATCCAACGAATTCATCGATCCAATGCCTATGAATTTCCCACATATTGCTCTTGCTATGTTTCTATTGCTATTGCTATTATTACACTTGCTACAAAATCATTGCTATCACTGTTACCGTTACTGCTACTGTTACCACTGCTATCAAAACTATCATATTACTGTGCTACTGATCACCTTGCTGTAGATATTTAATCTCCAGGTGTGGTTGAATTGACAACTCAACTGCTAATACTTACTAATATTCTTTGGCTCCCCTTGTGTCGAATCTATAAATTTGGGTTGAATACTCTACCCTCGAAAACTATTGCGATCCCCTATACTTGTGGGTTATCAAGACCTTTTTCTGGCGCCATTGCCGAGGAGCATAGCTATATTTGTTGAGTCACTTGGGATTATTATCTATTTATCACTATGAAGAATCTGAAGGATACAAAGACTAAGATATTTCCCTCTAAGACGAGGGGAGGTAAGGAACTGCCATCTAGCTCTACACTTGATTCACCTTCTATTTTGAGTAGACTTGCAACACCACCACATGCTATTAACCCTGATATGTCGCAAGTTATTGATGATGCTACTTCTGTTATGGATGATGCTACTTCTGTTATGGATGATGCTTATGATGATGCTAGTACCTTGCTTGATGATAATGTGCCACTAGGTGAATTTCTTGATGAACAAATTGCTAGAGCTTAAGATATTGAGAATGCTGAAACTGTTGAAGTACTTGAAACTGAAAATTTTGAAACACCTATTAGACATAGTCCACCTAGATATGAAATGCCTAAGATACCTGAAGGTTATGTTATGGATGAGGAGATAGCAAGAGATTTTCTTGCTTGCAATGATAGGGATGATCTTAAGAAATTACTACGCAAACTGAAAGAAAAATCTTTGAATGCTAGAATGAAATGTGATCCTAAGTTTGCTACTTCACCTATCTTTGTTACCGATAAGGATTATGAATTCTTTGTCGAACCAGAGCTAATTACTTTGGTTGAATCTGATCCTTTCCATGACTATGAAACTAAAACTGTAGTGGCACATCTTACTAAATTAAATGATATAGCCACCCTATTTGCTCATGATGAGAATATTCACTACTATTATATTCTCAAATTATTTCCGTTCTCATTAAAGGATGATGCTAAGATATGGTACAATACTCTTGCTCCTGGTTGTGTGCGTAGTCCCCAGGATATGATTTACTACTTCTCTTAAAAATATTTTCCTGCTCATAAGAAACAAGCTGCTTTACAGGAAATATTTAACTTTGTGCAAAACGAAGAAGAGAGTCTCCCACAAGCTTAGGGGAGGCTTCTCCAATTGCTTAATGCTTTGCCTGATCATCCTCTTAACAAAAATGAAATACTTGATATCTTCGATAATGGACTAACCGATGCTTCTAGGGACTTCCTAGATAGTTGTGTTGGTTGTGTTTTCAGGGAACGAACTGTTGATGGCTCGTGTCCGCGTCAATATTTTCCCCGAAGAGGAAGGGATGATGCAGCACAACTACGGTAGGTATTTCCCTCAGTGATGAGACCAAGGTTATCGAACCAGTAGAAGAACCACACAACACTATGTAAACGGTACCTGCACACAAAGAACAAATACTTGCAACCCGACGCGTAAGAGGGGTTGTCAATCCCTCCTGGGTAAAAGATATATAAATTTGTAGTAGATTGGATAAATAGAACTCGCGGAAACGCGAAAAAAAATTAAAAAAATTGCAACAAGGTATTTTTGGGTTTTTGGAATAATAGATCTGAAAATAAAAGAGGCAAATAATAGATCGGAAAGCAAATATGATAAAGAGTAGACCCGGGGGCCGTAGATTTCACTAGTAGCTTCTCTCGAGAAAAATATTATACGGCGGGTAAACAAATAACTGTTGGGTAATTGATAGAACTTCAAATAATTACGATGATATCCAGGCAATGATCATTATATAGGCATCACGTTCAAGATTAGTAGACCGACTCCTGCCTGTATCTACTACTATTACTCCACACATCGACCGCTATCCAGCATGCGTCTAGTGTATTAAGTTCATGGAGAAACAGAGTAATATAATAAGAACGATGACATGATGTAGACAAGATCTATTCATGTAGGAATAGACCCCTTCTTGTTATCCTTAATAGCAATGATACATACGTGTCATGTCCCCTTCTGTCACTAGGATTGAGCATCGTAAGATCGAACCCATCACAAAGCACCTCTTCCCATGGCAAGAAAAATCGATCTAGTTGGCCTAACTAAACTAAAGATTATAGAAAGAAATACGAGGCTATAACAATCATGCATATAAGGGATCAAAACTCAAATAACTTTCACGGATAAAATAGATCTAATCATAAACTCAAAGTTCATCGGATCCCAACAAACACACCACAAAAAGAGTTACATCAAATAGATCTCCAAGAGACCATTGTATTGAGAATCAAAAGAGAGAGAGGAAGCCATCTAGCTACTGCCTACGGACCCGTAGGTCTACAATGAACTACTCACGTATCATCGGAGAGGCACCAATAAGGATGATGAACCCCTCCGTGATGGTGTCTAGATTGGCTCTGGTGGTTCTGGAATTTGTGGCGGCTGGAATTGTATTTCGTCGACTCCCCTAGGTTTTTGGATTTTCGGGGTATTTATAGAGGAAAGAGGTGGTGCGGGAGGCCACCGAGGTGGGCACAACCCACGAGGGCGTGCCTGGGCCCCCAGGCGCGCCCAGGTGGGTTGTGCCCCCCTTGGGGCCCCCCTCTGGTACTTCTTCGGCCCAAGTTGTTCCTTCTGGTCCATAAAAAATCTCCAAAAAGTTTTGCTGCGTTTGGACTCCGTTTGGTATTGATTTTCTGCTAAGTAAAAAACAAGGAAAAAACAGGAACTGGCAGTGGCAATATGTAAATAGGTTAGTCCCAAAAAATGATATAAAATTGCTATAAAATGATTGTAAAACATCCAAGAATGATAATATAACAGCATGGAACAAGCAAAAAAATTTATGTTGAGTCATCACCTTCTCAAATAAGCGCCAGATCTGAGAGCACTATTGTCATCCTCATGCATTGTGTATAGTTAATGTTGGATGCATCATGACTGGATCTTTTCTACCATGAATTACAACATTTAGTCGCTGCTTGAACTTTGGAGGTGCTCTACATTTATGTTTTGCGGTCTCAAAAAGGGCTAGCGAGATACCACTGTTGTCATATTATATCATGGTTGTTTTGACAAAGTGTTTTTATTTGAGATATCTTATTATTGCTCTCTAGTTGCTTATGCCATTGATATGAGTTAATATAATTTTTAAGAGTTATTGTTGACATGGTTAGTCATGATCTTTGCTGAAAACCTGGCTGCTACTTAAGCTTATTTATGTAAACAAGAACAAAAGAGTTCGTAAAAGTTTTTCTTTTTCACTTTCATTTTGTCAACTGAATTGCTTGAGGACAAGCAAAGGTTTAAGCTTGGGGGAGTTGATACGTCTCCGTCGTATCTACTTTTCCTAACGCTTTTGCTCTTGTTTTGGACTCTAGTTTGCATGATTTGAATGAAATGAACCTGGACTGACGCTGTTTTCAGCAGAACTACCATGGTGTTGTTTTTGTGCAGAAATAAAAGTTCTCGGAATGGAACGAAACTTTTTGGAGAATCATTTTACAATAAAAGAAAAATACTGGAGCCAAGAACCACCAGAGGGGGGCCCCTGGCTGGGCACAAGACACCATGGCACCCCCCCCTCTGGCGCGCCTTGGTGGGTTGTCCCCACCTCGTGGCCCCGCAAACCCTAATTCCGACACTATAAAATCTTATTTTCAGAGAAAAAAATCAAGGAGAAAGTTTCGTTGTGTTTCATGATACGGAGCCGCTGCCACCTCCTGTTCTTCATCGGGAGGCCAGATCTGGAGTCCGTTTGGGGCTCCGGAGAGGGAAATCTTCGGTCTTCGTCATCATCAACCCTCCTTCATCACCAATTCCACGATCCTCCACACCGAGAGTGAGTAATTCCTTCGTAGACTCGCTGGTCGGTGAGGAGTTGAATGAGATTCATCATCTAATCGAGTTAGTTTTGTTAGGGCTTGATCCCTAGTATCCACTATGTTCTAAGATTGATGTTGTTATGACTTTCCCATGCGTAATGCTCGTCACTAGGGCCCGAGTGTCATGATTTCAGATCTGAACCATTTATGTTTTCATCATTATATCTACGTTCTAGATCCAATCTTGCAAGTCATATTCACCTATTACGTGTTATGATCCGTAAACCCCAATGTGACAGTAATTGGGATACTTTCCGGTGATGACCGTAGTTTGAGGAGTTCATGTATTCACTATGTGTTAATGCTTTGTTCCGTCTCTCCATTAAAAGGAGGCCTTAATATCCCTTAGTTTCCTTATGGACCCCGCTGCCATGGGAGGGTAGGACAAAAGATGTCATGCAAGTTCTTTTCATAAGCACGTATGACTATTTACGGAATACATGCCTACATTATATTTATGAACTAGAGCTAGTTTTGTATCGCCCTAGGTTATGACTGTTATATGATGAATATCATCCAACGAATTCACCGATCCAATGCCTACGAATTTTCCACATATTGTTCTTGCTAAGTTACTACTGCTGCTGTTACTGTTACGATCGCTACAAAATCATTGATATCACTGTTACCGTTACTGCTACTGTTACCACTAGTATTAAAACTATCATATTACTGTACTACTGATCACCTTGCTGCAGATATTTATTCTCCAGTTGTGGTTGAATTGACAACTCGACTGCTAATACTTACAAATATTCTTTGGCTCCCCTTGTGTCGAATCTATAAATTTGGGTTGAATACTCTACCCTCGAAAACTGTTGCGATCCCCTATACTTGTGGGTTATCAGGTAACTTAGTGTTTTACGAAAGTTCTTTGGATTCATGCTAATCGAAGGTGGTTTTTAATAAGACTTGATCAACCTTATTAATGGATCATTTTTTAGAGGTATGAAGTTGATGAATTTAGTAGGCACAACCTTCTGCTCCCAACTTTTGTTTTCCGTTTTTCTTAGTTAAATAAAATAAAATGCCATGTTTATCCTGTTTTCTGGATTTCCCATACAATAAAAAAATAACCCAAAAATAAAAGTTCTCGGAATGCCCTGAAAATTTAATAATTTTTTTCTTCTGAATTTCTGGTATAAATAACATCAGAGGGGGGGTGCACCTGGTGAGCACAAGACACAAGGGCGCGCCAGCAACCCCAGGCGCGCCCTGGTGGGTTGTGGTCCCCAAGTGGGTCCCCTCACTTACTTCTTTAGCCCATGTCGCCTCCTACCTCCAGAAAAAAATCACCATAGCTCTCTCTCTCGTGTTCTTGCTCTCAAGCCTGCGGATTTCGATCTCTTTGCTCGAAGCTCCGTTTCCGAAACTGTTTTGGGGGATTGCTACTTGGTATGTGACTCTTCCATTGCTCCAATTAGTTTTTTCTTTTATGGTTTATATTTTTAATAATTAGCTACTCTTGGTGCTGCAGTAGATGAGCTTGCATGTTGAATTCTTAGAGTGCTAAGTAGTTTGAATGCTTGATATAGGCTCTATGCATCCTTATGAGTAGCTGCTATCAATCTTGTGAAGTTTTGTTGACAAAAATTTTGTGGACTAATTTTTTTTAGAATTTTATCTATAGGAATAAGAGGAGTTTCTTTAGGAAGTTTGCCTCCAAGAAAAAATACTAAAGGAGTCATTGGGGAATCATCGGACAATGACCTCAACACTCCGAGAAGGGCGGAGGTGCGGCCGTGCGAATGGCCGCATAATGCCTTCATGGAGGGGGCCGGGATTCATCAAGAGTTCGCCCAATTCGTTGCAAATGATGGGCTGACCGACTTCATCGTATCTGAGTGTGATCAATACCACCTCCTTACAAATTCCTTTGTGCAAAATTTCTATTTTCTAAGTAGGAATAATCCTCCTGAGGTGCAGTTTAATTTATACTCTGAAACCTGTCAAATACCACTCACTGACTTTTGTGATATATGCTCGATCCCTTCGGACGGGGAAATAAGAGAGCCTAGACCTGCAGAGTTTGAGGACTTTTATCGTACTCTGTCAGTGGGAGATGAGAGAGGCGTATCCAGTGTCACCGCCACTAGTTTGCAGTTTCCTTTTGTGCATTACTTTGCTCTATTCATCGGTAAGTGTTTAACTGCTAGAGAGAAGGTCGGTGCACTCAGTGCTCCTGACTTCGCCATTTTACGTTGTGCACTACACAATGATCGCACTTTTAGTCTAGGGGCTATTATTGCACATCATCTGCACCTCAACAGGACTAAGGGAAAAATTCATGGTGGTATTTATGCTACTCGCTTAGCGAGCCACTTTAACGTTCGATACGCCAATATGATTATCCTTTGTCCCGAGTTTATCTAGCTCACCAGGCGATGGTGGCTCACCAGTTTACTAATGATGCTGACTCGCTTCATAATATTTGTTACAACCTGGTTTTTAGCGTGGGTTCCCGTGATATTATTCCGTTGCCTGCACCTGCTTTGTTTGATTCTATTGCCAGGGGCGGATACAGGATCTTGCCAGCGGACATTATTGCCTACCGGAACGCCGAGGCAGCGGTAGAGAAGGAGCCCCAGGAGTGGGACGCTCAGGTGTCGCCGCCACAACACTTTGACATGGGACCGGATGGCTACTACGAATGGTGATTACCAAGCTAGGCAAAAAGCCTAAGCTTGAGGGAGTACGTATTTCCACCGACATTACATTCATGTTCACACATTTCATTCCAGTTATCGGTGTTCACACTTTTTCATTATATTATCCATGCTAGATTTATTTTCTTGCTTTCTTCTTGTGTGTTTGAAAAACTTTGAGAAAACCCAAAAATATTTCTTGCATATTTTTGGTTTTTCTTTCTAGTTTAATTAGTTTTAGTATTAAAAGAAAACCCAAAAATATTTCCCGATTCTTCTTTTTGCTTGTTGGGAGCTTTCTCGTGTAAATAGTTTTTCTCGTTTTTGTTTTTCCTTCTTTAATTTGCTTTCTTCAAGAATAACTAAAAACTCCAAAAATATTTCAGTATGTTTCTCTAAAATTCTTTTCTTTTTATTGAGTCATACCAAGGAGAAGACCACAATGAAAATGTTGAGTCGCTTTCATATGCATTACTATTTATCTAACAAAGAGCCCAAATTACCTTGTCTTCTCCTTTTGAATAAAATGTTTGCAGATTCCAGCTTAGTCCACGACACTCTTACACTATTATTATTTTCATCTCATTCGGTCGTGCAAGTGAAAGACAATAATGGCGATATTTGATGAACTGGCTGTGGCAGAGAGAAACTGGTATGAACTCAACTTGTTCTGTTTTTGTAAATATATTTAACCTAGTATCCATGATTCAACATATTATGATCAAACATGTTTGCAATGACAATTATAGATTATAGTTTCTCATGCCATGATTAAGTCGCTAGGAGTGGATAATGATTTATCTTGGATGTCAACATGCATTAAAATGACTGTGATGTAGTATGATGATATGGTATCCTCCTTTGAATGTTTCAAGTGGCTTGACTTGGCACATGTTCATGCATGTAGTTGATTCAAAACCAACATAGTCTCTATGATATTTATGTTCATGGTGTTCATATCCTACTCATGCTAGTATTCAATGATAATTATGCATAACGCATGTTCATGACCGTTTTTGCTCTCTAGCTGGCCGCTTCTCAACCTATTTTCTAGCCTTCGCCTGTACTAAGCGGGAATACTGCTTGTGCATTAAAATCCTAAAACCCAAGTTATTCCAGATGAGTCCAGCATATCTACGCATGTTCATGACCGTTTTCGCTCTCTAGCTGGCCACTTCTCAACCTATTTTCTAGCCTTCGCCTGTACTAAGCGGGAATACTGCTTGTGCATTAAAATCCTAAAACCCAAGTTATTCCAGATGAGTCCAGCATATCTACCTATATGCGGTATTACCCTGCCGTACCAAGTAAATTTGCATGTGCCGCCTCTAAAAATTCAAATGAACATCTGTTTTGTGTGCCTGGACCACTCATGGAGCGACAGGGGGCGGTCAATATCTTCCATGATAAGCGGGTTATTCTTATGATGAGTGTTTATTCACTCGTCCTTACACGAGAGGGGCGGTAATAGGGATGCCCAGTCCCGAAATAAAAAAAATGCAAATAATTAAACAAAACTCCCCAAGGATTGTAGTTGGTATGGACGGCACCCGTGGATTTGGCTAGCCGTGGAGTGTGTTTGTTGGTGGAGGGGGAGTAAACCTTTACTTTTATCGCTTGGAAACCGCCACTAATGTGTTTAGCATGGAAGATATTGATAACTCTTGGTCGTAACGTTGAAAGGAAGGGTGTACCTCCCAAAATTATATTTATCTCTATTTTTAAAACTTTGAGCTCTGGCACCTCTGCAAATCCCTGCTTCCCTCTGCGAAGTGACTATCTATTTAATTTTATGTTGAGTCTTCACCTTCTAAAATAAGCGCCAGATCTGAGAGCACTATTGTCATCCTAATGCATTGTGTATAATTAATGTTGGATGCATCATGACTGGATCTTTTCTACCATGAATTACAATGTTTAGTCGCTGCTTGAACTTTGGAGGTGCTCTGCATTTTTGTTTTGCGGTCTCAGAAAGGGCTAGCGAGAAACCATTATTGTCATATTATATCATGGTTGTTTTGACAAAGTGTTGTCATTTGAGATATCTTATTATTGCTCGCTAGTTGCATATAATATTATATCATGAGTTAGTATAATTTTTAAGAGTTGTTGTTGACATAGTTCGTCATAATCTTTGCTGAAAACCTGGGTGCTACTTAAGCTTATTTATGAAAACAAGAACAAAAGAGTTCGTAAAAGTTTTTCTTTTTCACTTTCAGTTTGTCAACTGAATTGCTTGAGGACAAGCAAATGTTTAAGCTTGGGGGAGTTGATACGTCTCTGTCGTATCTACTTTTCCTAATGCTTTTTCTCTTGTTTTGGACACTAATTTGCATGACTTGAATGAAACTAACCCGGAATGATGTTGTTTTCAGCAGAACTACCTTGGTGTTGTTTTTGTGCAGAAATAAAAGTACTCGGAATGGAACGAAACTTTTTGGAGAATTATTTTACAATAAAAGAAAAATATTGGAGCCAAGAACCACCGGAGGGGGCCCCTGGCTGGGCACAAGACACCAGGGCGCCCCCTCTTTGGCACGCCCTGGTGGGTTGTACCCACCTCGTGGCCCCGCAGACCCTAATTTCAACTCCATAAATACCTATTTTCAGAGAGAAAAATAGGAGAGGAAGTTTCATCGCATTTTACGATACGGAGCCGCTGCCACCTCCTGTTCTTCATCTGGAGGCCATATCTGGAGCCCGTTCGGGTCTCCGGAGAGGGGAATCTTCGGTCTTCGTCATCACCAACCCTCCTTCATCACCAATTCCATAATGCTCCCCACCGGGAGTGAGTAATTCCTTCGTAGGCTCGTTGTTCGGTGAGGAGTTGGATGAGATTCATTATGTAATCGAGTTAGTTTTGTTAGGGCTTGATCCCTAGTATCCACTATGTTCTGAGATTGATGTTGTTATGACTTGGCTATGCTTAATGCTTGTCACTAGGGCCTGAGTGCCATGATTTCAGATCTGAACCGTTTATGTTTTCACCATTATATCTATGTTCTAGATCCGATCTTGCAAGTCATATTCACCTATTACGTGTTATGATCTGTAAACCCCAGGGTGACAGTAATTGGGATACTTTCCGGTGATGATCGTAGTTTGAGGAGTTCATGTATTCAGTATGTGTTAATGCTTTGTTCCGGTTCTCTATTAAAAGGAGGCCTTAATATCCCTTAGTTTCCTTATGGACCCTGCTGCCACGGGAGGGTAGGACCAAATATGTCATGCAAGTTCTTTTCCATAAGCACATATGACTATTTACGGAATACATGCCTACATTATATTTATGAACTGGAGCTAGTTTTGTATCGCCCTAGGTTATGATTGTTATATGATGAATATCATCCAACGAATTCACCGATCCAATGCCTACGAATTTTCCACATATTGTTCTTGCTAAGTTACTACTGGTGCTGTTACTGTTACCCTTGCTACAAAATCATTGCTATCACTGTTACCGTTACTGCTACTGTTACCACTGCTATCAAAACTATCATATTACTGTGCTACTGATCACCTTGCTGCAGATATTTAATCTCCAGGTGTGGTTGAATTGACAACTCAACTGCTAATACTTACATATATTCTTTGGCTCCCCTTGTGTCGAATCTATAAATTTGTGTTGAGTACCCTACCCTCGAAAACTATTGCAATCCCCTATACTTGTGGGTTATCAGGTACTCCTCGTCTGTCGCCGCGACCTTCCCGAGGAGGGGCTACTATGACTAGTCCTCCTTGTCGCTAGAAGAGAGAACGATCTCCTCCTTGTCCATCGGGTGATGGAGGAGGAAGGCCCTGGAAAACATGGGCGATAATGCCAGATCAGAAGGGGAGCACGAACCGCCTGCCGGTGCTGAAAACTAGCTTGTCCGGACTTGCCATCGCTGCAGAGGTGTGAGGAGCGGCGATGATTTTGAGAGGAGGGGCGAGGTGACATAGAGGAGATGAGATGAGATGCGGTTTCGACGGTACCAACACCCAGCTTAAATAGCCTGGAATGTGGAGCGACGAGGATTCATGCAGTGCAGCGGCCGGAGTTGGTTTTAAATGCCATCTCCACATTGAAGCAATGTCGCCCCTCCTCCCGTCCGGCCGTGTTGCTCTGACCAGCATCAAGGCCGTCGAGTCGCGTCCGCTGTGAAGCGACAGACTAGCATGAATGGAAGCGACCATTCTAGAGCTGGACGTGTGGCCATGACTTTGGGTGACGCTGAGTGAGCGGATACATGATGGCTCGTATCCGCATCAGTTTTTCCCCGAACAGGAAGGGATGATGCAGTACAACTTCGGTAGGTATTTCCCTCAGTTATGAAACCAAGGTTATCGAACCAGTAGGAGAACCAAGCAACACTATGTAAACGGTACCTGCACACAAAGAACAAATACTTGCAACCCGACGCGTAAGAGGGGTTGTTAATCCCTCTCGGGTAAAAGATAGATTGGTTTGTATGATTATGGGTAAATAGATCTCGCAATAAAAAAACAAAATAAATAAAGAAAAAGTGCAGCAAGGTATTTTTGGGTTTTTAGAATAATAGATCTGAAAACAAAAGCAAATAAAAATAGATCTCAAAGCAAATATGATAAAGAATAGACCTGGGGGCCGTAGATTTCACTAGTGGCTTCTCTCGAGAAAAATAGCTTACGGCGGGTAAACAAATTACTGTTGGGCAATTGATAGAACTTCAAATAATTATGATGATATCCAGGAAATGATCATTATATAGGCATCACGTCCAAGATTAGTAGACCTACTCCTGCCTGCATCTACTACTATTACTCCACACATCGACCGCTATCCAACATGCATCTAGTGTATTAAGTTCATGGAAAAATGAAGTAATGCAATAAGAGCGATGACATGATGTAGACAAGATCTATTCATGTAGGAATATACCCCATCTTGTTATCCTTAATGGCAATGATCAATACATGTCTTGCTGCCCCTTCTGTCACTGGGAAAGAACACCGCACGACCGAACCCATCACAAAGCACCTCTTCCCATGACAAGAAAAATTGATCTAGTCGGCCTAACTAAACCAAAGATTCAAAGAAGAAATACGAGGCTATAAGTAATCATGCATATAAGAGATCAAAGAAACTCAAATAACTTTCATGGATAAATAGATCTGATCATAAACTCAAAGTTCATCGGATCCCAACAAACACACCGCAAAAAGAGTTACATAAAATAGATCTCCAAGAGACCATTGTATTGAGAATCAAAAGAGAGAGGAAGCCATCTAGCTACTAACTACGGACCCGTAGGTCTACAATGAACTACTCACGCATCATCGGAGAGGCAGCATTGAGGATGACGAACCCCTACGTGATGGTGTCTAGATTGGATCTGGTGGTTCTGGAACTTGCGGCGGCTGGAATTGTGTTTCATCGACTCCCCTAGGGTTTTTGGATTTTCGAGGTATTTATAGATCAAAGAGGCGGTGCGGGAGGCGGGCGAGGTGGGCACAACCCACCAGGGCGCGCCTGGGCCCCCAGGTGCACCCTGGTGGGTTGTGCTCCCCTCGGAGCCCCCCTCTGGTACTTATTTGACCCAACAGGTGTCTTCTGGTCCAGAAAAAATCTCCAAAAAGTTTCGCTGCATTTGGACTCAGTTTGGTATTGATTTTCTGCGAAGCAAAAAACAAGCAAAAAATGGCAACTAGCACTGGGCACTATTTCAATAGGTTAGTCCCAAAAAATGATATAAAGTTGCTATAAAATGATTGTAAAACATCCAAGAATGATAATATAACAGCATGGAACAAGCAAAAATTATAGATAGGTTGGAGACGTATCAATACACACATGGCACGATTCGTATAAACCTCTCTCACCTTTGGTTTAAGATTGTGGGAATTGGTCAGGATACCATTGTGCAAACTTTTGTGGGCGTTTTACATCGTTGTTGAACATGTCTTAGAGCTGGAGGCTGCTAATATGATGCTAGAGTTGCTCTAAGGCAGCCGTAATCACGACCTTCGTCCAAGGAAATGGAAGGAGAAGTGGAGGGAGAAAGCAATGTGAGTGGAATCACGCACACCTTTAGCACAAAGCCGAGCTTTGCTTCACTCCACCTGTCTCCACCGACCAATAAGGGCAACTCTAATCAATTCCCAATAACCGTTAGAGGAGTAAAATACCTGGTTTTACTCCTCTAACCGGCCCCTAGCCTATCCCCAATCGGCGTTAGGGGAGTAAAAATTATTCTCAGCCGCCTTCGATCTCTGCCTCTCCTCCTCTCCTGTCTCTGTCGTTCCCCGCGGCCTCCCTCTTCTCCCAATGGCTGGACACGGTGGCCGCTGGTCTCCACCGCCGACCCGCAGCTTGGATCCGGACCACCACGCTCACCGCTCCACATCGTTGAGCACCGCATCCTCGAGCCGCCATGCCCCCACCCTCATCTTCGACTTCCCGAAGCTCCCCTCCTCCCGCAGCTAGCACTGCAGAGGAAATTCCTCGGCGTCTGCCAGCGCTCGTGGGGGACTTGGGTGGTGGAGATCCCAGTCGGGAGACCCACACAAAGAAGTGGATCGGGTCGTTCCACACGGCGGAGCTTGCCGCCCTGGAATATGACCGGTGGCAGGTCCAGTTCCACGGCGCGGCGGTGAAGCTAAACTTTCCATTTGGAATGGCGATGATCGACCTATTCCCGATGGCGCCAGGTGTGGTGGATGCGGCGACGGCTCGAGAGGACCGAGATGCAAGGGAGCGCCTCGCGGCGGAGGCCGCCGACGAGGAATACATGGCGGAGTTCCACCGGCAGCACCCCGAGCTCGTGGAGGCAGAGCGGGCCATCTTCGCGGAGCGGGCGGTCAACGATGAGGTCATTGTCATCTCCGACGACGAGGAGCAAGGCGGCGGCAGCGCGGAGTAGGAGTTCAACACCGAGGAGTGGCGGCGCATCTTCTCGGACTCTAGCAACCCCATGGAGGCAGAGCGGGCCATCTTCGCGGAGCGGGCGGTCAACGGCGAGGTCATTGTCTTCTCCGATGATGAGGAACAAGGAGGCAGCAGCGCGGAGTAGGAATTCGACACCAAGGAGTGGCGGCGCATCTTTCCCGATTTCGGCGACGACGGCACCGGCCCGGACCCCATGGAGGCAGAGCAGGCCATCTTCGCAAAGTGGCGGTCAATGACGAGGTCATTGTCATCTCCGACAACGAGGAGCAAGGCGGAGGCAACGCAGAGTAGGAGTTCAACACTGAGGAGTGGCTGCGCATCTTCCCCGACTCCGGCGACGATGACACCGGCCCAGACCCCATGGATGGAGGCATGTCGAGGCAAGATTGGCTCGATCTCTATTATGTCAAGGATGAGTATGAAGATTAGTTTAGTTTTAGTTTATCTTTAGTTCTAGTTTTAAGTTTAAGTTTATTTTAAATTGCGATTGTCAAGACAATGAGTTAAATTTCGGCTGTTTACATTCGGTTGTCAAGACAATGTGGTCAATTTCGGTTGTTTAAATCGAAACTAGGTTGAAATATTATGCAAATTTGAATTTTGCTCTATTATATACATGAGATCGGCTAGGTCCGGCAAAATCTTAGAGTAAAAATACTTCACTAAGGTTTTACTTCACCGGATCCTCCGTTATATATGGCGATCAGTTAGAGTTGCCCTTATGTGTGTCATATCGTGCTACTACTATGTATACACGCACCAATTCGCTCTCGAGGAGGAGGTCTTTTCCTTTCCTTTTCCCCACTTTTGCCCGGACCAAGTTGTACCGCTAGTTTAGAGCATCTACAACCAGACCTCTCAAACCCGCCTCATACGCCCGGGCGGGCCGCCCGGTCACAGCCCGGTCATGATTTTTGACCCAGACAGGCCTCTCAAACGGCCCTCAAACACCCGGGCTGACCAGCACCCCCCATATCCAGCCCAAATATGGGGCGGATATGGGGGCGCCCGTGCGCACCCCGGCACGCCCACCACGTCAGACCAGACCCCTCCCCAAATAGCACCAAATCCACCCCGAAGACCAGCCGGATCCATTTGCTATCTCCTATCTTCTTCCCCCTCCGCACCGTCCGTCTCGCGCTCCACCGCCGCGCCCGCTCCGCAGCCATTCCCAGGCTCTCCGCCGCCAGCTCCGGAAGAGCGCTCCCGTCCTCACCACGGGGGACGTCGTCGCCAGCCCGGATGCCACCGTGGTACGCCCGGCAACTCTTTGACACATTGACCGACCGAAATTATTGTGATTCTGTTAGCTAAATGATGGATTCCGATGCTTCGTCGGACGAGGACTATGGAGCGACGGAGCTTGATCAAATGATTCAAGATGAGTTCTTTGATTCGTCGGGTTTGGACGAAGAAGTGGACATGATCATGCTCATGAGCATGCAAGTGGCAATGGACCGGCAAGTGGAGCATATTCTCAACTTCAAGGGCTTAGTCAAAGGGAGAAGAGTGATCAAGCGGAACAGGGTATCCGGAGCAAAGGTACTGCACAATGACTACTTTTCTCTCACACCTGCTTTCCTGGAAGATCCATGGTTTCATTTGAAAGGATCGAGGTGGACCTAGAGGTGGGTGAATAGGTACAATTACAAATTTTAATTCTTACTTTGCAATTTTAGGCAATAATGCGGCATATGAGGATGAGCCTAACAATTGCAAGTATGATGCTAAGAGCTAAGCAAGGCAAACAAGTACCACAAGTATATGAGTAAGAAAGCACAATATGAGCAAGTATAGACTAGGAGACAAGTAACCACAAGTAGAGAGTTAGGGTTAGGAATAACCGCAACTTTGAGAGACGAGGATGTATTCCGATGTTCACTTCCTTGGAGGGAAGCTACGTCACCGTTTAGAGAGGTGGGTGTTACCACGAAGGCACACCAACGCCACGAAGGCTCACCCTATTCTCTCTTTGAGATATCACCACGAAAGAGATTCTCAACCAATAGTGGTAGACCTTGGGGTGGTCTCCAAACCCTCACAAACTTTCCGGGGGTAATCACAATGGTCGATTCCTCTCCAAATGACTCCTACCGCCTAGTAGTCTCCAACCTCCAACAGTAACAAGAACGATGGGGAAAAACTCAAGACTTGCTCAAATCACGAATTCCTTTGGTGCAAAGAAGGGGAAGGAGTGGATCTATCACTTGCTTGGACAACTTCTCACGAATGCTCTCAAATCCCTTCGGGATCTAAGATTTGGTGTATGAGTGTGTGAGAGAGAGTGAAATGTGTTCTAGGGTTTGCTCAAAGTGAATGGTCAACCCTCTCCCATGGAGGAAGAAGGTTATATATAGTATTTGAGCAAATATGGCCGTTGTAGTGTAAGTGACAGGGGTAGGCCGGACATCCGGCATAGTGTAGCGCCAGTGTAACAGAACAGAGAGGAGAGAATAAAACAGAGAGGCCGGACATCCAGGGCAGGACCCAAACATCCGGCACACCAGTGAGGAGCCGGACATCCGGCAGCGACCCGGACATCCGGCCACTGCAGACTGAAAGGTCGATGAAGCTTCTGTAAAAGAGGTCGGATTTCCTGGGAATCCCCGGACATCTGGGGCTACGAGGGCAGCCCGGACATCTGGCAATGGGGCCATACATCCGGCAGCCCAGACATAGCTTAAGACCACATTCTGTGATTGGGGCCGGATTTCCGGCAAGGACCCTGGACATCCGGTAGGTCTCAGTCCAGAAACACATGAAGAAGGTGTAGAGTGAGTGTATGAGGAGATGGATGAGTCAACCAGTGATCCAAACGACTGGGGCATTTTTAGAGGATGTAGAAAGAGGAGAACCCAAAGGCAAAATGTAATGACTTGAGCAAGTCTTCTGCTAACCCTATCGATCCTCTCTTAATAGTGCGGGATCCTATACTCAAGAATAAACCAACAAAACAAGTCGTTGATGTAATGTTCCTTCTTCCTTGAGTTGCATCAATCTCATACGTCCATGATCCACACACATGTATCATTCGGGGGCTAGCACCTGAGATTTACTTGATACACATAGTTAGTCCCCTACATGTATATTGTCATCAACATCAAAATATGATGTAAGGGCATGATTGCACTTTCAATCTCCCCATTTTTGTTTGTTGATGACAATCATACATGTAGTACCAAAGGAAAGTATTTGCAATGTAATACACATGTCATATAGGATTGAGCTCCCCCTTAATGTGTGCATAGGAGACTTAACGATAATACAAAGCACATTTTCTATGTATGCAAATGGGAGTGAGTAAAATATCAAAACAACAACCCATGTTGTAGACAACCCATACGGAGCAATGAAACTTGTGATGAGCAACGATGGCAGAAAAATTTAGCAAAAATTATGAGATACACCATCTACTCAAGGTTTCATAGATAATAGGATAGAGTCTCATAATATAGTACCACTCATAGCATACATAAGAAGTACGATAACAATGCAAACATAGAGCCTTGACATCAAGGTACTCCAACTACAACTCCCCCTTTGACAGTAACATGCAAAAATGGGCTAAGATAACAGAGTAATGGGATCATCATCAACCACCCCATGCAAAAAGCGAGATCACTCCTGGTGGATGTCAACATCATCAACCACCCCATCAAAGAACTCGGCGTACGTGTCGCGAGACGGGAAACTGAAGGAATAAGTGGACGGAGCAGTCTGAATGGGACCATCCTCGCTCACCAGACTGCCACGATCATGAAGCCGCTGCTTGAGCTGATTCTTGGAGAGGATGAGATGCTTCTGAACATCATGGTGTTGCTTGCAGTTGAACATGATAGCCTTCATGATGGCAGACTCAGCTTTCCCCATAAATGAGGCAAGGCGACCAAAAGGATCACTTGAGGAGGAGGAAGCACCAGAAGAGTTCTTGGGCTTTGCCGGAGTCTTGCCCTTGGTAGAGACCTTGGTGGTGGCGGTCTTGGACATATGAATAGTGGTTCTCCACAGAACATGCTCAGCAGTTTTGACAACCTCAAATGGAGCAGTGTGATCAATGAGAGCCTGAATGAATGGGGCATGAGGGAACTGACGAGACTACAGAAAGCTGGATAAATGGATCTCATGCCAAATGTAGTGAGTAGTGTCAAGTGGCTCCGTGGGCTTATCATGCATGCGTACCATCAAGTCAATGAAGTACCCACAAGCCCGAGAACGATCTCCTTTCTTGGCATAGGGAGTGCGAAGAACACCCTGAAAAAGGATGTAGTAAGGAGACCTGAAGATGGATGACTCATTAGGAGGATACTCAACCTCTTCGGGTTTAAGCACACTTTTGACCAGCGGCATACAAACATCAATCCCCATTGCCTTATGATGAGGATCCATACTGTGAATCTTGTGGCCAACACCAGATAGGCCCAATATCTGAACAAACTGGCGATATGTGACACTGAGCTGAACATTGTCGGTCATCCAAGTGAGAGTGTTATTCGGCCCAAAGAAACAGGTGGCACAGAACTGAAGTATGGCAGCTTCATTCCAGTCACACTTGAAGGTCATATCATCAATGATCTTGACAGTGTCATCCGGAAACAACTCAGGATGAGCCCTCATATAGGGAAGATCCACAGGGCGATGAGGAGCCAGGCCACGTTTGCGAACCATGCTAGCATAGATATCTTGCTGCATACGAGTGCGAAAACGAGGGTCTTCCGCATCGGCGAGCATCTCAAACTGATTGACATCCCTCCGAAATTCTAGATAGGGACCAGCCCCCATGGTTTTGAAGTTGTGAATGGCACGGTTCCCACAGTGAGGCATCTCCATGGAAATGTGACGACCATGAGAGATAGGCATAGCTGCCCCACGGACTTGAGGCACAGGGGCATGTGGAGGACGCCGTGTACCAGGCTTGGACTGACCAACAAGTTGCCTGGGGACAATTTCCTCTTCTTCCTCGGTAATGTAGTCCTCATCGTCCAGATCAGAGGCAGAGGGAGTACTAGGTCAACGCTGCGACCGACCCTTGGTAGTGGTCTTCTTCTTTGGCCGGATGTTCTCTTCGGAGTCGGTGGAGCCCTGACGGCAAGGGTCCCGAGGAGGACCGCATTGCTTGGTACGAGCCATGGAGACCACCGGAGTCCGACGGCTAAGGCGACACCCAAACACACCCCTCCCGAGTGCCACACACCACGAAGCTTGAAATGATTGGGTTGAGTAATAGATCGGGAGGAGATCGAGGTGTGGAGAGAAGATCGGGGGCCGATTGTGGAGGAGATGGCCGGGGTGAGCTTGAGCAGCACCCGGCGGCGGCGAAGAACAGGTGGGGTGGGGGCGGAGTGAGAAGGGGAAGAAACCCCCAACTCCCCGAGCCCCCACATATTTGAGCCAGCCGCGGGTAGGCCGGACATCCGGGGAGAGAGCCCGGAAATCCGGCGGTAGCAACAGAACAAAAAACGCTTTAGGGCCGGATGTCAGGCCCCACAGCCGGATGTCCGGCCCCTGGACAGTGAACATATATGTTTTGGGATGAAATATGATGGGTCAAATGAGGATATATATATATATATGTATATATATATATATAAGTATATTAATAATCATAGACCCCGTCTAGGAGAATTATAGTCGTAGTACCTCCAATATCAAAGAACCATATATATGCATAGCAAACGGACCCATAATAAGAAATAAGCCATGATTGATTGATGCAACATATGAGCAGTGACCGAGGTCACCATGTTTGAGCATATGAGACATGTCACCGCAAAGATGTATCCTTGGGTACATAATCTCTGCTCCATCATTTTAAAGCACTATATTTCGAGGAACATGGTACCTTTGAGAGTGTTTGTTCTTTTTATGCATTATGTAGGGTGAGAGTACTCATGAGTTGAGTGTCTCCCCCTAAATATATGCCTACATCAAGACAAGACATGAAGTAAATGCATGCATGGGTACTAGATTTCACATAATGTTGTCATGCTCCAAGATACCAAGTTCACGCCTAAGTTGACAAAACCTTGCTTCATCCAATGGTTTGGTGAAAATGTCTGCAAGTTGCATATCTGTACCAACATGAGCAATATCAATGTCACCCTTTTCACACATGGTCTCTTAAGAAGTGATACCTAATATCAATGTGCTTGGTGCGAGGGTGATTAATAGGATTCTCAGCAATCTTGATGGCACTTTCATTATCGCATAGAAGAGGCACATGTCTATAAGTGATACCATAATCCTTCAAAGTTTGCCTCATCCATAGTAATTGAGTTGCACAACTTGCGGTTGCAATGTATTCTGCTTCGGCAGTGGAGAGGGAGATACAATTCTGCTTCTTCAAGGACCAACTTACCAAGGAGCATCCAAGAAATTGACATGCACCGGAGGTAGACTTCCTTCCCACTTTGTCTCCGGCCCAATCCTCATCCGTGTACCCAATGAGAATAAACTTGGCATCCTTGGGGTACCATAGACCCAACTTTGGGGTGTGAACAAGGTATCTAAGAATATGCTTAACCTCCTTATGGTGACTTTCCCTAGGGGAAGCTTGAAATCTTGCACATATGCCTACACTTAACATGATGTCTGGTCTAGATGCACAAAGATAAAGCAATGAACCAATCATAGAGCGGTAAATAGATGGGTCAAAAGGAATACCGTTGGTATCTTCAGTGAGAACAAGTTTTGTAGGCATGGGTGTCTTACATGGACTAGCATTTGTCATGTCAAACTTCTCTAGAATATCATTGAGGTATTTTGTTTGAGACAAGAAAATTCCTTATTGAAATTGTTGTATTTGAAATCCGAGAAAGAACTTCAAGTCCGCATTGAGTGACATCTCAAAGGTCTTGGTCATGGAGGCTGCAAACTTCTTGGTCATGGATGTTAGGAGAACAAAAAATGATGTCATCTACATAGATTTGGCATAAGATCAAATCACCCTTTTCCCTCTTAGTAAAAAGAGTGGGATCGATCACCCCTCTCACAAAACCATCATCGAGTAGAAACATCTTAAGATGATCATACCAAGCACGAGGTGGTTGTTTGAGGCCATACAAAGCCTTGTGAAGTTTATACACATAGTCTTTGTGATCGGGATCAACGAACCCAGGTGGTTGTGATACATATACTTCTTCTTGTAGAGGACCGTTAAGGAAAGCACTCTTCACATCCATTTGATGTAATGTAAAACCATTGAAAGCAGCATCGGCAAGTAAGATGCGAATAGATTCAAGACGGGCAATGGGAGAAAGGTCTCATCAAAGTCCAAACCTTCAACTTGTGAGTACCCTTGTGCCACTAACCTTGCCTTGTTGCGGATGATTACGCCATTCTCATCTTGCTTGTTCTTGAAAATCCATTTTGTTCCAATGACATTGTGTTCCTTAGTTGGTCTCTTGACTAATGACCATACGTTGTTGCGTTCAAAACTGTTCAGCTCTTCTTGCATACCAACGAGCCAATCATTGTCCATCAATGCATCTTCTACCTTGAGTGGCTCAACACTAGAGACAAATGAAAAGTGAGCACAAAAGTTTGTCAATTGTTTACGAGTGACTCTACCTTCCGATATGTCATTAAGAATTTGATCAACATCAACACGACCGACCACTCGTGGCATGATGGAGGTTAGGGTTTCACGAGGTTCAACTTCATTTCCATCATCCACATCCTCAACATATGGATCATTAATGTGTGGTGGAAGATCTTCTTCTTCATGTTGCATTTGTTGAGGTTCATCATCAATGATTGCACTTTCTTGTTCTTGCTCTTGGTGATGATCTTTTTTCTTGGATGTGATCATGGTGAGGGTCCTGTTCTCCTTCTTGATCTTGAACAACAGGCATAGTTTGAGCAATAGGATCTTGTGGACATATGGGTGTTGAAGTGGCTTGAGGATGAGAGAAACATCCATCTTCTTCATCATCATCATGAGGTTCTTGTTCCATTGGAAGAAGAGCACCAACACCCATGGTCAAAATATCTTGAGAGGGATCTTCTTCACCTACATCACTTAGGTCAACTTGCTCCCGGGAGCCATTAAATTCATCAAACACCATGTCACAAGTTTCTACAACACATCCATTGGATTTGTTGTAGAATCTATAGGCGTGAGAGTTTGATCCATAACCAACAAATATCCCCTCAATTGTTTTGGATTGAAATTTTCCTAATCGTTCTCTCTTGTTGAGGATGAAACACTTGCACCCAAATACACGAAAGTACTTGACATTTGGCTTGTTCCCGGTTAGGAGCTCATATGGAGTCTTCTCCAATATCGTGCGGAGGAAGAGCCGGTTTGATGCATGGCATGCGATGTTGACAGCCTCGGCCCAAAAACTATGTGGTGGCTTGTATTCATCCAACATGGACCTTACCATTTCCACAAGTGTACGGTTCTTCCTCTCGGCTACACCATTTTGTTGAGGAGTGTAGGGTGCGGAATATTGATGCTCAATCCCTTCATCACTAAGAAATTCTTCCAAGGTGTAGTTCTTGAACTCGGAGCCATTCTCATTTCTTATTGCCAAGATTTCTTTGTCAAACTTGTGTTGGGCTTGCTTGGCAAAATCAATGAAGGTAATCTTCGTCTCGTCCTTGGACTTGAGGAAAAACACCCATGTATATCTTGAGTAATCATCAACAATGACAAGTCCATACTTTTTCCCACTAAGACTATCCCATGAAGGAGGCCCAAAAAGATCCACATGAAGTAACTCCAAAGGCCTTGAGGTAGATACAATATTCTTGGGTGGGTGCTTTGATTGATGTTGCTTCCCGGCTATGCATGCACTACACACACGATCTTTCTCAAAACAGACATTGGTTAGTCCAAGGATGTCATTACCCTTTAAGAGATCTTGAAGATTTCTCATGCCGACATGGGCTAGCCGGCGATGCCATAGCCACCCTTTGTCGGCCTTGGACATTAGACAAGTTGCATGGAATGTGCTCTCTTTCGAGAAATCAACCGTGTAAAGGTTGCCATCCAACTCTCCAACAAAGGCCACTTCGAGAGTATCTCTCTTAAAGACTTTCACATCTGTTAATCCAAATAGTGTATCATAACCAACAGAAGCCAATTGACGAACGGAAAGCAAATGATATTTAAGGGATTGGACAAGCATGACATTCGCAAGTGACATGTCATTTGTGATAGCCACCTTGCCTAACCGGAGTACCTGTCCTTTTGACCCTCCACCAATCACAATGCTCATAAATGGTTGGATAGCTTCCATGAAGTCGAAAAGCAATTTGCTATCTCCGGTCATATGGTTGGTGCATCCACTATCAATCACCCATTTGACTCCACCGGAGAAGGGAACCTACACACAATTTATGACTTGGTTAGAGGCACCCATTTTGCAATGGGACCTCTCAAGTTAGTCACAAGGTTCTTAGGGACCCAAATAGCATAAAACTGGAATGCATTACGAGGACCAACAAATTGAGCATAAACTTCTCCATCCCTTGTTTTACGGAGTACATAGGATGGAGGCATGAACTCTTTCGGTTTGTTGAGACTGGGCATGCCCCTAGTGGCCTTCCCACTCACAACCTTACCTTTCTCCTTGTGCCCTTCATGTACAAATGTCTCCTTGAGAGGGGTGGTGCACTTTTGTGAAGACGTCTTCTTCTTGCTTGTGCTTGGGTCAAACGCGAGCCCTACCTTGGCAACCACCTCATTGTGTTGGCTCAATACCTCATTAAGGTTCTTTTGTCCTTAGCAAATTTCATGAGTCCTCTCTCGAGTTGTGCCTTTAGAGAGCGATTTTCCTCAAGAATAGATGCTAGGTCACCACTAGAGTTAGTAGTACAAGCATCAACATTGATAATAGGTGAAGAGTAAACCTTGTCTAGAGTTTCAAGATAAGTAAGTTTGAGCGTCTCAAAGCTCTTTGTAAGAAGGGTGAGCTCCTCTTCCTTAGTCTTGAGGGACACGGATAGGATCTCACAATCCTTCGAGTGAGAAGCATGAGATTCCACAAGCTTACTTTTATCATCCATCAACTCTTTTCAAGAGTTCTTGGCCTTTTTCAAGAAGGCAAGTTTTTTTGCATGAACATCAATGTTTGCACCAATTTTTAAGCATAGTTCATCATTTCATGCTTCCTCATATTGGACTTTTCGCTCAAGGATTTCATACTTTTCCTTTTCCTCGGTGACGAGGGTTTCGAGTTCCTTAATGGTGATGGTGTGATTACTCACCATCTCCATAAGCATACGGAACATAGTGAGCTTCTTTCCTTTAAGGGAGCACATGAACTTATTTAGTGTAGCAAACATAGGATCATATATATCATCATCATCATCATAATTATTCTCCGCATCAAGATACTCATCACAAGGAGTAGAAGGAGTGAATAGAGGAGGATTTGAACGTGGGGTTACCTTGACCTTTTCAGGAGAGTTTTGGTCCTCTCCATCTTCTACCACGGCCTTTGCCATTAAGCACTTGTGAGCGTTGCCCTTGTAGTCTTTCATATAGTTGTAGGTGACAACATCACCACTCTTGTTGAGTAGCCTCAAGGTGTTTTGAGAATCTAAAGCTACTCCGGCAACACCACCAACATCATCCGGATCGGATTCTTCATGAGGAACCATTGCTTTCCCATCTCTCTTCTTTAGTTTGGGGTTCAAAGGATTTGGTAACTTCTTCTTGGGAAAGGTCTTGGGAAACCTTGGTTTATCTTCTCTCTTCTCATAAGGGCAATCATTGGAGAAGTGGTTGGTTTCTTCACAGTTGTAGCATTTTCTCACTTTCTTCTGGAATCTTCCCTTGAATTTTCCCGCGCTAAACTTCTTGACAAAGAGGGCAATGTCTTCATATGAAGGGCTCTCATCGGAGTCAATCTCATCACCATCTTCATCATCATCTTCTTCTTCTTCACTTTGCTCTTCCTCACAAACATGATTGGCCTTCAAAGCAAGATTGATCTTTGATGTTGAGGTACCATGCATGGCAAGATGTTTTGTAGCATTTGCCTTTAATTCTTCGAATAGTTGGAAAGTGGATATGATGTCATCCGGAGTCATTTCCTTGAATCCATGATGTTGTCTTATGTCCCACACCATTTGGTGATGATATGGAGCAAGAGCATGAAGTAACTTGTCCACGAGAAACCGCTTAGTCAAGTTGAATCCATCTTGTGTCTTGTTACAATCACAGGACTCAATATCGGCTGTGAGAGTCATGAGACGCTCAAGGAGCTGCTTGGGGGATTCACCTTTCTCCATACAAAAGTTTTGCAATTGACCCTTGGCAATTTCATACTGAGCAAGCTGGAGAGTGGAGGTACCGGTGTTGGTCCTTACAATGCTGCCCCAAAATTCCTTGGCACTTGTGATGTGTATGTAAGGTCTCCTTTGCTTACCATTCATTCCTTTTCTTAAGCACATGATTGCGGTGTCGTTGAGATGCTTGTCATAAGTCTCTCTTGGAGTGAGATCCTTTGGGTCGACAGGGTTGTAGCCATGCTCCAAGATTTCCAATATTTCATCATTGGCCTACCTAAGATGGTCCTACATACCAACTCTCCACAAAGCAAAATCGGAACTGTCATCAAGCAAAGGAGGTTTTCCTCCAGGATTATACTTAGGTTTCTCAACTTAAGGTCTAGCATAAAGCCATGGAACACTAGATTGATCATTGCTAGGAGGTTGTTGGCCAAGTGAAGGAGTAGGCACAGTTGGCCTCGAGGCCGCACCACCCGAAAGTGGCGCGAGCATCGTGGTTAATGTAGCTAGCCTCATTTGGACCAAGGCCTCAAGAGAAGCATCATGCTCCTCCTTTTGCATAGCAAGGGCCCGTTCCAGATCCTCAGAAGTGAAGGACTTGACTTCCAAAGAAGCATTGCCCTTCTCCTTCGGATCTGCAACAAGGGGAGTCCTATCGGGGTTCATCTCGCTCTAGGGCGGTTAAGCCACAAGAATAGAGCACGAGGCTCTGATACCAATTGAAAGGATCGAGATGGACCTAGAGGGGGGGGTGAATAGATACAATTACAAATTTTAATTCTTACTTAGCAATTTAGGCAATAATGCGGAATATGAGGATGAGCCTAACAATTGCAAGTATGATGCTAAGAGCTAAGCAAGGTTAACAAGTACCACAAGTATATGAGTAAGCAAGCACAATATGAGCAAGTATAGACTAAGAGACAATTAACCACAAGTAGAGAGTTAGGGTTAGGAATAACCCCAACTCTGAGAGACGAGGATGTATGCCGATGTTCACTTCCTTGGAGGGAAGCTACGTCACCGTTTAGAGAGGTGGGTGTTACCACGAAGGCACACCAACGCCACGAAGGCTCAATCTATTCTCTCATTGAGATATCACCACGAAGGTGATTCTCAACCAATAGTGGTAGACCTTGGGGTGGTCTCCAAACCCTCACAAACTTTCCGGGGGTAATCACAATGGTCGATTCCTCTCTGAATGACTCCTACCACCTAGGAGTCTCCAACCTCCAAGAGTAACAAGAACGATGGGAAAAAACTCAAGACTTGCTCAAATCACGAATTCCTTTGGTGCAAAGAAGGGGAAGGAGTGGATCTATCACTTGCTTGGACAAGTTCTCACGAATGCTCTCAAATCCCTTCGGGATCTAAGATTTGGTGTATGAGTGTGTGAGAGAGAGTGAAATGTGTTCTAGGGTTTGCTCAAAGTGAATGGTCAACCCTCTCCCGTGGAGGAAGAATGTTATATATAGTATTGGAGCAAATATGGCTGTTGTAGTGTAAGTGACAGGGGTAGGCCGGACATCCGGCACAGTGTAGCGCCAATGTAACAGAACATAGAGCAGAGAATAAAACAGAGAGGCCGGACATCCGGGGCAGGACCCGGATATCCGGCACACCAGTGAGGAGCCGGACATCCGGCAGCGACCCGGACATTCGGCCACTGCAGACCGAAAGGTCGATGAAGCTTCTGTAAAAGAGGTCGGATTTCCGGGGAGCCCCCGGACATCCGGGGCTACGAGGGCAGCCCGAACATCCGGCGATGAGGCCGGACATCCGGCAGCCCAGACACAGCTTAAGACCACATTCTGTGATTGGGGCCGGATTTCCGGCAAGGACCCCGGACATCAGGCAGGTCTCAGTCCAGAAACACATGAAGAAGGTGTAGAGTGAGTGTATGAGGAGATGGATGACTCAACCAGTGATCCAAATGACTAGGGCATTTCTAGAGGATGTATAAATAGGAGAACCCAAAGGCAAAACGTAATGACTTGAGCAAGTCTTCTGCTAACCCTATCGATCCCCTCTTAATAGTGCGGGATCCTATACTCAAGAATAAACCAACAAAACAAGTCGTTGATGTAATGTTCCTTCTTCCTTGAGTTGCATCAATCTCATACGTCCATGATCCACACACATGTATCATTCGGGGGCTAACACCTGAGATTTACTTGATACACATAGTTAGTCCCCTACATGTATATTGTCATCAACATCAAAATATGATGTAAGGGCATGATTGCACTTTCATCGTCGCCGTTTTCGCATGCGGAAACCTTTGTTTTTGCACATTGTGGAGGGAGTGGAGGCACACAACGACTACTTCAAGCTCAGAAGGGATTGCTGCAGACAACTCTCTTTCTCGGCCAAGCAGAAGTGCACGGCTGCTCTGAGGATGCTTGCACTTGGTACTGCTACAGACGTCGTCGGTGAGATGGTCTGGATGGGGGAGAGCACGTGCCTGAAGACTACTGTCAAATTTGCCCGCGCCGTGGTTGAGGTGTTTGGACCTGAGTATCTCAGATAACCAAATGCGCAAGACACGGAGAAGTTGTTGGCCATTGGAGAGGCAAGGGGGTTTTCAGGAATGCTCGGATCAATTGATTGCATGCATTGGCAATGGAAGAACTGCCCCAAAGGTCTGAGGGGAATGTATCAAGGTCACACAAGAGAGGCCACCATCATACTAGAAGCGGTGGCATCACTTGACTTATGGATTTGGCATGCTTTCTTTGCAATGCCCGGTTCTCACAACGACATCAACGTGCTTCAACGATCTCCGGTGTACAGGAGGCTTTGCAATGGAGAATCACCGCCGAGCAATTACACCGTCAACGGCCGAGACTATAACATGGGGTACTATCTTGCCGATGGTATCTATCCTCAGTGGGCGGCGTTTGTGGAGACCATATCCGAGCCGCGTGGCAATAAACAGAGCCACTTTACAACAATGCAGGAAGCAGCTAGGAAGGACGTGGAGAGGGCATTTGGGGTGCTTCAGGCTCGTTGGGGAATTGTGCGGAGTGCTGCAATGATGTGGGAATCGGAAACTTTATGGCAGCTGATGACATGTTGTGTTATTCTGCACAATATGATTGTCGAGGATGAGGGTGATGGTGTAGCCCAAACCCATGATTTCGAAGCACCCGGAGAACAAGTTGAAATCCCGGAATATTAAGATGCGGCTCATCTTATGAACTTTCTGCAGATGCATCTGAATCTTCGAGATCAGCAGGTGCACACGCAGCTACTCAATGATCTTGTGAAGCACATGTGGATCCACAATGGCAACCAAGGAGGCAATGCTTGAGTTTGGCACTTCAAATAAATTTTATGTAAACGCTATCTATGCTTGATACCAACAATTGCTATTTACGTGTGATGTTGTGTTGCATGATTTACGTGCATGTATTTGCATGCATTTAAGAGTCCGAATTTGAGATATGTAGATACACGGAAGAAAATATGAGGACCCGTTCAGATGCGCCCGCGGGCGTTTGAGTGACCGAATTTAACAAGTCCGGCTGTAGATGCTCTTAGTTCGTTTGCGCACTTCACTCGTCAGCGTGATGGCGAGACATATACGTATGCCCTTCTGAGCCTATCTCTCTCTATGCATTTGTGGGAGGGGATAGATGGAATAGATAGACGGATGGATAGATACCATTTCCCCTTTCTTTTTGGGTAGGAATCGACGTCTGTTTTGTTTGAGGAGGGAATAATTGTCCTCCCCCAAAGTTCTACTCCCACTTCCATGTGTCAAATGTTTGCTCAATCCTATTGCGCGCCGACTGCTTCGCTTGCTTGCACTCGCGGATGCACTCATGCAAATGCAGAGGCGATAATGAAACCAATATACTACTACTATACCACTATTTAACACGACGGGATAAACAAGTCGTTTGAAAGGACACATGAGAGGATGACGAGAGACTAGAGACGCTGATTATTTTTAGGAAGCGGCGAGTGTTCACTTTGGGTTTTGGGTCCGCAGCCTACGGAGTTTTTCTCGTCAGGATCTGGTCCATACTGTGTATTCACAGTGCGATGATATTGTCTTGGCATACGCACAGTGCAATTAATATTTGAGTATCCCGAAAAGACAGGGCTGGGATAGCTGCTGCGCCAGAATTCTGAGTATAGTGAGTATGTTTTTCTGGCACCACATGATCAAACTCGTCCAACAAAGAAAAACAAAAGTGAAATGATGAATCCAGAGGGTGGGAACGGCGAGATTAACAATTGGGAACGGGCAAGCGTTAAGCCGGCCGTGGCTTCAAGTCCATTTAAAAATCGGGGTTGGTTCGTACCACCATCGCCATGCACGCGAAATTCCTTTGTCGAGCCAGCCTTTACAAATTGCTTACGGGCATACGTTGGACGACAGTTGAAATACTGAGCTGCTATGTTTATATGCATAGCATAATATATTTGGTTTTGGCGGAGGGGTGGTTCGGTTCAATGACGCACAGCAGATGGTACCAAGCTCGCCCCTGATCACTGTCACCTTATCTTGTTTTCTTCCTCGGTACTACCCTGTCTGTCACCTTATCTTGTTGATAGTTTTGACCCGTTAACCCATTGGGGGCAGTAGTACGTCTTGGTGGCGGGAGGGTACGTGATCCATACCTTGATTAATGGCGCACCTCTTAATTTGATTAACGTGAAGCCAGCAAAGTCAAGAGCACGCCGACACGTCATGGCGTAAGCTAACCTGGTCCGAATGAATCCCATCTAACCATGTTTATCTTTTCCTCCAAGACCGAGGAGTCAACACCCCCCCCCCCCCCCGCGCACGCGCGTGCGGCTCCGGGGGGGCTCCCAACCATAGGTTGAGCAGGCCCTCAAATCCCCTCCCCTCCGGCCGTTGCCGCCGCCGGCGCTGGCGTTGGCGGGCGCTGGCTGAGCCCGTCGACGGCATCCCTTCGCGTGGAGCGGGGCGTCTCCAGGGTAGCCATGGTGGTGGGGCGGCGGCGGCGCGTTTCGAGGTGTTGGCCGCCGGAGCACGGCAGGGAGCGCGACGGGACGGTGGTTCTTGGCGGGGAGCGCGGCGGGTCGATGGAGGAGGGTGGTGCGCTGGCATTTCCCGTGGCGGCGGCGCCAAGGAGGCCCGGCCAGGGAGGATCCTGGCGGGCAGCTGTCGATCGGCTGCCTCCGTGTGAGGGGCGTCTCGATGTTGCCTCGGGAGTGTTGGCGCCGGGGTGTGGTCGGTGTTGCGGGTCAGATCTGGTCTGGTTGGCAGTCCCTGGTGTGGGTGAAGGCCGACGCGGTGGATCTGGCCCTTGCACGGCATGGCTGGTTGCGGCTGCTCCTCGTCCATTTGGTGGTGTTCTGAGTCGTGGTCCCTCGGCAGTGTGGGTGGGAGAGGTCCATTGCGGCACGGCTGCGATGGCAATTTGCTGCGGTGACGGCGGTATGAGGCATCTTGGACAGTGCCGCCTGAAACCTTGGAGGAGTGGAGATGCGCGGCATTACAAATGAAAATCATGTTCGGTTTTGGCCTGACCGGCGGCGATGGCACCCGTGGGTGTCATTTTCCTCCTTGGAGGTGTTACCGAGTGTGTCGCCATTTTCCTCGCTTTCTTGGTATTGGCAGTTGTCTCCGGGCGAAAGACTCGATTCGGTACTGGATCGGTACGATGGCGACGTCTTTGGCGTCGTCCCTCTGGTGGGAGCATCGTGCCAGGAGATATGGAATTCCTATGTTGCGCTCCTCTGGTGTTCGCCGCTGCCCTGATCGTTCTTCTCTGGCGCTATGTACGGTCATCGATGGTTATTTCAAGACGGAGCCTTCCTCGGGTCGGATCGAGTCCTGCCATCCTCTTGCCACCTCCTTAGGCATCAAGGGGGATGGTGCGTTGACAAGAGAAGCTTGGCGGGAGCTGATGTTCTTTGAAGCAAACCGATGTTGATCAAGACGCGGCGAGGTTCTCGATTTTGGGTAGGCTCTTTTGTGTCATAGTTGTGTTGTCGTGGGTGGCTGTCTTTGGACTAGCCGGATGTGGAGTTGTGCTACGTTCATTGTGTTGGAAATATGCCCTAGTGGCAATAATAAAGTGGTTATTATTATATTTCCTTATTCATGATAATCGTTTATTATCCATGCTATAATTGTATTGACTGGAAACTCAAATACATGTGTGGATACATAGACAACAACCTGTCCCTAGTGAGCCTCTACCGGACTAGCTCGTTGATCAAAGATGGCTATGGTTTCCTAGCCATAGACATCAGTTGTCATTTGATAACGGGATCACATCATTAGGAGAATGATGTGATGGACAAGACCCAAACTATAAACATAGCATATGATCATATCAAGTTTATTGCTATCATTTTCTGCATGTCAAGTATCTGTTCCTATGACCATGAGATCATGTAACTCACTGACACCAGAGGAGTACCTTGTGTGTATCAAACGTCACAACGTAACTGGGTGACTATAAAGATACTCTACAGGTATCTCCGAGGGTGTCTGTTGAGTTGGCATGGATCAAGACTGGGATTTGTCACTCCGTATGACGGAGAGGTATCTCAGGGCCCACTCGGTAATACAACATCACAATGAGCTTGCAAGCAATGTGACTAAGAAGTTAGTCATGGGATCTTGTATTATGGAACGAGTAAAGAGACTTGCCGGTAACGATATTGAACTAGGTATGGAGATACCGACGATCGAATCTCGGGCAAGTAACATACCGATGGACAAAGGGAACTACATACGGGGATTAGCTGAATCCTTGACATCGAGGTTTGACCGATAAAGATCTTCATAGAATATGTAGGAACCAATATGGACATCCAGGTCCCGCTATTGGTTATTGACCATAGAGGTGTCTCGGTCATGTCTGCATAGTTCTCGAACCCACAGGGTCTACACACTTAATGTTTAGTGACGATATAAGTATAGTTGAGTTGTTGTGTTGGTGACCGAACGTTGTTCGGAGTCCCGGATGAGATCCCGGACATGACGAGGAACTCTAGAATGGTCCGGAGGTGAAGATTGATATATAGGACGGAGGGAATCGGAGTCCGGAAGTGTTCCGGGGGGTACCGGGTTATTGCCGGAAGAACGAAAGGAGTTTCGGGGGGCTCCGACAAGTGTTGGGGGGCCTCATGGGCCAAGGGAAAGGGGGCACACCAGTCCACAAGCGGCTGGGCAACCCCCCTCACCTCAACCCAAGCCACCAGGAAGGGTGGTGCGCCCCCCTAGGGCAGCCCCCTGCTTGGGGGGCAAGGCACCTAGGTGGGTGCCACCCAAACCCTAGGTGCCCCCATCTAGTGGCCGCACCCCCCTAGGGGGAAACCCTAGGGCGCCCCTCCTCCCTTCCACCTATATATAGAGGTGGAGAGGGAGGGCAGCTGCACCCATCATTGCCACGGCGCTGCCATTCCTCTCTCTCGTAGTCCATCTTCTTCTCCGCTAGGCTTGGCGAAGCCCTGCTGAGATTTCTCCACCACCACTGCCGCCACGCCGTCGTGCTGCCGGAGGACTCGAGCTACTACTTCACCATCACTCGCTGGATCGAGGAGGTGAAGGCGTCATCAAGCCGTACGTGTGTTGAACGCGGAGGTGCCGTCCATTCGGCACTTGATCGAGAGTTCATGGAAGGATCGTGATTGGATCGCGAAGACGTTCGACTACATCAACTGTGTTTCTTAACGCTTCCGCTTAGCAATCTACAAGGGTATGTAGATCCAATCTCTCCTCTCGTAGATTGTCAGCTCCTAGATTGATCTTGGTGAGCGTAGGAATTTTTTTGTTTCCCATGCAACGTTCCCCAATAGTGGCATCATGAGCTAGGTCTATGCGTAGATGACATCACGAGTAGAACACAAAGTAGTTTGTGGGCGTTGATATTCAGATTGCTTCCTTCCTTGGTCTTATTTTGATTCAGCGGTATTGTGGGATGAAGCGGCCCGGACCAACTTTACATGTCCACGTACATGAGACCGGTTCCATCGACTGACATGCAACTTGTTGTATAAAGATGGCTAGCGGGTGTCTGTCTCTCCCACCTTAGTTGAATCGGATTTGACAAATGCGGTCCTTTTAGAAGGTTAAATAGCAACTTGCATATCACCATTGTGGCTTTGCGTAGGTAAGAACGGTTCTTACTAGTTACCCATAGCAGCCACGTAAAACATGCAACAACAAAGTAGATGACGTCTAACTTGTTTTTGCAGGGTATGTTGTGATATGATATGGCCAAAGACATGATGAGCTATATTTGATGTATGAGATGATCATGTTTTGTATAGATTGTCACGACTTGCATGTCGATGAATACGGCAACCGGAAGGAGCCATAGGGTTATCTTTAATTATTGTATGACCCGCGTGTCAATCATTAAGCGCTATGTAATGCTTTACTTTATCGCTAAGCAGTAGCAATAGTTGTAGAAGCATGGTTGGCGAGACAACCCCGATGGCGACACGATGATGGAGATCATGGTGTCATGCCGGTGACGATGGAGATCATGCCGGTGCTTTGGAGATGGAGATCAAAAGCACAAGATGATGGCCATATCATGTCACTTATGATTTGCATGTGATGTTAATCCTTTTATGCATCTTATTTTCCTTAGGACGACGGTAGCATTATAAGGTGACCCTCACTAAAATTTCAAGATAAAATTGTGTTCTCCCCAAGTGTGCACCGTTGCAAAAGTTCGTCGTTTTGAAGCACCACGTGATGATCGGGTGTGATAGACTCTACGTTCACATACAACGGGCGCAAGCTAGTTTTGCACATGCGGAACACTTGGGTTAAACTTGATGAGCCTAGCATGTTCAAACATGGCCTCGGAACACAAGAGACCGAAAGGTCGAACATGAGTCATATAGTAGATATGATCAACATGGAGATGTTCACCATTGAAACCACCTCATCTCACGTGATGATCGGACTTGGGTTGGTGGATTTGGATCATGTTACACTCAGACGACCGGAGGGATGTCGAATTGAGTGGGAGTTTTTAGGTAATATAATTAATTGAACTCATTATCTTGAACAATAGTCTAAAGTTGCCTTTGCAAATTATGTTGTACATCAATGGCTCGCGCAGTAGCTCCCCTGAATTTCAATGCGTTCATAGAGAAAGCTTAGCTGAAAGATGATGGAAGCAACTTTGTGGACTAGGCCCGTAATCTGAGGATTATCCTCACGGCTGCCCAAAAATCATATGTCCTTGATGCACCGCTTGGCGCGCCACCCCCTCCAGCGACTGTGGACGTTGTGAACGCCTGACAGTCGCGTGTTGATGACTACTCAATAGTTCAGTGCACCATGTTGTATGGCTTAGAACCGGGACTTCAAAGGCATTTTGAACGTCATGGAGCATATGAGATGTTCCAGGAGTTGAAGTTTACTTTTGAGAAAAATGCCCGGATCGAGAGGTATGAGACCTCCGATAAGTTCTATGCCTGCAAGATGGAGGAGAACGGGTCTGTCAGTGAGCACATACTCAGAATGTCTGGGTATTACAACCGTCTGGCTGAGTTGGGAGTTGAGCTCCCGCCTGAGGCAGTCACTGACAGAGTTCTTCAATCGCTACCACCTAGCTACAAGAGCTTTGTGTTGACCTATAACATGCAAGGGATGAACAAGTCAGTCTCCGAGCTGTTCGCGATGCTGAAAGTCGCTGAGTCAGACATCCAGAAGGAGAATCAAGTGTTGATGGTCAATAAAACCACTAGTTTCAAGAAGAGCAAGGGAAAGAAGGGAAACTTCAAGAAGAGTGGCAAAGCAGTTGCCCCTCCCGTGAAGAAACCCAAGGCTGGACCCAAGCCAGAAACTGAGTGCTTCTATTGCAAGGGAACTGGCCACTGGAAGCAGAATTGCCCCAAGTACCTGGCCGACAAGAAGGGGGCCAACGTCAACAAAGGTATATATGATATACATGTTATTGATGTGTACCTTACCAGCTCTTGTTGTGGTGCCTGGGTATTTGATACCGGTGCAGTTGCTCACATTTGCAACTCGAAACAGGAACTACAGAATAGACGAAGGCTGCCGAAGGATGAAGTGATGATGTGTGTGGGAAATGGTTCCAAGGATGATGTGATCGCCGTCGGCACGCTCGCTCTTCCATTACCATCGGGATTAGTGATGAACCTGAATAATTGTTATTTAGTGCCTGCGTTGAGCATGAACATTATATCTGGATCTTGTTTAATGCGAGACGGTAACTTATTTAAATCAGAGAATAATGGTTGTTCTATTTATATGGGTACTATCTATTATGGTCATGCACCCATTGTGAGGGGTTTATTCTTATTGAATCTTGATAGTGATGATACACATGTTCATAACATTGATGCCAAAAGATGTAGAGTTGATAATGATAGTACCACTTTCTTGTGGCACTGCCGCTTAGGTCATATTGGTGTAAAGCGCATGAAGAAACTCCATACTGATGGACTTTTGGAGTCACTTGATTTTGAATCACTTGACACATGCGAACCAATCCTCATGGGCAAGATGACTAAAACCCCGTTTTCCGGAACAATGGAACGGGCAAGTGACTTGTTGGAGATCATACATACTGATGTGTGCGGTCCGATGAGTGTTGACGTGCGTGGTGGATATCGTTACTTTCTCACCTTCACCGATGACTTGAGTAGATATGGGTATATTTACTTAATGAAGCATAAGTCTGAAACGTTTGAAAAGTTCAAGCAATTTCAGAGTGAAGTTGAGAATCATCGTAACAAGAAGATTAAATTCCTACGATCTGATTGAGGGGGAGAGTATTTGAGTAATGAGTTTGGCAATCACTTAAGACAATGTGGAATTGTTTCACAATTGACGCCACCTGGAACACCACAGCGTAATGGTGTGTCTGAACTGTTGGAAATATTCCCTAGAGGCAATAATAAAGTGGTTATTATTATATTTCCTTAATCATTATAAAGGTTTATTATTCATGCTAGAATTGTATTGACCAGAAACTTAAATACATGTGTGGATACATAAACAAATACCGTGTCCCTAGCGAGCCTCTACTAGACTAGCTCATTGATCAAAAGATGGTTAAGGTTTCCTAACCATGGACATCTATTGTCACTTGATAACGGGATCACATCATTTGGAGAATGATGTGATGGGAAAGACCCATCCGTTAGCTTGGCATATGATCGTTCAATTTATTGCTACTGCTTTCTTAATGTCAAATACATATTCCTTCAACCATGAGATCATGCAACTCCCGGATACCGGAGGAATACTTTGTGTGCTATCAAACATCACAACGTAACTAGGTGATCATAAAGATGCTCTACAGGTATCTCCGAAGGTGTCTGTTGAGTTGGCGTGAATCAAGATTGGGATTTGTCACTCCGTATGATGGAGAGGTATCTCTGGGCCCTCTCGGTAATACAGCATCACAAGAAGGTTGCAAGCAAAGTGACTATGGAGTTAGTTACGAGATGATGTATTACGGAACAAGTAAAGAGACTTGCCGGTAACGAGATTGAACTAGGTATGAAGATACCGACGATCGAATCTCGGGCAAGTAACATACCACAGACAAAGGGAATTATGTATGTTGTCATAAAGGTTCGACCGATAAAGATCTTCGTAGAATATGTAGGAACCAATATGGGCATCCAGGTCCCACTATTGGTTATTGACCAGAGAGGCATCTCAGTCATGTCTACATCATTCTCGAACCCGTAGGGTCCGCACGCTTAACGTTCATTGACGATATTATATTATATGAGTTATGTGAGTTGGTGACCGAATGTTGTTCGGAGTCCCGGATGAGATCACGGACATGACGAGGAGCTCTGGAATGGTTTGGAGGTAAAGATTGATATATAGGACGATGCTATTTGGTCACCGGAAAGGTTTCAGAATGAATCGGGTAATCATCGGATCACCGGAAGGGGTTCCGGGATGCCCCGGGAGTTTAATGGGACAAACGGGCCAACGAGAGTGTGCACACCAGCCCACATGGGGCTGGTGCGCCTCCATCTCATGGCGCTGACCCTAGGGAAGGAAAGGGAGAGGGCTATCCCCTCTTGCCTTTTCTCCCGCATGAGAAAAAGGGAAAGGGGGGCGCCACCCCGTCCTGCCTTCTCCCAGGCGCCAGAAAAGGAAGGGGGGCGCCATAGGGCTGGCACCCAAGGGGCCGGCGGCCACCCTTGGGGCGCACAATGGCTGCCTCCCCTCCCCCCACCTATATATATATACGCCACACAACCCACGACAATCCACAAGCCGTGTGTGGCGCTCCTCTCCCCGGTTTCATCCTCCGTCTAGTTTTTCTGCAGTGCACGGCGAAGCCCTACGGAACAAGTTCACCACCACCGTCATCACACCGTCGTGCTGCCAGAACTCATCTACTACTTCGCCCATCTTACTAGATCAAGAAGGCGAGGACGTCATCATGCTGAACGTGTGCTGAACGCGGAGGTGTCGTACGTTCGGTACTTGATCGGTTGGATCGTGAAGGTCTACGACTACATCAACCGCGTTGATAAACGCTTTCGCTTTACGGTCTACGAGGGTACGTAGAAATACTCTCCCCTCTCGTAGCTATGCATCTCCATGGATAGATCCTGCGTGTGCGTAGAATTTTTTTTTGTTTTCCATGCAACATTCCCCAACAGTGGCATCATGAGCCAGGTCTATGCGTAGATGGTATGCATGAGTAGAACACAAAGAAGTTGTCGGCGGTGATGTTCATACTGCTTACCACCAACGTCTTATTTTGATTCGGCGGTATTATGGGATGAAGCAGCCCGAACCAACCTTACATGTCCACGCACCTGAGACCGGTTCCACCGACTGACATGCAACTTGTTTTGCATAAAGGTGGCTGGTGGGTGTCTGTTTCTCCTACTTTAGTTGAATCGAATTTGACTACGGCCGGTCCTTGAAGAAGGTTAAAACAGCAAACTTGATAATCACCGTTGTGGTTTTGCATAGTTAAGAACGGTTCTTGCTAGTTGCCCATAGCAGCCACGTAAAACTTGCAACAACAAAGTAGAGGACGTCTAACGTGTTTTTGCAGGGCATGTTGTGATGTGATATGGTCAAGATATGATGTGATATATGTTGATGTATGAGATGATCATGTTTTTTAGTAAGTTCACGACTTGCATGTAGATGAGTACGACAATTGGCAGGAGCCTTAGGGTTGTCTTTAATTATTGTATGACCTGTGTGTCAATCACTAAGCGCCATGTAATTGCTTTACTTTATCGCTATGCGTTAGCAATAGTTCTAGAAGCAATAGTTGGCGAGACGACCCCGACGCAACGATGGAGATCAAGGTGTCGTGCCGGTGACGATGGAGATCATGCCGATGCTTTGGAGACGGAGATCAAAAGCACAAGATGATGATGGCCATATCATGTCACATATTTTTGATTGCATGTGATGTTTATCCTTTATGCATCTTATTTTGCTTAGAACGACGGTAGCATTATAAGATGATCCATTCACTTAATTTCAAGATAAAAGTGTTCTGCCCGAGTATGCACCGTTGCTAAAGTTCGTCGTTTTGAAGCACCTCATGATGATCGGGTGTGATAGACTCTACGTTCACATACAACGGGTGTAAGCCAGTTTTGCACATGCAGAATACTTGGGTTAACCTTGACGAGCCTAGCATGTACAGACATGCATGGTCTCGGAACACTGGAGACTGAAAGGTAGAACGTGAGTCATATAGTAGATATGATCAACATAGATATGTTCACCATTGAAGACTACCCCATCTCACATGATGATCGGACATGGGTTAGTTGATTTGGATCATGTATCACTTAGACAACTTGAGGGATGTTGATTTAAGTGGGAGTTCATTAGTAATTTGGTTATTTGAACTAAAATTTATCATGAACTTATTCATAATAGTTTTTGCATATCTATGTTGTAGATCAATGGCCCGTGCTACCGTTCCCTTGAATTTTAATGCGTTCCTAGAGAAAGCTAAGTTGAAAGATGATGGTAGCAACTACACAAACTGGGTCCGTAACTTAAGGATTATCCTCATTGCTGCACAGAAGAATTATGTCCTTGATGCACCGCTAGGTGATAGACTTGCTGCAGGAGCTACTGCAAATGTTATGAACGTCTGGCAGGCTCGATCTGATGACTACTCAATAGTTCAGTGTGCCATGCTTTATGGATTAGAACCAGGCCTTCAAAGACGTTTTGAATGCCACGGAGCATATGAGATGTTCCAAGAGCTGAAGTTGATATTTCAAGCTGATGCTCGGGTTGAGAGATATGAAGTCTCCAACAAATTCTATAGCTGCAAGATGGAGGAGAACAGTTCTGTCAGTGAACACATACTCAAAATGTCTGGGTATCATAACCACTTGACTCAGCTGGGAATTAATCTTCCAGTTGAGAGTGTTATTGACCGAGTTCTTCAGTCACTGCCACCAAGCTACAAAGGCTTCGTGATGAACTATAATATGCAAGGGATGACGAAAATGATTCCCGAGCTCTTCGCGATGCTGAAATCGGCGGAGCTAGAAATCAAGAAGGAATATCAAGTGTTGATGGTTAACAAGACCACTAGTTTCAAGAAAAATGGCAAGGGAAAGAAAGGGAACTTCAAGAAGAATGGAAATCAAGTTGTCCTCCCGTGAAGAAGCCCAAAGCTGGACCCAAGCGTGAAACTGATTGCTTCTACTGCAAAGGAAATGATCCCTGGAAGCGGAACTGCCCTAAATACTTGGCGGATAAGAAGGATGGCAAAGTGAACAAAGGTACATTTGATATCCATGTTATTGATGTGTTCCTTACTAATGCTCGTAGTAGCGCCTGGGTATTTGATACTGGTTCGGTTGCTCATATCTGTAACTCGAAATAGGAGCTGCGGAATAAACGAAGATTGGCTAAGGACGAGGTGACGAAGCGCGTCGGGAATGGTTCAAAGGTCGATGTGATCGCTGTCGACATGCTACCTCTACATCTACCTTCGGGATTAGTTTTAAACCTCAATAATTGTTATTTGGTGCCAGTGTTGAGCATGAACATTATATCTGGATCTTGTTTATTGCGAGACGGTTATTCATTTAAGTCAGAGAATAATGGTCGTTCTATTTATATGAGTAATATCTTTTATGGTCATGCACCTTTGACGAATGGTCTATTCTTGTTGAATCTCGGTCGTAGTGATACACATATTCGTAATATTGATGCCAAAAGATGCAAAGTGATAATGATAGTGCAACATACTTGTGGCACTGCCGTTTAGGTCATATTGGTGTAAAGCGCATGAAGAAACTCCATGCGGATGGACTTTTGGAATCACTTGATTATGAATCATTTGATACTTGCGAACCATGCCTCATGGGTAAGATGACTAAAACTCCGTTCTCCGGAACAATGGAGCGAGCTAATGACTTATTGGAAATAATACATACCGATGTATGCGGTCCGATGAGTGTTGAGGCACGCGGCGGGTATCGTTATTTTCTGACCATCACAGATGATTTTAGTAGGTATGAGTATATCTACTTGATGAAACACAAGTCTGAAACATTTGAAAAGTTCAAATAATTTCAGAGTGAAGTGGAGAATTATCGTAACAAGAAAATGAAGTTTGTACGATCTAATCATGGATGCGAATATTTGAGTTACGAGTTTGGCCTTCATTTAAAACAATGTGCAATTGTTTCACAACTCACGCCATCTGGAACACCATAGCGTAATGGTGTGTCCGAACGTCGTAACCGTACTTTATTAGATATGGTGCGTTCTATGATGTCTCTTACCGATTTGCCTTTATCATTTTGGGGTTATGCATTAGAGACAGCCGCATTCACGTTAAATAGGGCACCGTCTAAATCCGTTGAGATGACATCGTATGAACTATGGTTTGGCAAGAAACCTAAGCTGGCGTTTCTTAAAGTTTGGGGATGCGACGCTTATGTCAAAAGGCTTCAGCCTGATAAGCTCGAACCCAAATCGGAGAAGTGCGTCTTCATAGAATACCCTAAAGAAACTATTGGGTACACCTTCTACCACAGATCCGAAGGCAAGATATTTGTTGCTAAGAATGGGTCATTTCTAGAGAAGGAGTTTCTCTCGAAAGAAGTGAGTGGTAGGAAAGTAGAACTTGATGAGGTAATTGTACCTTCTCTCAAATTGGAAAGTAGCACATCAGAGAAAACCGTTCCCGTGATGCCTACACCAATTAGAGAGGAAGCTAATGATGATGATCATGAAACTTCGAATCAAGTTACTACTAAACTTCGTAGGTCGACCAGAACACGTTCCGCACCAGAGTGGTACGGTAATCCTGTCCTGGAAGCCATGTTGTTAGATAATGGCAAACCTACGAACTATGAAGAAGCTATGTGCTACTTCTTGAGCTTGCGTTGATTTTTTTCTTGAAGAGGAAAAGGTGATGCAGCAAAGTAGAGATAATTATTTCCCTCAGTTAAGAACCAAGGTATCAATCCAGTAGGTGGCACAAGCAAGTCTTCAATCTATGCACCTGCACAAACTAACAAACACTTGCACTCAACGTGAAAAAGGGGTTGTCAATCCCTTCACGGTCTCGAATAAGAGTGAGATCTAATAGAGATAGGTATAAAAGATTACTAAAACATAAAACAATGTAAAAACAAATAAATTGCAACAAAGTATTTTTGGGTTTTTTGGTTTATAGATCTGAAAATATATGATGGAAAATAGACCCGGGGACCATAGGTTTTAATTGAGGCTTCTCTCTTAAAGATAGCATACGGTGGGTGAACAAATTACTGTTGAGCAATTGAAAGAAAAGCGCAAAGTTATGACGATATCTAGGGCAATGATCATGAATATAGGCATCACGTCCATGACAAGTAAACCGAAACGATTCTGCATCTACTACTATTACTCCAAACATCGACCGACTCCTGGCTGCATCTAGAGTATTAAGTTCATAAGAACAGAGCAACGCTTTAAGTAAGATGACATGATGTAGAGGGATAAACTCAAGCAATATGATGAAAACCCCATCTTTTTATCCTCGATGGCAACAATACAATACGTGCCTCGCTACCCCTTTTGTCACTAGGTGAGGATACCGCAAGATTGAACCCAAAACAAAGCACCTCTCCCATTGCAAGAAAAACCAATCTAGTTGGCCAAACCAAACCGATAGTTCGAAGAGAAATACAAAGATATCTTAATCATGCATAAAAGAGTTCAGAGAAGACTCAAATAATATTTATAGATAATCTGATCATAAATCCACAATTCATCGGATCTAAACAAACACACCGCAAAAAAGTATTACATTGAATAGATCTCCAAGAATATCGACGAGAACTTTGTATTGAAGATCAAAGAGAGAGAAGAAGCCATCTAGCTACTAGCTATGGACCCGTAGATCTGCGGTAAACTACTCACGCATCATCGGTGGGGCAGCAAGGTTGATGTACAGGCCCTCCATGATCGAATCCCCCTCCGGCAGATCGCCAGAAAAGGCCCCAAGATGGGATCTCACCGGAAAAGAGGCTTGCAGCGGCGGAAAAGTATTTTGGTGGACGCTTCCGGTGGTTTGGGAATATTTGGGAATTTATAGGGCAAGAATTAGGGTTAGGAGACCCCCAAGGGGCCCACAAGCCCCCAGGGCGTGCCCCAACCCAGGGGCGCGCCTGGCAGGCTTGTGGCCTCCTCGGCCATCCTCTGACCCCCTCTCCAAGCTCCGTGGATGTCTTCTGGTCCAAGAAAAATTATCGTAAATTTTTATTCCGTTTGGACTCCGTATGATATTCCTTTTCTGTAAAACCCAAAAACAAGGAAAAACACAAACTGGCACTGGGCTCTGGCTTAATAAGTTAGTCCCAAAAATAATATAAAATAGCATATTAATGCATATAAAACATCCAAAACAGATAATATAATTGCATGGAACAATCAAAAATTATAGATACGTTGGATACCTATCAAGCATCCCCAAGCTTAATTCCTGCTCGTCCTCGAGTAGGTAAATGATAAAAACAGATGGGGAATGCTACCTAACATATTTATCCGTGTAATCTTCTTTATTGTGGCATGAATATTCAGATCCATAAGATTTAAAACAAAAGTTTAATATTGACATAAAAACAATAATACTACAAGCATACTAATAAAGCAATCATGTCTTCTCAAAATAACATGGCCAAAGAAAGTTATTCCTACAAAATCATATATTCTGGCTATGCTCCATCTTCATCACACAAAGTATTTCATCATGCACAACCCTGATGACAAGCCAAGCAATTGTTTCATACTTTTGGTGTTCTCAAACTTTTTCAACTTTCACGTAATACATGAGCGTGAGCCATGGATATAACACTATAGGTGGAATAGAATATGGTGGTTGTGGAGAAGACAAAAAGAAGGAGATAGTCTCACATCAACTAGGCAAATTAATGGGTTAATGAGATGCCCATCAATTGATATCGATGCAAGTGAGTAGGGATTGCCATGCAACGGATGCACTAGAGCTATAAGTGTATGAAAGCTCAAAAAGAAACTAAGTGGGTGTGCATCCAACTTGCTTGCTCACGAAGACCTAGGCCAATTTTGAGGAAGCCCATCATTGGAATATACAAGCCAAGTTCTATAATGAAAAATTGCCACTAGTATATGAAAGTGACAAAATAGGAGACTCTCTATCATGAAGAACATGGTGCTACTTTGAAGCACAAGTGTGGAAAAAGGATAGTAACATTGTCCCTTCTCTCTTTTCTCTCATTTTTCCTTTTTTTTGTTTGGGCTTCTTTGGCCTCTTTTTTTTTAAGTCCGGAGACTCATCCCAACTTGTGAGGGAATCATAGCTTCCATCATCCTTTCCTCACATGGGACAATGCTCTAATAATGATGATCATCACACTTTTATTTACTTACAACTCAAAAATTACAACTCGATACTAGAACAAGATAAGACTCTATATGAATGCCTCCGGCGGTGTACCGGGATGTGCTATGATCAAGAGTGACATGTATAAAAAATATGAACGGTGGCCTTGCCACAATACTATGCCAACTACATGATCATGCAAAGCAATATGAAAATGATGGTGCGTGTCATAATAAACGGAACGGTGGAAGTTGCATGGCAATATATCTCGTAATGGCTATGGAAATGCCATAATAGGTAGGTATGGTGGCTGTTTTGAGGAAAAGTATATGGTGGGTTTAATGCACCGGCGAAAGTTGCGCGGTACTAGAGAGGCTAGCAATGGTGGAAGGGTGAGAGTGCGTATAATCCATGGACTCAACATTAGTCATAAAGAACTCACATAATTATTGCAAAAATTTATTAGCCATCGAAACAAAGTACTACACGCATGCTCCTAGGGGGATAGATTGGTAAGAAAAGACCATCGCTCGTCCCCGACCACCACTCATAAGGAAGACAATCGAAAAATAAATCATGCTCCAACTTCATCACATAACGGTTCACCATACGTGCGTGCTACGGGAATCACAAACTTTAAAACAAGTATTTCTACCAATCCACAATTACTTACTAGCATGACTCTAATATCACCATCTTCATACCTCAAAACAAATGCAAGGAATCAAACTTCTCATCTTATTCAACGCTCTTTATATGAAAGTTTTTATTATATCCCTCTTGGATGCACATCATATTAGGACTAAATTCATAACCTAAGAGAATTACCATGCTGTTTAGAGACTCTCAAAATAATATAAGTGAAGCATGAGAGTTCAACAATTTCTATAAAATAAAACCACTGTCGTGCTCTAAAAAGATATAAGTGAAGCACTAGAGCAAACTGCCTAGCTCAAAAGATATAAGTGAAGCACATAGAGTATTCTAATAAATTCACGATTAATGTATGTCCCTATCAAAAGGTGTGTACAGAAAGGATGATTGTGTCAAACTAAAAAGCAAAGACTCATATCATACAAGACGCTCCAAGCAAAACACATAACATGTGGTGAATAAAAATATAGCCTCAAGTAAATTTACTGATGGATTGAAGACAAATGAGGGGATGCCATCCGGGGCATCCCCAAGCTTAGATTCTTGGTTATCCTTGAATATTACCTTGGGGTGCCTTGGGCATCCCCAAGCTTAGTCTCTTGCCACTCCTTATTCCGTTGTCCATCAAATCTTTACCCAAAACTTGAAAACTTCACAACACAAAACTCAACAGAAAACTCATAAGATCCATTAGTATAATAAAATAAATCACCACTTTTGGTACTGTTGTGAACTCATTATTTATTTATATTGGTGTAATATCTACTGTATTCCAACTTCTCCATGGTTCATACCCCCCGATACGACCCATAGATTCATCAAAATAAGTAAACAACACATAGAAAACAGAATCTGTCAAAAACAGAGCAGTCTGTAGTAATCTGGAAATTTCGTATACTTCTGTGACTCCAAAAATTCTGAAAATTTTGTAAAACCTGGTAAATTTGTATATCAATCTTGTGTAAAAAATTCAGATCAAAATTACGTTTCTTCGATTTATTGAATTTCTGACAATGAGCGCAAAAGTTTCTATTTTTCAGCAAGATCAAATCAACTATCACCATAGACCATCCCAAAGGTCTTACTTGGCTCAAAAACTAATTAAAACACCAAAACAAAATTACTATAGAGGTAATAATGTGTATTTATTTAAAAAATAACCAAAATCAAAAAATTTAAAAATAAAATTGGGTTGCCTCCCAACAAGCGCTATTGTTTAAAGCACCTAGCTAGGCATAAAACATAGATCTAGGTATTGTCATCTTTGGTATGCAATTCTTTCCTAGTCAAATCTTCCAAATTTTTTCTTAATAATTCTATTTTTCTTTCCTTTCCTTCCTAATGGGTGAACTCAATTCATGGAAAGGACTTTGATTAGTGATTCTAACATTCATAATTCCATACTCAGGGTCATCACCATAAATATCTTCATATAAAATACGTATCTCATCTTTAATAGGTTCCCTAGACATTACCTCCATCCATTCATCATTAAACCCTACATAAATTCCCTTAGTCACCTAGTCAAATTTTTCATAAGTATCAAGGTAAAGGGCTTGAGCAATTTCTGCGTAGGGAACTCTTCTCCTAAGATTGTTACTGTAAGCATGATAATCTCTAGATTCTAGACTACGCAAGGTTTCTTTATCATGGAGAATTTCTTGAACTGGAGGGTGCTCAATACTTTTATTATAGAAAACAATAATTTCCCTAGCTTCTTTTATTATGAAATCAAACTCTCACATAAGGATAATAGTTGCAATCTTTTTAGCCTTAGGGTGAAGTATATTGGGAAGTTCATAAAATATCTTTTGCAAAGCGGGATGAATATGCACAAATTTTCTCTCTAGTTTAACGACAAGCATAGTAATAGCATCCACATAGCAATTTGTATCAAGAAGAATAGATCCCTTATTAATTGGCATGGCTCCTGTACAATCAAAGAATTCTTGAATAACACTCTTCCCAATAATATTACCGTCTCCCACATGAAAAGTTTTTGCCTTAAGATTAGAGGGAGTTTCAGTTTCATGATCTAAAGAACAAGATCCAAATTTTTCCTAAAGATTATTAAGAAGATCCTCAGAATTTTGAACGATAACCTCCCCATACACAGACATGATTGCAAGATACCAATCTAACAAACGAGCAAACAAAAAAGACGAACGAAAGAAGGGCGAATAAAAAGGCAAGTCTTTTTGTGTTTTTCTGAAAACGTTTTAGAAGTGGGGGAGAGGAAAACGAGAGGCAAATGAAAAATAATGTAATGCAAGAGATGAGAATTTATGATGGGTACTTGGTACGCTTGATGTAGAACCTCCACGGCAACGGCGCAAGAAATTCTTCCTGCTACTTCTTGAGCTTGAGTTGATTTTTCCCTTGAAGAGGAAGGGTGATGCAGCAAAGTAGAGATAATTATTTCCCTCAGTTAAGAACCAAGGTATCAATCCAGTAGGAGGCACAAGCAAGTCTCCAATCTATGCACCTTCACAAACTAACAAACACTTGCACTCAACGCGAAAAAGGGGTTGTCATTCCCTTCACGGTCCCAAACAGGAGTGAAATCTAATAGAGATAGGTATAAAAGATTACTAAAACGTAAACAAAGTAAAAACAAATAAATTGCAGCAAGGTATTTTTGGGTTTTTTGGTTTATAGATCTGAAAATATATGATGGAAAGTAGACCCGGGGGCCATAGGTTTCACTAGAGGCTTCTCTCTTGAAGATAGCATACGGTGGGTGAACAAATTACTGTTGAGCAATTGATAGAAAAGCGTAAAGTTATGACGATATCTAAGGCAATGATCATGAATATAGGCATCACGTCCGTGACAAGTAGACCGAAACGATTCTGCATCTACTACTATTACTCCACACATCGACCGACTCCTGCCTGCATCTAGAGTATTAAGTTCATAAGAACAGAGCAACGCTTTAAGTAAGATGACATGATGTAGAGGGATAAACTCAAGCAATATGATGAAAACCCCATTTTTTATCCTCGATGGCAACAATACAATACGTACCTCGCTACCCCTTCTGTCACTGGGTGAGGACACCACAAGATTGAACCCAAAACTAAGCACCTCTCCCATTGCAAGAAAAACCAATCTAGTTGGCCAAACCAAACCGATAGTTCGAAGAGAAATACAAAGATATCTTAATAATGCATAAAAGAGTTCGGAGAAGACTCAAATTATATTCATAGATAATCTGATCATAAATCCACAATTCATCGGATCTCAACAAACACACCGCAAAAAAGTATTACATCAAATAGATGTCCAAGAACATCGAGGAGAACTTTGTATTGAAGATCAAAGAGAGAGAAGAAGCCATCTAGCTACTAGCTATGGACCCGTAGGTCTATGGTAAACTACTCACGCATCATTCGTAGGGCAGCAAGGTTGGTGTAGAGGCCCTCCGTGATCGAATCCCCCTCCGGCAGATCGCCGGAAAAGGCCCCAAGATGGGATCTCACGGGAACAGAGGCTTGCGGCGGCAAAAAAGTATTTTGGTGGACGCTTCTAGTGGTTTGGGAATATTTGGGAATTTATAGGGCAAGAATTAGGGTTCGGAGACCCCAAGGGGCCCACAAGCCCTGAGCGCGCGCCCCACCCCAAGGGCGCGCCTGGCAGGCTTGTGGCCTCCTCGGCCATCCTCTGACCCCCTCTCCAAGCTCCGTGGATGTCTTCTAGTCCAAGAAAAATCATCGTAAAGTTTATTTCGTTTGGACTCCGTTTGATATTCCTTTTCTGTAAAACTCAAAAACAAGAAAAAAACAGAAACTGGCACTGGGTTAATAAGTTAGTCCCAAAAATAATATAAAATAGTATATTAATGCATATAAAACATCCAAACCAGATAATATAATAGCATGGAACAATCAAAAATTATAGATACGTTGGAGACGTATCACTATGATGAGCCCAGATTCCGACTAATGGCTTCAGGCCATGAAATCTGAGATAGGATCCATGTATGAGAACAAGGTGTGGACTTTGGTGGAATTGGCCAATGATCGGCAAGCCATTGAGAATAAATGGATCTTCAAGAGGAAGACGGACGCTGATGGTAATATCACTATCTACAAAGCTCGACTTGTCACAAAAGGTTTTCGACAAGTTCAAGAGGTTGACTACGATGAGACGACTACGATGAGACTTTCTCACCCGTAGCGATGCTTAAGTCTGTATGAATCATGTTAGCAATTGCCGCATTTTATGATTATGAAATCTGGCAAATGGACGTCAAAACTGCATTCCTTAACGGATTTCTTAAAGAAGAGTTGTATATGATGCAACCAGAAGGTTTTGTCGATCCTAAAGGTGCTAACAAAGTGTGCAAGCTCCAGCAATCCATCTATGGACTGGTACAAGCATCTCGGAGTTGGAATATACGCTTTGATGAGGTGATCAAAGCATATGGTTTTTTACAGACTTATGGTGAAGCCTGTATTTACAAGAAAGTGAGTGGGAGCTCTGTAGAATTTCTGATATTATATGTGGATGACATATTGCTGATTGGAAATGATATAGAATTTCTGGATAGCATAAAAGGATACTTGAATAAGAATTTTTCAATGGTGAGTAGGAGCTGCTTATATATTGGGCATCAAGATCTATAGGGATAGATCGAGATGCTTAATAGGACTTTCACAAAGCACATACCTTGACAATGTTTTGAAGAAGTTCAAAATGGATCAGTCAAATAAAGGGTTCTTGCCTGTATTACAAGGTGTGAAGTTGAGTAAGACTCAAAGCCCGATCACGGCAGAAGATAGAGATAATGCAAGTCATTCCCTATGCCTCAGCCATAGGTTCTATTACGTACGCCATGCTGTGTACCAGACCTGATGTGTGCCTTGCCATGAGTCCGACAAGGGGGTACAATAGTGATCCAGGAATGGATCACAGGACAGCGGCCAAAATTATCCATAGGTACTTTAAGAGGACTAAGGAAATGTTTCTCGGTTATGGAGGTGATAAAGATTTCATCATAAAGGGTTACATCGATGCAAGCTCTGACACCGATCCAGATGACTCTTAGTCTCAATCTGGATACGTATTGAACATGTGAGCAATTAGCTAGAGTAGCTCCATACAGAGCATTGTAGACTTAGAAATTTGCAAAATCCATACGGATCTGAGTGTCGCAGAACCATTAACTAAACCTCTCTCACAATCAAAACATGATCACACCTTAGAACTAATTGGGTGTTAATCACATGGCGATGTGAACTAGATTATTGACTCTAGTGCAAGTGGGAGACTATTGGAAATATGCCCTAGAGGCAATAATAAAGTGGTTATTATTATATTTCCTTAATCATGACAAAGGTTTATTATTCATGCTATAATTGTATTGACCGGAAACTTAAATACATGTGTGGATAAATAAACAAATACCGTGTCCCTAGTGAGCCTCTAATAGACTAGGTCGTTAATCAAAAGATGGTTAAGGTTTCCTAACCATAGACATGAGTTGTCATTTGATAACGGGACCACATCATTAGGAGAATGATGTGATGGACAAGACCCATCCGTTAGCTTAGCATATGATCGTTCAGTTTATTGCTATTGCTTTCTTAATGTCAAATACATATTCCTTCGACTATGAGATCATGCAACTCCCGGATACCGGAGGAATGCCTTGTGTGCTATCAAACGTCACAACGTAACTAGGTGATCATAAAGATGCTCTACAGGTATCTCCGAAGGTGTCTGTTGAGTTAGCATGGATCGAGATTAGGATTTGTCACTCCGTGTATCCGAGAAGTATCTCTGGGCCCTCTCGGTAATACACATCATGAGAAGCCTTGCAAGCAAAGTGACTAAGGAGTTAGTTGCAAGATGATGTATTACGGAACGAGTAAAGAGACTTGCCGGTAACGAGATTGAACTAGGTATGAAGATACCGTTAATCAAAAGATGGCTAAGGTTTCCTAACCATGGACATGTGTTGTCACTTGATAACGGTATCACATCATTAGGAGAATGATGTGATGGACAAGACCCATCTGTTAGCTTAGCATATGATCATTCAGTTTATTGCTACTACTTTCTTAATGTCAAATACATATTCCTTCGACCATGAGATCATGCAACTCGCAGATATCGGAGGAATAGTTTGTGTGCTATCAAACGTCACAACGTAACTGGGTGGTCAAAAAAATGCTCTACAGGTATCTCCGAAGGTGTCTGTTGAGTTGGCGTGAATCGAGAGTGGGATTTGTCACTCCGTATGACGGAGAGGTATCTCTGGGCCCTCTCGGTAATACAGCATCACAAGAAGGTTGCAAGCAAAGTGACTATGGAGTTAGTTACGAGATGATGTATTACGGAACGAGTAAAGATACTTTCCGGTAATGAGATTGAACTTGGTATGAAGATACCGACGATTGAATCTCGGGAAAGTAACATACCGACAGACAAAGGGAATTACGTATGTTGTCATAAAGGTTCGACCAATAAAGATCTTCGTAGAATATGTAGGGACCAATATGGGCATCCAGGTCCCGCTATTGGTTATTAACCAGAGAGGCGTCTTGGTCATGTCTGCATCATTCTCGAACCCGTAGGGTCTTCACGCTTAACGTTCGTTGACGATATATTATTATATGAGTTATGTGAGTTGGTGACCGAATGTTGTTCGGAGTCCCGGATGAGATCACAGACATGACAAGGAGCTCCGAAATGGTTCGGAGGTAAAGATTGATATATAGGATGATGCTATTTGGTCACCAAAAAGGTTTCAGAATGAATCGGGTAATCATCAGATCACCGGAAGGGGTTCCGGGATGCCCCGGGAGTTTAATGGGCCAAACAGGCCAACAAGGGAGTGCGCACCAGCCCACATGGGACTGGTGTGCCTCCACCTCATGGCGCCGGCCCTAGGGAAGGAAAGGGAGAGGGCTAGCCCCTCTTGCCATTTCTCCCGCATGAGAAAAAGGGAAGGGGGGGGTGCCACCCCCTCCTGCCTTCTCCCAGGAGCCAGAAAAGGAGGGGGGGCGCCATATGGCAGACGGCCAAGTGGGCCGGCGGCCACCCTAGGGGAGCACCCTGGCTGCCTCCCCTCCCCATATATATATATATATATATATATGAGAGGGAGGGGGCGCCACACAACCCACGACAATCCACATGCCGTGTGCGGCGCCCCTCTCCACGGTTTCATCCTCCGTCTAGTTTTTCTGTAGTGCACGGTGAAGCCCTGCGGAACAAGTTCACCACCACTCTCATCACGCCGTCGTGCTGCCAGAACTCATCTACTACTTCGCCCGTCTTGCTGGATGAAGAAGGCGAGGACGTCATCGAGCTGAACGTGTGCTGAACACAGAGGTGCCATACGTTCGGTACTTGATCGGTTGGATCGTGAAGGTGTACGACTACATCAACCGTGTTGATAAACGCTTCTGCTTTACGGTCTACGAGGGTACGTAGACATACTCTTCCCTCTCGTAGCTATGCATCTCCATGGATAGATCTTGCGTGTGCGTAGATTTTTTTTGTTTTCCATGCAACATTCCCCAACACGAACGTCGTAATCGTACCTTATTGGATATGGTGCATTCTATGATGTCTCTTGCCGATCTGCCACTGTCGTTTTGGGGTTATGCATTAGAGACAGCTGCATTCACTTTAAATAGGGCACCATCTAAGTCCGTAAAGACGACACCGTATGAACTATGGTTTGGCAAGAAACCTAAGCTGTCGTTCCTTAAGGTTTGGGGCTGCGATGCTTATGTAAAAAGGCTTCAGCCAGAAAAGCTCAAACCCAAAGCGGACAAATGCGTCTTCATAGGATACCCAAAGGAGACGGTTGGGTATACCTTCTATCTCAGATCCGAGGGAAAAGTGTTTGTCACTAAGAACGGGTCCTTTCTCGAGAAAGAGTTTCTCTCGAAAGAATTGAGTGGGAGGAAGATATAACTTGATGAGGTTGTTGAACCTTTACTTCAATCAGAGAGTAGCACAGCGTAGAAAGATGTTTCTGTAGCACCTACGTCAGTTGAAGAGGAAGCTAATGACAGTGATCATGAAGCTTTGGATCAAGTTACTATTGAACCTCGTAGGTCGACAAGGATACGTACTGCTCCTGAGTGGTACGGTAACCCTATCTTAGAGGTCATGTTGTTGGACAACGATGAACCTACGAGCTATGGAGAAGCGATGGTGGGCTCGGATTCCGACAAATGGTTAGAGGCCATGAAATCCGAGATGGGATCCATGTATGGAAACAAAGTATGGACTTTGGAAGTATTACCTGAAGGGCGAAAGGCCATTCAGAATAAATGGATCTTCAAGAAGAAGACGGACGCGGACGGTAATGTCACCGTCTATAAAGCTTGACTTGTGGCAAAGGGGTTTTCACAAGTTCAAGGAGTTGACTACGATGAGACCTTCTCACCCGTAGCGATGCTTAAGTCCGTCAGAATCATGTTGGCAATAGCTGCATTTTTCGATTATGAAATCTGGCAGATGGATGTCAAAACAGCGTTCCTTAACGGTTTCCTTAAGGAAGAGTTGTATATGATACAATCGGAAGGTTTTGTCGATCCAGAGAATGCTGACAAAGTGTGCAAGCTCCAGCGATCCATTTATGGACTGGTGCAAGCATCTCGGAGTTGGAATCTTCGCTTAGGTGATCAAAGCGTTTGGGTTTATACAAGTTTACGGAGAAGCTTGTATTTACAAGAAAGTGAGCGGGAGCTCTATTGCGTTTCTAATATTATATGTGGATCACATATTACTGATTGGAAACAATATAGAACTTTTGGAAAATGTGAAGGAATATTTGAACAAGAGTTTTTCAATGAAGGACCTAGGAGAAGCTGCTTTCATATTAGGCATCAAGATCTATAGAGATAGATCGAGACGCTTAATAGGACTTTCACAAAGCACATACCTTGATAAGATTTTGAAGAAGTTCAAAATGGATCAGTCCAAGAAGGGGTTCTTGCCTATTTTGCAAGGTGTGAAGTTGAGTAAGACTCAAAGCCCAGCGACTACAGAGGATAGAGAAAAGATGTGTGTCATCCACTATGCTTCAGCCATAGGCTCTATCATGTATGTGAATCTGTGCACAAGACCAGATGTCAGCCTTGCCATAAGTATGGCCGGAAGGTTTCAAAGTGATCCAGGAGTGGAACATTGGACAACGGTCAAGAATATCCTTAAGTACCTGAAAAGGACTAAGGAAATGTTTCTCATTTATGCAGGTGATCAAGAGCTCGTCGTAAAGGGTTACGTCGATGCAAGCTTTGACACTGATCCGGATGACTCTAAGTCTCAAACTGGATATGTATATATTCTAAATGGGGGAGCGGTAAGCTGGTGTAGTTCCAAGCAAAGCGTGGTAGCTGATTCTACATGCGAAGCGGAGTACATAGCTGCCTCGGAGGCAGCGAAGGTAGGTGTCTGGATGAAGCAGTTCATGACAGATCTTGGAGTTGTGCCCAATGCACTGGACCCAATGACTCTGTTCTGTGGCAACACTCGTGCCATTGCTCTAGCAAAGGAACCAAGGTTTCACAAGAGGACCAGACACATAAAGCAACGCTTCAATTCCATCCGCCATGCCATCAAGGAGGAGGACATAAACATTTGCAAAGTACATACGGATCTGAATGTTGCAGATCCATTGACTAAACCTATTCCACGAGCAAAACATCATCAACACCAGAACTCTATGGGTTTCAGATTCATTACCATGTAATACTAGATTATTGACTCTAGTGCAAGTGGGAGACTGTTGGAAATATGCCCTAGAGGCAATAATAAAGTGGTTATTATTATATTTCCTTGTTCATGATAATCGTTTATTATCCATGCTATAATTGTATTGACCGAAAACTCAAATACATGTGTGGATACATAGACAATAACCTGTCCCTAGTGAGCCTCTACCGGACTAGCTCGTTGATAAAAAATGGCTATGGTTTTCTAGCCATAGACATGAGTTGTCATTTCATAATGGGATCACATAATTAGGAGAATGATGTGATGGACAAGACCCAAACTATAAACATAGCATATGATCGTATCATGTTTATTTCTATCGTTTTCTGCATGTCAAGTATCTGTTCCTATGACCATGAGATCATGTAACTCACTGACACCGGAGGAGTACCTTGTGTGTATCAAATGTCGCAACGTAACTGGGTGACTATAAAGATACTCTACAGGTATCTCCGAGGGTGTCTGTTGAGTTGGCATGAATCAAGACTGAGATTTGTCACTCCGTATGACGGAGAGGTATCTCAGGGCCCACTCGGTAATACAGCATCACAATGAGCTTGCAAGCAATGTGACTAAGAAGTTAGTCACAGGATCTTGTATTACGGAATGAGTAAAGAGACTTGTTGGTAACGATAATGAACTAGGTATGGAGATACCGACGATCGAATCTCGGACAAGTAACATACCGATGGACAAAGGGAATTGCATATGGGATTACCTGAATCCTTGACATCGAGATTCGACCGATAAAGATCTTCGTAGAATATGTAGGAACCAATATGGACATCCAGGTCCCCCTATTGGTTATTGACCGTAGAGGTGTCTCGGTCATGTCTGCATAGTTCTCGAACCCGCAGGGTCTACACACTTAACGTTTGGTGACGATATAAGTATAGTTGAGTTGTTGTGTTGGTGACCGAAGGTTGTTCGGAGTCCCGGATGAGATCCCGAACATGACGAGGAACTCCGAAATGGTCCGGAGGTGAAGATTGATATATAGGACGGAGGGAACCGGAGTCCGGAAGTGTTCCGGAGGGTACCTGGTTATCGCCGGAAGACCGAAAGGAGTTTCGGGGGGGCCCGACAAGTGTTGGGGGGCCTCATGGGCCAAGGGAAAGGGGGCACACCAGCCCACAAGGGGCTGGGCATCCCCTCTCACCTCAACACACGCCACCAGGAAGGGTGGTGCGCGCCCCCCTTGCTTTGGGTGGCAAGGCACCTAGGGGGCCGCCACCCAAACCCTAGGCGCCCCCATCTGGTGGCCGCACCCCCCTAGGGGGAAACCCTAGGGCGCCCCCTCCTTCCTTCCCCCTATATATAGAGGTGGAGAGGGAGGGCAGCCGCACCCATCATTGCCACGGCGCTGCCCTTCCTCTCCCTCGTAGTCCATCTTCTTCTCCGCTAGGCTTGGCGAAGCCCTGCTGAGATTTCTCCACCACCACCGCCGCCACGCCGTACTCGAGCTACTACTTCACCATCGCTCGTTGGATCGAGGAGGTGACTACTTCACCATCGCTCGTTGGATCGAGGAGGTGAAGGCGTCATCAAGCCGTACGTGTGTTGAACGCAGAGGTGCCGCCCGTTCGGCATTTGATCGGGAGTTCGTGGACGGATCGTGATTGGATCGCGAAGACGTTCGACTACATCAACCACGTTTCTTAACGCTTCCGCTTAGCGATCTACAAGGGTATGTAGATCCAATCTCTCCTCTCGTAGATGGTCATTTTCTAGATTGACCATGGTGAGCGTAGGATTTTTTTTCCCATGCAACGTTCCCCAACATATTGTTCACAACGAGTGATAGCCGTCTTGTATCTATAATTCTCTTCTTTTATAAAGCTATGGTACGCAATTTGCATACTCTGGAAAAAAATCTTTTTCTCCAAAAAGAAAAGTAATAGTACTATCAACGTGTAAATTTGTAACCCAAGAGCGAAGCAAAGCTGCTTAGCTAATTAATCTGTTTCTTGACTTGCATCTCTCTTTGGTTTCCGTCGGCAACAGGGAACGGAGAAGCATGGTGGTCAGGGTCAGGCTGTACGTGTACGTACGTACGTGTGATGCGTTGCTGGTGTGTATCGTGGTACCTCCAATGACGCGGCATGGACCCGTCGTTTTCAGCCGTCAGCCCCCCTCCATTTGCAGACGACGACGGTCGACGTGTGCCTTCCCTCGCTTGTTCTCGCGGCACCACCAGCCTTCTCTTTCCGTGAACGCGCGTGGCCGATGAGCGAACGGAGGCGAAAAAGGTGGCTGCATCCAGGTGACATGACATGTTGCATGCAAAGCCATCTAGCGATGGCCGATTCGCTGTGCACGGATTGTGCGCCCGCGCTGTCCCCCGTCCATTGGACCTCCGCGCGTACGGCCCCCGTGACTCGTGAGGGCCGAGGAGACACCATCTAGGAGCATGAATCTCCTTATCTGTCTATATATGCTACGACCTGTGCTATCCAGTCTCGAGCTTGGCTACACGTTCGATCCGTTGCGTTCGTGTGCGGGTCAGATATATTCCATGGAAAACGTTCATTTTAAACCGGCTGATCACAGCGCGGGCATCATCCGCCTTGCCCCGTTGCCACGTGGCTGTGGTCCGGGTTGATTCCGCGGCAAGCGTTCTCACGGCTGCCTCATGCGCGTGCGTAAGCTAATTTACTCCCGGCGCTTCACGTACTACTTTTTGTTTTTTCATTCATTCGCTTCATGCACAGGCTCTCACGCAAATAAAAAACTGGGCGATTAATCAGACGGCCGATATACTTCTAATCCAAGGGCTCAGGAGGCGGTTTATTTTGCGCTGGCATCTACCGGATGATTCCTAACAGTCGCTCATATTCCATCCGCCAACCTGCAGGTAAATGTCATCGCCTCGATCTCTGGTTTGGGCAACTCCAACGACCAACACCGTGCATCAAAACACAAGTAAACCTTTAGACATTGTGGTCCAAACATTTTTCCCATTCAACCTCATGCATCAAACATCCGTGGACCGTTCTAAACTTTTGAATCCCTGCAAACCGAAAGCAGCGTGTGGGGTGGGCTCCGGGTATGTAGACAGACCGACACCTTGTACCTAGCAAGAACATAGGTGAATCCCGTGTGTTTGAACATTTTCACCATTGTTTTTGCGCGAAAGCTCGCAGTTGCCCACCCACACCCCGATCGCTATCGTCCACGCCGCCATGGAGCCAATTGAGACGGTCACCGTCATGCCGGAGTTGGAGGACCATTGGTGGTGGCTGCCTGCAAGGTCAACACGGTAACACACGACGTTCGTCACCCCAAATAGAAGAAAATGAAGGACGCTTTTGCGACATCTGACCACCCACTACCTCCTTCAACAAAGCGTGTGAACCGGCCGTTGTCGACCGTCGCCGCCCTGGCCAACGCAACACGCATTTGTGATCGATTGGATGTAGAAACTTGTTGTACATCTGGTGCTTTTTTTATTGTGATTGTATATATTTGCATCTTATTATACATTTGGTAAATTGCTATTGATCTGCATATGCATGTTAAATGAATGAGGCCTGATCCGGGGCGGACATTTGGTGCACCGGGGTTATCCTCGTTGAAAAAAAAAATGGGTGCACCGGGGTTATCCTCGTTTAAAAAAAATGGGTGCACCGGGTTAGATGATCGATTCCCATGCCGTTGTCTACCGACACATCTTGACATGTCCATAGATATTTGATGTGTTCGATTTGATGCACGGCGCTTAGATAGATCTTGCTCGTCACCAAACCAGCTAGGCCACCGGTCCGCAGCTCCAGCTAGTCGTTTCGCAACGACAGCGCTATGCTTTTTTTTTGTTCCTTATTGCGCCTGTGCAGAAGAGCAGAGAAACCTGCTGGGTCAGCCTCGCCCGGTGTCTAGGGAGATCGATCATCAAGAAGCCAACAGACACGCATGTGGGGTGCAGACGAGGTTCCAACTCTCATTGGATAATGCAAAGTGGGGGTGTTGCATGCAAACACGCAGTAACGTAATAGTACGCCTGCCATTCTGCGATTGTACTGCCATGCACACTAGCCCTTGATTAACTGCTGTTCAGTCAAGCCGCCAATGGATGGGTGGATCACACCTGTACCCTGTGTTTCCTTGTGAACCAACCGTATACTACTAGTCTAGCAGCACTGTCTCTCGTAAGTGCTGGAGGTACGAACGAAACTTGCTCGCTCATTAAGCCACCAAGGCCCTGGCGCCAATGGGTGGATAACATTCACACACTTGTTTTCAGTCATAAGCTGCTTGGTTTTTTGAGTGTCTTCGAACTCACACACTTGCTTCGCTCCCATGCATTGCATGCATCGATCATACCCACATGCATTGCATAATAGCCCAAGCCCAGCCGCCACCTTTTCCCAACGAACAAAGGCCGCTTCCTTTTTTAAGGCTCCGTGCATGCATGTAGATGTAGGTGATCCGTGACTCACTCGATCAATCGTTCCATGAGCTTTGTATTGTCTGGTTGATGGTGATGATTAGCTCATCACCAACCCTCTTGCTCCTCAGCTCGGCTCCATCCATCCACCATCCGTCCCGGTCCAGGACAGCGACACCCCTGGACGGTTGCAGATGCTCCACGTGGGTTCCCCAAAGACGCCCCTCCACGGCCCACTCCCCGCCGGACACGTGGAGCCTCAGCCCCCACGTCGGATCCACCCATCCTGCTGCGCCGCTATTCCCTGTGCTCGCCCCTGTGGCCTCCACAACGACAGGGATGGAGGCATGCTTATCCTACCCCGGAGCCGGAACCAAGAGCATCTATAGCCGGGCGCACCAAACCGGCATCAAACGCCCGGGCCGCCTGCCCGATCACTGACCGGTCATAATTTTTTGATCCAGACGAACGTCTCAAATGCCCAAACTGATCGGCACCTCTCATATCCAGTCTAAATATGTGGCAGATATGGGGTGGCCCGGGCACGCCCAAGTGCGTCTGCTTGACAAGCCCGACCCACCATCGACCCCACGGTTGTCCCACAAAAAACCCCACCGGCTCATCGCTTCGAAACCCTAACTCACTCACTCTCCTCTCTCCTCTCCCCGCACCGATTCTGATCGAATCCGGTGCAATGTCGAGCTCCGACAGCCGCTCTGACCCCGAGCTGGATCCGGACTATGAGTTTGTCCTCCGCATCGCCTTGGAGCGGTCCAAGGTGGAGACCGGGGGCAGCTCCAGATCTGCAGCCTCGCCCCAGCTTCCCCGTCGGGGCAGCTCGGACACCGGCGCTGGCTCCTGCCGGCCCGTGCGCAGCTCTGACAGACGGCCTGCACAATCCATGCCTCCCCTACGTCGTCCCCTGCCCCCTCCGTCTACCGCTACCCCACATGGGCAGTGGTGGGTGTTTGTGCCCGCCCCGCCAGCCCAGACGCGCACGCCGGAATCAGAGGCACGCTCCGCCCGCCACGAGCGGCAGCGGGAAAGGGAGAGGAGGGAGGCGGAGCAGTCCGTGTGCCGCTGCCGCGGGATGCAGGCGGAGCCCGACGAGGACGCGCTGCTCCTCGAATGGGTCTACCGTCGGTCGCTTACGACCGCGGAGACGGACGCGCGGTGTCTCCGCCATAAGAATGCCAAGGCGCTCCGGATTGCCATTGAGCAGTCCGAGCGCAAGGCGGCAGAGGCGGCTCGGCTCGCGAAGCTCAAGCGGCAGCAGGACAGGGAGGTCCGGTGGCTAAAAGGGCTCGTCATCCTCTCCGACACCTCCGCCAACGACGACGGCTCCTCGTCCGACGACTCGGACGATCCGCCACCAGCCGCCGACGTCTACAGCTGCGCGGCGACCGGAAGGGCAAAGGGCCGGCGAGGAAGTGGTGAATCTCCGCCGTCTCCGTCTTCAATTTCGAGTTTTTAGTAATGTAGTTTAAATTTGTCCGTCGTTTATGTGAATTATGTGAACTTTGGCGATCTTTTGGACACCCGTGGGTGATCTTTTGCTGATCAAAATGTGCATTTCTCTGTCCGATTCTATGTTTGTGTGATGATATACGTTCTTTTTATCTATATTGTATGCTAGTATGGATATGAGGGACCGGATATGAGATACACGAATGTGAACGACAGAATTTGAGAAGTACCCTCAAACGCCTGCGGACACGTCCGGATTTGCAGGTCGCAGCTGTAGAGGCTCTAAAAGCCTCCAGCGGCACTGGGCATGGTACGTCTAGGTGATGCTCCAATTGCTTTCATTCATGCTTTTGAAAAACGATGGACCCTTCTGTGTTCTTTCGGTACTCCACACGGAGTGTGCATCGAACAGATGGATAATAAGGATTGGAAGAAGAAGAGCCAATCCATGCCGGTTTGCTAGCTCGCTTCTGTACTTTCTTTGATTAATTGTTGCGTTCCTTTCAAGGCATTTGATAAAGATCAGCAGCCAATGATGTTAGGCTAGTCATAGTGGGTAGTAAACTTAAACTAGTAACATATGCACGTTACTAGTCTACTCTTATCCAATAAATCAGGAATCTACCGATTAATCGGACCTATTCATTGCAGTATGTTTACAAAAACTATGTTTATTTGCATTTTGTGAAACTTGTTACATAATATGTACTGTTGTCCTATTTTGCTTGTCATTATACGAGGATTCAAAGGCTAGGAATCAAGGTAACACTTCTTTCCAATATTGTTTTATTGTTGAATTTATAATATTTTAGTGTTGGGAATCTGGGATTTGCAAAAAATGGCCGATTAATAGTTGACCGATAAAATTGATTAATCTGCCGATTTCCGATTAATCTCTAATCTCGAGCTGACCGAGACACTAACGATAAGCGATATCCTCAACATTGCTACTACGACAACGCTGTAGTTCTTTTCGCCTTTTGCGCAGTTGCAATCTTTATTTTAAGTACAACCATATTCTACTCTTACCCGCTCCGCCCCTAGAAATATTTTCTGCGTTTGTTGTCTAAACTTTGAGCATAACTCTACAATTAGTGAAAGTTTTGAGCTTTATTCCCTCTAACCTAATTAATGTATGCTCTCCTGGTGATGATCTATAGAATTATTGTGCTAGCTACATTGATCCCAAACTCTGTCTCTAATTTTCTCCTCCATCTAAGCAGTGGTGCTTGTGGCCTTTAATTTCTTTCTTGTAGGGCCTATTCATCCAGTGGTTGGGTGTGATGGAGCCTAATTTGTGAAGGAAGCAACGCTAAAGCAAGGAAACCCAATGCCTTTTAGCATAACAAAACCCGGAGCTTTGCCTTTCATGATGCTTAGGTTTGGCTAATATATGTCTTTGGCCACTAATGTCATTACCAATTACCCCACCCTCACTTTCTCATGATGCTTAGGTTTAGCCAATGTGTGTCTTTCGTGCTTGCTAATATAATCACCAGTTAATTAGCCCAACCTCCGTTACCTTTAGGCGGTGGATGCTAAAGGTAGGGGTCTCTCATTTCCAATGATCCATTTGAATTAGAATAGTTATCATCAAGCTCTTAGGGTGTCTCCAAATTGGACCCTCAAAGCCCTTGTATATGCCTGGACAGATTTTTTCATCCAACGGGTCCGCTAAATGTCTGCGGACCGGTCCACATGTCCTAAATCCGGTATCCTGGCAACAACCGTGAGGGCTATGCAGGAGTCCGGATATCCCTTTGACCAATGAAAAGCTAACACGTGCCCACGCACTCCAACCTTCCCCTCTTTGCCGAGTAGCTGGGCCGCTCCCATGGTGGAGATCGGCGACAAACGAGGTGGTCGCAACACACTGAGCGAGAGTCTGCCGTCGAGTGCTCGCACTGGCGAACCACACAGACACCGACGACCTCCTCCAGCGTCGTGGACAACATCAACGGCGCGCTCGCGGTGCCTCTCTCCCCCCTCACGGACACGCCCGACATGCTCTCCATGTACTCGACGCCGCCAAGGTTGACCTCCTCCACGCATGGAGGGAGCAGGTAGGGAGCACGCCCAATAGCTTGCCCAGACCTGTGACCGCGCCCGTGGGCGCTCTAGCCACGTTCACTCGTGTCCTTTGCCGCGCGCCAGTCGTGGCCTGCGTGGACGGCTCGTGCCCAGCCGTGGCCTTTGTCAGCGGCTCGCGGGCTCTGCCATCTCTGAGGTACATTGCGGCCATACTTCGATAAAATGCTTGAACCATTGGCCCTGACACATGGAAATTTCGCGGATAGCATTGGATGACTCCCTCCCTATCCTGTCTGTGGACATAGTCCGGACGTGCCCTCGGACATTTATGGTGTAAGTTTGAGGGGTTTGCATTCAAGATGCCCCTTAGGGCATCTCCAACGCCGACCCGTAAACCTCCCGCAACCGTCCGGACCGCGAAAGCCATCCAACACGGCCCTATATCGGTCCGCGGAGCGGTCCGGACGCGATTTCTCCCACAAACCGGAGACAAAAGTGGGGGAGGTTTGCGGGAGTCCAAACTGATCCCAAGCCCGTTTCTGACCGTCCTGGCCCACCAAAAACCACTCGCCCCTCTCGTGCGTTTTCGGTCAGCGCTGCTCCAGAGCGTCAGCGCCCGCATTCATGCCCGCCCAGACTGGACGCGACCGCTCACTAGTGCCGGCATTGAAGCGGCGCGCCGGTCGAGAGAGCACCGCCCGCGCTGCCACCCGGTGCCGGCGAGTGCCGCGCGTTCAAATGACACGATGGCCGCCCATCCGTCTGTCTGCCGCCCTCATTGATGGCACGCGGTTGTCGAGGCGTCTTCTTCGGTGCCACCCGTCCGTTCGTCTGCCGCCCACCGGTGCTATACAAACACCTGCCCCGGTGCCCCGGCCATAGCCATCGTCATCCCTCTGTACACCACTCCCCGCCATGGATCCCTCAGCGACCAAAGCTCTCTGGGATGGGCTGATGTCGGAGCAAAAGAAGGCCATGGCCGCCATTGCTACCGACTGACAGGCCGGCAGGGAGCCAGATGACGTGCAAATGGAGGACGCCTCCCCCGACAAGCCAGCGCCACCCTCTTCTTTGTCCGTGACACCCTCCTCCTCCACTCCATGATAACCCACAAGTATAGGGGATCGCAATAGCTTTTTAGGGTAGAGTATTCAACCCAAATTTATTGATTCGACACAAGGGGAGCCAAAGAATATTCGCAAGTATTAGCAGTTGAGTTGTCAATTCGACCACACCTGAAAGACTTAATATCTGCAGCAAGGTGATCAGTAGCAAAGTAGTATGATAGTAACGGTAACAGTGGCAATAGTAACAGTAGCAGTTTTGTAGTGATTGTAACAGTAGCAACGGCGAAAGTAACTTAGCAAAGATCAATATATGAAAAGCGTAGGCATTGGATCATGTAGCAGTTATAACCTAGAGCAACACAGAACTAGCTCCAATTCATCAATGTAATGTAGGCATGTATTCCATATATAGTCATACGTGCTTATGAAAAAGAACTTGAATGGCATCTTTTGTCCTACCCTCCCGTGGCAGCGGGGTCCATAAGGAAACTAAGAGATATTAAGGCCTATTTTTAATAGAGAACCGGAACAAAGAATTAGCATTTAGTGAATACATAAACTCCTCAAACTACGGTAATCACCGGAAAGAATCCCATTTATTGTCACCTTGGGGTATGCGGATCATAACTCGTAATAGGTGCATATAACTTGCAAGATAGGATTAAGAACACACATATATTCATGAAAACATAATAGGTTCAGATCTGAAATCATGGCACTCGAGCCCTAGTGACAAGCATTAAGCATAGTAAAGTCATAGCAACATCAATCTCAGAACATAGTGTATACTAGGGATCAAGCCCTAACAAAACTAACTCGATTACATGATAAATCTCATCCAACCCATCACCGTCCAGCAAGCCTACGAAGGAATTACTCACTCCCGATGGTGAGCATCATGAAATTGGCGGTGAAGGAAGGTTGATGATGACGATGGTGACGGATTCCACCCTCCGGAGCCCCGAACGGACTCCAGATCAGCCTCCCGATGAAGAACAGGAGGTGGCGGCGGCTCCGTATCGTAAAACGCGATGAATCCTTCTCTCTGATTTTTTTCTTGGCGAATAGGTATATATGGAGTTGGAGTTAGGGTTGCTGGAGGTCCAGGGGGCCCACAAGCTCTCTAGGCGCGCCCTGGGGATGGGCGCCCCCCGAGCTTGTGGCTCCTGGGTGGCCCCTCTCTAGTATATTCTTCCACCAATATTTTTTATATATTCCACAAATATTCTCTGTAAATTTTCAGGTTAATCCGAGAACTTTGATTTCTGCATAGAAACAACACCATGGCAATTCTGCTGAAAACAACGTCAGTCCGGGTTAGTTTCATTCAAATCGTGCAAATTAGAGTCCAAAACAAGAGCAAAAGTGTTTGGAAAAGTAGATACGATGGAGATGTATCAACTCCCCCAAGCTTAACTCATTGCTTGTCCTCAAGCAGTTCAGTTGACAAACTGAAGGTGACAAAGAGAAACTTTTACAAACTCTGTTTGATCTTGTTGTTGCAAATATGTCTAACCAATGTTCAGGTTTTCAGCAAAGATTATGAACTAACCATATTCACAATAACACTTAGGTATCACATTTACTCATATCAATAGCAGAACTAACTAGCGAGCAATAATAAGATATCTCAGATGACAACATTTAAAAAAAAATCATGATATAATATGACATAATGGTATCTTGCTAGCTCTTTCTGAGATTGCAAAACGTAAATGCAGAGCACCTCTAAAGTTCAAGCACTGACTAGACATTGTAATTCATGGTAAAAGAGATCCAGTCACACTCATACTCAACATCAACTAAACTCAAAGCATATAAATGACAATAGTGCTCTCCAGCTGGTGCTTTAATAAGAGGATGATGACTCCGCAATAAAATTAAATAGATAGGCCCTCCGCAGAGGGAAGCAAGGATTTACAGAGGTGCCAGAGCTCGAAGCTTTTTAAAACAGAGATGACTATAATTTTGAGATGTATGCTTTCATTGTTAATGTAACGACCGAGAGTTTTCACCATCTTCCATGCTAGACACATTATATGCGGTTCCCAAACTGAATAGTAAAGTTTTACTCCCCATCCACCAACAAACACAAGTCATGGCTAGCCGAATCCTCGGGTGCCCTCTATACCAACAACAATCCGGGGGGGTTTTGTTTCATTATTATATTTTGATTTTGATTTTGATCATAGGACTGGGCATCTCAATTACCAGCCACTTTTTCATGAATGACAAGCGAATAAACACTCGTCGTGAGAATAACCCACCTAGCATGGAAGATACTGACAGTCCCCTGTCGCTTCATGAGCGATCCGGGCATACAAAACAAATTATTATTTAAAAATTTAGAGTTTGGCACATGCAAATTTAGTTGGAATGATAGGCAAATACCGCATATAGATAGGTATGATGGACTCATATGGAATAACTTTGCGTTTTAGGAAGTGGATGCACAAGCAGTATTCCCGCTTAGTACAAGTGAAGGCTAGCAAATAGATTGAGGAGCGACCAGCTGGAGAGCGATAACGGTCATAAACATGCATTGAGATTAATCAACACTGAATACAAGCATGAGTAGGATATAAATCACCACGAACATAAATATCGTGGAGGCTATGTTGTTTTTGATTCAACTACGTGCGTGAACATGTGCCAAGTCAAGCCACTCGAATAATTTAGACGAGGATACCATCCTATCATACTACAACATAACCATTTTAAATGCATGTTGACACACGAGATAAACCATTATCCACTCCTAGCAATTTAAGCATGGCGTGAGTAACTATGATCTCCAATTGTAATTGCAAACATGTTCACCCATAATAGGCCGAATCAACAACGATGAGCTAAACATATTTACAAAAACAAAATAGGCCGAGTTCATACCAGCTTTTCTTCATCATTTCATCAAATTTCGTTATTATTGCCTTTCACTTGGACGACCGAACGATGTGAATAATAATAAGAGTGCACGTGCCGTGGACTACGCTGGAATCTACAAACATTTATTCAAAGGAGAAGACAAGGTAATGTGGGCTCTTTGTTATATCAACAATAATGCATATGAGAGCCACTCAATATTTTCATCGTGGTCTTCTCCTTATTACCCAAAGGAAAAGAAAAGAATTTCAAAGAAACACACTGAAATATTTTTGGAATTTTTACTTTTTTTTCTCTTGAAGAAAGCAAAACAAAGGAAAAAAAAAATAAAAACGAGAAAAACTATATACACGGGAAAGCTCCCAACAAGCAAAAGAAGAACGAGAAATCTTTTTGGGTTTTCTTTTGATAATACAACTAAAATAAGGTAGAAAGAAAACGAAAAGAAACGAGAAATATTTTTTGATTTTATCAAAGTTTTTCAAACACACAAGAAGAAAGTAAGAAAAATAAACTCACGTGGATTATACAATGAAAAAGTATGAACACCGACAATTGGAATGAATGTGTGATGCATTAATGTAATGTCGGTGAGAGATACGTACTACCCCAAGCTTAGGATTTTGGTCTAAGTCGGTCTATGGTCACAGCTGGCCGGGATAATACCCAAAGTCGTAGATGGGGTTGAACTAGATTACAACTGCCACCGCTTGGCGGGCTGCCTCGTTGAGGCGAGCGGTCTCCCTCGCCCTCTCATACTCCTCTGCCTCCTTCATAAATATAAAATATCTTCGTGATTCCTGAAAGTTAAAGAAGGCAGGAGCGGGAAGCGTAATATGGATGACGCGACGCCTGTTAAAGATTAGTCTGTACTGGAAGGGCAGGTCAGCCCTCTCAAGAATTTGGAAACGCTCCATAGCGGCATAATCAAGGAAATCAGGTGGCAACTGAGTATCATTTTCTTTTATCGGCACCCCAGATAATTAGCTAAATGAGTAGCATAAATTCCACCAAAGAAATCTCTATCTAGGGCATTATTATGTAACTGACGTGCAACAATAGCCGCCAAGTTAAATTGTTTATCGTTCATTACAGCACTCTTAAGAATGGTCAAATCAGAAGCGCAAAGGTGGCTATGGTCATTTTTACCATTAATGCATCTACTTATGAAGAGAGCAAAATAATGTAAAGCAAGAAAGTGAATGCTCCCTATGGTAACTTGTGTAATGCCTCTAGTTTCACACCTAGTGATGTTAGCAAAAATTCGATGCAATCAGATTTACGAGGTTTAGTGTACCTATTGCGGAATTTTGCATGCTTAATTAAATTCTTCAAGGTCCATGCGAAACGATTTTTCATAGAGATTAAATAAAACAGAATGTGTATTGCGATGGACTGAATACTCAAATTTCCGCACAAAAGAATCAGTGAGATTGTAATACTGCAAGCACTTATCTGACAGGAATTTCGTCAAGCCAGCGTTGTGCACATACATATAAAATTCTTCCTTGAAACCGGCTTGATTCATGAAATAATCCGATGGCCATTCGCAAGGTTGCACTAGAGCTTCCCGCGGTGGTTCAAGGTCCGGCTCATGTAGAGCGAGCCTTGGGGATTTCTTGCTCGAGGAACCACCTTGGAACATTTTCCTAAACATTTTCTCCCTCTGAAAATTTCTGGATTTTTTTAGTAACTCAAAATAAAAGTGAACCAAACTCAACAAAATTGATAGCAACTACTCCAACAAGTGCCTAGGGGCCATATCATGCACCAAAACTAGTTCGAACCATACACATTTGATATGCAAGCTCAAGAACAGGGTCACCAATAGTTGCTAAATATGCAAATAATGAACCACTAGAAGAAAAACTAATTGGACCAACGGTGGAGTCACATACCGATGAACAATCCTCCAAAACAGTTTCGGAAATGGAGTTCTGTGCAAGGAGATCAAAAATGGCAGCAAGATGAGCAAGAACACGGGTTTGAACAAGTATGCGATTTTTTCTGGAGGAAGAAGAAGAGCATGGGTGGCAACCATAAGTGAGGGGGCCTATGTGGGCCCCACAAGCTTGCTGGGCGCGCCCTGTGAGCTTGTGGCTCACAGGTGCACCCCCTGGGGTGTGTTCAGTGCCACTATTTTTTATATTTTGTAGAAAAAATTATATTAAATTTTTAGGGCATTTGGAGAATTTTTATTTTTTGGTTATTTTTTATTGCACGGATAATTCAGAAAACAACATAATCATAGCATTTCTACTTTATTAATTCTAAATAACAGAAAGTAAAAAGTGGGTACAGAAAGTTGTGTTTACTAAATTCATCGACCACATGCCCGTCAAAAGGAATCCATTAATAAGGTTGATCAAGTCTTATTAACAAACTTCTTAAGAATGACATGAAACCGGAGAATCTTTGTATAACACTAGGTTACCGCCACGGGGATATGCATGTCCCAACAATAAGGATTTCATATTTCTTTTTGACAGTAGGAATAGGGAATTCAAAACCTCCAATAGTAATTGTTGAACATTTTCCAGTAGAGTTGATACTATTCACTTAAGGTTGTTTCTTCGGAAAGTGTACCGTGTGTTCATTGCCATTGACATGAAAAGTGACATTGCCTTTATTGCAATCAATAACAGCCCCTGCAGTATTCAAAAAGGGTCTACCAAGGATGATCGACATACTATCGTCCTCGGGTATATCAAGAATAACAAAGTCCGTTAAGATAGTAACATTTGCAACTGTGACAGGCACATCCTCACAAATACCGATGTGTAGCAGTTGATTTATCAGCCATTTGCAAAGAGATTTCAGTTGGTGTCAACTTATTCAACTCAAGTCTACGATATAAAGAGAAAGGCATAACACTAACACCTGCTCCTAGATCACATAAAGCAGTTTTAATATAGTTTTTTTAATAGAGCATGGTATAGTGGGTATTCCCGGGTCTCCTAGTTTCTTTGGTATACCACCCTTAAATGAATAATTAGCAAGCATGGTGGAAATTTCAGCTTCCGGTATCTTTCTTTTATTTGTGACACTGTCTTTCATATACTTAGCATAAGGAGACATTTTCAGAATATCAGTCAAACGAAGGCGCAAAAAGACAGGTCTAAGCATTTCAACAAAGCGCTCAAATTCTTCATCATCTTTATTCTTTGAAGCTTTAGGAGGAAAAGGCATGGGTTTGTGAACCCATGGTTCTCTTTCTTTACCATGTTTCCTAGCAATGAAGTCTCTCTTATCATACCTTTTATTCTTAGGTTGTGGGTTATCAAGATCAACAGCAGATTCTATTTCCACATCATTATCATTATTAGGTTGAGCATCAACATAAACATCATCATTATAATTGTTACTAGGTTCATGTTCATCACCAGATTGTGTTTCAGCATCAGAAATAGAAATATCATTTGAATTCTCAGGTGTGTCTACAGTAGGTTCACTAGAAGCATACAAAGTCCTATCATCTTTAATTCTTTTTCTTTTTAGAAGGACTAGGTGCATCAGTATTAATTCTTTGAGAATCTTGCTCAATCCTCTTAGGGTGACCTTCAGGATACAAAGGTTTCTGAGTCATTTTACCACCCCTAGTCATAACTCTAACAACATGATCATTCATCTTATTGTTCATCTTATTAAGCAAATCATTCTGTGACTTGAGGACTTGTTCTACTTGAGTTTTTATCATGGATGCATGTTTATTCACACCCCTAACATCATTAACAGTTCTAAACATAAAGTCACTCAAGCGTTCAATCATATAAGCATTTCGTTTCAATTGTCTACTAACATATGCATTAAAATTTTCTTGTTTAACAATAAAGTTATCCAAGTCATCCAGGCATTGACTAGCAGATTTAGTATAAGGAATATCACCTTCATCAAATCTATAAAGAGAATTTACCTCTACTACCTGTGTCGAGGTATTAAGACCATGTATTTCTTCAATAGGTGGTAAATTATTGACATCTTCAATTTTAATACATTTTTCTTTCATAGATTTCTTTGTCTCTTGCATATCTTCAGGACTGAGAAATAGAATACCCCTTCTCTTCGGAGTTGGCTTGGGCGGTGGTTGAGAAAGGGTCCAATCACTATCATAGCAGGTGGTGGTGTCTCAAGCTTACTCAAAACAGAAGACGAATCAAGTGCAGAGCTAGATGGCAGTTCCTTACCTCCCCTCGTCTTAGAGGGAACATTCTTGGTTCTGGTATCTTTCAGATTCTTCATAGTAATCAATAGATATAAATCCCAAGTGACTCAACAAATAGAGCTATGCTCCCCGGCAACGGCGCCAGGAAAAAAGGGTCTTGATAACCCACAAGTATAGGGGATCGCAACAGTTTTCGAGGGTATTCCATAAAAAAACAGTTTTCGAGGGTAGAGTATTCAACCCAAATTTTTTGATTCGACACAAGGGGAGCCAAAGAATATTCGCAAGTATTAGCAGTTGAGTTGTCAATTCGACCACACCTGAAAGACTTACTATCTGCAGCAAAGTGATCAGTAGCAAAGTAGTATGATAGTAACGGTAACAGTGACAATAGTAACAGTAGCAGTTCTGTAGTGATTATAACAGTAGCAACGACGAAAGTAACTTAGCAAAGATCAATATATGAAAAGCGTAGGCATTGAATCAACGATGGATAAATGCATTGAATAATATTCATCATGTAGCAGTTATAACCTAGAGCGACACAAAACTAGCTCCAATTCATCAATGTAATATAGGCATGTATTCCGTATATAGAAATACGTGCTTATGGAAAATAACTTGCATGGCATCTTTTGTCCTAACCCTCCCGTGGCAACAGGGTCCATAAGGAAACTAAGGGATATTAAGGCCTCTTTTTAATAGAGAACCGGAACAAAGCATTATCATTTAGTGAATACATGAACTCCTCAAACTACGGTAATCACCGGAAAGAATCCCAATTATTGTCATCTTGGAGTATGGGGATCATAACTCGTAATAGGTGCATATAACTTGCAAGATAGGATCAAGAACACACATATATTCATGAAAACATAATAGGTTCAGATCTAAAATCATGGCACTCGGGCCCTAGTGACAAGCATTAAGCATAACAAAGTCATAGCAACGTCAATCTCAGAACATAGTGGATACTAGGGATCAAGCCCTAACAAAACTAACTCGATTACATGATAAATCTCATCCAACCCATCACCGTCCAGCAAGCCTACGAAGGAATTACTCACTCCCGGCAGTGAGCATCATGAAATTGGCGATGAAGGAAGGTTGATGATGACGATGGCGACGGATTCCACCCTCCGGAGCACCGAACGGATTCCAGATCAGCCCTCCCGATGAAGAACATGAGGTGGCACCGGCTCCGTATCGTAAAACATGATGAATCCTTCTCTTTGATTTTTTTTCTTGGTGAATAGGTATATATTGAATTGGAGTTAGGTTTGTCGGAGGTCCAGGGGCCCACAAGCTCACTAGGCACGCCCTGGGGGGTGGGCGCGCCCCCCGAGCTTGTGGCTCCTGGGTGCCCCCCCCCCTCTGGTATATTCTGCCGCTAATATTTCTTATATATTCCACAAATATTCTCCGTAAATTTTCAGTTCAATCCGAGAACTTTGATTTCTGCACAAAAACAACACCATGGTAATTCTGCTAAAAACAGCGTCAGTCCGGGTTAGTTTCATTCAAATCATGCAAATTAGAGTCCAAAACAAGAGCAAAGTGTTTGGAAAAGTAGATACGATGGAGACGTATCACTCTACTATCGTCGGTGAATTGCATCCTGACCATCGGCGAGGTCCGTGCCCATTTTATGGACATGGTGCGGGAGGAGCGGGAGGAGTAGTTGCAGGAGGCGCAGGCGGACGCCAACTACAACCACAACCTCCTCCATGAGCATTTGCAGGCGGAGGAGCAGGTTGCCGCCGGCAGGACAATCGCGCCAGACGTGGACCTGGCAGAGCAGGAGGCGCTGCTCGAGTCCTACGGCTCCGCCCTCGAGATCCACCTCGCCCGCTGTTGGTATCGGCAGTGGGTGGCGGAGGTAGCGGCCGCCGGCAAGGAGCGGGATTACGACACGGGCGAGGCGTTGTGTGGCGACACCAACGACGAGGAGGCCATGCCCCGGTGCCACAACCACGAAGAAGCCGACACGTCCGTGGCCGCAGCCGGCAGCGAGGAAGAGTAGTGCACGGTAGGTCGCCGCTACTCGGGTCACAAGAAGGCCACCGCTCCTCCCCTCCAGTCGACGCCAAGCTTGGTGGGCTCAGCATCGATGGCCAATTAGTCGCTTGGTGGTGACATCGAGGCGGACAGCCTCACTTCCCGGGGCTCCGAAGGCGGAGGTCATGGAGACGGAGCTGGAAAAGGCGAAGCTTCCGTTCTATTGGTTCATGGCCGGAGACGGGGACCGCACGCCCGACGATCATTTAGATTAGACCGCCTAGGACCGCTTTCATGTATTTGTAATGAAATCCGTCATGTTTATATAAAATCAGCCCGTGTTTATATGAAATCCGCACTTGTTTGCACGAATTTTGTTCGGTTGGTTTGAGTTGTTGTGAAAATGCATGCGGCTAGTGTTTGATGGCTGCCTCCCGCATCCACGTCCGTGGACTGGTCCTTCTGTCCACGGACGGATGTGGGAGATTTTTGCAGGGCGCCATTGGAGATGCCCTTAGCTTCCATAAAGGTTATACACATATAATACTAGTATTTGTTGCTTTCACATGCATCCATGAGGATACAAATGTTAATCTGTTCCGCAGTTAGGACATATATACTAGATACAAGAGATCATCGAGACCAATGGCTAGCTAGCTCTTTTGACCATTTTGTACTCTCTCCGGTCCTTTTTAGCCAGCATATAAATTTTGTCTGAAGTTAAAATATCTTTAATTTGATTAAATTTATAGAAAAAAGTATTAACATTCATAATACCAAATCAATATCATTAGACTTATGATGGAATATAGTTTCATAGTATATATATTTGGTACTGTAGGTGATGATATTTTTTACATAAATTTGATCAAACTTTTCAAAGTTTGATTTGACACAAATCTTATATGCGGAGTAAAAAGGACCGGAGGGAGTACTTTACTGCTCCATCCATTCATGTAGTAGCTGGCTCCTACAAAATTATTGAGCCTGCTTGGATAGTTCCCAAAGGAAACCTACATAGATACATGCATGGTAATTAACCAGCTGATAAGTCTAAGTTTAGTGGCAAAACAAATCATTGTCCAGGACCTACATATATATATGTTTATCCGTCTATTTAAAGATACGTACTAGTTCACCCGCAAAAAAAGAAAGAAAGATAGTACGTACTAGTTTGCTTTTGGCTTGATGGTGTCCGGATTTAAAATGCCCCTCTATATGTGGGTTGATGGAATCCACTCGATTAGCTAGCTAGCTAGCATTGAGGAACACGTCAGGAGAGAGGGTTGGATTAAGTACGTGTCTTAATGTCCAAGCGATGGAGATGTAAAGCATACTTTGAGCGGGTATTCTCCTGGACGCACCACGTGTCTAAACTAGATTACTTGCATAATAGAACTAACGATGTTCCTCCAATTATGCCTAACTCGCAATAAACTAGGAGAGCTAGTCTTTGCTTACCACTGCAAAAGAATCATTATGTTTTCTTGCCTCGCTCAAGTTATGCTTCACTTTCATGCCGTGATGCGATGTCCAAAAGATAAATAGTGCGCGCGGTGTGGAAGTAACCGGAGGCGGCATCAGAGGGGAGATGTAATTAATAATTTTCATCTTCCTTCCCTGTCTGTGATTAACAGTCCCATAGACACATCACATCATTTTCAGCACATTTGGTATTTCTATATTTTTTTCGATAGAGCACTGGGAGCTAAAAATGACTGGATGGTGTTAGGCCAACAGGTAGTACTCCACAAGTTAAGCTCAGGATAATCATCCTAGACCCTAATTAACCTCCCTGTTGATTGGGAAGATGAAAACATGGTAACCCTGTCAAGACCCTGAATCTCAGGTAGACATATTGCTCTTTCTCCCCACTCTCTTGGGATGAGCTTTATGCTCTCGCATGCATACAGGATCATGCAGTGGCGATAAAGTGATCGGGCTGGGACGTGGAGATGCAGATGGGAGATAGTGAGCGGGAAAACGTTTGCCTATCGCTAGTTGCTAGTAGAGCTTGGGGGCAGGGCCCTCCACTGAGATCATTGCCGCTAGCATCCTTGGCCTTTTTATCACGTGTGATGAACAGAGACAAGACACCTAAAGATGAGGGGAGGGCGTTTCGACCATTTTAGGCCAGGTAGCATTTCGCTAACAGCCATCCCCTTCGTCTCGTCCCAATGCTCTCCTCGTCTTCCTATCACTGGTTCACCGCCAAAAAGGGACAGAGGCAGAGGGAGGCGATTTTTTTTGTAAGTATTTCCATATGCATTCTAGTAGCAGGAGACCATGGACTCCAATCCAAGGCAATGGTGGAGATGACCAAACAGGATTAACCTACTCCCCTCGATGCCTTTCTCCTTTGATTGGGCTACTTTTTGATTTTCTCTGTTCTATATTTTTCGTGAAAACTTTCAATCTATTCATCTTTAATTATGGTAGCACAACGAAGTTCAAAAATAATAAAAATTACATACACTATACCAACTAACGACGACTACAAGCATTGAAGCGAGTCGAAGGTGCCGCCGCCGTCATCGCCCCTGCCTTGCTGGAGCCGGGCAAAACTTGTTGTTGTAGACAAGAAAAAAGTCGTCCTGCTAAGGCCCCATAAGACCAACGCATCTGAACAGCAAGTGCCACCGATGAAGAGACACATAGATCAGAAGGATCCAAACTGAAGACATATGAATATATACGAACGAGGACCGGATCCGAGTAGATCCACGAAAGACAATCAGCGACCGATTCCTGCGAGATCCATCGGAGAAACACCCACACACGCCCTTTGACGATGTTAAACGCACCACCGGGGCTGGCCGGGGAGAACCTTATTCCATCTTCAGGGAGCCGCCGCCGTCTCATGTTCTTGAGCACGACATAAACCCTAAGAAAACCAAGAGAAACATCTAAAAACGGAGCCCTCCTGTCGGCAAAGTCCAGCGCCCCCATGGCCCCAAGGCCACAGGAGGCAGGGCGGACCGGCAGCGGCGCCGGCGGGAGACAACGGAACCCTAGTTTGTTTGGAGGAGGCGGCTTCTCTATTCTCTCTCTAAGGGCATATTCAACGCTGACCCTAACATTTGCTCTGGCATCTGTCTGTGGACATGGGGGACCAGTCCACGAACACTGATGCCGGAGGCCGCCATCCAACGCGGGCCGCATACATTTCAAACAACTTTTTCATGCAAACATGGCGGATTTTTATATAAAACGGACGAGATTCATGAAACACGTAGGATTTTCTTTACATTTCGAACATTTAGAAAAAAAAAGAAACCCGACCCTAGACCTATCCTACGGCGGTGGTTGTCGCCCACTTCCTTTGTATTCCGGATCAGCGACCACCTCCTCCATCTGCCTTGTCCATGAAAGGGAGCGGTAAGACCTGTCAAGTGAAGGTGTGGTCTCTGGCGAGGAAGAGTAGAACATGAGAGATGGATCGGCGCACTTGGGACACAATGACTTGCCGCCTATCATGCCCTACTCATCCTCGGAGGAGTCCGCGACCTGTCCTTCGCCGATGGACGTGAGGTCGATGATGGATGTGAACGGTCCGTCACTGTCCACCTGCCACATGTGCCCCCGAAATTTGGATGGCGGCCTGTAGGAGGCGCAGCGGCGGCCTATGGGAGGCGCAGCTGGTGGTTGCGTCCGCGTCCGGCTGCGGCGGTACTTCATTGCGAGTGGCGTGCGTGGCCGCGTAGATCGCGCGCTACTCTGCAACAAAGTTCGGGCTCGCCGCTACCATGACGGCCACAACCCCCTCGCTTGCGTCCTCGCCGTAGATTTGGCCCTCCGCCAGCCGGTGCTACTCGAGGAAGAACAGGTTGCACCTCTGCTCGTCCTGTGCCTACCGGAACGCCGACATAGGAGCTGGCGCAGACTGCTCCTCCTCCGTCATGATGGCGTCGTAATGCGCCTGCGATGCTCCATGGTCAGACCGGAGTATGGACAGCTGGCGTCGGGTGAGAATGCACTCGGGCGAGGGAGGAGGGCCAGGGCGGTCAAGAACGGGCGTGGCAGCGTTCGGACGCGCCGAGCACACCCCCGGCCCCCCCCCCCCCCCCCCCCGGCGCGACCCCAAACACATCAGGCGGTGACGGTTGGGGTTAATCTACTCTTCTCCGGGTGCGAAAAAAAAACACGTCTGGACCGTCCGGCGAACCGATACATGGTCGCGTTGGATGACACAATACATCCGGACATCACGATTCAGACGTATGCGGACGGTTTAAGGGTCGGCGTTGCAGATGCCCTAGCATATATACACGGGTATCATTTGTTGGACCCTTGGGTTTGGAGGGGTCCTATTCAAGCTCACGGTGAGACCTGTCTGTACCTGCTCCGAACAAATGCGCCGCACCTTTGGAGCGGAAAAGGGGACCCGGAAGCGCATTTGTGCAAATCCAACTACTTACATTTATATGAGATGCATCGCACCTGGTCGTACACCCATCGTCATCGCACACGTTTCGCCATTTCCATCCAGCACGTACGTATGTTCAGAGCACTACGTGTCAGCGGATGGAGCGATTAATCAAATCAAAGGCTCATTGGTGGATGGTTTGGTGGCGCCATTAACTGGCGACTCGTGCGGCACAACACCGATAAGGATAAAAGCATCACTGGAGCTCGTCCGCCAAATAAAGAACACGATACATGTTTGGTAGTACTTCCTCTGTAACTAATATAAAAACATTTAGATCATTATTTTAATATTCTAAACTATCTTATATTAGTTTACGAAGGAAGTATTTGTTTGCTCGAGGAATACTTAAAACACACGCACATATTTCTGGTCAATCGTACTGCATGCCTCCTGAAATTCAGGCGGTTTGGAGGTTGTCAGCCCATCCCTAGCTACATGATCGAGCAAACAACAAACGACCAATCATCATGCAACCGCATTAGCCCATGGTTGGATTGATTAAACACGGATGGACCGAACATACCGGAGCCACTAGTATCTTTGACCAAACGTACTTGCGCTGGGAGAGCATTTACAGTCGGACTTGGCAAATTCGGCCCCTCAAACACCGGACGAGTTCATGGGCACTGACCGGACACCCTTCAAATATTGCGCCACACATCTACATACCGCAATTTCCGATCCTCAAATTCATGCAATCCATACACGTCGATCATACGATACAAATTGTCCGAATTCCCAAGTTTGAAACAAAGCAAACCAAATCATAGTACAACAAACCGGACATGCCAAAATGAAATCCATGTTCGAGCGTGACAGATGGCCTCGGATCACTGGCCGGGCGCCTGCTCCGAGCGGAATGCGTCCTGCTCCAGGCGGAATGCGTCCTGCTCTGCCTGCATCTGGGCTGCCTCCTCCGCCTGCATCCGGGCTGCCTGCTCCGTCTGCATCCGGGCAGCCTCCTCCGCCTGCATCCGGGCCGCAACCGCCCTCGCCGCCTCGTAATCCCTACGGTCGTTGATCTCCTTCTTCTTGTCCGTAAGCCACTTCTTCCCATGATCATCCAAGAGGGTTTCGTCTGCCGACTTGATCCTAGCATCTTCCGTGTCCCGTGCGAGTTGCAACCTCTCCTTCCCAAGATCTATGTCGCCAAATGTCTTGGCCTAATCAAGTTCCCATTTGGTCGCCGCTTATTGCTTCTCCAACTCGATCTTCTCCCTATCATTTCGAGCTTCTTCTCCACCCTCTTCCGGTCCCATTCCATCCTTTCCTTTTGCGCATCCAACATGAGCTTGTACCTCTCCTCCTTCTTGTTCTCCCTCACCGAAAAAATGCCCGTCCATGTGGACGATATTTTGGTAGCCGCGGCATCACGGGCGGCACGTGCCTTCTCCCACTTGTTTCCCATGACTTGGTGTTTATCCTTTGGCACGGTGGCTTTTCCATTCGTCACGACAACATCGTCTTCTTCATCGTCCAACCCAATTGATTGGTTGGAGCTTGAGCCATCATTCCTCTTCTTGTCGGACTTGAGGTCAGCCACAAGTTGGTTCCACTTCAGCTTGCCATTAAATATGACCCAACAATGGCTAATAGCAAACGGCTTCTTCTCCAGCTTGTGATACAAAGTGGCCGCCACCGTCGTCTAGCAAAGAACATATGTATGAGCACGAGAATGCAAACACAAGAAGCATATGCAAATGATGACAAGATGAAGCAATTGAGCTTACGTGAGTTGCAAATCCCATCCCACTTTGGGGGCGTTTGGTCACTTGTGAGTAGTAGCCGACGTACTTGTTCACTTCGCCTTGAATGATCCCCCCACAATGTTGGAGAGATGCCACGTTGCAGGTGGTCACGATAGGATGCGGCTCCACATACTCCTTTTGTTCGTGATACTCCTTCCAAATCTTCATCCAATAGGTGTTCCCCTTTTGCTCGGTGCCGCATATTGGATCCATCGTTGTAGCCAACCAAGCTTTGACCAACAAGATGTCGTCAAATCTTGAGAATGTCGGACCTCTTGCCTTCGGCGTCTTGGTCTTCTTCTTCTTCTTGCTCGGATTGGGACCGGATGTTGTCCCAACTTCAAATGCGATGGTGGCCTCGAATTCGTCATTTGGATCTTCATTGTCATTGATCATGTTCGACAAGAACGCGTCCTACATGATTATGGTTTGCAAGCATTCATCATGTGCGAAATGAACTAGTGGCCTATGCAAAAATCTGATCTGACAGGAGCAAAGAAAACACACCGATTCTTGTTCGGTCACTCCGTTGAACATGTTGAGGGCAGCCCAGGCACTGCCGGTGCCCGTGCTCATCCGTGCCTGAACAAGCTGCGGCGAGTCACACACATCCACCGCTGGCATTTGCGTGGGCGGAAAGCTATCAGGAATGGCCCAGCCGGCCGTCAAATCCTCCTCTGTCCCAATGGGGCCGGCCGTTGAATCCTCCTCTATCCCAATGGGGTCGGACGGCGTAATCCGCGTCGGTGCTCGGATGGACGGGGTACGGGGATCCGGGCGCGGTGGAGGAGACTGCTGGTCCACCATGTCCGAATCTCCCTGCGCCGCCGCCGCCTCCCTCTCTCGCTGCTGGCGTCGCCGCAACTTCCGGGCGACGTTCTCAGCCTTGCAAGTGGTAGCCGACAAAGTGACCCCGCTAACGGGCAAGACGGACTGCGTCTCCGTCGCGGCGGTGTGGGTCGGTCTGGACGACATCTCCGGCGGTGGATAGGGACCGGTGGTAAGGATTGGGGGCAAGGGTGGATGACTGATACGTCTCCAACGTATCTATAATTTATGATGTATTCATGCCATGCTTACAACAATTTTATATGGTTTTGGTATGATTTGAATGGAACTAACCCGGATTGACGCTGTTTTCAGAAAAACTACCATGGTGCTGTTTTTTGTGCAGAAATAAAAGTTCTCGGAATGGGTTGAAACTATTTGACGATTTTTTTTGGAACAAAAGAGACCCCCGAAGATTCATGGGAGGACCAGAAGAGCCACGAGGTGCCCACGAGGCACCAGGGCGCACCAAGGGGGTGATGGTGCGCTGGTGCCTCGTGGGCCTTGATGACCCACAAGTATGGGGGATCTATCATAGTCCTTTCGATAAGTAAGAGTGTCAAACTCAACGAGGAGGAGATGAAAATGACAAGCGGTTTTCAGCAAGGTATTGTTTGCAAGCACTGAAATTATCGGTAACAGATTGTTTTGTGATAAGATAATTCGTAACGGGTAACAAGTAACAAGTGTAACAAAGCTGCAGCAAGGTGGCCCAATCCTTTTTGTAGCAAAGGATAAGCCTGTATGAACTCTTATATAAAGCAAAGCGCTCCTGAGGACACATTGGAATTGTTGTCAAGTTAGTTTTCATCATGCTCATATGATTCGCGTTCATTACTTTGATAATTTGATATGTGGGTGGACCGGTGCTTGGGTGCTGTCCTTACTTGGACAAGCCTCCCACTTATGATTAACCCCTCTCGCAAGCATCCGCAACTATGAAAGAAGAATTAAGATAAATCTAACCATAGCATGAAACATGTGGATCCAAATCAGCCCCTTACAAAGCAACGCATAAACTAGGGTTTAAGCTTTTGTCACTCTAGCAACCCATCATCTACTTATTACTTCCCAATGCCTTCCCCTAGGCCCAAATCATGGTGAAGTGTCATGTAGTCAATGTTCACATAACACCACTAGAGGAAAGACAACATACATCTCATCAAAATATCGAACGAATACCAAATTCACATGATTACTTATAACAAGACTTCTCCCATATCCTCAGGAACAAACGTAACTACTCACAAAGCATATTCATGTTCAAGATCACAGGGGTATTGAATATCATTAAGGACCTGAACATCTGATCTTCCACCGAATAAACTGTTAGGGAACATTGCATGTGAAACAAAAAAAATTCCTACGCTCACCAAGACCAATCTAGGAGATGAACATCTACGAGAGGAGAGATTGGATCTACATACCCTTGTAGATCGCTAAGCGGAAGCGTTAAGAAACACGATTGATGTCGTCGACCGTCTTCATGATCCAATCACGATCCGTCCCACGAACTCCCGATCAAGTGCCAAACGGACGGCACCTCAGCGTTCAGCACACATGCGGCTCGATGACGTCTGCTCCTTCTTGATCCAGCAAGAAAGGGAGAAGAAGTAGATGGGATCTCAACCAGCACGACGGCGAGATGGAGATGGTGGTGGAGCAATCCCAACAAGGCTTCGCCAAGCGCTACCGTAGATGCGATCTGAGGAGAAAACGGAGTAATGGGAGAGGTAGGGCTGCATCCAGGGCGTGGGAATTGGTGTGTCCAGCCCCCCACGCCCCTCCCCACTATATATAGGGGTATGGGAGGCCTGGGGCGCAGCCCTAGCCCCTCCTGCAAGGAGGAGAGGCGTCCAAGGGGGAGGAGTGCCCTCCAAGTCAAGTGGAGGGCCCTCCCCCTAGGCGCATGGGCCTCTTTGGGGCTGGTGCACTTGGCCCAATAAGGCTAGGACGCCCCATTACAGCCCATCCACGCCCTAGGTGCTGGAGGGACCCTTCCGGACTCCTCTGGAACCCTCTAAAACCTTCTAGAACCTTCTAGAACCTTCCAGAAGCTTCCTGGTACAATACCGGTAAAACCCGGAACTTTTCCGGTAGTCAAAATATGTCTTCCCATATATAAATCTTTACCTCCGGACCATTCCGGAGCTCCTCATGACGCCCGGGATCTCATCCGGGACTCCGAACAACATTCGGTCACCAACGTGAATATCCCAATACTACTCTAGCGTCACCGAACGTTAAGCGTGCGGACCCTACGGGTTCGAGAATCATGTGGACATGACCGAGATACCTCTCCGGTCAATAACCAATAGCGGGACCTGGATGCCCATATTGGTTCCCACATATTCCACGAAGATCTTTATCGGTCGAACCACGATACCAAGGATTCAATCAATCCCGTATGCAGTTCCCTTTGTCTAGCGGTATGTTACTTACCCGAGATTCGATCGTCGGTATCTCCATACCTAGTTCAATCTCGTTACCGGCAAGTCTCTTTACTCGTTCCATAATACAAGATCCTGTGACTAACTCCTTAGTCACATTGCTTGCAAGCCTGTTGTGATGTTGTATTACTGAGTGGGCCCTGAGATACCTCTCCGTCACACGGAGTGACAAATCCCAGTTTGATCCATGCCAACTCAACAGACACCCTCGGAGATACCTGTAGAGCATCTTTATAGTCACCCAGTTACGTTGCGATGTTTGATACACACAAGGTATTCCTCCGGTGTCAGGGAGTTGCATGATCTCATGGTCTTAGGAACATATACTTGACATGAAGAAAGCAGTAGCAATAAACTAATACGATCAAATGCTATGCTTATGGTTGGGTCTTGTCCATCACATCATTCTCCTATTGATGTGATCCCGTTATCAAATGACAACTCATGTCTATGGTTAGGAAACCTTAACCATCTTTGATCAACGAGCTAGTCTAGTGGAGGCTCACTAGGGAGACGTTGTTGTCTATGTATCCACACATGTATCTGAGTTTCCGATCAATACAATTCTAGCATGGATAATAAACGATTATCATGAACAAGGAAATATGATAATAACCAATTTATTATTTCCTATAGGGCATATTTCCAACATAAATCAACTAGCATCAACTACAAGGAGTAATCAACCAGGACGTCCCGAAAGCTTCCTTATGATTTTTTCCATTTAAAAACCCTTCATGTAGTAGAAGATGGACACCGGAGACCTGCCGGGGGCCCACAAGCCCTAGGAGCGCGCCCAGGGGGGTAGGGCGCACCCCCAGGCTTGTGGCCACCTGGTGGGTCCCATCTGGTATTTTCTTCACCCAATAATTCTTATATATTCCAAAATAATTCTCCGTAAATTTTCAGGACTTTTGGAGTTGTGCAGAATAGGTCTCTCAGATTTGCTCCTTTCCGGTCCAGAATTCCAGCTGCCGGCATTCTCCCTCTTCATATAAATCTTGTAAAATAAGAGAGAAAAGGCATAAGTATTGTACCATAATGTGTAATAACAGCCCATAATGCAATAAATATCAACATAAAATCAGGATGCAAAATGGACGTATCAACTCCCCAAGCTTAGACCTCGCTTGCCCTCAAGCGGAAGCCGAAATCGATAATCATGTCCACATGTTTAGAGATAGAGGTGTCGATGAAATAAAATACGAACATGAGGGCATCATGTTCACCTTTAGAACAACAACATATATTGTCATATAATTTCTTATGCTAAAGTAACAATTCATTCACAAGGTAAAGTATGAATCAAAAACTTTATTTAAAATGAACAAACTATGATCTTGATCATTGAAACAATTGCAGTTTATCATAACATCAGAAAGAGTAAATGCAAGAGCTTTCATATAGCAAGTTTCACATACTCAACCATCTTTTAGCCTTTCATAATTGCTATCACTCACGCGATACTTATGAGATCAAAGTTTCAATCAGACACAGAGAAAGATAGGGGCTTATAACTTTGCCTCCCAACCTTTTACCTCAAGGGTAACGTCAACAATAATAGTTTATGAATATCCACATCCGAGTGGATATATATATCTGGATCTTCCCCCAACATATATAGTGCTTGCCAAAAAGAAAAAAGTATAAAAAGAAGAGGTGATGATCACCATGACTCTTGTATAAGGGCAAGAGGTAAATAAAAGATAGGCCCTTCGCAGAGGGAAGCAGAGGTTGTCATGCGCTTTTATGGTTGGATGCACAAAATCTCAATGCAAAAGAACATCATTTTATATTGCCGCTTGTGATAAAGAACTTTATTATGCAGTCCGTCGCTTTTATTTCTTCCATCTCACAAGTTCGTATAAAGCTTATTTTCCTCACACTAAAAGATCATACATATTTAGAGAGCAATTTTTATTGCTTGCACCAATGACAACTTACTTGAAGGATCTTACTCAATCCATAGGTAGGTATGGTGGACTCTCATGGCAAAACTGGGTTAAGGGATTTTGGAGGCACAAGTAGTATCTCTACTTGGTGCAAAAGATTTGGCTAGCATAGGATGAGAAACAAGCTCAACATGTTGGAGGATCCATGACAATGTAATTTCTATTCGGATATAAAGAAACATAACCCATTATGTTTTCTTCCTTGTCCAACATCAACCTTTTAGCATATAATATTTTAACGAGTGCTCACAATCACAAAAGATTTCCAAGATAGTGTATTTATATGTGAGACCTCTTTTTCTTTATTACTTCCTATTAATTGCAACAATGACCAAAACTATGTTTGTCAACTCCCAACAAATTTCATGCGACATACTTCTTATACGTGAAGTCATTACTTCCCATAAGATCATTATATAATTTTTTTATTATTTCTTTTATTATTTATTTCTTTTACTCAAGATCATAGCAAGAAAGCAAAGCCCTCAACTCAAAACTAATCTTTATTATATAACTCTCAGACTCGATTACATAGAAGGAACACAAAGCAAAACTCAAACTAGATCATACTAAAACTTTATTCTACTAAACCAAGATATAACCAAATGGATCGAACTAAGAAAAAAAGATAAAGGTAAAGATGTGATGGTGATACGATACCGGGGCACCTCCCCCAAGCTTGGCACTAGCAAAGGGGAGTGCCCATACCCATGTACTTAGGTCTCTTTCTTCGGAGGTGGTGACGATGAGGTTTCTGTCAGCTTGATTAAGCTACCCTTCAGATCCTGCAATTCTCACAGTACACGTTGTAGCATATTTTCATTCTTTTGAATTTCCTCTAAAAGATGCTTATTTTCAGGCCACCATGAGCTTTTCCCTGCACCACTTTCACTTGGACGGGATATATCCCAATTGGAGAGTATATGTGTACGAGGAGTATTCTCCACTCCATAATTATGAGCCAAATTATGAAAGTTGTTCCGATGTAACCTGTGTATGGCCTCCTAGGGGGAAGTCCTTCTTGTATCTCTTGGCCTTCATGGTTGCTTGTAGTCCCTATTGCTTGATGGGGATTTGGAATAGTGGAGATGCCAGCCAGAGTGCCTCTCTCCGAAGCCGGAGGGTGGACCTCAAGCGAATCCCCTTCATCTTCTTCCATCATGACTTCCTTGGCCTCCGCCCTCCTGAGTTCCATCTGCATCAACCAAGCCGTCATCCACATTGTTGGAGGAGGAGGAAGACATGCTGCCTGGCCTTGAAAACTCTGGCAGAAAACAGCTCAAAACAAAAACAGGGGATATTGCCGTGGTACGGTTGTCAAAACCTTTGGGAGATTATATAATGAATTTTTACCGAACGAAAGGAGTGTACTACAAGAAAACGGAGTCCGTAGGGCACACAAGGTGGCCACAAGCCCGGGAGGCGCGCACAGGGGGTAGGGGCGTGCCCCCAAGGCTTGTCGCCTCCTCGTGCACTTTTCGGACTACTTTTTATTTTCCTAATTTTTTAAATATTCCAAAATGGAGTAAAATTGCTTTTGGAAAAGTTTTGGAGTCGTTTTACTTACCGTATCACATACCTATTCCTTTTCGGAGTTTGGAGCGTTCTGGTAGATATCCCTTATGTACTCCGATGTTACGGTATTAATAATGTTTGTTTCAACATTTATGGGATTACCTGAGATATAATGTTTGATTCTTTGCCCGTTTACGACCTGCAGGTTATTGCCTTCGACGTTGTTGATCTTGACGGCACCGGAACGATAAACTTCCTCTATAATGTTAGGCCCTTCCCATTTAGAAAGAAGCTTTCCTACAAAAAATCTTAAACGAGAATTGTATAGCAAGACATGGTCACCTACATTAAATTCACGCTTTTGTATCCTTTTATCATCCCATCTTTTAACTTTCTCTTTAAAAAATTTGGCATTCTCATAGGCTTGGGTTCTCCATTCATCAAATGAGCTAATGTCAAATAGCCTTTTCTCATCGGCAAGTTTGAAATCATAGTTGAGCCCTTTAATTGACCAATAAGCTTTATGTTCCAGTTCAAGAGGAAAGTGACATGCCTTTCCATAAACGATTTTATATGGAGACATACCCATAGGATTCTTATAAGCAGTTCTATAAGCCCATAGTGCATCATCAAGTTTCTTAGGCCAATTCTTTCTGGATCTATTAACAGTCTTTTGCAAAATCAACTTTATTTCTCGGTTACTTAAATTCTACTTGACCACTAGACTGAGGGTGATATGGAGATGCAATTCTATGGTTAACATCATATTTAGCAAGCAATTTACGAAAAGCATCATGAATAAAGTATGAACCACCATCAGTCATTAAATATCTAGGGACTCCAAACCTTGGGAAAATAACTTCTTTAAGCATTTTAATGGAGGTGTTATGATCAGCACTACTAGTTGGAATAGCTTCTACCCACTTAGTAACATAATCAACAGTAACCAAAATATGTGTATACCCATTAGAGGAAGGAAAATGTCCCATATAATCAAATCCCCAAACATCAAATGGTTCAATAACAAGTGAATAATTCATAGGCATTTCCTGATGTCTACTAATATTACCAATTCTTTGACATTTAGCACAAGACAAGACAAACTTACGAGCATCCTTGAAAAGAGTAGGCCAATAAAAACCAGATTGTAATACCTTATGTGCAGTTCTATCTCCAGCATGGTGCCCTCCGTAGGCCTCGGAGTGACACTTGCATAGGATCTATTCCTGTTCATGCTCAGGTCACAATGTCTTATAACACCATCTACTCCTTCTTTATAAAGGTGTGGGTCATCCCAGAAGTAATGTCTTAAATCATAGAAAAACTTTTTCTTTTGTTGGTATGTGAAGCTAGGTGGTATAAATTTAGCAACAATATAATTAGCATAATCAACATACCAATAAGTACTATTAGAAGCATTTATGACAGCTAATTGTTCATCAGGAAAGCTATCATCAATAGGTAGTGGGTCATCAAGAATATTTTCTAACCTAGACAAGTTGTCTGCTACGGGGTTCTCAGCTCCTTTTCTATCAATAATATGTAAATCAAATTCTTGTAGTAAAAGAACCCATCTAATCAGTCTAGGTTTGGCATCTTTCTTTTCCATAAGATATTTAATAGCAGCATGATCGGTGTGGACAGTTACTTTGGAATCAACAATATAAGATCTGAACTTGTCACAAGCAAATACAACTGCTAAAAATTCCTTTTCAGTTGTAGCATAATTTCTTTGAGCACTGTCTAGAGTTTTACTAGCATAATGGATAACATTTAATTTCTTATCAACTCTTTATCCCAGAACAGCACCAACAGCATAATCGCTAGCATCGCACTTAATTTGAAAGGGTAGGTTCCAATCAGGTGGTTGAACAATATATATGTGCAGAAATTAAGGCTTTCTTAAGTATTTCAAATGCTTCTACACAATCATCATAAAAAACAAACGGAACATCCTTTTGCAAGAGATTAGTAAGAGCCCTAGAAATTTTAGAGAAGTCTTTAGTAAATCTCCTATAGAAACCGGCATGGCCTAGGAAACTTCTTATACCTTTGATATCTTTAGGACAAGGCATTTTTTCAATAGCATCAACTTTAGCTTTATCCACTTCAATACCTCTTTCGGAGAATTTATGCCCCAAGACAATACCTTCATTAACCATAAAGTGGTACTTCTCCCAATTCAAGACAAGATTAGTTTCTTCACATCTCTGCAAAACTCAATCAATGTTGCTTAGCAATCATCAAAAGAAGTTCCGTAAATGGAGAAATCATCCTTGAAAACCTCAACAATCTTTTCACAAAAGTCAGAGAATATAGCAGTCATACATATTTGAAAGGTAGCAGGTGCATTGCATAAACCAAAAGGCATACGTCTATAAGCAAAGGTACCGAAAGGGCAAGTAAAATTAGTTTTTTCTTGATCAGGTATTTGGGAAAAATCAGAATAACCATCTAGAAAGAAGAAATATAGGATAATGATCTTTATAGCATTTGTTTAATAAAAGGTAGAGGATAATGATCTTTCCTAGTAGCTTTGTTTAATTTTCTAAATCAATTACCATTCTATAACCTGTGAGAATTCTCTGCGGGGTCAACTCATTTTTATCATTAGGAACAACGGTAATACCTCCCTTCTTAGGGACACAATGGACATGACTTACCCATCTACTATCAGCAATAGGATAGATTATACCTGCTTCCAGAAGCTTTAGTATTTCATTTTTTACCACTTCTTTCATTTTAGGATTCAACCATCGCTGGTGATCAACAACAGGTTTAGCATCAAGTTCTATATTAATTTTGTGCTGACATAAAGTGGGACTAATGCCCTTAAGATCATCCAATGGCTGCACGGTGCTTCTTCAGAGTTTTCAATAATTTCTTTTCTTCATGCTCTGAAAGGTTAGCACTAATAATAATAGGATATACCTTTTTCTCATCGAGATAAGCATATTTCAAAGTATCAGGTAATTTTTTAAGATCGAACACATGATCACTCTTGGGTGGTAGAGGATCTCCAAGAGACTCAACAGGCAAATTGTGTTTCAAAATAGGCATTTGTTTGTAGAAAATCTCGTCTAATTCTTTTCTTTCATTCATGAACATGTCATTTTCATGGTCTAGCAAGTATTGTTCTAAAGGATCAGTAGGAGGTACGACAATAGAAGCAAGACCAATAATTTCATATTTATTAGGCAATTCTTTATCATGGGGTTGTCTACGAAATTCGGAGAAATTGAACTCATGAGACACATCCCCAAAACTTACACTAACAGTTACTTTTTCACAATCTATTTTAGCATTAACACTGTTCAAGAAAGGTCTACCAAATATAATGGGACAAAAATCATCTTGTGGGGAACCAAGAACTAGAAAATCAGTCGGGTATTTTATTTTCCCACACAAGACTTCAACGTCTCTAACAATCCCAATCGGTGAGATAGTATCTCTATTGGCAAGCTTAATAGTAACATCAATATCTTGCATTTCAGCAGGTGCAATATCATTCATAATTTCTTGGTATAAAGTAAAGGGAATTCCACACACACACTAGCACCCAAATCACATAAGCAATGATAACAATGATCTCCTATCTTAACAGAAACAACAGACATGCCAACAATAGGTCTGTGTTTATCTTTTTCGCCAGGTTTAGTAATTCTAGCAGTTTCATCACAGAAATAAATAACATGCCCTTCAATATTATCGACCAAGAGATCTTTAACCATAGCAATACTAGGTTCAACTTTAATTTGTTCAGGGGGTGTAGGTGTTCTAGTATAACTCTTACGAACCACAGCTGAAGCTTTAACATGTTCTTTTATCCTAACAGGGAAAGGTGGTTTCTCAATATATGTAGTAGGAATAATAGGATGATCATTATAAGTAATAGTTTCCTCTTCAGCTTTAATAGGTTCTACCCTTTTTACTTCAATGGGAGTATGATATTTAAACCACTTCTCCTTAGGGATATCAACATGAGTAGCAAATGATTCACCGAAAGAAGCTACTATCTCAGAGTCAAGTCCATGTTTAGTGCTAAATTCACGAAAAGCATCGGTATCCATAAAAGATTTAACACAATGAAACTTAAGGTATATACCTGACTCCTTACCTTCGTCGAGCTCACAATCTTTAGAGTTGCGTTTAATTATTTCCAAGAGATCCCATTTGAATTCAATAGTCTTCTTCATAAAAGAACTAGTACAAGAAGTATCGAGCATGGATTGATCATTACGAGAAAGCCGAGCATAAAAATTATGAATAATAATTTCTCTTAAGAGCTCATGATTGGGGCATGAATATAACATTGAATTAACCCTCCCCCAAGCTTGAGCGATACTTTCTCCTTCACGAGGCCAAAAATTATATATATAATTCCGATCATGATGAACCAGATGCATAGTTTAAAACTTCTGATGAAATTCCAATTTCAATCGGTTGTAATTCTAAGTCCCAATATCATCGCATAGCCTATACCATGTCAATGCCTTCTCCTTCAAAGATAAAGGGAAGTCCTTCTTATTGACTTCATCCTCGAGCAAACCTGCAAGCTTAAATAATCCGCAAACTTCATCGACATAGATTAGATGCAAATCAGGATGCAGTGTTCCATCTCCTGCATAAGGATTAGCTAGCAGTTTCTCTATCATAAGGAATTTCATAATAAATATTTTCAGTAGGTGCAGTAGGTTGAGGGGCAAGTCTTTGCTCTTCTGGTCGGGGTGAAGATACCCCGAACAAACCCCTCAAAGGATGATTTTCCATAGTGACAAGTGACAGTAAATTTTAGCACGTAATATAAATGTTTCCTTACCAAATTCCACTTAACAAAGGCACTTCACTCCCCGGCAATGGCGCCATAAAAGAGTCTTGATGACCCACAAGTATAGGGGATCTATCATAGTGCTTTCGATAAGTAAGAGTGTCGAACCCAACGAGGAGTAGAAGGAAATGACAAGCGGTTTTCAGCAAGGTATTGTGTGCAAGCACTGAAATTATCGGTAACAGATTGTTTTGTGATAAGATAATTCGTAACGGGTAAAAAGTAACAAGTGTAACAAAGGTGCAGCAAGGTGGACCAATCCTTTTTGTAGCAAAGGATAAGCCTGGACGAACTCTTATATAAAGCAAAGCGCTCCTGAGGACACATGAGAATTGTTGTCAAGTTAGTTTTCATCATGCTCATATGTTTCGCGTTCGTTACTTTGATAATTTGATATGTGGGTGGACCGGTGCTTGGGTGCTGTCCTTACTTGGACAAGCCTCCCACTTATGATTAACCCCTCTTGCAAGCATCCGCAACTATGAAAGAAGAATTAAGATAAATCTAACCATAGCATGAAACATGTGGATCCAAATCAGCCCCTTACGAAGCAACGCATAAACTAGGGTTTAAGCTTCTGTCACTCTAGCAACCATCATCTACTTATTACTTCCCAATGCCTTCCCCCAGGCCCAAATCATGGTGAAGTGTCATGTAGTCAACGTTCACATAACACCACTAGAGGAAAGACAACATACATCTCATCAAAATATCAAACGAATACCAAATTCAGATGATTACTTATAACAAGACTTCTCCCATGTCCTCAGGAACAAACATAACTACTCAGAAAGCATATTCATGTTCAAGATCAGCGGGGTATTGATTATCATTAAGGATATGAACATATGATCTTCCACTGAATAAACCAACTAGCATCAACTACAAGGAGTAATCAACACTACTAGCAACCCACAGGTACCAATCTGTGGTTTTGAGACAAATATTGAATACAAGAGATGAACACTACTAGGAAAAAGCCTAGCAGTAATGCTAGTTTTAGGGCTAGCAGTAGCGTGGGTGCCCGTGCTACTGCTACGGCGCTACTGCTGACGTGTAGCAGTAGCATTGGTTTTCCAGCGCTACTGCTATACCTACTTAGCAATAGCGTTGTTTGAAGAACACGCTACTGGTAGTTACTAGCATTGCCGCCCTACCCCGCGCTACTACTATTATTACGTATTCTATTTCTTTGTTATTTTATGTCGTATTCATACACCGTTATGCAATTTTTCATACAGTAGCAATTTAGAGATTGTTATTACATCATAATGAGTTATCACATCATTGGGTGAAAGAACCACAGATTAGTTTCAAGTGGATGGATCCAAAGTGACCAAGTTGGATTAGCACGCTAATCCAACTTGGTCACTTTGGATCCATCCACTTGAATCTAATTCGCGGTTCTTTCACCTAATGGTATAATAACTCATCATCATCATCATCATAATATCATTAACAACTTATCATCATAATACATCATTGTCATATAACAACTCCTCATCATCATCATTTTCGTCCATGAGACATCATATAACAACTTGGTCACTAGTCATAATAACAACTCATCATCATCATCATAGTACTCATAATCACAACTCCTCCTCCTCATCATCATCATCAACTCTAACACATTGTAGCACATAATAACAACTTCTCATCATCATCATAGTCATAATCAACACTAGCTAATTGTTCTTAATACCTAGGACCTACTCCTCTCTCCTAGGTAAAATACCATAAAACAGATAAACCGGTCCATCTCCATAATGGAGAATGGAGATAAACCTATCTCCAACTTGTGGCTTGCGCACATTCATGTTGTCTCCAATTAGTTGCGTGTGTGCATTCATCAGTTTGCTCCATTCTTTGATTTTGAGCCTTCCTACGTTTGAAGAAATCAAGTATGCACTGTGGTAAGCCTTCCAAGGAGTTGGTCGTAAGCTAACCATTTGCATATCACTTTCGATAGACATCATGTCCGGCACAACCTCCTTCGGGCGCCTCTGTTGAAAATGTAATAGTAACATATATAGTTAGCAATGTAGTTTACTTAAGAAGAATGTATGCAATCAAGTTACCATCATTAACAAAATCTTACCAAGTTTTTGGCAATGAAGTTACCATCAAGAAATTTATGCACTAGTGGCACATATCTAGTAAAATTTGGTCTGATAGAGTGATTGGTTTTAAAGGCCTCAACATCATCTATGAATGAGACAAGATAACCTTTCTCCTCACAATTAAGCTCGGAGTCATAGCTGTAGTATGTCCTGTCTACAGCCTTTCGAGTATTTGTTGAAGATAAGAAATAAGCTGACAATTATAAATAAATAAGTTTAGTACCGATGAACACCAAATATTTTTAAATTAACAATATAAATTACTTAACTTAATAAATTAGTTTGACAAACTCACATTTAGGCAAAACTGGAGGCATGTCCACATCCACCCAGATGTCGATATTATCATCATCATCATCATCTTCGGGACGAATATCAAATGTTATTTGCATACCCTCCTCAAATCCATATGCCTTGCAGAGAGCTTCCCAATTAGAGCAACCAAAATGGGAGTGATTGACCGCATTGTAGAGCTTAACCAGAAACACATAACCATGTTTAGTTCTTAACTGAGCCCTCCTCGTGTCCATTTTCTCAAAGTCTTTGAAACCAAGCTTCTCCAATACATATGGTCTTGCATGGCACGTGATGCACTAATTAAATTGAAAAAATCAAGAAATTACACGTTGAACAAAAGAAGCACAAGTGATGATATTAATTACGATGAAATACTTGTCGTTGTGTAACGTACAAACATCAAAGGTCTCTTCCAGCTTCATAGTGAAAAACCTATCATTTTACAGGTGAGGAAACCTATCGCACAAACCCCGGTCATCGTAGCTGTACTCGCACTCTGGGATCCTATCGTCATCAGACATCTCCTGTGTTCAAAATTCAAAGATTATAACTCAATGGCAAAACCCAAAATGTCATTGCATGCTCTTTCCGGCAAATCCAACGCACTCGATATTTCCTACATTCTAGCACAAGCCATACTAAAATTCACGGAAAAATCCAACATGAGATTTGCTAAAAAAAGGACATATTGAGCGCCTGAAATTTGCCGGAATGGAAATTAATCAACACTCCGGCAAAACATAGGCCACTTTGAGGTGTTCCCTGCAAACATAGGTCACTTGGGCAAGCTCTAGTAGTACACAACACTCGGAATCACATGTCTAAATCTCCATCATATTAGAAAGATCTACATTGAAAATTTTCTATTCCATGGAAATTGTCACAGGTACTCATCTACTACTATATACTACATCTACCAAAACATCTACATCATCATCGACATGGGGATTTGACTGGTCTCACCTCGAGGTCGGAGGGGGTCGGTGACAGGGACGACATCGGGGATCATGCAGGGCTCCTTGATTTCTGCAAAAGCAAGATATAAATAAAAACATTATTATCCTCATTTTAGGACTTAGTGAAACCCTATAAGCTATCAACTAAATATTCAATTTGATTCAAAATGTTCTATACCTAAAAGTTTCTATTACTATTTTTTTACTAAACCCTAAAAATATGCCCTAAGTTCAGAATATAACAAGTACAGGACATTTTTTCAAATTCTACCAACTAAAAATTTCTATTACTAAAATTTCAAATCAAAAGACCTAAAATTTCCTATTCTATTCAAAACACCTAAAATAGTAAAAAAAAACTACATTTACTCAAATGACCTAAAAAATTATTCTATTAAAAATCCTACATTCTACAATGTCTACATTCTAAAACCTACATTTAAATTACCTACATTCTACAAGAACAGAGAGAAGGGAGGGAGGGAGGGAGGAGGGGTAGGAAGGAGGGAGGGAGGAGGGGGAGGAAGGAGGGAGGAGGCGGGAAGGAGGGGGAGGGAGGAGGAGGGAGGTAGGAGGAGCTACCTCGGTGGCGGTAGGAAGGAGGGAGGAAGGGAGGGAGGGAGGGATGGAGGAGGGAGGGGATGAAGGAGGGAGCTAGGAAGGGAGGACGGTCGGAGGGAGGGAGACATACCGGGGGGGCGACGGCGGCAACAGCGGGCGGCAATGCGGCGGCGGCGACGGGCCGGCAGTGGCAGCGACGGGCGGGATGGAGATTGGAGAGTGGGAGGGGGAGAGTGAGGGTCGCGCGCGGTGAAGGTAAGTTAGACTTACGAGTAGTGCGGTATAGGAAAACGCGCTACTGATACTACCGTAGCAGTAGCGCGTTTTCTAGACAGCGCTACTACTATCCTGTAACACACCATGTAATTAACAACAGTGATCACCCTTAGTTAATGCCATGTCAGCAAGTTCAACAGTGCCTAATCATCATCTACATCATATTGCATTTCAAACTCCTAGTTCAAACTTCAATTAAATTCAAAGTGGAAAATAAAAGTTATTCAAAACAGAAACTAAAATGTTCATTAAATAACAAATATTCCAGAGACAATTCTAAAATTGTAACCAACAATTAATAAATTAATTAAGTGACTCTAACCGTACCTAAACAGCAAGGTTTAATACATTTTATTTAATACAAAATTTGTGAGAACTCCATTAGCCTCCAAACCAATTTTTAGCAGTACTAACTAATGCACTGTAATTATTGGAACAATTTACCTATTTTACAAAACAGTGTTTGAGGCCATACATTATTGCAAAAATGGAGACAAAACGAAAACAGAAAATAATGGAAAAAGAGAAGAGGCCAAAGGCCTACTATGCACCTAGGCCTGCTTGCTACAGCGCGGCCCAGCCCACCCCGCACCTCCTCCCTCCTCTCGCACTGCTCATGCTTCCCGCTGTCGAACACACCGCACTCACGCACCCGGCCCCCCTTGCTCGCCGCTCAACAGCGCGTCGCCGCGCGCGTTGGGGATAAGAGCAACTCCCCTCGCCCCTCTGGCGAACCCTAACGCCCCCATTCCCCCTCGCCCCCTCTCTGCTTCAGTTCGTCGAGATGGCCGAGCACCGCTCTCGCCGCCGTTCGCCATAGCCGCGGCCACCGTCACCCGTTCACCTCTCCGACGAGCCCGACCGCACCGCCGTGGACCTCTGCTTCCTCTCCATCCTCTGGATCAAGCCCGGCGTCGCCGCAGCCTCGGGGTCGAGCTCCTCCCCGACCTCGATCGACGACGATCGCCGCCGCCGTACGCCTCCGTCAAGCTTCCCCGAGCCCACTGCCTAGTCCCCACGCTCCCCCGATGAGCTCCTGCGCTTGATGCGCCTTTCCCCTGCCCCTCTAGCTGCCCGTAGCGCCCGCTCCGCGTTTGCCCGAGCCCTCCGCTGCCTGGCCTCATCGCCGGCGTGGCCACGGTGACCAAATGGTCCCGTGCGTGCCACCGTTGCACTCACCGCATCGAGTAGACGTCGTAGCCACCTCGCGCCGCTCGTTTTGCACCCCCCAGCTCCGATCCCGACGACGGCCGAACTCCGGCGTCCGCCTCATCGCTCGCCGTCGACGCTACCAACCACCGCAGCCCCCGCCGTCACCCTAGATCGCTTCGCCGTCATCTGCCCGTTCGAATGGGCCCGGCCGCGCTCGCAACGACGCTCTGTGCGTAAATCCCGCCCCCCTCCCGATTGTGCCGCCATCGTTCTTGGTCGCCGGCGATGAGTTGCTGGTCGACGCCGACATGGCCCTCTAGGCCCCACCTTTGTGCCACTGACTGGTGGGCCCGGGTCCCCCTGTTGACTAGTTGACTTCGGTCAACTGTGCTGACTGGGCTGGCCCCTGTCTATGACATGTGGGTCCCGCCTGAAATAAACGAATTAAATTAAATAGATAATTAGCTAATTAGTTAACTAAAATCCTAAACACTCACTGACCAGTAGGCCCCACCCACTAATTAAACTATTTAATTAAACTAACCCCTCTGATTAAAGCCACTTCCACTGACATGTGGGTCCCACTGGACCCACCTGTCAGGTTTGACTGGTCAACCGACTAGTTGACCTACTGATGTCACTCTGACATCATGCTTGCGTCACCATTCATAGTTTCAGATAATTCTAATTTAATTAATTAAATAATACTAGAATATTATTAAAACTTTAAAAAATCATATAAAATAAACCGTAACTCCGATGAAAATACTTTCTACATGAAAGTTGCTTAGAATTTCGAGACGAATCCGAATACGAGGTACATTCATCTGTCAGATGCCCCTAGCTACTTGAACATGGAACTTTTTGCCTGATTTCAATACATGAATAGTGCTCAACCTTAATAAACTAAATCCAAATAAATCCCTAAATTAACTAAATCATTTAGCTAGGCAGTAGAACACCTCGGCACATCATTTAGACATGTCATGCATCTTGTTTGCATTTTTGCCATGAATTTATTGTTTCGCCCCCTCATTCTCTCTCGATAGACGCCGAGACCAACGCCGTTGCAGCTGAGTACGACTACGCTCCAGACGAGCAGCCCGTTGACGACCCCTCCTTCTTGCCAGAGCAACCAGGCAAGCCCCCCCTTGAGCATCCAGATATCGCCCATTCCATTTCTCTTGCTTGCATTAGATTTTGCTACTGTTAATGTTTGCTCCTATTCTGATGCATAGCCTGCTTTTGTAACCTGTTTATTGTTACCTTATCTGCCTATGTTAAACTGCTTAGTATAGGTTGGTAGTGAACCATCAATGACCCCCACCACCTTACCCTTGTTGCCCCTACTTGATCATCGACGACTCGATCAATGCGATCGTCGACCAGAGACCGACACATCACTTCACCCCCTTAGTTGTATGACTCTGCATAGTTACTATCGAGTGCCGAGGGTGATACCTCGTAACGCACTCCTGATGAATACTCTGCAGTGTAGCTGTTCGGTCATGGTCATCGAGGGTGATTCCTCCTTCTCCACTTCCGATACGACTCTGTCGTGCAACCCCTCAGTGGGAACCTCGAGGGTGATGCCTCATACGTTCACCCTGATGATTTCTTCGAGTGGAATCCATCGAGGGTGATTCCTCGGGGTTTCCCCCTTGATTCTATGACCACATGGTTACTTTGACCTTTGTTACAGGCAGGTCGACCCTGATGGGTACCCGCAGGGGATCTATGACGTTGGGTGTGCCGGAAGGGCACTCGAGTGTGATATTGTGGCGGTGCTTCAGAAACTCTGATTGTCTCCGCGTGTTATTAAATGAGCATATCGGATTTGGGTATTTGATCTGAGTGGGTCGACGTGCCCTATACGCACTACCACCACGCGGGATAATGGTTTATTGGGCCCTCTACGTCGTACATTTCTCCCGAAAGCTCTTCAGACGTCACGGTTCACCGTGCGGGCTGATTGTTCGGGTTGGGCTGGATACTTCACTGACGAGTTCAGTGTCGCGCCTTCTCCCCGGCCAGTCTCGCAACGCGCAGGGTGCCCAGGGCGATGGCCCAAGACCTCTGGGTGCATAGGTTAGTCCGGCATGCTGACCTCTCTGCTGAGCCTAGGTAGGGCGCTGCTTCGTGTTGATCTCCCGAGTCCGGGCATTACCCAGCAAGTGTGTCCGGCCAGAGGTGCTCGAGTGTGTTGGGTAACAGTAGTGCACCCCTGTAGGGAAGTATAATCTATCGATAGCCGGTCCTATGGTAAAGGACGCTCAGTTTGGTATCCCGATCTATTACTTGAACTGGATACTTGTTTAATTAATTGAAGCTTCGGGATCAATTTCTCGCAGGGAGTCGAGGAAGGATCTCTAGGCTTACTTCAACATGTTTGCTTAATAAAATGCTATTCTACTCTCTTCTATTGCTGCAAGATGGTGGCTTCGTGAAGATGTTTGAAGATGCTAGTCTTCGACAGGACTAGGCCTTCTCTCTATTCTGGCATTTCTGCAGCCCAGTCCACATATACAGCCTTTCCCCTTTGATAATGTTGCATATGTAGTGTAGATCCTTGCTTGCTGAGTACTTCGGATGAGTACTCATGGTTGCTTTGCTTCCTCTTTTTCCCTATTTTCCCCTACTTGGTGATACAACAGACGATGGAGCCCAGGAGCCAGATGCCACTGTAGGAGCTTACTATCAGATGGGTCCAGACGGTACTTACTACTGGATCGAGCCAGCCGACCAGGATTAGGATCGGAGGCTCCCAGGCAGGAGGCCTTCGCCTTTCGATCCAGAGTCATTGTTTGTGCTAGCCTTCTTAAGGCAAACCTTGGTTAACTATGTGTGTACTCAGATATTATTTGTATGGCTGACTTATGTATTTGGATCCTCGTGATCCCTGGTCTGTAATATTGTGGATCTGCGTTTATTTGTGTTAGAGTTGTGTTGTGATATCTTCCTGTGAGTCCCTGTGCTTGATCGTGCATGTTTGCGTGTATGATTAGTGCACGATTGAGTCGGGGGCGTCACAAGTTGGTATTACAGCCGACTGCCTGTAGGATGCCCCTTCCAATTCCTTCGCCGAAGTTGAGTCTAGACATCGAAAAACTAATTTACTAACTTGGCTGTGGGGCTTATGGGCCCACGTCGCCAACTGGGTGGTATTAGGATCTTTCATTCCTCGTCTATACTCTAGGACTCTGATCTCTCTTCTATTCGGGTTAAATAAATTTTACTAACGCCGACACTTAGGATCTCGTAAATCTGTCTACCCGGAGCGAGGGATATCTGTGCTTAATTCCTTACCATTGATCTGATTTGTCTGATAATCATTTTCCTTTCGATTGTTTTGTTTAACCTTTCTCTCCGAGTTGTGTTATACTTCTCATTGTCATGCTGACGTGATGGCACCTAACGTTACCGTCGAAATTAAAGGATTGGAATTCCTTGCCTCACCCATCGTCTTGAAATCTTCCACCGTAGACCTCATCCTCGGAATGGATTGGTTGAAAGCTCACATTGCTTCGATCAATTGTGCCACTAAAGCTGTCCAACTTCTTCACCCCTCCGATGAGATAGTGAACTACACCGCCCGAATTACTCGGAATGCTGAAGCTCAGATATATGCTCTGAATGCTTTGAACGCCTCACCTCTGGAAGGAATCGAGAACGTTCCTGTCATTCGAGATTTTTCGGACGTCTTTCTGGAAGAACTTCCAGGAATACCCCCGGTTAGAGCTGTCGAGTTCGTCATCGACTTGAAGCCTGGCACTACCCCTATTGCGAAGCGTCCTTATAAGATGCCTCCGCACCACCTTCTCGAGCTTAAGGAAGAAATCGACAAGTCACTTAAGAAAGGTTTCATCCGCCCCAGTTCCTCTGGTTGGGGAGCACCTTCACTCATCGTTAGGAAGAAGGATGGAACTAACCGATTGGTTCAGCATTACCGGCCCATTAACCAAGCCACAATCCAAAATAAATACCCACTGCCCCGGATTAATGATCTTTATGATCAGCTTGCTGGATCCTCTGTCTTCTCGAAACTCGACTTGAGGTTGGGTTATCATCAGATTCGTGTTCGCGAAGAGGATATTCCAAAGACTGCCTTTGTTACTCGATATGGCTCTTATGAGTACACAATTATGTCATTTGGCTTAACAAATGCTCCAGCAACCTTCTCCCGGTTGATGAACTATATCTTCATGGATTACCTCGACAAATTTGTCGTGGTTTATTTGGATGCTATCCTTATATATTCCAAGAATGAAGAAGAACATGTTGAACATCTTCGGCTTGTATTGGAGAAGCTTCGGGAACACCAGCTTTACGCCAAGTACTCTAAGTGTGAATTCTGGTTATCTGAAGTGACCTACCTTGGTCACGTGATTTCCAAGAATGGCATTGCTGTTAACCCGGAACGAGTTCAAGCCATTCTTGACTGGACCCCCCCAAAGAATGTCAAGCAAGTCAGAAGTTTTCTCGGACTCGCTAGTTATTGCCGTCGATTCGTTGAGAACTTTTCCAAGATGGCAAAGCCATTGACGAATCTACTCCACAAAGGTATTAAATTTGAGTGGACAGAAAAATGTCAAGAAAGCTTTCAGACACTAAAAGATAAGTTAACATCTGCCCCAGTGCTAGCACCCCCGGATTCCCAAAAGGATTTCATGATATACTGTGATGCATCTCGTCAAGGATTAGGCTGTGTCCTAATGCAAGAGCACAAAGTGATTGCTTATGCCTCGACAATTGCGTCCTCACGAAGAAAATTACCCAGTGCATGATCTCGAACTTTCTGCGGTTATTTATGCTATGAAACTATGGCGACATTACCTTCTCGGTAACCGTTGCGAGATATACACGGATCATCAAAGTTTGAAGTATCTATATACTCAACCAGATATGAACCTTCGCCAACAAAGATGGCCTGAGACAATTGCCGATTATGATATGAATATCTCATACACCCCTGGCATGGCTGATGTAATGGCCGATGCTTTGAGTCGCAAGACTTATTGCAGCAACCATATGGTTCAGGAAGCACAAGCTGTTCTCTATGAAGAGCTTCGCAAATTGAACCTCCATATTGTTCCGCAGGGTTATCTCAATACCCTGGTTGTTGAACCAGATTTAGAACACAGCATTAAGACTATGCAACGGTATGACTCTGAAGTTGAAAGGATTAAGCGATACCTCGAAAAAGAAAAGCCGTCGGAATTCCATCTTGATAATGATGGGATCCTATTCTTCCAACGCCGTCTCTTCGTACCCAAGTTCAAGGATGAGAGGGAACATGTTATGAAAGAAGCTCATGACACTCCTCTGTCAATTCATCCTGGTAGCACAAAGATGTACCGTGACATTTGTCAGAGATACTGGTGGCCTAATATGAAGCGAGACATTGCTCGTTATGTTTCTGAGTGTGACGTTTGCCGCCGCATTAAAGCAGAACATCAAAGGCCTGCTTGAACTCTGCAACCCCTTGATATTCCAGAATGGAAATGGGACAAGGTCCAAATGGATTTCATTACTGGTTTTCCCAGATCTCAGAAGGGTCATGATGCTATCTTTGTCGTCATTGATCGATTCTCCAAGGTTGCTCACTTTCTGCCAGTCAAGGAGACAATCACTGCTAGTCAGTTAGCCGACGTGTATGTTTCCTGAATTGTGTCACTCCACGGTGTTCCGTTAGAGATCAGTTCAGATCGTGGCAGCCTCTTTACCTCCAGATTCTGGCAAAGTTTCCAAGAAGCTATGGGAACTCATCTATCCTTCAGCACTGCTTTTCACCCTCAATCACAAGGTCAAGTCGAACGAGTTAATCAAGTGCTCGAAGATATGCTTCGAGCTTGCGTCATCTCTTTCGGTAAGAAGTGGGAGGAATCTCTCCCGTATGCCGAATTCTCTTACAACAATAGCTATCAAGCTAGTTTGAAGATGGCGCCATTTGAAGTTCTTTACGGACGTAAGTGTCGAACCCCTCTGAATTGGTCAGAAACAGGGGAACGCTCACTCGTCGGACCGGACATTGTTCAGCAAGCTGAAGAAAAAGTCCGCATCGTCCGTGAACATCTGAAAACTGCTCAGTCTCGTCAGAAGAGCAACTATGACCGAAAGCACAAGGAAATGGTCTATCAGCCTGGCGAGCAAGCTTACCTTCGCGTCACTCCGTTGAAAGGCACTCATCGGTTCGAAATCAAAGGCAAGTTAGCTCCTCGCTACATTGGCATGTTCTGTATTCTTGCCCGTCGAGGAGAAGTGGTATATCAATTGCAATTGCCGCCAAATCTTTCTCAAGTGCATGATGTCTTTCATGTATCCCAACTTCGTCGCTGCTTCAAGGATCCTATTCGAGCTGTGGATCATGAAATGCTTGAATTGCGGGAAGATCTGTCTTATCCAGAATATCCCATCCGTATTCTTGATCAAGCTGAACGTCGAACTCGTCAGAAGGCAATCAAATTCCTTAAAGTTTAGTGGTCGAATCATTCTGAAGATGAAGCCACTTGGGAACGCTAGGATCATCTTCGTGAAGAATACCCCGCTTTCTTTCAGTCTTCGTCTTAATTCTCGGGACTAGAATTCTTGTTAGATGAGGAGAATTGTAACACCCCATGTAATTAACAACAGTGATCACCCTTAGTTAATGCCATGTCAGCAAGTTCAACAGTGCCTAATCATCATCTACATCATATTGCATTTCAAACTCCTAGTTCAAACTTCAATTAAATTCAAAGTGTAGAATAAAAGTTATTCAAAACAGAAACTAAAATGTTCATTAAATAACAAATATTCCAGAGACAATTCTAAAATTGTAACCAACAATTAATAAATTAATTAAGTCTAACCGTACCTAAACAGCAAGGTTTAATACATTTTATTTAATACAAAATTTGTGAGAACTCCATTAGCCTCCAAACCAATTTTAAGCAGTACTAACTAATGCACTGTAATTATTGGAACAATTTACCTATTTTACAAAACGGTGTTTGAGGCCACACATTATTGCAAAAATAGAGACAAAACGAAAACAAAAAATAAAGGAAAAAGAGAAGAGGGCAAAGGCCTACTATGCACCTAGGCCTGCTTGCTACAGCGCGGCCCAGCCCACCCCGCACCTCTTCCCTCCTCCCGCACTGCTCATGCCGCCCACTGTCGAACACACCGCACGCACGCACCCGGCGCCCCTTGCTCGCCGCTCGACAGCGCGTCGCCGCGCGCGTTGGGGATAAGAGCAACTCCCCTCGCCCCTCTGGCGAACCCTAATGCCCCCATTCCCCCTCGCCCCCTCTCTACTTCGGCTCGTCGAGATGGCCGAGCACCGCTCTCGCTGCCGTTCGCCATAGCCGCGGCCACCGTCACCCGTTCACCTGTCCGACGAGCCCGACCGCACCGCCGTGGACCTCTGCTTCCTCTCCGTCCTCTGGATCAAGCCCAGCGTCGCCGCAGCCTCGGGATCGAGCTCCTCCCCGACCTCGACCGACGATGATCGCCGCCGCCGTACGCCTCCGTCAAGCTTCCCCGAGCCCACTGCCCAGTCCCCACGCTCCCCCGGTGAGCTCCCGCGCTTGATGCGCCCTTCCCCTGCCCCTCTAGCTGCCCGTAGCGCCCGCTCCGCGTTTGCCCGAGCCCTCCGCCGCCTGGCCTTGTCGCCGGCGTGGCCACGGTGACCAAATGGTCCCGTGCGTGCCACCGTTGCACTCACCGCATCGAGTAGACGTCGTAGCCACCTCGCGCCGCTCGTTTTGCAACCCCCCAGCTCTGATCCCAACGACGGCCGAATTCCAGCGTCCGCCTCGTCGCTCGCTGTCGACGCTATCGACCACCGCAGCCCCCGCCGTCACCCTAGATCGCTTCACCGCCGTCTGCCCGTTCAAATGAGCCCGGCCGCGCTCGCAACGGCCCTCTGTGCGCAAATCCCGACCCCCTCCCGATTGCGCCGCCGTCGTTTTTGGTCGCCGGCGACGAGTCGCTGGTCGACGCCGACATGGCCCTCTGGGCCCCACCTTTGTGCCACTGACTGGTGGGCCCGGGGCCCTCGGTTGACCAGTTGACTTCGGTCAACTGTGCTGACTGGGCTGGCCCTGTCTATGACATGTGGGTCCCGCCTGAAATAAACGAATTAAATTAAATAGATAATTAGTTAATTAGCTAATTAGTTAACTAAAATCCTAAACACTCACTGACCAGTAGGCCCCACCCACTAATTAACCTATTTAATTAAACTAACCCCTCTGATTAAAGCCACTGCCACTGACATGTGGGTCCCACTGGACCCACCTGTCTGGTTTGACTGGTCAACCGACCAGTTGACCTGCTGATGTCACTCTGACATCATGCTTGCGTCACCATTCACTGTTTCGGATAATTCTAATTTAATTAATTAAATAATTCTAGAATATTATTAAAACTTTGAAAAATCATATAAAATAAACCGTAACTCCGATGAAAATACTTTCTACATGAAAGTAGCTCAGAATTTCGAGACGAATCCGAATACAAGGTCCGTTCATCTGTCAGATGCCCCTAGCTACCTGAACATGGAACTTTTTGCCTGATTTCAATAAATGAATAGTGCTCAACCTTAATAAACTAAATCCAAATAAATCCCTAAATTAACTAAATCATTTAGCTAGGCAGTAGAACACCTCGGCATATCATTTAGACATGTCATGCATATTGCTTGCATTTTTGCTGTGAATTTATTGTTTCTTCCCCCTCCTTCTCTCTCGATAGACGCCGAGACCGACGACGTTGCAGCTAAGTACGACTACGCTCCAGACGAGCAGCCCGTCGACGACCCCTCCTTCTTGCCAGAGCAACCAGGCAAGCCCCCCCCCCCCCCCTTGAGCATCCAGATATCGCCCTTTCCATTTCTCCTGCTTGCATTAGATTTTGCTACTGTTAATGTTTGCTCCTATGCTGATGCATAGCCTGCTTTTGTAACATGTTTATTGTTACATTATCTGCCTATGTTAAACTGCTTAGTATAGGTTGGTAGTGAACCATCAATGACCCCCACCACCTTACCCTTGTTGCCCCTGCTTGATCATCGACGACTTGATCAATGTGATCGTCGACCAGAGACTGACACATCACTTCACCCCCTTAGTTGTACGACTCTGCATAGTTACTATCGAGTGCCGAGGGTGATACCTCGTAACGCACTCCTGATGAATACTCTGCAGTGTAGCTGTTCAGTCATGGTCATCGAGGGTGATTACTCCCTCTCCACTTCCGATACGACCCTGTCGTGCAACCCCTCAATGGGAACCTCGAGGGTGATGCCTCATACATTCACCCTGATGATTTCTTCGAGTGGAATCCACCGAGGGTGTTTCCTCGGGGTTTCCCCCTTGATGCTATGACCACACGGTTACTTTGACCTTTGTTACAGGCGGGTCGACCCTGATGGGTACCCGCAGGGGATCTATGATTTTGGGTGTGCCGGAAGGGCACTCGAGTGTGATATTGTGGCGGAGCTTCAGAAACTATGATTGTCTCCGCGTGTTTTTAAATGAGCATATCGGATTTGGGTATTTGATCTGAGTGGGTCGACGTGCCCTATACGCACTACCACCACGCGGGATAATGGTTTATGGGGCCCTCTACGTTGTACGTTTCTCTCGAAAGCTCTTCAGATGTCATGGTTCACCGTGCGGGCTGATTGTTGGGGTTGGCTGGATACTTCACTGACGAGTTCAGTGTCGCGCCTGCTCCCCGGCCAGTCTCGCAACGCGCAGGGTGCCCAGGGCGATGGCCCAATACCTCTGGGTGCATAGGTTAGTCCGGCGTGCTGACCTCTCTGCTGAGCCTAGGTAGGGCGCTGCTTCGTGTTGATCTCCCGAGGCCGGGCATTACCCAGCAAGTGTGTCCGGCCAGAGGTGATCGAGTGTGTTGGGTAACAGTAGTGCACCCCTGCAGGGAAGTATAATCTATCGATAGCCGGTCCTACGGTAAAGGACGCTCAGTTTGGTATCCCGATCTATTACTTGAACTGGATACTTGTTTAATTAATTGAAGCTTCGGGATCGCTTTCTCACTGGGAGTCGAGGAAGGATCTCTAGGCTTACTTCAACATGTTTGCTTAATAAAATGCTATTCTACTCTCTTCGATTGCTGCAAGATGGTGGCTTCGTGAAGATGTTTGAAGATGCTAGTCTTCGATAGGACTAGGCCTTCTCTCTATTCTGGCATTTCTGCAGCCCAGTCCACATATACAGCCTTTCCCCTTTGATAATGTTGCATATGTAGGGTAGATCCTTGCTTGCTGAGTACTTCGGATGAGTACTCATGGTTGCTTTGCTTCCTCTTTTTCCCTATTTTCCCCAACTTGGTGATACAACAGACGATGGAGCCCAGAAGCCAGATGCCACTGCAGGAGCTTACTATCAGATGGGTCCAGACGGTACTTACTACTGGATCGAGCCAGCTGACCAGGAGTAGGATCGGAGGCTCCTAGGCAGGAGGCCTTCGCCTTTCGATCTAGAGTCATTGTTTGTGCTAGCCTTCTTAAGGCAAACCTTGGCTAACTATGTCTGTACTCAGATATTATTTGTATGGCTGACTTATGTATTCGGATCCTTGTGATCCCTGGTCTGTAATATTGTGGATCTCCGTTTATTTGTGTTAGAGTTGTGTTGTGATATCTTCCCGTGAGTCCCTGTGCTTGATCGTGCATGTTTGCGTGTATGATTAGTGCATGATTGAGAAGGGCGCGTCTCATATCCCTAGCTTGACGGCAACGGTGATGGCCAAAATATTAGTAGCACATTTTTCGTGGTGCCGCGCTACTGCTACACACATAGCAGTAGCGCGGCAGGTAGACACGCGCTACTGTTAAATAGCAGCAGTGCCCCATTCTAACCAGCGCTACTGATAAGCTTCTATGTATAAGGTTTTCCCTAGTAGTGGAACTAGGGTTTGAGAAATGGTGCTGGTGAAGATGTTGATGGAGATTGACCCCCTCTCGATGAGAGGATCGTTGGTGATGACGATGGCTTCGATTTCCCCCTCCCGGAGGGAAGTTTCCCCGGCAGAATAGCTCCGCCAGAGCCCTATATTGTTGCTGCCGAGGTTCCGCCTCGAGACGGCGGCGCTTCGTCCCGAAAGCTTCCTTATGATTTTTTCCAGGTAAAAACACTTCATATAGCATAAGATGGACACCGGAGACCTGCCAAGGGGCCCACAAGCCCTAGGGGCGCGCCTAGGGGGTAGGACGCGCCCCCCAGGCTTGTGGTCACCTGGTGGGTCCCCTCTGGTATTTTCTTCGCCCAATAATTCTTATCTATTCCAAAATAATTCTCCGTAAATTTTCAGGACTTTTGGAGTTGTGCAGAATAGGTCTCTTAGATTTGCTCCTTTCTGGTCCAAACTTCCAGCTGCCAGCATTCTCCCACTTCATATAAATCTTGTAAAATAAGAGAGAAAAGGCATAAGTATTGTACCATAATGGTGTTATTTTAGTACGAACTCTAGGGCTGTTTGTGACACTTATAGGGGTGGCTCAATAGATTGATCGGAAAGGATAACTTTGAGGTGGTTTTGTACCCTACAAGAATTTCATCTTATGTTCTCCGTTAGATAAGAACTTTGGAGTGATTTTTTGTTGCACATTGAGGGATTGTTATATGATTTAATTATGTTAGTACTGTTGAGAGATTGCACTAGTGAAAGTATGAACCCTAGGCCTTGTTTTCAAGCATTGCAATACCGTTTGTGCTTCATTTTATCACTTGCTACCTTGCTATTTTTTTATTTTCAGATTACAAAAACCTATATCTACTATCCATACTACACTTGTATCACCAGCTCTCCACGGAACTAGTGCACCTATTCAATTTGCCATTGTATTGGGTGTGTTGGGGACACAAGAGATTTCTTGTATTTGGTTTCAGGGTTGTTTGAGAGAGACTATCTTCATCCTATGCCTCCCACGGATTGATAAACCTGAGGTCATCCACTTGAGGGAAAATTGCTACTACCCTACAAAACTCTGCGCTTGGAGGCCCAACATGAGTCTACAAGAATACATTGTGTAGTAGACATCAAGCTCTTTTCTGGCGCCGTTACCGGAGAGGTGAGTGCTTGAAGGTATATCTTTAGATCTTGCAATTGAATCTTTTATTTTTCTTGTTTATCACTAGTTTGGTTTATAAACAAAAACCACAAAAAATGGAATTGAGGTTGCCTCATATTATTCGTCTTTATTATGTCTTTCTCGAAAATGATGGATCGGAAAATTGTGCTCAATTGATAGAAGAAGAATACAATAAAATGTTTGGCATAAAATCCATGAATAATAAGCTTGATTGCAATGTTGCTAGTATGAATTCTTTGAATATCCATAATGCTAGTCATATGCAAAGCCATAAGTTTGGGGACGCTATGTTTGATGAAGATGATATTTTTATTCCCCCAAGTTTTGATGTGGAAATTTGTTATGATGATTGCATGCCTCCTATTTATGATGATTTATGATGAAAGTGGGTTTGGAAGAGTGTCAAGTCTAGGTATTAATGATCCCACTAGTTTGGAGGGTGTTGAATCTTATTGTAATAATGATAAAAATGGATTTGGAGAGGTCGTGACTTTATTTAATGATGAATCCACTATTTTGGAAGAGGTTCCAATTGATTATGACAACAAAGTTGCTATCTATGATGATTATGGTGATGATATGTAAGCTATAAAGAATAATGATAACCATGAAACTTATCATCATGATTTTTATTTTTATTTTGATTATGTCAATCAAGTATCACATGATAGTTATTTTGTTGAGTTTGCTCCCATTATTATGAATGAGAAGAAATTTTCTTATGTGGAGAGTGACAAAAAATTTATACTTGTGGATCATAAAAAGAATGCTTTATGTGATAGCTATATTGTTGAATTTATTCATGATGCTACTGAAAATTATTATGAGAGAGGAACATGTACTTTTACATATCTCAATAATACCAAGTTTCATCTCAATGTGTTGAAAGATTTGAAGTCATGCTTCTTTTGCCTTCCTATGCTAGTTGATTCTTTCTCCCATAATTTGTAGGAGATATGCCCTAGAGGCAGTAATATCAGTTATTTTGTATCTCCTGGTTTGTAATGAAAGTTTATGTTCCATGCTATAACTGCAATGATTCTCGAGTCTACAAGAAAACGAGGCTTGGAGAGAAACTCATGTGCACGTGTGGGATAATAAACGTAAAAATGTATTCCTGGTCAAACCTCTATGACTGGCTTGAGTATTGCATGATGATCCTGTTTTCGTAATCATGGGCATGTCTATGCCGGCAATTTTGAGGGCACAAATTGTTGGTAGAACACTTGTGTTGAATCGACCCAAATTGATGTTATGCTATGAGATGCATTCGTCACAAGTTAATGGTTTGTAACACAGAGAAGTTAATGTTTGCATAATTCCTTAGACCATGAGAGTATCGAGTTCCTTCATACTTGCTTCGTGAACTTTTGGGTTTGTTAAACGTCATCCGTAACTGGGTGGCTATTACGGCGGCTTACGGGTTCACGGAAAGGTGTGGCAAGTAACGAGATAGCTCAAGATTGGGATTTGCTCCTCCGACGATGGAGAGATATACTCGGGCCCTCTCGGTGAAACGGTATCCATCATCGTCTGGCCAGACAACTTGTGATTTGATCACTGGGATACCGAAACACGGAAACGAGAAAAGAGAACAAAACCGGTAACGAGGTAACTTGCATAGTGGATAAATTGTTGATCCACGGGGGTGCAATAAATCTCACCTCGGGTGTTTTGTGACATATCGCGAAGCAACAGGAATAGCTCACGGCAACTAGAGGTTCACTCGAATTTTCATTCGTGTGGGTATAGGGGTCAATATGGGTGTCCACGGCTCCGATGTTGATCATTGATCGGAAGGGGTTCCAGGTCATGTCTATGCTTCACCGAACCTATAGGGTCACACGCTTAAGGGTCATCTATCTGCTGAATACTAGACAGGGAGTCTGAGAGAAAATCACAGAAAAAGTTTCGGACACCGGAAAAGTTTCGGACACCGGAAAAGTTCCGCAGAGAGAACACCAGATGAGTTTCGGTGAAACTGAAAAGTTGTTTCAGGGGATACCATTAAGTCAAAATGGTTTCGGCACATGCCTGATAATTCTTGGGGGGTGCCAGAATCATTCTGGAAACTTCTGGGAATTTTCTGGAAGAAAAACCGGAAATGTTCCAGAGCTGCCGGAACCACTTTAGATGCTTTTCGCAGATGAAAATCACTAAACGGGAATTGTTCCAGAACGCGTTGAAAATTATTTTAGTGGGTACTGGAAATGTTCTAAGCCCACATAAATATTTTCAGTTCGAACGGACGCTGAAAAATGTCGTCGTGAATAGTGAAAATCAGGTTTATGGTTATTTTTTGGAAAGCCATTATTTTTGGGATTTGTCCCAAGATATTTTTGGGGGTGACATGGATGGATGAGGCCCCCTTGGGGGGCCCCTACAAGGAGATGGCCGGCCACATGGGGGCTCCTCCTTGGAGCCCCCACTTGTCCCTTGATTTCTCACTTGGGTCCTTGTGGAAGGACTTCATCCATGTGCATTTTGGGTTTTCTTGTAAAACCACCCTACCCCTTGGGTTTCCTATAAATAGAGGAGATGGGGGCTGCCATCTCTTCATCCCTTGCTTTCATACACATGCCATGCATTATCTGGCTTCTTCTCTCCCTCCCACGAAAAGAGTTTCGTAGAGCCGAAAGGCTGTCTGGGTTCCGGCAGGAACTAGTTCTGGACGGCGAAGCCCTGCCGGATAGCTGACACCGTATGTGTGCAACCCCATAGAGAGGTCGTAGTTTCGGTCTTTTGCCCGAGGGGCTATTCGAGTGTCCTCCCGAAGGGCTGTCCGAGTCTCCTTTCGAGTTTCGAGGGTCCTCCCGAAGGGCTGTCCGCGACATCGTCCGGGGGACTGTCCGACCGCCTCCCGAAGGGCTGTCCGATGAGGGAGTACATCCTCGCGGTTGGGAGGATGTAAATCCTAGCTGCGGGGATCTGCACCAACGATCTCTAGCGACTCTTCTTCCGCTGCGCTTCGAGTCGTAGCATCAAGAGCCGTGCTATGCGTAGATGCAGGTTACGATCTAGAATACATGGAGATGTATGGGTTTTGCATAATATAATTTTGGAGTAGATGAGATCTATTGCTGAAAATTATTTATGCGGGTGACAGATGAAATCTGTTACCCGACGTTCTTGTTGCTTCCCTAGAATTTGCGTTTGCTCAATCTCGAGACAGCATGGTGGAATTTGACAAAGTTCTGGCAATCCGTGATCCTGATTGATCATGGAAGTGCTATCAGTTCTTTGGGTTCTGCCATAGTCAAAAGAAAGATGAAATTCGCAGATGAAAGGGCATTGCAGATATGATCTGCATGGGGGTCATGCGTATGACAAAGTTTAGTATGGGGCTCGAGATTTAATTATCTCGTGTTTCATACACCCCGAGATGTTAATCTAGCAACTTGAATAATCATACTTGATGATAAAACGTTGGTAGCTGCGGTTTGAGTAAAAACCTTAGAAGCCATGTAAAATAAAATTTTGCATAAACCGATTAGAGGCGTCTAACTTGGTTTTGCAGGATGTTTTGCATGTGATGTGGTATAGCAATGCTCATATTCAATTTGATTATGTATGAGATGACTATATGATGTAATTAACATGACCTGCGTGTCATGATTTGGCATGATGGCTGGAGCCATATGATTGCACTTTAATGACCTGCGTGTCAACCTTAAGTAATGCATTTATTTTATCTTGCTATGGAGATAGCAATATTATCTGGTGCATCGACAAGGTGGTGGCAATCTTCGCGAAGGTGAACACCGACGCGAATGCCGAAGACGAAGAAATGAAAGACTTCTCCATCAGAAGAGGCTATACCATATCATGCTATTATGAATTGCATGAGATTTTTATCCCTCTTGATGCACCCTTCTTGATTGCGCGGTAGTCGCTTTTTATTAGGGTGATCTCTCACTTAAAATATCAAGTAGTTAGTGTTCTCCCAAGTGTAGCACCATCACGGCACCTAACTTTTCGGGGTATCACAGGATCTCCCTGGGTACGAACGATTAGGGATGTGTGTGGCGGGTGAGTTGAGACCTCACAGCAAGATCAGTTGGTTGTCTTGACGTTCTGGAAGGATCTCCCTGAGCTCGGAACACGCCCATCGAAAGATGAACAAGAGTCACATAGAGATGTGATCGGCAAGTTTGCCTACCGATTGAAGTTCGCGCCATCAGTGTTCATCTCGTTCAATGGCGTTGAATGGATATGCGGGTCTTGTATCACTCATAATCAATTTTGAGAGATATTGATTTCAGTGGGAGCGCACTTTAGAATAAAACTGTTTATTCACTAGTGCAAATTTCATTATAAACAAAGTCTAAGTGAAACTTGTGTTTTCCGTTGTAGATCAAATGGCTCGCAACACCGCGTTCAACTTAGGCCCGATGTTAGAGAAAGAGAAGTTAACTACGACTGGGAACAACTATGCGGACTGGGTCCGCAACCTGAGGATTGTCCTCAGGAGCGCTAAGAAACTGTATGTGCTTGAAAATGCTCTTCCAGCTAAACCGGCGGCAGAGGCCCCGGAAGATGAACAAAATGTCTGGGCCACTAAGGATGATGATCACAACTTAGTGCAGTGCCTCATGCTAGCTTGCATGAGTACAGACCTTCAAAAACATTTTGAATTCCATAAAACCCGTGATATGATCCGGGAATTGGATGCTCTATACAAGGAAACCGCAAAGTCTGAACGATTTGATATCATGAAGGCTTTGATGGATTGCAAGATGGCTGAGGGTAGTTCAGTTGGCGAACACGTGGTCAAAATGATTGGCTATGCTAAAAGGCTTAAAACCCTGGAATTTCCACTTCCACCTGGCCATACGATGGACATGTTGCTTTCTTCACTCCCCCCATCTTACGACGGTTTTGTATTAAACTACAACATGAGTGGGATGGAGAAGGAACCGAAAGAGGTGCTCGCCATGCTGAAAACTGCAGAAGGAGGACTGCGGAAAAATCGCAAGCAAGTGTTGCTTGTGAATAAAACCGCCAGTTTCAAAAAGAAGAAAGGCAAGCCAAAGAAGGGCAAGGGCGCCGGTAAGACCGGCTCCCAAAGCAACTCTAAGGGTGGAGCCAAGAATGAAACTGAGTGCTTCTACTGCAAGGGCACAGGACACTGGAAGAGAAACTGCAAGAAGTATCTGGAAGATAAGAAGTCCGGGAAAACCGGAAAAGGTATAATTGTTATACAAGTTAATGTCATTGACATTTTGCTTGCTAGCGAAAATTCTAAGTCTTGGGTATTTGATACCGGATCGGTTGCTCACATTTGCAACTCGATACAGGGGCTTCAGAAGGTGCGCAAGCTGGCAAAGAATGAAGTCGTGATGCGTGTCAGGAACGGCGCTGGGATCGCCGCTCAAGCCGTCGGCATTATGCCTCTACGTCTCCCTTCAGGATGTATCTTAGAACTAAGTAACTGTTATTTTGTTCCACTGTTGTGTAGAAACATTATCTCCGGATCATGTTTAGTACACGATGGGTATTCGTACAAGTCTAAGAACAATGGTTGTTCACTTTATTGTAAGGATATGTTTTATGGATTTGCACCCATTGTTGGGGGCCTTTTCATACTAAATCTTGAATGTGGAAATGATGTCTTTAACGTGAATGCTAAACGCCTTAAGAAGGCTAATACCACCACCACTTTCTTGTGGCACTGTCGGCTTGGCCACATCGGAAAGAAACGCATGCAAAGACTCCATAAAGATGGAGTTTTACCGTCCCTTGATTTTGAATCATTTGACAGATGTGAAGCTTGCTTGATGGGGAAAATGACCAAGACGCCGTTCACGGGTCATCCTGAACGGGCGGGTGAATTGTTGGAAATAATACATAGTGATGTATGTGGTCCAATGAACATGGCCGCACGGGGTGGGTATTTTTACTTTGTGACTTTTACTGATGATTTAAGTCGGTATGGCTATATCTACTTGATGAAGCATAAGTCGGAAACCTTTGAAAAGTTCAAAGAATTTCAGAATGAGGTAGAAAATCATCGTGACAAAAAGATTAAGTTTCTGCGGTCTGATCGCGGAGGCGAGTATCTTAGTCATGAGTTTGGCCAACATCTGAGTGACCGTGGAATCGTTTCACAGCTTACGCCTCCCGGAACTCCACAGAGAAATGGAGTATCGGAACGACGTAACCGAACCTTGTTGGACATGGTAAGGTCGATGATGTCTCTTACAGATCTACCGATATCTTTTTGGGGTCACGCACTACTTACTGCCGCTTATACACTAAACAGAGCACCGTCTAAGTCTGTTGAGACGACGCCATTTGGATTATGGTATGGGAAGAAACCCAATGTGTCACATCTCAAGGTTTGGGGTTGTGAAGCTTATGTAAAACGTTTACAACCAAGCAAACTCGACCCCAGAGCAGACAAATGTTACTTTGTAGGTTATCCCAAAAACACCATTGGGTATTCCTTCTACCACCAGTCCGAGGGAAAAACGTTTGTCGCAAAAGTTGGACACTTTCTCGAGAAAGAGTTTCTCGCCAAAGAATTAAGTGGGAGGACAGTGCAACTTAATGAGATTAGTGAATCTTCGGTGACCGTTGATATGGCTAAGGAACCGGAAGAAATTCCGCTAATTATCCCTACAACTGAGCCGGAAGTTGTCGCATATGATGTGGGGACTTCAGACAATGTTGTAACTGAACCGCGCAGATCAGGTAGGGCTATCCAGCCACCTGAATGGTTTCATAATGAAATCTTCATTCTTGAAGACGATGAACCTGCGCACTACAAGGAAGCAATGGCGGGGCCCAGCTCAAAAGAATGGCACAAAGCCATGAGGTCCGAAATGGAATCCATGTACGAAAACCAAGTTTGGAACTTGGAAGAACTTCCAGAAGGCGTAAAGCCAATTGGATGTAAATGGATTTTCAAAAGGAAGACGGACGCGGATGGTAACATTACTATCCACAAAGCTAGACTTGTCGCGAAAGGGTTCACGCAAGTTCCAGGAGTGGACTACGACGAGACTTTCTCGCCCGTAGCTATGCTTAGGTCTGTTCGGATATTACTCGCAATTGCTACTTATTTCGATTATGAAATATGGCAGATGGATGTCAAAACGGCTTTCCTAAATGGAAACCTCAAAGAGGATGTATACATGATACAGCCAGAAGGTTTTGTCATTCATGAGGATGCTGGAAAGGTATGCAAACTTCAGAAAGCCATTTATGGTCTGAAGCAAGCGTCAAGGAGCTGGAACATTCGTTTTGATGAAGTGGTCAAAGAGTTTGGCTTCATCAGGAATGACGAAGAATCTTGTGTTTACAAGAAGTTTAGTGGGAGTGCAAAAGCATTTCTAATCTTGTATGTGGATGACATATTGTTGATTGGAAATGACGTGAATTTTCTTAGCGAAATAAAAGAATCATTGAAGAAAAGGTTTTCAATGAAAGACTTAGGTGAAGCGGCATATGTATTGGGCATCAGAATCTATAGAGATAGATCAAAACGCCTGATAGCGCTTAGCCAAAGCACGTACATTGACAAGGTGTTGAAAAGGTTCAACATGGAGAACTCCAAGAAAGGCCTACTCCCCATGTCACCTGGCACAGTGCTTTGCAAGAATCAGAGTCCTCGAACTCTCGATGAGCGAGTACAAATGAATGATGTTCCATATGCCTCGGCAGTTGGTTCTATTATGTATGCCATGCTATGTACAAGACCGGATGTTTCCTATGCGCTAAGTGTTAGCAACCGGTACCAAAGTGATCCTGGATTGGAACACTGGGCCGCAGTCAAGGGTATTCTTAAGTACCTCAGACGGACCAAGGATTTACTCCTTGTGTACAGAGGTGATGAAGAGCTCATTGTAAGTGGTTGTAGGAGATATGCCCTAGAGGCAATAATAAATGTTATTAATTATCTCCCTGTTCATAATTAGGTTTATGTTCCATGCTATAACTGCTATGGTTCTCGGGTCTGCAATAAAACGAGGCTTGGAGGAAGACTCATATGCACGTGTGGGATAATAAACGATAAAATGTATTCCTAGTCAAGCCTCTATGACTAGCTCAAGTGTTGCATGATGGTTCTGTTTTCCTGATCATGGGCATGTCTATGCCAGCAACTTTGAGGGCACAATGTTAGAAGAACATTTGTGTTGAATCGACCCGAATTGATGTTATGCTATGAGATACATTCGTCACAAGTTAATGGTTAATAACACAGAGATGGTTAACGTTTGCATGATTCCTTAGACCATGAGAGTATCGAGTTTCTTCATACTTGCTTCATGAACTTTGGGGTTTGTTAAACGTCATCCGTAAATGGGTGGCTATTACGGCGGCTTACGGGTTCATGGAAAAGTGTGTCAAGTAACTTGATAGCTCAAGATTGGGATTTGCTCCTCCGGCGATGGAGAGATATCTCTGGGCCCTCTCGGTGTTACGGTATCCATCATCGTCTGGCCAGACACTTTGTGATTTGATCACGGGGATGCCGCAACACGGTAACGAGAAAAGAGAACAATGCCGGTAACGAGGTAACTAGCATAGTGGACAATTTGTTGATCCACGGGAATGCCAACATGTCTCACCTCGGTTATTTGTAACATATCGCGAAGCAACAGGAATAGCACACGGCAACTGGAGGTTCACTCGAATATTTATTCGTGTGGGTATAGGGGTCAATATGGGTGTCCACGGCTCCGATGTTGATCATTGATCGGAAAGAGTTCCGGTCATGTCTATACTTCACCGAACCTATAGGGTCACACGCTTAAGGGTCATCTATCTGTTGAACGCTAGACAGGGAGTCTGAGAGAAAGTCACCGAAAATGTTTCGGAGACAACGGAAGAGTTCCGAGAGAGAGAACACCGAAAGAGTTTCGGTAAAACCGAAAAGTTGTTTCGGAATATATTATTTGGTCAAAAAGGGTTTCGGCACCGCCTGGAAATTTTCAGAGGATGCCAGAATTGGTCTGGGAACTTCTGGGAATTTTCAGAGAGAAAAACCGGAAATGTTCCGAAACTGCCGTAACCGCTGTTGATGCTTTCCGCTGATAAAAACCACCGCACCGAAAATGTTTCGGATCGTGCCCAGAATAATTTTAGAGGGTGCTAGAAATGTTCTGGGACCTTCTGGAATTTTTCAAAAAAAGTTTCGCGGAAAACATCTTGTCTCAACGCGAGGGGACAAGATCCCACGAATCGGGGGTTGCATGTTTGGTGGCTTTTTGTCTAGGGAGCATGCATGTTTCATGGAGACATGTTGGTGGCTTGTTGGGGGGGCCCCCCATGGGGGGGGACAAGATGTGGGCCGGCCCAAGGGCTGCCATGGTGGTGTCCCCTTGGTGCCCCCCTTGTGTTACCATTATGCCCTTTCATGTGTGACATGAAGCTTGGGTATTTTGGTATTTCAACATCCCACCCCACCCCTTGCCTTGGCCTATAAAAGGAGGAGTTGGGGCTGCCATCTTCTTCATCCCCTTGCTCTCATACTCATGCCATGCAATTATCTGGCTTCTCTCTCCCTCCCACGAAAAGAGTTTTGTAGAGCCGAAATGCTGTCTGGGTTTCGGTGGGAACTAGTTCTGGACGGCGAAGCCCTGCCGGATATATGACACCGTATGTGTGCAACTCTGTAGAGAGGTCGTAGTTTCGATCTTAGTGCCCGTGGGGCTGTTCGTGAGTGCCTCCCGAAGGGCTGTCCAAGTGACGGTCCGAGTTCTGTGAGTCCTCCCGAAGGGCTGTCCGCGACACCGTCCGGGGGACTGTCCGACAGCCTCCCGGAGGGCTGTCCGGGTGGCGGATGAGGGTATACATCCTCGCGGTTGGGAGGTTGTAAATCCTAGCTGCGGGGATCTGCACCGACGATCGTCATCGACTCTACTTCCGCTGCGCTACGAGTCGGTAACGAAATGATCAAAACCTTGTATGCAGTCTCCTTAGTGGTCCTGGGCTGGTGCGTAGGGCGGAAATTTTTTGTTTTCTGCTGCAATACCCTACAGTGGCATCAAGAGCCATGCTATGCGTAGATGCAGGTTGCGATCTAGAATACATGGAGATGTATGGGTGCTGCACAATATAATTAGGTAGTAGATGAGTTCTATTACTGAAAATTATTTGTGCGGGTAGCAGATGAAATCTGTTACCCGATGTTCTTGTTGCTTCCCTGGAATTTGCATATTTCTGATCTTGATAACAGTATGGTGGAGTTTCAATGTTCTGGCAATCCGCGATCCTGATTGATCAACGAAGTGCTAACAGTTCATTGAATTCCACCGTAGTTAAAAAGAAAGATGAAATTTCGCAGACAAAAGGGCAATGCAGATATGATCTGCACGGGGGTCATGCGTATGACGAAGTTTAGTATGGGGCTCGAGATTTTATTATCTCGGTTTTCATACACCCTGGAAAGTTAATCTAGCGACTTGAATAATCATACTTGATGATGAACGTTGGTAGCTTCGGTTTGTTTCGAAACCTTAGAAGCCACGTAAAACAAGTTTTTGCATGAACTGATTAGAGGTGTCTAACTTGGTTTTGCAGGAGGGTTTGCATGTGCATATGATGTGGTATAGCAGTGCTCATAATAATTTGATTATGTATGAGATGACTATACGATGTAAATTGGTTAACATGACCTGCGTGTCATGATTTGGCATGATGGCTCGAGCCATATGATTGCAGTTTAAATGACCTGCGTGTCAACCTTGTGTAATGCATTATTTTATTAGCTATAGAGATAGCAATATTATCTGGTGCATCGACAAGGTGGTGGCAATCTTCGCGAAGGTCATCACCGACGTGAATGCCGAAGACGAAGGAATACAAGACTTCTCCGTCAGAAAGGGCTATACCATATCATGCTATTATGAATTGCCTGAGATGTTTATCCCTTATGTTGCACCATTCTTGATTGCGCGGTAGTCGCTTTTATTAGGGTGATCTCTCACAAAAATATCAAGTAGTTAGTGTTCTCCCAAGTGTAGCACTGTCTACAACACGTATCTTTTCGGGGTGCGCCACGTACACATGAGCACGAACGATTAGAGAGGTGTAAGGCGGGTGAAGGTCAGACCTCACTGCGTGATCACTTGGTTGTCATCACGTTCAGGCAGGACGGTCCTGAGCTCGGAACACACGCATCGAAAGATGGACAAGAGTCACATAGAGATGTGATTGGCAAGTTGGCCTACCGATTGAAATTCACGTCATCAGTGATGAACCCGTCAATGGCGTTGAATTGATATGCGGATCTTGAATCACTCACAATCAATTATGAGAGATATTGATTTGAGTGGGAGCGCACTGTTGAATTAACTTGTTTAATTCTCAGTGCAATTAATTATGAACACTGTCTAAGTGTGGTTTGCATAATAGTTGTAGAATAATGGCTCGCATTTCCACCTTCCCTATTAAAATTGAATAACTGTTAATTATCTGGTTAAAACTTTATGGTTGGTAACGTAATGTGAGGATTGTCCTCAAGAGTGCCGAGAAGGACTTTGTCCTATCACATACTTTCGGTATTCTCTCGCTTATGCTATGGATCATGTGACTCTCGTCCTTCGATCCAAAAGCTATAATTCCGTTTCAGTCAAGTGCAACATGTTTGTTTCCATGAGACCTGAACTTTGAAAGTTTGGATAGTTATGTGATATTCATGGAATCTGAAAATCATTTTCAGGGACAAACAAAGGCTAAAAGATATGAGATATCCAAAGCAGTGTTTGTTTGCAAACTATTAGTAAAGGAGTTTACTATGCATTAGACTGATAAGAGAGGGATCCAGGAGAACGCCTGTCATATGATGAAAGGTGAATAAAACAACAACTTAAAGAGAAAGGAAGTGTCCGAAGGGTGTTAGTGAAACTTTCATGCCTAGGAAGTCCGGGGCTAACGCCACTCTTAAGTTGGGTGCTTCTTCTGGAAGTAGGAGAAATACTAAAAGTTAAATTGTTAGAAGTATAAAGGCAAAAAGAAAGAAGACTGGAATATCCAGCTCATGTATGAATGTCATACAAGTTTTTGATGTATAGAAGGCTGGTCAAAGATATAGTTCTTGGGAATTATGATTAAATTGTTAATCACTAATTCTTGGGTATTGTGAGTTAATCACAAAGATACCCACTCGATTGCTTTCTGTTGCAACTCGATGTAAGAACTACTATGGCCTGAAAGACTAGCCAGGAATGAGGTTTAGGTATACATAGGGAACATAGTAAATGTTACTATACCTTCCATCGGTGTACTACCGTCTGTATTTATTTTCATAATTCATTTAGAGTTTCACAAACTCTAGCCCATTGCATAAGGTATCTTGCAAGAAGGTTGTTCATAAGAGAACTTTTAATGTTCGGTATTATGAATAACATAAGGGCCATACTTTCATTATGAATGAGATGTATGTTATGAATATTGATAATAATACATTACCTCTGGGTTTACTTTCATAATTCATTTTAGAGTTTCATACACTCTAGTCATTGCACAATGTTTGTTGCAAAAGAGTTGTTCATAAAAACAACAATTGTTGTTCAGTATTATGAATAACATGAAGGGCCATGCTTCCATCCAAAATGGGACGTATGTTATGAATATTGATGGTAATATGATACATCCGTAACACTGACGCTAAATGTCGTAAGACTAAGAGAATACCACACAAGTGTGGCACTACATTTGGTCACATTGGAGAAACCCGCATGGATAAATTCCATTATGATGGATTTTTTGAAGTCCTTTGATTTTGAATCATCTGACACTTGCAACTTTCCTCCGAAAAGTGAAGTGACTGAAATACCGTTCACAGGCCATAAGGAACGGACAACAAACTTATCGGTGATCATACATTTGATGTGTCTAGTCCGATAAATGTTGTTAGTAGTGGATTTATCTATCTTTAGAAATGACTCAAGTAGATATGTGGATATTTACTTGATGAGACGTAAGTCTGGATCTTTTGAATTCATTCGAAAGGTTTTCAAAAATGAAGTAGAAGTTATTGTAACAAGAAAATTCTATTTCTACAATTCAATTGCAGAAAGGAATAATTGAGTTACAAGTTTAGCGAATGTCTGATGAGTTGTGAAAAGAGTTTCATAACTTACACCTCCCGGAACACCACTATGAGTGAAAAGTCCGTGAAGGTGTAATCGAACCATTTATGACATGGTAAGATCAAAGATGACATAAATAAATTTGCCATTATCCCTTTTAAAGAGTGATGCTTTAGAGACTGCGGCTTTTACACTGAAAAGAGCTCCATCGGGTCTGTTGAAATGACACCATGGTATGGTACGCCCAACCATGTTATATCTTTTCTTAACATTTGGAATATGGGGCTTGTGTAAAAGGTTACAAACCTATTCCAAATCAGACAAGTGCTACTTTGTAGGTTATCCCAAGTCATTGGGTATTCCTCCCTCACTATACCGAGGCAAATAGGTTTGCCACAAAGAACGGTATGCTTTTTGAAGAAAATGGTTCTTTCAAAAAGGTGAGTGGGAGAATAGTGCAACTCGACGAGATAAACAGTATCTTCGTCATCAGATCAAAGGAAAGAGACCTTGGAAGTAATTCCAGGTTTTCCTATTGCGACTGATACGGAATTCTCTACAATAAAATGTATGGACTTCGGTCGAACTTGCAGCTGAACCACGTAGGCAAAGCTCGTGCAAACCTATCAGGTGCGCAGACGAGATATTGTTGTTGGACAACAGTATACCTACGATACACAAGGAAGCGTTGATGGGCCCTGACTCCGGAATTGGCTAAATGCCAATACAATCCGAGATAGTTTCCATATAAATGTTTCAAGATTAAAATCTTGATACACCTTTCGGAAGACTTAGAGTCTAACGAATTTTATGGAACTTAAAACTGATACGGATAAAAATGTTTTATCCATAAAGCTCGACTTGTTGCAATAACAAGTTCAAGGAGTTGACTACGATGAGGTTGTTTCACCGTAGCGATGCTTAAAGTCGGTTTGGGTTGAACTAGCAATTAATACATATTTCAGTCATGAGATATGAAACATGGATGACAATAGGATTTCCATATGATGGAAATAAAACCAAGGACTTGCATGTGTTACAGTCCAAGGTATTTTGTCAGTCCAGAGGATGCTAGTAAGTATGCAAACTTCAGAGTTCCAGCAATGGACAGAAGAGAGCAAAGTGGAGTTGGAATCTTCGTGATTTGATGAAATGGTCAAAAGGGTTTTTGACTTCATCAATGGGTAACGAAGATGCTTGTGATTCAAGAAAGTAAGTGGGAGCATAATAATATTTCTAAAAACGTTGTGTGCTTGACACATTGTTAATTGGAAATAAATTTCTTGACATGAATTAGGACTTCAATTGAAAATAGTTTTTCAATGAAGTACTTAGGCTAAATAGCCTCGATATTAGGCATGATGATCTATGGAGATAGATTTACCTGATGGGGCTAAGCAAAGATACATATTGACGAGATGCTAAAACTTTTTAGCATTTAAAACGCCAAGGAGTGATTCTTGCCGAAGTCACGTGGAAAGAGTTTTTGCAAGACTCGGTGTCCCTAAACACTGATGAGCAAAATACATGATGGAGATTCCACACACTCTTTTGTTTAGATTAATCATGTATTCCATGGTATGTAAAACAACCAGATATGTCCAATACTCCAAAGTTGTTGCGAGTATAGATACCAAAGTGATCAAAAGTACTGATCATGGGACAACAGTGAAAAAGGGTCATTGAGTACTATAGTAGCACTGATGACATGTTTTCTCGCAAGTGGAGATCATGAAGAGTTCGTTGTAAAAGGTTACATCGATACAGTCTTCATCATTTCTCCATGCGATTTTCGATTTAAATTGAGGGTTTTTTGTGTAACACACAATATGGTGGCACAGTTAGTTGGAATTTGTTCCAAACAAGTTACTGTGGCGAATTCTATAACATAGGTGAAGTATGTTGCCGCTTTTAAAAGCGACAAAGAAGATGTTGAATCATATAGTTCATTCATGAACTTAGTATGGTTCCAAGATGGCTTTTGTCAATGGGACACTACTGCAGGTAGTTGCTCCATAACTCAGTCTAAGGAATCCAGGTTCGACCTGTGATTCACATACATACAAAACCAAGTCCACACAAAATATGAATTTTGTGAAAGCGTGAAAACGCGAGGATATGCAAAGATACACACGGATCTGAAGTTGTCAGATTCGTTGGACATCAGGCTATACCACAAGCGAAGCATATTTACACCGGTGTGCCACAGGTGTGAAGTGCATTAGCATTAACTAGATTATTGACTCTAGTGCAAGTGGGAGTCTGTAGGAGATATGCCCTAGAGGCAATAATAAATGTTATTAATTATCTCCCTGTTCATAATTAGGTTTATGTTCCATGCTATAACTGCTATGGTTCTCGGGTCTGCAATAAAACGAGGCTTGGAGGAAGACTCATATGCACGTGTGGGATAATAAACGATAAAATGTATTCCTAGTCAAGCCTCTATGACTAGCTCAAGTGTTGCATGATGGTTCTGTTTTCCTGATCATGGGCATGTCTATGCCAGCAACTTTGAGGGCACAATGTTAGAAGAACATTTGTGTTGAATCGACCCGAATTGATGTTATGCTATGAGATACATTCGTCACAAGTTAATGGTTAATAACATAGAGATGGTTAACGTTTGCATGATTCCTTAGACCATGAGAGTATCGAGTTTCTTCATACTTGCTTCATGAACTTTGGGGTTTGTTAAACGTCATCCGTAAATGGGTGGCTATTACGGCGGCTTACGGGTTCATGGAAAAGTGTGTCAAGTAACTTGATAGCTCAAGATTGGGATTTGCTCCTCCGGCAATGGAGAGATATCTCTGGGCCCTCTCGGTGTTACGGTATCCATCATCGCCTGGCCAGACACTTTGTGATTTGATCACGGGGATGCCGCAACACGGTAACGAGAAAAGAGAACAATACCGGTAACGAGGTAACTAGCATAGTGGAAAATTTGTTGATCCACGGGAATGCCAACATGTCTCACCTCGGGTATTTGTAACATATCGCGAAGCAATAGGAATAGCACACGGCAACTGGAGGTTCACTCAAATATTTATTCGTGTGGGTATAGGGGTCAATATGGGTGTCCACGGCTCCGATGTTGATCATTGATCGGAAAGAGTTCCGGTCATGTCTATACTTCACCGAACCTATAGGGTCACACGCTTAAGGGTCATCTATCTGTTGAACGCTAGACAGGGAGTCTGAGAGAAAGTCACCGAAAATGTTTCGGAGACAACGGAAGAGTTCCGAGAGAGAGAACACCGAAAGAGTTTCGGTAAAACCGAAAAGTTGTTTCGGAATATATTATTTGGTCAAAAAGGGTTTCGGCACCGCCTGGAAATTTTCAGAGGATGCCAGAATTGGTCTGGGAACTTCTGGGAATTTTCAGAGAGAAAAACCGGAAATGTTCCAAAACTGCCGTAACCGCTGTTGATGCTTTCCGCTGATAAAAACCACCGCACCAAAAATGTTTCGAATCGTGCCCAGAATAATTTTAGAGGGTGCTAGAAATGTTCTGGGACCTTCTGGAATTTTTCAGTAAAAAGTTTCGCGGAAAACATCTTGTCTCAGCGCGAGGGGACAAGATCCCACGAATCGGGGGTTGCATGTTTGGTGGCTTTTTGTCTAGGGAGCATGCATGTTTCATGGAGACATGTTGGTGGCTTGTTGGGGGGGCCCCCCATGGGGGGGGGGACAAGATGTGGGCCGGCCCAAGGGCTGCCATGGTGGTGTCCCCTTGGTGCCCCCCTTGTGTTACCATTATGCCCTTTCATGTGTGACATGAAGATTGGGTATTTTGGTATTTCAACATCCCACCCCACCCCTTGCCTTGGCCTATAAAAGGAGGAGTTGGGGCTGCCATCTCCTTCATCCCCTTGCTCTCATACTCATGCCATGCAATTATCTGGCTTCTCTCTCCCTCCCACGAAAAGAGTTTCGTAGAGCCGAAATGCTGTCTGGGTTCCGGTCGGAACTAGTTCTGGACAGCGAAGCCCTGCCGGATAGATGACACCGTATGTGTGCAACTCTGTAGAGAGGTCGTAGTTTCGATCTTAGTGCCCGTGGGGCCGTTCGTGAGTGCCTCCCGAAGGGCTGTCCAAGTGACGGTCCGAGTTCTGTGAGTCCTCCCGAAGGGCTGTCCGCGACACCGTCCGGGGGACTGTCCGACCGCCTCCCGGAGGGCTGTCCGGGTGGCGGATAAGGGTATACATCCTCGCGGTTGGGAGGTTGTAAATCCTAGCTGCGGGGATCTGCACCGACGATCGTCATCGACTCTACTTCCGCTGCGCTACGAGTCGGTAACGAAATGATCAAAACCTTGTATGCAGTCTCCTTAGTGGTCCTGGGCTGGTGCGTAGGGCGGAAAATTTTTGTTTTCTGCTGCGTTACCCTACAGTGGTTACACTGATGCAGGCTTCATGACTGACCCAGATGACTTCAAATCTCAATCAGGCTATGTTTTCATGTTGAACGGTGGCGCAGTTGATTGGAAAAGTTCCAAACAAAAGACTGTGGCGGATTCTACGACGGAGGCGGAGTATGTTGCAGCTTCAGAAGCCTCCAAGGAGGCGGTATGGATCAAGCAATTTCTTGAAGACCTTGGTGTGGTTCCAAGTGCTCTGGACCCGGTGGAGATCTATTGTGATAATAGTGGCGCCGTGGCTCAGGCAAGGGAGCCAAGTTCGCACCGTAAGACAAGACATATTCAACGCAAATATAAACTCATTCGACATCATGTCGAAGAGGGTTTAGTGAAAGTACGCAAAGTTCACACGGATCTGAATGTGTCAGACCCGATGACAAAGCCTCTACCACGAGCAAAGCATGAGCAACACCGGATAGCCATTGGTGTTAGGGAAGCCATGTAACTGGATTATGACTCTAGTGCAAGTGGGAGTCTGTAGGAGATATGCCCTAGAGGCAGTAATATCAGTTATTTTGTATCTCCTGGTTTGTAATGAAAGTTTATGTTCCATGCTATAACTGCAATGATTCTCGAGTCTACAATAAAACGAGGCTTGGAGGGAAACTCATGTGCACGTGTGGGATAATAAACGGAAAAATGTATTCCTGGTCAAACCTCTATGACAGGCTCGAGTATTGCATGATGATCCTGTTTTCCTGATCATGGGCATGTCTATGCCGGCAATTTTGAGGGCACAAATTGTTGGTAGAACACTTGTGTTGAATCGACCCAAATTGATGTTATGCTATGAGATGCATTCATCACAAGTTAATGGTTTATAACACAGAGAAGTTAATGTTTGCATAATTCCTTAGACCATGAGAGTATTGAGTTCCTTCATACTTGCTTCGTGAACTTTGGGGTTTGTTAAACGTCATCCGTAACTGGGTGGCTATTACGGCGGCTTACGGGTTCACGGAAAGGTATGGCAAGTAACGAGATAGCTCAAGATTGGGATTTGCTCCTCCGACGATGGAGAGATATACTCGGGCCCTCTCGGTGAAACGGTATCCATCATCGTCTGGCCAGACAACTTGTGATTTGATCACTGGGATACCGAAACACGGAAACGAGAAAAGAGAACAAAACCGGTAACGAGGTAACTTGCATAGTGGACAAATTATTGATCCACGGGGGTGCAATAAATCTCACCTCGGGTGTTTTGTGACATATCGCGAAGCAACAGGAATAGCTCACGGCAACTGGAGGTTCACTCGAATTTTCATTCGTGTGGGTATAGGTGTCAATATGGGTGTCCACGGCTCCGATGTTGATCATTGATCGGAAGGGGTTCCAGGTCATGTCTATGCTTCACCGAACCTATAGGGTCACACGCTTAAGGGTCATCTATCTGCTGAATACTAGACAGGGAGTCTGAGAGAAAATCACAGAAAAAGTTTCGGACACCGGAAAAGTTTCGGACAGCGGAAAAGTTCCGCAGAGAGAACACCGGATGAGTTTCGGTGAAACTGAAAAGTTGTTTCAGGGGATACCATTAAGTCAAAATGGTTTTGGCACATGCCTGATAATTCTTGGGGGGTGCCAGAATCATTCTGGAAACTTCTGGGAATTTTCTGGAAGAGAAACCGGAAATGTTCCGGAGCTGCCGGAACCACTTCAGATGCTCTTCGCAGATGAAAATCACTAAACGGGAATTGTTCCAGAACGCGTTGAAAATTATTTTAGTGGGTACTGGAAATGTTCTAAGCCCACATAAATATTTTCAGTTTGAACGGACGCTGAAAAATGTCGTCATGAATAGTGAAAATCAGCTTTATGGTTATTTTTTGGAAAGCCATTATTTTTGGGATTTGTCCCAAGATATTTTTGGGGGTGACATGGATGGATGAGGCCCCCTTGGGGGGCCCCTACAAGGAGATGGCCAGCCACATGGGGGCTCCTCCTTGGAGCCCCCACTTGTCCCTTGATTTCTCACTTGGGTCCTTGTGGAAGGACTTCATCCATGTGCATTTTGGGTTTTCTTGTAAAACCACCCTACCCCTTGGGTTTCCTATAAATAGAGGAGATGGGGGCTGCCATCTCTTCATCCCTTACTCTCATACACATGCCATGCATTATCTGGCTTCTTCTCTCCCTCCCATGAAAAGAGTTTCGTAGAGCCGAAAGGCTGTCTGGGTTCCGGCAGGAACTAGTTCTGGACGGCGAAGCCCTGCCGGATAGCTGACACTGTATGTGTGCAACCCCATAGAGAGGTCGTAGTTTCAGTCTTTTGCCCGAGGGGCTATTCGAGTGTCCTCCCGAAGGGCTGTCCGAGTCTCCGTTCGAGTTTCGAGGGTCCTCCCGAAGGGCTGTCCGCGACATCGTCCGGGGGACTGTCCGACCGCCTCCCGAAGGGCTGTCCGACGAGGGAGTACATCCTCGCGGTTGGGAGGTTGTAAATCCTAGCTGCGGGGATCTGCACCAACGATCACCACCGACACTTCTTCCACTGCGCTTCGAGTCGGTACGGATCAGATCAAACCTTGTATGCAGTCTCCATAGTGGTCCTGGGCGTGCTCGCTATACCAAAAATTTTCGTTTTCTGTCGCGTTCCTCTACATAATTTGTTTGCTCACAAAATCCCTATGCATAGAAAGTGTGTTAGGCTTAAATGTGCTTGTCATGTGATTCGTGATGCTCCCATTGTGTTTCATTCATACTCTTTTATGCGAGCATCATTGAAATCATCATGCCTAGCTAAAAAGGCATTAAAGAAAAGCGCTTGTTGGGAGACAACCCAACACTTATACCTACTGTTTTTGTGTGTTCACATGATTAAGCTACTATAGTAATCATTTTTTATAGCTTTTGTTTCAATAAAGTGCCAAGTAAAGTCTTTGGGATAGTGTGGATGATAGTTGACTTGAGTCTGTGCAAAAATAGAAACTTTTGCACCCAGTACTAGAATTCTCTAAATTCACTGGAACGTGAAAAAATTCTGAATTTTTTACACATAATTGATATACAAATTTCCCACGTTTTCCTAACTTTCAGAAGTTTTGGAGTTACATAAGTATAGTCATTATTCATATCTTCACAAACTATTCTGTTTTTGACATATTCTGTTTTCAATGCATAGCTTGCTCGTTTTATAGTTTCGATGGCTTATATTGCTTAATATAAATTTTGGAAATGATATTGTCCAGTAGGCATTATGTGGAAACAATTATGAATCTTGTCTTGACAGTACCCAGGTGAATGATTTGTTTTATTATACTAACGCATCTCACGAGGTTCCGTTAAGTTTTGTGTGATTGAAGTTTTCAAGTTTTGGGTGATATATCGACATGAGGAGAATGAGGAGTGGCAAAACCCTAAGCTTGGGGATGCCCCGGAAGGCATCTCCTCTTTCCTCTTCAACATTATCGGTAACCTCACTTGGAGCTATATTTTTATTCGTCACATGATATATGTTTTGCTTGGAGCATCATTTTATTTTATTGAGATTTGTTTGCTGTTATTAAGAATAATGTTTTGTATCTTTTACTTCACCATGCTTAGTTTGCAAGTATAGGAGTTGATGTCTCAAGACAGAAAGCTTGTTGTTATTGTTTGAATTCTTTAGAAAAGTCAGAATGTGATAAAATCTTGAAATTTTTATAGAGTAAGCTATGATAAATTTTCTACATTGTGGTAAATTTTCAGAATATTTGGAGTTAAATAAGTATGGATCTTGGTTCATTCTTTACAAACTGTTCTATTTAGACATATTGCTGTTATGTTTGCATTGTTTGCATAGGTTTGCTTGTTTAATGATTCTATTTGAGGATGGAAGTATTAAATATGCATAGGCATTTAGTATGAAATTTTAATTTATAATTTTAGTAATTAGTTACAATAGAAAATGATAAGGATTGCATGTTTATGTTTTAATTAGTGTTTGTACCAAGTAAAGCCTTTGGGATGATTTGGTTGATAGTTGACTTGATTCTGTGAAAAAACAGAAACTTTTGCGCTCAGTCTAAGAATTCTTAGAAATCAGTGGAACGAACATTTGATCTAAATTATTTACACATGAGTGATATACAAATTGCCCACGCTGTCCTAAGTTTTCATATTTTTTGGAGTTATAGAAGTATTGCGTTTGTTCAGATCATTACAGACTGTTCTGTTTTAGACAGATTCTGTTTTTGTTGCATAGTTTGCTTGTTTTGATGAATCTGTGGATTATGTCGGGGGGTATAAGTCATGGAGAAGTTAGAATACAGTAGGTATTATGCAATAATAAAATATGAATAGGTTCATAACAGTACCTGAAGTTTATGATTTGTTTGTTATACTAACGGATCTCACGAAGTTTCTGTTAAGTTTTGTGTGTTGAAGTTTTCAAGTTTTGGGTGAGATCACGATGGATGAAGGAATATGGAGTGGAAAGACCCTAAGCTTGGGGATGCCCGAGGCACCCCAAGGTAATATTCAAGGAAGACCCATGCATCTAAGCTTGGGGATGCCCCGGAAGGCATCCCCTCTTTCGTCTACAATCCATCGGTATACTACTTGGAGCTATATTTTTATTCATCACATGATATGAGTTTTGCTTGGAGCGTCATGTATTATAGTAGTCTTTGCTTTGTTTGATTTCTGGTTTACCACATTCATTGTTTGCTGCACACACCTTTTGAGAGGGGCAAACATTTATTCGCGATCTGTTAGAATACTCTATGTGCTTCACTTATATGTTTTGATCTAGGCAGTTGCTCTAGTGCTTCACTTATATCTTTTAGAGCACGGAGGTGGTTATATTTTTGAGAGTTCAATAAATATTAATGTCAATATGCACGTGTTATGAAATTGGTCCTAATATGATAGGTATTCAAGAGAGATATAATAAAAACTTTCATGTAGATCACTGAATATGATAAGTTTGATTCTTTGCAATAGTTTTGCGATATTAAGATGGTAATATGTGGGAGGTACTGATACGTCTCCAACATATCTATAATTTTTTATTGTTCCATGCTGTTATATTATCATTCTTGGATGTTTTACAATCATTTTATAGCAACTTTATATCATTTTTCTGACTAACCTATTGACATAGTGCCCAGTGCCAGTTGCTATTTTTTGCTTGTTTTTTACTTCACAGAAAATCAATACCAAACGGAGTCCAAACGCAGCGAAACTTTTTGGTGATTTTTTCTGGACCAGAAGACACACGATGGGCCAAGAAAGTACCTGAGGGGGGCTCCGAGGGGAGTACAACCACCAGGGCGCGGCTGGGGGACCAGGCGCGCCCAGGTGGGTTGTGCCCACCTCGGCCGCCTCCCGCACCGCCTCTTTGCTCTATAAATACCCTGGACGTCCAAAAACCCTAGGGGAGTCAACGAAAAACAATTCCTGCCGCCGCAAGTTACAGAAACCACAGATCCAATCTAGACACCATCACGGAGGGGTTCATCATCCTCATTGGTGCCTCTCCGATGATGCGTGAGTAGTTCATTGTAGACCTTCGGGTCCGTAGTTAGTAGCTAGATGGCTTTCTCTCTCTCTTTTGATTCTCAATACAATGGTCTCTTATAGATCTATTTGATGTAACTCGTTTTGCTGTGTGTTTGTTTGGGATCCGATGAACTTTGAGTTTATGATCAAATCTATCTTTTTATCCATGAAAGTTATTTGAGTCTTTTGATCTCTTATATGCATGATTACTTATAGCCTCGTATTTCTTCTTCGAATCTTTGGTTTAGTTAGGCCGACTAGATCGATTTTTCTTGCCATGGGAAGAGGTACTTTGTGATGGGTTCGATCTTACGGTGCTCAATCCCAGTGACAGAAGGGGAAATGACACGTATGCATCGTTGCCTTTAAGGATAACAAGATGGGGTCTAATTCCTACATGCATAGATCTTGTCTACATCATGTCATCGTTCTTATTGCATTACTCCATTTCTCGATGAACTTAATACACTAGATGCATGCTGGATAGCGGTCGATGTGCGGAGTAATAGTAGTAGATGCAGGCAGGAGTCGGTCTACTAATCTTGAACGTGATGCCTATATAATGATCATTGCCTGGATATCATCATGATTATTTGAAGTTCTATCAATTGCCCAACAATAATTTGTTTACCCACCGCATGCTATTTTTCTCGAGAGAAGCCACTAGTGAAATCTGCGGCCCCCGGGTCTATTTTCCCATCATATACTTTCAGAACTATGTTGCTATTTGCCTTTTTATTTATTTGCATCTTTTATTTTCATATCTATATTATCAAAAACCCAAAAATACCTTGCTGAATTTTATTTGCTTTTATTTGAATCTATCAATCTATTACAACTTTCTAATGTCTGTTTGCCAATTTTTGGCGCCGCTACCCGAAAGGGATTGACAACCCCTTTTACACGTCGGGTTGCAAGTATTTGTTCTTTGTGTGCAGGTGCCGTTCACGTAGTGTTGCGTGGTTCTCCTACTGGTTCGATAACCTTGGCCTCATCACTGAGGGAAATACCTATCGTAGTTGTGCTGCATCATCCCTTTCTCTTTGGGGAAATACCGATGTAGTTCTAGCCACAATCAAAAGGAGTTTCTGGCGCCGTTGCCGGGGAAACATCATCAACATCTACCAGGTTCCTAATCACAAATCTCATCTCCTTGCAATTTACATTATTTGCCATTTGCCTCTCCTTTTCATCTCCCCCACTTCACAAAAATTTGCCGTTTTATTCGCCTTCTTCTCCGTTTGCCTTTTTCTCGTCAGATCTCTTGTTTGCTTGTGTTGCCATGTGTATTCTATTTGCTTGCATCTTTGCTTGCTAAAAATCTATTGATATGGATCCTCATCCACTTGCTAATCTTTTTAAAAGATCCATTTATGATGAACCAATTGTTAGTGAATTGAATTCACTAGATTATCTTTATGAAGTTTTGCTTGAGATTTATGATTCTGAAAATTGTGACGAAGTGTTAAACGAAGAAATTTATGAAGTGATTCATGATAGCTCCTTGAATGAAAAGCATGATTGTAATGATTTTACTATAAATTCTATTAATGTCAATTGTCTCAGTGATACGCAAAACCCCAAGCTTGGGGATGCTTGTTTTGATATGTCTACTACTTATTGCAATGATCATGATTGGGGTGATAATGTTTCTGATGATCTTGAAAATTTATTTAAGCCTCATGATGATTATGATATTGATAATAATGTTTGCAATAATATTGAAAGTGGGTTTGGAAGAGCGTCAACTTTAGGTAGAAATAATCCCACATATTTGGAGACTGTTCAATCTTATGAAATTTTTGATGAAAGTGGGTTTGGAGAGGTCATGACTTTAGTTGATGTTAATCCCACTATTTTGGAAGATTATAATTTTTTTATGTATGTGGATCATGAAGAGAAAACTTTATATTATAGCTATATTGTTGAATTTGACTATGATCCTACATGTAATTATTATGAGAGAGGGAAATATGGTTGTAGAAATTTTCATGTTACTAATTTACCTCTCGTTATGTTGAGATTGCTATTGTTTCTTTCTTCTTCCTTGCATATGCTATATATTTCTTGTCTTTATAATTTGTTTGCTTATAAAATCCCTATGCATCGGAAGTATGTTAGACTTAAATGTGTTTGTCACATGTATTATGATACTCTGTGTGTGTTTCAATTCTTGTCTTTCATGCGAGCATCATCAAAATTATTATGCCTAGCTAGGGGCATAAAACGATAGCGCTTGTTGGGAGGCAACCCAATGAATAAAATTTATTTTTGTCTTTTTCTTTCTGTTCTTGAGTGTTTTGCACAATTATGCTACTGCTATGATTGTGTTTTTTGTATTTTAATTAGAGTTTGTGCCAAGCAAAGCCTTTGGGATCATGTTGGGTGATAGTTGATTTGATCTTGTTCGAAAACAGAAACTTTTGCGTCCAGTAAAATAATTTTAGAAATTTACAGCAGCGACTAAAATTTCTGAATTTGTTACACAAGATTTATACACAAATTGCCTATGTTTTCCTAATTTTTCAGAATTTTTGGAGTTACAGAAGTATGAGAAAAATTCGTATCTTTGTAGACTGTTCTGTTTTGACAGATTCTGTTTTCTTTGCATTGTGTGCTTATTTTGGTGAATCTATGGTTTGTATTGGAGGTTATAAGCCGTGGTAAAGTTAGAATACAGTAGATATAATGCAATAAAAAAATTTGAATGGGTTTTCTACAGTACATAAAGTAAAGATTAGTTTTCTTATACTAACGGATCTCATGAAGGTTTTGTTGAGTTTTGTGTGATTGAAGTTTTCAAGTTTTGGGTGAGATCACGATGGATGAAGGAATAAGGAGTAAGAAGAGCCTAAGCTTGGGTATGCCCCATGGCACCCCAAGTTATTATCCAAAATAGGAACAAGCAACTAAGCTTGGGGATGCCCCGAGTGGCATCCCCTCTTTCTTCTAACGACCATCGGTATTTTACTTGGAGCTATATTTTTATTCATCACATATCATGAGTTTTTCTTGGAGCGTCTTGTATGATATGAGTCTTTCCTTGTTTTGCTCTTCTTTTTAAGTCAAGTATCCTTGCTGGACACACCTATTTGAGAGAGCCAAAATTATGCCATGATTTATTAGAATTGCTCTCTATGCTTCACTTAAATCTTTAGGAGCTTTGGAATTGCTCCAGTGCTTCACTTATATCTTTTTTGAGCATGGTGTGCTTTAGTATTTTTGAAGAAATGCTCTCATGCTTCACTTAGATTTATTTGAGAGTTAGTAAAAAAAAATGAAACTCTCTCATGCTTCACTTAAATTATTTTGAGAGAAGAAAATTTTTATGCTCATGTTCTTCACTTAGATTTGTTTGAGCTATCAAAAGCAACATATAAAATTAGTCCCAAAGTGATAGATATACAAGAGGGATATAATATAAACTTTCATGAAGATCATTGGACAAAATAAACTTGATTCCTTGTAATAGTTTTGCGATATGATGATATAATATGTGAGTCATGTTAATGAGTAATTATGGCTTAGTAAGAATATTGATGTTAAGGTTTGTGATTCCCTATGCAAGCACGACAGTAAATAGTTATGCAATGAAATTATATCCTACTTGTGGTGCATTATTCGGTGTTAGTTATGCTTAATGCTCGCTTATGAGATTTTTGTTTCTTGGTTGGATGCTTCTCAATCTTTTGCTAGCCTTCATTTGCACTAAGTATGATCACTACTTGTGCATCTAAAATCCTTAAACCCAGCTTTGCCATATGAGTCCACTATACCTACCTATATGCGGTATTCTTTTGCCGTTCTAAGCAAATTTGTATGTGCCATCTCTAATTTTCAAAATAAATTTCTCTTTTGTGTGCTCGTACCGCTCATGAAGCTGCAGGGGGTGGCCAATATTTTCCATGCTAGATGTGTTATTCTCAAGATGAGTGTTTATTCACTTGTCATTGCACGAGAGTACGACAAAGGTATTAGGGATGCCCAGTCCCGAAATGAAAAATGAATTTACTTTATGTTGTCAAATAATAAATTCTTTGGAAAGTGTTGGTATGGACGGCACCCGTGGATTCGGTTAGCCGTGGAATGTGAAAGTATGGTGGAAAAAGGAATAAACTTTATTTTCTGTTTGGGAACCGCCTATGATATATCTAGCATGGAAAGTGTTGGGAATTACTCCGTCGTTTTCGTTGAGAGGAAAAGCATGCCACCCAAAATGGTTTTATCTCTATCTTTTTCGCTTTGAGCTCTGGCACCTCTACAAATCCCTACTTCCCTCTGCGAAGGGCCTTTCTATTTACTTTATGCAATTTTTATTTTGAGTCTCCATCTTCTCTTATAAAGCACCAACTAAGGGGCACTATGATCGTACTTGAGCATTGGGTGTAGCTAATATGCGAGTGTGTTTCATGAATGGATCAAAGTTTGAGCATAATGGGCTAGGGATAACTTGCTTTAGTATTGGTATTTTGAAGGACATGGTTGTTTGTTGATATGCTTGAGTATTGAAATCTTCATGTCAAAACTAGACTATTGCTTTGAATCATATAAAAGTCCAAATGTCCATGCTATAAATAAAAGAATACGTGATGAACATGTTAGGCAGCATTCCACATAAAAAATTCTGTTGTTATCATTTACCTACTCGAAGACGAGCAAGAATTAAGCTTGGGATGCTGATACGTCAACAACGTATCTATAATTTTTGATTATTCCATGCTATTATATTATCATTCTTGGATGTTTTACAATCATTTTATAGCAACTTTATATCATTTTTTGGGACTAACCTATTGACATAGTGCCCAGTGCCAGTTGCTGTTTTTTGCTTGTTTTTTACTTCGCAGAAAATTAATACCAAACGGAGTCCAAACGCAGCGAAACTTTTTGGTGATTTTTTCTGGACCAGAAGACACACGATGGGCCAAGAAAGTACCTGAGGGGGGCTCTGAGGGGAGCACAACCCACCAGGGCGCGCCTGGGCCCTGGGGGCCCAGGCGCGCCCAGGTGGGTTGTGCCCACCTCGGCCGCCTCCCGCACCGCCTCTTTGCTCTATAAATACCCTGGACGACCAAAAACCCTAGGAGAGTCGACGAAAAACAATTCCAGCCACCGCAAGTTCCAGAAACCACAGATCCAATCTAGACACCATCACGGAGGTGTTTATCATCCTCATTGGTGCCTCTCCGATGATGCGTGAGTAGTTCATTGTAGACCTTCGGGTCCGTAGTTAGTAGCTAGATGGCTTCCTCTCTCTCTTTTGATTCTCAATACAATGGTCTCTTAGAGATCTATTTGATGTAACCCTTTTTGCGGTGTGTTTGTTGGGATCCGATGAACTTTGAGTTTATGATCAGATCTATCTTTTTATCCATGAAAGTTATTTTAGTCTTTTGATCTCTTATATGCATGATTACTTATAGCCTCGTATTTCTTCTTTGAATCTTTGGTTTAGTTAGGCCGACTAGATCGATTTTTCTTGCCATGGGAAGAGGTGCTTTGTGATGGGTTCGATCTTACGGTGCTCAATCCCAGTGACAGAAGGGGAAATGACACGTATGTATCATTGCCATTAAGGGTACCAAGATGGGGTCTAATTCCTACATGAATAGATCTTGTCTACATCATGTCATCGTTCTTATTGCATTACTCCGTTTCTCCATGAACTTAATACACTAGATGCATGCTGGATAGCGGTCGATGTGTGGAGTAATAGTAGTAGATGCAGGCAGGAGTCGGTCTACTAATCTTGGACGTGATGCCTATATAATGATCATTGCCTGGATATCGTCATGATTATTTGAAGTTCTATCAATTTCCCAACAGTAATTTGTTTACCCACCGTATGCTATTTTTCTCGAGAGAAGCAACTAGTGAAATCTATGGCCCCCGGGTCTATTTTCCCATCATATACTTTCAGATCTATATTGCTATTTGCCTTTTATTTATTTGCATCTTTTTTTTCAGATCTAAATTATCAAAAACCAAAAAATACCTTGCTGAATTTTATTTGCTTTTATTTGAATCTATCAATCTATTACAACTTTCTCACGTCTGTTTGCCAATTTCTGGCACCGCTACCCGAAAGGGATTGACAACCCCTTTTAAACGTCGGGTTTCAAGTATTTGTTCTTTGTGTGCAGGTGCCGTTCACGTAGTGTTGCGTGGTTCTCCTACTGGTTCGATAACCTTGGTCTCATCACTGAGGGAAATACCTACCGTAGCTGTGTTGCATCATCCCTTCCTCTTTGGGGAAATACCGACGTAGTTCTAGCCGCAATCAGGTACTAGTGAATAATTGTGGTTTAGTAAGAATATTTGTGTTAAGGTTTGTGATTCTCGAAGCATGCGCGTATGGTCTCCAGTTATGCTATGAAGTTGGAGCGTGATTTATTATTGACTATCTCCAACGTATCAATAATTTTTATTATTCCATGCTATTATATTATCAATCTTGGATGTTTTATATGCAATTATATGCAATTTTATATCATTTTTGGGACTAACCTATTAACCTAGTGCCCAGTGCCAGTTCATGTTTTTTGCTTTTTTTGGCTTTTCAGAAAATCAATATCAAAAAAGTCCAAATGAAAAAAAATCTTTGGATTAACTTTTTCTGGACCAGAAGGGACCCTATAAGCTTCGGGAGACACCGGAGAATATACGAGAGAGCCACAAGCTCGAGGGGCGCGTCCCCTGAGCTTGTGGGGCTCTCGTAGCTCGGTTTGACCTAATTCCAAGCCTATAAATTATGAAATATTCCCAAACCAAGAAAGAGCCACCCGAAACACTTTTTCCGCTACCGCAAGCTTCTGTTCTTCCGCGATCCCATCTGGAGGCCTTTTCCGGTACTCTGCAGAAGGGGGCATCGATAACGGAGGGCTTCTACATCATCCTTGTTGCCCTTCGATGATGCGTGAGTAGTTTACCATAGACCTACTGGTCCATAGCTAGTAGCTAGTTGGCTTCTTCTTTCTGTTTGATCTTCACTACCATGTTCTCCTCGATGTCCTAGGAGTTCTATCCGATGTAATCTTCTTTTGCGGTGTGTTTGTTGGGATCCGATGAATTGTGGGTTTATGATCTGAATATTCATTAGAAGTAATTAAGTCTTCTCTGAACTTTATTATGCATGATTGATATAGCTTTGTATTTCTCTTCGATCTATTCGTTTCGTTTGGCCAACTAGATTGATTTATCTTCAGTGGGAGAGGTGCTTTGTGATGGGTTCATTCTTGTGGTGTTCTATATCCCGGTGAAAGAAAGGGACAAGACATGTATTTGTATTGTTGCCATTAAGGGTAAAACGATGGGGTTTATTCATATTGATTAAGTTTACTTTGTCAACATCATGTCATCTTGCTTAAGGTGTTACTCTATTTTTATTAACTTAATACCCTAGATACATGATGTATAGCGGTCGATGGGTGGAGTAATAGTAGTAGATTCAGGCAGGAGTCGGTCTGCTTGTCTCGGACGTGATGCCTATATACATGATCATTGCCTTGAATATCGTCATAACTATGCGCTTTTCTTATCAATTGTCCAACAGTAATTTGTTCACCCAACCTATGCTATGTGTTCGAGAGACAAGCCTCTAGTGAAAACTATGGCCCCCAGGTCAACTTTAATCATATATAAAAAAAACCAAATTCTTTGATGCACTTTTATTTTTCTTATTTTGTTTTGCAATTTACATATCTACCACTAGGAGATATGATCCTTGGAAATAATGAGTACAAGGGGATTGACAACCCTCTTGCCGTGTTGGGTGCAAGTATTTGATTTTGTGTGTGCAGGTATTGTTCACGAGGTTTTGCATGATTCTCCTATTGGTTTGATAAACCCTGGTTCTCACTAAGGGAAATACTTATCTCTACTGTAGTACATCTCCCCTCTTCTTCGGATAAAATCCCAACGCAGCTCACAAGTAGCATCGGTGATTCTGCATTCTCCTGACCAATTTTTGAGGAGTTTGGGTGTAGATGCTCTTAGCGCCGGGTGCATCATTATGATGATATGTCCAATGGCAACCAGCAAATTTCCTCCCGAATCCGTCCGCGGACAGGGGGGCGGGCCAGTCTGCGGACACGAATGCGGGAGGCCGCCATCCAACCGTATGCGGACACATCTGGCCTTCCTCATTTTTTAAGTCTGTGTGATCAAATAGCCGCATACAAAGTGTACAGGTGTTCAAATAGCCACATGCAGTAGTAGTTCAAATTTACAATAATTCAAATATTACATCCCAACATTGTTTTTCCCCTTTGACCGCCCACTGATGCTCAATCATATATTCTTTCAGCTGCTCGTGAGTTGGTCGATGCCGAATTTGTTGATGCATTTGAATAAACTCTTCAGATGTGGTCGAATTCTGGTCTGGAATTGGATAGGACCACCCATGTTCTCAAAGTCTAAAGCTGCGGCATCATCGTCACCCTCATCCTCGACGATCATGTTATGCATGATCACACAGCATGTCATCATGTCCCACAAGGTCTCCGGATCCCATTGTTTAGCAGGTCCACGAACAACTGCAAAACGGGCCTGCAGAACTTGAAATGCCCTCTCGGCATCCTTTCTAGCTGCTTCTTGTCTTTGAGCAAAGTGAGCTTTTTTCTGGCCAACTGGGTTAGAGATGGTGCTCACAAAGGTAGCCCACGGAGGATAGATACCGTCAACCAGATAGTAGCCCATATGTCGTACTCATGTTTATTGACAATATAGTGGCAAGGAGGAGCTTTTCCTTCAGTCAGCCTCGCAAACAACGGTGATCGCTACAGCACATTGGTGTCATTGTGAGACCTGGGCATTCCAAAGAAAGTGTGCCAAATGCAAGGATCTTCGGGCAGTTTTTCCATTTCCAATGCATGCAATGAAGAGATCCAAGTAAACCTGACCACCCTCTTGCTTCTGAGATTGCCAGGAGCCTCTTCATGTCTGCCACAGTTGGTTCTCTCAGGTACTGAGGTCCGAACACCTCGACCACTGCAGTTGCAAACCTGACCATGACAATTATGCATGTGCTCTCAGACATCTGTAGATACTCGTCCCACGAATCAGTGGTCGTGCCATATGCAAGCATCCGGAGTGCAGCCGTGAACTTCTGGTAATCAGAGAATCCAATCGTTCCCACGGCGTCCGTATTCAGCATGAAGTATTCATCATAGGACTGTTACGGTTGAGCACCCGATGACCCTTACGCATTCAAAAACAGTCTTGCGCATTCGAAAACACCGATGAAAATGGTCAAGGAAGAGTGCATCGTGGGCAAAGTAGTCAGTCACCAGTGTCAAATGGTCGGTTTCCCTGTTGCGATTGAGCACTTGATGACCCTCGATCGAGTCCTTCAAGGACTGCCAGCTACATCCTCGTCTCATCGGAGTACTCCTCCTCGTCCGACAAGCCGTCGGACGACTCAACATGCTGCTCATATATGTACTCCAAATGGGAATCCATTGCTAGAAAGAAGAAGGAAAAACTTTTTTAGCTCCGGCAATTCATCTTACAGTTGCCGGCCATGGAGAGTATAGCAGCGGACGGTACCTGGCAGGGTGGTCGAAGGGTTGAACATCGATGGATATGAAGCGGCGTCGAGCCCTGCTGAAGCATTGGAGGTGAAGGAGACGTAGAGTTCCGGCAGGGGTGTGGCGTAGCGGCCGGGGTGGTGGAGAGGCGGCGAAGGCAAGAGAGAAAGAAGGAAGAAGAGAAAATGGGAACGACGGAGGCGTGGGTCCGGAAGGGTTGTGGGTGGGCCGGGGGTGTCGGAGTCCTACGTGTCTGGTGTCCGGACTTCCGCAAACCTCCCCCCGTTTGTCTCCGGTTTGAGGGAGAGAACGCGTATGGACCTCCTCGCAGACCGATACAGACCCGTGTTGGATGGCTTCGACGGTCCGGGCAGCACAGTCCGAACGGATGCGGACGGTTTGCGTGTCCGCCTTGGAGATACCGTGACACCCCACTTCGTTCCGTCGGTGCGGCCCATTTTGGCTCCGCATGCTTGACGTGATGGTAGTTTAGTTTTTCGCATGAAATTCTGAACCAATCTCATCGGAGAAGATACAAATAAACAGTCAAATCTTTGGGGCAAATCTGAGCGTGGCGACGGGCTGGGGTATCATCAGAAACTAGAAATGTTGTGCGCGCTTTGCTGTGCAGTTGTTGTTGTTGGGTTTCTCGAAAATATTACTCATTCTGTTTCAAAATATAAGATGTATTACATTTTTAAAAAGTCAAACCTTTTTAATTTTGATTAAATTTATAGAGAAATATATCAAAATCCATAATACCAAACCGGTATAATTAGATTCATCTGAAAGGAATTTCCATTTTTTTGTTTAATATTGCGGATGTTGACATTTTTGGCTCTGAACTTGGTTAAAGTTAAAGGAATTTGACTTTCCAAAAATAATAGAGTGTGTTTTATTTTTTATATAGTTTGATGATTTGGTAGGCCTTTCTCGATGTGATTCTGTATTATCCGCTAAGAAACCCATATTTATGTAGGGAAATTTCTACGTCAGTAACTGCATGTAATATATTGGTACAATAGTAACACATGGTGGCGTTTCTTTTTTTTAAGTGGTGGGAGAGTACGCAGGATTGATATGTTTTTTATAGGCCGGTTGCTGCTGATTGATTTGAAAAAGGATTGGTTCCATAATTGAATACCATAATCGAGTTGAAGAGCTTCAAAATTAGGGAACAATAGTGACTTAAAATAATTGAATGGGAGAGCTTCTTGAGCAATTGTTGAGCCAGTCAAAATTGAGTGACTCAATTTAAATTGAAGACCTCAATTAATTGTGAGAGCTTAAAAATTAGAAAGCATAGTGTATAAGTATAAAACAATTGAATGGGAGAGCTTTGAGAAATTGTTGAGCCGGTCAAAATCGGGTGATCCAATTTAATTGAAGATCTAAATTGTTTGTGAGTCCTTTAAAATTAGGGAGCTTAATGTTATAGAGAATTCACAATACTACAAGGCTGCAGAAATACAGGACCGGCGCGCGGCGAGGCGGACCGTGCCAGTTCGCTACGTCCATAAATTTTATTTCAAAAGTCCTTTTTTTTTTCAGAATCCTCTATTTAGTTCTTCTACCCATGCAGTAGAGAGGGAATGGGAAAAGAGAGGTTACTTTTATTTTTATTTTTCCCTTAAAAGATAGACTTTGAAATAGGAGTCTTGGAATAATGCTGAATTCAAACGTTTAAACCCGGATCGATAGATGCAGTCGCTACTTTGCTAGCTGCATGCCCTCGGTCGTCGCCTTCCTCAACTTGCTGCCGTTGGCCGCTTGCTCCGCCCTTATCAAAATTTGATGCATGCACCGTTGCCAAGAAATGGGGCCTCCTTCACTAATCACTCGTACATATACAAGGTTGCTGTGTTGGTAGCTAGTAGATTTTTTTTTTAGCTGAACCAGTCGGTAGCTAGGTTCAAGTACAAACAGCAAGAACCGAGGGATTGTTTCATGGCACATGTATGTGCATTGACCGTACGCGTCAAGTATATGTGCACTCTACCAGATCAATGACATTGATCATGGTTCATGGCACATGCACGTACGTGGATGGAATATGTTACGTGTGTGTGCGTGGGCTACAGAATATTGAACTGGATTGAGGGGAAGTACGTACGGCCACGGGTTGACATGTCTCGTGCCATCACTCGATGATCCATGCATCGTGCCGTACTCATGCATAGCAGTATAGCACTCTACAGTCTGAGCTAGGCGTGGGATAATAATCTATTGTCACGGTGCACGCCTGCATTAATTCCTTGCACATGAGAGCAACTCTAGCATATCCGCTAAATCCTCGTCGGCCTTATAATTTTGGTCCGTGTATAGTTTTTTTTTTTTTGGCTCGAACAGGTCCGGTAAAAATCATCCGTCCCGTAAAACACAACAGGAGTACTAGCTGGCTCGCCAGCTCCTTAATTACCCTAGTCAATTACTCTAGTCCACTCACCTGGTGAAAAGATGAATTTGCCATTAATAGCGTCTTGCTCGCGCCACACTGATTTAGGGGGCACTTAAAAGCACACGTGGCCGGGATCCTGGCGATAAGGGAAAGGCTATACCAAGGCATGCATGCATGTTAAATTGATGGGATGGTGGTACTAGCATCAGATCACCAATCAACGTAATAATGCACAAGTGGGTCGGCTCACTTTTGATTTTGGAAACACTATTGAATCTGGTCTGTTTCGCGCACAGGTTTCACATCACCAAAACATATAAAAAACGGTAGAAATTCACGTAAATCATGCAAATATTAACACTAAACAATGTATATTTTGTGCAAGATGGAAGTTCTTGTGTTAGAAACTAGGCCTAAGAGCATCTACCGCCGGACTTGGCTAATACGGCCCCTCTAATGCCCACGGACACGTCCGGACGCATCCGCCGGCCCTAACCAGGCACTAATCAAATATCTCTCTCTCTGCATCCGAGCAACTCATATATAGAATCTTAAAACCGTACAAACCATACGAATAAAACATCTACGTAGTATGTAGATCAACTAAATCGTCGACAACGCTACTCGTTGTCGTCGGAGATGTCCACTATCTCTGTTCCGGACTCCAGATACATGGGGGCCAGACGCAACTTCGGCTTCTCCTGTGCCTCCGCCCGGGCCTCCGCATCAAGCTCGTCGAAGAGCGCATCGGTGTCCGCTTGTTCTTGCCGGAGGAATCGCCGGTTGGACTCCACGTAGGTCTCATCCTGTATGGACTCCAAGATGGTTGTCTACTCCACCATCTCTGCCGCTTGGGCGGCGGTGAACTTCGCCATGGGCTCCTCCATGGTGAAGCCCGCAACTGGCGCGTGCTCCTCCTCCGCGTCCGCCGCGTTCGCCTCCTCCGGATCTGCCCCCTCCAAGGGCTCCGGCTGCTGCTCCCCCTCCATCTCTTTCTTTTCCTCCTTCTCCTCCACCGGCTCCGACGAGTTCGGAGGCAGGCCCGTTGCGATCCGGGCGGCACGCCTAGCCTGGATCTCCTCCTCGATCTGGAAGCGGCGCTCCGGCGTTATTATACCGTAGGTGGTCTCTTCTGCCGGACCATGGCGGACGTCGAGGGAAGAGGGAGGTGGAGACGGAGACGAACATGCTCGGGCTGGCGGCAGGGAGAGGGAGGAAATGATTGTGGCTAGGGCTGGGAACGCCGACCTGCTTAGATAGCCGGACTTTGGCCTCGAGGGTCGAGCCAGAGCGGCGCCACGCGGTGTTCGCACCCCCACTCGAGGACACGCTCGCCGGACTGTTGGTTTTCTGGGTGAGTCGGTGTGGGACCCAGCCGTCAGTCTGACGCGGCAGATGCGCCCGGCCCTCCCCATATCCTCCTCATATTTGGGCTAGATATGAGGGGTGTCGGTCGGCCCGGGCGTTTCAGGCCCGTTTGAGGTGCCCGTCTGATTCGGGTTTTTCTGACCGGGCCTTCCGCCCGGGTGTTTGAGGCGGGCTTAGGGTGCCCGGCTGTAGATGTTCTAAGAGTAAGCCATGCAGAATCACGATATTGGCCCAATTGCTATAATAACCACTAATATGATGATATTACCCAAAATGCCATCCTAGAGTCTCCATACAACCCTTAGTCCCCATAATTAATGCGTGATATTACCCAAAATGGCACTCTAGAGAGTCGCCATACAACCCTTAGTCGCCATAATTCCGCCAGCCCCATATTTGGAGGCTGGGGGCGTTGGTTTGGAGGCACGCTCCATTCACCAACCGATTGCGCGGGGAGAAGTTTCACCTCCATCCTTGCCTCCCGCGTTAGCCCGTAGAAATTTTACTGCCATTTTTTCCCGCCGCCGCTCACAGATATAAAATTCGCACATACTCCACTTCTCTTCTCGTAGCCCATTGCCTACACTTCCCTTATAGCCGCCCCACAACCTCCATTATCACCGCCAGCAGACTGGGTGTTGTTCTTGGACGAGGGGTGGGATCGAAGAAGCAGAAGCGCTGGTAAAAACTATACCAGTCATTTGGAAAAAAACACATAAAAATCTACTCAAGGATTACAATATGTTTCGTTGTCGAAATCAAGCCGTCGCCGGAATCAAAGTGCCTCTAACCATTTCAAGCATCCCCGCGAGAATCGAGTCACCGTCGGAATCATGTGCTTCTCATAATTTCGAGCACAGTCGTCGAAATCGAGTCGCCTCCGCTTGAATGGGCACCCCTAAGTAATTGCAGCCAAAATTGGTACCCCGTTGGAATCGTCCTTGTCGTCGTGCTTGCGGTCGTCCAAGCCCTCATCGACGTGCTCGGTTTTAACTGAAATTTACTACATTCGTCCTGGTTTATTGGTCCCCTTAGTATTTTGTGTCAAATTTTGACCATAATTTTAATTAATAAAATGTTAATGCATCTCATAAAAAACAGTATCATTGGAAACTATGTTTAAATACGAATCCAACGATATAATTTTTACATGTTGTCAGTTCAATCTATGGTCTAATTTTGACACAAAATACGAAAATGACCAATAAATCAGGACGGAGCTAGCATTGTTTAATTGAATATATACGTTTTGAAGATTATGGAAAAAAGGATGCCCCACTGATGAGTGGGCCCCAGGATGTAAATGCAACTATAATGACGATTCTTTGTTTACGCTTTGGTTCGACAACCTTCATATCTAGCACGCTTTATACGAGTTATAAGGGAATCTCCAACATTATCCCCTAAATTGGAGTCCCTATCCGTCGCGGACGCATCTGGACGTGTCCGCGGACTGGCGGACAAGGAGACGGGAACCATCCATCCAACATTGTGCCCTAAACATCCGCACGTATTTAAAAAAAAAAATTGAATCAAAAGGATAAATTTCATGGAAACCGAGCGAACTTCGTGCAAACCGGATAAAACTTTGATATGTTTTACATAAACCGGACGGCATTTCGTCCATTCAAGTAACTTCTTTAAAACCTAAATAAACTAGGTACTGGACTATAACCACGTACGCATGGTCTCCTTGGCCGGCTGGACCGCTGTTGTCCGCTCCGTCGTTGCCAACGGAGTTGTCGTCGGCGTGGTCCTTCCATCGAGGGAAGGGCGCGTAGGGGCCGCGGCAGCCGTGATTGGCCGCATCCTGTTGCTCGGCTTCCTCCTCCGCCACGTGCATGGCCTTGTCGTCCGTGGCTGCGGAAATGGCCTTGGTGCTCCCGCCCCTCTCCTTGCCCTTGCGCACGGACCAGGGCGGCGACGCGCAAGTGACTCAACCATGCCGATCCTCGCCAGCTGGTTGCTGAAGTGGTGTCAGTGCCGCGTGAACGTCTCGGCGGTGGCCATGTACAAGTCGAGGCCCAGGCCTCCACGAGCATGAAGGTCTGCATGAACCCAGTCCGGCCCGGGGTTGTGCGTTGCACCCCTCCCGCCGCACCTCCTCCTATAGTGTGTTGCGGGACGATGTGTTGCCGCCACCACGGCCGAGCACGTGAAGGAGGCGCGCGCGCACACGCACACGCACGCACGTTCACGAGTGCCGTGGGGGGCTCCTTCTTCACGATGACCAGGCGCCGACAATGCGGTGATGGCGGTGCCCTCTCCTTGCCACACCAGAAGCGGGACAACTGTGATGATAGCCGGTCGTACTGGCCCAGCACGTTGCAAGGTGATGAATCTTGCTCATTCGCTACGCAACGTCCGATTTGGACACCGTGGTTGCGGGGCGGCAACAACGGCTTCTCCTTCACGCGGTGGTGAGGTAGCGAGGGTGGCTACTCCTTCACTCGGTGGCGACGATGATGATGGAGGCGCCATACCGTGGTCGCGGAGCGGATGCTCGAGAAGGAGCTCCGGGTACGCCTGGTACTCCTAGTTCGTCGCTGCGACCTCCTTGAGGAGGGGCAGCTATGACTAGTCCTCCTTGTTGCTAGATGAGAGGACGATCTCCTCCCTATCCATTGGGCGATGGAGGAGGAAAGCCCTGGAAACACGTGGGCGACGGCGCCAGATCCAAAGGGGAGCATGAACTGCCTGCCGGCGCCGGAAACCAGCATGGCCGGACTTGTCCATCGTTGCGGAGGTGTGAGGAGCGGCGACGATGGCGAGAGGAGAGGCGAGGAGCGAGGGGCGAGGCGACAAAAAGGATATGAGATGAGATGCGGTTTGGACGGTGCGGCGCCATGCTTAAATAGCCTAGAATGTGAAGTGACGTCGATTCAATTTGGCGTAGCGGCTGGAGTTGGCTTTTCGTTCGCCGTGTCCACATTGAAGCGGCGTAGCCCCCGTCCGGTCACGTCGCTCTGACCGGCATCAAGGTCGTCGAGCCGCGCCTGCTCTGAAGCAACGGACTGGCATGAATGCTGGAGACCGTTCTAGAGTGGGATGTGTGACGATGACTTTGGGTGTCGTCGAGTGAGCGGATACGTACATGACACGATTCCGGACGCCTGTAAACCTCTCTCAGGTTTGGTGCTAGATTGCGGGAATTGGTCAGGACACCACTGTCCAAACGTCTCCGGGTGTTTTACAACACCGTGTTGGAGATGTCCTGGAGCTGGAGGCTGCTGATATGATGCTAGAGTTGCTCTAAGGCGGCCGTAATGGCGACCTGCGTCCGAGGAAAAGGAAGGGGGGAGTGGAGGCAGAAAGCAATGTGAGTGGAATCGCCCACGCGGCCACGCCTTTAGCACGAAACCGAGCTTGCTCCACTCGGCCCGTCTCCTCCGACCAATTATACATGCATCGTACACCTCCTCCCGCGTTATCCTGTTCGCTCGCATCGCAACGCGAGAGAGTACGTAGGTCTTTTCCTTTCCTTTTAGCCACCTTTGCCCGGACCAAGTTGCACCGCTCGCTCGTTTGCGCATTTCGTTCATCAGCTTGACGGCGAGACATATACGTATGCCCTTCTAAGCCTATCTCTCCGTGCATTTGTGGGAAGGGATCGATGGAATAGATAGACGGATAGACGGATGGATAGATGCCATTTCCCCTTTCTTTTCGGGCAGGAATCAACATCTCTTGTCTTGTTTTGTCGAGGGAATCATTGTCCAATGTTTGCTGAATCCTATTGCGCGCCGACTGCTTCGCTTGCTTGCACTCGCGGATGCAATCACGCAAATGCAGAGGCGATAATAAAACTAATATACTACTAGTAGTATACCACTATTAACACGACAGGATAAACAAGTCGTTTGATAGGACACATGAGAGGAGACATTAGAGATATGCTGATTATTTTTAGGAAGCGGCGAGTGTCCACTTTGGTTCTGGGTGCGCTGTATACGCAGGTTTTTGTCGTCAGGGTCTGGTCCATACTACTGTGTATTCACAGTGCGACGATATTGCCTTGGCATACGTACAGTGCATTCAATATTTGAGTACCCCGAAAAGACAGGGCTGGGATTGCTGCTGCCACAGAATTCTGAGTAAGCATGTTTTTCTGGCACCACATGATTAAACTTGTTCAACAAAGAAAAACAAAATGAAATGATGAGCGTTCAAAGCGACATAAACAAATTGGGACGGAGAAACGTTAAGCAGGGCCGGCCGGCCGGGGTGGCTTGGCTACAAATCCATTTTAAAATGAGGGTTTGGTTCGTGCCGCCATGCACGCGAAATTCCTTTGTCGTGCCAGCTTTTAAAAATTGCTTACGGGCATACGTTGGACGACAGTTGAAATACCGAGCTGCTATGTTTATGCATTGCATAATATTTCTGGCTTTGGCGGAGGGTGGTTCGGTTCAGTGACGCAGATGGTGCCGAGCTCGCTCCTGATCACTGTCACCTTATCTTGTTTTCTTCCTCGGTACTACCCTGTCTGTCACCTTATCTTGTTGATGATAGTTTTGGCGGGAGGATACGTGGTCCATGCCTTGATTAATGGCGCGCGCCTCTTAATTTGATTATCGTGAAGCCAGCAAAGTCAAGAGCACGCCGACACGTCAAGGCGTAAACTAATCCGGGTCCGAATGAATCCCATCTAACCATGTTTATCTTTTTCTCCAAAAAAGAAAAGTAATAGTACTAGTAAGTAATAGTTAATGTGTAAATTTGTAACCCAAGAGCGAAGCAAAGCTGCTTAGCTAATTGATTTGTTTCTTGACCTGCATCTCTCTTTGGTTTCCGTCGGCAACACAGGGAACGGAGCGGAGAAGCATGGTGGTCACTGGTCAGGGTCAGGCTGTACGTACGTACGTACGTGTGATGCGTTGCTAGAGTGTGCCGTAGTACCTCCAATGACGCGGCATGGACCCGTCGTTTTCAGCCGTCAGCCCCCTCCATTTGATCCCGAGCTCATATGCTCCTGCATAAACAGTAAAATCAAAAAAATAGTAAAAAAAATTTAAAAAACCTGAATTTTTTTTGTGATGAACATTGATAAATTTTCTAACTGCGTGCAAATTTTAAGGTCGAAATGACATTCGTGGAGGTCTGGACGAAAAAAATAAAATCGATGGTTCAAAAAGACTATTGTTGGAAGCATTTTGGAGCATCGATTTTGTTATTTTTGCCCAGACCTCCACGAATGTCATTTCAATCTGAAATTTTGCACGCACTTAGAACATTCATCAATGTTCATCATAAAAAAAATCAGATTTTTTTGAATTTTTTCGATTTTACTGTTTATGCGGGAGCGTATGAACTCGGGATGAGAAGAGGACTTTCGGTCGACGTGTGCCTTCCCTCGCTTTTGTTCTCGCGGCACCACCAGCCTTCTCTTCCCGTGAGCGCGCGTGGCCGATGAGCGAACGGAGGGGAAAAAGGATTGTGCCGTGACATGACATGAAAGCTACCCTATGTAGCGATGGCCGATGCGCTGTGGACGGATTGTGCGACTCGCGCTGTCCCCCGCCCCTTGCACCTCCTCACGTACGGCCACGCGGAGGAGACACCATCTAGTTCATGAATCTCCTTTATCTGTCTATATATACTACCACCTGTGGTATCCAGTCTCGAGCCTGGCTAGCCGTTCGATCCGTTGCGTGCGTGTGCGGATCAAATATATTCCGTCGGCCAACCTGCAGGTAAATGGCACCAAGCTCGATGGCCGGTTTGTGCAACTCCAGCGCCATGCATCAAAACGTAATTAAGTAAACCTTTAGACAGTTGCGGTCCCAACATTTTTTAGGCCTGTTTGGTTTACAGCCTAAGGTTGCAACGTCTAATCTTAGTCATGCAACAACATCTTTGGCATGTATTTGGTTCATTGCCATATTTGTGGCTTGCCGCATTTTTCTTGCAACATGGTCCACATGTCATAGATTCAATATTTTATCAAATCTTGCCACACTTCTGGTGCCCATTTTGTTAGCCACACTTTATGGCAGCCACACTTTGCCTAAGCTTAGCTCTGGCAAAGTTAGTCATGAACAAAATAGGCCCTTTGCCATCCAACATCGTGCCCGTGGATCACACCACGCATTTGAACATTTTCATCACTTTTCTGTGAGAAAGCTCGCCGTTTTCCACCCTCCGTGCCCCGATCGCCGTCTCCCACCGCCGCCATGGAGCCGATCGAGACGGCTACCGTCACGCCGGAGTTGTTACACCGACTGGTGGTGGCCGCCCGCAAGGTCAACATGGCGACACACAACGGCCGCCACCGCAAACAGATCAAAAGGAAAGACGCTTTGGCGACGGCCGATCACTCAGTGCCTCCTCCACCAAAGCATGTGAACCGGGCGTGCAATAGCCGCCGCCCTGGCCGACGCAACTGTATCCGACACAACAAGCATTTGTGATCGGTTGGATGTCACTAGTAGAAAAACGACTTTACGTGAGCCCCATTAGTCCCGGTTTGGTAATGGCCCAGTACTAATGTGACCATTAGTCCCGGTTCCAACGGCTAGGGGGCGGGCATCATTAGTCCCGGTTCATGGCGTGCCTCTAGTCCCGGTTCGTGTCACAAACCGAGACTAAAGGGGTGGTGGTAGGCTTGTGTCAGACTTGGGCCCCCACGAGCACATTTAGTCCCGGTTCGTGTCACAATCTGGGACTAGAGGTGCACGTTTAGTCCCGGTTCGTATAACCAACCGGGACTAAAGAGATCACTATATATAGTGCTTCGTCCAGCCCGAGCCGAAGCTCTCTGTTTTTCCCCTCTGTTCTTCCCCTCTTGCTCTAGCTCACCTCCATTTTTGCCAAAATTTGTCAAGATTTGAAGAAACGCCATCCATCTAAGTGTTCACAAAGGTTAGCAACTTTGTCCTTTCATCTCTCATTGCTAGATTAGCTCTTGCAATGCTCTATAAGTATAGTGATTTATGGGTTTTAGTTTGGGAGCAATTATATGTGGTAGTTTATTTGATTTATATGCAATTTGAGCTCAAATTAATTTCTTAGTTTGCATATGTAGGTGTGGTTTACTTAGTGCTTTCTGGTCCCCGTCCTAACCACCATCGATCGCCCGCACCGTCCCGTCACCGGTACCACCTTGGTGAGCCTCTTTTTCTTATCCTTTTTATTAAAAAAAAATCGTGTTTGTGTGATTTAGATAGTTACTTGTATAATTTTCTTACCCATACGTTGTTTGTTATACATAGTGACATGGTTTTGATATCCGTCCCCGTCGGCCCTCGTCCGGTTTATGATTCGGATGTGGTATATTATCTTTTATAACTATTTGTTGCATTTCGTGTTTATGAAAATTATGCCCATCAAATTGACATAAATATTTCTATCTAGGAGGTATGTGAACCAGAATTTGCAACCGACCCTCTTGTCGAGAAGTTAAATTTAGTTGAAAAAGAAAACGAGTATTTGAAAGAAAAATTGAAAAGAATTGAAGAAGAGAAGATGAAACTGGAGTTGTATGTTGCCGATGTCGTCGATGATCACAAGATCAAGATGGATGCAATGCGCTTGAAGATTAAAAAGATTAGAAAATATGCCATTGATAATGAGGCTTGGTATCATTATGTTGTTGGATCAATTTTTACCTTAGTTGCGATCTTGATCGCATTTGTTGTTGCATTTAAATGCTTTAGCTAGAGAGTTTGTATGTTGTTTTATGAGAATAAGTGTGTATGAACTTTATGTATGAACTTGTATTAATTTGATCTTTTCGGTGTTGTGTAATGAAGATGAGCCGGCAATGGATGTACGATGACCGATGCTCTCCCCAGTTCATTAATGGCGTGCATACTTTTCTTCTTGCGGCTGAGGCAAACAACCGGCCGAATGGTTTTATGTGTTGTCCATGTGCTGTCTGTAAGAATGATCACAATTTCTCTAACTCAAGAACCATTCACGTCCACCTGTTTACGTCCGGTTTCATGTCCGGCTATAGCTGTTGGACCACGCACGGAGAAAGAGGGGTTCTAATGGAAGAGAATGAAGAAGAAGAAGAGGATGATGACAGCTACCCTGGCCATGGGTTCCCTGAATACGATGGTACTACAATGGGGGAAGAAGCTGAGCCAGCAATGCGGGAAGAAGCTGAAGATGAGGCATCAGATGAGCCCGCTGATGATCTTGGTCGGGCCATTGCTGATGCAAAGAGAAACTGCGCAAGTGAAAAGGAGAAGCTGAAGTTGCAGCGCATGTTAGAGGATCACAAGAAATTGTGGTACCCAAATTGCGAAGATGACAAGAAAAAGCAGGGTACCACACTAGAATTGCTACAATGGAAGGCAGAGAATGGTGTATCTGACAAGGGATTTGAAAAGTTGCTGATAATGTTAAAGAAGATGCTTCCAAAGGACAACAAATTGCCCGACAGTACGTAAGAAGCAAAGAAGGCTGTCTGCACTCTAGGATTAGAGGTGCAGAAGATACATGCATGCCCTAATGACTGCATCCTCTACTGCGGTGAGTACAAGGATTTGAATGCATGCCCGGTATGCGCTGCATTGCGCTATAAGGTCAGCCGCGATTACCCTGGTGATGTTGAGGGCGAGCGCCCCAGGAAGAAGATTCCTGCCAAGGTGATGTGGTATGCTCTTATAATACCACGGTTGAAACGTTTGTTCCAAAACAAAGAGCATACCAAGTTGATGCGATGGCACAAAGAAGACCGTAAGAAAGATGGGAAGTTAAGAGTACCCGCTGACGGGTCGCAGTGGAGAAAAATCAAGAGAAAGTGGGAGGACTTTGCAGATGACGCAAGGAACGTATGGTTTGGTCTAAGTGCAGATGGCATTAATCCTTTTGGGGAGCAGCGCAGCAATCATAGCACCTGGCATGTGACTCTATGTATCTATAACCTTCCTCCTTGGTTGTGCATGAAGCGGAAGTTCATTATGATGCCAGTGCTCATCCAAGGCCCTAAGCAACCCGGCAACAACATTGATGTGTACCTAAGGCCATTAGTTGAAGAACTTTTACAGCTGTGGAATGAAAAAGGTGTACGTGTGTGGGATGAGCACAAACAGGAGGAATTTGACCTACATGCGTTGCTGTTTGTAACCATCAATAATTGGCCTGCTCTTAGTAACCTTTTAGGACAGACAAACAAGGGATACCACGCATTCACGCACTGTTTAGATGATACCGACAGTATATATTTTGATAAATGTAAGAAGAATGTGTACCTCGGACATCGTCGATTTCTTCCGATCAAGCATCTCTTAAGAAAGAAAGGCAAGCATTTCAAAGGTGAGGCAGATCACCGGAAGAAGCCTCGCCACCGTACTGGTGATGGTATACTTGATATGATCAAGGATTTAAAAGTAATCTTTGGATAGGGTCCTGGCGGACAATCTATTCCGAAAGACGCTGACGGACGCGCACCCATGTGGAAGAAAAAATCTATATTTTGGGACCTACCCTATTGGAAAGACCTAGAGGTCCGCTCTGTAATCGACGTGATGCACGTGATGAAGAATCTTTGCGTGAACCTGCTAGGCTTCTTGGGCGTGTATGAGAAGACAAAAGATACACCGGAGGCACGGGATGACCAGCAACGTATGCACGGAAAAGACGGCATGCATCCAAAGCAGTATCAGGGTCATGCCAGCTACGCTCTTACCAAAGAAGAGAAGGAAATCTTTTTTGAATGCCTGCTCAGTATGAAGGTCCCGTCTGGCTTCTCGTCGAATATAAAGGAAAAAATAAATATGGCAGAGAAAAAGTTCCAGAACCTAAAGTCTCATGACTGCCACGTGATTATGACGCAACTGCTTCCGGTTGCATTGAGGGGGCTTCTACCGGAAAACGTTCGATTAGCCATTGTGAAGCTATGTGCATTCCTCAATGCAATCTCTCAGAAGGTAATCGATCCAGAAATCATACCAAGGTTACAGAATGATTTGGTGCAATGTCTTGTCAGTTTCGAGTTGGTGTTCCCACCATCCTTCTTCAATATTGATACGTCTCTGTCGTATCTACTTTTTCTAACGCTTTCCCTCTTGTTTTGGACTCTAATTTGCATGATTTGAATGAAACTAACCCGGACTGACGCTGTTTTCAGCAGAACAACCTTGGTGTTGTTTCTTGTGCAGAAATAAAAGTTCTCGGATTGGAACGAAACTTTGCGAGGATTTTTTATATAATAAAAGAGAATTACTGGAGCCAAGAACCACCGGAGGGGGCACCTGGGTGGGCACAACCCACCAGGGCGCCCCCCCCGCCTCCTGGCGCGCCCAAGTGGGTTGTCCCCACCTGGTGGCCCCGCGGACCTCAACCCTGACACTATAAAATCACATTTTCGGAGAAAAAATCAGGGAGAAAGAATTATCGAGTTTCGCGAGACGGAGCCGCCGCCACCCCCTGTTCTTTATCGGGAGGCCAGATCTAGAGTCCGTTTGGGGCTCCGGAGAGAGGGATCTTCGATCTTCGTCATCACCAACCCTTATCCATCGCCAATTCCATGATGCTCCCCACCGGGAGTGAGTAATTCCTTCGTAGGATCGCTGGTTGGTGAGGAGTTGGATGAGATTCATCATGTAATCGAGTTAGTTTTGTTAGGGCTTGATCCCTGGTATCCATTATGTTCTGAGATTGATGTTGCTATGACTTTGCCATGCTTAATGCTTGTCACTTTGGGCCCGGGTGCCATGATTTCAGATCTGAACCGTTTATGTTATCACCATTATATCTATGTTCTAGATCCGATCTTGCAAGTTATAGTCACCTACTACGTGTTATGATCCGGCAACCCCGGAGTGACAGAAGTCGTGACACTTCCCGGTGATGACCGTAGTTTGAGGAGTTCATGTATTCACTATGTGTTAATGCTTTGTTCCGGTTCTCTATTAAAAGGAGGCCTTAATATCCCTTAGTTTCCATATGGACCCCGCTGCCACGAGAGGGTAGGACAAAAGATGTCATGCAAGTTCTTTCCATAAGCACGTATGACTATTTACGGAATACATGCCTACATTATATTTATGACTGGAGCTAGTGCCGTATCGCCCTAGGTTATGAATGTTATATGATGAATGTCATCCAACGAATTAACCGATCCAATGCCTACGAATTTCTCTCATATTGTTCTTGCTAAGTTACTACTGCTATCGTTACTGTTACACTTGCTATAAAATCATTGCTATCACTGTTACTGTTACTATTGCTGTTGCTACTACTATCAAAACTATCATATTACTTTGCTGCAGATAATTAATCTCCAGATGTGGTTGAATTGACAACTCAACTACTAATACTTGCAAATATTCTTTGGCTCCCCTTGTGTCGAATCAATAAATTTGGGTTGAATACTCTACCCTCGAAAACTGTTGCGATCCCCTATACTTGTGGGTTATCAAGACCTTTTTCTGGCGCCGTTGCCGGGGAGCATAGCTATATTTGTTGAGTCACTTGGGATTATTATCAAACTATCACTATGAAGAATCTGAAGGACGCTAAGACTAAGATTTTTCCCTCTAAGACGAGGGGAGGTAAGGAACTGCCATCCAGCTCTGCACTTGATTCACCTTCTGTTATTAGTAGACCTGCAACAACACCACATGCTATTAATTCTGATATGTCACAAGTTATTAATGATGCTACTTCTGCTATGAATGATACTCATGATGATGCTAGTACCCTGCTTGATGATAATGTGCCACTAGGTGAATTTCTTGATGAACAACTTGCTAGAACTAAAACTTTTGAGAATGCTGAAACTGATGAAATTGTTGAAATTGATGAAGAGCTTGAAACTGAAAATCTTGAAACACCTATTAGATCTAGTTCTCCTAGATATGAATTGCCTAAGATACCAGAAGTCTATATTATGGATGAGGAGACAACTAGAGACTTTCTTGCTAGCAATGATAGGGATGATCTTAAGAAATTATTATGCAAACTGAAAGAAAAATCTTTGAATGCTAGAATGAAATATGATCCTAAGTTTGCTAATTCACCTATCTTTGTTGATGATAAGGATTATGAATTCTCTGTCGACCCAGAGTTAATTACTTTGGTTGAATCTGATCCTTTCCATGGTTATGAAACTGAAACTGTTGTGGCACACCTTACTAAGTTGAATGACATAGCCACCCTTTTTGCTCATGATGATAAAATCCGCTATTATTATATTCTCAAATTATTTCCGTTCTCATTAAAGGGTGATGCTAAGACTTGGTATAATACTTTTGCTCCTGGTTGTGTGCGCAGTCCCCAGGATATGGTTTATTACTTCTCTGGAAAAAAATCGTGCTCATAAGAAACAAGCTGCCTTACAGGAAATATTTAACTTTGTGCAAATTGAAGTAGAGAGTCTCCCACAAGCTTGGGGGAGGCTTCTCCAATTTCTTAATGCTTTGCCTGATCATCCTCTTAAGAAAAATGAAATACTTGATATCTTCTATAATGGACTAACCGATGCTTCTAGGGATTTCCTAGATAGTTGTGCCGGTTGTGTTTTCAGGGAACGAACTGTTGAACAAGCTGAAGAATTATTGAATAACATATTGAAAAATTATGATGATTGGATCCTTCCTGAACCACCACTTAAACCTACTCCGAAGAAGAGGGGTATCTTATATCTCAGTCCTGAAGATATGCAAGAGGCAAAGAAATCTATGAAGGAAAAAGGTATTAAAGCAGAGGATGTTAAAAATTTACCTTCTATTGAAGAAATACATGGGCTTGAAACACCACCACCACCTAAGGTGGTAGAGGTAAATTATTTACTAAAGTTCGATGAAGGTGATATCCCTTATAACAAACATCCTATTCAATGCTTATAAGAGTTTGATAACTACATTAGAAAGCAAGATCACTTCAATGCGAATATTATGGAACAATTAAAATACAATTCTGATATGATTGCTCGCTTTAGTGACTTGTTATTTAGAATCTCAAATGATATTAGAGGTGTAGGAAAACATGCCTCTATGGTACAAACTCAATTAGAATAAGTTGCTAAATCTCAAAGAGAGTTGTTAGATAAAATGAATAATAATATCAATGATCATGCTGTTAGAGTAATGACTAGAGGAGGTAGAATGACTCAGGAACCACTTTATCCTGAGGGACACCCTAAAATAATTGAACAAGACTCTCAAAGAGTTAACACTAATGCACCTAGTCCTTCTAAAAAGAAAAATAAGAAGAAAAATGGTAGGACGTTGCATGCCTCTAGTGAAACTGAAGTAGAAAAACCTCCTGATAATGATAATGAAGTCTCTATTTCTGATGCTGAAACTCAATCTGGTAATGAACACTCACCTTCTGATAATTAAAAAGATAATGATGAGGTTCATGAAGATACTCAAACAAATAATAAAGAACCAGACAATGATGTTGAAATAGAACCAGCCGTTGATCTTGATAACCCACAACCCAAGAATAAGAGATATGATAAAAGAGACTTTGTTGCTAGAAAACATGGTAAGGAAAGAGAACCATGGGTTCAAAAACCTATGCCCTTTCCACCTAAATCAACTAAGAAGAAAGATGATGAAGAATTTGAACGCTTTGCTGAAATGCTTAGGCCAGTCTTTTTGCGTACCCGCTTGACTGATATCTTAAAAATGCCTCCTTATGCAAAATACATGAAAAGACATCATCACCAACAAGAGAAAAATACCGGAAGCTGAAATCTCCGCCATGCTTGCTAATTATACTTTTAAGGATGGAGTACCTAAAAAACTTGGAGATCCGGGAATACCAACTATACCTTGCTCCATCAAAAGAAATTATGTGAAAACCGCTTTGTGTGATTTAGGAGCTGGTGTTAGTGTTATGCCTTTCTCTTTATATAAAAGACTTGACTTGAATAAACTCACACCTACTGAAATATCTTTGCAAATGGCTGACAAATCAACTGCCATACCTATCGGTATTTGTGAGGATGTGCCCGTTGTTGTTGCTAATGTTACTATCTTAACTGACTTTATTATACTTGAGATGCCCAAGGATGACAACATGTCGATTATCCTTGGTAGACCCTTCTTGAATACTGCAGGGGCTGTTATTGATTGCAATAAAAGCAATGTCACTTTTCATATCAATGGTAATGAGCATACGGTGCACTTTCCGAAGAAACAATTCCAAGTGAATGGTATTAATGTTATTGAAAATCTCCGACAATCACTATTGGAAGTTTTCAACTACCTCTACCTACTACCAAAAAGAAATATGAAATGCTTATTGTTGGGGACATTCATATCCCTGTTGAGGTAACTTAGTGTTTCACAAAAGTTCTTCGGTTTCATGCTAATCGAAGGTGGTTGTTAATAAGACTTGATCAACCTTATTAATGAATCATTTTTTAGAGATACGAAGTTGATGAATTTAGTGAGCACTACCTTATGTCCTTTACTTTTACTTCCTTTTTTTAGTTAAACAAAATAAAATGCCATGCTTAGTCTGTTTTCTGAATTTTTTGTGCAATTAAAAAAATGACCCGAAAATAAAAGATCTCAGAATGCTCTGAAAATTTAATACGATTTTTTTCTGAATATTTAAGATTTTTTGGTGCAAATAACTTCAGAGGGGGTGCACCAGGTGGGCACAACCCATCTGGGTGCGCCAGCACCCCCAGGCGCGCCCTGGTATGTTGTGGTCCCCACGTGGGCCCCCTCACTTATTTTTTTAGCCCATGTCACCACATACTCCAGAAAAAAAATCACCATTGCTCTCTCTCTCGTGTTCTTGTTCTCAAACCCGCGGATTTCGATCTCTTTGCTCGAAACTCCATTTCTGAAACTATTTTGAGGAATTGCTACTTGGTATGTGACTCCTTCGTTGGTCCAATTAGTTTTTGCTTTAGTGGTTTATATTTTGAATAAATAGCTACTCTTGGTGCTGCTGTAGATGAGCTTGCATGTTGAATTCGTAGAGTTTTAAGTAGTTTGAATGCTTGATATGGCCTCTATGCATCCTTATGAGTAGCTGCTATCATTCTTGTGAAGTTTTGTTGAGAAAATTTTTGTGAACTAAAAATTTCAAAATTTTGTTCATAGGAAAAAGATGAGTTTCTTTACGAAGTTTGCTTCCAAGAAGAACTTCAAGGGAGTTATTGGGCAGTCATCTGACAGTGATCTCCATACCTGGAGAATGGCGGAAGTGCGGCCGTGCGAATGGCCTCACAACCCCTTCATGGATGGAGCTGGAATCCGTCACGAGTTTGCACAATTTGCTGCTAATGCCGGCCTCACCGACTTCATCGCAGCTGAGTGTGAACAGTATCATCTCCTTACAAATTCCTTTGTGCAAAGTTTCCATTTTCTGAGTAGGAATAACCCCCCTGAGGTGCAATTTAATTTACATGCTGAAACTCATCAGATACCACTTACTGAATTCTATGACATTTGTTTGATTCCCTCTGATGGGGATTTAAGAGAGCCTAGGCCCGCGGAGTTTGATGGTTTTTACCGCACTCTGTCAGTGGGAGATGAGAGAGGGGTGTCGGGTGTTACTGCAACTAGTTTGCAGTTTCCTTCTGTGCATTACTTTGCTCTGTTCATTGCTAAGTGCTTAATTGCTAGGGAGAAGGTCGGTGCACTGTGTGCTCCGGACTTCGCCATTTTACGTCGGGCACTATACGGCAAAAACACCCATAGTCTAGGGGCTATCATTGTGCGTCGCCTACACCTTAACAGATCCAAGGGTAAAATTCATGGTGGTATTTATGCTACTCGTCTAGCGAGTCACTTTAATGTTCAGATACGGCTACATGATTATCGTTTGCCCAAGGTTTATTTAGATCGTCAGGCTATGGCATATCATCAGTTTATCGATGCCGAGAACACTGACATTCCTGTTCCTTAAAACCTGGTTTTAGTGAGGACACTCGTGATATTATTCCGTTGCCTGCACCTGCTTTGTTTGATTCTATTGCCAGGGGCGGATACAGGATCATGCCAGATGATATCATCGCTTACCGGAACAACCAGGCGGCAGTAGAGGAGGAGCCTCAGGAGTGGGACCCTCAGGTGCCCGCTCCCCAGCACTTCAACGTGGGACCTGATGGCTTCTTCGAGTGGTGATTACCAAGCTAGGCCAAAAGCCTAAGCTTGGGGGAGTACGTATGCCCACCGACATTACATTCATGTTTACACATTTCATTCCAGTTGTCGGTGTCCGTACTTTTTCATTGTATTATCCATGCTAAATTTATTTTCTCGCCTTCTTCTTGTGTGTTTGAAAAAACTTTGAGAAAATCAAAAAAATGTTTCTTGCTTCTTTTCGGTTTTTCTTTCTAGTGTAGTTAGCTGTAGTATTTAAAAAGAAAACCAAAAAATATTTCCTTGTTCTTCTTTTGCTTGTTGGGAGCTTTCCCGTGTAAATAGTTTTCCTTGTTTTTTCTTTTCTTTTCTTGTATTTTGTTTTCTTCCAGAAAACCAAAAACTCCAATAATATTTCAGTGTGTTTCTCTGAATTTCTTTTCATTGAGTCATACCGAGGAGAAGACCACGATGAAAATGTTGAGTGGCTCTCATATGCATTACTGATGATCTAACAAAGAGCCAAAATTACCTTGTCTTCTCTTTTTGAATAAAATGTTTGCAGATTCCAGCTTGGTCAACGGTACTCTTGCACTATTATCATTTTCATATCGTTCGGCCGTGCAAGTGAAAGGCAATAATGACGATATTTGGTCAACTGGCTGTGGCAGAGAGAAACGGGTATGAACTCGACTTGTTCTATTTTTGTAAATATGTTTGACCTAGTATCCATGATTCAGCCTATTATGATCAAACATGTTTGCAATAACAATTAGAGATTATAGTTTCTCATGCCATGCTTAAGTAGTTAGGAGTGGATAATGATTTATCTTGGATGTCAACATTGCGTTACAATGATTGTGATGTGGTATGATGATATGGTATCCTCCTCTAAATTTTCGAGTGGCTTGACTTGGCACATGTTCATGCATGTAGTTGAATCAAAACCAACATAGCCTCTATGATATTTATGTTCATGGTGTTCATATGGTACTCATGCTAGTATCCAATGTTAATTATGCATAACGCATGTTCATGACCGTTTTAGCTCTCTAGTTGGCCGCTTCTCAACCTAATTGCTAGCCTTCGCCTGTACTAAGCAGGAATACTGCTTGTGCATCAAAATCCTGAAACCCAAGTTATCCCAGATGAGTCCACCATACCTACCTATATGCGGTATTACCCTGCCGTCCTAACTAAATTTGCATGTGCCACCTGATACGTCTCCAACGTATCTATAATTTTTTATTGTTCTATGCTATTATATTATCTGTTTTGGATGTTTTATATGCATTAATATGCTATTTTATATTATTTTTGGGACTAACCTATTAACCTAGAGCCCAGTGCCAGTTTCTGTTTTTTTCCTTGTTTTTTAGCTTCGTGGGAAAGGAATACCAAACGGAGTCAAACGGAATAAAACCTTCGCGATGATTTTTCTTGGACCGGAAGACACCCAGGAGACTTGGAGATGAAGTCGGAGGAGCCACGATGCGGCCACAAGGGTGGAGGGCGCGCCCAGGGGGGTAGGGCGCGCCCCCTGCCTTGTATGCCCCCCGTGACTCCCCTGACCTAATTCTTTCGCCTATATATTCACATATGTTCCCAAACCACCAGAGGCATCCACGAAAAGACTTTTCCACTGCCGCAACCTTCTGTGGCCGTGAGATCCCATCTAGGGACCTTTTCCGGCACCCTGTCGCAGGGGGATTCGATCACGGAGGGCTTCTACATCAACTCTATTGCCCTTCTGATGAAGCGTGAGTAGTTTACCTCAGACCTACGGGTCCATAGCTAGTAGCTAGATGGCTTCTTCTCTCTCTTTGATTCTCAATACCATGTTCTACTCGTTGTTCTTGGAGATCTATCCGATGTAATATTCTTTTGCGGTGTGTTTGTCGAGATCCGATGAATTGTGGATTTATGATCAACTTATCTATGAATATTATTTGAATCTTCTCTGAATTCTTATATGCATGATTTGATATCTTTGTAATTCTCTTCGAATTATCGGTTTGGTTTGGCCAACTAGATTGGTTTTTCTTGCAATGGGAGAAGTGCTTAGCTTTGGGTTCAATCTTGCGGTGTCCTTTCCCAGTGACAGTAGGGGCAGCAAGGCACGTATTGTATTGTTTCCATCGAGGATAAAAAGATGGGGTATACATCATATTGCTTGAGTTTATTCCTCTACATCATGTCATCTTACTTAATGCGTTACTCTGTTCTTCATGAACTTAATACTCTAGATGCAGGCAGGAGTCGGTCGATGCGTGGAGTAATAGTAGTAGATGCAGAATCATTTCGGTCTACTTGACACGGACGTGATGCCTATATTTCATAATCATTGCCTTGGATATTGTCATAACTTTGCGCTTTTCTATCAATTGCTCGACAGTAATTTGTTCACCCACCGTATTATTTGCTATCTTGAGAGAAGCCTCTAGTGAAACTATGGCCCCGGGTCTATTTTCCATCATATTACTTTCCGATCTACTGTTTTACAATCTTTTATTTTCAGATCTATAAACCAAAAACCCAAAAATATTTACTTTATCTTTTGTTTAGTTTTACCTATCTCTATCAGATCTCACTTTTGCAAGTAACCGTGAAGGGATTGACAACCCCTTTATCGCATTGGATGCAAGTTGTTTGATTGTTTGTGCAGGTGCTAGGTGATTTGTGCATTGTCTCCTACTGGATTGATACCTTTTTCTCTAACTGAGGGAAATACTTATCTCTACTTTGCTGCATCACCCTTTCCTCTTCAAGGGAAAAACCAACGCAAGCTCAAGAAGTAGCAACTAAAAATTTCAAATAAATATCCTTTTTTGTGTGCCTAGATTGTTCATAGAGCGACAGGAGATAGTCAGTATCTTCCATGCTAAGCGGGTTATTCTCATGATGAGTGTTTATTCACTCGTCCTTGCACGAGAGGGGCGGTAATAGGGATTCACAGTCCCGAATTCAAAATTGCAAATAATTAAACAAAACTCCCCCAGGACTGTTGTTGGTATGGACGGCACCCGTTGTTTCAGACCAGCCGTGGAGTGTGATTGTTGGTGGAGAGGGGGTAAACCTTTACTTTTATCGCTTGGGAACCGCCACTAATGTGTTTAGCATGGAAGATACCGATAACTAATGGTCGTGAAGTAAACGAGAAGGGTGCATTTCTCAAAATTTCATTTACCTCTGTTTCAAAAACTTGAGCTCTGGCACCGCTGCAAATCACTGCTTCCCTCTGCTAAGGGACTATCTATTTACTTTTATGTTGTGTCATCACCTTCTCAAATAAGCGTCAGATCCTGAGAGCACTATTGTCATCCTCATGCATTGTGTGTAGCTAATGTTGGGTGCATCATGGCTGGATCTTTTCTACCATGAATTACAATGTTTAGTCGCTGCTTGAACTTTGGAGGTGCTCTGCATTTATGTTTTGCGGTCTCAGAAAGGGCTAGCGAGATACCACTATTGTCATGTTATATCATGGTTGTTTTGACAAAGTGTTGTTATTTGAGATATCTTATTATTGCTCGCTTGTTGATTATGCCATTGATATGAGGTAATATAATTTTTAAGAGTTATTGTCGACATGGTTAGTCATGATCTTGGCTGAAAACCTGGGTGCTACTTAAGCTTATTTATGTAAACAAGAGCAAAAGAGTTCGTAAAAGTTTTTCCTTTTTCACTTTCAGTTTATCAACTGAATTGCTTGAGGACAAGCAAAGGTTTAAGCTTAGGGGAGTTGATACGTCTCTGTCGTATCTACTTTTCCTAACACTTTTCCTCTTGTTTTGGACTCTAATTTGCATGATTTGAATGAAACTAACCTGGACTGACATTGTTTTTAGCAGAACAACCTTGGTGTTGTTTTTTGTGCAGAAATAAAAGTTCTCGGATTGGAACGAAACTTTGCGAGGATTTTTTGTATAATAAAAGAGAATTACTGGAGCCAAGAACCACCGGAGGGGGGCATCTGGGTGGGCACAACCCACCAAGGCACGCCCCCCCTCCTGGTGCGCCCAGGTGGGTTGTCCCCACCTGGTGGCCCCGCAGACCTCAACCCTGACACTATAAAATCACATTTTCGGAGAAAAAAATCATGGAGAAAGAATTATCGCGTTTCGCGAGACGGAGCCGCCGCCACCTCCTGTTCTTCATCAGGAGGCCAGATCTGGAGTCCGTTTGGGGCTCCGGAGAGGGGGATCTTCGATCTTCGTCATCACCAACCCTTCTCCATCGCCAATTCCATTATGCTCCACACCGGGAGTGAGTAATTCCTTCGTAGGCTCGCTGGTCGGTGAGGAGTTGGATGAGATTCATCATGTAATCGAGTTAGTTTTGTTAGGGCTTGATCCCTGGTATCCATTATGTTCTGAGATTGATATTGCTATGACTTTGCCATGCTTAATGCTTGTCACTTTGGGCCCGGGTGCCATGATTTCAGATCTGAACCGTTTATGTTATCACCATTATATCTATGTTCAAGATCCGATCTTGCAAGTTATAGTCACCTACTACGTATTATGATCCGGCAACCCTGGAGTGACAGAAGTCGGGACACTTCCCGGTGATGACCGTAGTTTGAGGAGTTCATGTATTCACTATGTGTTAATGCTTTGTTCCAGTTCTCTATTAAAAGGAGGCCTTAATATCCCTTAGTTTCCATATGGACCCCGCTGCCACGTGAGGGTAGGACAAAAGATGTCATGCAAGTTCTTTCCATAAGCACGTATGACTATTTACGGAATACATGCCTACATTATATTTATGGCTGGAGCTAGTGCCGTATCGCCGTAGCCCTCGAAAACTATTGCGATCCCCTATACTTGTGGGTTATCAAATATCATGACGCACATCCTAGTTCACCTAGTCGACGAGATTGCCATTTTGGGTCCTGTATTTCTACATAATATGTTCCCCTTTGAGAGGTTCATGGGAGTCTTAAAGAAATATGTTCGTAACCGTGCTAGGCCAGAAGGAAGCATCTCCAAGGGCCATGAAAATGTGGAGGTCATTGAGTTTTGTGTTGACTTTATTCCTGACCTTAAGCCGATTGGTGTTCCCGAATCGCGGCATGAGGGCAGACTGGGTGGAAAAGGCACGCTAGGAAGGGACCAAGTAATATCTATGGACGGGCATTCTTGGGCGCAAGCACACTACACAGTTCTACAAAATTCCACCTTGCTAGCTCCGTATATCGAGGAACACAAGAATATTCTACGCTCCAAACACCCGGAGGAGTCAGACGACTGGATTACACATGAACAAACAGGGACTTTCGCCGGTTGGTTGCAGACACGTCTCATGCATGACGACACTGTTGAAGATGATCTGTACTTGCTGTCCCAGTTACCATCTTCGACTATATTGACTTTCAAAGGGTACGAGATAAATGGGAATACATTTTACACGATCGCCCATGATAAAATGAGCAGCAACCAAGACAGTGGTGTCCGCTTTGATGCAGCAAACACCAATAGGCCAAATGACACATATTATGGTTACATAGAGGAGATATGGGAACTTGACAATGGACGTGGTTTGAAGGTCCCTTTGTTTCGGTGCAAATGGGTCAATTTGACAGGAGGCGGGGTAAAGGAAGACCCGCCGTACGGAATGACAGTAGTGGATCTCAACAATCTTGCGTACGCAGACAAACCATTCGTCCTAGCCAATGATGTGGCGCAGGTTTTCTATGTGAAGGACATGTCTACCAAGCTGAGAAAAAGAAAAGATAAGGAAGCGAATACATCATACGATGAGCCAAAGTGCCACATAGTTCTTTCAGGGAAAAGAAACATCGTGGGAGTGGAGGACAAGACAGACATGTCAGAAGATTATGAAAAGTTTCATGAAATTGCTCCCTTCATAGTGCATATTGACCCGAGCATCCTGTTAAATGATGAAGATTGTCCAAGGTTATGGCGCAAAGGGACGCACGCGAAGAAAAAGTTTTATACCCCAGGATCCCACTCTGGGATGTGACCGGCTTCACCGTCATCACTTTCTTCTCTAGTGAGTTTCCGGACTTATATATCTGGAAAGTCCCACTTCGGACCAACCGGAGGGAATCTTTGTAATAGTGTGTGTTTTGGCATTGAAACGCAAAGAAATATTATGTCTAAACAAAATATTTCATGCATTATGTAGGACTTCATTTGCTATTTTTTATGCATTTACTGATTTTTTGAGCTAAATGACCCTGAAATTGAAAGCACTACAGATGAACTCTGAAAAGATTGAAAGTTGGTATGGTATCATCATTTCACCCACATAGCATGTGCTAAAAAGTTGAGAGGGGTATGGCAAAAACAGGATGCACTTCGTGTACAAAATGGACAATCTCTTTCGAAGTATCAGGGTTTCAGACGAAAACTCATCTGTTACAAAGGCATTTCATTTTTTTAAACTTATTTCAACTCCAGTCTTTTTGTGTATTCAGTATGCACCATTCAAAGCCACATCATCAATTTTCAACCCTTTCTGGCTTCATTTGCTATTTTTCATGCATTTACTGATTTTTTTTAGCTAAATGACCCTGAAATTGAAAAGCACTACAAATGAACTCTGAAAAGGTTGAAAGTTGGCATGGTATCATCATTTCACCTACATAGCATGTGCTAAAAAGTTGAGAGGTTTACGGCAAAAACTGGATGCACTTCATGTACAAAATGGACACTCTCTTTCGAAGTATCAGGGTTTCAGACGAAAACTCATCTGTTACAAAGGCATTTCATTTTTTTAAACTTATTTCAACTCCAGACTTTTTGTGCGTTCAGTATGCACCATTCAAAGCCACGTCATCAATTTTCAACCCTTTCTGACTTCATTTGCTATTTTTCATGCATTTACTGATTTTTTTGAGCTAAATGACCCTGAAATTGAAAAGCACTACAAATGAACTCTGAAAAGGTTGAAAGTTGGCATGGTATCATCATTTCACCCACATAGCATGTGCTAAAAAGTTGAGAGGGTTACGGAAAAAATTGGATGCACTTCGTGTACAAAATGGACAATCTCTTTCGAAGTATCAGGGTTTCGGACGAAAACTCATCTGTTACAATGGCATTTCATTTTTGTAAATAACCTAAGAATTACCAAATTGAATATAACGATAAAACTCACTAATATTAAACAGCAGAAAAAAGATTCACTGATAAATCTATTTTTAAAGTAAAGTTATTCACAAACTAGTGATTCACATAAATTTCAAATAATTCAAATTTGAAAACTACTGGCACTAACAGAAAGTTTATAATTTTTGTGACCTAAAGCAAAAAGATTCGCTCAGAAACTCTAAATATTTGGCTGTAAGTAGAAACAAAAGAAAATAAATAAAGCAAAAAAAACTGGAAAAAAAATAAAAAAATGCCCGCCTACAGGCCCGCCACGGCCTGCATACGACTAGAAACCCAACATCTAGTTGGGCCAGGATGCAGGCCCGGATGGCCCAATAGGCCCCACAGGGCAGTACAGATTCGGTAGGCCCACAAAGGCCTGCTTAGAGAGGAGCTCGAGATGGTAGTCGCGGCGGGGCTTATAAACCGCTGCGAGCTCCTCTCAACTAGCGAGGTGGGACTAAACATTCGACACGGGAAGCCAGGCCTTTAGTCCCGGTTGGTGGCTCCAACCGGGACTAAAGACCCCCATTAATCACTGTTGGGGCCACCAACCGGGACTAAAGGCCTGACTTCCCGCCGCTTGGCTTGGGTGAATTTCACCTTTAGTCCCGGTTGGTGGCTCCAACCGCGACTAAAGGGGGGCCTTTAGTCGCGGTTGGAGCCACCAACCGGGACTAAAGGCTTTCGTATATAAGTGGCACTTACGAATTCCCCCCGCCCATCCTCTCCATTCTCTCGGCGCCAAACACAGAGACGCCGCCAGGCTGCTGCGGCACCTCCTGCCCCGACGTCGTCGCCGCCCGCGCCTCCTCCCCGACGCCGCCCGTGCCTCTCCTCTCCGACGCCGCCCCCGACGCCGGCCCGTTGACGTGCCGCCTCTCCTCTCCGACGCCGCCCGCGCCCGCCGGCCTCGACCTCGCCCGCTGTGAGCTGGCGCCGCCCCCTCCGGCGATTTTTTCACCAGATATGTTTTAGATTATTATTAATTAGTACACAATGTATGTATATATGTATGTATGTTTTGATGTTTTAGATGTTTTAGATGATTATTTTTTCACTATATGTATGTGTGTTTTAGTTTTTTTTTCACTAGTTTTTTTATACAATGTATGTATATACGTATATGTAGATGAACGGTGGAATTTGCATAGATTTTCTGTTTTTTAGTTTTTTATACTTATAGAAAAAAGTTGCATAGGAAAAAGTTGACCATGTATTAATAATATTTTAATGTTAATATATATCTTAATGTTGTATTTGCAAAAGTTTGTCATGTATTTGCAAAATCAAGTGAAAAGAATTACAAAAATCACAATCAAGCATTTAAAAAATATTAAATTTACATAGAATTTGTTCTCGACGTCTACGATGCCCGGCCCGCATCCGCGTCATTGACTCGGTGGCGAGAACCTGCTTGAGAGGCGCCATGTACGGGACTGGGCTTCGCCGGGCTGGCACTGGGAGGTGCTACCTTCCGGGGCGCGCAGCTTGCTGAGGAACCGGGCTCCCGTCGTCGACCCGGAACTTCTTTGGTGGCGGTCGCGTGGGCCACTTCGGTGCGGAGGCAGCCGGCCCCCGCGGAGGTGGTACGTCGCCGTGTCAGGGAGGAGGACGAGCACGTCCGTCGCTACATGGTTGCGTTGGACTTCAGGTTCTCCAATACCTGACAGGTTCTTCAGGGATCTCACCCGAGCAATGATCCTGTGATGGTTCCTTCTCTTTGGGTGTCCACCGCCCACGCCTCAGGAACCGCGAGTGAACTAGATTCTTCTATAATATTCGATCTGTATTAGCTAGTGATGTTATATATATATGATAATATTCGAGATGTACTAGTGATAATACTCGAGATGTATTCGAGACGATGTATTCGAGATTATATTCGATGATGCATATTATCTGGATTATTTGAGATGTATTAATGATATTATTCGAGATGCATATTATCTACTATGATTCAGTTTTTCCTTATTGATTGCATTCTAATTTGAATACTAAATTGTTTTATCTTTCTTCTGGATTAGTTAAGCTATGGACGATACCGGCAGAGACGGAGAAGAAACCATGTTCGACATCATATGCTCCCCGAGCCCAGACAATGAACCTGAAGATGATGGCTCGCAATATCTGAACAATTCCGGTGAGGGTATGATATTTGATGAAGACGAACGAATAGATGAAGGCCACAACAAAGATGACGAAGGAAATGTCCTTCAAATAACAAAGACCGGCGAGGTATATTTATATAAGGCATCTGGTGATCATTACATGTAATAAATGATTTGTATATATATATATATTAACGAATCGATCTTTCTTCTTTTAGCCCTCCGGATCGAGCAAATATTCTACAAGCAGGGCAGTACGAGGCCCGGCCAAAAGGTTGGAGGCTGGCATAAAGTACAACGTTGATGCCATCAAACCAAATGGCGAACCGCTTGAACCTAAGAAGAATGTGGACAAGTTTACTCATCAATGCAGAGTTATTGTTAGGGACCAAATCCCGATCTCCGTTCAAGAATGGAATAAGCCGGCAAAGGGAGATGAAGGAGTTAGTTTTGTCTACAAAAGAGCAAAAGGTCTGCTTTGGGAATCGCCCATGTCACATTTCACCCTACCAGATCATTTGACAGATGCAGAACGGGAGAAGTCAAGAAGAGTGCTCTTAAGAAGATGGCCATTGCATTCTGCAACCACAAGAAAAGAGTATGGAACAAGTACGAAACAGGCGGAAAGAAGACTCCAGCTTTCAAGGGAGCACTGGAGAAGGCAAGAGATCACTGGGACTCTTTCGTGAAGTTCAAGGAATCGGAAGCAGCTCAGGAAGGGTCCAGAATAAACAAGATTAATGCTGCGAAAAAGAAGTGGCCAGGTGGCTACCAGGTCGCTGATACGTCTCCAATGTATCTATAATTTTTCATTGTTCCATGCTGTTATATTATCATTCTTGGATGTTTTACAATCATTTTATAGCAACTTTATATCATTTTTTGGGACTAACCTATTGACATAGTGCCCAGTGCCAGTTGTTGTTTTTTGCTTGTTTTTTACTTCGCAGGAAATCAATACCAAACGGAGTCCAAATGCAGCGAAACTTTTTGGTGATTTTTTCTGGACCAGAAGGCACAAGTTGGGCCAAGGAAGTACCAGAGGGGTGCCCCGATTGGGGCACAACCCACCTGGGCGCGCCTGGAGGCACAGGCGCGCCCTGGTGGGTTGTGCCCACCTCGGTGGCCTCCCGCACAGCCTCTTTGCTCTATAAATACCCCAATATTCCAGAAACCCTAGGAGAGTCGACGAAAATCAATTCCAGCCGCCGCAAGTTCCAGAAACCACAGATCCAATCTAAACACCTTCACGGAGGGGTTCATCATCCTCATTGGTGCCTCTCCGATGATGCGTGAGTAGTCCATTGTAGACCTACGGATCCGTAGTTAGTAGCTAGATGGCTTCCTCTCTCTCTTTTGATTCTCAATACAATGGTCTCTTGGAGATCTATTTGATATAACTCTTTTTGCGGTGTGTTTGTTGGGATCCGATGAACTTTGAGTTTATGATCAGATCTATGTTTTTATCCATGAAAATTATTTGAGTCTTTTGATCACTTATATGCATGATTACTTATAGCCACGTATTTCTTCTTCGAATCTTTGGTTTAGTTAGGCCAACTAGATCGATTTTTCTTGCCATGGGAAGAGGTGCTTTGTGATGGGTTCGATCTTACGGTGCTTGATCCCAGTGGCAGAAGGGGAACCGACACGTATGTATCGTTGCTATTAAGGATAACAAGATGGGTTCTATTTCTACATAAATAGATCTTGTCTACATCATGTCATCTTCTTATTGCATTACTCCGTTTCTCCATGACCTTAATACACTAGATGCATGCTGGATAGCGGTCGATGTGTGGAGTAATAGTAGTAGATGCAGGCAGGAGTTTGTCTACTAATCTTGGACGTGATGCCTATATAATGATCATTGCCTGGATATTGTCATAATTATTTGAAGTTCTATCAATTGCCCAACAGTAATTTGTTTACCCACCGTATGCTATTTTTCTCGAGAGAAGCCACTAGTGAAATCTACGGCCCCCGGGTCTATTTTCTCATCATAAATTTTCAGATCTATTTTGCTATTTGCCTTTTTATTTATTTGCCACTTTTATTTTCAGATCTATATTTCTAAAAACCCAAAAATATTTTGCTTCACTTTATTTTATTCGCGATCTATTTATCCAATCTACTATAATTTATCTCACGTCCATTTGCCAATTTCTGGCGCCGTTACCCGAAAGGGATTTACAACCCCTTTAACACATCGGGTTGCAAGTATTTGTTCTTTGTGTGCAGGTGCTGTTTACGTAGTGTTGCTTGGTTCTCCTACTGGTTCGATAACCTTGGTCTCATCACTGAGGGAAATACCTACCGTTGCTGTGCTGCATCATCCCTTCCTCTTTGGGGAAATACCGACGTAGTTCAAGCCAACATCAGTCGCCCGGCCTAAGTGGGATCTAGCTGAGGAACAGATGATTACTGCAGGGGTCACCCCAGTTACATTGAGTTGGCCCGACAGGTGTAGGACTTGGTTTTATGCGCATGGGGGGAAGTTGGACCCAAACACAGGGTTGGTTATGGAGAAGGCAAGTCTTAAAGAAGCCTCCGACACTTTACTTGTTGCAATACAAGAGGCTCGAACGGGGGCGTTCAAGCCCGATAGAGAGAACGACGAGCTTACGCGCGCCCTGAAGAATCCTGAACACCCGGGACGAACACGAGGCAAAGGCGTTGTTCCGTGGTTTGAGAGGTTTGCGGATTGGAACGCCACTTACAGAAGCCATGCGAGAAAGAAGCAGCAGGAGGAGGAGAAGAGGAAGCTGGAGGAGGAGTAGAGGAAGGAGGAAGCAGTCCGCCTTCAACTGGTAGAATCAAAGCACGCGGAGTTGGAACGCACTTTCATGCGGCAACAGAAGCAGAACGACTCACTTAGCCAGGAAAGGGCATCTCAGCAGCGGCAGCAGCAAGCAGATCCAGCTTTAGATAGCACCGTTCCATCTATGCCGAGAAGCAGCGTGGGTTCCACCCCAGCCGCTGATGCACTGCTGGCTAGATACCCCGTGGATGATATCAAACGTGCGACACCTTGTGAGCTACATATTAAGGGGAAGAACATATCAATGAAGGTGGCGGATGGCTATGCTTTAACAAATCCTCCTGAAGCAACCTTCCATGGCAATCTGATTCCAGCTGGCTATGCTCGTGTCGGAGTGGATGAAGTGATGTCGGGATATAATGAGCTAGAGTTTGACATTCATGGAGGTGACGAGGAGCGCACACTGGGAGAGGCCATACGTCGTATCATTCTATGGAGAAAGGATTGCATCGTCTTTCCAAGGCCACCGACTCCTCCTCCAAGTCCACCGCGTCAGCCTGCTCCTCCTCCAAGTCCGCCACCGCGTCAGCCGACTCCTGCTCCTCCAAGTCCGCCACCGCGTCAGCCGACTCCTCCTCCAAGTCCGCCACCGCGCCAGCCGACTCCACCGCCCAACCCCGAGACGGAGCACGGCGCTAGTCCGCCACCACGTCAGCCGACTCCAAAGCGGAAGAGAGCACCAAGCAAGAAAGCCTCTCCTCCTGCCAAAAAGAAGTTGGCTTACGAGAAGGCTGACGAGGAAACCGATGAAACAGTGGCTGCCGAAGTGAAGGCCCATTTTGCACCGAAACTGCCCCCGCCCCCAAAGGAGAAAATACCTGAGGAAGTCCTACAACACTTTATTGATAATGCTCAACCGGCTGTGAAGAGAACGGACTCAGACTATGAGTGTTCTATTAAGAAGTTATATCGTGCACAAAAAGAGAAGGAGTCGAGCTCGAGCTCGAGCCAAGCAGGTAAAAAATGGGGGAAAACTGTCCCCCAGCTGGGAAAACAGGCAGTGCAATCGACCCTCCCGCTCATTATACAACCACATATGAGTACTGCCGATCAACTGGTAATAACCGACGATCATAGAAGGATGGCTAAAGAGGCCGGTGTCACTGTTTATCAACTCCTAGAGATCGAGCCTATCCCCGGGATTCAAGATGACGAAGTAGCAAGGAAATATGTTCCCGGCCAACCTCTGGTCAAGCCTGAGAAGATACCGCTTCTATCAATGAGAATGCATAGATTGCATGAGTGGTACCTGAGAGAAGTAAAGAACGGGCGAGAGGCCCTCATGGTGAAAGTCAAGGCAGAGCATTACTTCCATGAAAAAGATTTGTGGGTTGAGTTTCAAGAAATGTTTCAGTTATTCAATCAAGACGCACTCGACAAATCTCTTGTCAGTTGCTATTGTCTGTAAGTGATTTCTTTCTGTAATTTAAGTCTCTAGCTAGCTGTGCTCGTTCATTATCTGTAATTATCCTCACTATATTCTTTTCTGTAGTATTATGCAGAATGAAGATTTATGAAATGAAAAGAGATGGACGCTATGGCATTGGGTTCATTGACCCAAATACCGTTAATGAAAAGACATGGTCACGTCACAAAAAAGACACAGAGAAAATCTTGCTAAAGTTTTTGAGTCGACTAAATACCTAACCAGAAATACTATTTCCTTACAACTTCGGGTGAGTGTTACTGTCTTGTACTACAAATTCTTTTTTGCTTACTAGATGTTAATTAGTGTAGTTGATGAGTTATGCACATGCCCGCTTAATTATACAAACGTGTGCGCATGCAGTTTTCACTGGATCCTGTTAATCATTGAAGTTGACGAGGGAAAAGTTCACGTACTGGACTCACTACTTAAAGAACCTAAAGAATACTCAATCAGGAAGGACATGCTCGGCAGGTAATTTCAATCATTATCGCACTATGTCGGTCTCTTTAGTTCATTTCCTGATATCAACTAATTAATAACTCCTTTATTCATTTTCTTTGCCGGCGGGCAGGGTTTGGCAAAAGTTCATCAAACAGGTTGAAGGCCCATGGAAACAAGATCTGAAATGGGTGCGACCCAAGGTAATTAAGTAGTACTACCTACGTCCGTGCATCTCTTTAATTCTAGTTTCAATACCATTATCATGCTTGATTAATTATTATCTGATTGAATTATATTCTTGTAAAGTGCATGAGGCAGGCGTCGGGGAATAATTTTTGTGCATACTACGTTTGTGAGAACATTCGCTTTATGACCGAAAGGAACAAAGATGCAAGAAATCTTTGGGTACGTAAACACAATTCACAATTCTTTTTATCATGATCTAATATATATACACACAACTAATATATTCATATTGATCTTCTTTTTTAATAAAGATGCAAGAGATGCGGGATAAGCTCCTACCAGAGGACCGCATACGAGCACTTCAAGAGGAGATTGCGGGATTTTTGCTTGACCAGGTAATAGATCCCAAAGGAGAATACCATTACACCTAATGCCTGCATGTAATGACCTGCAAATTGTAGGAGAAATTGTGTGTACCAAATTGTATATATATATATATGTGTGTGTGTGTGTGTGTGTGTGTGTGTGTATGCATGCATGGTCGTACGAGAAATTCTATGATATATGATTGGTCGTATGAGAAATTTATTATATATAATGTGTACAGTATGTAGTAGCAGTGGCACTTGACGACTGCAGTAGTGTAAAATATGTTTGAAATGAAAAACAATTAAATGAAAAACACAAAACAAAAAGAAAAAATAAACCATAAACCATAAATCCTAAAACCCTAGACACCTAAACCTCTAGTCCCAGTTGGTCTCACCAACCGGGACTAAAGGTCCCCCAGCCCCCGGCGCGGGCTCGTGCCACGTGGTGGGCCTTCGGTCCCGGACCGTGACGAACCGGGACTAAAGCCCCACTAAAGGGGGGGGGGGGGGGCTTTAGTCCCCTATGAACCAGGACTAAAGGTTGATTCTGCACTAGGGTGTAAAAACTTGTCGAACATCTCGTGCTTTTTGCTTGTGATGATATATATTTGCATGTCGTTGTATATTTGCTAAATTGCTATTGATTTGCATAGTCATGGCAAATGAAGGAGGCCAAATTTGAGGCGGACATTTGGTGCACCGGGTTGGATGATCGACTCCCCTACCGTTGTGTACAGACACGTCCAGACATGTCCAGGGATATTTGATGTGTTCGATTTGATGCACCGCGCTTAAGTTGCCCTTAGATAGATCTTGATCGTCACCAAACCAGCCAAGCCACCGGTCTGCTGCTCCAGCTAGTCGTTGCGCAACGGCAGCGCTATGCTTTTTCTTTTCTTTGCTTAGGGCATCTTCAATGGCAACCCACAGAAAACCTCCCGCATCCGTCCGCGGGTAGGGGGAGACCAGTCCGCGGATGGATGCGAGAGGCAGCCATCCAACACTAGTCGCATACATTTTCACAACTACTCAAACCAATCGAACGAAATTCATGCAAACAAGTGCAGATTTCATATAAACACGGCCTGATTTTATATAAACATGCCGAATTTCATGTAATCATGACGGATTTCATTACAAATACATGAAAGCGGTCCTAGGCGGGTTAATCTAAATGATCGCCGGCGTCCGGTCCCTGTCTCCGGCCATGATCCAAGAGAACGGAAGCTTCGCCTTTTCCAGCTCCACCTCCACGTCGCCGCCAAGCGACTAATCGGCCGAAGATGTTGAGCCCACCAAGCTTGGCGTCGACGGGAGGGGAGGAGCGGTGGGCTTCCTAGGACACGAGTGGCGGCGACCTACTGTGCACTACACTTCCTCGCTGCCAACGGCGCCCGCGGACGTGCCGGCTTCTTTGTGGTCGTGGGGTACGGCCTCCTCGTCGTCGGTGTCGCCGAACAACGCCTCGCGCGCGTCATCCTAGTGCTCCTTGCCGACGGCCGCTACCTCCGCCACCCGCTGCCGGTACCGCCAGCGGGCGAGGCGGATCTCGCGGGCGGAGCGGTAGGACTCGAGCAGCGCCTCATGCTCCGCAGGTCCACGTCCGGCGCGACCGCCCTGCCGGCGGCGACCTGCTCCTCCGCTTTCAGATGCTCCTGAAGGAGGTTGTGTTTGCAGTTGGCGTCGACCTGCTCCTCCCGCTCCTCCCGCACCATGTCCATATAATGGGCACGGGCCTCGCCGATGGTCAGGGTGGAATGCATCGGCGAGAGTGGAGCGAAGGAGGAGGGTGCGACGGAGGAAGAGGAGGGTGCCACTGGCTCATTGTCGGAGGTGTCCTTCATTTGCACGTCCTCTGGCTGCCTGCTGACCTGCTAGTTGGTAGCAATGGTGGCCATGGCCTTCTTCTGCTCCGGCGTCAGCTCGTCCTAGAGAGCTTTGGCTGCGGGGGGATCCATGGTGAGCAGTGGTGTGGAGAGGGATGAGTGTGGGAATGGCCGGGGCACCGGGGCAGCGGTTTATATAACAACGGTGGGCGGCAGATGCACGGACGGGTGGTACCGGAGGAGACGCCTCGGCAACCACCTGCCATCAATGCGGGCGGCGGACGGACGGATGAGCGGTCATCGTGTTGTTTGAACGCGCGACAGTCGCCTGCACCAGGAAGCGGCGCGGGCGGCACTCTCTCGGCCGGCGCGCCGCTTCAATGCTGGCGCCAGTGAGCGGTCGCGTCCGCTCTAGACGGGCATGAATGCGGACGCTGACACTCTGAAGCGACGCGGACCGAAAACGTGCGAGAGGGCTGAGGGGTTTTTGGTGGGTCAGGGCGGTCAGAAACGAGCTTGGGATCGGTCCGGACTCCCGAAAACCTCTCCCGCTTTTGTCTCCGGTTTGCGAAAAAAACTCATCCGGACAGCTCACCGGACCGATACAGAGCCGTATTGAATGGCTTCCGCAGTCCGGACAGCTCGGTCCAGACGGTTGCAGAAGGTTTACGGGTCAGCATAAGATGCTCTTATCGCCCGGTAGCAGGCCCGTATCTTGGCATGTGCAACCGGAGCGGTTGCACACGGCCTCCAAATTCCAGGGCCCCAAAATCAGAGATTAGTGTTACTACTGGTCTAGAGATTAGGTACTAATGGGTTTTAAGAGCGAAATAGATGAAAATGACTCACCCTAAAATCCAAGGACTACATCGGAAACCCTTCAGGCCAACCTCACGTCTCTCTTTCTCTCTCTGTATTTTTATCCACTGCATCGATCATACCCACGTGCATGCATAAGAGTAACTCTAACGCACGTACCCATTTCGTCCGCCGCCGCCGTTTGTTTGGGTCGCCGTGAACAAAACTGCTGGTCCAACGCGCCGACCCATTTTCAAAAAGTGTCCACTTTGCATCCGCGCAGACCCATTTGCGGCCCAAATTTACGGCTGAAATGCGTCGGCGCGGACGCGAAACGGACTCGCCAAGCGTCCTCTAGGTGTCCGCCGCGTCCCCACCTGGCGGCCGCCCAACTACCGTTGTCAGTTTTATTAACGATGACCGCCCATCACGGGCCCACGCATCAGCGACGATGGTCGGCCTTTTTTAATCCGAGCGTGCGGTGGGGGGCCGTCCTCATCCGCTTCCAGAAGCCCCCGTCCTCATCTCGCCACCATCAGTGCTCCCCCGTCGGCGACAAACCCTAGCCACCGCAATTGGGCTTCTTCTCCGGCAAGGGCATGTGCAAGGCCCCCGCCGGCCCTTCCCGCGCGCTCCCCCCGCCTCCGCCCGCGTCTTCCCGCCGGCCGAGGCAGCGCATCGCCGTCCCAATGCACCAGGCGAAGCGGCACTGGGAGCACCGCGTCCCCTCCCCTACCCCGATGTGACGCTGCTACAGACTGGCACTTGGATCCGGTTAGGATCCCAGTGCCGCCGGCGACGCGGTCGACGCGGGCGCACGCAGAGGAGGTGCTGCGCCGGAGGCAGCTGCTGACGCCGGAGTAGCGCCAAGACCCGGCGTACGCGTTCGACTCGCCCGCGTGGCAGCGGGGGTTCGTCTTCGACCACGAGGAGGCCAGGAGGTGCGGCGTCCGCGACGTGGGCCATGGCTCCCCGCCGCCGGCCCTCGTCGTGCGCGACGAGGACCAGGAGGAGGAGGCCGCCTACCAGGCGGCGCTATCCACCGTCCTCCGTGAAAGCGAGGAGGAGCGGCGCAAGAAGGAGGAGGAGGAGGGCAGCGACCTGAAAAATGGGTCGGACTAGCGTTGGACGCAAGCGCAGATCCAAACGCGAAAGCGAACATGCGTGTCTATCGGCCCGACCCAAACGGACAAAACTGCCGTCCGTTTGGGTCGGCGCGCGTTGGAGTTGCTCTAATAGCCCAAGCCCAGCCGCCACCTTTTCCAAGCAAACAAAGGCCGCTTCCTTTTTTAAGGCTCCATGCATGCATGCATGTAGATGTAGGTGATCCGTGACTCACTCGAGAAATCCTTCCATGAGCTTTGTATTGTCTGGTTGATGATGATGATTAGCCCATCACCAACCCTCTTCCTCCTCAGCTCGGCTCCATCCATCGACCATCCGTCCCGGCCCAGGACAGCGACACCCCTGGACGGTTGCAAATGCCTCCACGTGGGATCCCCCACGGACGCCCTCCACGGCCCACTCCCCTCCGGACACGTGGATCCTCAGCCCCCACGTCGGATCCACCCATCCTGGTGCGCCGCCATTCCCTGTGCTCTCCCCTGTGGCCTCCACAATGACAGGGACGGAGCCACGCTTATCCTACCCCGGAGGCCGGATCCAAAAGCCACCGGTACTGGACACGGTACGTCTAGGCGATGCTCCAATTGCTTTCATTCATGCTTTTGAAAAAGAAAGGACCCTTTCGAACAGATGGATAATAAGGATTGGAAGAAGAAGAGCCAATCCATGCCGGTTTGCTTGCTCGCTTCCGTACTTTCTTTGATTAACTGTTGCGTTCCTTGCAAGGCACTTGATAAAGATCAGCAGCTAATGATGTTAATTGTTCATGTACTTGATCGTCACGGTATTTAGTTTAATCCCTTCTGTGGGCAGACATAGGGGATGCCCGCTGCTTTACCACTGATGGTGATGTCCACTGATCATAGCATTCGCATCGTCGCGCACTTTGGGCCCCATTAAACCGGAATGCGTGTGTTCTAGAAGACGCTTGTTAGAGTAATATTAGAGGTTTCATTTTCCTACCCGCAAAAAAAAGAGGTTTCATCTTCCGTGGTCAATTTTACTTTCAATAAGAGATCAAACATTGTCTGCAAAAGGAACGTAAAATGTGAGAAATAAATTAACTCAAGGTTTTTGATGTATTTTTCTTTTGCAAGAAGGATTAGACATGTAATAAAAGTTCATCGACAATACAAAGCATTTCAAACATAAAAAATTCCATCAAGATTTTGAGATCACTGAACGACCACTATTGCCACAAGAACAAGCCACCGCCGTGCCGCTGAACATAAAATGGGAGAAATAAATAAACTCGAGGTTTCATATGTAATACTACTACGACAACGCTGGAGTTCTTTTCGCCTTTTGCGCAGTTGCAATCTTTATTTTAAGTACAACCATATTCTACTTTTAACCGCTCCGCTCCTAGACATATTTTTTTTGCGTTTGTTGTCTAAACTTTGAGCATAACTCTACTGTTAGTGAAAGTTTTGAGCTTTATTCCCTCTAACCTAATTAATGTATGATCTCCTGGTGATGATCTATAGAAAAATTATGCTAGCCACATTGATCCCGAACTCTGTCTCTAATTTTCTCCTCCATCTAAGCAGTGGTGCTTGTGGCCTTTAATTTCTTTCTTGTAGGGCCTATTCATCCAGTGGTTGGGTGTGATGGAGCCTAATTTGCGTAGGAAGCAACACTAAAGCAAGGAAACCCAATGCCTTTTAGCATAACAAAACCCGGAGCTTTTGCCTTTCATGATGCTTAGGTTTGGCTAATATATGTCTTTGGCCACTAATGTCATTACCAATAAGCCCACCCTCACTTTCTCATGATGATTAGGTTTAGCCAATGTGTGTCTTTCGTACTTGCTAATATAATCACCAGTTAGTTAGCCCACCCTCCGTTACCTTTAGGCGGTGGATGCTAAAGGTTGGGGTCTCTCATTTCCAATGATCCCTTTGAATTAGAATAGTTATCATCAAGCTCTTATGGTGTCTGCAAATTGGACACTCAAAGCCCTTGTATATGTCCGGACAATTTTTGTCATCCAACGGGGTCCCCTGTATGTCTGCGGACCGGTCCGTTTGTCCTAACTCCGGTATCCTGGCAACATCCGCGAGGGAGCTATGCGGGAGTCCGGACATCCCCTTCACCAACGAAAAGCTAACACATGCCCACGCACTCCGTCCTCCCCCCTCTTTATCGAGTAGCTGGGCCGCTCACATGGTGGATATCGGCGACGGATGAGGAGGTCGCAACACACTGAGCGAGAGTCTTGCCATCAAGTGCTCGCACTGGCGAACCACACAGACATCGATGACCTCCTGCAACGTCGTGGAAATCATCAACCGTGCGCCCGCAGCGCCTCTCTCGCACCTCGCGGACACCGTTTGCAGATGCGCACCCGACCATGCTCTCCAAGTACTCGACGCCGCCAAGAACGACCTCCTCCACACACGGTGGGAGCAGGTAGGAAGCACGCCCAATAGCTTGCCCGGGTCTGTGACCGCGTCGATTGGCGCTCTGGTCGCGTTCGCTCATGTCCTTCGCCGCGCGCCCGGCCGTGGCTTGCGTGGGCGGCTCGTGCCCGGCCATGGCCTTCGTCGGCGGCTCGTGCGCTTGTGTTAGGAAACGTAGCATGTAATTTCAAAAAAATTCTACGCTCACGCAAGATCTATCTAGGAGATGCATAGCAACGAGGGGGGAGAGTGTGTCCACGTACCCTCGTAGACCGAAAGCGGAAGCGTTAGCTTAACGCGGTTGATGTAGTCGAACGTCTTCGTGATCCAACCGATCAAGCACCGAACGTACGGCACCTCCGAGATACACTCCGGAACCCTTCTGGTGTCCGAATACTACCTTCCAATATATCAATCTTTACCTCTCGACCATTTCGAGACTCCTCGTCATGTCTGTGATCTCATCCGGGACTCCGAACAATCTTCGGTCACCAAAACACATAACTCATAATACAAATCGTCATCGAATGTTAAGCGTGCGGACCCTACGGGTTCGAGAACTATGTAGACAGGACCGAGACATATCTTCGATCAATAACCAATAGCGGAACCTGGATGCTCATATTGGCTCCTACATATTCTACGAAGATATTTATCGGTCAAACCGCACAACAACACACGTCATTCCCTTTGTCATCGGTATGTTACTTGCCCGAGATTCGATCGTTGGTATCATTATACCTAGTTCAATCTCGTTACCGGCAAGTCTCTTTACTCGTTCCGTAATGCATCATCCCGTAAATAACTCATTAGTCACATTGCTTGCAAGGCTTATAGTGATGTGCATTACCGAGAGGGCCCAGAGATACCTCTTCGATACTCAGAGTGACAAATCCTAATCTCGATCTATGACAACCCAACAAACACCTTCGGAGACACCTGTAGAGTATCTTTATAATCACCCAGTTACGTTGTGACGTTTGATTACACACAGGGTGTTCCTCCGGTATTCGGGAGTTGCATAATCTCATAGTCAGAGGAATATGTATAAGTGATGAAGAAAGCAATAGCAATAAAACTTAACGATCATTATGCTAAGCTAACGGATGGGTCTTGTCCATCACATCACACATGTCTATGGTTAGGAAACTTAACCATCTTTGATTAACGAGCTAGTCTAGTAGAGGCATACTAGGGACACTGTGTTTTGTCTATGTATTCACACATGTATCAAGTTTTCGGTTAATACAATTCTAGCATGAATAATAAACATTTACCATGATATAAGGAAATATAAATAACAACTTTATTATTGCCTCTAGGGCATATTTCCTTCAGTCTCCCACTTGCACTAGAGTCAATAATCTAGTTCACATCGCCATGTGATTTAACACCAATAGTTCACATCTTTATGTGATTAACACCCATAGTTCATATCGCCATCTGACCAACACCCAAAGGGTTTACTAGAGTCAATAGTCTAGTTCACATTGCCATGTGGTTAATACCCAAAGAGTATTAAGGTGTGATCATGTTTTGCTTGTGAGAGAAGTTTAGTCAACGGGTCTGCCACATTCAGATCCGTATGTATTTTGCAAAATTTCTATGTTTACAATGCTCTGCATGGAGCTACTCTAGCTAATTGCTCCCACTTTCAATACGTATCCAGATTGAGACTCAGGGTCATCTGGATCGGTGTAAAAGCTTGCATCGACGTAACTCTTTACGACGAACTCTTCATCACCTTCATAACCGAGAAACATTTCCTTAGTCCTCTAAGGATAATTTTTGACCGCTGTCTAGTGATCTACTCTTGGATCACTATTGTACCCCCTTGACAAACTCATGGCAAGGTACACAACAGGTTTGGTACACAGCATGACATAAATTATAGAACCTATGGCTGAGGCATAGGGAATGACTTTCATTCTCTCTCTATCTTCTGCCGTGGTCATGCTTTGAGTCTTACTCAACTTTATACCTTGAATACAGGCAAGAACTCTTTCTTTGACTGATCCCTTTTTGAACTCCTTCAAAACTTTGTCAAGGTATATGCTTTGTGAAAGTCCTATTAAGCGTCTCGATCTATCCCTATAGATCTTGATGCTCAATACTTAAGCAGCTTCACCGAGGTCTTTTTATTGAAAAATTCTTATTCAAGTATCCTTTTATGCTATCAAGAAATTCTATATCATTTCCGATCAGCAATATGTTATCCACATATAATATCAGAAATGCTACAGAGCTCCCACTCACTTTCTTGTAAATACAGGCTTCACCATAAGTCTGTATAAAACCATATGCTTTGATCACCTTATCAAAGCATATATTCCAACTCCGAGATGTCTGCACCAGTTCATAGATGGATCGCTGGAGTTTGCGCACTTTGTCAGCACTTTTAGGATCGACAAAACCTTCTGATTGCATCATATACAACTCTTCTTTAAGAAATCCATTAAGGAATGCAGTTTTGACCTCTATTTGCCAGATTTCATAAAATGCGGCAATTGCTAACATGATTCGGACAGACTTAAACATCGCTACGAGTGAGAAAATCTCATCGTAGTCAACACTTTGAACTTGTCAAAAACCTTTTGTGATAAGTCGAGCTTTGTAGATAGTAACACTACCATCAGCGTCCATCTTTTTCTTGAAGATCCATTTATTCTTAATGGCTTGCCGATCATCGGGCAAATCCACCAAAGTCCACACTTTGTTCTCATACATGGATCCTATCTCAGATTTCATGGCCTCAAGCCATCTGTCGGAATCTGGGCTCATCATAGCTTCTTCATAGTTCATAGGTTCGTCATGGTCTAGTAACATGACTTCCAGAACAGGATTACCGTACCACTCTGGTGCGGAACGTACTCTGGTTGAACTACGATGTTCGGTAGTAACTTGATCTGAAGTTTCATAATCATCATCATTAGCTTCCTCACTAATTGGTGTAGGCATCACGGGAACTGTTTTCTGTGATGAGTTATTCTCCAATTCGAGAGAAGGTACAATTACCTCATCAAGTTCTACTTTCCTCCCACTCACTTCTTTCGAGGGAAACTCCTTCTCTAGAAAGGATCCATTCTTAGCAACAAAGATCTTGCCTTCGGATCTGTGATAGAAGGTGTACCCAACAGTTTCTTTTGGGTATCCTATGAAGACGCACTTCTCCGATTTGGGTTCGAGCTTATTAGGCTGAAACTTTTTCACATAAGCATCGCAACCCCAAACTTTAAGAAATGACAGCTTATGTTTCTTGTCAAACCATAGTTCATACGGTGTCATCTCAATGGATTTAGATGGTGCCCTATTTAACGTGAATGCAGCTGTCTCTAATGCATAACCCCAAAACGATAGTGGTAAATCGGTAAGAGACATCATAGATCGCACCATATCTAATAAAGTACGGTTACGACGTTCGGACACACCATTACGCTATGGTGTTCCAGGTGGCGTGAGTTGCGAAACTATTCCACATTGTTTTAAATGAAGATCAAACTCGTAACTCAAATATTCGCCTCCGCGATAAGATCGTAGAAACTTTATTTTCTTGTTACGATGATTTTCCACTTCACTCTGAAATTTTTTGAACTTTTCAAACGTTTCATACTTGTGTTTCATTAAGTAGATATACCCATATCTACTTAAATCATCTGTGAAGGTCAGAAAATAACGATACCCGCCGCGAGCCTCAACACTCATCGGACCACATACATCGGTATGTATTATTTCCAATAAGTCATTGGCTCGCTCCATTGTTCCGGAGAACGGAGTTTTAGTCATCTTGCCCATGAGGCATGGTTCGCAAGTATCAAATGATTCATAATCAAGTGATTCCAAAATCCCATCTGCATGGAGTTTCTTCATGCGCTTTACACCAATATGACCTAAATGGCAGTGCCACAAATATGTTGCACTATCATTATCAACTTTGCATTTTTTGGCATCAATATTCTGAATATGTGTATCACTACGATCGAGATTCAATAAACCATTTATATTGAGTGTATGACCATAGAAGGTTTTATTTATGTAAACAGAACAACAATTATTCTCTGAATTAAATGAATAACCGTATCGCAATAAACATGATCCAATCATATTCATGCTCAACGCAAACTCCAAATAACATTTATTTAGGTCCAACACTAATCTCGAAGGTAGAGGGAGTGTGCGATGGTGATCTTATCAACCTTGGAATCACTTCCAACACACATCATCACCTCGTCATTAACTAGTCTCTGTTCATTTTGCAACTCCTGTTTTGAGTTACTAATGTTAGCAACTGAACCGGTATCAAATACCCAGGGGCTACTATGAACACTAGTAAAATACACATCAATAACATGTATATCAAATATACCTTTGTTCACTTTACCATCCTTCTTATCCGCCAAGTATTTGGGGCAGTTTCGCTTTCAGTGACCATTTCCTTTGCAGTAGAAGCACTCAGTTTCAGGCTTAGTTCCAGACTTGGGTTTCTTCCCGGGAGTAGCAACTTGCTTGCTATTCTTCTTGAAGTTCCCTTTCTTGCCCTCGCCCTTTTTCTTGAAACTAGTGGTCTTGTCAACCATCAACACTTGATGCAATTTCTTGATTTCTACCTTCACCGATTTCAGCATCGCGAAGAGCTTGGGAATCGTTTTCCTCATCCCTTGCATATTATAGTTCATCACGAAGTTCTATTAACTTGGTGATAGTGACTAGAGAAATCTGTCAATCACTATCTTATCTGGAAGATTAACTCCCACTTGATTCAAGCGATTGTAGTACCCAGACATTCTGAGCACATGCTCACTAGCTGAGCTATTCTCCTCCATCTTGTAAGCAAAATACTTGTCAGAGGTCTTATACCTCTCGACACGGGCATGAGTCTGAAATACCAATTTCATCTCTTTGGAACATCTCATATGCTCCGTGGCGTTCAAAACATTTTTGAAGTCCCTGTTCTAAGCCGTAAAGCATGGTGCACTAAACTATCAAGTAGCCATCATATCGAGCTTGCCAAACGTTCATAACGTCTGCATCTACTCCTGCAATAGGTCTGTCACCTAGCGGTGCATCAAGGACATAATTCTTCTGTGCAGCAACGAGGATATTCCTCAGATCACGGACCCAGTCCGCATCATTGCTACTATCATCTTTCAACTTAGTTTTCTCTAGGAACATATCAAAAATAAAACAAGGGAGCTATACGCGAGCTATTGATCTACAACATAATTTGCAAATACTACCAGGACTAAGTTCATGATAAATTAAGTTCAATTAATCATATTACTTAAGAACTCCCACTTAGATAGACATCCCTCTAGTCATCTAAATGATCACGTGATCCATATCAACTAAACCATGTCCGATCATCACGTGAGATGAAGTAGTTTTCAATGGTGAACATCTCTATGTTGATCATATCTACTATATGATTCACGTTCGACCTTTCGGTCTCAGTTTTCCGAGGCCATATCTGCATATGCTAGGCTCATCAAGTTTAACCCGAGTATTTTGCACGTGCAAAACTGTCTTGCACCCGTTGTATGTGAACGTAGAGCTTATCACACCCGATCATCACATGGTGTCTCGGCACGACGAACTGTCGCAACGGTGCATACTCAGGGAGAACACTTATACCTTGAAATTTAGTGAGGGATCATCTTATAATGCTACCGCCGTACTAAGCAAAATAAGATGCATAAAAGATAAACATAACATGCAATCAAAATATGTGACATGATATGGACATCATCATCTTGTGCCTTTGATCTCCATTTCCAAAGCATCGTCATGATTTCCATCGTCACCGGCTTGACACCTTGATCTCCATCGTAGCGTCGTTGTCGTCTCGCCAACTATTGCTTCTACAACTATCACTAACGCATAGTGATAAAGTAAAGCAATTACATGGCGATTGCATTTCATACAATAAAGCGACAACCATAAGGCTCCTGCCAGTTGCCGATAACTTTTCCAAAACATGATCATCTCATACAATAACGTGTATCACATCATGTCTTGACCATATCACATCACAACATGCCCTGCAAAAACAAGTTAGACGTCCTCTACTTTGTTGTTGCAAATTTTACGTGGCTGCTAGTAAGAACCGTTCTTACCTACGCATCAAAACCACAACGATTTTTTGTCAAGTGTGTTGTTTTAACCTTCAACAAAGACCGGCCGTAGTCAAACTCGATTCAACTAAAGTTGGAGAAACAGACACCCGCCAGCCACCTGTGTGCAAAGCACGTCGGTAGAACCTGTCTCATGAACGCGGTCATGTAATGTCGGTCCGGGCCGCTTCATCCAACAATACCGCCGAATCAAAGTAAGACGTTGGTGGTAAGCAGTATGACTATTATCGCCCACAACTCTTTATGTTCTACTCGTGCATATCATCTACGCATAGACCTGGCTCTGATGCCACTGTTAGGAAACGTAGCATGCAATTTCAAAAAAATTCTACGCTCACGCAAGATCTATCTAGGAGATGCATAGCAACGAGGGGGGAGAGTGTGTCCACGTACCCTCGTAGACCAAAAGCGGAAGCGTTAGCTTAACGCGGTTCATGTAGTCGAACGTCTTTGAGATCCAACCGATCAAGCACCGAACGTATGGCACCTCCGAGTTCTGCACACGTTCAGCTCGATGACGTCCCTCGAACTCTTGATCCAGCAGCAGGTCGAGGGAGAGTTTCGTCAACACGACGGCGTGGTGACGGTGATCCGCGCAGGGCTTCGCCTAAGCACTACGATGCTATGACCGGAGGAGTAAACTGTAGAGGGGGGGGCATCGCACACGGCTAAGAGAATATCTGTTGTGTTCTAGGGTGCACCCCTGCCCCCGTATATAAAGGAGGGGAGGAGGAGGCCGGCCACCAAAGGGGGCGCGCCATGGGGGGGAGTCCTACTAGGACTCCACTCCTAGTAGGATTCACCCCCCCCCACACACACACACTTTTCCTTTCTCCGGAGGTGGAAAGAGGGAAGGAGAGGGAGAGGGAGAAGGAAAGGGGGGCGCCACCCCCTTCCCTAGTCCAATTCGGCCTCCTCCCTTGTGGGAGGCGCACCAGCCCCTTGTGGGCTGGTTAGCCTCCCTCCTATGGCCCATATGGCTCATATCTTTCACCGGGGGGTTCCGGTAACCCCTCCGGTACTCCGGTATGTACCCGATACACTCCGGAACTCTTCCGGTGTTTGAATACTACCTTCCAATATATCAATCTTTACCTCTCGACCATTTCAAGACTCCTCGTCATGTCCGTGATCTCATCCGGGACTCCGAACAATCTTCGGTCACCAAAACACATAACTCATAATACAAATTGTCATCAAACGTTAAGCGTGCGGACCCTATGGGTTCGAGAACTATATAGACATGACCGAAACATATCTCCGATCAATAACCAATAGCGGAACCTGGATGCTCATATTGGCTCCTACATATTCTACGAAGATCTTTATCGGTCAAACCGCACAACAACATACGTCATTCCCTTTGTCATCGGTATGTTACTTGCCCGAGATTCGATCGTCGGTATCATTATACCTAGTTCAATCTCATTACCGGCAAGTCTCTTTACTCGTTCCGTAATGCATCATCCCGTAACTAACTCATTAGTCACATTGCTTGCAAGGCTTATAGTGATGTGCATTACCGAGAGGGCCCAGAGATACCTCTCCGATACTTGGAGTGACAAATCATAATCTCGATCTATGCCAACCCAACAAACACCTTCGGAGACACCTGTAGAGTATTTTTATAATCACCCAGTTACGTTGTGACGTTTGATAGCACACAAGGTGTTCCTCCGGTATTCGGGAGTTGCATAATCTCATAGTCAAAGGAATATGTATAAGTCATGAAGAAAGCAATAGTAATAAAACTTAACGATCATTATGCTAAGCTAACGGATGGGTCTTGTCCATCACATCATTCTTCTAATGATGTGATCCCATTCATCAAATGACAACACATGTCTATGGTTAGGAAACTTAACCATCTTTGATTAACGAGCTAGTCTAGTAGAGGCATACTAGGGACACTGTGTTTTGTCTATGTATTCATACATGTATCAAGTTTCCGGTTAATACAATTCTAGCATGAATAATAAACATTTATCATGATATAAGAAAATATAAATAACAAATTTATTATTGCCTCTAGGGCATATTTCCTTCAGCTTGGCCATCTCAGAGGTACTCCATGTTCCATGCTTCGATGAAATGCTTGAACCATTGGCCCTGACACATAGGGAAATTTTGCGGATAGTCGTTGGATAGTTCGCTCCCCTATTTTGTCTACAGACATAGTCCGGACGTGTCCACGGACATTTATGGAGTCAGTTTGAGGGGTTTGCATTGAAGATGCCCTTAGCTCCTATAAAGGCTGTACACATATGATACTAGTATTTGTTGCTTTCACATGCATCCATGAGGATACAAATGTTAATCTGATCCGCAGATAGGATTTGTACTAGATCCAAGAGATCATCGAGACCAATGGCTAGCTAGCTCTTTTGACCATTTGTACTCTCTTCGATCCTTTTTAGTCTGCATATAAGTTTGCCTGAAGTTAAACTATTTCTAGTTTGATTAAACTTATAGAAAAAATTATTAACATTAACAATGCCAAAACAATATCATTAGACTTATGATTGAATGTTGTTTCATATTATATATATTTGGCATTGTAGATGCTGATATTTTTTTAACATAAGTTTGATAGACACAAATCTTATATGCGAAGTAAAAATGACAGGAGGGAGTACTTTACTACTCTATCCATACATGCAGTAGCTAGCTCCTACAGAATTATTAAGCCTGCTTGGATAGCTCCCAGAGGAAACCCTACATAGATACATGCATGGTAATTAACCAGCTGCCAAGTCCAAGTTTAGTGGCAAAACAAATCATTGTCCAGGACCTACATATATATGTTTATCCGTCTATTTGAAGATACGTACTAGTTTGCTTTTGGCTTGATGGTGCCCGGATTTAAAATGCCCCGTTATGTGGGTTGATGGAATCCACTGGATTAGCTAGCTAGCATTGAGGAACACGTCAGGAAAGAGAGGCTGGATTAAGTACGTGTCTTAATGTCCAAGTGATGGAGATGTAAAGCATACTTTGAGCGGGTATTCTCCTGGAGACGCGCCACGTGTCTAATCTAGATTACTTGCATAATGCAACGAAGGATGTTCCTCCAATTATGCCTAACTCGTAATAAACTAGGAGAGCTAGTCTTTGCTTACCACTGCAAAAGAATCATTATGTTTTCCTGCCTCGCTCAAGCTGTGCTTCACTTTATGCCGTGATGCGATGTCCAAAAAATAAATAGTGCGCGCGGTGTGGAAGTAACCGGAGGCGGCATCAGAGGGGAGATGGAGTAATTTTAATCTAGCTTCCATGTCTGTGTTTAACTGTCCCCACAGGCACATCACATCATTTTCAGCACATTTGATATTTCTGTTTTTTTTTTCAAGAGAGCACTGGGAGCTAAAAATGACTGGATGGGGTCAGGTCACAAGTTAAGCTCAGAAAGTGACCGGGCTGGGACGTGGAGATGCAGATGGGAGATGGTGAGCGGAAAAAGGTTTGCCTATCGCTAGCTGCTAGTAGAGCTTGGGGGCAGGGCCCTCCACTGAGATCATTGCTGCTAGTTTCCTTGGCCTTTTTATCATGTGTGGCGAAGAGACAAGCCACCTAAACATGAGGGGAGGCTGGACCATTTTAGGTCAGGAAGAATTGTGCTAACAGCCATCCCCTTCGTCTCATCCCAATGCTCTCCTCCTCTTCCTATCACTGGTTCACAGCCAGAAAGGGACAGAGGCAGAGGGAGGAGAATAATGTGGGAATTTTCTTGTAAGTATTTCCATATCCATGCTAGCACGAGACAATTGGACTCCCCCCCCCCCCCCCCCCCCCCCCTCCTGCCTTTCTCCTTTCTCAGTCCATTTTTTTCGTGAAAACTTCTGATCTATTCATCTTTAATCATACTATTACAATGAAGACAAAAAATAAATAAAAATTACATCCATTATACGACCTAACGACGATTACAAGCATTGAAGTGAGCCGAAGATGCGATGTCATCATCGTTCCTACCCCGGCAGAGCCGGGCAAAACTTTCTGTAGTCATTGTTCAGAAAATCGGTAACTAATAGCTGCTCGTCAGCTTGGGAGTAACGATTAATCGGCGAATCAGGCGAATCAGCCTATTAACTGGATTAATCGGTCCACCATATATCTAGTTTTTTTATGTATTATGCCATACTCTCATGTTCTCAGCTATGTAATATACTAAAATATTGTACTATTTGGTTGAACCCTAGCTATTGAGGAGCGAGAGGGGGATGGGAGGGGTTATGGGGCAAATTTTGGGCTTTGTTTGCCAACAAGTTAATGGGTCAGCAACGATTAATCGGCCTAACAACGGATTAATCAGCCTTACAGGGCAATTAATCGGCCTCACGAGTTAACATGATGAATAAGTGTTATTTGATTCGGCCACCCTGCGAGTAGCGATTGACTGATTAGTCGGACGAACTTTTGAACAGTGGTTGTAGTAGACAACCGGAAAGTCATCGTGCTAAGACCGTATAGGACCAGCGCACCAAACAACAACCGCCACCGATGAAGAACCGTGTAGATTAGAAGGATTTAACCTGAAGACACACGAACATAGATGAACGAAGATCGGATCCGAGTAGATCCACGAAAGGCAACCATCGATCGAATCCCACGAGATCCACCGGAGACACACCTCCACACGGGCTTCGACGATGTTAAACGCACCACCAGGGATTAGGCGGGGAGAACCTTATTCCATCTTCAAGGAGCCGCCGCCATCCCGGTTTTTTTTTTGAGCAGCACACAAAGTTTAACAAAACCAAAAGAAACATCTAAAAACAGAGCCCTCTGGCCGGCAATGGTCAGAATCCACTGCGCCCCCATTGCCTAGGGCCACCGGCAATGAGGCGGACTGGCGTCGGAACCGGCGGGAGACAAAGTAACCCTAGTTTTTAGGACGAGGCGGCTTCTCTGTTCTCTCTCTAAGAGCATCTACAGCCGGGCGCCCCCAAACCGGTCTCAAACGTCCGGGCGGTCCCCCCGGTCACTGACCGGTCACGATTTTCCGATCCAGACGGGCCCCTCAAACACACGGGCTGACCAGCACCCCTCATATCCAGCCCAAATATGGGGCGGATATGGGGGCGCCCGGGCACGCCCGCCACGTCGGTCTGACGGCGAGGTGCCACGCGGAAACGCCTGGAAACCTGGCGGTCCGACGGACGCCGCGTTCGTCACCGCGGTGTGAACGCCTCGTGGCGCCGCTCCGGCTCGCCGCCCGAGACCAAATCCGGCTATTTAAGCCGACCGGCGTCCCGCAACCTTAACCCATCCACCTCCTCCCTCTCCGCGCCGCCAGTCTGAGCTCATACACCTCCTACCTCTCCCGCGCCGCTCCGGCGCTCTGCCCACGGTCTGGACACGCCGGAGCTGCAGCTACCGCGCATGCTGCCGGAGCCGGGCACAGAGATCGTCGACATCTTCGATGACGAGTAGTTAGGTGATCGACGTAGTACATAGATTTATTTTAGTTTGCATGTCTTTGTATGGATTTGAGAATTTAGTATGAGATGTCCGGATGCAATTGTTGAAATTTGAGGTGTGCCCGATCGGGCGCGTCCGCGGGCGTTTGAGGGGCCATATTTAACATATCCGGTTGTAGATGCTCTAACATACTCCCTCCGTTTCAAAATATAGTGCTTCCTCTATTCCCGTGCTTCAACTTTGACCATAAATTTAACCAACGAGACCAACTGCGGCGGGAGCAAAAGTTATACCAGTGAATTCGTATTCAAAAGAAGTTTTCAGTTATATAATTTTTTTTCTTCCGCCGTAATCGGTCTCGTTGGTTAAATTTATGTTTAAAGTTAGATCTCGAAAAGCGCGGGCGCACTATATTTTAGAACGGAGGGAGTACATATATGGGGTGGCATTCGTGGGACCCATGGTTTGAAGGGGTCCTATTCAAACTCACGGTGATGCCTGTCTGTACCTACTCTGAACAAATGCGCCGCACCTTTGGAGCGGAAAGGGGGACTCAGAAGTACATTTTTGCAAATCCAACTAGTTAGATTCAAACGAGATGCATCGCACCTGGTTGTACACCCATCGTCATCGCACACGTTTCACCATTTCCATCCAGCACGTACGTACGCACAGAGCACTACGGTCTACGGGTCAGCGGATGGAGCGATTAATCAAATCAAAGGCTAATTGGTCGATGGTCTGGTGGCGCCATTGGTGACTCGTGCGGCACAACACCGATAAGGCTAAACAATCACTGGAGCTCGTCCACCAAATAAAGAGCACGATACATGTTTGGTATACTAGTAGTGCAGTACTCGAGGAGTATTTAAGCACATGCACATATATTTTCTGGTCAATCACATTGCATGCCTCCTGAAATTCCGGCGGTTTGGAGGTTGACAGCTCATCCCTAGCCACATGATCGAAGATACAACAAACGACCCATCATCATGGAACCGCATTAGCCCATGGATTGTTTAAACACCACGGACTGAACATACTGGAGCCACGAGTATCTTTGACCAAACATACTTGCGGGATCCCTCTAGCCTTCCCGGTCGTCGTTGCCGAGGCGGAGGCGTCAACGGCGACAGGGGATTTTGGCCCTCGACCTCGTCCCCGCTGCGGCGGCGTGTGCTCCGGCGCCGGCGGGAGGTCATTTTGGGCTTGTACAGGAGCTTCGGCTGGTGGCTGTCGTCTTGTGCGGCGGCGCTGGCTTGCAGAGGGCATTGCCTGCTCTGGCGCAAGGTTCGCGGGTCGAAGGTTGGCGGATCCGGTGGTCTTCCTCGATGGCTTCGGGTGGAGACGATGGATCTGGAGCCCGAGGTGCACAGGGTTGTCCCCGGCCGACGTGCCACAGTGAGAGGTGCTCCGTCGCTTGCGACGGTTTCTTCTTCGGTTCACAAAGCTCCAAAGCGATAGTGCCCCGACGGTTCTTTGGTTGGAGGAGCCTGTCTTCTCTTCCTCCAGCGGCCGCCCCGGCGGCGATGGTGGTCGACAGCGGGCGCGGAGTTTGTTCAGCAATCGCCCCCTCAAGGACTTCGTTGTTATTTTCTTTTTGTTGGGGTGTTTCTTGCTGTTGTGCTGGGGCAGATGTCCCCTCTGTTTTCTTCGAGTGTGTTCTGCGTGTGCTGTACTCGGTGGCTTAAGTTGATAAACACGCGGTAACCTTTCAAAAAAAGCAGATTGTCTGGCCAAAGGGAACAGCTGCCCCTGGCTAACCTGGCTTTTTCGACAAGGACGCGATCTACTTGAAGATACTGTAGTTAAATAGACCGTGTTGTAATCTCTAAACAAGTCTTATATTTAAGACCGGAGGGAGTATATAGTACCCGGCGAAGCGGGAAGCTAAGTTACAAGCACGTACGACTTCCGTGCATCTTCAACAATGACTCCTAAAACGGGACACTCTATTATCTATGGACACGTCCACGGACAATTATATGGGAACCGACCATCCAACCAAGTATCTCAAACGTTCTCATACATTTTGAATGAAATTTGAACAAACCAAACCATTTTCACGCAAACCAGGTGATTTTTATTTAAACCAGACCAAAAATTACATTTTCGACATATTTCAAACAAACAATAGCGGACAGGCTGCTTCTGTGTCGGCTTTAGTGAGAGTCCGCATCTGCTCTGGGCCGGCATGAATGCAGCACGAGGAGCGGAACTGCAGTCGCCCAGGAGAGGCACGTGCGAGGAAGATTGTTTGGGTGGGACCGCGGTGTCAGACGCGTACGCGACAGTGGTTCTGATGCCCACAAAACCCCCGGTTTGCAGGATTTTGGACAACGGACTGGTCCGCGGAACGATAGGGTACCGCATTAGATGACAAACTACTACCGGACAACCACGTTCAGACGGTTGCGGGCGGTTTTGTGGGTCCTCGTTGGAGACGCCCTTATCTGCTTATAAAGGCATCTACAACGGGGCTGAACAAACTTGGCCCCACAAATGATCACGGATGCGCCCGTCGTGCGTGTTCGTTTTTAGTCCCATTTCTCTATCCACACAGCCATGTCTCCCACTTTTTTGCCCATGCGTCCGGTCACATTCATGTGATTGATGGGATGGAGAAAAAGAAAGAAAACAACGAATAAAGAAAGAAAAATATGGTCCGGGTCAAATCCTATCTGGTAACTGGCCGGACATGCCCGCATGCCCCTTATATTGACCCATATATGGGCTGAGTGTGAGAAGTGCCCGACAACAGCTGAGTTTGAGGAGTGCCCAACAGCCCAAACGTTTAGGGAGGCTTTGAGAAGTTCTGTTGGACCAACTTTTGTTTTCTCTTTTTTGTCCGGTCGGTGATTCTGCGTTCGCCTGACCAACTTTTGAGGAGTTCGGGTGTTAGATGCTCTTAGCGCCGGGTGCATCATTATAACACCCCACTTCGTTCTGTCGGTCCGGCCCGTTTCGCCTCATCATGCTCGACGTGGGGCCAGTTCAATTTTTCGCATCAATTTTTTTAACACAGTACAGAAGCAAACGCTGATATATACACGTATACACTCACCCCTATGAACGAACACATGCACATCCTACCCCTATGAGCACCCCCGAGAGACCGAGTCAGCATATCATCTTGAGATTTTACGAAGTCGCTATAGGCGCCTCGTAGTTGATGGGAACGTCTCCTCCCACTGAACGCGTATCGTCGAAAATTCTGAAATAAATGCGAGCATCAATACTTGAACCCTGGTGAGCTGGGACAGTGACGGACCTAGAATCGTAGGCTTGGGGTGCCATACTTCAAAGTGTACACTAATCATCATCATAAGCTCAACAAGTAGTCTTAAAATAGCAGCAACTTGATGGATATTTAGTTTTGAATATATAGTAAAATTTATTTTCCAGTTTTGGAGGGGGTGCCATGGCACCCACGGCACCCCACTAGATCCGCCCTGTTCTAGGAATACCACTGTCATCCTAACCATCCAACTACAGGTTGGTTCGCTCTGCATGAAATTTTGAATCGTATCCCATCGGAGGAGATACAGATAAACAGTGAAATCTTTGGGGAAATCCGAGCGTGCCGACAGGCCCTAGTACCGTAAGGGTATCCACAATGTGTGGCCAAATGGTAGTGTCAAATGCTAAAATAACTTTTGGCATTGGTTCTCAACATTGAGGATGTGTTGCCAAATCAAAGAAAAGAATGCCAAATGAGAGAAAAGAGGGAACAGGAGACACTAGGAGGGCCGATGCCAAATCCAAAGTGAAAATAAACAAACATTTGCTTTGCATGCTGCCTCTACTTTATGGCTGAAAAGGCCCACGATTCATGTGCATGCCGAAGAGAGAGAACCGGATGCATACTATAAATTTTAAGAGGGAGAAATGGCATTCTTTTTACTCTGCAGTGTGTCGTAAATTTGGAACCAATGCCATATGCGGTTGTGTGTCTGATTTAGCTATGGCATACATTGTGGATGCTCTAACAGAATTCGGAATACAACAAGGCTACAGAATACGGGACAGGCGCGCGGCGGGGCGGGACCGCGCCTGTTCGCTAACGTCCAATCCCTCCACCCGGATCCATCCATGCAGCCGCTGCTGTGCTAGCTGCATCTGCATGCCCTCCCTCGTCGCCTTCCTCGACTTGCTGCCGTTGGCCGCTTGCTCTGCGCTTAGCAAAATATCATGCATGCACCGTTGCCAAAAAATGGGGCCTCCTTCACTAATCACTCGTACAGATACAAGATTGCTGCAGTTGGTAGCTAGTAGGTTTTTTTAGATCAACCAGTCGGTAGCTAGGTTCAAGTACAAACAGCAAGAACAGAGGGATTGGTTCATGGCACATGTATCATGTATGTGCACTGACCGTACGCATCAAGTATACGTGCACTCTACCAGATCAATGACATAGATCACGGTTCATGGCACATGCACGTACGTGGATGGAATAAACTCCGTATTAGTATGTGTGTGCTGTTAGAATAAATCCGAGGCATATCATCGATCATCCGAGGACCAAGCAATCACATGAGCACGACACCGAGATTCACCGATATGGCTACATCCCCGGGGCATGACTACGGACGCTCCTCCCATGAACACCGCTACAATACCGCACACCGGCCATCCGGACGCCGGCACACGCCGCCGGCTCCCCCTTGCGCGCCTGTGCTATTATGTTGGCATGGGTTACAACTTGTGGTGTCCCTCCGTATATAAGAGGCCTAGGATACAAGTGTCCGACTCCTACACAACTCGTACCTAACCACACCAATTACAACTCCAAGTCCACGTAACCCCTTGCGTACATAATATATTCGACACAAATATAACAAACTCCACCTTGGCGAATATTCTCCACCACTTAGAAGTCGTCCATGCTCGAACCTCCATGTACTCTGGACTTGGGTTGTCTCCTTTGTAGCTTACTGAGAGCTACCCGACGAGTCAGACCCGCCGCCACCGTGGGACTCCGCTGCTACTCCTGCAGCTCCACTCTCCATGGCTCCACCTGCAATAGTGCTCCCTTGCAACTTGTAAAGATGTGAAGCCGTCCTCTCTCCTATCATCACAGTCACCCCATCTTCCATGATTTTCATGGTCTTCTTATCTCGATCAGAACGGAATTCCATACCACCATCATGAAGAACACCAAGCGAAATTAGATTCCTCCTTAGCCCTGGCACATGCCTGACTCCCCAAAGCATCCGCTCAACTCCGTCAAACATCTTGATTTTGATGTCACCTACTCCAGCAACACGATAACCTGTGTCATCGCCCACATAGGCTAAACCAAACTCATCAGACTTGTACGAAGAGAACCACTCCCTGTTGGGCGTTGCATGAAAAGAGCAAGCTGAATCCAACATCCACGCTTCAGTTTTTGTTGACCGCCTGTTTGATACTACGAGAACATCACTACTTGTTAGAATAAATCCGAGGCATACAGTCGATCTACCGAGGACCAAGCAATCACATGAGCACGACACTGAGATTTGTTAACGAGATTCATCGATATGGCTACATCCCCGGGGCATGACTACGGGCGCTCCTCCCCATTACACCGCTACAATACCGCACACCGGCCACCCGGACGCCGGCACACGCCGCCGGCTCCCCCTTGCGCGCCTGTGCTATTATGTTGGCATGGGTTACAACTTGTGGTGCCCCTCCGTATATAAGAGGCCTAGGATACAAGTGTCCGACTCCTACACAACTCGTACCTAACCACACCAATTACAACTCCAAGTTCACGTAACCCCTTGCGTACATAATATATTCGACACAAATATAACATGTGCGTGTGCGCGCGGGCTACAGTATATTGAACTTGATTGAGGGGAAGTACGTACGGCCACGGGTTGACATGTCTCGTGCCATCACTCAATGATCCATCCATCGTGCCGTACTCGTGCATAGCACTCTACTCTGAGCTAGGCGTGGGATCATAATCTATTGTTACGGTGCACATATGCATCTTAATTCCTTGCACATGAGAGCAACTCTAGCAGATCCGCTAAATCCTCTCCGACCCTTATAATTATGGCTGTTTTACAGGTCTTGATATTTTTCGGGTTCGAACAGGTCCGGTAAAATCTTCCGGCTCGTAAAACATATGCAGCGGCCCGTAAAAATCCTCCGCAGCTATATGTACGGGACAACGGGCGTTTTAGCCTTTTAGGGCTCGCATCCTTCATAAGCCCCCCCCCCCCCCCCCCCCCCCCCCCCCCCCCTCCGTCGTAATCCGTCCTTCTCCGGTGAGCGATTCTGCACGGTTGCTTTCGTTTCTCGAAGATTCCTGAAGCGGGCATGGGAGCCGCGACGGGTCGCCATCGCACAAGCGCGCCCAACACGACACAGAGGCCGGCAGCTCCAGCCGGACCAGCATCGAGCCATGGCGTTCGAAGCAGGCGCGCGATCGCGGCCGCCTTTCTCGCAGCGGTGGACAGGACGCGTGAGCCCGCTTCAGGAAGCTCGATCAGGCGCCCTACTTGCGCATCTAGAGGTGCTGGGAAAGTGGATGAGGAGCTCCTCAACGCCAGGCGCGTGGTGGCGGCTGGAGAAGAAGGCGTTGTTGAGCGTCTTGCTGCCGCCAAGTAAGAGCACGAGTATGCCCATGCTTACCGGAGCTCGACGGAGGCGTTCTACCTCGGCGTCGAGCCATGAGCCGGCCATCCCTATGTTTAGGTTAGTTTGATCTATGTTTTTTAAGCTATGAATCTATGATAAACTCCGGTGGCATTGCTTTGAACTTTGTAGCGCAAGCTTCATTTTAAATTTGCAGTTTCATTTTTAGCGGATCTATTCTGCTGTGTCATGCGCGATACTGCAAACATAGTATGCGATACATATCTATAGTGGATCTGCTATAGTTGCTCTGATCCACCTTTAGATTAGACAACTCCTTGCACGCTCTGGTTGTCTTTTTTCCTCGTCATTTTTCTCACAACTAAAATATCGTTATCGTTTAATTTCTCATGCATCACATGCTTGCGACGACTAGTAAGTATGTGCATATTAGAGCATCTACAACCTAAACTAGCAAATTCGTCCGCTAGACAAGTGGAATAAAAGAAAAGAAATCTGAAGAACCCCTGCATCCTTCCCGTGTTGCTCCCGTGAGCGACCAGGAGGAACCCAAGCCATCGGCCGTCTCACTCCCCCTCCTCTGCTCGTCGTCCTCCCGCCGCCACCATATGCATGACCAGGCGAAGCTCGGCCGCCGGAATTAATATTTTTTGTGAATACGCATACACATGTATACTATGTACGTATGGAATTTTATAACAATATACTTTCACACACGGCATAAAAAGACAGATATGTATTTCAAATGGGTCAATTTTTTTGTTCGGTCAAATTTTTTGCTTTCTCTGTGTAGCTCACAAATCGCAATATTTTCAAACAGACATTCACAAATTGGTACTGCACACATATAAGTTTTCATGATTTCCTTTTTGTTGTTTTATAGATATGTTTTTAAATTTATTTTAAATACCAACCTCCGATTAGCTTGGCACTTCGGCAGTCATACATCCGCACTCGAAGCAGTTAGCCTCTTGTTCAAAAAAAAAAAAAGAAGCAGTTAGCCTCGTTCAACAACACATGAATTTTTTTTATTACGGTTCCATAAAGAAAAACATGTCCGGTCAATTACCTTCGCGGTCTCTTCGATTGTTCTAATCTTTCACAGGTCTCTCCGCAGACCACAGTCTTTGATCATGGCACTGTTAATTTACTTTTGCATTGAATTACGTGACAATTACGTTTGCAGCCCCCAGAAGAAGTTTGATTAAAGCTGCCTTTAGCATTACGTCTCCAAATCACCCACCCAGACCCATTCATCAATGCCTCTGGCCCGGGATTATCCGGCTGTCCAACGGCAACGTTCAAACATATACAGTACCAAGACAAAAAGAGATTAACATGATTGCATCGACCGAGGGCCGTCCGATGGCCCCCATCCGACGGCCCATCGTCGAGCAAGGGAGCGATCCAGCTTTTCCAGCTGCCGGATCGAGCGGCCGGCAGAGCGCACAGTCGTCTATGCTTCCTTTTCAGAGAGGTTAATGGCGAGGGCCTGCGATCGACAGGACGGCCATTGTTTGCATTGAACCCGGCCCTTAATTACCCTATCTAGTCAACCGTTGTGTTTGTTTGACACGACCGGCACTGCTCTAGTCCACAGACTGGTGCTAAAATCTGGTAAAAAGGTGAATTTCCCATTAATAGCGTCTTGCTCGCGCCTCACTGATTTGAGGGTCACTTAAAAGCACACGTGGTCGGGATAAGAGGGGAAAGGCTACCTACGGCTACGGGTGCATGAATGTTAAATTGATGGGATGGTGGTACTGGCATCAGATCAACGTAATAATGCACAACTTTAAATTTCGAAAGCACTATTGGATCTCGTCTGTTCGCACAAGTTTCATATTACCAAACTATATTAAAAGGGCGGAGAAATTCATGTAAGTCATGCAAATATTCACACGAAACAACGTATGCTTTGTGCGAAATGGAAGTCCTTGTGTCCCAGACAGGGCATGAAAGCAACTCTAGCAGAGCCATCATACTGGGTTTGTCGATATAATAACCATCAATATGGTGATTTTGTGTCAAAATGGCAATATAACAGAGTTGACATACGACTGCTAGTCACCATAACTTATGAAGGGTGTTCCATATCAAGCCCCCAAGCCTACATATTTGTATGTTGGTAGCGTTGGTATGGAGCACACTCGATCCACCAACCACTCGCGCGGGAGGGAAGTTTCACCTCCCTTCACATTTCCCGCGCTGCCTATGGCAATTTTACCGTAGCTATTCCCACCACGCGCTGTTAATATCTATAAAAGTCACACAAACCCCATTTCCCTTATCGCCGTCCACGAACCCACTTCCCTTCTAGGCTGAGTGTTGTTCTCGATGGAGGAACGGTATCGAGTGAGGAGAAGCATTGGTAAAAATTATACCAACTATTTTTGGGAGACACATAAAGATTTTCGCAAGGATTACCGTGTGTTTCCCCATCGGGATCGAATCGTCGCCGGAATCATAGTGCTTCTCAAGATTTCGAGCATCGCCATAGGAATCGAGTCATTGCTGCTGGAATCGGTACCCCAAAGCTCGAATCGCCATTGAGAACGAATCCTTGACGTTGAAATTGCCGCCAGAATCGGTGCCCCGTATGATTCATCCTCGCCCGACGTGCTCGGGTTTAACTGGATATATGTGTATTAAAGAATGAAAAAAAAAATATCCCAATAACAAGTAGGTCCCATGACATGAAGGCAGCTATTATGACGATTTTGCGTTTGCGTTTTGCCTTGGCAGCCCCTATATCCATATGAAGCTCGCTTCATATAGATATGGGCAGTGGCGAAGCCACCTTCAGGCGACATTGGGCACTGCTTGGGCTAGTTTAGAAAATTTGCTGCTAAGCACAAGTGATAATTTATGGTTCAAAGGAATATTTTTTTTGGGTAGATGACAGCTCACTTTGTCATGGTTAAGTTTTGCCCGGCATGCATTTATGGGCCTAACTCCGTTAGTGAATATGGAAGCTGTCAATACCGCGATTCTGCTAGTGTTAGGGCATCCTCAACACTGGCCCTTAAATCGCCCGTATTTGTCTGAACTGAGGGGTCCAAACGCATTTCGTCATCTAACGCGGTACCCCCATCGGTCCGCGGGCCGGTCCAGACATCCATTTTCTCACAAAATGCAAGCAAACCTTGGGGCTTTGCGGGCGTCGGGGTCATTCTCATGTATGCGTCAGTCACCCCGGACCCATCGAAAACCCTTTCCTGCGCAAAGTGGTTGTTGCGCACTCATGTCGTCATAGGCCGCTTCGGAGCACCAGTGTCGTATTCATGTCGGCCCAGAAACGAACGCGACCTCTCACTGGAGTCCATATTGAAGCGGCGCGCTGCCCAGTCTGTGTGCCTGTTCCATTGCCGGAGAAGCGTGACCGAACGGGATTGGACGGCTATGCACCTCATTCACACAGGCTCCCGTCCATCCGTCTGCCGGCATTAAAATGGTGCGGAGACCGAGAAACCTTCTCCGGTCCCCGCATTGACACACCACACCACGTGTTCTGGCCAGTGCCCGCTATTTAAGCGGTGCCTCCTGGCCCGTCACGACCAGCACCACCGCACCATGTCCTCGAGATCTAGAGCTATGTGTGATAGCCTATCCACGAAGTAGAAGCAGGAGTTGGCCAGCCTTGCTGCTGGCTGACAGGCTCGTCTTGCGCGATGGACTGAGGCTCGTTTGCTGGCTAGCTCGTCTTAGGTCAGCGATGAGAACCAGACGATGGAGGAAGCATCCGACGATGAGCCGACTCCCCGCCCGTGGAAGAGCAGTCGGAGCCGCATGTGTCAGTGTTCCTCGACGAGCACCATCTCGCAAATGGGCAAATCGTCGGTGAGCAGGCGAACGATGATGCCGTCATGGTGGTGGCGGACAATCATGGCTTCCTAGATGAGAAGTGGGTGTTGTATGAGTCTATGCGAAGGGCCTGCGACATCCGACGCGAGTGATGGTGGCTGCGCGTTCAGCGGGCGAAGAGAGACATTCTGTTCGCAGAGATCGACACAGAGGTTGCCGAGGGGGAGGCGCAGGCCACCGCTGCTCGCGCCCCGCCGCCACGACTAGGAGACCTACACGTCAACATCCATCGCCATCGATGAGGCGGACTTCAGCGAGGAAAAGTAGCACATGGAAACTGACGTGACTTGGGTCCTAGGAAGGCGACTACTATTCTTCCCCTCATGCGGCTTCACTTCCCAGGGCTCATGGCCGGCCGGTGAGCTTGCCAGACATGGGTAAGGCATGTCGTGGGAAATGCACCTCCGCTACCGGCGATCATTTTGATGAGGTTAGAAAAACCTAGCCCGCTATAATTTAGTTGAAATGTGTAAAAAAATGTAACAATTTTGGTCCAATTTTAGATGAAAATCATCCGGATTGCATGAAAGTCGTTCGGTTTGCTCAAATCTGGTTTGAAATGTATGCGTACATGAAAGAAATATTGACTCCCGTATCACTGCCCGCGGACGCGTCCATATACAAATACCGTGTCTGTTTTATCCACGGAGAATATTGTATATGTGCCTGTTTTAAGGGTTTGCATTGAGATGCCCTTACTCTATGGCAGGTGTAATCGCGGAATGCATCCGAAGAAAAGGAAGGGGAGGTGGAGGAAGAAAGAAATGTGAGTGGAATCGTGCACGCCTTTAGCGCGAAACCGAGCTTTGCTCCACTCGGTCCGTCTCCTCCGACCAATTATAGGCATCCCAAATGCATCGCAGTATGTATACACGCACCTCCGGCGTTATCCTGTGCGCCCGCAGACGAGGCCATCAGTCCTATGGTTGGGGATGGATTTGGAAACCATTCTGTTCAAGCAAGGATGACATGGCGGCGGCGGCATCCTCATGGTGGACCTGTGTCCTCAGGCTCCGCCATTGCGACGATGTTTGCTCTAGCGTCAGCGCGAAGTTTGGGAGGTAGTCCAGGAGTGGATGCAGATTATGGTCTGCATCGACGACATCTGAAAGACGGAACGTGTGTTGGGTTCGCGGATCGTGGATGGCAAGTATGTGATGGAACGTAGTAATAATTCAAAAAAAATCCTACGTGTCACCAAGATCAATCTAGGAGATGCTAGCAACGAGACATAGGGAGTGCATCTTCATACCCTTGAAGATCGCTAAGCGGAAGCGTTACAAGAACGCGGTTGATGGAGTCGTACTCGCGGCGATTCAAATCGCGGAAGATCCGATCCAAGCGCCGAACGGACGGCGCCTCCGCGTTCAACACACGTACAGCCCGGGGACGTCTCCTCCTTCTTGATCCAGCAAGGGGGAAGGAGAAGTTGAGGGAGAACTCCGGCAGCACGACGGCGTGGTGGTGGAGGAGCTCGTGGTTCTCCGACAGGTCTTCGCCAAGCACTATGGAGGAGGAGGAGGTGTTGGAGAGGAGGAAGGGCTGCGCCAGAGAAGGGGTGCTGCTGCCCTCCCACCCCCCCTCTATTTATAGGGTGAAGGGGAGAGGGGGCCGGCCCCCCTAGATGCATCTAGAGGGGGGGCGGCCAGGAGGGGAGACTTGCCCCCCAAGCAAGGTGGGAGGCGCCCCCTCCCCTAGGGTTTCCAACCCTAGGCGCCTTGGGCCCTTGGGGAGGGGCGCACCACTCCACTAAGGGGCTGGTCCCCACCAATATTCAGCCCACTAGGCCCTCCGGGGCAGGTGGCCCCACCCGGTGGACCCTCGGACACCTTTCGGTGGTCCCGGTACAATATCGATAACCCCCGAAACCATTCCGGTGACTGAAACTGGACTTCCCATATATAAATTGATAGAGACGGGGTGTCCCGATCTTTCGATGAGATGATAGCTATCGATTTGGTGGAGTCGACTTTGATGATCCGACTACAAACGTGCATGACGTTGCGCCTTAGCAATCACTAAACCAATCTCCCGAGGTTACTGACGATGCTAAAAGCACGATCAGCCTGACCACGAAGGTTTATTCCTGCACGCAATCGAAGAACAAGCAAGAATATGATAATGCAATCTGAATATTGCAAATATAGATGAAGTATTGATAAAGGTGGGGATCCGAAAGCGGTCTTGGTCTGGTCGTTGGACACAAACGAAGTACACGAAGTTGCAATGGCTAACTTTTAACTAAACAAATCCCAAGGAAAAAGCTACTAGATGGATCTACTTATATAGGAGTAAGGGGTGGCGGCCAAGGAGGTGGGAGGACGTCCCAAGGCAGCCTAAAACTAACCCTAGGTCGTACAAGGCTCATGGGCCCAAGTGGAGGTGATGCAACACCTTTGGACTTATAGTTTGACTCGGATTCTGCTGCAGCGTCAGATTGTTTCATTGATAACTCAACGCTCTGGACGAATTTTAACGTGAATCCAATTGGGTTGGAAAGAGCACAAAATCTACTTTCCAACAAAAAAAGAATCACCCAATTCGGAGTCCGTATGAAAAAGTTCTTGGCGTTTTGAGTCAGGTATGTCTGTGCAGTCCGAATCTGAATCCAGAACGTGAGAGACTTGGACTCTATCTTCTCTTGGCCCAAAAGTGACGTGAGAGGACTTTTTGAACAGCACCTAAACTTCTTCTTTTTCCCTTATCTTCATATGTGAATTGTACAAATGTCCCATACACCTGCAATTAGACATGGCACAAAAGTTTGTGAAGTATTTTTGTCGTGGATGACACAAATAAATTATTGCATAGTTTGCATTAGAAATCACCTCACAAATATACATGTATGCAATATTTTTGGTCGTATCCAAGGTAGTCATGTCCTCATCATCCTCCCCTTCTTGAAAACAAAGCCGTCCTCGGCGTTGCTTAATCTGAAATGTGGCTAACAAAAGAGACAAGGTGTACATGTTGTATATGTATATGTCATCCATTTTTACTTCCCTTGATTTTTGCACATATGACACATGTATACATGAGTAACTTTCATAGTTCATAAAATGTAAAGCCAAAATATTATCACAAGTATTAGAAGACATGAAAATATTGCAACTCAATTTGCACAAATAAGTGAAACTCTTATTCATATCAAAGGATTGACAATGTTCATCATTAAACCATCCCAACATTAGTGAATAAACCTTACTTGCATCAAATTTACATGCTACAACATGCTTAAATAAGCAAACATGCAATAAGTCATTTGACACAAAATCATCACCAAGATTAGAGGTCATATCAAAATGATTAAACAATGTTTCTTTTGCATCAACAGTTAATTCATTGGGTGCACTCAAAATTGTTGATACTTCAACTCTTTGATCACATGACGCATTCATGACAGTAACACAATTCTCTAAAATAGCTGGTGTGCTCAAATCAATAGGTAACACAACACATGATGTATTCAAGTTAACTAGGCATGCATCATTCTCATGTGAAAGTTGAAAATCTGTACCTTTGTCATTACCTCTTATGATCAACTCAGACGATGTAGGCACTCTTGGAGGTGATGTGTCACATGATGGAGATGATGTAGTCCTCGCAACAACGGATGTGGTTGTCATAGTACGCCTAGTAGTTGAAGAAACATTTGTATCAACACTTGGAATGTGCACCGTGCGCTTGTTCTCCTTGTGGCCAACACGTCATTTTATTTCCTGTTCAGCTTTGCAAGCAAGACGAAACAAATGGTCCATAGGATAACACTCTTCATGAATTAGAATCTCTTGAATATCACGGTTTAATCCTCCCCAAAATCTATCCATAAAATCTTCTTCACTTTCTTCTAAAAATGAGTGCAATAATGTAGTTTGTAAATCATCATAGTATTTTGTTACCGTGTCAGTGCCTTGTTTTAAATGTTGTAATTTTTTAATCATGCCACGAGTATAATAAACATCAATGAATCTATCTCTCATGACAAGTTTTAAATCATCCCAAGTAGTAGGTATAAGATCAGGGTTTAACCGACAATATTCACTCCACCAAACTAAAGCAAAGCTACTAAAAGTACTAACCGCAGCTTGAAATTTTCCACGCTCATCAAAATTATGGGAAGCAAATATAGCATTTATTTCGTACTCCCATTCAATATATAAATCAGGCCTAAAACGACCAGTAGATGGTGGCATGGAAACATTAACCTGATTATGTGCATTCTGATGTAATTGCTCCTCTTGTGGCGGTTGTTGCATTTTCTTAGGTGATGGCAAATCTCCCACGATCGATGAAGCCCAAGAACTAACAACTCCGGAACCTGCCATGATTAGTAGAAACAAAAAAAATCAAGAATAATGTTCCTATGAACTACTAGGATGTGGTGGTAAAGCGCTCACAGTAAAGCAAATATCAATATCTTACAAGTTCTTACCATGCAGCAGGTGGTGACGGGCAACCAGCGGTGTCAAATAACTCCGAAGATTGAGTAAAGCGATTGCCAGGTGAACGTATGTATACACGGTGTAGAAATATATGGAGCTGGGTTGGCTATATATGGTAGCAAAAGATTAGCAATAATCAATTCAGAGATGCAATGTTGAATAAACGCTCAACGACGATACTGTGCTGGTCCTAGGCTAGACCGGACTAGAGACGCGAGCCTAGAACACTAATGAGGTCACGGCATAGCACAACTAGCATCAATAAAGGATATGAAGTAGCTCTGGACAGCAAAATATAAGTGAAGATCACAATGGCAGTAAAGATAATGATGAGAAATAACTACCAAGTAGCATATACCAATAATTCTCTCTCCAACTTTATTCTATAAAAGTTTGTGCCAATTTTATGATAATTTTTCTCAAGAATGGCACTGACTCAAGCTTTCAAATGCAAAAAGAATCACTCAATTCCGAGTTGATATGAGGAGTCAAAAAATTCTAAAACTGGCCTGAAAAACTGGAACAAGCTGTGTTCACGAACTTCGGAGGGCAAAAAGACCTATTTAGAAGCCGATTTTGAGGTGTCAAATATTGAACAAGCTTCTGCAACTATTTTGATGCGGCTCGTCGCTAGCTTTAATTTGAGTACTCACGGAGCCAAAACAGACTTCGTATGAAAAAGATATGCCTGTTTTACTGAACACTGCGCAAAACAGAGGCGAGGGGTGTCCCGATCTTTCGATGAGATGATAACTATCGATTTGGTGGAGTCGACTTTGACAATCCGACTACAAACGTGCACGACGTTGTGCCTTAGCAATCGCTAAACCAATCTCCCGAGGTTACTGACGATGCTGAAAGCACGATCAGCCTGACCACGAAGGTCTATTCCTGCACGCAATCGAAGAACAAGCAAGAATATGATAATGCAATCTGAATATTGTGAATATAGATGAAGTATTGATAAAGGTGGGGATCCGAAAGCGGTCTTGGTCTGGTCGTTGGACACAAACGAAGTACACGAAGTTGCAATGGCTAACTTTTAACTAAACAAATCCCAAGGAAAAAGCTACTAGATGGATCTACTTATATAGGAGTAAGGGGTGGCGGCCAAGGAGGTGGGAGGACGTCCCAAGGCAGCCTAAAACTAACCCTAGGTCGTACAAGGCTCATGGGCCCAAGTGGAGGTGATGCAACACCTTTGGACTTATAGTTTGACTCGGATTCTGCTGCAGCGTCAGATTGTTTCATTGATAACTCAACGCTCCGGACGAATTTTAAGGTGAATCCAATTGGGTTGGAAAGAGCATGAAATCTACTTTCCAACAAAAAAAGAATCACCCAATTCGGAGTCCGTATGAAAAAGTTCTTGGCATTTTGAGTCAGGTATGTCTGTGCAGTCCGAATCTGAATCCAGAACGTGAGAGACTTGGACTCTATCTTCTCTTGGCCCAAAAGTGACGTGAGAGGACTTTTTGAACAGCAACTAAACTTCTCTTTTTCCCTTATCTTCATATGTGAATTGTACAAATGTCCCATACACCTGCAATTAGACATGGCACAAAAGTTTGTGAAGTATTTTTGTCGTGGATGACACAAATAAATTATTGCATAGTTTGCATTAGAAATCACCTCACAAATATACATGTATGCAATATTTTTGGTCGTATCCAAGGTAGTCATGTCCTCATCATCCTCCCCTTCTTGAAAACAAAGCCGTCCTCGGCGTTGCTTAATCTGAAATGTGGCTAACAAAAGAGACAAGGTGTACATGTTGTATATGTATATGTCATCCATTTTTACTTCCCTTGATTTTTGCACATATGACACATGTATACATGAGTAACTTTCATAGTTCATAAAATGTAAAGCCAAAATATTATCACAAGTATTAGAAGACATGAAAATATTGCAACTCAATTTGCACAAATAAGTGAAGCTCTTATTCATATCAAAGGATTGACAATGTTCATCATTAAACCATCCCAACATTAGTGAATAAACCTTACTTGCATCAAATTTACATGCTACAACATGCTTAAATAAGCAAACATGCAATAAGTCATTTGACACAAAATCATCACCAAGATTAGAGGTCATATCAAAATGATTAAACAATGTTTCTTTTGCATCAACAGTTAATTCATTGGGTGCACTCAAAATTGTTGATACTTCAACTCTTTGATCACATGACGCATTCATGACAGTAACACAATTCTCTAAAATAGCTGGTGTGCTCAAATCAATAGGTAACACAACACATGATGTATTCAAGTTAACTAGGCATGCATCATTCTCATGTGAAAGTTGAAAATCTGTACCTTTGTCATTACCTCTTATGATCAACTCAGACGATGTAGGCACTCTTGGAGGTGATGTGTCACATGATGGAGATGATGTAGTCCTCGCAACAACGGATGTGGTTGTCATAGTACGCCTAGTAGTTGAAGAAACATTTGTATCAACACTTGGAATGTGCACCGTGCGCTTGTTCTCCTTGTGGCCAACACGTTGTTTTATTTCCTGTTCAGCTTTGCAAGCAAGACGAAACAAATGGTCCATAGGATAACACTCTTCATGAATTAGAATCTCTTGAATATCACAGTTTAATCCTCCCCAAAATCTATCCATAAAATCTTCTTCACTTTCTTCTAAAAATGAGTGCAATAATGTAGTTTGTAAATCATCATAGTATTTTGTTACCGTGTTAGTGCCTTGTTTTAAATGTTGTAATTTTTTAATCATGCCATGAGTATAATAAACATCAACGAATCTATCTCTCATGACAAGTTTTAAATCATCCCAAGTAGTAGGTATAAGATCAGGGTTTAACCGACAATATTCACTCCACCAAACTAAAGCAAAGCTACTAAAAGTACTAACAGCAGCTTGAAATTTTCCACGCTCATCAAAATTATGGGAAGCAAATATAGCATTTATTTTGTACTCCCATTCAATATATAAATCAGGCCTAAAACGACCAGTAAATGGTGGCATGGAAACATTAACCTGATTATGTGCATTCTGATGTAATTGCTCCTCTTGTGGCGGTTGTTATATTTTCTTAGGTGATGGCAAATCTCCCACGATCGATGAAGCCCAAGAACTAACAACTCCGGAACCTGCCATGATTAGTAGAAACAAAAAAAAAATCAAGAATAATGTTCCTATGAACTACTAGGATGTGGTGGTAAAGCGCTCACAGTAAAGCAAATATCAATATCTTACAAGTTCTTACCATGCAGCAGGTGGTGACGGGCAACCAGCGGTGTCAAATAACTCCGAAGATTGAGTAAAGCGATTGCCAGGCGAACGTACATATACACGGTGTAAAAATATGTGGAGCTGGGTTGGCTATATATGGTAGCAAAAGATTAGCAATAATCAATTCAGAGATGCAAAGTTGAATAAACGCTCAACGACGGTACTGTGATGGTCCTAGGCTAGACCGGAATAGAGACGCGAGCCTAGATCACTAATGAGGTCACGGCGTAGCACAACTAGCATCAATAAAGGATATGAAGTAGCTCTGGACAGCAAGATATAAGTGAAGATCACAATGGCAGTAAAGATAATGATGAGAAACAACTACCAAGTAGGATATACCAACAATTCTCTCTCCAAATTTACCCCATAAAAGTTTGTGCCAATTTTATGATAATTTTTCTCAAGAATGGCACTGACTCAAGCTTTCAAATGCAAAAAGAATCACTCAATTCCGAGTTGATATGAGGAGTCAAAAAATTCTAAAACTGGCCTGAAAAACTGGAACAAGCTGTGTTCGCGAACTTCGGAGGGCAAAAAGACCTATTTGGAAGACGATTTTGAGGTGTCAAATATTGAACAAGCTTCTGCAACTATTTAGATGCGGCTCGTCGCTAGTTTTAATTTGAGTACTCACGGAGCCAAAACAGACTTCGTATGAAAAAGATATGCCTGTTTTACTGAATACTGCGCAAAACAGATTCCTATCCGAATTCAGCTACGAGATTGAGTCTAGATAGATCCGATTTTTGTTTTTCTTTCCCTCTTTTTTTTCTCTGAAAAAGATATGCTCTGATACCACTTGATAGAGACGGGGTGTCCCGATCTTTCGATGAGATGATAGCTATCGATTTGGTGGAGTCGACTTTGATGATCCGACTACAAACGTGCATGACGTTGCGCCTTAGCAATCACTAAACCAATCTCCCGAGGTTACTGACGATGCTGAAAGCACGATCAGCCTGACCACGAAGGTTTATTCCTGCACGCAATCGAAGAACAAGCAAGAATATGATAATGCAATCTGAATATTGCGAATATAGATGAAGTATTGATAAAGGTGGGGATCCGAAAGCGGTCTTGGTCTGGTCGTTGGACACAAACGAAGTACACGAAATTGCAATGGCTAACTTTTAACTAAACAAATCCCAAGAAAAAAGCTACTAGATGGATCTACTTATATAGGAGTAAGGGGTGGCGGCCAAGGAGGTGGGAGGACGTCCCAAGGCAGCCTAAAACTAACCCTAGGTCGTACAAGGCTCATGGGCCGTGCAACACCTTTGGACTTATAGTTTGACTCGGATTCTGCTGCAGCGTCAGATTGTTTCATTGATAACTCAACGCTCTGGACGAATTTTAAGGTGAATCCAATTGGGTTGGAAAGAGCACGAAATCTACTTTCCAACAAAAAAAGAATCACCCAATTCGGAGTCCGTATGAAAAAGTTCTTGGCGTTTTGAGTCAGGTATGTCTGTGCAGTCCGAATCTGAATCCAGAACGTGAGAGACTTGGACTCTATCTTCTCTTGGCCCAAAAGTGACGTGAGAGGACTTTTTGAACAGCACCTAAACTTCTTTTTTTTCCCTTATCTTCATATGTGAATTGTACAAATGTCCCATACACCTGCAATTAGACATGGCACAAAAGTTTGTGAAGTATTTTTGTCGTGGATGACACAAATAAATTATTGCATAGTTTGCATTAGAAATCACCTCACAAATATACATGTATGCAATATTTTTGGTCGTATCCAAGGTAGTCATGTCCTCATCATCCTCCCCTTCTTGAAAACAAAGCCGTCCTCGGCGTTGCTTAATCTGAAATGTGGCTAACAAAAGAGACAAGGTGTACATGTTGTATATGTATATGTCATCCATTTTTACTTCCCTTGATTTTTGCACATATGACACATGTATACATGAGTAACTTTCATAGTTCATAAAATGTAAAGCCAAAATATTATCACAAGTATTAGAAGACATGAAAATATTGCAACTCAATTTGCACAAATAAGTGAAGCTCTTATTCATATCAAAGGATTGACAATGTTCATCATTAAACCATCCCAACATTAGTGAATAAACCTTACTTGCATCAAATTTACATGCTACAACATGCTTAAATAAGCAAACATGCAATAAGTCATTTGACACAAAATCATCACCAAGATTAGAGGTCATATCAAAATGATTAAACAATGTTTCTTTTGCATCAACAGTTAATTCATTGGGTGCACTCAAAATTGTTGATACTTCAACTCTTTGATCACATGACGCATTCATGACAGTAACACAATTCTCTAAAATAGCTGGTGTGCTCAAATCAATAGGTAACACAACACATGATGTATTCAAGTTAACTAGGCATGCATCATTCTCATGTGAAAGTTGAAAATCTGTACCTTTGTCATTACCTCTTATGATCAACTCAGACGATGTAGGCACTCTTGGAGGTGATGTGTCACATGATGGAGATGATGTAGTCCTCGCAACAACGGATGTGGTTGTCATAGTACGCCTAGTAGTTGAAGAAACATTTGTATCAACACTTGGAATGTGCACCGTGCGCTTGTTCTCCTTGTGGCCAACACGTTGTTTTATTTCCTGTTCAGCTTTGCAAGCAAGACGAAACAAATGGTCCATAGGATAACACTCTTCATGAATTAGAATCTCTTGAATATCACAGTTTAATCCTCCCCAAAATCTATCCATAAAATCTTCTTCACTTTCTTCTAAAAATGAGTGCAATAATGTAGTTTGTAAATCATCATAGTATTTTGTTACCGTGTTAGTGCCTTGTTTTAAATGTTGTAATTTTTTAATCATGCCATGAGTATAATAAACATCAACGAATCTATCTCTCATGACAAGTTTTAAATCATCCCAAGTAGTAGGTATAAGATCAGGGTTTAACCGACAATATTCACTCCACCAAACTAAAGCAAAGCTACTAAAAGTACTAACAGCAGCTTGAAATTTTCCACGCTCATCAAAATTATGGGAAGCAAATATAGCATTTATTTCGTACTCCCATTCAATATATAAATCAGTCCTAAAACGACCAGTAAATGGTGGCATGGAAACATTAACCTGATTATGTGCATTCTGATGTAATTGCTCCTCTTGTGGCGGTTGTTATATTTTCTTAGGTGATGGCAAATCTCCCACGATCGATGAAGCCCAAGAACTAACAACTCCGGACCCTGCCATGAGTAGTAGAAACAAAAAAAAATCGAGAATAATGTTCCTATGAACTACTAGGATGTGGTGGTAAAGCGCTCACAGTAAAGCAAATATCAATATCTTACAAGTTCTTACCATGCAGCAGGTGGTGACGGGCAACCAGCGGTGTCAAATAACTCCGAAGATTGAGTAAAGCGATTGCCAGGCGAACGTACATATACACGGTGTAAAAATATGTGGAGCTGGGTTGGCTATATATGGTAGCAAAAGATTAGCAATAATCAATTCAGAGATGCAAAGTTGAATAAACGCTCAACGACGGTACTGTGATGGTCCTAGGCTAGACCGGAATAGAGACGCGAGCCTAGATCACTAATGAGGTCACGGCGTAGCACAACTAGCATCAATAAAGGATATGAAGTAGCTCTGGACAGCAAGATATAAGTGAAGATCACAATGGCAGTAAAGATAATGATGAGAAACAACTACCAAGTAGGATATACCAACAATTCTCTCTCCAAATTTACTCCATAAAAGTTTGTGCCAATTTTATGATAATTTTTCTCAAGAATGGCACTGACTCAAGCTTTCAAATGCAAAAAGAATCACTCAATTCCGAGTTGATATGAGGAGTCAAAAAATTCTAAAACTGGCCTGAAAAACTGGAACAAGCTGTGTTCGCGAACTTCGGAGGGCAAAAAGACCTATTTGGAAGACGATTTTGAGGTGTCAAATATTGAACAAGCTTCTGCAACTATTTAGATGCGGCTCGTCGCTAGCTTTAATTTGAGTACTCACGGAGCCAAAACAGACTTCGTATGAAAAAGATATGCCTGTTTTACTGAACACTGCGCAAAACAGATTCCTATCCGAATTCAGCTACGAGATTGAGTCTAGATAGATCCGATTTTTGTTTTTCTTTCCCTCTTTTTTTTCTCTGAAAAAGATATGCTCTGATACCACTTGATAGAGACGGGGTGTCCCGATCTTTCGATGAGATGATAGCTATCGATTTGGTGGAGTCGACTTTGATGATCCGACTACAAACGTGCATGACGTTGCGCCTTAGCAATCACTAAACCAATCTCCCGAGGTTACTGACGATGCTGAAAGCACGATCAGCCTGACCACGAAGGTTTATTCCTGCACGCAATCGAAGAACAAGCAAGAATATGATAATGCAATCTGAATATTGCGAATATAGATGAAGTATTGATAAAGGTGGGGATCCGAAAGCGGTCTTGGTCTGGTCGTTGGACACAAACGAAGTACACGAAATTGCAATGGCTAACTTTTAACTAAACAAATCCCAAGGAAAAAGCTACTACATGGATCTACTTATATAGGAGTAAGGGGTGGCGGCCAAGGAGGTGGGAGGACGTCCCAAGGCAGCCTAAAACTAACCCTAGGTCGTACAAGGCTCATGGGCCCAAGTGGAGGTGATGCAACACCTTTGGACTTATAGTTTGACTCGGATTCTGCTGCAGCGTCAGATTGTTTCATTGATAACTCAACGCTCTGGACGAATTTTAAGGTGAATCCAATTGGGTTGGAAAGAGCACGAAATCTACTTTCCAACAAAAAAAGAATCACCCAATTCGGAGTCCGTATGAAAAAGTTCTTGGCGTTTTGAGTCAGGTATGTCTGTGCAGTCCGAATCTGAATCCAGAACGTGAGAGACTTGGACTCTATCTTCTCTTGGCCCAAAAGTGACGTGAGAGGACTTTTTGAACATCACCTAAACTTCTCTTTTTCCCTTATCTTCATATGTGAATTGTACAAATGTCCCATACACCTGCAATTAGACATGGCACAAAAGTTTGTGAAGTATTTTTGTCGTGGATGACACAAATAAATTATTGCATAGTTTGCATTAGAAATCACCTCACAAATATACATGTATGCAATATTTTTGGTCGTATCCAAGGTAGTCATGTCCTCATCATCCTCCCCTTCTTGAAAACAAAGCCGTCCTCGGCGTTGCTTAATCTGAAATGTGGCTAACAAAAGAGACAAGGTGTACATGTTGTATATGTATATGTCATCCATTTTTACTTCCCTTGATTTTTGCACATATGACACATGTATACATGAGTAACTTTCATAGTTCATAAAATGTAAAGCCAAAATATTATCACAAGTATTAGAAGACATGAAAATATTCGGGCCCGACGCATAGTTCATAGTTGATGTGCTTGGTCTTCTTGTGAAACCTGGGCTCCTTGGCAATGGCAATAGCTCCAGTGTTGTCACAGAAGAGAGTCATCGGGCCCGACGCATTGGGAACCACTCCTAGGTCGGTGATAAACTCCTTCATCCAGACTCCTTCCTGCGCTGCTTCCGAAGCAGCTATGTACTCCGCTTCACATGTAGATCCCGCCACGACGGTTTGCTTGCAACTGCACCAGCTGACTGCCCCACCATTCAAAATATACACGTATCCGGTTTGTGACTTGGAGTCATCCAGATCTGTGTCAAAGCTAACGTCGACGTAACCCTTTACGACGAGCTCTTCGGCACCTCCATAAATGAGAAACATATCCTTAGTCCTTTTCAGGTACTTCAGGATATTCTTGACCGCTGTCCAGTGTTCCATACCGGGATCACTTTGGTACCTCCCTACCAAACTTATGGCAAGGTTCACATCAGGTCTGGTACACAGCATGGCATACATAATAGAGCCTATGGCCGAGGCATAGGGGATGACACTCATCTTTTCTCTTTCTGCTGCCGAGGTCGGGCGTTGAGCTGTGCTCAATCTCACACCTTGCAATACAGGCAAGAACCCCTTCTTAGACTGATCCATATTGAACTTCTTCAATATCTTGTCAAGGTATGTGCTTTGTGAAAGAACAATGAGGCATCTCGATCTATCTCTATAGATCTTGATGCCTAATATGTAAGCAGCTTCTCCAAGGTCCTTCATTGAAAAACACTTATTCAAGTAGGCCTTTATGCTTTCCAAAAGTTCTATATCATTTCCCATCAATAGTATGTCATCCACATATAATATGAGAAATGCTACAGAGCTCCCACTCACTTTCTTGTAAATACAGGCTTCTCCATAAGTCTGTATAAACCCAAACGCTTTGATCATTTCATCAAAGCGAATGTTCCAACTCCGAGATGCTTGCACCAGCCCATAGATGGAGCGCTGGAGCTTGCATACTTTGTCAGCATTCTTAGGATTGACAAAACCTTCCGGCTGCATCATATACAATTCTTCCTTAAGGAAACCGTTAAGGAATGCCATTTTGACGTCCATTTGCCAGATTTCATAATCATAGAATGCGACAATTGCTAACATGATTCGGACGGACTTCAGCTTCGCTACGGGTGAGAAGGTCTCATCGTAGTCAACTCCTTGAACTTGTCGATAACCCTTAGCGACAAGCCTAGCCTTATAGACGGTCACATTACCATCCGCGTCAGTCTTCTTCTTAAAGATCCACTTATTTTCTATGGCTCGCTGATCATCGGGCAAGTCCACCAAAGTCCATACTTTGTTCTCATACATGGATCCTATCTCGCATTTCATGACTTCAAGCCATTTGTTGGAATCCGGGCCCGCCATCGCTTCTTCATAGTTCAAAGGTTCATCGTTGTCTAACAACATGATTTCCAGGACAGGGTTGCCGTACCACTCTGGTGCGGAACGTGTCCTCGTGGACCTACGAAGTTCAGTAGCAACTTGATCCGAAGTTTCATGATCATCATCATTAACTTCCTCTCTAGTCGGTGCAGGCACCACAGAAACATCTTCCTGAGCTGCGCTACTCTCCGGTTCAAGAGGGGGTACCTCGTCAAGTTCTACTTTCCTCCCACTTACTTCTTTCGAGAGAAACTCTTTCTCCAGAAAGGATCCATTCTTGGCAACAAAGATCTTGCCTTCAGATCTGAGGTAGAAGGTATACCCAATAGTTTCCTTAGGGTATCCTATGAAGACGCATTTTTCCGATTTGGGTTCGAGCTTTTCAGGTTGAAGTTTCTTGACATAAGCATCGCATCCCCAAACTTTCAGAAATGACAGCTTAGGTTTCTTCCCAAACCATGATTCATACGGTGTCGTCTCAACGGATTTAGACGGTGCCCTATTTAAAGTGAATGCGGCTGTCTCTAAAGCATAACCCCAAAATGATAGTGGTAGATCGGTAAGAGACATCATAGATCGCACCATATCCAATAGAGTGCGATTACGATGTTCGAACACACCATTTCGCTGAGGTGTTCCAGGCGGCGTGAGTTGTGAAACAATTCCACATTTCCTTAAGTGCGTGCCAAACTCGTGACTCAAATATTCTCCTCCACGATCTGATCGTAAGAACTTTATTTTCCTGTCACGTTGATTCTCTACCTCACTCTGAAATTCCTTGAACTTTTCAAAGGTCTCAGACTTGTGTTTCATTAAGTAGACATACCCATATCTACTTAAGTCATCAGTGAGGGTGAGAACATAACGATAGCCACCGCGAGCCTCAACGCTCATTGGACCGCATACATCAGTATGTATTATTTCCAACAAGTTGGTTGCTCGCTCCATTGTTCCGGAGAACGGAGTCATGGTCATCTTGCCCATGAGGCATGGCTCGCATGTGTCAAATGATTCATAATCAAGAGACTCCAAAAGTCCATCTGCATGGAGTTTCTTCATGCGTTTGACACCGATATGACCAAGGCGGCAGTGCCACAAGTATGTGGGACTATCATTATCAACCTTACATCTTTTGGTATTCACACTATGAATATGTGTAACATCACGTTCGAGATTCAATAAAAATAAACCATTGACCAGCGGGGCATGACCATAAAACATATCTCTCATATAAATAGAACAACCATTATTCTCGGATTTAAATGAGTAGCCATCTCGCATTAAACGAGATCCAGATACAATGTTCATGCTCAAAGCTGGCACTAAATAACAATTATTGAGGTTTAAAACTAATCCCGAAGGTAGATGTAGAGGTAGCGTGCCGACGGCGATCACACCGACCTTGGAACCATTCCCGACGCGCATTGTCACCTCGTCCTTCGCCAACCTCCGCTTATTACGCAGTTCCTGTTTTGAGTTACAAATGTGAGCAACCGCACCGGTATCAAATACCCAGGAGCTACTACGAGCGCTGGTAAGGTACACATCAATAACATGTATATCATATATACCTTTGGCGTTGCCGGCCTTCTTATCCGCTAAGTACTTGGGGCAGTTCCGCTTCCAGTGACCATTTCCCTTGCAATAAAAGCACTCAGTCTCAGGCTTGGGTCCATTCTTTGGCTTCTTCCCGGCAACTGACTTACTGGGCACGGCAACTCCCTTGCCGTCCTTCTTGAAGTTCTTCTTACCCTTGCCTTTCTTGAAACTAGTGGTCTTATTCACCATCAACACTTGATGTTCCTTTTTGATCTCTACCTCCGCTGATTTCAGCATCGAATATAACTCAGGAATGGACTTCTCCATCCCTTGCATATTGTAGTTCATCACAAAGCTCTTGTAGCTAGGTGGAAGCGACTGGAGGATTCTGTCAATGACCGAGTCATCTGGGAGGTTAACTCCCAGCTGAGACAAACGGTTGTGCAACCCAGACATTTTGAGTATATGCTCACTGATAGAACTATTTTCCTCCATCTTACAACTGTAGAACTTGTCGGAGACTTCATATCTCTTGACCCGGGCATGAGCTTGGAAAACCATTTTCAGCTCTTGGAACATCTCATATGCTCCGTGTTGCTCAAAACGCTTTTGGAGCCCCGATTCTAAGCTGTAAAGCATGCCGCACTGAACCAGGGAGTAATCATCACTAAGCGACTGCCAGGCGTTCATAACGTCTTGAGTTGTTGGGAAAATGGGTGCGTCACCTAGCGGTGCTTCAAGGACATATGCTTTCTTGGCAGCTATGAGGATGATCCTCAAGTTAAGGACCCAGTCCGTATAGTTGCTACCATCGTCTTTCAGCTTGGTTTTCTCTAGGAACGCGTTGAAGTTGAGGGCAACATTAGCGTGGGCCATTGGATCTACAGGATAGATTGTAAAGACAATTTTAGACTAAGTTCATGATAATCAAGTTCATCTAAACAAATTATTTAATGAACTCCCACTCAGATAGACATCCCTCTAGTCATCTAAGTGATACATGATCCGAATCGACTAGGCCGTGTCCGATCATCACGTGAGACGGACTAGTCATCAACGGTGAACATCTCCATGTTGATCGCATCTACCATACGACTCATGTTCGACCTTTCGGTCTCTCGTGTTCCGAGGCCATGTCTGTACATGCTAGGCTCGTCAAGTCAACCTAAGTGTTTCGCATGTGTAAATCTGGCTTACACCCGTTGTATGCGAATGTTAGAATCTATCACACCCGATCATCACGTGGTGCTTCGAAACAACGAACCTTCGCAACGGTGCACAGTTAGGGGGAACACATTTCTTGAAATTTTAGTGAGGGATCATCTTATTTATGCTACCGTCGTTCTAAGCAAATAAGATGTAAACATGATAAACATCACATGCAAATCATAAAGTGACATGATATGGCCAATATCATCTTGCGCCTTTGATCTCCATCTTCGAGGCGCGGCATGATCACCATCATCACCGGCATGACACCATGATCTCCATCATCATGATCTCCATCATCGTGTCTTCATGAAGTTGTCTCGCCAACTATTACTTCTACTACTATGGCTAACGGTTAGCAATAAAGTAAAGTAATTACATGGCGTTTACATTGACACGCAGGTTTCTAGCAAGAACGTTTCTTACCTACGCAAAAACCACAACGGTGATATGCCAATTGCTATTTACCCTTCATAAGGAACCTCTTCATCGAATCCGATCCGACTAAAGTGGGAGAGACAGACACCCGCTAGCCACCTTATGCAACAAGTGCATGTCAGTCGGTGGAACCCGTCTCACGTAAGCGTACGTGTAAGGTCGGTCCGGGCCGCTTCATCCCACAATGCCGCCGAATCAAGATAGGACTAGTAACGGTAAGCAAATTGAACAAATCATCACCCACAACTACTTGTGTTCTACTCGTGCATAGAATCTACGCATAGACCCAGCTCATGATGCCACTGATGGAACGTAGTAATAATTCAAAAAAAATTCCTACGTGTCACCAAGATCAATCTAGGAGATGCTAGCAACGAGACATAGGGAGTGCATCTTCATACCCTTGAAGATCGCTAAGCGGAAGCGTTACAAGAACGTGGTTGATGGAGTCGTACTCGCAGCGATTCAAATCGCGGAAGATCCGATCCAAGCGCCGAACGGACGGCGCCTCCGCGTTCAACACACGTACAGCCCGGGGACGTCTCCTCCTTCTTGATCCAGCAAGGGGGAAGGAGAAGTTGAGGGAGAACTCCGAAAGCACGACGGCGTGGTGGTGGAGGAGCTCATGGTTGTCCGACAGGGCTTCGCCAAGCACTACGGAGGAGGAGGAGGTGTTGGAGAGGAGGAAGGGCTGCGCCAGAGAAGGGGTGTTGCTGCCCTCCTACCCCCCCTCTATTTATAGGGTGAAGGGGAGAGGGGGCCGGCCCCCCTAGATGCATCTAGAGGGAGGGCGGCGGCCAGGAGGGGGAGACTTGCCCCCCAAGCAAGGTGGGAGGCGCCCCCTCCCCTAGGGTTTCCAACCCTAGGCGCCTTGGGCCCTTGGGGAGGGGCGCACCAGCCCACTAAGGGGCTGGTCCCCACCCATATTCAGCCCACTAGGCCCTCCGGGGCAGGTGGCCCCACCCGGTGGACCCCCGGACACCTTTCGGTGGTCCCGGTACAATACCGATAACCCTCGAAACCATTCCGGTGACTGAAACTGGACTTCCCATATATAAATCTTCACCTCCGGACCATTCCATAACTCCTCGTGACGTCCGGGATCTCATCCGGGACTCCAAACAACCTTCGGTAACCACATACAATTTCCCATAACAACTCTAGCGTCACCGAACCTTAAGTGTGTAGACCCTACGGGTTCGGGAACCATGCAGACATGACCGAGACATCTCTCCGGTCAATAACCAACAGCGGGATCTGGATACCCATGTTGGCTCCCACATGTTCCACGATGATCTCATCGGATGAACCACGATGTCGGGGATTCAATCAATCCCGTATACAATTCCCTTTGTCCATTGGTATGTTACTTGCCCGAGATTCGATCGTCGGTATCCCCATACCTCGTTCAATCTCGTTACCGGCAAGTCTCTTTACTCGTTCCATAACACATGATCCCGTGGCTAACTCTTTAGTCACATTGAGCTCATTATGATGATGCATTACCGAGAGGGCCCAGAGATACCTCTCCGTCATACGGAGTGACAAATCCCAGTCTCGATTCGTTCCAACCCAACAGACACTTTCGGAGATACCTGTAGTGCACCTTTATGGTCACCCAGTTACGTTGTGACGCTTGATACACCCAAAGCATTCCTACGGTATCCGGGAGTTGCACAATCTCATGGTCTAAGGAAATGATACTTGACATTAGAAAAGCTCTAGCAAACGAACTACACGATCTTGTGCTATGCTTAGGATTGGGTCTTGTCCATCACATCATTCTCCTAATGATGTGATCCCGTTATCAACGACATCCAATGTCCATTGTCAGGAAACCATAACCATCTATTGATCAACGAGCTAGTCAACTAGAGGCTCACTAGGGACATGTTGTGATCTATGTATTCACACATGTATTACGGTTTCCGGTTAATACAATTATAGCATGAACAATAGACAATTATCATGAACAAGGAAATATAATAATAACCATTTTATTATTGCCTCTAGGGCATATTTCCAACAGTATGCACTAGTAGAAAACAGGGCTTTGATTCTGGCCGGATCAGAGCAACAGTCCCGGTCGTGTTACGAACCGAAACTAATGGGAGCATCAGTCCCGGTTCGAGTGGCTAGGATGCCGGTCGGGCATCGGCATGCATCAGTCCCGGTTCGGCTGGGACCTTTAGTCCCGGTTCCAGACACCAACCGGGACTAAAGGGCCTCGCTCCTGGCGCAACCCCTTTAGTCCCGGTTGGTGTCAGGAACCGGGACTAAAGGTATGTCTTCAGTCCCGGTTCTAGACACCAACCGGGACTAAAAAATGCCTATATATATATATATATATATATGCTTGCCCCTGCCCGCCCTCTCCTCTGTTTTTTGGCCGGCCGGCGTGTGGGAGGTGTGTGCTACTCTGTTCTCACTGCCTATGCACATGAGGTGTTCGATGAAATGCCCGGGCCACATTTAAGCTGTCTCCTCTTCAAGCTCTATTTTCACCAAGATTTGTCTAGTTTTGGCGGTGCACCAACTATCCAAGTGTTCTAAAAGGTTAGCAACTTCATCCTTTCATCTCTCACTGCTAGTTTAACTCATTTCAAATGCTCTAGAAGTAGAGTGGTTTGTGGGTTTTAGTGTAGGAGTGTATGTGGGAGTTTATTTGATTTAGATGCACAATTTGAGCTCAAATTAACTTCTTAGAGTTTGCACATGTGTAGGGTGCCGTCCCGTCCCCGTCCCCGTCCTCACCGCCGTCGATCACCCGTGTCGATCTCGTCGCCGGCACCACCGTGGTGAGCCTCTTGTTCTTATCTTCTTTTTAAAAGAAAATTTTCTTACTTGTATGATTTAGATAGCTACTTGTATAATTTTCTTACTTGTATTATTGTTTGTTATTATATAGTGCCATGGTTTTGGAATCCACCCCCGTCGGCTCTCGTCCGGTCTATGATTCGGATGTGGTATATTATCTTTTATAACAATTTGTTTCATTTAGTGTTTATGACAATTATGTCGACCAACATGACATAGATGTTTTTATCTAGGAAGTATGTGAACCGGAAATTCCAACCGTCCCTCTTGTCGAGAGGTTAAATTTAGTTGAAAAAGAAAACAATTATTTGAAAGAAAAATTGAAAAGAATTGAAGAAGAGAAGACGAAATTGGAGTTGCATGTTGCCGATGTCGTCGATCTACACAAGATCCAGATGGATGCAATGCGCTTAAAGATTAGAAAGATTAGAAAATATGCCATTTATAATGAGGCTTGGTATCATTATACTGTTGGATCAATTGTTACCTTAGTTGCGATTTTGATTGCATTTGTTGTTGCATTTAAATGTTTTACATAGTTGTATGTTAGTTTCAATGTATGTTTTAATTATATGCTCTACAGAGTTGTATGTTGTTCTATGAGAACTATGTATGAACTTTATGTATTTATTTTTTCAGTAATAACATTTGATCACTACTGTACTTTGGTTTAAATGTGATGATGAACTTGTATTAATTTGGTCATTTCTCTATTCATGATGTTCTGTAATGGTTTTTGATATACTTAATTATATAATGCTCGCAGATGAACTAGCAATGGATTTACGGTGACCGACGCACCTCCGACTACATTACAAGCCTGCATAATTTTCTCGAAGTGGCTGAGGCAAACAGTCAGAATGGTTTTATGTATTGTCCATGTACTGTCTATGGGAATACGAAGGATTACTCTTCCTCGAAAACCCTTCACTTCCACCTGCTTGGGAAGGGTTTCATGCCACACTATAACGTTTAGACCAAGCACGGAGAAAGAGGGGTTATGATGGAAGACAACGAAGAAGAAGAAGAGGATGACAACTATCCTATGTTCCCTGAATACGGTGATACTGCAATGGGGAAGCTGAAGATCAAGAGGCACCAGATGTGCCCGATGATGATCTTCGCCGGGTCATTATTGATGCACAGAGAGGATGCGAAAGTGAAAGGGAGAATTGCAAGTTCGATCGCTTGTTAGAAGACCACAAAAATGGTTGTACCCAAATTGTGAAGATGGAAACACAAAGCTCGGTACCGCACTGGAATTGCTGCAATGGAAGGCAGAGAATGGTGTATCTGACAAGGGATTTGGGAAGCTTCTGAAAATAATGAAGAAGAAGCTTCCAAAGGATAACGAATTGCCGGACAGTACGTACGAAGCAAAGAAGGTTCTCTGCCCTCTAGGATTAGAGGTGCAGAAGATACATGCATGCCCTAATGACTGCATCCTCTACCACGGTGAGGAGTACGAGAATTTCAATGCATGCCCGTATGCGGTGCATTGCGATATAAGATCACACGAGATAACCCTGGTGATGTTGACGGCGAGCGCCCCAGGAAGAGGGTTCCTGCCAAGGTGATGTGGTATGCTCCTATAATACCACGGTTGAAAGGTCTGTTCAGAAACAAAGAGCATGTCAAGTTGTTGCGATGGCACAAAGAAGACCGTAAGAAAGACGGGAAGTTGAGAGTACCCGCTGATGTGTCGCAGTGGAGAAAAATCGAGAGAAAGTGGCCGGACTTTGCAGGTGACGCAAGTAACTTATGGTTTGGTTTAAGTGCAGATGGCATTAATCCTTTTGGGGAGCAGAGCAGCAATGATAGCACCTGGCCTGTGACTCTATGTATATATAACCTTTCTCCTTGGTTGTGCATGAAGTGGAAGTTCATTATGATGCCAGTGCTCATCCAAGGCCCTAAGCAACCCGGCAACGACACTGATGTGTACCTAAGGCCATTAGTTGCTGAACTTTTACAGCTGTGGAATAAAAAAGGTGTACGTGTGTTGGATGAGCACAAACAGCAGGAATTTGACCTACGAGCGTTGCTGTTTGTAACCATCAATGATTGGCCTGCTCTTAGTAACCTTTCAGGACATACAAACAAGGGATACCACGCATGCACGCACTGTTTAGATGAGACTAAAAGTATATATTTGGACAAATGCAAGAAGAATGTGTACCTGGGACATCGTCGATTTCTTCCGACCAAGCATGCCTTAAGAAAGAAAGGCAAGCATTTCAAAGGAGAGGCAGATCACCGAAAGAAGTCTGTCCTCCGTACTGGTGATGATATACTTGATATGGTCAAGGATTTACATGTAATCTTTGGAAAGGGGACTGGTGGACAATCTGTTCCGAACGACGCTGACGGACACAGACCCATGTGGAAGAAGAAATCTATATTTTGGGACCTACCCTATTGGAAAGACCTAGAGGTCCGCTCTGCAATCGATGTGATGCATGCTAGTTCTTGAGCTTGCGTTGGTTTTTCCCTTGAAGAGAAAAGGGTGATGCAGCAAAGTAGAGATAAGTATTTCCCTCAGTTAGAGAACCAAGGTATCAATCCAGTAGGAGGTACAATTAAGTCTCCAATCTATGCATCTGCACAAACAATCAAACACTTGCACCCAACGCGATAAAGGGTTTGTCAATCCCTTCACGGTCAATTGCAAGGATGTGATCTGATAGAGATAGATATAAAATATTTGTAAAACGTAAAACAAAGTAAAAACAAATAAATTGTAGCAAGATATTTTTGGTTTTTTTGGTTTATAGATCTGAAAATATATGATGGGAAATAGACCCAGGGGCCATAGGTTTCACTAGAGGCTTCTCTCTTGAAAGAAAACATACGGTGGGTGAACAAATTACTGTCGAACAATTGATAGAAAAGCGCAAAGTTATGACGATATCCAAGGCAATGATTATGAATATAGGCATCACGTCCGTGTCAAGTAGACCGAAACGATTCTGCATCTACTACTATTACTCCACACATTGGCCGACTCCTTCCTGCATCTAGAGTATTAAGTTCAAGAGAATAGAGTAACGCTTTAAGCAAGATGACATGATGTAGAGGGATAAACTCAAGCAATATGATGAAAACCCCATCTTTTTACCCTTGATGACAACAATACAATACGTGCCTCGCTACCCCTACTATGTCACTGGGTGAGGACACCGCAAGATTGAACCCAAAACTAAGCACCTCTCCCATTGCAAGAAGGACCAATCTAGTTGGCCAAACCAAACCGATAATTCGAAGAGAAATACAAAAATATTAAATCATGCATATAAGAATTCAGAGTAGATTCAAATAATATTCATAGTTAATCTGATCATAAATCCACAATTCATCGGATCTCGACAAACACACCGCAAAAAAATATTACATCAGATAGATCTCCAAGAACATCGAGGAGAACTTTGTATTGAAGATCAAAGAGAGAGAAGAAGCCATCTAGCTACTAGCTATGGACCCGTAGGTCTGAGGTAAACTACTCACGCTTCATCGGAAGGGTAATAGAGTTGATGTATATGCCCTCCGTGATCGAATCCCCCTCCGGCAGGATGCCGGAAAAGGCCCCTAGATGGGATCTCACGGGTACATAAGGTTACGGCGGCCGAAAAGTATTTTGGTGGACGCTTCTGGTCATTTGGAAATATTTCTGAATTTATAGGCCAAGACCTAGGGTTGGAGGACTCCCGGGGGGCCCACAAGCCAGGGGGTGCCCCCCTAGGGCGCGCCCTGAGGGCTAGTGGAGCCCTTGGGACTCTTCTGCCTTCCTCTCCAAGTCCTACGTGTGTCTTCTGGTCCAAGAAAAATCATCGCGAAAGTTTTATTCCGTTTGGACTCCGTTTGATATTCCTTTTCTCTAAAACTCAAAAACAAGGAAAAAACAGAAAATGGCACTGGGCTCTAGGTTAATAGGTTAGTCCCAAAAATAATATAAAATAGTATATTAATGCATATAAAACATCCAAAACAGATAATATAATAGCATGAAACAATCAAAAATTATAGATACGTTGGAAACGTATCAAGCATCCCAAGCTTAATTCCTGCTCGTCCTCGAGTAGGTAAATGATAAAAACAGAATTTTTTATGTGGAATGCTACCTAACATATTTATCCATGTAATTTTCTTTATTGTGGCATGAATATTCAGATCCATAAGATTCAAAATAAAATTTTAATATTGACATAAAAACAATAATACTTCAAGCATACTAATAAAGAAATCATGTCTTCTCAAAATAACATGCATGGCCAAAGAAAGTTATCCCTACAAAATCATATAGTCTGGCTATGCTCCATCTTCATCACACAAAGTATTAAATCATGCACAACCCCAATGACAAGCCAAGCAATTGTTTCATACTTTTGATGTTCACAAACTTTTTCAACTTTCACGCATTACATGAGCATGAGCCATGGATATAGCACTATAGGTGGAATAGAATATGGTGGTTGTGGAGAAGACAAAAAGAAGGAGATAGTCTCACATCAACTACGCGTATCAATGGGCTTTGGAAATGCCCATCAATAGATATCAATGTTAGTGAGTAGGGATTGCCATGCAGCGGATGCACTAGAGCTATAAGTGTATGAAAGCTCAAAAGGAAACTAAGTGGGTGTGCATCCAACTTGCTTGCTCACGAAGACCTAGGGCAATTTTGAGGAAGCCCATCTTTGGAATATACAAGCCAAGTACTATAATGAAAAATTCCCACTAGTATATGAAAGTGACAACATAGGAGACTCTCTATCATGAAGATCATGGTGCTACTTTGAAGCACAAGTGTGGTAAAAGCATAATAGCATTGCCCCTTCTCTCTTTTCTCTCATATTTTTTTGTTTGGGCTTCTTTTGGCCTCTTTTATTTTTTGTAAAGTCCGGAATCATCCAAACTTGTGAGGGAATCATAGCTTCCTTCATCCTTTCCTCACATGGGACAATGCTCTAATAATGATGATCATCACACTATTATTTACATACAACTCGATTCTAGAACAAAATATGACTCTATATGAATGCCTCCGGCCATGTACCGGGATGTGCAATGATCAAGAGTGATATGTATAAAAAATATGAATGGTGGTCTTGCCACAAATATTATGCCAACTACATGATCATGCAAAGCAATATGACAATGATGAAGCGTGTCATAATAAACGGAACGGTGGAAGTTGCATGGCAATATATCTCGGAATGGCTATGGAAATGCCATAATAGGTAGGTATGGTGGCTGTTTTGAGGAAGGTTTATGGTGGGTTTAATGCACTGGCGAGAATTGCGCGGTACTAGAGAGGCTAGCAATGATGGAAGGGTGAGAGTGAGTATAATCCATGGACTCAACATTAGTCATAAAGAACTCACATACTTATTGCAAAAGTCTATTAGCTATCGAAACAAAGTACTACACGCATGCTCCTAGGGGGATATATTGGTAGGAAAAGACCATCGCTCATCCCCGACCGCCACTCATAAGGAAGACAATCAATAAATAAATCATGCTCCGACTTCATCACATAACGGTTCACCATACGTGCATGCTACGAGAATCACAAACTTTAACACAAGTATTTCTAACAATCCACAATTACTCACTAGCATGACTCTAATATCACCATCTTTATATCTCAAAACAAATGCAAGGAATCAAACTTCTCATAGTATTCAACGCTCTTTATATGAAAGTTTTTATTATATCCCTCTTGGATGCCCATCATATTAGGACTAAATTCATAACCTAAGGAAATTACCATGCTGTTTAGAGAATCTCAAAATAATATAAGTGAAGCATGATATTTCAACAATTTCTATAAAATAAAGCCACCGCCATGCTCTAAAAAGACATAAGTGAAGCACTAGAGCAAATTGCCTAGCTCAAAAGATGTAAGTGAAGCACATAGAGTATTCTAATAAATTCACGATTCATGCGTGTCCCTCTCAAAAGTTGTGTACAGAAAGGATGATTGTGGCAAACTAAAAAGCAAAGACTCATATCATACAAGATGCTCCAAGCAAAACACATATCATGTGGTGAATAAAAATATAGCCTCAAGTAAATTTACCGATGGATTGAAGACGAAAGAGGGGATGCCATCCGGGGCATCCCCAAGCTTAGATGATTGGTTGTCCTTGAATATTACCTTGGGGTTACTTGGGCATCCCCAAGCTTAAGCTCTTGCCACTCCTTATTCCATAGTCCATCAAATCTTTACCCAAAACTTGAAAACTTCACAAAACAAAACTCAACAGAAAACTCATGAGATCCGTTAGTATAAGAAAATAAATCACCACCTTTTGGTACTGTTGTGAACTCATTATTTATTTATATCGGTGTAATATCTACTGTATTCCAACTTTTTCATGGTTCATACCCCCCGATACTACCCATAGATTCATCAAAATAAGCAAACAACACATAGAAAACAGAATCTGTCAAAAACAGAACAGTCTGTGAAGATTCGAATAGTTAGTTTACTTATGTAACTCCAAAATTTCTGAAAACTTAGGAAAACATAGGAAATTTGTATATCAATCTTGTGTAAAAAATTCATAGTTTTTCGTCGGATCTGTGAATTATCAAAATTCTGTAACTGGACGCAAATTTTCTGTTTTTCAGCAAGATCAAATCAACTATCACCGTAAGCCATCCCAAAGGTCTTACTTGGCTCAAACACTAATTAAATCACCAAAACACAATTACTACAGAGGTAATAATTTGTATTCTCATAAAAACAGAAAATAAAAATATTGGGTTGTTTCCCAACAAGCGCTTTTCTTTAAAGCCTTTTAGCTAGGTGTTGATAATTTTAATGATGTTCACATGAAAGATAGCAATTGAAACACGAAGAGAGCATCATGTAACATGTGAAAAACAAGTTTAGGTCTAACATACTTCCTATGCATAGGAATTTCATAGGAAAACAAATTAGCAAGACAAGCAAGATCTAGCATATGCAAGGAAGAAGGAAGAAGCAATAGCAATATCAACAAAACGAGACGTAATTTAATAACATGAAAATTTCTACCACAATATTTTCCTCTCTCATAATAATTACATGTAGGATCATACTCAAATTCAACAATATAGCTATCACATAACATATTCTCTAGATGATCCACATGCATGCAAAGTTGACACTCTTCCAAGATAGTGGGATTACATTAACTAAAGTCATGACCTCTCCAAACCCACTTTTATCAAAAACTTCATAAGACTTATCAATCTCCAAAGTAGTGGGATCATTATTTCCTAAAGTTGACACTCTTCCAAACCCACTTTCAATATTAAAGCAAACATATTCATCATGAGGCCTAAATAAATTTTTAAGATCATAAGAAGCATTATCACCCCAATCATGATCATTGCAATAAGTAGCGGACATAGCAAAACTAGCATCCCCAAGCTTGGGGTTTTGCATATTATTAGCACAATTGACATTAATAGAATTTATAATAACATCATTGCAATCATGCTTTTGATTCAAAGAACAATAAAGTATGGGTGCAATAGCAACAATCTCATGTTTAACATAAGGAACTATAGCAAATTCATCTCCATAAACATTATTAATATTGGCATCATGGCCATAAGAATAGCAAGCATCACATTCATCAAGGGATATTTCAATCAAATCAACGGAATCATAATTATCTATAGATTCTTGCATATCATTATTTTCTTCTAAAGCAACGGTCATTCTCTCAATAAATTCCTTAACATAGACATTATGAGCATAGTTCTCATAGCAATATTTAAGTATGTCAAAAATTTCAGATTTGTAGAGAGTAATATCATACTTTTCAATCAAAGAAGCAACATCATAAGCACCCTTAAAAGCAACAAATTCTTCAATTTGTTCGATATCATAGTAACAATAAACACCCTTTCATAAGAAGATAAGATTTCATTATCATTAAACTCACATAGGTAGGGAAGGTGTTTTTAGGGTTCTTAGAGCAACCAAGTGAAATCACAAAGTTCACAAAGATTCCAAGCATAACATAGCAAACAATTTATTTGATTCCATAGGAGTCTCCCTTTTTCAGACAAACGGTGACGCACAAAATGAGCATGCTCATCTAAAGATTTTCCCTCAACTAAACTGGTTGGGGTTTCAGCACGAGCATATCTGGATCGAAGGTGATCCAAGTAAAAAAACTTTCAGTGGATCCATAAACCTTCTTGTTTCTGATTTTCAATAAACACACAATTATACCAAGCAAACAAGCAAATGAAAGAAGGGCGAATAAAAAGGCAAATATTTTTGTGTTTTTCTGAAAGCGTTTTAGAAGTGGGGTAGAGGAAAATGAGAGGCAAATGGCGAATAATGTAATGGAAGAGATGAGAGTTTAGTGTGGGTAATTGGTAGGCTTGATGTAGAACCTCCTCGGCAACGGCGCCAGAAATTCTTCCTGCTACTTCTTGAGCTTGCGTTGGTTTTTCCCTTGAAGAGGAAAGGGTGATTGATAACCCACAAGTATATGGGATCGTTTGTAGCCTTCTTCGATAAATAAGAGTGTCGAACCCAACGAGGAGCTAAAGGCAGAACAAATATTCCCTCAAGTTCTATCGACCACTGATACAACTCTACGCACACTAAACGTTTGCTTTACCTAAAACAAGTATGAAACTATTTTGCAAGAATAAAACTATGAGTACTTTATGAGAATAAAACTATGAATAAATTGCAAGGTAATAAAAGTGGATAGCTTTTGTCAACAAGAAAGTTATTTGTCCTTAGGCAATCGATAACAAGTACCGGTAATCATTCTTGTAATTTTATATGAGGGAGAGGCATGAGCTAACATACTTTCTCTACTTGGATCATATGCACTTATGATTGGAACTCTAGCAAGCATCAGCAACTACTAAAGATCATTAAGGTCATGAAACCCAACCATAGCATTAAGTATCAAGTCCTCTTTATCCCATACGCAACAACCCACTTACTCGGGTTTAAGCTTCTGTCACTCTCGCAACCCACCATAAGTGAATCATGAACATATTGCAACACCCTACAGCGGGGATCCCTCACGTTTGCGCGAGACGGAGGGCACCGTAGGACAACACCATAAATAAAATATACAATCATACCAACCAAGATCACGATTAACCCACTGGACAAAACGGATCTACTCAAACATCATAGGATAACCATAAATCATTGGGAAATAATATATGGAGTTGAGCACCATGTTTAAGTAGAGATTACAGCGGGGATAAGGGGTGTTACACCGCTGCATAAAGGGGGAGAGAGTTGGTGTTGACGGTAGCAAGATTGTTGATGTAGATCGCCGTCACGATCCTCGCCCCGGCAGCACTCCGGCGCCACCGGGAGAGAGGCGGAGAGAGCCCCCCCCCTCCTTCTTCTTCTTCTTCCTTGGCCTCCCCCCTAGATGGGAGGAGAGTTCCCCCTCTGGTCTATGGCCTCCATGCCGGCGGAGGGGCGGGAGCCCATCCGAGATTGGATCTTCCTCTCTGTTCTCTTCTATTTCGCGTTCCCCAAATCTGGCCGAGAACCGTTTCTTATATTCCCGGAGATCCGTAACTCCGATTGCGCTGACATTTTAACATGATTTTTTTCCGGATATAAGCTTCCTTGCGCCCGAAGTAGAGCTCCAACCGACATCCGAGAACGGCACAACCCACCAGGGCGCGCCTGGCCCCTGGGGCGCGCCCTGGTGTCTTGTGGGGGCTGTGGACCCCCGTTTGCGTTGATTCCAAGTCCCAAAAATCACATAAATTCCAAAAAAATTCTCCATAAATTTTTATCGCATTTGGACTTTGTTTGATATGGATTTTCTGCGAAACAAAAAACATGCAACAAACAGGAACTGGCACTGGGCACTGGATCAATAGGTTAGTTCAATAAATCATATAAAATGTTGCGAAAAATATGTGAAAGTTGTATAATATTGGCATGAAACAATCAAAAATTATAGATACGATGGAGACGTATCAGCATCCCCAAGCTTAATTCTTGCTCGTCCTCGAGTAGGTAAATGATAAAAAAAAATTGATGTGGAATGCTACCTAGCATAAACTTGATCATATATCTAATCATGGCCTGAATATTAAGACATAAGTGATTCAAAGCAATAGTCTATAATTTGACATAAAGATATCAATACTCAGGCATCCCAACAAACAATCGTGTCTTTCAAAATATCGACGCTAAAGAAAGATATCCCTACAAAATCATATAATCTTGTCATGCTCTGTCTTCTTAACACAAAGTATTTATCATTCACAACCCCGATGACAAGCCGAGCAATTGGTTCATCCTTTTTAACGCGCTTCAGCTTTTTCAACCCTCACGCAATACATGAGTGCAAGCCATGGATATAGCACTATGGGTGGAATAGAATATAATGATAGGGGTAAATATAGAGAAGACAAAAAAGTAAGAAAGTCTCACATCGACGCGGCTAACCAACGGGCTATGGAGATGCCCATCAATTGATATCAATGTGAGGAGTAGGGATTGCCATGCAACGGATGCACTAGGAGCTATAAGTTGTGACGACCCCTGCTTAATCGTGCACTAATCATACACGCAAATGCGCACGATCAAGCCTAAGGACTCACTTGAAGATATCACAACACAACTCTAAAACATAAAATAAAGTCATACAAGCTTAATATTACAAGCCAGGGCCTCGAGGGCTCGAATACAAGCTCGATGGCATACAAGCGTCAGCGGAAGCATTAGATATCTGAGTACAGATATATTACAGAGAGAGAGATAAGCCTTCACAGAGGCGGGGTAAAAATAAAAATACTACGATCGAAAGGAGTAGGCCTCCTGCCCTGGACCCTCCGATCCTACTCCTGGTTGTCGAACGGCTCCTCGTAGTAGTAGTACTCGCCAGACGGATAGTAGTACTGGTCGTCGGCTGGGGCTTCTGGCTCAGGGGCTCCGTCGTCTGGTGGCATCAAATGGAAAATGGGGGAAAAAGAAAATAAAGCAAACGTGAGTACTCATCCGAAGTACTCAGCAAGCAAGGATCTACACTACATATGCATCATTGTCAAAGGAATGGCTGTATATGTGGACTGGGCTGCAGAAATGCCAGAGTAGAGGGGGAAAGCCTAGTCCTATCGAAGACTAGCATCTTCAACAATCTTCGATAGTCTTGCAGCATCAGGAGAGAGCAGATGAACATAATGTAAAGTAGTAGTAGTAATATCATCAACCTCGACCTGAGATCCTTTCTCGACTCCCTGCGAGAAAGCAATCCCAGAGCCGTACTATCCAATTCTCATCACATGTTCTAGTTGTACCGATCGGGATACAACTCCGAGTGTCCGTTACCGTAGGACAGGCTATCGATAGAAGTTTCTTCCCTGCAGGGGTGCACCAACTTACCCACCACGCTCACTTAACTCTGGCCGGACACACTTTTCTGGGTCATGCCCGGCCTCGGCTAAGTAACACGCCGCAACCCGACCTAGGCTTATAAGAGAGGTCAGCACGCCGGACTAAACCTATGCCCCCAGGGGTCTTGGGCCATCGCCCCGGGAACTCCTGCACGTTACGGGGCCACCGAGAGCAGACCTAGCAACCCCTTATACAAGCGCGGTTGCGTTACCAGTCCAACTCGGCGTGCGCCGCTCCTTACTGACGTCAAACAAGTTTCGGCTGATGTGTACGACGCAGAACGCCCATACTATGCCCACGTGATGGTTAGTGCTATCGGGCCAGAGGCCCCTCGGATCAAATATCCAAACCGTAGTGGATTAGGAGCGCGCGGAAACGAGCAGAGACTCACGATCGATGTGACCCCGTCGCCCCGTCTCGAGGACTTGCGGCAAGGGCTAAGAATGCCCGGCCACGCCTCGTAGTTATCTCGCGGGCACCATCCAGGTCAACCCGACTCCACATCACTTCGCGTTAAGCTCGCGCGGGTACCCCTCAGGGCCGACCCGTCTTTAGTATCATAGTTTAGTGCAAGTCATAATATCCAAGGTAACTGTGTGTCTGACACCGAAGGGAACCCTGAGGAATCACCCTCGACGGAATTCCCGCTCGATGTTATCATCAAGGTGAACGAAGGAGGAATCACCCTCGAGGTCCACCTTGAGGAGTTGTGCGATGATGTCGTGATCGGGGGTGGTGTAGAAGGAATCACCCTCGCTTACCACGACCGAGTAACTAACCTACAAGGTTAACATCAGAAGTGCTGACGAGGTATCACCCTCGGCACTCGATGATAACCCAGCAGTGTCGGCAACTAAGGGGAAGTGATGTGCGGCGCCATGGTCTAGTCTTCAATCCCGATGATCGGGTCTTCTGATGTCCAGCAGGGCAGTCGGGATCAAGTGGGGGTCTCTGTCGTGTCTCTACCCACCTTATACTAAGCAGTCTAGGATAATCGGTAAGGTAACAAAGCAGGGTACAATAATCAGGCTATGCAGCAGATATAGGAAAACAGTAGCAGTAGCAGTTCTAATGCAAGCATAAGAGAGAAAAGAGTAGGCGATATAGGCATGCTCAAAATGGGGGTGCTTGCCTGTTTGCTCTGGGGCAAGGGCAAGGTCTTCAGGAGTATCGTCGGGGACGTAGTCGTACTCCTGTGCGGCGTCTGCCTCGGGAGCTACGTCAACGTCGGGGGCTACCGAGAGAGAAGAGGGGGAAGAAACAGGTAAACATAATGCAAACAAATGCAACACGGTGCGTGTGATGCTATGATGCAGTGTAGGGTTGCCTAAATATGCATCTAAGTCATTTTAGTTATTTTTAGAATTATTCTGGGATTTAATATCCGACGTGTGTGCACCATTCATCTGTCGGATTCGGGTCCGGAGTTACGAGTTCTTCTACGTAGGAGGTTCCGATGGAGAAACAGACGGCACGATCAGACTCGTCTCGTCGTTCTGAGCAACTTTCATGTTTTAACTTTTTCGATCCGAGCTACGGTTTAAAAGTTATTAATTTTTAAAGATTATTTGAATTTCTGGAATTATTTTATTTATCAGAAAATGAATTATGACGTCAGCATGACGCGCTGCTGACGTCAGCAAGTCAACAGGACGGTTGACCAGTCAAACCTGACATGTGGGTCCAGTGGGACCCACATGTCAGCCTCTATTTCTTTAATCAGTGATTCAGTTTAATTACCAGGATTAATTAGGGGGTGGACCCCACATGTCAGTGAGACATTAGGTTAATTAGTTTATTTTTATTTCTAAAATGTTTTAATTAATTAATCAGGGAGGTGGGGCCCGCCTGTCAGCGGCTGGGCCGGTCCAGTCAGCAAGGCTGACTGGTCAACTGGCCGGCCGGGCCCCTGGGACCCACGGGTCAGTGACCCAGGGGTGGGCCCCGCCTGTGCCACGTCAGCGGGGCCGGCGGCTGGTCGCCGGCGACCAAATCGCACGGCGGCGCGTCGCCGGAGCTCGCCGGAATCACGCTACAGAGCTCGTTTCGGGGCGCGCTTGGGCGCGTTCGATAGCTGGCGTCCTCGCGCATCTAGCTGAGGCAATCGCCGGACCAGGAGATGACCGGAGCTGGGCCGGCGACGAGATTTGGCGGCGGTGGCATTCGGGAGATCGAGGGAACGGCGTTAGGAGGCACGGGAGGGCTCGGGCTTGAGCTCACCGGGCTCCTGGGAGCATCAGGAGCTCAGTGCCGTGCTCAGATAAGCACGACAGTGGCTATGGCCACGGCGGCGACGCGAACGGCGGCGAACAAAGCTCGGCCTCGACGTCGGCTAGCTACGGCGTGCGGAGAAGTAAATGGAGAAGAGTGTGAGGTGGAGGAGCTCACCGCGCGGCTCAAGAAAGGCCCCTGACAGATTTGTAGCAGCAGTGGTCGCCGGAGACGAAGGAATCGGCGGCGACCCGAGGTGGAAGACGACTCGCGCGCGGGCGATGCGGGGCTCCTTCACTCCGTCTGGTTGTTCCCGAGGATGCAGACGTCCGCGGCGATCCGTCCTAGCACCTCCAGACGACGCGGGAGGGCTGGTGGCCACGGCGGTGCCAAGACGCGGCGACGGCGGCGTCCTGTGCTCGGATCTGGAGGAAGGGGAAGAGACAGAGCGGCGAGGGAGAGAGATGGGGATGAGGCAAATGATCAGGGGGAAGGCACGGGCCTGCCCTTATCCTCTCGCGGCGCCCGCGGCGTCGCGCTGTCGAGCAGCGACCGGAGCGAGCGCGCGCGTCCATGGACGAGGCGACACGGCGACGGAGAAGGACGACGACTGTAGCGAGCTGGGCCAGGTGGGCCGCGGTCGGGGCACTGTGCACTAAGGCCCAGTGCACAGTGCCTCGCTTTTACATTTTCTACTTTCTGTTTCCTTTTTCTTTTAATCCCTTTTCTGTTTCAAAATGTTTAGGCCACTTGTGCACTTTTGAAAAATTATGGGAGTTGGTCCCAATATTGTGATGCAATATTAGCTCTCACCAAAAAGTGGTTTGAACATATTTGGATTCCATTTGAATTTGATATTAATTTAATAGATGCAAATAGTCTGTTTTGAGTGCTGTTTCAGGTTGTTTCACTCACTTAGCTAACTCCAAAAATAATGATTATGATTTTGCCATGACCACTGGATTATTTGCTAATTAAATAACATTTCTCCAGCAGAGTTTGATCAACTTCAATTTACACTTTGGAATTTAATTTGATTTTCAGATTTGAATTTGAATTGGATTATTAACCCAAGTGACTAGGCAAAGCAAATGATGATGACATGGCATTATTAGCAGTTGATCACTGTGGTCATTACAAGGGGGTGTTACAAGTTCTCCTCCTCTAAAAGAAATTCTCGTCCCGAGAATTTAGGAGGTAGAAGGAAAGAGTCCGGGATATTCTTCCCGAAGATGATCCTCACGTTCCCAAGTGGCTTCATCTTCAGTATGATTCGACCATTGCACTTTTAGGAACTTGGTCGTCTTCTGACGAGTACGACGCTCAGCTTCATCGAGGATGCGGATCGGATGCTCTTTATAGGAAAGATCATCTTGTAGCTCGAGCATCTCATGATCCACTGCACGGTGCGGGGATTCCTTGAAGCACTTACGGAGTTGCGACACGTGGAAGACATCATGAATATGAGAGAACTGTGGCGGCAACTCCAATTTATATGCCACATGTCCACGTCTAGCCACGATGCGGAAGGGACCAATATAGCGAGGAGCTAGCTTGCCCTTGATTCCGAAACGTCGTGTGCCCTTCATCGGAGTGACACGAAGATAGGCTTGATCACCAGGTTGATAGATCACACCCCATCGCTTGCGATCATAATTACTCTTCTGACGGTCTTGAGCTGCTTTGAGATTCTCCCGGACAATTCGGACTTGTTCTTCGGCATGCTGAATAATGTCCGGTCCAACAAGAGGTCGTTCCCCAGTTTCTGACCAATTCAGAGGGGTTCGACATTTACGTCCATAAAGAACCTCAAATGGGGCCATTTTTAAGCTGGCTTGATAACTGTTGTTATAAGAGAACTCGGCATACGGGAGAGATTCCTCCCATTTCTTACCGAAGGATATAACACAAGCTCGAAGCATGTCTTCAAGCACTTGATTAACACGCTCAACTTGGCCTTGGGACTGAGGATGATATGCGGAACTCCAGGTAATATGAGTTCCCATGGCTTCTTGGAAACTTTCCCAGAACTTGGAAGTGAAAAGAACACCACGGTCTGAACTAATCTCTTTTGGAATACCATGGAGAGAAACAATTCTGGCAATGTACAGTTCTGCTAGCTGGCTAGCGGTGATAGTCTCCTTAACAGGTAGGAAATGAGCAACCTTGGAGAGTTGGTCGACGACGACAAGAATGGCATCGTGACCCTTCTGAGACTTGGGAAGACCAGTAATGAAGTCCATTTGCACTTTATCCCACTTCCATAGAGGAATAGGGAGCGGTTGCAGAATTCCAGCAGGTTTTTGATGTTCTGCCTTCACGCGACGACAAACGTCACACTCGGCAACATAACGAGCAATATCCTGCTTCATCCTAGACCACCAGTACCTTTGACGAAGATCTCGATACATTTTGGTACTACCCGGATGGATAGACAGCGGTGTATCATGGGCCTCCTTCATGACTTTGTCAGTCATCAGCTCGAAGCGAGGTACTACGATGCGGTCTCTGAAATATAATGTACCATCTTCAGCAACTGAGAAATCCCGATACTTAGCAAGGTGAAGCTCCTTCTTCATCAAGTCAATTTCAGCATCTTTGGCTTGCGCTTCTTTAACAGCCTTCAGAAGGTCTGGCTGTACCACAAGGTTATTAAGAGAACCCAGGGGAAGAATTCGCAGATTCAGCTGAGTCAGTTCTGCGTGAAGACGAGGTTGAGCTTGCCTAACCATGAGGTTGTTGCAATATGACTTGCGACTCAGGGCATCGGCCATTACATTAGCTTTGCCCGGGGTATAAGAAATACCGCAGTCATAATCCGCAATAGCTTCTAACCATCGTTGTTGTCGGAGATTAAGATCCGGTTGAGTGAATAAGTATTTCAGACTTTGGTGATCGGTATAAATTTCACACCGATTACCCAGAAGGTAGTGTCGCCATAACTTCAATGCATACATCACTGCTGCAAGTTCAAGATCATGCACTGGATAATTCTCTTCATGTGGACGCAATTGACGTGAAGCATATGCAATTACTCTCCGCTCTTGCATTAGGACGCAGCCTAATCCCTGACGAGAGGCATCGCAATATATGACAAAGTCCTTGCGAGAATCAGGAGGAGCAAGCACTGGAGCAGAAGTGAGCTTGTCCTTGAGGGTCTGGAAACTTTCCTGACACTTGTCTGTCCACTCAAACTTAACGCCTTTGTGGAGCAGATTAGTCAGGGGCTTGGCGATCTTGGAGAAGTTCTCGACGAATCGGCGACAATAGCTGGCTAGACCGAGAAAGCTTCGGACCTGCTTGGCATTCTTCGGAGGAGTCCAGTCAAGGATAGCCTGAACACGCTCCGGGTTAACGGCAATACCGTCCTTGGAAATCACATGTCCAAGGTAGGTCACTTCAGGAAGCCAGAATTCGCATTTAGAGAACTTGGCATATAATTGGTGCTCTCGAAGTCTCTCCAGAACTAGTCGAAGGTGCTCAGCATGTTCTTCTTTGTTCTTCGAATAAACCAGAATATCATCCAGATATACCACGACGAATTTGTCGAGGTAATCCATGAATATGTAATTCATTAAGCGGGAGAAGGTAGCGGGAGCATTCGTCAGACCAAATGACATGACGGTGTACTCGTATGAGCCATAACGAGTAACGAATGCAGTCTTGGGAATATCCTCTTTGCGGACACGGATCTAGTGATAACCCAACCTCAAGTCGAGTTTAGAGAACACCGAAGATCCAGCGAGTTGGTCATATAAATCATTGATCCGGGGAAGCGGATATTTATTCTGGATAGTTGCCTGATTGATAGGACGATAATCTTGAACCAGACGGTTAGTTCCATCCTTCTTCTTGACAAAGAGAGAAGGTGCTCCCCAAGCAGAGGAACTAGGGCGGATGAAACCCTTCCTTAAAGATTTATCAATTTCCTCCTTAAGCTCGATGAGGTGGTGCGGAGGCATCTTGTAGGGACGCTTCGCAATAGGAGTGGTGCCAGGCTTCAAGTCGATGACGAACTCGACAGCTCTAGCAGGGGGTATTCCTGGAAGTTCTTCTGGAAAAACATCTGGGAAGTCACAGACCACTGGGATATTCTCGATCCCATCAAGTGGAGAAGCATTCAACGCGTTCAAGGCATAAATTTGAGCCTCAGCGTTCCGGGTAAGGTGAGCTTGATAGTTCACCATCTCATTTGATGGGTGCAAGAGGTGTACAACTTTAGTGGCACAATTGATTGAGGCATAGTGGGCCTTCAACCAATCCATTCCCAGAATAAGGTCAATCTTGGACGATTTCAGAATAATGGGAGACGCACTGAACTCCAACTCTTCGATTTCAACGGGAACATGATAGCTAACTGCAAAGGTTCGGCAACCACCCGCGGGGGTGTGTACCAATAAGGGTGTGTTCATGTATTCGCATTTAATGTCATGCATGCGTGCAAAATGTTCTGACATGAAGGAATGCGATGCTCCTGAATCAAATAAAACAGATGCTGGTACTGAATTAACGAGAAGTGTACCCATCACAGTATCTGGTTGATCTGGAGCTTCAGACATGTTGACGTGGTAGTACTGCCCACGACCATAAGAAGGTCTGGCATTATTGTTGCGCTGCTGAGGAATACCACGGCCAATTCCACGTCCAGCAGAAGGGAGAGCTAGTTGATTCTGATTCTGAGAACAGTCTCTAGCACGGTGACCTGGCTTGCCACACTTGAAGCATAGTCCGCTGTCAGGACGAGGTGCTGGAGCTCGAGGTGCTGGAGTTGGCAGAGGCTGTCTCGGTGGTGGAGGTGGCAGACGTGGTGCAGCATAAGAAGGTCTGTTCGCAGGAGCTGCTGAACGGAACATGCCTTTGGGGAACCAGATGCGTCGCTTCTAGGAAGACGAGCCCGAAGATGAGCCCGACTCACGGGTGCGTCTGGACGCTTCCTTGTGCTTCTTAAGTCCAGTTTCAACCATGATGGCCTTATTCACCAAGGTGGCGAAATCAGGATAATCTTGAACAAGAAGGGCTAACTGAATGTCATGGTGCAGTCCTTCACGAAACTTCTCCTGTCTGCGTTCATCAGTAGGAATGTCCTCTTCAGCGTAACGAGATAAGTCTAGAAACTCGCGCTGATAGACTTCCACAGTCTTGTTGCCCTGAACAAGATTACGGAACTCGGCCTTCTTCCGAGCTATGACAGCTTGAGGAATGTAGCGGGCACGGAATGCAATCTTGAATTCTGCCCAAGTGACGACAGTACCAGGCGGCAGAGTCTGTCGGTGAGTGGCCCACCATTGGGCTGCGGGACCCTTAAGAAGATATGTCGCAAAAGTGACATAGTTAATTTCGGCGACACTAGCAGACTCCATCTCATGAGAGATATCACGCAGCCAGTCATCTGCATCCAGTGGGTTGACTGTGTTGCGGAAAAACGATGGACTGAGCCTCATGAACTCTGGTAAGGTAATGGATGGTTGCTGCTGATTAGCATCAGGACAAGGGAATTGCTGCATAATCCCCGTCATAAACTGGCGGTTGAGTTCAAACTGTTGCATCATCGCTGCCATGTAATCAGGTGGTGGCGGCGGTGGCGGGTTGTTGTCAGCCATCCTGCTATTCCAACAGGGGTATTTCAGCGATAGCTTATGCAAGTGTTTAACAATAAACATGAGGTAACTCGACATTATTGAAAGAGTGCAATAGATGCTAGAAGTAGTCATTAAGACGTACAGATCCATACATAGTCGGTTACATTCGGGCAGCATAACGGCGCAAATTGAAAAGCTAGACATGCTAGGCGGCGCGCAGGCACGCGGTAAGGAAGTACACAACGGGACATAGCAAAGGCTACATCAGCGTCGGAGAAAACCACTGAAACGGGGTAACTGCAAGTGCGGACGATGGACGTTCGTCGCAGAAGGATCCTGCGCTCCATGGGCACTCTGATGCAGAACCCGGTCTCGAGAAGAAAGAAGAGGTCCACGTGCAGGCGTGTGACCTCCCACAGCAGGCCAGACGATCCCTGATGACATCTCAGTCCTGCTCGGGTAAAGAATGTACTCCGGATGCATCCCTGCACGAACAGCTGGTAGCAACTGTGTCATAACCTCGTAGTAGCGTGCTCGAGTGGCAAACAACTCAACAGCAAGTGCACGAACAGTGCGATCCAAAGCCTGAGTGCACTGAATCAGAACCTGCGGGTCGTAGCGTCGAGACTCGTACGGGGCACAGATAGCTGTGTAAAATCCAGTAGCATCTCCAACAGGTGCATACGGAATGTACCGATACTCAGAGGCATCCAAGTCAGCACTGAACTGTCCTCGAAGTCGTGCGACGGCAGAGTAAGCAGCATCATGGACTGCCATCTCAATCGTCACGCCGATACCGTGAAAACGGTGAAGCTCAGTGTCAGAGTTATCCTGCTGATCATAGATGCGAACATCAGCATAGTACTGCTCCTGGTTGAACTCACGATAAACCTCATAGACCATGTACTCGGGGCACCAGCGGTAACCCAGTCTACTCAGGAGGGCGATCAGAACAGCTGGAAATCCAGGGATGTCTCGAGCACAGGTGCGAAGCACGAGCTGTGTCGTAGGACGAGGGGGAAACAGTCGATCCATCTGAAATAAGAAGTTCAGGATTGTCATAAGACATTGAGAAATATAACCGATCTCGGAAGGAAAGGTTAAACAAAACAATGGAAAGGAAAATGATTATCAGACTAATCAGATCAAAGACAGGGAAATCGCACTGAATCCAGCTCTCCGGGTGGATAGAATTAACGAGAACCTAAATGTCAGTGTTAGTAAATTTTATTAAACCCGAATAGATGAGAGATTAGAATCCCAAAGTAAAGACGAGGAATAAAAGATCCTAATACCACCCAGTTGGCGACGTGGGCCCGTAAGCCACACAGCCAAGTTAGTAAAATAGTTTTTGACCACTAGACTCAACTTCGGCCAAGGAATTGGATAGGGGGATAACTAGAGGCAGTCGGCTCTGATACCAACCTGTGACGACCCCGGCTTAATCGTGCACTAATCATACACGCAAATGCGCACGATCAAGCCTAAGGACTCACTTGAAGATATCACAACACAACTCTAAAACATAAAATAAAGTCATACAAGCTTAATATTACAAGCCAGGGCCTCGAGGGCTCGAATACAAGCTCGATGGCATACAAGCGTCAGCGGAAGCATTAGATATCTGAGTACAGATATATTACAGAGAGAGAGATAAGCCTTCACAGAGGCGGGGTAAAAATAAAAATACTACGATCGAAAGGCGTAGGCCTCCTGCCCTGGACCCTCCGATCCTACTCCTGGTCGTCGAACGGCTCCTCGTAGTAGTAGTACTCGCCAGGCGGATAGTAGTACTGGTCGTCGGCTGGGGCTTCTGGCTCAGGGGCTCCGTCGTCTGGTGGCATCAAATGGAAAATGGGGGAAAAAGAAAATAAAGCAAACGTGAGTACTCATCCGAAGTACTCAGCAAGCAAGGATCTACACTACATATGCATCATTGTCAAAGGAATGGCTGTATATGTGGACTGGGCTGCAGAAATGCCAGAGTAGAGGGGGAAAGCCTAGTCCTATCGAAGACTAGCATCTTCAACAATCTTCGACAGTCTTGCAGCATCAGGAGAGAGCAGATGAACATAATGTAAAGTAGTAGTAGTAATATCATCAACCTCGACCTGAGATCCTTTCTCGACTCCCTGCGAGAAAGCAATCCCAGAGCCGTACTATCCAATTCTCATCACATGTTCTAGTTGTACCGATCGGGATACAACTCTGAGTGTCCGTTACCGTAGGACAGGCTATCGATAGAAGTTTCTTCCCTGCAGGGGTGCACCAACTTACCCACCACGCTCACTTAACTCTGGCCGGACATACTTTTCTGGGTCATGCCCGGCCTCGGCTAAGCAACACGCCGCAACCCGACCTAGGCTTATAAGAGAGGTCAGCACGCCGGACTAAACCTATGCCCCCAGGGGTCTTGGGCCATCGCCCCGGGAACTCCTGCATGTTACGGGGCCACCGAGAGCAGACCTAGCAACCCCTTATACAAGCGCGGTTGCGTTACCAGTCCAACTCGGCGTGCGCCGCTCCTTACTGACGTCAAACAAGCTTCGGCTGATGTGTACGACGCAGAACGCCCATACTATGCCCACGTGATGGTTAGTGCTATCGGGCCAGAGGCCCCTCGGATCAAATATCCAAACCGTAGTGGATTAGGAGCGCGCGGAAATGAGCAGAGACTCACGATCGATGTGACCCCGTCGCCCCGTCTCGAGGACTTGCGGCAAGGGCTAAGAATGCCCGGCCACGCCTCGTAGTTATCTCGCGGGCACCATCCAGGTCAACCCGACTCCACATCACTTCGCGTTAAGCTCGCGCGGGTACCCCTCAGGGCCGACCCGTCTTTAGTATCATAGTTTAGTGCAAGTCATAATATCCAAGGTAACTGTGTGTCTGACACCGAAGGGAACCCTGAGGAATCACCCTCGACGGAATTCCCGCTCGATGTTATCATCAAGGTGAACGAAGGAGGAATCACCCTCGAGGTCCACCTTGAGGAGTTGCGCGACGACGTCGTGATTGGGGGTGGTGTAGAAGGAATCACCCTCGCTTACCACGACCGAGTAACTAACCTACAAGGTTAACATCAGAAGTGCTGACGAGGTATCACCCTCGGCACTCGATGATAACCCAGCAGTGTCGGCAACTAAGGGGAAGTGATGTGCGGCGCCATGGTCTAGTCTTCAATCCCGATGATCGGGTCTTCTGATGTCCAGCAGGGCAGTCGGGATCAAGTGGGGGTCTCTGTCGTGTCTCTACCCACCTTATACTAAGCAGTCTAGGATAATCGGTAAGGTAACAAAGCAGGGTACAATAATCAGGCTATGCAGCAGATATAGGAAAACAGTAGCAGTAGCAGTTCTAATGCAAGCATAAGAGAGAAAAGAGTAGGCGATATAGGCATGCTCAAAATGGGGGCGCTTGCCTGTTTGCTCTGGGGCAAGGGCAAGGTCTTCAGGAGTATCGTCGGGGACGTAGTCGTACTCCTGTGCGGCGTCTGCCTCGGGAGCTACGTCAACGTCGGGGGCTACCGAGAGAGAAGAGAGGGAAGAAACAGGTAAACATAATGCAAACAAATGCAACACGGTGCGTGTGATGCTATGATGCAGTGTAGGGTTGCCTAAATATGCATCTAAGTCATTTTAGTTATTTTTAGAATTATTCTGGGATTTAATATCCGACGTGTGTGCACTATTCATCTGTCGGATTCGGGTCCGGAGTTACGAGTTCTTCTACGTAGGAGGTTCCGATGGAGAAACAGACGGCACGATCAGACTCGTCTCGTCGTTCTGAGCAACTTTCATGTTTTAACTTTTTCGATCCGAGCTACGGTTTAAAAGTTATTAATTTTTAAAGATTATTTGAATTTCTGGAATTATTTTATTTATCAGAAAATGAATTATGACGTCAGCATGACGAGCTGCTGACGTCAGCAAGTCAACAGGACGGTTGACCAGTCAAACCTGACATGTGGGTCCAGTGGGACCCACATGTCAGCCTCTATTTCTTTAATCAGTGATTCAGTTTAATTACCAGGATTAATTAGGGGGTGGACCCCACATGTCAGTGAGACATTAGGTTAATTAGTTTATTTTTATTTCTAAAATGTTTTAATTAATTAATCAGGGAGGTGGGGCCTGCCTGTCAGCGGCTGGGCCGGTCCAGTCAGCAAGGCTGACTGGTCAACTGGCCGGCCGGGCCCCTGGGACCCACGGGTCAGTGACCCAGGGGTGGGCCCCGCCTGTGCCACGTCAGCGGGGCCGGCGGCTGGTCGCCGGCGACCAAATCGCACGGCGGCGCGTCGCCGGAGCTCGCCGGAATCACGCTACAGAGCTCGTTTCGGGGCGCGCTTGGGCGCGTTCGATAGCTGGTGTCCTCGCGCATCTAGCTGAGGCACTCGCCGGACCAGGAGATGACCGGAGCTGGGCCGGCGACGAGATTTGGCGGCGGTGGCATTCGGGAGATCGAGGGAACGGCGTTAGGAGGCACGGGAGGGCTCGGGCTTGAGCTCACCGGGCTCCTGGGAGCATCAGGAGCTCAGTGCCGTGCTCAGATAAGCACGACAGTGGCTATGGCCACGGCGGCGACGCGAACGGCGGCGAACAAAGCTCGGCCTCGACGTCGGCTAGCTACGGCGTGCGGAGAAGTAAATGGAGAAGAGTGTGAGGTGGAGGAGCTCACCGCGCGGCTCAAGAAAGGCCCCTGACAGATTTGTAGCAGCAGTGGTCGCCGGAGACGAAGGAATCGGCGGCGACCCGAGGTGGAAGACGACTCGCGCGCGGGCGATGCGGGGCTCCTTCACTCCGTCTGGTTGTTCCCGAGGATGCAGACGTCCGCGGCGATCCGTCCTAGCACCTCCAGACGACGCGGGAGGGCTGGTGGCCACGGCGGTGCCAAGACGCGGCGACGGCGGCGTCCTGTGCTCGGATCTGGAGGAAGGGGAAGAGACAGAGCGGCGAGGGAGAGAGATGGGGATGAGGCAAATGATCAGGGGGAAGGCACGGGCCTGCCCTTATCCTCTCGCGGCGCCCGCGGCGTCGCGCTGTCGAGCAGCGACCGGAGCGAGCGCGCGCGTCCATGGACGAGGCGACACGGCGACAGAGAAGGACGACGACTGTAGCGAGCTGGGCCAGGTGGGCCGCGGTCGGGGCACTGTGCACTAAGGCCCAGTGCACAGTGCCTCGCTTTTACATTTTCTACTTTCTGTTTCCTTTTTCTTTTAATCCCTTTTCTGTTTCAAAATGTTTAGGCCACTTGTGCACTTTTGAAAAATTATGGGAGTTGGTCCCAATATTGTGATGCAATATTAGCTCTCACCAAAAAGTGGTTTGAACATATTTGGATTCCATTTGAATTTGATATTAATTTAATAGATGCAAATAGTCTGTTTTGAGTGCTGTTTCAGGTTGTTTCACTCACTTAGCTAACTCCAAAAATAATGATTATGATTTTGCCATGACCACTGGATTATTTGCTAATTAAATAACATTTCTCCAGCAGAGTTTGATCAACTTCAATTTACACTTTGGAATTTAATTTGATTTTCAGATTTGAATTTGAATTGGATTATTAACCCAAGTGAATAGGCAAAGCAAATGATGATGACATGGCATTATTAGCAGTTGATCACTGTGGTCATTACAAGGGGGTGTTACATAAGTGTATGAAATCTCAATATGACAACTAAGTGGGTGTGCATCCAACTTGCTTGCTCATGAAGACCTCGGGCATTTGAGTAAGCCCATCATCGGAATATACAAGCCAAGTTCTATAATGAAAAATTCCCACTAGTATATGAAAGTGACTACATAGGAGACTCTCTATATGAAAAACATGGTGCTACTTTGAAGCACAAGTGTGGAACTAGCATGCCCCTTCTCTCTTTGTTTTTTCTTTTTCTTTTTTCTTTTTTTTCTCATTGTCCGGAGTCTCATCCCGACTTGTGGGGGAATCATAGTCTCCATCATCCTTTCCTCACTGGGGCAATGCTCTAAAAATGAATAATGATGATCATCACACTTCAATTTACTTATAACTCAAAAGAAATAAAAATTACAACTCGATACCTAAAACAAAGTATGACTCTATATGAATGCCTCTGGCAGTGTACCAGTTTGTGCAATGATCTAGCATAACAACAATCTCAAAAAATGGACAAGCCATGGAAATATCATGCTAGCTATCTTACGATCATGCAAAGCAATATGACAATGAATGCTCAAGTCATCAAAACGGAAGTGGTGGAAGTTGCATGGCAATATATCTCGGAATGGCTATGGAAAGGCCATAATAGGTAGGTATGGTGGCTGTTTTGAGGAAGATATAATAAGGCTTATGTGTGATAGAGCGTATCATATCACGGGGGTTTGGATGCACCTGCGAAGTTTGCACCACATCTCGAGGTGAAAAAGGGCAATGCACGGTACCGTAGAGGCTAGCAAATTGCGGAAAGTTAAGAGTGCATATAATCCATGGACTCACATTAGTCATAAAGAACTCATATACTTATTGCAAAAGTTTATTAGCCCTCGAAGCAAAGTACTACTATGCATGCCCCTAGGGGGATAGATTGGTAGGAAAAGACCATCGCTCGTCCCCGACCGCCACTCATAAGGAAGGCAATCAATAATAAATCATGCTCCAACTTCATAGCATAACGAGAGACTATACGTGCATGCTTCGGGAATCACAAACCTTAACACCAATATTCTTACTAACCACAACCGTTTACTAGTACCTCCCACATATTACCATCTCTATATCGCAAAACTATTGCAAGGAATCAAACATATCATATTCAGTGATCCATAAGTTTTATGTAGGATTTTATGACTAACCATGCAAATGACCAATTCCTGTTGACTGCCTAAATAGATATAAGTGAAGCATGAGAGTTTAATTCTTTCTACAAAATATCATCCTCTAATAAATATAAGTGAAGCAAAAGAGCATTCTACAAATAACGGTTTTCTATGTGAAGAGAAACAGGCAATCCAAACTTCAAATGATATAAGTGAAGCACATGAAGCATTCTATAAAGCCATACTCAAAAGATATAAGTGAAGTGCAATGAGCATTCTATAAATCGACCATGGACTATCTCATACCAGCATGGTGCATAAAAGAAAAATGAAAACTAAACACAAAAGACGCTCCAAGATTTACTCATATCACATGAACGAAACGAAGACGAAAACATACCGATAGTTGTTGAAGAAAGATGGGATGCCTTCCGGGGCATCCCCAAGCTTAGACGCTTGAGTCTCCATGAATATTTACTTGGGGTGCCTTGGGCATCCCCAAGCTTGAGCTCTTGCCTCTCCTCCATCTCCGCATGTCGAGACCTCCTCGATCTTTGATCACTTCATCCACACAATACTTAACCGAACTTTTTGTGGCGGGGTTAGTGAATATGGCAGTCAAATCCCATCATGTACTGCTAGTATAATTATAATCAAACATTACCCACTGTATGATATCACAATTCTATGGCCCCAAGTCAAAGGGGGCTCAACAAGATTTCAAACATACGCAAATAATGACGCAGTAACAGCAATCTATGAAAACAGGACAGTCTGTAAAGATCTGAACATTCACCATACTTCTATAACTCTAAAAATTCTGAAAAATTAGGAAAAAATAAACAATTTGTATATCAATACTTTGCAAGAAGTTTCATAAACTTTCGATATTCCATTAAAAAATGTAAAATCGTGCACTAAAGCCAAAGTTTCTGTTTTTGCACCGCACATACCAACAAGCAATCTAATCATCATAAAGGCAAATCTTGGCACATTATTTTTATAATACAATGGATTTGTACAAGGGGATAATTATTTTTGTGAGAATCATCATTAAAAGTTCTACATTGTTTCCATGAGCATGAACACAAGTGTTCAAGGTCGACCCTCACTTCTCCAATGCATAACTTCCAATCGCTTCTCTTTTCGAAAAAGTTTTACGTTCCCCTCTATATTTTTTTGTTTTTAAACTTTATAAAAGCACTCAATAGAAATAAATGACTCTCTAAAACTTCTGGGTTGTCTCCCTGGCAGCACTTTCTTTAAAGCCATTAAGCTAGGCATAAAATGCTCAAGTAATGAACCCACCCGGATCCCAAGGTATATCAAAGCCAATTTTAATTAACAATGATTTGGCATTTAGTAGTGAGCACAAAGCAACATATATCATGCAATGATGAAGTCTAACTCTCTTCCTATGCATCGGCATGTCATAAAAGAACAATTCATGCACATCAAGTAAAGGCCAATGCATAGTATAAGCAATTTCTTGCAATTCTATCGTGTTGGAAACATAGAGAGGCGGAGATGTAGTTCCTCTCTCATAACAATTGCAAGTAGGAGCAGCAAGCACATGCATATTATATTCATCAAAATCATGATGTGTAGTAGCAAAACGCAACCCATCAATATAATCCTTAATAAGAGCAAACTTCTCCGATATAGTGTAGTTTGGAGAATTCAAAAAGATAACAGGACTATCATGTGTGGGTCCAATAGCAACAATTTCATTCTTAGCATAAGGAACTATAGCAAGTTCATCTCCATAAGCATAATCCATATTGGCATCTTGTCCACAAGCATAGCAAGCATCAAGTTCATCAAAAAGGAATATTTCAAAAGAATCAACGGGATCACAGCAATTATCATAGCATTCATCCTTCGGTAAGCATGAAGGGAAATTAAATAATGTATGAGTTGAAGAGTTACTCTCATTAGAAGGTGGGCACGGGTAGCTAATCCGCTCTTCCTCCTTTTGTTCTTCGCTCTCCTCGTCATCTTTTTCATCCAATGAGCTCATAGTTTCATCAATTTCTTCTTCCATAGACTCCTACAAAATATTAGTCTCTTCTTGGACAGCGGAGACTTTCTCAATAAATATATCAATATCAGAATTGTATTTATAATTTTCATAGCAATATTTAAGGATGGCAAAATTTTCAGGTCTATAAACATCATCATCAAAAGCTTCATACTTTAAAAACAAAGATTCAATTTCATAAGCAACCTTAAAAGCAACAAATTCTTCTATTCATTCCACATCATAATAATCATATCTACCATTGGCATAAGAAGCCAAGGTTTCATTATCATTAAATTTGCATGAAAAGTGAAGGTGTGGAGCGTTCATCCTAGAGCAACAAGTATAATCATATCTCTGGCATAAATTCCAAGCATACCAATGCAACATATCAATTTGATCCCATAACAGTTTCCCTTTTTGTGTCAAGCGATAATCCCTAAAGTATTCACGTTGATCCAATGTTACTCCCATTATCAAGTTGAATGGGGTTTTCTTAGGACTATCAAAGTAGTGCATAATATTTTTCACATAACGAGCATCGAGGGTTTTAGGAGGTTCCCCATCTCCATGAGTAGCAAGTACCACTATTTTTTTTGGTGTTTCGTGTTCCATATCCATAACTAAAGATAGAGAACAATTTAGAACAGAAAATAAAATCTACTTAGTGATAAAGCAAACAAGCACACACGAGAATATTCACCCCACGCTATTGCTCCCCGGAAACGACGCCAGAAAAAGGTCTTGATAACCCACAAGTATAGGGGATCGTTTGTAGCCTTCTTCGATAAATAAGAGTGTCGAACCCAACGAGGAGCTAACGGCAGAACAAATATTCCCTCAAGTTCTATCGACCACCGATACAACTCTACGCACACTAAACGTTTGCTTTACCTAAAACAAGTATGAAACTATTTTGCAAGAATAAAACTACGAGTACTTTGCAAGAATAAAACTACGAATAAATTGCAAGGTAATAAAAGTGGATAGCTTTTGTCAACAAGAAAGTTATTTGTCCCTAGGCAATCGATAACAAGTACCGGTAATCATTCTTGTAATTTATATGAGGGAGAGGCGTGAGCTAACATACTTTCTCTACTTGGATCATATGCACTTACGATTGGAACTCTAGCAAGCATCCGCAACTACTAAAGATCATTAAGGTCGTGAAACCCAACCATAGCATTAAGTATCAAGTCCTCTTTATCCCATACGCAACAACCCACTTACTCGGGTTTAAGCTTCTGTCACTCTCGCAACCCACCAAAAGCGAATCATGAACATATTACAACACCCTACAGCGGGGATCCCTCATGTTTGCGCGAGACGGAGGGCACCGTAGGACAGCACCATAAATAAAATATACAATCATACCAACCAAGATCTAGATTAACCCACAGGATAAAACGGATCTACTCAAACATCATAGGATAACCATAGATCATTGGGAAATAATATATGGAGTTGAGCACCATGTTTAAGTAGAGATTACAGCGGGGATAAGGGGTGTTACACCGCTGCATAAAGGGGGAGAGAGTTGGTGTTGACGGTAGCAAGATTGTTGATGTAGATCGCCGTTATGATCCTCGCCCCGGCGGCACTCCGGCGCCACCGGGAGAGAGGCGGAGAGAGCCCCCCTCCTTCTTCTTCTTCCTTGGCCTCCCCCCTAGATGGGAGGAGAGTTCCCCCTCTGGTCTATGGCCTCCATGGCGGCGGAGGGGCGGGAGCCCCTCCGAGATTGGATCTCCCTCTCTGTTCTCTTCTGTTTCGCGTTCCCCAGATCTGGCCGAAAACTGTTTCTTATATTCCCGGAGATCCGTAACTCCGATTGCGCTGAGATTTTAACACGATTTTTTTCTGGATATAAGCTTCCTTGCGCCCGAAGTAGAGCTCCAACCGACATGCGAGGAGGGCACAACCCACCAGGGCGCGTCTGGCCCCTGGGGCGCGCCCTGGTGTCTTGTGGGGGCTGTGGGCCCCCGTTTGCGTTGATTCCAAGTCCCAAAAATCACATATATTCCAAAATAATTCTCCATAAATTTTTATCGCGTTTGGACTTCGTTTGATATGGATTTTCTGCGAAACAAAAAACATGCAACAAACAGGAACTGGCACTGGGTACTGGATCAATAGGTTAGTCCAATAGATCATATAAAATGTTGCCAAAAATATGTGAAAGTTGTATAATATTGGCATGAAACAATCAAAAATTATAGATACGACGGAGACGTATCAGTGATGCAGCCAAGTAGAGATAAGTATTTCCCTCAATTAGAGAACCAAGGTATCAATCATCAGTAGGAGGTACAAGCAATTCTCCAATCTATGCACCTGCACAAACAATCAAACACTTGCACCCAACACGATAAAGGGATTGTCAATCCCTTCATGGTCAATTGCAAGGATGAGATCTGATAGAGATAGATATAAAAGATTTCTAAAATGTAAAACAAAGTAAAAACAAATAAATTGCAGCAAGGTATTTTTGGTTTATAGATCTGAAAATATATGATGGAAAATAGACCCCGGGGCCATAGGTTTCACTAGAGGCTTCTCTCTTGAAAGAAAACATACGGTGGGTGAACAAATTACTGTCGAGCAATTGATAGAAAAGCGCAAAGTTATGACGATATCCAAGGCAATGATTATGAATATAGGCATCACGTCCGTGTCAAGTAGACCGAAATGATTCTGCATCTGCTACTATTACTCCACACATCGACCGACTCCTGCCTGCATCTAGAGTATTAAGTTCAAGAGAACAGAGTAACGCTTTAAGCAAGATGACATGATGTAGAGGGATAAACTCAAGCAATGTGATGAAAACCCCATCTTTTTACCCTTGATGGCAACAACACAATACGTGCCTCGCTACCCCTACTATGTCACTGGGTGAGGACACCGCAAGATTGAACCCAAAACTAAGCACCTCTCCCATTGCAAGAAGAACCAATCTAGTTGGCCAAACCAAACCGATAATTCGAAGAGAAATACAAAGATATTAAATCATGCATATAAGAATTCAGAGAAGATTCAAATAATATTCATAGATAATCTGATCATAAATCCACAATTCATCGGATCTCGACAAACACACCGCAAAAGAATATTACATCGGATAGATCTCCAAGAACATCGAGGAGAACTCTGTATTGAAGATCAAAGTGAGAGAAGAAGCCATCTAGCTACTAGCTATGGACCCATAGGTCGGAGGTAAACTACCCACGCTTCATCAGAAGGGCAACAGAGTTGATGTAGAAGCCCTCCGTGATCGAATCCCCCTCCGGCAGGATGCCGGAAAAGGCCCCTAGATGGGATCTCACGGGTACAAAAGGTTACGGCGGCGGAAAAGTATTTTGGTGGACGCTTTTGGTCGTTTGGGAATATTTCTGAATTTATAGGCCCAGAATTAGGGTTGGAGGACTCCTGGGGGGCCCACAAGCCAGGGGGCGCACCCCCTAGGGACGCGCCCTGAGGCCTTGTGGAGCCCTCAGGACTCTTCTGCCTTCCTCTCCAAGTCCTACGTGTGTCTTCTGGTCCAAGAAAATCATCGCGAAAGTTTTATTCCGTTTGAACTCTGTTTGATATTCCTTTTCTGTAAAACTCAAAAACAAGGAAAAAAATAGAAACTGGCACTGGGCTCTAGGTTAATAGGTTAGTCCCAAAAATAATATAAAATAGCATATTAATGCATATAAAACATCCAAAACAGATAATATAATTGCATGGAACAATCAAAAATTATAGATACGTTGGAGACGTATCAATGCACGTGACGAAGAATCTTTGCATGAACCTGCTAGGCTTCTTGGGCGTGTATGGGAAGACAAAAGATACACCGGAGCCGCGGGAGGACCAGCAACGTATGAATGAAAAAGACGGCATGCATCCAAAGCAGTATCAAGGTCCTACCAGCTATGCTCTTACCAAAGCAGAGAAGGAAATCTTTTTTGAATGCCTTCTCAGTATCAAGGTCCCGTCTGGCTTCTCGTCGAATATAAAGGGAATAATAAGTATGGCAGAGAAAAAATTCCAGAACCTAAAGTCTCATGACTGCCACGTGATTATGACACAACTGCTTCCAATTGCATTGAGGGGGCTTCTACCATAAAATGTTTGATTAGCCATTGTGAAGCTATGTGCATTCCTCAATGCAATTTCTCAGAGGGTAATTGATCCAGAAAACCTTCTAAGGTTACAGAATGATTTGGTCCAATGTCTTGTCGGTTTCGAGTTGGTGGTCCCACCATCCTTCTTCAATATTATGGCGCACGTCCTAGGTCACCTAGTCAACGATATTTCCATTCTGGGTCCTGTATTTCTACACAATATTTTCCCCTTTGAGAAGTTCATGGTAGTCTTAAAGAAATATGTTTGTAACCGTGCTAGGCCAGAAGGAAGCATCTCCAAGGGCCATGAAACAGAGGAGGTTATTGAGTTTTGTGTTGACTTTAGTCCTGACCTTAAGTCGATTGGTGTTCCTGAATCGCGGCATGAGGGGAGACTGGGTGGAAAAGGCATGCTAAGATTGAACTCAATAATATGTAGGGACGGGCATTATTGAGCGCAAGCACACTACACAGTTCTACAAAATTCTACCTTGGTGGCCCCATATATCAATGAACACAAGAATATTCTACGCTCCAGACACCCGGAGCAGTCTGACGACTGGATTACACATGAACACATGGGGACTTTCGGCGGTAGGTTGCAAACACATCTCACGGGTAACATCACTGTTGGAGATGACCTGTCTTGTTGGCCAGACACCATCTTTGACTGTATTGACTTTACAAGGGTACGAGATAAATGGGAATACAGTTTACACGATCGCCCAAGATAAAAAGAGCACCAACCAAAACAGTGGTGTCCGCTTTGATGCAGCAAACACCAATAGGGCAAAGGACACATATTATGGTTACACAGAGGACATGTGGGAACTTGACTATGGACGTGATTTTAAGTCCCTTTGTTTCGGTGCAAATGGGTCAATCTGTCAGGAGGCGGGTGATACGTCTCCAACGTATCTATAATTTTTTATTGTTCCATGCTATTATATTATCTGTTTTGGATGTTTTATATGCATTTATATGCTATTTTATATTATTTTTGGGACTAACCTATTAACCTAGAGCCCAGTGCCAGTTTCTGTTTTTTCCTTGTTTTTGATTTTTGCAGAAAAGGAATATCAAACGGAGTCCAAACGAGCTGAAAATTTACGGTGATTTTTTATGGACCATAAGAAGCCCCCGAAGCACAAGAGTTGGGCCAGAAGAGTCCCGAGTCAACGACAAGGGTGGAAGGCGCTCCCACCCCCTAGGGCGTGCCCCCTGCCTTGTCGCTGACCCGTGGACCCCCCTGACGTGAAACCGACGCCAAAAATTCCTATAAATCTAGAAACCCCCACAAAGAAACCTAGATCGGGAGTTCCGCCGCCGCAAGCCTTTGTAGCCATCAAAAACCAATTGGGGCCCTGTTCCGGCACCCTGCCGGAGGGGGAAATCATCACCGGTGGCCATCTTCATCATCCCGGCGGTCTCCATGACGAGGAGGGAGTAGTTCACCCTCGGGGCTGAGGGTATGTACCAGTAGCTACGTGTTTGATCTCTCTCTCGTGTTCTTGATATGGCACGATCTTGATGTACTGCGAGCTTTGTTACTATAGTTGAATCATATGGTGTTTTTCCCCTCTACCTTCTTGTGATGAATTGAGTTTTACCTTTGAGGTTTCACTATTATCGGATTGAATACTATTATGGATTTGAGAACACTTGATGTATGTCTTGTGTGGGATACCCGTGGTGACAATGGGGTGTTCTATTGATTCACTTGATGTATGTTTTGGCACTCAACTCGCGGATTCCCGAGGTGACATTGGGGTAATCTATGCATAGGGGTTGATGCACATTTTCGTCCTTGTTTCTCCGGTAGAGATCTTGGGGCACTCTTTGAGGTTCTTTGTGTTGGATTGAATATTATGAATCTGAAGTTGTTTGATGCATATCGTATAATTGACCCACGGATACTTGTGGTGACATTGGAGTATCTAGGTGACATTAGGGTATGATTGATGTGTGTCATATGGTATTATTTTACTACGAACTCTAGGGCTGTTTGTGACACTTATAGGAATAGCTCAATGGATTGATCGGAAAGAATAACTTTGAGGAGGTTTCGTACCCTACAAGCAATTTCATCTTATGTTCTCCGCGATAGGAACTTTGGAGTGACTTTTGTCGCACGTTGAGAGATTGCCATATGATCTAATTATGTTATCATTGTTGAGAGAACTTGAACTAGTGAAAGTATGAACCCTAGGACTTGTTTTCAAGCATTGCAATACCGTTTTTACTCACTTTTACTATTTGTTACCTTGCTGTTTTTATATTTTTTAGATTACAAAAACCTATATCTACCATCATTATTACGCTTGTATCACCATCTCTTCGCCGAACTAGTGCACCTATATAATTTGCCATTGTATTGGGTGTGTTGGGGACATAAGAGACTCTTTGTTATTTGGTTGCAGGGTTGTTTGAGAGAGACCATCTTCATCCTATGCCTCCCACGGATTGATAAACCTTAGGTCATCCACTTGAGGGAAATTTGCTACTGTCCTACAAAACTCTGCGCTTGGAGGCCCAACACGAGTCTACAAGAAGAAGGTTGCGTAGTAGACATCAGCGGGGTACAGGTAGACCCGCAGTATGGAATGACAACAATGGATCTCAACAATCTTGGGTACACAGATGAACCATTCGTCTTAGCCAATGATGTGGCGCATCTTTTCTATGTGAAGGACATGTCTACCACACCGAGAAAAAGAAAAGATAAGGAAGCGAATACATCATACGATGAGCCAAAGCGCCACATAGTTCTTTCAGGAAAAAGAAACATCGTGGAGTGGAGGACAAGACAGACATGTCAGAAGATTATGAAAAGTTTGATGAAACTCCTCCCTTCAGAGTGAAGACTGACCCAAGCATCCTGTTAAATGATGAAGATTATCCATGGTTACGGCGCAATAAGCAAGGGACACACGCGAAGAAATAGTTTTATACCCTAAGAACCCACTATGGGATGTGACCGGCTTCACCGCCATCAGTTTCTCTCTAGTGTGAGTTTCCGGACTTATAGCTGGAAAGTGCCACTTCGGACAAACCGGAGGGAATCTTTGTAAGAGCTAGCTAGGGCATTTTGGCATTTGAAACATGATTTTAGAAAAAATATTTATTAAGTTATGAAATTTCAATTATTCCTATCCTTCCAGTCCCAAGTTTTGCAAGGTTGATCATACGCGGTTAGTCCCGGTTGGTGGCTCCATTTAAAATAACAAGGTTAATATAGACATGGCTTAAACGTCTTGACATAGATAAATACAGCAGAAGCATCGGAGATGATAAGAGAGAAACGTTGTACGACATAAAGTTGGAGGTACTATGTGGTTTCTCTGATCGGAGGACCCCTCATGCCGAGCCAAGTCCAGATGAGGAGTTCTCTGGTTGCTTTCTGGTGAAACTGAGGAGGACATATCAGATGGCCATTCTCGAGAAGTAACCATGCATGAAGAGATGTGCATTCTCGAGAAATAACCATGATCCAAGTTTACCTAACATGCAAGGAGAGTTGATGATATGTTGAGGGCTGAGAAATCAGAGAATCCTATGAGAATAGTATATTGTTTTGGCATATCTCATGAACATCCAGACACCTTTATATTATCTTACATCATGAGTTCAAACCCACATCATGAGTATGTTGGGTTATACCCAAAGGGCTTTAGATTCCGGAAGAAAGATTTTGACAGCATTGATCGCCTTATGTCCTATTTTCAAAATACTAAACTAATAACTTAACAGAAAAGAAAATATAACATTATTAGGTTAACAAAAAATACCCACATCATATGGACTCTTACGATGAATCTTCTAGAAGATTCATAGTAAGGGTCTATCTCCTTCACATAGGGAACATTGGTGTCGGCTTTTTTTGAATCACTATGTGTCTATGCATCAAAATAAATTAGGTTAACAAAAAGTATTGGAATTTATGGTGAATATGTTGCGGGAATTATACATATGAAAAAATAAATTGATAGGACTAGGTATTTTGTCACTATCTGATGAAAATCTATATCATGAAATAAAGTTATATAAAATTCTAGTTATGATCAACTAAAACAAAACTATAATATTCTTCAATAGCAAAAAGAATCAACTAAAAAGCTTTTATAAAACTCTAGTTATGATCAAAATAATATTAACTTAAAATTATATAAAATTTATGCAATTAAAATTTTCATAAAGTATTTTTTTGTTGAAAACTTTAATAGAAAAAAGAATTAAATGAAAACTAGGTATGTATGCATCTGTTTAAAAGAAAACTAAAACTAAAATATCCTAAAAAGGTCTAAAACCAAAAATAGGAAAAACGGTTTTAGTCCCGGTTGGTGGCTCCAACCGGGACTAAAGGCCCCACTTTAGTCCCGGTCCGAGCCACCAACTGGGACTAAAGGGCTTGGTTTGGCGCCCTTTGGGCTGGTGAAATTTACCTGTAGTCCCGGTTGGTGGCTCGGACCAGGACTAAAGGGGGGCCTTTAGTCCCGGTGGGGGCCACCAACCGGGACTAAAACTCTGTGCATATAAGTAGCACTTAGAAAAATTTCCCCCAATCTCTCCCATTATGTCCCCCGACGCCGAACCACAGCACGACGCCACAAGGCTGCTCGGCCAGATATCGCCGTCGCTTCCGAGCCTGCTTGGCCTCCTCGCCGGGCCTCCTCGCCATCGCCGCCCCCGTCGAGCTCCGCTGCTTCGACTACGAGGACTGGTTCAAGCTCCTGCAATGACAAGATCGAGCGCGCTTTCCTCCTGTGGCCGTCGCCGTTCTTCGTCGATCCCACTGCCGTCTGCTGCTACTAGTTCCTCAACGAGCCTTTGTGTGATCCTCGGTGATCACCGCTCTTTTCACCTCTGTTTCCTGCCTTGATCCGTCATCGTGGCCGCCGGCCCCCTGAGCCCGTGGTCGCCGATCCGTCGTCATGGCCGCCGCCACCGGCGTGACCTGACCTCGCGCCGCTCGCGCTCACCTGCCGCACCCCGTTCCCGCGAGGCGCGCCCCCGCAGCCGCCCTGCCGCCGGCCCCCCGCGCCCCCACGGGAGAACAATTTTTGCTTAGGGAGAACAATGTCTGTCAAGTTTTTGGCTTAGGGAGAACAATTTTTGACATGGTAGAAGTAATATGGCAAATTTTAGTAATTTTTATCTAAAAAACATGCGTGAATTTGCCATGGGCCATCTACAGAATTTTGTTGAAGGTAAAACTTGGCAGGATGGTGTCTCTTTGGATGGTAAGAATGATGGCAAGGTTTGATACGTCTCCAACGTATCTATAATTTTTTATTGTTCCAAGCTGTTATATTATCATTCTTGGATGTTTTACAATCATTTTATAGTCATTTTATATCATTTTTTGGTACTAACCTATTGACATAGTGCCCAGTCCCAGTTGTTGTTTTCTGCATGTTTTTTACATCGCAGGAAATCAATACCAAACGTAGTCCAAACGCAGCGAAACTTTTTGTGGATTTTTTTGGACCAGAAGACATCCAGTGGGCCGGAGAAGCACCTGGGGGGTGCTCCGAGGGGAGCACAACCCACCAGGGCGCGCCTGGAGGCCCAGGCTCGCCCAGGTGGGTTGTGCCCACCTCGGTGGCCTCCCGCACCGCCTCTTTGCTCTATAAATACCCCAATATTCTAGAAACCCTAGGGGAGTCGACAAAAATCAATTCCAGCCACCGCATGTTCTAGAAACACCAGATCCAATCTAGACAGCATCTCGAAGGGGATCATCATGTCCATTGGTGCCTCTCCGATGTTGCGTGAGTAGTTCTTTGTAGACCTACGGGTCCGTAGTTAGTAGCTAGATGGTTTTCTCTCTCTCTCTCATTTGATTATCAATACAATGGTCTCTTGGAGATCCATATGATGTAACTCTTTTTGCGGTGTGTTTGTTGGGATCCGATGAACTTTGAGTTTATGATCAGATCTATGTTTTTATCCATGAAATTTATTTGAGTCTTCTTTGATCTTTTATATGCATGATTTCTTATAGCCTCGAATTTCTTCCCCAATATTTGGGTTTTGTTTGGCCAACTTGATCTATTTATCTTACAATGGGAAGAGGTGCTTTGTAATGGGTTCGATCTTACGGTGCTTGATCCCAGTGACAGAAAGGGAAACGACACGTATGTATCATTGCTATTAAGGATAACAAGATGGGGTCTATTTCTACATAAATAGATCTTGTCTACATCATGTCATCATTCTTATTGCATTACTCCATTTTTCCATGAACTTAATACACTAGATGCATGCTGGATAGCGGTCGATGTGTGGAGTAATAGTAGTAGATGTAGGCAGGAGTCGGTCTTCTAATCTTGGACGTGATGCCTATGTATTGATCATTGCCTGGATATCGTCATGAGTATTTGAAGTTCTATCAATTGCCCAACAGTAATTGTTTTCCCACCGTTTGCTATTATTCTCGAGAGAAGCCACTAGTGAAACCTACAGCCCCCGGGTCTCTTCTTTAATATATTTGCCTTTGTGATCTATTTTTATTTTCTTTTGTTTTCAGATCTATATTCCCAAAAACCCACAAATACCTTGCTACACTTTATTTTATTTCGCATTTATTCGAGATCTATTTATCCAATCTATTACAACTTACTCTCATCCACTAGCCATCTCTGGCGCCGTTGCCCGAAAGGGATTGACAACCCCTTTAATACATCGGGTTGCGAGTATTTGTTATTTGTGTGCAGGTGCCGTTCATGTAGTGTTGCGTGGTTCTCCTACTGGTTCGATAACCTTGGTCTCATCACTGAGGGAAATACCTACCGTCGCTGTGCTGCATCATCCCTTCCTCTTTGGGGAAATACCGACATAGTTCTAGCAAACATCAAAAGGAATTTCTGGCGCCGTTGCCGGGGAGACATCATCAACATCTACCACGTTCCTAATCACAAATCTCATCTCCTCGCAATTTACATTATTTGCCATTTGCCTCTAGTTTTCCTCTCCCCCACTTCACAAAAATTTGCCGTTTTATTCGCCCTCTTTTTCGTTCGCCGTTTTCTCGTCAGATCTATTTTTGAGTGCAATCTTGTTGCGAAGTCACCATGACTCAAGAGAACACCAAGTTGTGTGATTTCTCAAATACCAACAACAATGATTTTCTTAGTACTCCGATTGCTCCTCCCGCCACTAGTGCAGAGACTTGTGATATTAATACTGCTTTGCTGAATCTTGTTATGAAAGATCAATTTTCTGGTACTCCTAATGAGGATGCCGCGTCCCATCTTAACACATTCGTGGAATTATGCGATATGCAAAAGAAAAAAGATGTGGATAATGATGTTATGAAGTTGAAATTATTCCCGTTTTCTTTGCGAGATCATGCCAAAATTTGGTTTTCTTCTTTGCCTCGCAATAGTATTAATTCTTGGAATTAGTGCAAAGATGCTTTCATTACTAAGTATTTTCCGCCCGCAAAAATTATTTCCATTAGAACCCAGATCACGAATTTCAAACAACTTGAACCTGAGCATGTTGCACAATCTTGGGAAAGGATGAAATTGACGCTAAGGAATTGCCCAACTCATGGGTTAAATCTTTGGATGATCATACAAAATTTTTACGCGGGGTTGAATTTTATTTCTCGTAATCTTTTAGATTCCGCCGCGGGTGGTACTTTTATGGAAATTACTTTGGGTGAAGCCACTAAATTTCTTGATAATATCAAGGCAAATTATTCACAATGGCATACCGAAAGAGCTCCTACTAGTAAAAAAGTTAATTCGGTTGAAGACATTTCTTCTTTGAGTGAAAAAGTTGATGCTCTTATGAAATTGGTTGCTAATAAAAGTGCTCCTATTGATTTTAATGATGTGCCTTTGTCTACTTTGATTGAGCAAAATAGTGATGCCATAGATGTGAATTTTATTTCGCCAAACAATTTCAATAACAATGCTTATAGACGTAATTTTAATCCTTGGCCTTTTCCTAGTAATTCCTCTAATAATTATGGTAATTCCTATGGTAATCCTTCTTACAATAATAATAGGAACACCTCTGATCTTGAGAATAATATTAAAGAATTTATCAATACTCAAAAAGTTTTCAATGCTACAATAGAAGAAAAGTTGAATAAAATTGATGATTTGTCTAGAAGTGTTGATAGAATCGCTCATGATGTAGAAAATCTCAAGATGAAATTTTTTGTGCCTAAGGTTGAAGAATCAATTAAAGCTCTTTATGTTTCCATGGTTGAAAGTAAGAAAAGAACCGCTATGCTTAGAGCTAGAAGAGAATTTTTAGAAAAGGTGTTTTCTAGTGATTGCTTTCACAAAAGTGATGAAGACCTTAAAATGATTGGTGTTTCTTCTATTGATTCTTTGTTTAGTAAAATTAAGATTGATGAAAAAGGGACTGAAGAAGATTCAACTTTAGTTAGAAGGCATCCCAATAATTCGGAGGGTGAAAATCTTGTTGAGGAAATTTGATAAAAGTGGGTTTGAAGAGGTCAAAACTTTAGCTAGTGATGTGCCCACTCTTTTGGATTACAAAGACTTTAATTATGATAGTTGCTCTTTGATTGATTGTATTTCTTTGTTGCAATCCATGATTAATTCACCCCATGCTTATGAACAAAATAAAGCTTTTACTAAACATATTGTTGATGCTATGATGAAAGCTTTATAAGAAAAGTTGGAATTAGAGGTTTCAATTCCTAGAAAATTACATGATGAATGGGAGCCTACTATCAAAGTCAAGATTAAAAATTATGAGTGTTTTTCTTTATGTGACTTGGGTGCTAGTGTTTCTATAATTCCGAAATCTTTATGTGATGTGCTTGGTCTTACCGATATTGAAGAATGCTCTTTAAATTTGCACTTGGCGGATTCTACTATTAAAAAGCCTATGGGAAGAATTAATGATGTTCTTATTCTTGCAAATAGGAATTATGTGCGCAAAGATTTTATTGTTCTTGATATTGATTGCAATCCGTTTTGTCCAATTATTCTTGGTAGACCGTTTTTACGTACTATTGGCGCCGTGATTGATATGAAAGAAGGCAATATTAAATTTCAATTTCCACTAAGGAAGGGTATGGAACACTTCCCTAGAACAAGAATTAGGCCACCATATGAATCAATCATGAGGGCATCTTATGGATCTAGAACCAAAGATGACAATACTTAGATCCTTGCTTTATGCCTAGCTAGGGGCGTAAAACGATAGCGCTTGTTGGGAGGCAACCCAATGAATATTTTTTTTTTGCCTTTTGCTTTCTGTTCTTGAGTGTTAGCATAATAATGCTACTGTTATGATTGAGTTTTTTTGTGTTTTAATTAGTGTTTGTGCCAAGTAAAGCCTTTAGGATTGATTTGGGTGATAGTTGATTTGATCTTGTTAGAAAACAGAAACTTTTCCGTCCAGAAAACAATTTTGAAAATTCACATCAGAGACGAAAAATTCTGAATTTTTTACACAAGATTGATATACAAATTTCCTATGTTTTCCTAATTTTTAAGAATTTTTTGAATTACATAAGTATTCTATATATTCAGATTTCTACAGACTGTTCTGTTTTAGATAGATTCTGTTTTCTTTGCGTTGTGTGCTTGTTTTAATGATTCTATGGTTTTCTTTGAAGAGTTTTTGCCATAGAAAAGATGTAATACAGTAGATATAATGCAAGAATAAAATATGAATTGGTTTGCTACAGTACTTATAGTAGTGATTTGTTTTCTTATACTAACGGATCTCACGAAGGTTTTGTTGAGTTTTGTGTGATTGAAGTTTTCAAGTTTTGGGTGATTTTACGATGGATGAAGGAATAAGGAGTACGAAGAGCCTAAGCTTGGGGATTCCCATGGCATCCCAAGCTATTATCCAAAGAGAAGCAAGCAACTATGCTTGGGGATGCCTGAGTGGCATCCCCTCTTTCTTCTAACGACCATCGGTATTTTACTCGAAACTATATTTTTATTCGTCACATACTATGAGTTTTGCTTTGAGCGTCTTGTATGATATGAGTCTTTGCTTGTTTTGCTTTTTGTTTTAAGTCTTGAATCCTTGCTGGACACACCTATTTGAGAGAGCCAAAATTAATCCATGGCTTGTTAGAATTGCTCTCTATGTTTCACTTAAATCTTTATGAGCTATGGAATTGCTCTAGTGCTTCACTTATATCTTTTTTAGCACGGTGTGCTTTATTATTTTTGAAGAAATGCTCTCATGCTTCACTTAGATTTATTTGGGAGTTAGTAATTTTTTTTTAGAAATTCTCTCTTGCTTCACTTAAATTAATTTGAGGGAAAGAAATATTATGCTCATGATCTTCACTTATATTTGTTTGAGCTTATCAAAAGCAACACATGAAAATTAGTCCCAAAGTGATAGATATCCAAGAAGGATATAATAAAAACTTTCATGAAGATCATTGGACAAAATAAACTTGATTCCTTGTAATAGTTTTGAGATATGATGATGTGATATGTGAGTTATGTTGATGAGTAATTATGCTTTAGTAAGAATATTGGTGTTAAGGTTTGTGATTCTCTATGCATGCACGAAGGTCAATAGTTATGCAATGAAATTAAATCCTACTTGTGGTGCATTATTCGGTGTTAATTATGCTTAATGATCGCTTATGAGATTTTTCGTTTCTTGGTTGGTCGCTTCTCAATCTTTTGCTAGCCTTCATTTTGCACTAAGTATGATCACTACTTGTGCATCCAAAACCCTTTAAACCAGTTTTGCCATATGAGTCCACTATATCTTCCTATATGCGGTATTCTTTTGCCGTTCTAAGAAAATTTGCATGTGCCATCTCTAATTTTCAAAATAAATTTCTCTTTTGTGTGCTCGTACCGCTCGCGAGGCGGTGAGGGATGGCCGATATTTTCCATGCTAGATGTGTTATTCTCACGATGAGTGTTTATTCACTTGTCATTGCACGAGAGTAAGGCAAAGGTATTAGGGATGCCCAGTCCCAAAATGAATAAATAAATTTACTTTATCTTGTCAAATAATAAATTCCTTGGAAAGTGTTGGTATGGAGGGCACCCGTGGATACGGCTAGCCATGGAAAGTGAAAGAAATGGTGGAAAAAGGAATAAACTTTATTTTCCGTTTGGGAACCGCCTATGATATATCTAGCATGGAAAGTGTGGGGAACTCTAAGTCGTTTTCGTTGGTGGGAAAAGTATACCTCCCAAAATATTTTTTTTATCTCTCAATTTTTGCTTTGAGGTTTGGCACCTCTACAAATCCCTACTTCCCTCCGCGAAGGGCATTTCTTTTACTTTATGCAATTTTTATTTTGAGTCTCCATCTTCTCTTATAAAGCACCAACTAAGGGGCACCATGATCGTACTTGAGCATTGGGTGTAGCTAATATGCGAGTGTGTTTCATGAATGGATCAATGATTGAGCATAATGGGCTAGGGATAACTTATTTTAGCGTTGATATTTTGAAAGACATGGTTGCTTGTTGATATGCTTGAGTATTTAAGTTATCATGTCAAAACTAAACTATTGCTTTGAACCATATAAAAGTCCAAATGTCCATGCTATAAAGAAAAAATATGTGATGAACATGTTAGGCAGCATTCCACATCAAAAATTCTGTTTTTATCATTTACCTACTCGAGGACGAGCAGGAATTAAGCTTGAGGAAGCTGATACGTCTCCAACGTCTCTATAATTTTTGATTGTTCCATGCTATTATATTATCATTCTTGGATGTTTTACAATCATTTTATATCATTTTTTGGTACTAACCTATTGACATAGTGCCCAGTGCCAGTTGCTGTTTTCTGCATGATTTTTACATTGCAGGAAATCCATACCAAACGGAGTCCAAACGCAGCGAAACTTTTTGTGGATTTTTTTGGACCAGAAGACATCCAATGGGCCAGAGAAGCACCTGGGGGTGCTCCGAGGGGAGCACAACCCACCAGGGCGCGCCTGGAGGCCCAGGCGCGCCCAGGTGGGTTGTGCCCACCTCGGTGGCCTCCCGCACTGCCTCTTTGCTCTATAAATACCCCAATATTCCAGAAACCCTAGGGGAGTCGACGAAAATCAATTCCAGCCACTGCAAGTTCCAGAAACACCAGATCCAATCTAGACACCATCTCAGAGGGGTTCATCATGTCCATTGGTGCCTCTCCGATGATGCGTGAGTAGTTCTTTATAGACCTACGGGTCCGTAGTTAGTAGCTAGATGGTTTTCTCTCTCTCGTTTGATTCTCAATACAATGGTCTCTTGGAGATCCATATGATGTAACTCTTTTTCCGGTGTGTTTGTTGCGATCGGATGAACTTTGAGTTTATGATCAGATCTATGTTTTTATCCATGAAAGTTATTTAAGTCTTCTTTGATCTCTTATATGCATGATTTCTTATAGCCTCGTATTTCTTCTCCGATGTTTTGTTTGGCCAACTTGATCTATTTATCTTGCAATGGAAAGAGGTGCTTTGTAATGGGTTCGATCTTACGGTGCTTGATCCCAGTGACAGAAAGGGAAACGACACGTATGTATCGTTGCTATTAAGGATAACAAGATGGGGTCTATTTCTACATAAATAGATCTTGTCTATATCATGTCATCGTTCTTATTGCATTCCTGTGATTTTCATGAATTTAATACACTAGATGCATGCTGGATAGCGGTCGATGTGTGGAGTAATAGTAGTAGATGCAGGCAGGAGTCGGTCTACTAATCTTGGACGTGATGCCTATATAATGATCATTGCCTGGATATCGTCATGAGTATTTGAAGTTCTATCAATTGCCCGAATGTAACCGACTATGTATGGATCTGTACGTCTTAATGACTACTTCTAGCATCTATTGCACTCTTTCAATAATGTCGAGTTACCTCATGTTTATTGTTAAACACTTGCATAAGCTATCGCTGAAATACCCCTGTTGGAATAGCAGGATGGCTGACAACAACCCGCCACCGCCGCCACCACCTGATTACATGGCAGCGATGATGCAACAGTTTGAACTCAACCGCCAGTTTATGACGGGGATTATGCAGCAATTCCCTCGTCCTGATGCTAATCAGCAGCAACCATCCATTACCTTACCAGAGTTCATGAGGCTCTGTCCATCGTTTTTCCGCAACACAGTCAACCCACTGGATGCAGATGACTGGCTGCGTGATATCTCTCATGAGATGGAGTCTGCTAGTGTCGCCGAAATTAACTATGTCACTTTTGCGACATATCTTCTTAAGGGTCCCGCAGCCCAATGGTGGGCCACTCACCGACAGACTCTGCCACCTGGTACTGTCGTCACTTGGGCAGAGTTCAAGATTGCTTTCCGTGCCCGCTACATTCCTCTAGCTATCATAGCTAGGAAGAAGGCTGAGTTCCGTAGTCTTGTCCAAGGAAACAAGACTGTGGAAGTCTATCAGCGCGAGTTTCTAGACTTATCTCGTTACGCTGAAGAGGACATTCCTACTGATGAACGCAGACAGGAGAAGTTTCGTGAAGGACTGCACCATGACATTCAGTTAGCCCTTCTTGTTCAAGATTACCCTGATTTCGCCACCTTGGTGAATAAGGCCATCATGGTTGAAACTGGACTTAAGAAGCACAAGGAAGCGTCCAGACGCACCCGTGAGTCGGGCTCATCTTCGGGCTCGTCTTCCCAGAAGCGACGCATCTGGTTCCCCAAAGGCATGTTCCGTTCAGCAGCTCCTGCGAACAGACCTTCTTATGCTGCACCACGTCTGCCACCTCCACCACCGAGACAGCCCCTGCCAGCTCCAGCACCTCGAGCTCCAGCACCTCGTCCTGACAGCGGACTATGCTTCAAGTGTGGCAAGCCAGGTCACCGTGCTAGAGATTGTTCTCAGAATCAGAATCAACTAGCTCTCCCTTCTGCTGGACGTGGAATTGGCCGTGGTATTCCTCAGCAGCGCAACAATAATGCCAGACCTTCTTATGGTCGTGGGCAGTACTACCACGTCAACATGTCTGAAGCTCCAGATCAACCAGATACTGTGATGGGTACACTTCTCGTTAATTCAGTACCATCATCTGTTTTATTTGATTCAGGAGCATCGCATTCCTTCATGTCAGAACATTTTGCACGCATGCATGACATTAAATGTGAATACATGAACACACCCTTATTGGTACACACCCCCGCGGGTGGTTGCCGAACCTTTGCAGTTAGCTATAATGTTCCCGTTGAAATCGAAGAGTTGGAGTTCAGTGCGTCTCCCATTATTCTGAAATCGTCCAAGATTGACCTTATTTTGGGAATGGATTGGTTGAAGGCCCACTATGCCTCAATCAATTGTGCCACCAAAGTTGTTCACCTCTTGCACCCCTCGAATGAGATGGTGAATTACCATGCTCATATCACTCAGAACGCCGAGGCTCAAATTTATGCCTTGAACGCGTTGAATGCTTCTCCGCTTGATGGGATTGAGAATATCCCAGTGGTCTGTGACTTCCCAGATGTTTTTCCAGAAGAACTTCCAGGAATACCCCCTGCTAGAGCTGTCGAGTTCGTCATCGACTTGAAGCCTGGCACCACTCCTATTGCGAAGCGTCCCTACAAGATGCCTCCGCACCACCTCATCGAGCTTAAGGAGGAAATTGATAAATCCTTAAGGAAGGGTTTCATTCGCCCCAGTTCCTCTGCATGGGGAGCACCGTCTCTTTTCGTCAAGAAGAAAGATGGAACGAATAGGTTGGTCCAAGATTATCGTCCTATCAACCAGGCAACCATTCAGAATAAATATCCACTTCCCCGGATCAACGATTTATATGATCAACTCGCTGGATCTTCAGTGTTTTCTAAACTCGACTTGAGGTTGGGTTATCACCAGATCCGTGTTCGCGAAGAGGATATTCCGAAGACTGCATTCGTTACTCGTTATGGCTCTTACGAGTACACAGTCATGTCGTTTGGTTTAACAAACGCTCCAGCTACATTCTCCCGCCTAATGAATTACATATTCATGGATTACCTCGACAAATTCGTCGTGGTATATCTGGATGATATTCTGGTTTATTCGAAGAACAAAGAAGAACATGCTGAGCACCTTCGACTAGTTCTGGAGAGACTTCGAGAGCACCAATTATATGCCAAGTTCTCTAAATGCGAATTCTGGCTTCCTGAAGTGACCTACCTTGGACATGTGATTTCCAAGGACGGTATTGCCGTTAACCCGGAGCGTGTTCAGGCTATCCTTGACTGGACTCCTCCGAAGAATGCCAAGCAGGTCCGAAGCTTTCTCGGTCTAGCCAGCTATTGTCGCCGATTCGTTGAGAACTTCTCCAAGATCGCCAAGCCCCTGACTAATCTGCTCCACAAAGGCGTTAAGTTTGAGTGGACAGACAAGTGTCAGGAAAGTTTCCAAACCCTCAAGGACAAGCTCACTTCTGCTCCAGTGCTTGCTCCTCCTGATTCTCGCAAGGACTTTGTCATATATTGCGACGCCTCTCGTCAGGGATTAGGCTGCGTCCTAATGCAAGAGCGGAGAGTAATTGCATATGCTTCACGTCAATTGCGACCACATGAAGAGAATTATCCAGTGCATGATCTTGAACTTGCAGCAGTGATGTATGCATTGAAGTTATGGCGACACTACCTTCTGGGTAATCGGTGTGAAATTTATACCGATCACCAAAGTCTGAAATACTTATTCACTCAACCGGATCTTAATCTCCGACAACAACGATGGTTAGAAGCTATTGCGGATTATGACTGCGGTATTTCTTATACCCCGGGCAAAGCTAATGTAATGGCCGATGCCCTGAGTCGCAAGTCATATTGCAACAACCTCATGGTTAGGCAAGCTCAACCTCGTCTTCACGCAGAACTGACTCAGCTGAATCTGCGAATTCTTCCCCAGGGTTCTCTTAATAACCTTGTGGTACAGCCAGACCTTCTGAAGGCTGTTAAAGAAGCGCAAGCCAAAGATGCTGAAATTGACTTGATGAAGAAGGAGCTTCACCTTGCTAAGTATCGGGATTTCTCAGTTGCTGAAGATGGAACGTTATATTTTAGAGACCGCATCGTAGTACCTCGCTTCGAATTAATGACTGACAAAGTCATGAAGGAGGCCCATGATACACCGCTATCTATCCATCCGGGTAGCACTAAGATGTATCGAGATCTACGTCAGAGGTACTGGTGGTCTAGGATGAAGCAGGATATTGCTCGTTATGTTGCCGAGTGTGACGTTTGTCGTCGCGTGAAGGCAGAACATCAAAAACCTGCTGGAATTCTGCAACCGCTCCCTATTCCTCTATGGAAGTGGGATAAAGTGCAAATGGACTTCATCACTGGTCTTCCCAAGTCTCAGAAGGGTCACGATGCCATTCTTGTCGTCGTCGACCAACTCTCCAAGGTTGCTCATTTCCTACCTGTTAAGGAGACTATCACCGCTAGCCAGCTAGCAGAACTGTACATTGCCAGAATTGTTTCTCTCCATGGTATTCCGAAAGAGATTAGTTCAGACCGTGGTGTTCTTTTCACTTCCAAGTTCTGGGAAAGTTTCCAAGAAGCCATGGGAACTCATATTACCTGGAGTTCCGCATATCATCCTCAGTCCCAAGGCCAAGTTGAGCGTGTTAATCAAGTGCTTGAAGACATGCTACGAGACTGTGTTATATCCTTCGGTAAGAAATGGGAGGAATCTCTCCCGTATGCCGAGTTCTCTTATAACAACAGCTATCAAGCCAGCTTGAAAATGGCCCCCTTTGAGGTTCTTTATGGACGTAAATGTCGAACCCCTCTGAATTGGTCAGAAACTGGGGAACAACCTCTTGTTGGACCGGACATTATTCAGCATGCCGAAGAACAAGTCCGAATTGTCCGGGAGAATCTCAAAGCAGCTCAAGACCGTCAGAAGAGTAATTATGATCGCAAGCGATGGGGTGTGATCTATCAACCTGGTGATCAAGCCTATCTTCGTGTCACTCCAATGAAGGGCACCCGTCGTTTCGGAATCAAGGGCAAGCTAGCTCCTCGCTATATTGGTCCTTTCCGTATCGTGGCTAGACGTGGACATGTGGCTTATAAATTGGAATTGCCGCCACAGTTCTCTCATATTCATGATGTCTTCCACGTGTCGCAACTCCGTAAGTGCTTTAAGGAATCCCCGCACCGTGCAGTGGATCATGAGATGCTCGAGCTACAAGATGATCTTTCCTATAAGGAGCATCCGATCCGCATCCTCGACGAAGCTGAGCGTCGTACTCGTCAGAAGACGACCAAGTTCCTGAAAGTGCAATGGTTGAATCATACTGAAGATGAAGCCACTTGGGAACGCGAGGATCATCTTCGGGAAGAATATCCCGGACTCTTTCCTTCTACCTCCTAAATTCTCGGGACGAGAATTTCTTTTAGAGGAGGAGAATTTGTAACACCCCCTTGTAATGACCACAGTGATCAACTGCTAATAATGCCATGTCATCATCATTTGCTTTGCCTAGTCACTTGGGTTAATAATCCAATTCAAATTCAAATCTGAAAATCAAATTAAATTCCAAAGTGCGAATTGAAGTTGATCAAACTCTGCTGGAGAAATGTTATTTAATTAGCAAATAATCCAGTGGTCATGGCAAAATCATAATCATTATTTTTGGAGTTAGCTAAGTGAGTGAAACAACCTGAAACAGCACTCAAAACAGACTATTTACATCTATTAAATTAATATCAAATTCAAATGGAATCCAAATATGTTCAAACCACTTTTTGGTGAGAGATGATATTGCATTGCAATATTTGGGTCAACTCTCACATTTTACAAAAGTGCACAAGTGGCCTAAACATTTTGAAACAGAAAAGGGATTAAAAGAAAAAGGAAACAGAAAATAGAAAATGTAAAAGCGAGGCACTGTGCACTGGGCCTTAGTGCACAGTGCCCCGACCGCGGCCCACCTGGCCCAGCTCGCTACAGTCGTCGTCCTTCTCCGTCGCCGTGTCGCCTCGTCCATGGACGCGCGCGCTCGCTCCGGTCGCTGCTCGACAGCGCGACGCCGCGGGCGTCGCGAGAGGATAAGGGCAGGCCCGTGCCTTCCCCCTGGTCATTTGCCTCATCCCCATCTCTCTCCCTCGCCGCTCTGTCTCTTCCCCTTCCTCCAGATCCGAGCGCCACCGCCGCCGTTCTCGTTCGTCCCCGCGGCCACCGAGCCCTGCCTGCCGCTCTGCCATGTCCTGCGCCATCGCCATGGACTGCCACGGCCTTGGGCGCCGTTGATTGAGGCCGAGGAGCTCCACGTTGCGCGGATCGAGCCGCGCCCCTCTTCTGCATCTCCGGCGCGCTTCCGGCGACCTCGACCCCTGCAGCTCCTAATCCTCACACGGGCCACCTTGCGCCGCTCGGTGAGCACTCTCCCTCTCTCTCTGGCCTCTCTGGTAGCCCGTCTGCACGCTGTAGCCGCGGCACCTCGGAGACCCGAATGTCACCGCCGCCATTGCCGCTGCAGCCAAGCTCCCGAGCTGTTGCTAGCTCGTTTGACTCCTCCGGCGAGCTCCCTGTGAGCCGTAGACCCCGCACAGCTAGCTAGTTAGGTCGCCCGCGCGCTAGAACGTCGAACCCGACGAGCTCGAGCTTCGGACGTCCGCCTCGCTCAACGCCGGCGACGTTCCGGCCACCTCCGAGCCCGGCTGTTGGCTCAGCTAGATGCGCGAGGACGCCAGCTTTCGAACGCACCCAAGCCCGGCTCGAACCGAGCCCTATAGCTCGATTCCGGCCAACTCCGGTGACGCGCCGCCGTGCGATTTGGTCGCCGGCGACCAGCCGCCGGCCCCGCTGACGTGGCACAGGCGGGGCCCACCCCCTGGGTCACTGACCCGTGGGTCCTAGGGGCCCGGCCGGCCAGTTGACCAGTCAGCCTTGCTGACTGGACCGGCCCAGCCGCTGACAGGCAGGCCCCGCCTTCCTGTTTAATTAGTTAAAACAAATTAGAAATAAAAATAATCTAATTACCCTAATGTCTCACTGACATGTGGGGTCCACCCCCTAATTAATCCTGGTAATTAAACTGAATCACTGATTAAAGAAATAGAGGCTGACATGTGGGTCCCACTGGACCCACATGTCAGGTTTGACTGGTCAACCGTCCTGTTGACTTGCTGACGTCAGCTGCGCGTCATGCTGACGTCATAATTCATTTTCTGATAAATAAAATAATTCCAGAAATTCAAATAATCTTTAAAAATTAATAACTTTTAAACCGTAGCTCGGATCGAAAAAGTAAAAACATGAAAGTTGCTCGGAACGACGAGACGAGTCTGATCGTGCCGTCTGTTTCTCCATCGGAACCTCCTACGTAGAAGAACTCGTAACTCCGGACCCGAATCCGACAGATGAATAGTGCACACACGTCGGATATTAAATCCCAGAATAATTCTAAAAATAACTAAAATGACTTAGATGCATATTTAGGCAACCCTACACTGCATCATAGCATCACACGCACCGTGTCGCATTTGTTTGCATTATGTTTACCTGTTTCTTCCCCCTCTTCTCTCTCGGTAGCCCCCGACGTTGACGTAGCTCCCGAGGCAGACGCCGCACAGGAGTACGACTACGTCCCCGACGATACTGCTGAAGACCTTGCCCTTGCCCCCGAGCAAACAGGCAAGCACCCCCATTTTGAGCATGCCTATATCGCCTACTCTTTTCTCTCTTATGCTTGCATTAGAACTGCTACTGCTACTGTTTTCCTATATCTGCTGCATAGCCTGATTATTGTACCCTGCTTTGTTACCTTACTGGTTATCCTAGACTGATTATTATAGGCTGGGTAGAGACACGACAGAGACCTCCACTTGATCCCGACTGCCCTGCTGGATATCAGAAGACCCGATCATCGGGATTGAGGACCAGACCCTGGCACCGCACATCACTACCCCTTAGTTGCCGACACTGCTGGGTTACCGTCGAGTGCTGAGGGTGATACCTCGTTAGCACTTCTGATGTTAACCTTGTAGGTTAGTTACTCGGTCGTGGTAAGCGAGGGTGATTCCTCCTACACCACCCCCGATAATGACATCGTCGCGCAACCTCTCAAGTGTGGACCTCGAGGGTGATTCCTCCTTCGTTCACCTTGATGATAACATCGAGCGGGAATTCCATCGAGGGTGATTCCTCATGGTTCCCTTCGGTGTCCGACACACAGTTACCTTGGATATTATGACTTGACTATGAACCACGATACTAAAGACGGGTCGGCCCTGAGGGGTACCCGCGCGAGCTTAACGCGAAGTGATGTGGAGTCGGGTTGACCTGGATGGTGCCCGCGAGATAACTACGAGGCGTGGCCGGGCATTCTTAGCCCTTGCCGCAAGTCCTCGAGACGGGGCGACGGGGTCACATCGATCGTGAGTCTCTGCTCGTTTCCGCGCGCTCCTAATCCACTACGGTTTGGATATTTGATCCGAGGGGCCTCTGGCCCGATAGCACTAACCATCACGTGGGCATAGTATGGGCGTTCTGCGTCGTACACATCAGCCGAAGCTTGTTTGACGTCAGTAAGGAGCGGCGCACGCCGAGTTGGACTGGTAACGCAACCGCGCTTGTATAAGGGGTTGCTAGGTCTGCTCTCGGTGGCCCCGTAATTTGCAGGAGTTCCCGGGGCGATGGCCCAGGACCCCTGGGGGCATAGGTTTAGTCCGGCGTGCTGACCTCTCTTATAAGCCTAGGTCGGGTTGCGGCGTGTTGCTTAGCCGAGGCCGGGCATGACCCAGAAAAGTATGTCCGGCCAGAGTTAAGTGAGCGTGGTGGGTAAGTTGGTGCACCCCTGCAGGGAAGAAACTTCTATCGATAGCCTGTCCTACGGTAACGGACACTCGGAGTTGTATCCCGATCGGTACAACTAGAACATGTAATGAGAATTGGATAGTACGGCTCTGGGATTGCTTTCTCGCAGGGAGTCGAGAAAGGATCTCAGGTCGAGGTTGATGATATTACTACTACTACTTTACATTATGTTCATCTGCTCTCTCCTGATGCTGCAAGACTGTCGAAGATTGTTGAAGAGGCTAGTCTTCGATAGGACTAGGCTTTCCCCCTCTACTCTGGCATTTCTGTAGCCCAGTCCACATATACAGCCATTCCTTTGACAATGATGCATATGTAGTGTAGATCCTTGCTTGCTGAGTACTTCGGATGAGTACTCACGTTTGCTTTATTTTCTTTTTCCCCCATTTTTTCATTTGATGCCACCAGACGACGGAGCCCCTGAGCCAGAAGCCTCAGCCGACGACCAGTACTACTATCCGCCTGGCGAGTACTACTACTACGAGGAGCCGTTCGACGACCAGGAGTAGGATCGGAGGGTCCAGGGCAGGAGGCCTACGCCTTTCGATCGTAGTTTTTATTTTACCCCGCCTCTGTGAAGGCCTAATTCTCTCTATGTAATATATCTGTACCCAGATATCTAATGCTTCCGCTGACGCTTGTATGCCATCGAGCTATGTATTCGAGCCCTCGAGGCCCTGGCTTGTAATATTAAGCTTGTATGACTTTATTTATGTTTTAGAGTTGTGTTGTGATATCTTCAAGTGAGTCCTTAGGCTTGATCGTGCGCATTTGCGTGTATGATTAGTGCACGATTAAGCCGGGGTCGTCACAGTGCCGTTCACGTAGTGTTGCGTGGTTCTCCTACTGGTTCGATAACCTTGGTCTCATCACTGAGGGAAATACCTACCGTCGCTGTGCTGCATCATCCCTTCCTCTTTGGGGAAATACCGACGTAGCTCTAGCTGACATCAAGGTTGGATGGACAAATTGAATAACTTGCAAGGGCAAGTTTGGGTGGAATTCAGATCTGGACCCAAACTTGGACAAAACATTTAGTGGGCTTCAAAGATGCAAATTAAGTTGAGCTTCTAAACTTTATGGTTTGGTTGGAAGGACTATGAGGTGTAAAAGTTTCAGAATTTATTTAGCTAGAAACAATAGTGTTGTAGTTATATGCTAGATCTGGACCGGAATTGAAAAGAGAATGTTGTGGCCAAACTTTTCAAATGAACAAGATTGATTTTTGCATAAAACTGATCTATAGACATTAGAGGGTCTCACAGTATTTTGTGGCATTTTTATAAAATTTATTTGAAATAGTTTTAGTTCAATAGGAGCATTTCAAAGTCTGAAAAGAAAGAAATTTTGTAGAAGTATATATCTAAAAGAAAGAACAAGATGGATGAACAAGTAAATTAATTCTACTATGGATGCAAGCGCTAGTATCTTGTAGATCACAGAGAAATGCTCAAAAAAATTGTTTGTTTTGTGTAGTTTTACTAGGTTTTTAGATGCATAAACTCAATGTGATAGCTAGTTTGAAGTGTCAATGCTTTATGTGTGACCTAATTTTTTTTCACTTGGTGGAATTACAGGATTTGTGGTGTTGCATCTCCGTGGAGTTGGTCCCTGATCGTCCCTCTGCTGTTCGACAAAAGGTGTCCATTTGTTGTATGTTGAGTTTTGTTCATAGGATGATGGTTGGTTCATTTGTTGAGTTGTGCATTCATCTTGTATTCATCTTGTGTATAAATCTTGTATTCATTTTGTATTCATCTTGTGTATAAATCTTGTATTCATCTTGTACAAATATCGTCGTAACTTCGACATGAGGGGGGGGGGTGTTAAAACATAACCCCGATAACTTTGATTTTGAGGCATATGAAAACATGATTTGCACGTCGGACAGGCATGATAGAGGCGGTCCGCAAAGTATTCTCTCCCGAAAGATAGGACGACTCATCAGATATGATTCTAGATAATGTCCAATGCCTCATATCATGAACATAGTTATATTGGGTAATTGATCTTCATATAAATGAAGCATAAAATTTTAGCAATCACTTAGAAATTTTCATGTTGTAGGAGTACATGTAAAAAAATTCAGAGTTGTTCATTGTTCTTCATATAATATTTGCAGAAACTATGGAACAGGACAGAGACTTAGAACAAGAAGAGATGTTTGGGGATATAATCCGCGATGGAGGTTATGATATCACCTCACAGTTTCTAAACGACACCGATGGTGAGGGAAGAGAGGATGACGACTCCGGTGATCGAATGGAGGGAGGAGATGACGGCTCCGCCGGTGTTGGAGCTTTAACTGTTGCAAAGTCCTGCGAGGTATATATATTAATTAAGCCTCTGCTGACTAGATGCATTAATTGTTTTGTATGTACATATATTAATGCTTCTTTCTTCTTTTAGCCCCCCGGATCGAGCCAACCTTCTATAAGGAGACGAGGCCCGAAGAAAAGGTTGGGCGAGAATGAAAGGTTCACGATCGAAGAAGTCGCTCCATATGGTAAACCGACTATTCCCAAGCGGACCCAAGACCAATTTATACATTATTGCAGAGTTGTTGTTAGGGACAGCATCCCGATCAGCATCCAGGAATGGAATAAGAAGAAGGACAATGAAGTTTCTTATGTCGACGATAGATGCAAAGATGAGCTTTGGAACTCGCTCATGACAAATTTCAGCCTACCGCCATAGGAGGATCCAAATAACCCAGTTATAGAGCAAAAAGTCAAGGCATGGGCTCTTAAGAAGATGGCAGAACAATTCAAGAACTGGAAGAAAAGATTGAACGAACAGTTTGTCGAGAAAGAGAAGACTCCAGAATTCACCGGTCAATATGCGAAGATAAAAGATCACTGGCCCGCATTTGTGGCGTACAAAAAATCGGCGAAAGCTAAGAAAAGTTTAGAGATAAATAAGCTAAATGCTACAAAGAAGTTATATCACCATGTTACGGGGTCAGGTGGCTATAAGGGTGTCCGGCCTACGTGGGACAAAGCTGAGAACGACCTGCTTGAAAAAGGGATCGAACCAGAGACATTGAACTGACCCGAACGGGCAAGGACTTGGTTCTTCGGGCATGGGGGAACTTTCCACCCAAAAACAGGGAAGTGTGTTTATACGAAAGCTCAACTTGCAACACCCGTCAAAAATATTAAGGAAGCAATCCAGGCCGTGCAGGAAGGGAACTTCCATCCCGACAGAGAGAAGGACGAGCTGTCACACGCCCTCGGGAATCCTGAACACCCTAGACGAACACGAGGCACATCATGCTCCGTTCCGTGGAAGCATGGGTTTCCCGACGGCATTGGTAATGGAACCCGAGGGAGAAAGAGGAAAGAGGAAGCAGACCGGATGCAGAAGGTAGAAGAAAGATTAGCGTTGCAGGAGAAGAAAATAGAGGCACTTACCAGTCAGCGAGCTACCAGCCCACCATCTCAGCAGCATGAAGATCCTTCATTCGATACTACCCACGAAGCTACCCCACCATCTCAGCGGAAAAGCAGCGTGGTTTCCACGAAGCTCGTTCAGCCTGATATCATGGCTCCTCGCTACCCCATGGATGATATCACGGAGAGGGAACATTGTGAACTAATTGCGAAATGCATGAACCTAACCTTGAAGGTGGCGGTCGGCTATGCCTTACCTCGTGGACCTGATGGAACTTTCCATTGCAATCCGATTCCAGATGGCTATGCTGTTATTGGGGTGGATGAAGTTACCAACGAATTTGACGGGCTGGACCTTGAGTACCCTACAGGTGAAGTGGAGACTCATCTGGGAGATGCCATAAGGACTACCATTCTATGGAGAAAGAAAAATATCGTGATTCCACAATGGACGTCGCGTCAGCAGACTCAACCGGAGGAGGCCCCTCAGCAGACTCCTTATAATCCAGCTCTATCTCCGCTGCCTCAGTCGTCTCCACCGCGTCAGCACACTCCGCCGCCTCAGCTGTCTCCGTCACGTCAGCGGACTCCACCGGAGGAGGCCCCTCAGCAGAATCCTCTGCCGCCTCAGCGGACTCCACCAAAGGAGGCCCCTCAATAGAATCCATCGCGTCAGCTGACTCCACCTCCTCCGCCGCCTCAGCACCGGCGGAAGAGACCCGCTGCCCCTCCGGTGGCTAGTAGTACAACAGCGAAGAAATCCAGAGCAGGCAGCGTCAAGAAGGCTCCTGCCAAGTTACCACACGACATGACTGAGGAGGAAAACAATGAGATCATGGTTGCCGATGTTAAAGGCCAGCTTGCACCGAAACGTCCAGATGCAAAGGAGAAAATAGATCCGGTAAAAGTGAAGCACTGTCTGGATGCCCTTACTCGACCACCACTGCCTCCGCCGCTATCACACTATGACCGCTGTATTCTAAAGACATTTGATGAAGTGAAGCGGTCGGGAAGTAGCAGTGGTGCAAGAAGTGGGAAAAAATTCCCCAACTCGACGAACAGGAAAAACAATTGTGCCCGCCGCTCAAGGTGTTTACCGACATCGCTAATGATCCGGGGGTAGCGGCCGGTGATCTTGGTTTCACTACTCTTGGTGAATACTTAGGCGAGGAGGCAGATTTCCCCATGGCTGAGTTAGCCTTTAGATACGAGCACGGGAAGCCTCTCATCAGACCTGAGCAGCTCCCACATCTACCAACGATGATGCGAAGATTGCATGACTGGTACTTGAAAGCCTGCAAGGATGGGGCCGACAGTATCTTTGTGGAATTAAATATGAGCACTACTTCAATGGAGTCAAGGCGTTGTACATTGAATTTGAAGAATTATTTCAGTTATACATTCAAGACGTCCTCGACAAAACTATCGCCAGTTGCTATTGTCTGTAAGTATTATTTCTGTAATTAAGTCTCTAGCCCAGCTCGTTCATTGCATGTATAATTATCCTCACTATATTATGCAGATTGAAGATCCTCGAATGCAAAAGAGGACAAATCTATGACATTGGGTTCATTAACCCAAATACCGTAAATGAATATACGATACAAAAAAACCCAAGGATACAGAGAAAAACTTGCTAAACGCGTTAATTCGACAACAAAACAACAGAGAAATACTATTTCCTTACAACTTCAAGTGAGTGTTACTGTCTTGTGCACATTCTGTTTCGCTTACTCGAGGTTAAGTGTAATTGATGAGTTATGCGTACGCAGCTTCCACTTTATTCTGCTAGTCATTCAGCTTGACGCGGGAGTAGTAATTGTCTTCGACTCGAGACGTAAAGAGCCTAAGGAGTGGGCGGACATGAGTCAAATGCTCCAGAAGTAAGTTCAATCATTATCGCACTATATCGGCAACTTTTGTTCATTTCCTGATATCAAGTAATCATTTTCTTTGCCGGGCAGGGTTTGGAAAAAGTTCACCAAGCAGGCTAGGGGTGAATGGAAAAAGGTGCTGCGATTTCAACACCCCAAAGTAAGTAGTACTAGCTAGGTCCGCGCATCTCTCATTGATTCTAGTTTCAATACCATTATCATGCTTGATTATCATTTTGATTGAACTCTATTCTCGTATAGTGCTTGTGACAGGCACCTGGAAATAATTTATGTGGATACTACGTTTGCGAATTCATTCGCCACTCGACCTCTGAGTAGGGCAGATCTTCACAACAATTTGAAGTATGTAAATAATATTCACAATTTTATTTTATTATCATCAATTGTGTTGAGTTTCATTCATTCATATATATATATATATATTGACATCCTTCTTTAAATTAGATCTAGCGGAAGCGGGGTGAACTCCTACCAAATGATCGCATACGAGCAATTCAAGAGGAATTGGCGGGATTCTTTGTTGAGCGCATCATACCTATAGACGGAGAATACCATCAGGATTTGCAATGCGATTTAGGTAATTAGATATTAGGGATCGTAAGAGATGTTATATTGTATATATGCATGAACTTGTACTATATGTAGTAGCGTCGAATAGATATACGGAAACTTGTTGTTCGACCAAGCACGGAGAAAGAGAGGTCACTTCTCTCTATATATTGATCATGACGATGTTGTGTAATGGTTCCTTCATTGCTATATGTAGTAGCTAGCGTCGAGTTGAATGAAAAACATAAAATAAAAATAAAAATCCTAAATGTAAAAGAATTGAATGGTAAACACAAAAAGAAAAGGGGGAAACACAAAATGAAACCCCTAAACCCTCCAAAACCCATAACGCCTCCTTTAAAAAAAATCAGCGCTTGGCAGGTGCTGACGCGTGGCTGCCTTTTAGTCCCGGTTGGTGTTACCAACCGGAACTAAAGGTCCTCCTGCCTGGGTGCCCACAGCGGCCACGTGGAGCTCTTTTAGTCCCGGTTGGTGTTACCAACCGGAACTAAAGGTCCTCCTGCCTGGGTGCCCACAGCGGCCACGTGGAGCTCTTTTAGTCCTGGTTCGTAACACAACCGGGACTAAAAGTTGGGGCCTTTAGTCCCGATTGCTTAGTCCCGGTTGCCGAACCGGGACTAAAGGCCCTCTAGAACCGGGACTGATGCTCTGTTTTCTACTAGTGATAGTTTCCTCCTTCGGCGTCTTAGTCGTGGTGGGGTGCCAGATCTGGAGTTCGATGGCGTGTCCGGGGTGTTGCTCGGGTGTGATTCGTTCAACGGTAAGGGCTCACTTTTGGTGAGCCACCTTGGAGGTCCGCAAAGCTGCATATCAGCGATGGAGTCGCGTCGAGCTCGAGTGAGGAAGTGATCCGTCATTTTTTTCTTCGATGGCTGCTGTGGTAGTGCCGGAGACATGTGACGAGCGTTGGTGTCAAGCTGAGAGATGTTCTGCCATCTTTTCAGTTTTGTCACGTCGGTCCTTACGTGACTTGTATGACTTGTATTTTGATTTTTATGATATGAATGGGACACGTATTACCATGAAAAAAAAGAGCGAGAGGGAGGCGAGGATGTCTTTTCCTTTCCTTTTCCCCACTTTGGCCCGGACCAAGTTGCACCGCCAGCTTATTAGTTCATTGATTCATCAGTATGATAGCGAGACATATACATATGCCCTTCTGAGCCTATCTCTCTATGCATTCGTGGGAAGGGATAGATGGAATAGATAGACGGATAGACGGATGGATAGATACTCTTTTTTCTCCCTTTCTTTTTGAGCAGGAATCAACATCTGCTGCCTTGTTTTGTTGAAGATCCATGTGTCAAATATCTGCTGGATCCTATTGCGCGCCGACTGCTTAAACAATAATACTAATATTATACTACCACTATTAACACGACAGGATAAACAAGTCGTTTGACGGGACACATGAGATTAGGGGTATGCTGATTATTTTTAGCAACCGGCGAGCAGGGCCGTACCCGAGAAAATGGAGGCCCGGTGCAAAATCAAAAATTAGGCCCACAACATAACAAATGGCAATTAGAAAAACAAAGCTTGTATCTGCACTCTGATTTTCACAAGAAACTTTAATTCTTTTGGTAAAAACTTATGAAGAGCACATTTTCTAGGTCGAATTTTGTGCTTTTTTCTTTTTCTTATTTTTTTTCATAAATTGACTCAAGATTCATAATTCTAGAACTACAATACATTTCAGAAATAAAAAATAGGATGCAAATATCATGCATTAAAAATCAATACAGAAACGAAAACTGATAAAACAAGCTTTGATTTATTTGGAAGGAACGCCATTCGGCGGCAGCGTGGCTAGGGTCTTCCAGTTCCTCGTCTCGGTTAATCGGCAACCTAGCGCTTCTGGCATGCCTCCAACTCGGATCAATGCACCCAGGTCGCAGGACCAGCAGCAAGCAACAATGGGAGTGAAAGAAGCAGCGAGGATGTGTGAGAAGATGAGAGAATAGAGAAACCGGATAAATAGATGGACTGAGGGTAGAACAATACCAATTCATTGAATAAGGAGATTTGTTTTGGGGAAAACACGAAGGAATTGATCCACTGGAATGGAATAGAATCGAGACCTTTGGTGGTGCGATTGGATCATGGGGAGAGAAAGGGATTTGCGCTAGAAGAGCAAGAGAACGGAGAGAGAAGAGGAGGAGACGTGCGTGAGATGGGGCCTCCGCCTTCGAGTTATTTCGTTCCAGGTTGCAACGTATTAGTATTTGCTGATGCGTTGATTACCCACACCTAAACTAGTCATCAGTGCTCTACATAGAAAATTTGGGGCCCTTTCAATTTGGGGGCCCTGTGCAGTCGAACACTCTGCACAGGTGCGCCGTACGGGCCTGCCGGCGAGTGTCCACTTTGGGTTTTGGGTCCGCTGTCTAGGCAGGTTTTTCTCGTCAGGATCTGGTCCATACTGTGTAACTATTCACAGCGCGATAAACATTGTGTTGGCATACATACAGTACGTACAGTGCATTAATATTTGATGCGTATCCCGAAAAGACAGGGCTGGGATTGCAGCTGCGCCAGAATTCTGAGTAGTGAGTATGTTTTTCTTGTACCACATCATTAAACTCCAACAAAAAAAAAACGAAATGATGAACGTTCAAAGGATGGGAACGGCGAGATTAACAAATTGGGAAGGGCCGGCCGGGGGTGGCTTTGAAAGTGCATTTAGAACTTGGGTTGGTGCAGCTTAAAAAAAAAACTACTTGGGTTGGTGCCTACCATGCACGCGAAATTCCTAGGTCGTATGAGCCCCCCGTATTTAAAAATTGTTACGGGTATAGAACGTTGAACGACAGTTGAAACACGGAGCCGCTTGGTTTTTTTTTTTGACGGGACACGGAGCCGCTTGGTTTATGCAGTACGGAGTATAATATTGGCTTTGGCGTAGGGTGGTTCGGTTCAATGACGCAGATGGTAGCAAGCTCCCTTCTCATCACTGTCGTCTTATCTTGTTTCTTCTTCCTTGGTGCCCTGTCGCCTTATCTTGTTAATCGTTTTGACCTGTTAACCCATTGGAGGATGGTGCGTGGTCCAGCCCTTGTATAATGGAGGGCGCCTCTAATTTGATTAGTAGCGTGAAGCCAGCAAATCAGGAGCTGAATGAATCCCATCTAACCATATTTTTTTCTTCAGAAAGCATAATGTTATTAACCTGGAAATTTGCATCTCTTTTTAGTTCCCGTCGGCACCAGTGCGAACCGGGTGAGACGCTCAACTTGGCCATGGGTGCTCTCCGGACTCTCGACGCACGGTACGGGCGCGCAGGGGCACCAAGGTAAAACTTGGGAACGCGTAGTGCTCAGGCATGCACGTACGCACGTACGTGTGATGCGCTGTTGTGTTGTACGTACCTCCCACCCCGCCGCCCGAGCCCACAAAGATGACACGCACATGTGGCATGGACCCGTCCGTCTTCACCCGTCGTTTGCACACGACGGTCGACATGTGTGCCTTGCCTTCGTTCCTCACTCGTTCTTGCCAGCCTTCTCGTCCTCTCTCCCGTCTCTTTCGTTCTTGCCAGCCTTCTCGTCCTCTCTCCCGTCTCTTTCGTTCTTGCCAGCCTTCTCGTCCTCTCTCCCGTCTCTTTCTGTGAACGCGAGTGGTTGCGTCCTGCGTGCAGTGCCGTGACATGACATGATGGATTGATGGATGCAAAGCTATCTATAGCGACGGCCGATGCGCTGTCCCCCGGCCATTGGACGTCCGCACGTACGGCCCCCGTGAGGAGAGGAGACACCGAAAACTCATAGGAGTGCTCGTCCTCGCATGCTCCCTGTATCAATGTTCGTTCGTTTCTTTTGGGATCAGAGCAGAAGGTGTATTGGTTGGGTATAGGCGTCCCGTATATGAGGTACAGTAAAAGCGGGTTGGGCCCATCAGTCAACCACGTAGCGCTGTGCCATTTGAAACCGAACGGGGACGCCGTGACCAGCCTGTACTGTAGGTACGTCACGCAGGGGAAGACGGCAGTCACTTGCGCCTCCCGGACGGCGGCACCCACTGCCCCTAGTGGATGGGGTCGATGTTTGGAGATTCATCGTACAGTGCTACTAGTCATAATTGGAAAATGGTACATCAGCATACCATCTTGCCACACCACGTAAATTAGTGTCTGAACTCTGAAGTCAAATCGAAGAAAAATAGGAAATTTGTTTTTGCGACCTGAAAAATTTAAGAAAAAATATTTAGTGACATGGCAATTTCAGTTTTTTTTTGCCATCTAGTACAAATTTTCTTACATTTTCTATTCATGTTTTTATGTCTGAATTTGCCATGACACTAATCCAATTTCTTAGCATGTGTACCACTGCATTTTTTTGCATCAAAGGGCATCTCCAACGCTGGCCCGCAAACTGGACACCACATCCGTCCACGGACCGCCGGGGGGGGGGGGGGGGCACCAATCCAACACTGATGCGGGAGGCAGCCATTCAAAGCTATCCACACACTTTTCAAAGAGCATTTGAACAGGCTGGACAATATTTAATCAAACACGCGAAATTCATTCCAGTTCGATCATAATTTACATAAACAATCGATATCTCGGCGGTTTTACTGAAAACAAAAAAACCTACAACTTGTATCAGACGACCACCTCATATGCATGGGCTCCCTTCCCGGCCGCGCCGTCGTCGCCGTTGTGTAATCGTTGCCATTGACCCTCCAATGGCAGTATGGCGCCGGTCCGCCGTGACAGCCTTTTCTAACCGTTGCCTACCGCTCACGGAGGAGCCTATCTGCTTCCTCCTGCGTGGTGCGGAGGGCTGCCACATCCAATGCCAACGGCGCTCGTAGAGCTCTAGCGGCAGCCTTGCCCCAGCCGGCGTTGGCGGAAGAGTCGCTAAGCGACCACTCCTCGCCGATCTTGATGAGCTCACCGTCAAGGCGGCGGCGCCCCCTGGCGGCCGCCTGCGATGTGGTGACAGAGCAGTCGATGGTCCAGGCGGCGGCGAGGTCTGGGTCATTGCTGACCTATTCAGCGTCGTGTTAGACTTGGCGCACGGAACGACGGGTGGTGCTGCGCTGCTCGTAGCATGCCTGTTGCCCCGTCGCCCATTCCTCCTCAGACACGACGACCCTCGAGCCTGAGGGACCGCTATCACCATCTCCTCGAAGGTAGGGGAGGATGTGGCCTCCCGCCTTGGTGATCGCGGACGACAGCTCGACCTTGATAAACTTTCCACGGCGGTTGCGGCGAGGCGGGGATGCAGGCCCGTCAATACGGGCGTAGCGGTTATGCACCGGCGGCGACGCCTGCTCTTCCTTCACGCGGTGCCCGATTTGGATGCCGCGGTTGCGTGGCGGGGACGGCGGCTCCTCATTGACCACACGCGACTGCAAGGGTGACGTCGGGCCCATCTGGCGAAGCGATCGCTCCGTCATATGTTTCATCTAACGGACGAATTCCTCGTCGGTCAGAGAGGCCTCTGCGAGGAGGCACGACTGCTTCTCCTACGGTGGTGCCTGGTCCTCCTTGTCGCGGGAGGAGATGATGATCTCCTTCTTGCAGAAGGAGCCAACCGCCGTGGATGCCGAAGGGCCTGGAGAGCGAGTGTGGTGGCATTATGAGCCTCCGGACGAAGAACTGCCATCGCCTCCGCCTGCCTGCACGGAGAACCATGACTTCGACATCGTCGGAGTTGGAGATGCTCGGAGAGGAGGAGTGGCTCGGAGAGGATGAAGTGTGGATGTGCGCATTGCCGGTGCACGGCTTAAATAACCTCGGCCAGTCCATGTGAAGGGCTGGTTATCCAACATCAATGCGGCGTAGCGGCCTGAGTTGGTTTCTCAGGACGCGACGACGCCCGAGACGTCGCGTCCGTCAGCGCCGCCCTCCCGTCCAGTCTCATAGCTCGGCATCAAAGCGGGCTGATGCATGCTCTGGGTGGGCCATGGTTGTCAAACGCGGGCGTGGTAGTGGTCCAGACCGATCGGCGGATCGATACAAGCCCGTGTTGGAGGGCAAAACACACCCGGACATCACAGTTCGACTGTTGCGGGCGGTTTGAGGGTCTGCGTTGGAGATGCCCCAAGAAAAATGTAGTGTTTTGCGACATGGCAAATTTAAGAATGATTGCTGTAGTGGCATGGCATTTTCAGAATTTTTTTTCCTAAAAATGATTGATCTAGTAACAAGCTTTTTAGCTAAGTTTCCCATGATCTTTAGAACGTTTTCTGTCAAACTTGCCATGGACCATGACAAAATTTAACTCTGGATGTTTTCTCGTACAAATACGATGACAATTTTATCTTGCATATGTTTCTTTTAAAGTATTGTACCACAGGAAATTAATTGTATATACCACAGAAAAATTTGCCAGCTTGAGTCGCGCTGAAACCCCGTTTGAGGGAGGGATTTAGGTTTGCTTGATCGAACCTACCCTATCGAATGAATCGTTCGTTCTAGTCGGTTTTACACCTGATGTGTGACGATCACATGTTATACGTGCCCGTTGATTAACTCGTAATAGTTTGGCTGATGTAATTTTAATGGATCATTGTGAAAGGAAGTTCCATTGCACTAAATCATATTTTCTCCGCAGCTACTGCTACTGGTGCGGACCGAAGTTTTTGAGTGGTGCAGCCATGGTCAAAGCAAGTCAACTTTCAGTCGCCCTGTGAATGCCGATTACATGGATGGTTGGCAAGATGAGTGTGTGGGCATACTTGCAATCGTCGGCCCTGTATGGTCAAACGACATACAGTGACGGAGTGCTTACAATCTTCATCGACAGCAACCGGGAAATAGTGTTTACCGACGCGATGCAGTCATACGAATTTAAACGCTGAATTACCTCGTCCTGTACCAACGGAACATATAAACAGTGTACCGTCAAGCCGTCGTACACCAGGCGGCGAATTCACCGTATGCTACTGTTGGACGCTACGTACCTTTCCCTCCTCTCTACGATGGCATTCAATGCACGTACACAACACGTCGTTGTCCCATTGGCACATGTAGCTTGAGCAGGCGAGCTCGTCCGCTCTATCGCCACACTCGAGGAGACACCATCTAGCATAGCATGAATCTCCTTTTATCCGCTTATATCCATTGTCCAGCTTGGCTATGGGCCATGGCCAACTTGCTGATGAATTCAGCTCCTGCTAGTCGTTGCGCGACGGCAGCGCAGTGCTATATTTTGCGCCTGCGTAGAATAGGAAAGCAAAGAAACCTGCTGGGTGTGGGCAGATCGGTGACCAACAACCCAACACGCACGCATGTGGGGTGCGGGCGAGGTTCCAACTCTCATTGGATAACGCACAGTGGGGGTGGTACGCAGTAACAGTACGACCTGCCATTTCTGCGATTGCAGTACCACGCTCACCAGCCATTGATTAACTGCTCGTCAGCTGAGCCGCCAATGGATGGGTGGATCACGCCTGTTACTGATCACCCCTTTGCTCCCATGCATATGCATATGCATCGATCATACCCACATGCATGCATAGCCCAGCCGCCACCTTTTGTTCCTTTTTTAAGGTTCCATGCATGCATGTAGGTGTAGGTGACCCGTGACTCACTCGACAAATCGTTCCATGAGCTTTGTATTGTCTGGTTGATGATGATGATTAGCTCATCACCAACCCTCTTCCTCTCCTCCAATCCTCCTCAGCTCAGCTCAGCTCCATCGACCGTCCGTCCGTGTCCAGGACAGCGACGCCCCTGGACGGTTGCAGATGCCTCCACGTGAGATCCCCCACGGACGCCCTCCACGGCCCACTCCACTCTGGACACGTCGCACCTTCGCCCTCACGTCGGATCCACCCATCCCGCTGCGCCACCGCTCCCTGTGCTCACCCCTGTGGCCTCCACGTTGACAGGGACGGACAAGTGCTTATCCTTCCTGCCCGGATCTAAAGGCATCCGAGTACTGGACGAGGTACGTTTAGGTGTTGCTCTAATTGCTTTCATTTGCCCTTGTAAAAAACGGACCCTTTTGTGCTCTTTCGGTAGGTGCCGGGAATGTGCATCTACCATATGGACTAGATCGGGATCGCGCCAAGGCGCGAGGGTGCCGATCAAAACGTTTGTATGCACACAATAAGCCACTTAACAATATATGAACATAGAAAGCATATTTCGCGATAGGTTTAGCACCAAATATCTTAGGCATAGAAGATACGACAGCACATAATAACTTGCAGATGATCCACAACTCAGAATAGATAACTAAAGTCTTAGGCGTAACTTAGTTTGTTGGAGCTACTTTTATGCATGCAAAATGTTGTTACTCCTAACAAATTTCAATAAATTTGAATTTAAACATTTAAAAAAATTAACTAAGAAACATATGATGGTGTTGATATAATAAAGGCAAATGCTAAACCTACGGGTAAATTACAAAAAGCCCATAGATCTTCTCCCACTACATCGTGATCACACCTTGGCGCGAGGGTGCCGGTCCCAACGACGTGGCCAAGCGGGTAAAGATCAGATGCTATGACGCGTTAGTAGAAAGGATAAAAGTGCACAACTCTTCCCGCCTCCCTTGCTCTTCCATAATTTCAAATCGACCTCTTTTTTGTCCCTCCCAAGCCACGGCACACACAGATGCTGATCTGTATGTCGAGGTGCATAAAATGGATCAGAACACACACACACACACACACACACACACACACACACACACATAGAGAGAGAAACTGAAAAGATAGAACATTCACTTAGTTATATGGATCAAAGTTAGAACAATTTGAAAGCAGAAAATTATCCGAGTACTGCATTGAAAGGCAGGGAAACTGATACTTCAAATCATTGACAGAGTTTTGTTAGTCATATTTTAAATAAGGTCACATTAGTTCGGTTAAATAAACCTCTGTTGTTACAGCTCTGTAAGTTTGGGCCTGAATACACCTCTGTTGACCACTATGTGAAACTTCAGTCACAAAATTAAATTTAAAATGTTCTAAAGTGAAACAAAGAGGAATTGTTGCTTTTAGATCATGGGAAGAAACATATCCTGGTTTACTGTTCAATAAGTAATATAGACGGAAAATTTAGAACCAATTTCTGTATTCAAACTATGGATATCTTAAAAGCATCTTGGTGTGTGTGTATGTCACAAAATTTGAAGATGTTTCAAGGACAGGCAAATTTGACTATGTTCTGATAATCCAGATTCCAAAGTATCGTTCGTGCAGCCGTTTAGTGAAGATATACCTTGATCATTTGCCGGAAACCTCCGGACACAAGGAATACATCAGTATTATTGGCTTCTCATGTCTTAATGAAATCAGCGTTGAGAAATCCTGCAGATACAAACAGATAAATATGTCAATGAACCAGGAAAATGAACAATGAATATCCAACACAAAAAATACATCTATTGCAGTGCTGAATAAATGATTAACAAATACCACCTTGGAATTATTCTGTAGCCACAGATTTTAGCAAATCTCTAATTAACACACGAGGCAAATAAGTCAAAAGGGTTATGTTGTGGTTGCAGGGCACGTAACGGCCTAAAGGTTAAGTCTATAGTGGTATAGGCAGTTAGTATTTTAATGTCTCACTTAGTGTTATTAAAATGATCTTAGACTATGTGGTGGTACTAATCTGAAATCGTGTTTTTACTGTGGCACCAAACCAATTTTGCATATACTCAGCTACTATTTTTCGTATTAGCTTAAAAAGAGAAGCCGAGTAAAACCAGTCAAGCATTCCTAAGAGCATTATTCTATGTTCAGTAGCACATATCTAACCATTCCAATACAAGAACAACAGAGCTGGGGAATCTCAGAAGATTCAATATAGGAATGCAAAAGTGGCAGCTAAATAGTGATTAACTTATGAAGTTAACTTGAGGCTGGGACTTGTAAAAGGTCACCTGGGTGGCCTCGTCTCCAAACGGTCCTCAACTTGGGACAGAGATGGCTTGCTTAAAGAGATCCAGGCAACAAGAGCCTCTTCAAATGGAGCGGCCCCTATCATCGCCCTGAGAATAATAAGGCCAAGATTAGTTTTTCGGAAGATATTATATGCTAAACAACTAACATACTCCAGAAACTGTGACAATTACTTTGTCGTCCACTCGGCAACCGCCTGCCCAGCCCCACATAAATCAGCAAGCTTGTCACTACCCTCATACAAGCATACAGTGCTATCCACATCGAAGCACACCGCATTGGCACTGTGCCATGTCTCAAGAATCTCTGGGCATAAGCAGGGAAACCATTGCATAACCTAACCTCTATGCTTCTTGGAGACGTGCACGGTTAACCAATAAAGGAATTCTCGGTGATTAGGAGTACTAACATTTGGAGGGCTGGCGGGTTGCCAAACCAGAAGAGGAAGGGGCCTTGGAGACCTCCATTGCTGCTGCCACGACAGATAAAGAGGTGGTGAGGAGTGGAGGCACCGGATCGAAACATGGAGGAAATGAAGTGTAAATGGCGGCCAGATGTTCTCCACAGCATGGCACCTGGCATCAAAGAAATAATTTTAGAACCTTTAAAACCATATTTGGAACTAAGGATACCTAATATTTTGTATGATCAGAGTCGTTGAGAGAAAGTTTACTATCGTATTGACTGAAACTATATGCTTGTCCATAAAGCTGATAACCAAATAATCCCATAATAGCTATATTTTGGTAAATAAACAAAATGCAACTCATCTAGATACAACTTTAGACCAGTTGTCCTGGATACATATTCAGAAACATGACATAGAAAACAACGAGAACAGATAGGAAGCATGGCGTATAGTTCAACAAATATGAATTGTACAAAGCAACTCACTAATATGAGAAGTGCTCCGTCCTTTGAAAACAAAACATTTGAAAGTTTTGGGCTATATTTTGCAGGACAAGAAAAAACAACTTTTTCATTATTATTGGAACAGGGCAGATACCCTGCTGCTCCAGTTTACTTAATTAATTAAAACTGAGCAATACAAGACGCTATCAGGCACTACATCTAGTGGCATTATATGGAGGGCAGACTGATCCAACAAATCAAAGGCCTTCCATGACCTGCCTATTTCCAAACCTAACTATTAGAAAATTAAGCTACTTGAATATGTAAAGAATCAATCATACAATTCAGAACAGAACAGTACAAAGCTGCAAGGTAGACATTTGTAGCTACTACCATAACTCCAATTTAACTGAGCAAAAAACTTGGTATATGTATTAGTATCTAAAACAGAACGTAAAGTGCATATTAACAATTAGCAGATTTTGGAAACAGATGGAACCTACAGTGATCACCACTGGGCAAGTTATGGCGATACAACTGATATGTAGAATTAGGCAGTAATATTAGTACTGAAATAAGAATATGGTTATATCTCACATGGGACATGCTACCTCAGTCACTTTTTATTATTTTGTATTTCTCATGACAGAGAGCTTGCCATTCTCATGTTATTGAAATCAGTACAGTAACTGTAACCACATGCATATATTTGAGCATTGGAAAAATATACGAGCACATGCATTTCTTCTCATACCAAGTGCATCTACATTAAAAATACGAATTACTAATGGACATAACGTTCGCAGTCCATCGGCTTGACCAAACACTAAAAAGGGGCGAGCATAAATACACCTCGCTAATCCCATGGAGTTTCACAAAAAATCAAGAAATGAAAATAGACAAAACAAATCTTGACAGCACCTCAAGATTATCTCGGGTACAATTAGAAAATAGCGGAAATGAATTACTCAATCTGACATTTTCTCATACCAGGAAAATAGATGGTACTGACAATATGCATAACTCTTTTTTTGAAACAAATCCAGTAAGAAATCCATCGTGAACCTGCCAGTGTTTCAAATGGATTTACCAGAGCAGAAATGTCGGTCCTCACTTGCATTCTTGGGGATCCATGCCCTCATGCTTCTGTTCCCCGTGAGCATAGTAATAGTAGGGGCAAACTTGCAGAAAACAAAAATTGGTCAAGAAAAGCCATACAATTCAGAACATGTAGGAGGGAATAGTTTTGACAGTTTTCTTTCTAACATCAACAGAAATTAATGTATAGTAATATAGCAACAAAAACACCAACACTCCACCAACAGAGGAGCAGCAATCACACGCCCTATAAGGATCCAGTCAAATCATAAAAGCCATAAATCTACGCTCCACCAATAACAAGTCGTAACACTTTTGGCTTTTACCAAAGACAAGAAAAAACAACAGAAGGCCCTCACTTCCCATCCTGCACACCAGCACATGGCCATACTGGCATACACCTAGCCCTAAAAGAAGATTGAAAAGTATGTGGAGAAGAGGGGTCGACCTGCAGATGACCCAAAGATCTATGAATGAAGATGCAACCGGCTCGGATCGAGAGAGGCACCAACAGGAGCGGACGAAGCTGCAGGGCAAACAACAGAAAATCAGACACGAGCAGCAACCAGTGGCAAGAAAAGGGCATGCACAAACACATACCTGCAAGAACAGTGCAGATCATCTTCCCCTTGACCCATTCATGATGAGCTGCAGCAAGTTCTCATGAACTGTAGAGATTCACAAGCAGTAACACATGTACATGGGAAGCAAACTTAAAGAAGAAATTTTTCTTTAGCCATGATTATCAATAGTAGCTGAGATATATATTTAATTCACCAAGTTTTCAACTAACATGTGAACACATCATGTGTATGTGTGACCCTTAAAAAACCTGCAGTTTCAAATAGCAAAAGAGATTCGAAGCTATCATTGTGGAAATGTACAAACCAAAGAGGCGCTAAATACAAATACAGAACGACAACATAGCACACTGTGCTTGAGACCAGAACTACATTTGAATGGGCTCATATTCGCCTTTGCTCCATCATGACCCTTCCCCTAGTGTCTCCATCACCAGATCAATATGTTCTTACAAGGGTGAAACTGCCCTGGTTATCACTCATCAGAAATGACCATCCAAGGACAGAGCCACTAAAATAAGCACATGATCAAAACGGCTCAAAGAAATGAGGGGGGGTCCAACTTAATACCCACAAGTGCCTCAATTGCTCGAGAGGATGCTTATATCAGCCATAATCGATCATCATAGCCCTTCGCAAGCTAAGAGCAACTCTAGCGGACTCGCCAAAATGGAAAGTCCATCCAGCACAGAACAGTTCAACAACCACAAACTGGTTAATCACAAAGCCATGCATCATCAGGAAAAAGATCCGACGGCCGAGAGTGCCTGAGCTCTGAGAGAGCTCAAGCATGGATCCACAACTACAGAGCATCAACCAGACAAGCACTACATCAACATAGCCACGGCCATGTTCCATATAGTAGCCGAAGCAGAGGAACAGGAGGATGATGGAGCTCACCAAGGGAGGTTGTAGCCGAGGCAGTATTCAGTGGGCGCCGGGGTTGCGCCTGAACGCAATCCAACCGGCAAGGAACCGCCTCCTACGCCACACATCCACGCCGCTGCATCGGAGTTGCGCCTTGCACCGTCCCGCCGACGAGCATGAACTCCACGGGCGCCGAAGCGGCCAAGGAGGCGAGGATGTGATGTATAGCACATCCAAGAGCACCACCAGGGGCGGAGACGACCGGGGCAAAGAGAATGATACTTTTGGCCTTTGCTAGAAATAAGACGAGAAACAAAAAGCCCTCATTGGCCAGCCTGCACGCCAACAAGCACAACAAGAAGAACATGGTGAGGCCAAAAAACACATCACCATACAACTGTACACCTAGCTTTTGAAAAGCATATCCCACCGCTAGAATAAGATTTTTATATGCCTACTTATATGTCTAATTAGATAATAAAAATTGACTGTAAATTGATCATCACCAATCCCTAAAAATATTAGGAAATGCACAAAAATCAAAATACTCATATAGCGCGTAGTGAAAGTATTTCCAGCCACGAACGAAAGCCTTGCAAATCCCTAATTCTATAAATTCATTTTGCCAGCAACAATAGTTTCCTAATTTGATTTGTAGGGTTTATTTAATTTCCAGAATGTATATTCTTTTATTTGATATCGTTTAAACCAAACCACATAAAGTTCATACATTAGGATGACATGATATGGACATAAATGATTAAAACTATGAACTATACTTTGTTTTCTTCTGAAGCTCTATATTTGTTCATACATCAGCATTAGTGCTACCAAACAACAAGCAAACAAAGAACGACCTTAAATTTATTGAAACAACATTTTACTCATGAACCAGACTAAATGGTACGTCATATGATATATAGCTCCAATGAATGGATTTATAGTACTAAATGGTAGGAACAGGAGACTGCAGAGATATACCGTTTTCCAGAGCTCATCAGTTTTGGAGTGGAATGAGTGACACGATCTGATAATAAGGATCAGAAGTTATGAACCCATAAGTTGGCATAGCAGACTTCTCCGAGCACTGAATTCGGTAAGTTTTCAGGTAAAAGAAAATCCACTCGTGATATCTATTTCTGTAAGAATAAAACCTGCATCATTCTAAAATGAATGGTATACAGAGGGTAACCAAACAAAACATGCACCAGATAGGACAAAGAAAGACCTGAAAATAGTACATGTACATATGAATTAAATTACACTTGGCATCCTACGTGTGAAAACAATGAAAAGAATTGAAAGCGGGAATGCAGCAAATGCAAAAGCATATAAAAATGAAGGGCTAATTAGTGATGTAAAATCCTAGTTTTTTTGGCAAAAAAGATCAATTATTTCTAGTCCCCTAATTCTGGAGCTACACATTTGCAGTTCTTTCAATTTGTCTGCAATAGCCTAGCAAAGTACTGCATACAAGGCCAGATGACTAAAATATCAAAAGCCTGCTGCACATTTCATTTGTCAAGGACAGTGCACAAGCAATAAAACAAGAAACTATCCAGCACAAGTGGCTAACTAATGAGTACACTACTACACATTGTCAGGTAGAACTGCCAGCAATGTTGCTGCTGCACTAAACAACAATACAGAATCACCCACCATTGCAGTATGTGTTTAACAAATATAGCAAGCTGGAAGAGTGTCGGACCTCATACAATACTCAGTTTTAAAAATGAACAGGATAGGGAAGATTAAGTGAAAATGATAGAAAAGGAATAGACCTGTACAATTTGATATTGATAGTGTGGATCCAGTTCTGCAGGGTTGCACCTCTACCCCTCGGGATCCAGTTCTCGAGCGGATGAACACACACACAGAGTAAATGGGAGGAGGCTCGTCCCCGCTCCTCTCCTCTGCTGCTACAAAAGAAGAGACAGATTAGAAAGTGATAGAGAGGAAGAGGAGGAGGAGGAGGAGGAAGGAGGGGCATGGGATGAACTGACCAGAGGCAGAGAGGAGGCGCAGCCCCATGGCCGCCGGCGTCGAACACCCGAAACACTAACCACGGGGCAAGGTCGCGGATGAGCGGTGGTGGTCGTGAGCGGCGAATCCGACAGGAGGAGAGGACGCAGCGGAGCGAGGTGAGCTCGGCGTTGTGCTGCGTGATGGCGGAAATGCTGGGGCTCGCCGGAATTAGGAAGGAGACATGACCTGCGTGGCCAGCGGGCGCCGTCCGTAGCGAGCAGAAGCAGGCGTCCCTCGATCTGGAATCGGTCGAGCAGCAGGAGCATCTCTTGACGGAGGGGCGTGTCCTCCTCACCTTCTTCTCGTAGGGGGACGGCTGCTCACCGAGGAGCTCCTGGTCGGGCTGCGCGGCGGCCACCGCGGCCCCCTCCTGCCGATGGCGGAGGCGGCGCGCCACCCAGAGCGCGAGCAGGCCGTGGGGGAAGCCGAGCTCCGGCGGCGAAGGAGGGAGGAGAGAGCTGAGGCGGGAGGAAGAGGAGAAGAGGCGGGAGGAAAAGGAGGAGCACGACGGATCTGGCCGCCGACGACGCGGTTCGAGGCGGTGGGTGACGGGAGTGGAGGAGAGGGGGGACGGGGGCGAAGAGGCTCGCGGGGATTGGGCAGCGTCTAGGGTTCGAGACCGGCGCATACTGTCCCACCCTTGTTGGTATTGGATATTTTCCACCCAGGTGAAATGTCGGAAATGCCCTCGGCGGGCTCTGGGAATTACCCATGGTGGCACGAGATCTTTTACAGCGGGAGGTAACTGTTCATTCCTACAGTTGCCCCTCTCCGATCCGACGAGCGAGACTCTCCAGCAGCTTGATCCAATGGCCCAGATCGCATCAAGCAGCCAGATCCAACGGCCAGGAATCCAAACAGCTGAGGAGCCGGGAGGATCCCTGTCTCTCTTATTTCTCGATACCACGAACTGGAAAAAGAAGAACCATAGCTATATGACCGATAATGCGCCCAGCATCGCTCCATGGCGGTTTGCTTCCGTACTTTCTTTGATGAGCGCTGTTATATACACGTCACTGTGCAGCCGATTGTTGCACGATCCTGTCAATCCAACCACGCATGTGTATGATGAAGTGGGGCACATCGGCAGGATCAAGTATCGTCCAACGGTCGTGCGCTAAGTATCGTGCGCAAAGCAGTTCCGTTCTTTGATTTAACTGTGTTGAACCGTGACATATCTGTATTTATTACCGACTGGTTCTCCTATCATCTCTAGCCTTGTATAGGTTAACTCCTAGAGATATTGTAGGGTTAATTGGCTTGTCACGCAAGACATCACCTGTATATATTGTAACAGACTCCGATGAATACAATTGAGTTGCATTCTATAGTCTTCTATATGGTATCAGTTTTCTTCCGGTCTCCATCGCTTCCGCCCTAGGCCGCCGCCGTGTCCCACACCGCCGCCGCCTCCTCTTTCCCTGCCGCCGCCATCGCTTCCTCCCAAGCCGCCGCCGCCGCACCCAAACCCTAATCCCTCCCACGCCGCCGCCGCCACTTACCTCCTCAAGTCGCCGCCGCCGCCGCAAAACCCTAACCCTACCATGTCGCCGCCGCCGCCGCTTTTTCTACAAGCCGCCGCCGCACCCATCTCTCACCATGGTGGGATCCTCCTCCTCCCTCGACAGCTCCACCACCGTCCTCAACGAACTCCACATCAAGGACCACGTTCCTGTCGTTCTAGAGCTCGACTCTCCCTCCTACAACGCCTCGCGCACCTACTTCGCGCTTCTTTTCCGCTCCTACCGCCTCATCGATCATGTCGATGGGAGCATCGACATCCGCGACATGAAAGGCGACGACGAGTGGCTGGCCGTCGACGCTTGCATCGTCAAGTAGTTGTTCCTCACGATCTCGCGAGGGCTTTTCGACATGGTGAACTGCCGCGACCCGTCCGCACACGTCATCTGGACGCGGCTTTGAGACCTCTTCCTCGACAATCAGCTCCAGCGCCGCGTGTTCCTCCAAGGGGAGTTTTTCACTATGCAGCAAAACGATCTCACGATCGACGAGTACTGCACCAAGCTGAAGGTTCTCTCCGATGAGCTTCGCGACGCCGGCATGGTGGTCGATGACTCGGTCCTCCTCACCAACCTCCTCCGCGGCCTCCACCCCGACCTTGGCCAGTCCGCCGCCAACCTCTCCCTCACCACGCCCTCCTTCGCGAAGGCCGTCACTTACCTGCGGATGGAGGAGAAACGCCTCCGTCACGCGGCTCGGCAGGTGTCCCAAGCCACGCTCCACGTCGGCACCATCGGGGGCCCCGCTGCCCCCCAGCAGCCTCCTCGCGCGCCGGCTCCACCGCCACCACCCACCCCCGACCGTGGCCGCCAGAAGAGACGGGCGGGCCCGCAACTCGGGCTCCCAGTCCCGCCAGGCCGCCGCTGTTGGGAATCGTTTCATGTAAAACACAAAATTTTCTACGCACACGCAATGATCTATCCATGGAGATGCATAGCAACGAGGGGAAGAGTGTGTCTACGTACCCTCGTAGACCGTAAGAGGAAGCGTTTAACAACGCGGTTGATGTAGTCGAACTTCTTCGCACTCCAACCGATCAAGTACCGAACGTACGGCACCTCTGCGTTCTGCACACGTTCAGCTCGGTGACGTCCCTCGCCTTCTTGATCCAGCAAGACGTCGAGGTAGTAGATGAGTTCCGTCGGCACGACGGCGTGGTGACGGTGATGGTGAAGTGATCTCCGCAGGGCTTCGCCTAAGCACTACCAAAATATGACCGGGGGTGTAAACGGTGGAGGGGGGGCGCCTCACACGGCTAAACAATTGCCTGGGTGTGCTAGGCGCCCCCCCCCCTCCCACATATATATAGGTGGAGGGGAGGAGGGAGCAGCCAGGAGGGCGCCCCAAGTAGGCCGAATCCTACTTGGGGTCCTCCCAAGTGGCGCGCCCCCTGCCTTATTTGTCGGAGGGGGAAGGAAAGGGGGGAGGTGGAAGGAAGGGGGAATCATATTCCCTTTCTTTCCTTTCCTTCTTCCCCTTTCCTTCTCCACCTTGGCCGGCCCATATGGGGGGCGCACCAGCCCCTTGTGGCTGGTGTGTTTCCCCTCTTGGCCCATAAGGCCCATATCTTTTGCCGGGGGTGCCGGAACCCCTTCCGGTGACCTGATAAGTACCCAGTGACCCCCGAAACACTTCCGGTGTCCGGATACCATCGTCCTATATATCAATCTTTACCTCTCGACCATTTCGAGACTCCTCGTCATGTTCGTGATCTCATCCGGGACTCCGAACAACATTCGGTCACCAAATCACATAACTCATATAATACTATATCGTCAACGAACGTTAAGCGTGCGGACCCTACGGGTTCGAGAACTATGTAGACATGACCGAGACACCTCTCCGGTAAATAACCAATAGCGAAACCTGGATGCTCATATTGGCTCCTACATATTCTACGAAGATCTTTATCGGTCGAACCGTTATGACAACATACGTAATTCCCTTTGTCCATCGGTATGTTACTTGCCTGAGATTCGATCGTCGGTATCTTCATACCTAGTTCAATCTCGTTACCGACAAGTCTCTTTACTCGTTCCATAATACATAACCTCGTGACCAACTCCTTAGTCGTTTGCTTGCAAGCTTATGATGTGTATTACCGAGAGGGCCCAGAGATACCTCTCCGAAACTCGGAGTGACAAATCCTAATCTTGATCTATGCCAACTCAACAAATACCTTCGGAGATACCTGTAGAGCATCTTTATAATCACCCAGTTACGTTGTGACGTTTGATAGCACATAAGGCATTCCTCCGGTATCCGGGAGTTGCATAATCTCATAGTCGAAGTAATATGTATTTGACATGAAGAAAGCAATAGCAATAAAACTAAACGATCATTATGCTAAGCTAACAGATGGGCCTTGTCCATCACATCATTCTCCTAATGATGTGATCCCGTTATCAAATGACAACTCATGTCCATGGTTAGGAAACCATAACCATCTTTGATCAATGAGCTAGTCAAGTAGAGGCTCACTAGGGACACGGTATTTGTTTATGTATTCACACATGTATTTAGGTTTCCGATCAATACAATTCTAGCATGAATAATAAACCTTTATCATGAATAAGAAAATATAAAATAATAACTTTATTATTGCCTCTAGGGCATATTTCCTTCAGCCGCGCCCGCCACTGCCCCCGCCTTGGCTGACGGGGTACAACCCCTGGACCGGGGTGGTTCATGCCTACTCCATGCCCCTCCCCGGGCACCCGCTCCGGGCCTGCTTGGCCCTCGCCCGGCCACTCACCAGGCCCTCCTGGCCGCGCCAGGTGGCTCCGGCCCCGGCCCCGGCGGCTCTTCGGCGTATAGCGGGCCTGCGGCCTACGGCGGCGCCATGCCGCCACCCTAAGGTGCCACCCCCGCCGGCCACTCCTACGACCCGGCCCTCCTAGCCGCTCTCCACGCCGCCCCTTCCCCAAGCAACTACACCGGCGGTGGGGACTGGTACATGGACACGGGCGCCGCTGCTCATATGGCATCGCACCCCGGTATCCTCTCTCATGCCTCTCCGTACCCCTTCTTCTCTCGCATCGTCGTTGGTGATGGCTCTACACTTCCCATCACCCACCACGGCGCGTCTTCCCTCCCCCTCAAATCGTCATTATTACATCTTAACAATGTTCTTGTGTCTCCATCCTTAATCAAAAATTTATGTTCCGTTCCTACTCTTACTCGTGAACACCCTGTTACGGTTGAGTTTGACAAACATGGTTTTTCTGTTAAGCATGCTCACTCTCGGAAGGTTCTGCACCGATGTGATTCCCCCGGCGACCTCTATCCATGCGGCCCAACGACAAGCAGCGGTCCCGTCGCCCTTCACGCTGACATCTCCCTCTGGCATGCTCTTCTTGGTCATCCCGGCGCCGACGTTCTTCATAAAGTTTTGCGGACTTTTTCGTTTTCATGTAATAACTCGGAGGCACACACTTGTCATGCCTGTCGCGTAGGAAAACGTGTTCGTTTGCCGTTTTCTTCTTCATCATCAATTGCCACTTTTCCTTTTGATGTTATTCACTATGATGTTTGGACATCTCCCGTGCCTAGCAATTCGGGTTTATCATATTACCTCGTGATTTTGGATGATTTCTCTCACTTCACTTGGACTTTTCCGTTACGCCGCAAATCCGACGTCGCCTCGACTCTTTAAGCTTTCTACGCTTATGTTGCCACCCATTTTCATCGCACCATTGCCCATCTCCAAACGGACAACGGAAAAGAATTTGATAACCTCGCTATTCGCACTCTTTTATCCACTCATGGCACCATTTTTCGCCTCACGTGTCCATATACATCACAGCAAAATGGTCGTGCCGAACGTGTTCTTCGCACGCTCAATGAGAGTGTTCGCGCTTTGCTTTTCCACGCACACATGCCTGCCCAGTTTTGGCCCGATGCTCTTGCAACAGCTACACTTCTTCTCAACATCCGGCCTTGTAAACCCCGGTGGAACTACACACCTCATCATCTCCTATTCGGGTCACCTCCGTCATATGATGATCTTCATGTTTTCGGTTGCCTTTGTTATCCTAACATCACAGCCATGGCGCCACATAAGTTGGCACCTCGTTCCCTTGCCTGTGTCTTTCTTGGGTACCAACTCAACACCAAAGGCTTCCGCTGCTATGACCCGGAGTCCCGTCGTGTGATCGTGTCCCGGCACGTTTATATTGATGAGGTTGTTTTTCCTTTTCAGCAGGCATCGACGCGTTCCTCGCCGTCTCCGGACGCCCCTCCTCGACGGGTTCGTGGAGCCCTTGCGCTCCCTCTGCCACGTCGCTTGGGCGTGGCCGCGACCCCGTCGGCCTCTTCGTCCTCGGTCGCGGCCCCGCCGCCCTCGGCGTCTCCCTCGCTGGCTTAGGAGGAGCCGGCCTCCCGGGCCTTGCCGGTCTCTCCCCTCTCTGCTCAGGAGGAGCCGGCCTCCCGGGCCTCGCCGGTCTCTCACCTCTCGGCTCAGGAGGAGCCGGCCTCGCTCCCAGCCGGGCCCTCGGGGGTCTCGTCCCCGACCACGGTATCATCCTCGGCTGGGTCTCCGCTAGCCTCGCCGACCCCCTCGCTGGCTCAGGAGGAGACGGCCCTCTCGGCCCAGTCGGCGCCTTCGTCGCCGCCCATGGCCGGGCCCTCCGGTGCCTCTTCTGTCGCACCGTCGGCCTCGCCGTCCACGCCTTCTACTCCGACGCCCGTGGCCTCGCCCGCGTCTTCATCATCGTCTGAGCCACCGATTGTGGCTCCTTGCCGCGGTCCACGCCCGCCTCCCCTGCCGCCTCATCACTCCATGGTGACGTGTGCCAAGGCCGGGGTGCATCAGCCGAACCCGCACTACCACAACCTCAGTGTCACGACCATCTCTCCAGTTCCGCGCTCGGTGTGTTCTGCGTTGAGTGATCCGCATTGGACCGACGCCATGCGCGCTGTGTACGATGCTCTTGTCGCCAATCGGACTTGGACCCTCATTCCTCGTCCTCCTGGGGCAAATGTCATCTCCGGCAAGTGGGTTTTTCGTCATAAACTCCTCCCGGACGGTTCTCTCGACAGGCACAAGGCTCGCTGGGTTGTTCGTGGCTTTGCACAGTGTGCCGGTGTTGACTTCTCCGAGACTTTTTCCCCGGTTGTGAAACCCGCCACGATCCATGTTGTCCTCCAGCTGGCCGCCTCTCGTTGCTGGCCCGTACATCAGCTCGACATCAACAATGCTTTCTTGTACGGCCATCTTCAGGAGCGGGTTCTCTATCAGCAGCCGGCTGGGTTTGTTGACCCTCAGCGTCCGGATGATGTCTGCTTGTTGTCACGGTCGTTATACGGCCTCAAACAGGCTTCGCGCGCGTGGTACCAGCGCATCGCGACGTTCCTCGGCCTTCTCGGGTTTCGCACCACCACCTCTGACACGTCGTTGTTTGTGCTCCATCGGTCTGATCATATGGCTATGCTTCTGCTATACGTCGATGATATTGTCATCACTGCCTCCCGAGAGGATCCTCTTCGCGACATCATCGGTCGTCTTGGCTCTGAGTTTCGGCTGAAGGACCTAGGCGCGTTGCACTTCTTCCTCGGCATTAATGTGCGACGCGATGCCTCTGGGTTCTTTCTTCATCAGGGGCAGTATGCTCTTGATCTTCTGGACCGTGCCGGCATGACTGACTGCAAGCCGGCCACCACGCCTGCTGATGCCAAGACGAAGCTCTCCGCCACAGCTGGCCAGCCCGCTGCTGACCCTCTATCGCAGTATTGTTGGTGCTCTTCAGTACCTTACGCACAAGTTTAAGCATTCACAATACATTTCAAGCAAGCATGATAAGAGTATGAGCAGCGGAAAGAGTAAAGCATGCAATTTGCAACAAAGTAAAGGGATGGGATTGGAGTGTGCAAACGCAATTGGAGACACGGAGATTTTTGGCGTGGTTCCAATAGGTGGTGCTATCGTACATCCACGTTGATGGAGACTTCAACCCACGAAGGGTAACGGTTGCGCGAGTTGTGACGCCCCCGGCTCAATCGTGCACTAATCATACACGCAAATGCACACGATCAAGCCTAAGGACTCACGGGAAGATATCACAACACAACTCTAAAACATAAATAAAGTCATACAAGCTTTATATTACAAGTCAGGGGCCTCGGGGGCTCGAATACATAAGCTCGCATACAAGCGTCAGCGGAAGCATCAGATCTGAGTACAGATATAAAGAAAAGACAGTAAGGCCTTTAAAAGGCGGGACAAAAGAAAACACTACGATCGAAAGGCGCAGGCCTCCTGCCTAGGACCCTCCGATCCTACTCCTGGTCGTCGGCCAACTCGTAGCAGTATCCACCCTCGGGGTAGTAGTAGTAGATCGTCGGCGGGGGGGTAGCTGTCTCAGTGGCTTTGTCATCTGGTTGCATCAAAAGGGGTATGGGGGAAAAAGAAAGCAAAGCAACCGTGAGTACTCATCCGAAGTACTCACCAAGCAAGGATCTACACTACATATGCAACATTATCAAAGGGAGGCTGTATATGTGGACTGGGCTGCAGAAATGCCAGAACAGAGAGAAGGCCTAGTCCTATCGAAGACTAGCATCTTCAGAGGTCTTGCAGCATTAGAAGAGTGTAGATTAGTACCGTATAAAGTAGTAGTATCGATAAGTCTCAACCTCACCCAGAGATCCTTTCTCGACTCCCTGCGAGAAAGCAATCCCAGAGCCATACAGTCATCAACCTCGTCCTAAGATCCCTTCTCGACTCCCTGTGAGAAGCAATCCCAGAGCCATAGTATCCAATTCTAGTTGTATCGACCGGGATACAACTCCGAGTGTCCGTTACCGAGGATCCGGCTATGCATAGATTAGTTCTTCCCTGCAGGGGTGCACCAACTTACCCACCACGCCCGCTTAACTCCGGCCGGACACACTTTTCCGGGTCATGCCCGGCCTCGGCCAAACGACACACCGCAACCCTACCTAGAGCTCAGCAGAGAGGTCCCCGTTGGTCTACATCCTAAGCGCTCAGAGGTCTTGGGCCATCGCCCTGTGCACTCCGAGTCGTTGCGTGCAGGGGGAAGCCAGGCACCAGGGGGGCGCCGGTCCGTCCCGGCCGCAATGGTGAACTGGACGTCTGACAAAGCTTTTGGCTGATGCATACGATGCAGAGTGCCCATAACTTTTCCCGCGTGATGGTTAGTGCTATCGGGCCAGAGGCCCACTCGAATCAAATATCCAAATCGTAGTGTGTTGGTAGTGCGGTAACGAGCAGAGACTCACGAAAGATGTGACCCCGTCGCCCCGTCTCGAGGACTTGCGGCAAGGGCCAAGAATGCCTGGCGACACCTCGTATTCTCACTCGGGCACCATCCAGGCAACCCGTCTTCACATCACACGCGGGTACCCCTCAGGGTCGACCCACCTTTCCAAGTAACAAAAGTACAGTCCAAGTATACGTGTGTCCATAACATCAAGGGAATCCGAGGTATCACCCTCGTTGGATTCCTACACGATGTATCCGTCAAGGTGAATTCGGAGGAATCACCCTCAATGGGTACACACTTGAGGTGTTGTACGACGGCATCGTTATCAGAAGTGGTGAAGGAGGAATCACCCTCGATGACCACGACCGATTAGCTACTCTACAGAGTTAACATCAGAAGTGCTACATGAGGTATCACCCTCGGCACTCGATAGTAACGCTGCAGTGTCGTTACAATTAAGGGGGGTGATGAGCGGTGCCGGGCCTGGTCTTCAATCCCGTTGATCGGGTCTTCTGATAATCTAGCAGGGCAGTCGGGACAAGTGGGGTCACTGATAGGTCTCTACCCAGCCTATACTAAGCAGTTTAGGATATGCACGTAATTATCAACAGCCGATTACAATAAACAGGCTATGCATAAGAATAGGTAAAGCAGTAGTAGCAGCAATTCTAATGCAAGCATGGGAGAGAAAGAATAGGCGATATCGGTATGCTCAAGGGGGGGTGCTTGCCTGGTTGCTCGGCGGCAGAGGCAAGGTCATCAATGGTGTCGTCGGTCTCCGGAGCTGCGTCGGTACCGGGAACTGCGTCGGGGTCTAACGAGAGAGAAGAGGGGGAGGAAACAGTATAAATACACAGCAAACATGAGCAACACAAAGCAGGCTATGCTAATGTGCAGTGCAGGGTTGCCTAAAGACATGTCCAAGTCATTTAGTTATTTTTGGAATTTGTTTGGATTTATTTTATAAAAGCCAGGCACTATTCATTTATCGAAAACAGGCAAAGAGTTGCATGTTCAAATAGTTAGGGGCATCTGACAGGAATACGGAGGGCGTTTTCAGCTTCGTATCGAAATTCTGAACAACTTTCATATATAAATTATTTTCATCGGAGTTACGGTTTAAAAGATATGATTTTCTAAAGTTTAATTGATTTTCTAAATTTTATTTAATTATTTAAATTCGAATTATCCAAAACAGTAAACGGTGACGTCAGCATGACGAAAAGATGAGTCAGCAGTCAACTCTGGCTGACCAGAGTCAAACCTGACAGGTGGGGCCCACCTGTCAGCCTCTGTGAATTAACAGTGGGTTAATTAAAACTAACAGAACTAATTAGGGGTGTGGGCCCCAGTTGTCAGTGACTAATTAACTAATTAATTAATTACAGATTTTAATTAACATTTTTAATTATTTATAAATTGTTTTTAGGTGATGGGGCCCGCATATCAGTGGGTCAGAGTTGCCCAGTCAGCGGCTGACCGGGTCAACTGGGCCCGCGGGGCCCAGCAGTCAGCGGCACAGCGGTGGGGCCCGGTCGGCCACGTCGGACGCCGGCCGGAGGGCACTCCGGCGAGCTCCATCGCGGTGGAGCACGCCGGCGAGGCTCGGGATTCGCCCACAGGGCATCCCCGGGGCTGTGGTTTGGCTCGTTGGAACGGGCGCGGCGAGCCGCATCGCGTGGTGGTGGTGGTTGGTCTCGGGGGTGGCCGGAACGACGGCGGCATCGACCGCGGCGGGCGCCGGCGTTCGGCCCCATTTCGAAACGAGGCGGGAGAGAGCTAGGAAGTTAGCTGGGGGCCGGGTTCGACGCATCTCACGCTCTGGAGCGCGCCAGTGGCTCGCGCGGGGGCTCGGGAGCACGTACGGCACGCGGGCGGCGGCTATGGCGGCGGTCGGAGCACGGCAACGCGGCGGCAAGCTACGGCTACGGGGAAGGACAAGAAGGAGGGGGGTTCCGGTGCGGCTGCTCACCGCGGTGCTGTAGGGAACAGGCAGAGGGCTCGGGGAAGCTCGGGGTCGCCGGAATCGTCGACGGCGTGTGGCGGCGATCCGAGGAAGAAGACGGCTGCGTGGGGCGATGCAGGGCTCCCGGGGCTCAGGCTGGTGGTCGAGGAGGACGGGCTCGTCGCTGCGGAGCTGCTGGACAGGCTACGGAGGCGAGAGGTGGGCTGTGGCCGCGGCTAGCCGGCGTCCAAGGCGGCGGCGGCGCTCGGGAAGGAAGGGGCGAGCAATGGGGAGGGGAGGAGGCGAAGCAGGAGCGTCCAAGGGGGAGAGGGGCCTCCCTTGTAGGCGTCCGCGGCATGCGGCGTGCGCTGTCGAGCGTAGGCGAGGGGGGTCCGGGTGCGCGTTCGACAGCGAGGGCGCGGGTGAGCAGCGAGGTAGGGGACGGCGCCAGGTGGGCTGGGCCGCGCTGTAGCAGTAGGCCTAAGTGCACAGTAGCGCTTTTAGGCCTTTTTCTATTTTCCTTTTTCTCTTTTCTTTTCTTTTCTGTTTCTAATTGTTTGGCATCCAAATGAATTTTGTAAAATATGTGACCTGGTCCATAAATCAAAGTGCATTGTATCCTAACACCAAAAACTAGTTTGGGCAAAATATAATTTCATATTTAATTTAGATCAAATAAAAGGCTATTAAATATTGTTTTCAGCCACTGTTAGAGGATGTTTGAGTTACCTAATTTATTTATTAAATGTTTGTTATAATTTTAGAATTGCCTCTGGGATATTTGTTATCTATTGAACATTTTAGTTTCTGATTTGAACAACTTTTATTTTCACTTTTAATTTGAATTTCCATTTGAATTTGAATTTGAAAAGAGATATGATACTAATGACGATTAAGCACTGTTGATCATGATGACATGGCATAATCAAAAGGGTGATCACTGTAGCTTAATACATGGGGTGTTACACGAGTCCACGGAGGGCTCCACCCACGAAGGGTCCACGAAGAAGCAACCATGTCTATCCCACCATGGTCATCGCCCACGAAGGACTTGCCTCACTCGGGTAGATCTTCACGAAGTAGGCGATCTCCTTGCCCTTACAAACTCCTTGGTTCAACTCCACAATCTTGTCGGAGGCTCCCAAGTGACACCTAACCAATCTAGGAGACACCACTCTTCAAAAGGTAATAAATGGTGTGTTGATGATGAACTCCTTGCTCTTGTGCTTCAAATGATAGTCTCCCCAACACTCAACCCTCTCTCACAGATTTGGCTATGGTGGAAAGATGATTTGAGTGGAAAGCAACTTGGGGAAGGCTAGAGATCAAGATTCTTGTGGTTGGATTGGAATGTCTTGGTCTCAACACATGAGTAGGTGGTTCTCTCTCAGAAAATGAGTAGTGGAAGTGTAGGCACGTTCTGATGGCTCTCTCTTGAATAGAGAAGGGGTGGAGGGGTATATATAGACTCCACACAAAATCTAACCGTTACACATATTTGACCCAATTCGGTCTGACCGAATAGAAGAACTCGGTGAGACCGATTCAATTCAAAATGTGAACGTTGGGATTTTCGGTGGGACCGATATGATCAACTCAGTGGGACCGATGTGCTAGGTTTAGGGCAAAACCTCATCTCGGTGTGACTTATTGCATGAACTCGGTGAGGCCGATTTCAGCAATGAGCAAACAGAGAATTGGTCAGGCAAACTCGGTGTGACCTGTTGCACTTTTCGGTGAGACCGAAATGGTTGCAATAGGCAACAGAGAGTTTGCAAGGCGAACTCAGTGAGACCGATCGCTCATCTCGGTAAGACCGAAATGTTACTAAGGGAAACAGATAGTTTGCATTGCCATCTCAGTGAGACCGAGATACCTATCGGTGAGACCGAACTGATTAGGATTTCTAGCAGTGGATATGTAAAAGGAACTCGGTGCCGCCGGATGGATCAAATCGGTGGGGCCGAATTTGACTTTAGGTTTAGGACATATCTGGAATTAAGAGAGTGGTTGAGGGCTTTGGAGCATATCACTAAGCACTTTGAGCAAGTAGACCATTAAGCAACACCTCATCCCCTTTTAATAGTATTGGCTTTTCCTATGGACTCAATGTGATCTTGGATCACTAAAATAGAAATAAAGAGTCTTGAGTTTTTGCCAATATTTGTCCTTAGCATTTTGAAGGGGTTCCACATCCTCTTGTCCAGGCCACGTCATCGTTGAACTTTCTGAAATATACTAGATGAAAGTATTAGTCCAACAAGAGATATGTTGACATTAATTACCAAAACCACCCAGGGAGCACTTGTGCTTTCAGTTTTGGTTTTTGAATCATTTTGTATTTTCTGGAGTTTTCTCGGTCAAAAAAGACCGATAAATGGTCGAACGTGTCACAACTTGCATACGATGTCGAAAATCATTCAAACTTGACATGGTTGCCCACCATGGACATGTCCACCTACTTGCAAAAGTTGGGGTGATTTGAAGGTTGTCCAAATATAGACCATGATCAACAGAGGGTGTTCATGTAGGCGAGGAGACTCCGTGTGAGAGTACTCTATTTCCCGACATCCTTGAAATGAATCCAATTTTTTTTCATGGCCTTGTATGACCAATTCAAGGCAACATGCCAAGTTGTTTTGATTTTTGATAAATTTTGCATTTTTCAGAGTTTTCTCGGTCAAAAAAGGCTGATAAATGAGCGGACGTGTCGCAACTTGCATACGGTGTGAGAAACCACTCAAACCTGGTATGGTTAACTACCATGGTCATGCCCACCTGCTTGAAAAAGTTAGGGTAATTTCAAGAATGTCCAAAACTAGACCATGTTTAATGGAGGGTGTTCGAGTTGGGCAAAAGGCTCCGCCTGAGGATACGTTGTTCCTCGACGTCCTTAAAATGACCTAAATTTTTTTCCAATGATTTCTATGATCAAATCAAGGCACCATGCCAAGTCATTTGAGTTTTTGATAATTCTCGCATTTTCTGGAGTTTTCTTTGTGAAAACTGTCCGATAAATGTCCGGTTGTGACACAACTTGCATAGGGTGTCGAAAATTCGTTCAAATTTGGCATGGATGCCTACCATGGGCATGCCCACCTGCCTGCAATAGTTGGGGTCATTTCAAAAAAAAATCAAAACTAGACCATGTTCAACGAAGGGTGCACCCGGATGGGCATGCCCATGGTAGGCAACCATGCGAGGTTTGAACAATTTCTAACCCCGTATGCAAGTTTCGACACGTCTAGCCATGTATCGGCCTTTTTTTTACTGAGAAAACTCTAGAAAATGTAAATTTTGTCGAAAACCAAATCAACTTGGCATGATGCCTTGAATTAGTCATAAAAGGCCATGGAAAAAATTGGGGCCATTTCAAAGATGTTGAAAAGTGTACTCTCAGACGGACCCTTCTAACCTTACCCACATACTCTCCGTTGAACATGGTATTTTTGTGGACATCCTTGAAATAACCCCAACTTCTGCATATAGTTGGGCATGCCCATGTTAGGCCTCCATGCCAGGTTTGAGCAATTTTTCGACACCGTATGTAAGTTGCGACACGTCCGGTCATTTATCGTCCTTTTTGACCGAGAAAACTCCAGAAGATGCAAATATTGTAGAAAACCAAAACAACTTGGCGTGGTGCCTTGAGATGGTCATAAAAGTAAATAAAAAAATAGGGCCATTTGACGGATGTCAAGAAACAACGTGCTCTTAAACGGAGTCTTCTGCCCTACCCGGACTTGAACATGGTGTTTTTTTAACATTCTTGAAATGCTTCAAACTTTTGCAAGCCGGTGGGCATACCCATGCTAGGTATCCATTCCAGGTACAAAGGAAAGATATATTCAAAATCATAATTTGAACATGTACTTAAAATTGTTATTTTGAGTTTTTAACATAAGTAATAAATACACAGAGATAAAATTGAAAACCGTAAATGCTTTTTAAATATTTAAAGAAAAAATTCTATAATCTCATTATTTTTAAAATTCACTTAAAACTTGTGTTTTGGTATTAAAAAAATATATAAATGAACTAAAAATGAAAACAATGAAAAATAGAAAATAAAATAAACGCTTAGGCCTTGGCACAACTAGGCGATGACATCGCTCTGTCGGCGCGTGTTGGGCCGGCAAAAGAGCTCGCGGATTTGAAAAGAGTTCATAATTTTTTTAAATATATTCATGGATTCGACAAATTTCACAAAATTCAAAAAAAATTCATTCAAAAAGGTTGCAAAAAGGCTTCCCGGTTTTGGGAACATTGGCTTACCAGCCATTTTTTCCGGTTTTGGAAACCTTCTCGAAGGTCGTGAACCGCATTTTTTCTTTTTTCTTTCTATGTTCTCTCCTGTTTTATTTTTTCTTTTTCTTTTCTTTTTCGTATTCTTTGACTTTTCATTTTTTCTGTTTATTTTTTCTATTTCTCATATGTTCAAATTTTCCAGAATTCAAATTATGTTCGTATTTTTCTGATTTTTTTGTTGAATTCATGTTTTATTGTTTCCCAAAAAATGTTTGCGTTCAAAATTTTGTTTGTTCTTTTTAAAAAATGTTCGTGTTTTTACATTCCGAGCAAGTTTGAAAGAGATGAGCTTTTTATTAAATTTCTGTACAATTTTTTAAAATTCTAAAATTTGTATTTTATGAAAAAAAGGAAAATAAAAACCCAAGCGAAAACCGTGCACGAAAAACGAAAGAAAAAACAAGGAGTGTAGGTGCTGTGTTTTTTCCTAGCGTTATTTATCTCGCACAACAGGAAGAAAACAAGTTTAAGAGCAACACCAGTTTAGCTATCCCAGATGGTTGTTCGCTTACACATTGTTCATGAGTACTCCAGTTCGAATCCTAGATCGGACATTCTTTTTTTGAAGTTTAAAACTTAAAAAAAACTAAACGGGCTGAGCCCATGAGGGAGGGATGTGCGCCGGGAATTGTACGAACCTACGGCGTACACCTTCTAGTGGATACGATTTGTGAAATGTCTATATTACCCTTTATACGTTTCGTGGGGGAGGGGGTTACCGAAGCGGGACTCTTTTTTATAGGAGTATTTGCATATTTATGCTTAGTACTAAGGGCATCTTCACGCCGACCCTCAAATCGCCCGCAAACGTCCTGACAGCGCGGTCTGGACGTGTTTTGCCATCCAACACGGGCCTGTATCGGTTAGCCGACCGGTCCGGACGTGCTTTTCCCGGCAAACTGGAAATAAACTACTGCCACGCTCGCTTCTTACAGCCATGGCCCACTCAAAAAACCCGCCCCGACGAAGGAGTAGCCGGCGCCTGCGCCTATATCGTTGTTCTGACAGGCGCAGGAAGAACAACGCTACAACTTGTTCCTCCCGAGCAGCATCGGCCGGCGGCGGGCTAAATCTACGGCGATCGCGCGTGCAAGGAAGCCGTGGCGGCCATGGCCGCGACGAACCCTAACTTCATCGCCGAGCAGCAGCCTCTCTATGAGGCCGCCCGCGCTCAAGCCGCCGCTCACAACGTACAAGCGGCGCAGCCGGACGCGGAGGCGATGCTAGCTACGTAGGCGATTGCGGACAAGATCGCCGCCAGCTACGCGCCCTACGTGCCGCCAAACGTTGTTTGCCTCCTCCACTTCCATCATGGACCTCACGTCCACTGCATACTGGCGACGGACAGGCCGTAGACTCTAATGAGGAAGAGTAAGGCATGGGAGGTGGCGGGGGCTCGAGTCCCGAGTGGGCTGGTCTGTCTCTTATGTTCTACTCTTGCTCGTCGACGACCACACCTTCATTTTACGGGTCTTATCCCCACCGCTCATGGAGACGGTAGGTGAAGGACGCGGTCGTCGGAAGAGAACAACAAGGACTTGGACGACGGGCGCCGCCGTAGGCTAGGTTTAGGTCCGGTCCCTTTTTTCTCAATGGCAATTGTCCGAAATGTAATTAATATGCTCCGGTTTGTATGAAAACCATCCGATTTGGATGTTATTCGTCCGGTTTGCTGAAACCCGGCTTGAAATGTATGCGAATAGATTTAGATGGCCAGCTTACGCATCAATGTTCACGGACTGGTCTCTCTGTCTGTAGACGGTTGCGGTGTCCGGTTTACATGGAGAAGACCTACATGGGGTTGCATTCGTGGGACCTATTCAAACTCACGGTGGGGCCTATCTTGTGTACCTACTTCGAGCAAATGCGCCGCACCTTTGGAGCGCAAAAAGAGACTAGCTCAGAAGTGGCCTACCTAGTGCAACTCCAACTATTGCTTCATAGCACACGTTTCGCCATTGTCATGCTGCACCCACTCACTAGCGATTAATCAAATGCTAATTAGGCGATGGCTTGGCGCCACTAACTGGTGACTCGTGCAGCAGGACAGCAGATAAGGCTAAACAATCCCTGGAGCTCGTCTCGGCCACACACATATATTTCTGGTCAATTGCATTGCATGCCTCCTGAAATTCAGGCTGTTTGGAGGTTGGCGGCTCATCCCTCGCTGCATGATCGGGACAGACAACAAATGACCAATCATCAGCATGCAACCGCATTAGCCGATGGATGGATTGATTAAACACCAACGGACTGGACATTCCGGAGCAGTATCTTTGACCGAACGTACTTGCGCTGGGGATTCCTCTGCCTCCCAGATTGTGGCCTCTGGCGAACGGGAGCAGCTGCCAGCTGCTGTCCCTGGTTTTGCAACGGGGACGAGATCTACTTGCAGATACTGTAGTAGTTGAGCGCACTCCACTCCAGTAGGTACGACCGTACGAGTAATTTCGGGCTAGGGTTTTTGAACGAAACGATCAACATTTCGAGTACTACGTGCTGGGATCTATCGACGAGAAAAGGCTGTGGCAAGTGTAACTATGGAGTACTCCCACTGTGCATTGCAATTGATCAGGTGAGGCCAACCCAAGGTAATTAAGAAGAAGCTACTGTGCGAAATTCTCCGCACCAAATTCCGAACGATCGAACCAACCCCACGGAGATAACAGTCAAATCTTTGGGGAAATCCGAGCGTGCCGACGGGCCCTAGTACCGTAAAAGAATTCAGAATACAACGAGACTACAGAATACGGGACAGGCGCGCGGCGGGGCGGGATCGCGCCATGTTCGCTGGTACTCCCTTCGTTCCAAATTAGTTGACTTGAATTTCTTTAAATACGAATATATTTATACTTGTTTAGTGTTTAGATACATTCGTGTCTAGATAAATATGGGTCGTAATTTGGAATGGAGGGAGTACGTCCGATCCCTCCACCGGGGTCGATAGATGCAGTCGCTGCTCTGCTAGCTGCATCTGCATGCGCTCCCTCGTCGCCTTCTTCATCTTGCCGTTGGCCGAAGAAGAGGGGGCTGGGATTGGGAGGAGAGCCGGTGGTGTGGGGGTGAAGAGCCGGCCCAAGGCCCCACAGGAGGAGGTCGCTGAGAGACGTCGTGCCGGCCAGCCGGCGAGTCGATCGGCGACGAGAAGAAGCGCGTAAAACGCCCAGAGTGAAGAATGTGTAGCTTGGTCGCTCGCCGCTGCCTGCTGGTGCTGGATGGGCTTTACTCTACAAGTTTTTTTTTTAGTCTCTATACTCTACTATACTCTACAAGTAATTAACCACCTTCATCGATAGAGTACTGTGACTGTACGCGTCAAGTATATATGTATGTGCACTCCACCAAATGAATGGCATTGATCATTCTCCAACTCAAAAATAAATGAAAATGGCATTGATCATGGCACACGCACGTACCTACGGGGATAGAATATCATATGTGCGTACGTGCGCTACAGTACTCTGAATTTGAATGAGGGGGAGTACGTACGCCGCACAAGTGGGTCGGCTCAGTTATATTTCCTTTCGGAAACGCTACTGGATCTGGTCTGGTCGCGCACATTTCACCTGACCAATCTACCGAAGCGGTACATATTTCACGTAAAATTACACAAGCTATCCACATGAAAACCGCGAATACTTTGTGCGAAATGGAAGTTCATGTGTTCCAAATGGGGTCTAAGAGTAACTTTAGCAGAGTCGTCATATCGACTCAAACTGCAAAATAACTTCTCTATGGATTTGAAGCCGTGTGGCCTCCCACTCACCGCCCGACAATTAAATGGCCTAGCCGCTCCCTCTGATTCTCGTGGCATTCCGTCAGATGCCCGTCACGCGGCATCATCTCATGGCTTGCTTGTGAATGCACGAGGCACGTGAGCAAAAGACCAATTGATGGCCGTCTGCCGCCTCCTCAAATGTCCCCTTAATGGTGTCGCGGTGGCCTATAAAAGGTTGACGCCCTCTCTCTCTCCTTTCCATTCCTCTCTCTGGCACCTCTCACCTCCCCTCTCGCCCACCTACGATACACCACCTCATCGTCTAAGCGTGTCGGAAGGAGCCCCCTCTCATCTTTAGTCCTTTGAATAATGAGGGGAAGAAGCATCCCGACCTGCTGTCCCCCCTTTTTTTTGGAACGAAGACGCTAGAAGCGTCCGGCTTTAAATTAATAAAGCCAACTGGCAGCATCACAAGGTTTAAACATCTTACAACCAAATCGAAAACAGGTTCCCATTAGGCCCCTCGGCCACAAGCACAGCGCATAACCAAAGTTCAGATAAAACGGCCCCAACCGAGACGACCATAAAAGCCACGCAACAGGTCGCCTCCATCCGACGCGCATAACTACAGAAATGAAATCGACTAAATGTGTTATTTAGAATTTTGGAAGAATCTACGACCCAATTGATAGGTGGATCCTATTTGCAAAAAAAATGCTAGCCATATTATGATGATTCTGTTTGCGCATAGCCTCCAAGCATCATGTAGCGCGCTCCCTGTGCCGCACATATAACGACTCTGCAGCAGTTGCTCGAAGGCGGCCGTAATCACTACCTGCATCCAAGGAAAAGGAATGTGGAGGAAGTGGAGGGAGAAAGCAATGTGAGTGGAAATCGCGCACGCCTTTAGCACGAAACCGAGCTTCGTGTCCGCTTTGCTCCACTCCGCCCGTCTCCCCCGACCAATTATATGCATCGTAGTAGTACTACGCATCCACGCACCTCCACCTGCGTTATCCTGTTTGCTCGCAACGCAAACTGGGAAGACGAGGAGGTGCTTCCCTTTCCTTTTCCCAACTTTTGCCTGGACCAAGTTGCACCGCCAGCTCGTTGGCACATTTCATTCGTCCATCAGCCTGATGGCGAGATATATACGTATGCCCTTCTGGGCCTACTCTGTGTGCATTTGTGGGAAGGGATAGATGGAATCGATAGACGGATGGACAGATACCATTTCAGCTTTCTTTTTGGGCAGAAATCAACATCTCTTGTTTTGTTGAGGGAATAATTGTCCTCGCCAAAGATGTACAACCACTTCCATGTGTCAAATGTTTGCTGGATCCGATTGCGCGCCGACTGCTTGCTTGCTTGCGCTCGGAGATGCAATCATGCAAATGCAGTGGGGATGATAAAAACAACATATAGATATAGTGTACCACTATTAACACGACAGGATAATAATAAACAAATACAGTACTAGTTTGACGGGACACATGAGAGGAGAGAGAGATGCTGATTATTTTTAGAAAGCGGCAAGTGTCCACTTTGGGTTTTGGGACTGCTGCCTACGCAGTTTTTCTCGTCAGGATCTGGTTCACACTGTGTATTCACAGTGCAACGATATTGTCTTGGCATTAGTCCTGGCCATGGGCCGCCCGGCCCGAAAAAGCCCGGCCCGACGCTGCTCCCGGGCTGGGCCTGGGCCTAGGTTTTGAGCCCGAAGACTAGGTCGGGCCGGCCCTGGGTCCGCTGTTTCTGCCATTTATTGAAGAGGCCCGGCCCGAGACCCGAGGCCCGAGGCCCGGTGTGTTTTTTGCTGTGACGGGCCGGGCTTGGGCCTGAAAATTAGGCCCGACGGCCGGGCCGGACCGGACTCCGGCCTGAGTTTTCTATCTTGGGCTTAGTTAGGCCCGGCCCGGACGATGGCCAGGTCTACTTGGCATACATACAGTGGGTACAGTGACATTGATATTTTCGTATCCCGAAAAGACAGGGCCTGGGATTGCTGCCGCGACAGAATTCTGAGTAAAAGTTTGTTTTTCTGGTACCACATGATTAAACTCGTCCAACAAAGAAAAACAAAACAAAATGATGAACATTCAATGGATGGGAACGGTGACATAAGGCCAACTCCAGCGCACCATCCCATCCCGTCCGTCCTAGTCTATCTGGGGTAGAACGGATGAATAGCGCGGCCCAACGCGCGGCCCCAAACGGACAAATGTCTGGTTTTCGTCCGTTTTCGACTCATTTCCGGCCCAAACATGCGCCGCGTTTGGGGTGAAATGGACATCGCGCGGACGGACGGGACGCACACCATTGTCCTCCCCGTGGCCCGCCTGTTGGGGACACTAGCGCTTCATTCACCTTCAACGCCTCCACCCGCCCTCCCTGCCCTACCCCGCCCCACCACGCCCGCGCTTTCGTAGGAGTTTTGGCCGTCGCCGTCGTATCCGGTGCCAGAGGGGATACGATCGCCGGCGACGCCTATCGACCACGGCAGCTTCCGTCGGGTACTCCAGAGCGGCCTGTAGCCGGCCGCCAAACGCCCCTGCTGCATCGAGGTGATCTTCGCGGCCAAAGGATTGGGTTGTAAAACTATTTTTATTTGAGACAATTAATATTTGGACGTGCAAACTAGTTTTAAAACATTGATGAATATGAATATATAGGCATATTGACCGTGGCGAACAGGATGCGGTTAAAGGATGCGTCCACGAGTTAGGCGCACGGCCATCGCATTCCAGAAAAGACCCGGACACGACCCCATTGCCCACCCTAAACGGACAAAATCCGGACAAAACAGACGTTCGTTTGGTGTCGTACACTGGAGTTGCCCTAAACAAAATTGGGGACAGAGAAACGTTAAGCACGGCCGGCCGGCCCTGGTGGCTTGGCTTCAAGTCCATTTAAAATTGGGGGTTGGTTCCTACCATTACCATGCACGCCTAATTCCTAGCCCGAGTGTATTTTTCTTTTCCAATTTTATATGGTCGTAACGAGTACGTTGGACGACAGTTGAAATACCAAGCTGCTTCGTTTATGTATAAAATGAAATTATATTGGCTTTGGCGGAGGGTGGTTCGGTTCAATGACGCATATAGTACCAAGCTCGCTCCTGATCACTGTCACCTTATCTTGTTACCCTGTCACCTTATCTCTATTTTTAATGTCTCAGTACGTACGTCGTTTCGTTCGCTCGTTCCATCCCCTTCCATCGAACGAGAGGTCCACCCCTTGATCCCGGTACCAGCGATTTTCTCCGAATTTCTTTACTAACCGAGCCAATGCCCGTGCGTTCTCTCGTACTCCCCATCGCATCGATCGAGCGATCCCCCACCCCCACCGAACCGGTGTACAAAAAACCGAAAAAAAAACACGCACATCCCTCCCCAATCCCTAGCTCGTCTTCCCTTCTCCACCCGCAGCCGTAGCCGCCGCCGCACGCCCGCATGCCCGCAGCCCTCCTCCCCTACCGCCGCCCCGACCATCCACATGCTCCTCCTCCTCCTCACGCCCATGCCGTCATCCTTCTCAAGCCATCAATGTCGCCTCCCTACCTCCGTGACACGCCTGCGTGATTCCAACGCGGGAGGACGACGTCGGCCATGGAGCGGAGCCCTGCAGGACGAGGAGGAGCATGCCACGGCGATGACGAGCACCGCGGACGTGCTACCACCCCACACCACAGTGGGGGCGAGGCAACCCCTCCCCTCGAGCTCGACTCCAGTGGTCCAGCCGAGTGACAACAATGATACGATCCCTACCGGTGACAACGACGACGTGCTCCGGCTCAACCGCGTCGACCTCAACAAGCCCCGTCAAGATTCGTAAGCCCGCACCTCAATTTCTTCACCACCAGGAGTTGAGGAGGAGCACCATCAACTCACTTGATTGGTTGTCTACTCAACAGAATCGAAGATGAAGTACGTGACCATCGGAGCTACTGTTGAATTCATGTATATACATTGATTGTTCATCCAATTTTGTCTACTGTTTTTTAAACAACGAATGAGTGGATGTGATGAAGGAGAGAGGGTGAGAAGAAGAGACGTCATGCGGCAGGTAGCGGGTGAGAATTGTCTAGCCGGCAATCAGGGATTTCCAGCAAGGGTGGCAGAGTGAAATCCATGACGAGATGAACACCACCACGACATCATCATGGATGTGATCGAGGTACCTATGTTTCCTTGGTCCTACTAGGAAAGCTTTCCAATTATCCTGGTTACAAGTTAAGATTGTTTGTAGAGTAATCCATACAGCAATAGTGTGTGCGATTCTGTATAAAATGCATAGGCGTAGTTTTTCTTAACCGACTTGCTGCGCATTCTTGTATCGATGCATAAGGTCAAAATTATTGCTTCTAGCTAAAATATATTTCCTCTGCATTTTACACCGAGGGAGATTCAGGAGATAAGTGAGGTGCATAAGTATAACCGCAATGCAGGCAGGATACCGAAGTGCAGGCTTCAACATCCAGTCGTTGTGGCCATCATGCACCCTTATTTCATAATCTACCTTGCGTGTTTTATATTTCAGAATGCATTTGATTTAGCTTAGCCGTCCATCCATCCCAGATGCTAATAAATTGTGTAACTATCTAAATTCTTTTTTGAATGTGCAGAAATAGCGTCAGCTGCAAAGATGGATTATGTTTTACATGTTAACCATAGACTCGACAAAATAAGCTACTTTGCCAAATAACTGCTTGTCAAGTACGGTATTTAAGCTCAGAGCTACTAACTCAATGAGGTGTATTAAGGCTTTAAATTTGGAGGTACTATTTTTTTCCATATACATAAATGTATTTGACACCTCTGAGCATCTAGAAATCTTGCATTAGGTAGATAACATTTGCCTTCCGAAAAATTTCCTAGAACATGAGACTGTGTGACTCTTAAGATAAATTGTTTAATAGTGAATGTTGTTATATTTATGCAAGCTGGATGATATTAAAAATTTCTTATTTCCCACTTAGGGAATGAATTGTACTTTATACTAGCTGTTAGAGAAATATTGGAACATAGTGTGCATGGTAGTTCTTTTTAGAATACACAAAAAACTTTGTGTCCTGATGAATTCACAGAAAAAGATATTTGAATTTATGTGCAATCCTAAAGAGAATACCACACCCCTTTTTAAAATAACCGACGGGCTGATGTTGTTGCAAGTTATGGCGGGGACGGCCGTGCGGCAGCCGTGTGTGCGCTGCTTGTGCTGGGCACCGATGTGGAGGCCCCTGATCGGAAGGGACGCTACTGGAGCTGCTGCGGGAGAAGGTTGCGGTCTGCTGATTGAGCTGGGAGCAGACGCGGAGGCGCTGGACCGGACTCTCTTCGTAGCGGCGCTAACCGCTGATCCTTGAAGGTGTTGGTAGGTACATGCGTGCTTTGAGAAAAAAAAATCACCTAGGTATGGTTCTCAGTTCTCACTACCTCTGCATGCTGCAATTAAAATTTCTAATCTTTATTGTTATTTCCAACTAATTTTTGTGGCTGATTGGACAATATCCATTACTAATTTACTTTCTTCAAATGACTTGGCAATGATCTGGGACAATTTCATAATGTTTTACTTTATTTCTGTAATTGTTATTCTGTAAATTCAGTTTGTTTTAAATGTTTGCCATGTTTCTTCAAAATTTACCCAGTGAATTTGTATCTCTGCTCCACTGGGAAGCTGCTGCAACCTTTCAAGTTTGGCTCTTGCACCATTGTTTCATATTTGTATGATCTACTTTCCTGTTCAGCACTAGTAGAAAACAGGGTATTAGTCCTGGTTCCAGAGGGCCTTTAGTCCCGGTTCTGGAACCGGGACAAATCAAATGGGACTAAAGCCCAAAACCTTTAGTCCCGGTTCGCTTACGAACCGGGACCGAAGGGGCTCCACGTGGCCACTGCGGGGCGCCCAGGCATGAGGACCTTTAGTCCCGGTTGGTAACACCAACAGGGACCAAAAGGAAGCCACGCGTCAGCAGCTCGCAGGCGCTGTGGTTTTTGTTTTTTTTAATGGGGGGGGGGGGGGGGTTGGGATTTTGGAGGGTTAATTTAGGGGTTTCAAATTGTGTTAGCTAGCTAATAGAGAGAAGTGACCTCTCTTTCGCCGTGCTTGGTCGACGCTAGCTACTATACATATAGAGAAAACTCGACACGCTAGCTAGTAAGCAAATGAAGGAACCATTAATTACACAAGATCGTCATGAACATATACAGAGAGAAGTGACCTCTCTTTCTCCGAGAGATTGGTCGAACAACAAGTTTTCGTATATCTATCCGACGCGACTACATATATAGAATATAACATCTCTTATAATCCCTAACATCTAAAATCCATTTCAATTTTCAGATGGTATTCTCCCTTCTCATTTATGACGTGGTCAAGAAAGAATCCCGCCAATTCCTCTTGAATTGCTCGTATGCGATCATGTGGTAGGAGTTCATCCCGCATGTGTCACATCTAATTTAAAGAAGGGGGTCAATACATATATATGAATGAAACTCAACACAAATGATGGTAATAAAATAAAATTGTGAATATTATTGTTTACGTACTTCATAATTCATATTGTCGGTCAGAGTAGCCCCGCTCAGAGGTCGATTGGCGGATGAACTCGCAAACGTAGTATCCACATAAATTATTCCCGTCTTCCTGCCACAAGCACTTTACGAGAATAGAGTTCAATCAAACTGATAATCAAGCATGATAAATGGTATTGATGAAATTAGAATCAATGGGAGATGCGCGAAACTAGCTAGTACTACTTACTTTCGGGTGTGTAAATCGCAGCTTCCTCGGCAGTCCCGGAACCATTCCGGTGAACTCTTTCCAAACGCTGCCAGACAAAGAAAATAATTACTTGATATTCGGAAATGAACAAAGTTGCCAATATGATATGGTGCGATAATGATCAATTGAACTTACTTCTGGAGCATTGCAGTCATGTCCGCATACTTATTCGGATCTTTTCATCTCGAGTCTAAGACAGTTACTACTCCCCGGTCAAGCTTAATCTCTAGCAGAATAAAGTGAAAGCTGCGCACGCATGCATAACTCATCAATTACATTACTATAATCTCGAGTAAGCGAAACCGAATATGCACAAGACAGTAACAGTCACTTGAACTTGTAAGGAAAGAGTATTTTCCCTTTGTTTTGATGTCGAAGGAACGATTGTAGCAAGTTTTTCTCAGTATCTTTGACTCTGTTTTGAACCAACCATTCATTTATGGTATTTGGGTTAATGAACCCAATGTCATAGATTTGTACTTTTTTGCATTCGACGATCTTCAGTCTGCATAATATAGTGAGGATAATTATATATATATATATATATATATATATATATATATATATATATATATATATATATATATATATATATATATATATATATATATATGCAATAAAAGAGCTGAGCTATAGAGACTTAATTACAGAGGTAATACTTACAGACAGTAGCAAGTCATGAGTTGTTTGTCGAGGGCGTCTTGATTGAATAACTGGAATAACTCTACAAATTCAACAGGCATCACCTCAGTTCCAACGAGGTCGTGCTCCTCTTTAATTCCCAGCATCAAACTATCCTTCCCAGACTTCCTGCAGGTATCCATGTACCATTCATGCAATCTTCGCATCATCGTTGTTAGAGGAGGATGATCAGGTTTGACGAGAGGCTTCCCGTACTCGTATCTGAAGATATCTACTACCTCTAACATTTCAAGCTATACATCATCGCCCAGGTAATTAGCAGGATTGGTACCGGGCACTAGCCCCGGATGATTAGCGACGATATCGCTAGACACCTTGAGCGGGGGGCACGATTGCTTCGCCTGTTCGCCGAGCTGGGGAATTTTTTTCCCACTTTTTTGTTTTGCTAGCCTTGCATCACTGCAAGTACTTCCCGACCGCCGCGCTTCACCATATGTCCATTCAATACAGCGGTCATAGTTGGATTTCGACACAGGCGGTGGTGGTCGCTTCAGGGCATCCAAAGTGCGCTTCACTTTCACCGGATCTGCCTTTTCCTTCGGAGGTGGAGGTTTCCGTTCAAAATGGGCCTACACTTCGACTGCCACGATTTCATCGGTTTCCTCGTCAGTCCTCTCATATGGTAACTTTGGAAGAGGCTTCAGACTTGGACCAGCTTTGATTTTCTTCCCGCCTCTTGTACTGCTAGCCGCCGGAGCGGCGGCGTCTCTCTTCCGCCATTGCTGACGCGGCGGAGTCCGCTGACACGCCGGAAGAGGTGGAGTGCTCGGACGCGCCGGAGGAAGCGGAGTGCCCTCACGCGTCGGAGGAGGCGGAGGAGGAGGCGGAGTGCCCTGATCACTCGCCGAAGGAGGAGGAAGAGGAGTGCCCTGACTCGCCAGAGGAGGAGGAGGAGGAGGAGGCGTCCAGTTTGGAAGCTTGATGTACTCCTTCCTCCATAGACACGTACTCCTTAAAGCATAAACCAGATGAATCTCCCCTTCACCTGTAGGGTAGTCAAGCTCCAGCTCCTGAAATCCCTCCATTATTTCATCCACCGTCATAACAGCATAGCCATGTGGAATCGGACGGCAATGAAAAGTTCCCAAAGCTTGAGGAGGTGCAACAGAGCCGACCATCGCCTTCAAGGTCAGGTTCTGGCATTTCGTCATTAGCTCGCAATGTTCAGCCTCCGTGATACTATCCACGGGGTAGCGAGGAGCCGTGAAATCAGGCTGAACGAGCTCCGTGGAAGCCACGCTGCTTCTTCGCTGAGATGGTGGGGTAGCTTCTGGGGCAGCGTCGAAGCAAGGATCTTAGTGCCACTGAGATGGTTGGCCGGTAGCTCACTGGCTCTCAAGTTCCTCTAGCTTTGCTATTCTTGCATTGAGCTTCTGCATTTCGCTCGCTTCCACTTTTCTCTTTCTCTCTTGGCTTCTGTAACCACTGCTCTCGGGATACCCATGCAACCACGGAACGGAGCCTGGTGTGCCTCGTGTTCGTCCAGGGTGCTCAGGATTCCTGAGGGCCTCTGTCAGCTCGTCCTTCTCTCTGTCGGGAATGAACGTCCCTTCCTGCGGTGCCTTGATTGCTGCCTGAAGCTTCTTGATGGGTATTGCAAGTTGCTCGTCCGTCCAACGACACTCCCCTGTTTTTGGGTCCAAAGTTCCCCCAACCCCGAAGAACCAAGTCCTTGAACGATCTGGCCGGTTCAATGTCGCTGGTTGGACCCCTTTAGCAAGCAGGTCTTGCTCAGCTTTGTCCCACAATGGCCGGGCTTTGTAGTAGCCACCTGACCCCGTGTGATGGTGATACTTCTTCTTTGCAGCATTTTTCTTGTTTGTTAGTGACCTTTTCTTACCCTTCTCCGATTGCTTGTAGGCAACAAATGCGGGCCAGTGATCTCTTATCTTCTCATATCGACTGTTGAATTCTGGAGTCTTCTCTTTCTCGACAAACTTTGTGTTCAACTGTTTCTTCTAGTTCCTGAATAGTTCTGCCATCTTCTTAAGAGCATACGCCTTGACCTTTCGCTCTATAACTGGGTTATTCGGCTCCTCCTCTGGCGGTAGGCTGAAATTTGTCATCAGCGAGGTCCAAAGATCATCTTTCTGTCTATCCTGGACATAAGATACTTCAGGGTCTTCCTTACTCTTATTCCATTGCAGAATGCCGATCGGGACGTTGTCCCTAACAACAACTCCGCACTGATGTACAAATGCGTACTTGGTCCGCTTGGGAGCAATCGGTTAGCCATCTTTCACGATTTCTGTGATCGTGAACCTTTCATCCTGGCGCAACCTTTTCTTCGGGCCTTGTCTCCTTACGGAAGTTTGGCTCGATCCGGAGGGCTAAAAGAAGAAAGAAGCGTTAATATATGTACATACCAAAACAATGAATGCATCAAGTCAGCACAGGCTTAATTAATATATATACCTCGTCGGACTTTGTAACAGCTCCCTCCTCTGTTCGGTCACCGGAGCCGTCATCATGATCTCCTTCCTCCGCCATTCGGTCACCGGAGCCGTCATGATCTCCTTCCTCCTCCATTGTTGGATTACTGTGAAGGAAATATGCCCTAGAGGCAATAATAAAGTTGTTATTTATATTTCCTTATATCATGATAAATGTTTATTATTCATGCTAGAATTTTATTAACCGGAAACTTGATACATGTGTGAATACATAGACTAAACACCGAGTCCCTAGTAAGCCTCTACTAGACTAGCTCGTTGATCAAAGATGGTTAAGTTACCTAACCATAGACATGTGTTGTCATTTGATGAACGGGATCACATCATTAGGAGAATGTTGTGATGGACAAGACCCATCCGTTAGCTTAGCATAATGATCGTTAAGTTTTATTGCTATTGCTTTCTTCATGACTTATACATATTCCTTTGACTTTGAGATTATGCAACTCCCGAATACCGGAGGAACACCTTGTGTGCTATCAAACGTCACAACATAACTGGGTGATTATAAAGATGCTCTATAGGTGTCTCCGAAGGTGTTTGTTGGGTTGGCATAGATCAAGATTATGATTTGTCACTCCGAGTATCGGAGAGGTATCTCTGGGCCCTCTCGGTAATGCACATCATGATAAGCCTTGCAAGCAATGTGACTAATGAGTTAGTTACGGGATGATGCATTACGGAACAAATAAAGAGACTTGCCGGTAACGAGATTGAACTAGGTATGAAGATACCGACGATCGAATCTCGGGCAAGTAACATACCGATGATAAAGGGAATAACGTATGTTATTGTGCGGTTTGACCGATAAAGATCTTCGTAGAATATGTAGGAGCCAATATGAGCATCTAGATTCCGCTATTGGTTATTGTTCGGAGATATGTCTCGGTCATGTCTACATAGTTCTCGAACCCGTAGGGTCCGCACGCTTAACGTTCGATGAAGATTTGTATTATGAGTTATGTGTTTTGGTGAACGAAGATTGTTCGGAGTCCCGGATGAGATCACAGACATGACGAGGAGTCTCGAAATGGTCGAGAGGTAAAGATTGATATATTGGAAGGTAGTATACGGACACCGGAAGGATTCCGAAGTGTATCGGGTACATGCTGGAGTACCGGAGGGGTTACCGGAACCCCCGGTGGAAGATATGGGCCATATGGGCCATAGGAGGGAGGCTAACCAGCCCACAAGGGGCTGGTGCGCCCCCCACAAGGGAGGAGGCCGAATTGGACTAGGGAAGGGGGTGGCGCCCCCCTTTCCTTCTCCCTCTCCCTCTCCTTCCCTCTTTCCACCTCCGGAGAAAGGAAAAGTGGGGGTGGGGGGCGAATCCTACTAGGAGTGGAGTCCTAGTAGGACTCCCCCCCATGGCGCGCCCCCTTGGTGGCCTGCCTCCTCCTCCCCTCCTTTATATACGGGGGCAGGGGGCCACCCTAGAACACAACAGATATTCTCTTAGCCGTGTGCGGTGCCCCCCTCCAGAGTTTATTCCTCCGGTCATATTGTCGTAGTGCTTAGGCGAAACCCTGCGCGGATCACATCACCATCACCGTCACCACGCCGTCGTGCTGACGAAACTCTCCCTCGACACTTTTCTGGATCAAGAGTTCGAGGGACGTCATCGAGCTGAAAGTGTGCAGAACTCGGAGGTGCCGTACGTTCGGTGCTTGATCGGTTGGATCGCGAAGACGTTCGACTACATCAACCGCGTTAAGCTAACGCTTCCGCTTTCGGTCTACGAGGGTACGTGGACACACTCTCCCCCTCTCGTTGCTATGCATCTCCTAGATAGATCTTGCGTGAGCGTAGAATTTTTTTGAAATTGCATGCTACGTTCCCCAACATACCGGAACCGTCATCCTCTCCTTCCTGACCATCGGTGACGTTGAGAAACGACAAGGGATCACCTCCGGTGAGGATTATATCCCCCAACAACTGTTCTTGTTCTAAGTATCTTTCCATAGTTTCTGCAAATATTACAACATGGCAATATACAAACATGAGATATGGATTAGTGGCAAACATATACCTAGCTAATCACAACAAGGAATCATATGCATATATGAGCAATGGATTAGTTGCGGACCGCCTCTCTCATGCATGTCCGACATCCCCCCTCATGTCAAAGTTATTGGGGTTATACTTTCAGGAGAGGACACTTTGCAAAAAATAATCGCTATGCAGGGAGGGGGTAGATCGACAACGCTCTTTCTTCTAGGGTTTGGGTGGCCTCGACAACTCTTCTAGGGTTTGGGGTGACCTCGACAACGCTCTTTTAACTCATTTAACTCATTTAACTTGGTAAATTTGGGTGGCCTCGACAACTCTTCTAGGGTTTGGGGTGGCCTCGACAACGCTTTTTCAGTCCCGGTTTGGGTGGACTCGAGAGTTGGTCAGGCGAGAGGGGGTTGATCGACGTCCCCCCTCATGCCGAAGTTATCTTGGATACGTTGGGTGACCTCGACAACTCTTCTAGGGTTTGGGTGGCCTCGATAGTTGGTCGGGCGAGCGGACCGCCTCCCTCTCATGCATGTCCGACGTCCCCCCCTCATGTCGAAGTTATCGGGAAGGGGGTAAATTTTAACTTAGTGAGTCTTTTAAATAACTCATTTTGAATGTATGAACATTTTAACTTAGTAACATAGTAACTTGGTAAGTTATCGGGGAAGTTATCGGGGAGGGGCCCGGCGTCGCGGCATACATCCATGGATCATTATTGCTCATATATCCATGGTCATATATATAAAAACTTTCTATGAACAAAAAACTTTCTATGAACAAAAAAAAGTTCTATGAACAAAAAACTTTCTATGAACAGCATTGCTCATATATCACTGCATACATCCATGGATCATCACTGCTCATATATCCATGGTCATATATAAAAACTTTCTATGAACAAAAAACTTTCTATGAACAAAAAAAAGTTCTATGAACAAAAAACTTTGTATGAACAAAAAACTTTCTATGAACAAAACAAAAATTCTATGAACAAAAGACTTTCTATTAACATCATTGCTCATATATCAATGCATACATCCATGGATCATCATTGCTCATATATCCATGGATCATATATAAAAACTTTCTATGAACAAAAAAAAGCATACATCAATGGACAAAAAAATTCTATGAACAAAAAAAATCATACATCAATGCATACATATCCATGGATCATACATACATATGCATATACATATACATACAACATCCATACATACATCAATGGACAAAAAATGTATGAACAAAAAAAGGCAGAGAGCAGGCCGAGGCGGCGGCGGTGGCGCGCGGCAAGCAAAGCAGGGGCACGGCGTGGCAAGCAGAGCAGGGCGGCGACGCGGGGGGAGTGGGGCTCACTGGGGGCGGCGTCGGGGTAGGGCAGGGGCGTGGGGAGCGGCGCCGGCGTCGGGGCAGAGGGCGTCGAGGGCGTCGGCGAGGGTGTCGACGGCGAGGTGGAGGAGCCTGACGGCGTCGACGGGGCAGAGGGCGGCGACGGCGTCGACGGCGAGCTCGGGCAGCCTGGCGGCGTCGTCGGGGGCAACTGCGGAGATGAAATCTGAAAAACGCTAAGTGTTGGCTTATATAGCAAAGCCTTTAGTCCCGGTTGGTGGCACCAACTGGGACCAATGCCCCCCTTTAGTCCCGATTCGTGCCACCAACCGGGACCAAAGGTCTCCCACCAGAGACCTTTGGTCCCGGTTCGTGCCACCAACCGGGACCAAAGGGGGGCATTAGTCCCGGACGAAAGGGTGGCATTGGTCCCGGTTCGAGCCACCAACCGGGACCAAAGGCCTGTGCCTGGCACAGCCGCGGTGCGGTTGGATGTTTAGTCCCACCTCGCTAGCTGAGAGGCTTCGACACTGGTTTATAAGCGCGGCTGCGCCTACCACTTCGAGCTCCTCTCTAATGCAGGCCTACGGGCCTATACACACTCTCTCTGTCTATGGGCCTACTGGGCCTTCTGCGGGCCTGCATCCTGGCCCAACTAGCGTGTTGGCTTTCTAGTCGTATGCAGGCCGTGGTGGCCCAGTAGGCGGCATTTTTTTAATTTTTTTCCAGTATTTTTGTTTTGTTTTTTGCTTTATTTATTTTCTTTTATTTCTACTTACAGCTAAATACTTAGAGTTTTTGAGTAGTTCTTTTTGCTTTAGGTCACAAAAATTATAAACTTTCTGTTAGTGCCATTAGTTTACAAATTTGAATAGTTTAAATTTGAATTCTTTGAAATTTGTGTGTATCACTGGTTTGTGAATAACTTTACTTTAAAAATAGATTTTTGAGTGATTCTTTTTCCTGCTATTTAATATTAGTGTGTTTTATCATTACATTCAATTTGGTAATTTTTGGGTTATTTTAAATGGGTGTTTTAATCAAAAACAGATTTTGTTATTTTAGTTTGCTATTAAAGTTTCTAACAAAAAAAATACTTTATGAAAATTCTTTTTGCTATTAATGTTTTGAACAAAAAATACTTTGATAATTTTAGTTGCATAAATTTTATATAATTTTAGTTTCAAAAATAATAGAGGTTTGCAAAAGCTTTTTAGTTGATTCTTTTTGCTGTCGAAGAATATTATAGTTTTGTTTTAGTTGATCATAACAGAATATTTTAATTGATTCTTTTTAGTTCATTCTTTTTTGCTATGAGAGTTTTATAAAAGTTTTCTAGTTCATTCTTTTTGCTATTAGTTCATTCATTGAGCTAAATGACACTGAAATTGAAAAGCACTACAAATGAACTATAAAAAGGTTGAAAGTTGGCAAGGTATCATCATTTCACCCACATAGCATGTGCTAAAAAGTTGAGAGGGTTACGGCAAAAACTGGATGCACTTCGTGTACAAAATGGACAATCTCTTTCGAAGTATCAGGGTTTCGGACGAAAACTCATCTGTTACAAAGGGATTTCATTTTTTTTGAACTTATTTGAACTCCAGACTTTTTGTGTGTTCAAAATGCACCATTCAAAGCCACATCATCAATTTTCAACCCTTTCTGACCTCATTTGGTATTTTTCATGCATGTACTGATTTTTTGAGCTAAATGACCCTGAAATTGAAAAGCACTACAAATGAACTCTGAAAAGGTTGAAAGTTGGCATGGTATCATCATTTCACCCACATAGCATGTGCTAAAAAGTTGAGAGGGTTATGGCAAAAACTGGATGCACTTGATGTACAAAATGGACAATCTCTTTCGAAGAATCAGGGTTTCGGACGAAAACTCATCTGTTACAAATGGATTTCATTTTTTTGAACTTATTTGAACTCCAGACTTTTTGTGTGTTCAAAATGCACCATTCAAAGCCACATCATCAATTTTCAACCCTTTCTGACTTCATTTCGTATTTTTCATGCATTTACTGATTTTTTTTGAGCTAATGACCCTGAATTGAAAAGCACTACAAATGAACTCTGAAAAGTTTAAAGTTGGCATGTATCATCATTTCACCTACATAGCATGTGCTAAAAAGTTGAGAGGGTTACGGCAAAAACTGGATGCACTTCGTGTACAAAATGGACAATCTTTTTCGAAGTATGAGGGTTTCGGACAAAAACTCATCTGTTACAAAGGGATTTCATTTTTTTGAACTTATTTGAACTCCAGACTTTTTGTGTGTTCAAAATGCACCATTCAAAGCTACATCATCAATTTTCAACCCTTTCTGACCTCATTTGGTATTTTTCATGCATTTACTGATTTTTTTGAGGTAAATGACCCTGAAATTGAAAAGCACTACAAATGAACTCTGAAAAGGTTGAAAGTTGGCATGGTATCATCATTTCACCCACATAGCATGTGCCAAAAAGTTGAGAGGGTTACGGAAATAACTGGATGCACTTCGTGTACAAATGGACAATCTCTTTCGAAGTATCAGGGTTTCGGACGAAAACTCATCTGTTACAAAAGGCATTTCACATGTAACTGCAGTGATATTCTAGATCAAAGGCATCAACAGAATAGTTGTGGAGAGAAAGTCTTCACTTTTTCTTCGCTTGTGTCCTTTGCTTATTGCGCCCTAACCATGGATAATCTTCATCGTTTAACACGGTGTTTGGGTCAGCCTTGACTTTGAAGGGAGGAATTTCATGAAACTTTTCATAATCTTCAGACATGTCTGTCTTGCCCTCCACTCCCACGATGTCTCTTTTCCCTGAAAGAACTATGCGGCGCTTTGGCTCATCGTATGATGTATTCGCTCCCTTATCATTTCTTTTTCTCGGTTTGGTAGACATGTCCTTCACATAGAAAACCTGCGCCACATCATTGGCTAGGACGAATGGTTCATCTGTGTACCCAAGATTGTTCAGATCCACTGTTGTCATTCCGTACTGTGGGTCTACCTGTACCCCGCCTCCTGACAGATTGACCCATTTACACTGAAACAAAGGGACCTTAAAATCATGTCTATAGTCAAGTTCCCATATGTCCACTATGTAACCATAATATGTGTCTTTTCCCCTCTTGGTTGCTGCATCAAAGCGGACACCACTGTTTTGGTTAGTGCTCTTTTGATCTTGGGCGATCGTGTAAAATGTATTCCCATTTATCTCGTACCCTTTGTAAGTCAATACAGTCGAAGATGGTCCCCTGGCCAACGAGTACAACTCATCAGAAACAGTGTTGTCACCCATGATATGTGTTTGCAACCAACTGCCGAAACTCCTGATGTGTTCACATGTAATCCAGGCGTCACACTGCTCCGGATGTGTGGAGCGCAGAATATTCTTGTGTACATTGACATACGGGGTCACCAAGGTAGAATTCTGTAGAACTGTGTAGTGTGCTTGAGACCAAGAATGCCCGTCCCTACATATTATTGAGTCCGCTCCTAGCGTGCCTTTTCAGTCAGCCTTCCCTCATACCGCGATTGAGGGAGACCAATCTTCTTAAGGTCAGGAATGAAGTCAACACAAAATCCAATGACCTCCTCTGTTTGATGGCCCGTGGAGATGCTTCCTTCTGGCCTAGCACGGTTACGAACATATTTCTTTAAGACTCCCATGAACCTCTCAAAGGGAAACATATTGTGTAGAAATACAGGGCTCAGAATGGCAATCTCGTCGACTAGATGAACTAGGACGTGCGTCATGATATTGAAGAAGGATGGTGGGAACACCAGCTCGAAACTGACAAGACATTGCGCCAAATCACTCCTTAACCTTGGTAGGATTTCTGAATCGATTACCTTCTGAGAGATTGCCTTGAGGAATGCACATAGCTTCACAATGGATAATCGAACGTTTTCCGGTAGAAGCCCCCTCAATGCAACCGGAAGCAGTTGCGTCATAATCATGTGGCAGTCATGAGACTTTATGTTCTGGAACTTTTTCTCTGCCATATTTATTATTCCCCTTATATTCGACGAGAAGCCAGATGGGACCTTCATACTGAGCAGGCATTCAAATAAGATTTCCTTCTCTTCTTTGGTAAGAGCGTAGCTGGCAGGCCCTTCATACTGCTTTGGATGCATGCCGTCTTTTTCGTGCACACATTGTTGGTCCTCCCGTGCCTCCGGTGTGTCTTTTTATCTTCCCATACACGCCCAAGAAGCCTATCAGGTTCACACAAAGATTCTTCGTCACATGCATCACGTCGATTACAGAGCGGACCTCTAGGTCTTTCCAATAGGGTAGGTCCTAAAATATAGATTTCTTCTTCCACATGGGTGCGCGTCCCTCAGCGTCATTCGGAACAGATAGTCCGCCTGGACCCTTTCCAAAGATTACTTGTAAATCATTGACCATATCAAGTATGTGATCACCAGTACGGACGACGGGCTTCTTCCGGTAATCTGCCTCGCCTTTGAAATGCTTGCCTTTCTTTCGACATTGATGGTTGGTCGGAAGAAATCGACGATGTCCCAGGTACACATTCTTCCTGCATTTGTCCAAATATATACTTTCGGTGTCATCTAAACAGTGCGTGCATGCGTGGTATCCCTTGTTTGTCTGTCCTGAAAGGTTACTGAGAGCAGGCCAATCATTGATGGTTACAAACAGCAACGCATGTAGGTCAAATTCCTGCTGGTCGTGCTCGTCCCACACACGTACACCTTTTCCATTCCACAACTGTAAAAGTTCTTCAACTAATGGCCTTAGGTACACATCAATGTCGTTGCCGGGTTGCTTAGGGCCTTGCATGAGCACTGGCATCATAATGAACTTCCGCTTCATGCGCAACCAAGGAGGAAGATTATAGATACATAGAGTCACGGGCCAGGTGCTATGATTGCTGCTCTGCTCCCCAAAAGGATTAATGCCATATGCGCTTAAACCAAACCATACGTTCCTTGCGTCACCTGCAAAGTCCCCCCACCTTCTCTCGATTTTTCTCCACTGCGACCCGTCAACGGGTGCTCTCAACTTCCTGTCTTTCTTACGGTCCTCTTTGTGCCATCGCATCAACTTGGCATGCTCTTTGTTTCTGAACAGACGTTTCAACCGTGGTATTATAGGAGCATACCACATCACCTTGGAAGGAACCCTCTTCCTGGGGCGCTCGCCCTCAACATCACCAGGGTCATCTCGTCTGATCTTATACCGCAATGCACCACATACTGGGCATGCATTCAAATCCTCGTACTCACCGCGATAGAGGATGCAGTCATTAGGGCATGCATGTATCTTCTGCACCTCCAATCCTAGAGGGCATAGAACCTTCTTTGCTTAGTACATACTGTCGGGCAATTCGTTATCCTTTGGAAGCTTCTTCTTCATTATTTTCAGTAGCTTCCCAAATCCGTTGTCAGATACACCATTGTCTGTCTTCTATTGCAGCAATTCCAGTGTGGTACCAAGCTTTGTGTTGTCATCTTTGCAATTTGGGTACAACCCTTTTTTGTGATCCTCTAACATGCGATCGAACTTCAACTTCTCCCTTTTCACTTTGGCATTGTCTCTTTGCATCAACAATGACCCGGCGAAGATCATCATCAGGCACATCGTCTGGTTCCTCTTGATCTTCAGATTCCCCCGTTGCAGCATCACCGTATTCAGGGGGCGGATAGTTGTCATCAACCTCTTCTTCTTCGTTGTCTTCCATCATAACCCCTCTTTCTCCGTGCTTGGTCCAAACATTATAGTGTGGCATGAAACCCTTCTCAAGCAGGTGGATGTGAAGGGTTTTCGAGCCAGAGTAAGACTTCGTATTCTCACATCTAGGGCATGGACAACACATAAAACCATTCTGCTTGTTTGCCTCAGCCACTTCGAGAAAATTATGCACGCCCTTAATGTACTCGGAGGTGCGTCTGTCACCGTACATCCATTGCCGGTTCATCTGCGTGCATTATATATAATTAAGTGTGTCAAAAACCATTACAGAACATCATGAATAGAGAAGTGACCAAATTAATAGAAGTTCATCATCACATTAAAACCAAAGTACAGTAGTGATAAAATGTTATTACTGAAAAAATAAATACATAAAGTTCATACATAGTTCTCATTGAACAACATATAGCTCTCTAGAGCATCTAATTAAAACAAACATTGAAACTATGTAATCCATTTTAATGCAACAACAAATGCGATCATAATCGCAACTAAGGTAACAATTGATCCAACGGCATAATGATACCAAGCCTTAGTATGAATGACATATTTTTTATTCTTTCTATTCTTCAAGCGCATTTTATCCATCTTGATCTTGTGATCATTGACGATATCCGCAACATGCAACTCCAATTCCATCTTCTCGTCCTCAATTCTTTTCAATTTTTTCTTCAAGTAATTGTTTTCTTTTTCAACTAAATTTAACCTCTCGACAAGAGGGTCGGTTGGAATTTCCGGTTCACATACCTCCTAGATAAAAACATCTATGTCACGTTGGTCGGCATAATTGTCATAAACACTAAATGAAACAAATAGTTATAAAAGATAATATATACCACATCCGAATCATAGACAGGATGAGGGCCGACAGGAGCGGATACCAAAACCATCGCACTATATAATAACAAAGAATAATAAAAGTAAGAAAATTATACAAGTATCTACCTAAATCATACAAGTAAGATTTTTTTTTTCTTTTAGAAAGAAGATAAGAACAAGAGGCTCACCACGGTGCTGCCGGCGACGAGATCGGCGCGGACGATTGACAGCGGTGGGGACGGGGACGGGACAGGACGGATCGCCAAACCTAGACAAATCTTGAGGAAAATGAAGCTTGGACAAGGAGCTTTGAGAGGAGAAAGCTTAAGTGTGGCTCGGGCATTTCATCGAACACCTTATGTGCATAGGAGGTGAGCTAGAGCACCACACACCTCTTCCCACGGCCGGCCAAAAAAACAGAGCAGTGGCTCTGTTCACGGGGGTATATATATAGGCTTCTCTTTAGTCCCGGTTTGTGGCTAAAACCGGGACTAAAGGACAACATTTGGTCCCGGTTCCAGCCACCAACCGAGACTAAAGGTGGTGGGCCAGGAGCGAGGACCATTGGTCCCGGTTCGTGTCTGGAACCGGGACCAAAAGTGTCAGACGAACTGGGACCAATGGCCCCCGAGGCCTGGCCGGCGCCCTGGCCTCACGAATCGGGACTGATGCCCATTTGGTCCCGGTTCATGAGTGAACCGGGAATAATGCCCTTACCCAGGCTTCAACCAAAGCCATGTTTTCTACTAGTGCAGTCATTTTGATCTTTATATGCGGATTGTGTTTGTGAGAAGCTTATTCGATCAAAGGTTATAAGATACTCCCTCCGTATCTAGACCAAAAAACGTCTTATATTTTGGTACATAGGGAGTATACATTGCCTATGTTGTGTCTCATATATATCTTACATAGCTGCTTGAGTCTTGTAAGTTTCTATCCCCGTCTCATAATATACTGCATATTGCAACCTGAATGAAACAATGACTCCCTGCTGGTTATCCGTCTTGTAAGTTTCTATCCCCGTCTCATAATATACTGCATATTGCAACCTGAATGAAACAATGACTCCCTGCTGGTTATCCCTTTGCTCCCATGCATATGGATCGATCATACCCACATGCATGCATAATAGCCCAAGGCCAGCTGCCACCTGTTCCCAACAAACTAAGAGCATCTCCAAGAGGAACACCAAAACTGCTCCGCACCTTAAAAACCGTTTTTTGGGTTCCGGAGATGCTCCGACATTTGTTGCAAAATAATGCGCGCGCAAAAGAATTTAACACACGTGCTTAAAAGCGCTATCGCACGGTGCCAATGTTGGGCGCCGGACCCCGCGCGCTTCATAATTTGCACTGCGTGTTTTGTTGGGCACGCATTTTTGAGCATGTGAAAAACTAATGTTGGCCGCAGCGCGATAAAAAGTGCTACAGTGATGGTGCAAACCTATTTTAGCGCTCGCTATTTTTGCCTCTGTGGAAGATGCTCTAAGGCGGCTTCCTCTTTTATGGTTCCATGCATGCATGTAAGATGTAGGTGATCCGTGACTCACTCCATGCATGCATGTAGAATTGTAGATGTAGGTGATCCGTGAGCTGTGTCTTGCTGATGACGATGATGATTACCTCATCACCAATCCCTCTACCTTTCTCCAATCCTTCTCAGCCTAGCACAGCTCCATCCATCATCCGTCCCGGTCCAGGACAGCGACGCCTCTGGACGGTTGCAGATGCCTCCACGTGAGATCGCCCACGGAGGCCCTCCACGGCCCACTCCCCTCCAGACACGTGGCGCTCTCGGCCCCACGTCGAATCCACCCCTCCTGCTGCGCCGCTATTCCCTGTGCTCACCCCTATGGCCTCCACAGCGAGGCAAAATTTGGTGTTTCGATCCTTTTACAAAAGTTAAACGAGATTTGACCCTATTTTTATAAGATTTCAGGATCTGACTTTTTTTCTACCGCCAACGTGTCTGGCGGTAGGGTATAATCACCTACCGTCGTGAACTTTGGCGGTAGCACTTAACTGCGCCGTCACAGCCGTTTAACGTGAAAAATACCCTATCGTCATAACCGTACCGTCAAAGAGCCTAGCGGTAGGCATGTACCACATCTCACGCTGCACTCTAGCTACTTTTTCTAGTGTGTGTGTCGTTGTGCAGTACATGATGGATGGATGGAGGGGTCAGTGCATGAATGCATGTTGCACAGTAGTAAAAACAAAAGAACAAAAACAAATGAAATCTAGAGCAGCTAGCACGCATGCAAGTGCATATAAGGCTGCGCCTTTGCAGGGTGGATGCATGCATGCTAGCTGAGTCTAGTGTGCTGTGAGAGAGAGTAGGAGGAGATGCAGTCCCTTTTTAAACCCTTCACTGTTTTAGAAAACAGTGGCCGGCATGCAGCTGTTCGCTGCTCACTCGTGGAGTCGTGGCTACCGTCGGACTATTTGGCGGTAGGCTAACATGGGCTACCGCCAAGTTTTTTCGATGGTAGAGTAATTTTTTTATCGAACGGATGTGACGGCACTGTTAAGTCTTATCGTCGGAGACCATGACGGTAGGTGGTGTTACCCTGCCATTGACCCCGACGGTAGGAAAAGGGGCAGATCTCGAAATTTTGTCAAACCAGGGTCAAATCTCGTTCAACTTTTGCAAAAAGGTCAAAACACCAAATTTAGCCCCACAGCGATAGGGACGGACAAGTGCTTATCCTTCCCCCGATCTAAAATCATGCTCTATTTTTATTCGTTTGAAAAACGATGGACACTTTTGTGTTTTTTCGGCATCGGGAATGTGATCAAACAGATGGGTACTACGGACTGGAAGAAGAAAAAGAAGAACCCTTTGCTTTGCTTGATAATGCGCCCGGCATCGATCCTTACCGGTTTGCATGCTTGCTTGCTTCCTTACTTTCTTTGATTAACTGTTGCGTCCCTTGCAAGGCATTTGATTAACATCAACAGCCAATGATGTTAATTGTTCGCTTATTCGCGAGCATCGAATAATTTAATTTCTCATGTTTATTTTTGAAAAGGGGCGCTTTATTACTTAAAAGATTTAAGCATTACACCCGGCCTCTGCATTACTAAGATGCATACAGCCAAATAAGGTCTTCTCATACAAATAAAAAATAAAAAGGTGAAATACAAAAACATGAAGAGTCCGTATAACGCCTAAAGCGGAGGGGGGCCAATCCTAAGATCATGCTGCCACCCATGTTGGGTAAAAGTAACCCTCGCCGTAGCCTCAAATCGTGTACACACCTCCGTAAACAGGTCTCGATTCTCCACGCGTTGTAGAGAGGACAATAAACGAAGAGTCCCGGTACATCTGTAGATAACCTGCATCAGAGAAGTACTTTTATCGTTAAAAACCTTATCATTTCTACATAGTCAAAGCGACCAAATAACGGCAAGCGCTCCCACCCTAAGAAAAAGTTCTAAACCTGTGACCAATCCCATGTAACCAGTTGTTAAATACATTAGCAACACTACAAGGAGGAGACAAGCCAGAAGCTATTTGGATGACTGACCATATAGAATGAGCCAATTTGCATTGGAAGAATAAATGTTTTATTGTCTCATCATGATGACAAAAGACACATTGCGGACTTCCATGCAAATTCCTCTTAATAAGGTATCTTTAGTAAGAATGACTCCGCGACGAAGATACCATGCAAAGATTTCATTTTTAAGAGGTATCTTCCAGATCTTATTATTATTATCAACTGGCACATCAGACTGGATTAACGCTCTACACATAGAATCCACTGAGAATTTTCCATTCCCATGAAGGTTCCATCGAAATACATCAGACTCATGTGACAGGTGCACCGTGGACAACCGCTGGAGCAGTATGGTCCACGATTGGAGTCTGGGTCCAATTAAATCTCTTCTGAACGTCACATTTGGCGGAAATGATTCCATTACCCTGGCGATAGTACCACCCTTGTGGCGCACAATGTTGTATAGAGCCGGATATTGTTCCCGGAGTGTGGCATTTACCTAGCCACCTGTCCTCCCAGAATCTAATTTCTGAGCCGTCTTTAATCGAGAAGGATCCATAGCAGAAGAAATATTTCTTCATAGCCATTAGACCCGCCAAAAAGTGGGAATCGCCAGGCTTCCAGTATACTTGGGATACCGCCTTGGAGCCCACATATTTCCTCCTTAGGAGGGTTTGCCATATACCTTCTTCCGTCAGAAATTTGAACAACCATTTGCCGAGGAGGGTCCTATTCTTAACCTCAAGGTCATGAATACCCAACCCGCCTTGGTCTTTGGGACGGCAAACCACACTCCATTTGGCCAGTCGGTATTTCTTTCTCTCGCTATCTCCTTGCCAAAAGAATCTTGATCAGAAATAATCCAATCTATGTAAAACTCCTTTCGGCAACTGGAAGAAGGAAACATATATAGTACCATATTACTAAGTACTGAATTTATGAGAACCAATCTTCCACCCAGAGACAGCAGTTTACCTTTCCAACTACTAAGTCTTTTTTGCAGTCTCTCCTCGACGTGTTTCCATTCAACATTTGTGAGTCTCCGATAATGTATCGGTATCCCCAAATATGTCATCGGAAACTGGCCCAACCCACATCCAAACAGTTCAGCGTATAGGTGGGCCTCGTCATGAGCCTCGCCAAAGCAAAACAATTCACTTTTATGAAAATTGATCTTAAGACCCAAGAGTTGCTCGAATGCTGATAGAATTAGTTTCAAATTTCTCGCTTTCTTGAGGTCATGATCCATGAAGAGAATCGTATCATCGACATATTGAAGTATAGAGAGACCACCATCAACTAGATGATTTACTACCCCTTCAATTTGGCCATCAACCTTGGCACACTCAATCATGATCGCAAGCATATCCGCCACTATATTGAATAGCATGGGCGATGCCGAGTCACCTTGTCGCAAACCCTTCTTCGTTTGGAAATAGTGTCCAATGTCATCATTGACCTTAATGACAACACTACCTCCAGAAACGAAGCTATGGATCATAGCGCGCCACTATGCAGAAAATCCTTTCATTCTTCATGTACTTGATCATTAGGGTATTTGCTTTAATCCCTTTTGTGGGAAGACACAGGGGATGCACGTTGCTTTATCACTGACCGTGATGTCCATTGATCTTAACATTCGCATCATTGCACACTCTGGGACTCCATTAAACCAGAATGTGTGCATGCGTTCTAGAAGATTCATACTAGTTAACATTACAGGTTTTATCTTCGTGGTCAATTCTTTTTCCTATAAGAGAACAAACACTGTTTGCAAAAAGAACAAAAGTGGGAGAAATAAATTAACTCCAAGGTTTCCTATGTAATACTACTAGGACGATGCCGGAGTTCTTTTCGCCTTTTGCTCAGTTGCAATCTTTATTTCAAGTACAACCATATTCTACTTTCCTACCCACTCTACCCCTAGACATATTTTGTGTTTGTTGTCTAAACTTTGCGTATAACTCTACTAGTATATATTAGTGAAACTTTTGAGCTTTATTCCTTCTAACCTAAGTTAATAGATGATCTCCTGGTGACGATCTATTGCATTATTGTGCTAGCTACATTGATCCCAAGCTCTGGCTCTAATTTTCTCCTCCATCTAAGAAGTGGTGCTTCTGGCCATTAATTCTTTGCTGTAGAGCATAGCCGATGGAGCCTAATTTGAGGAGGAAGCAACATTAAAGCAAGGAAACCCCATCCCTTTTGGTCTAGCTATTCTAGCAAAGATTTGATGATGTCCTATGTATCCAATGTTGTTGGAAAAGCGAAGAAATGCATTATGTTGTGTCAAATTGAGGTGCAAATTTAGGATTTGCGGGCCGGCGGGAGCGGCGCCAGACCAACACCCGCAAAGCCGACACGTAAAAAAGCATATTCCGCGAATATCTTTTTATACGGGTCTGTTTTGCGGGGTCTGCCTCTGCGGCCGTCCACGCCGGCCCGCAAAACCGTTTTTCCGCGAACTGCAAACGCGTTTTGCGGGTCGGCGGGATGCGGGGTCTGCTAGAGATGCTCTTGGTGGGCTTATAAGTGGGCGCCGTGGGCAGCCCATGTCCACTTGCAGCCTGATTTATATATGCTGATGTTAAAAAAGTGAACATTATATATGCTCTTGCATGCATAGGATCATGCATGCAGTGCACCAGTGCGACTGGTGATAATAATAAAAACGGGAAAGTGACCGGGGACGGAGGTGGAGATGCAGATGGGAGATGCCGAGGGGAAAAGTTTTGGCTATCGCTAGCTGCTTGTAGCTTGGGGCGTTGTTGCTAGCTTCCATGGCCTTTACCACTCAAAAAAAAAACTTCCTTGGCCTTTTTTTTTATCATGTGTGGTGAACAGAGCAATGTTGAGAATATCGCTTATCGTTATCGTCTTGGTCAGCTAGGGATTAGAGATTAATCGGAAATCGGCCGATTAATCGATTTTATCGGTTGACTATTAATCAGATATTTTTTTGCAAATTTTAGGTTCCTAACACTAAAATACACTATATTCAACCCCAAAACAATATTTGACAGAAGTCTTACCTTGATTCCTAGCCTTTGAATCCTCGTATAATGACAAACAAAATAGGACAACAGTACATATTGCGTAACAAGGTCCACAAAACATAAATAAACATAGTTTTTGCAAACATAGTGCTATTTATAGGTTTGATTTATCGGTAGATTCCCGATAAATCGCTTGTCAGAGCGATAAATCGGTCTAAAAGATAAACGGCGAAGATAAGGCATAATCTTATCGGTCACCCCCTGATTAGCGATAAATCAGAAGATTAATCGGTGAACATGTTTATTAATTAAATAAGAAGTCAAAAAATTTGGAAAATATTTTTGAAATAAACTTGACCTTCTATTGTACTTGTGAAAAAAATCCACAAAAAGAAAACCCCTGTTGATTTAAAAAACATTTTCCCACCAAAATAGTGTGAATTATGACCTATAACAGTAAATAAATTTTGTTCTTTTGACCTGAAGTCAGTGTTGGTTTTTTATTTATGAAAATTTATATACTAGTGCAACAGATAGTCAAGTTTATTCTTAAAAAGTTCTAAACTTTTTTGAATTTTTTAATTATTAACTTTTTCCCATATCAGGTGTATATACACCCAGGAAACAAAGGGTATTTCCCCCTCTTCCTCCTCCTATTACATGTTGAACAACCAAATGGGGAGAACGCCAGAGGTCGAAGAATTGTTTTCTGTAAGTGTTTTTGTACCTATGCTAGCAGTAGTATTCCCTCCATTTTTATTTACTTCGCATATTAGCTTTGGTCAAAGTCAAAGTTTGTAAACTTTGACGAAGTTTAAAGACAAAATTTTTAACATATACAATACCAAATCAATACCATTAGATTAGTTATTGAATACACTTTCACATCATATAGATTTGCTATTGTAAATTTTCAATTTTTTCTAAATTTAGTCAAACTTTATGAAGTTTGACTTCAGTCAAATCTAATATGCAGAGTAAATGAAAATTGAGGGAGTGCGAGACTATGGACACAAATCCAAAGGAGTGGCAATGATGGAAAGGACCAAACAAGATTAACCTACTACTCCCCTCGCTGCCTTTCCCCTGTGATTGGGCTACATTTTGGTTTTAGCCTCTTCACTCTCTCTCTCTCTCACTATCTAACATACGAATGGGGTGGCATTCGTGGGACCCTTCGTCTTGAGGGTCCTGTTTAAACTCAGGGTGAGGCTTGTCTGTACCTACTCCGAGCAAATGCGCCGCACCTTTGGGGCGGACAATGGAAGAAGTGGCCTACATTTGTGCAAATCCAACTACTCTACTTAGATTCAAACGAGATGCACCGTACCTGGTCACGCACCCATCGTCATCGCACACGTTTCGCCATTTCCATACGTAAGTACAGAACACTACGGGTCAGCAGATGGAGCGATTGAACAAAAGCTAATTAGCCGATGGCTTGGTGGCGCCATTACCTGGCGACTCGTACAGCACAACAGCAGATATTAAGGCTAAACAATCCCTAGAGCTCGTCTAAAGAATCCGAGACATGCTTGGTACGTTACTCCATTGTTTGGTCGAGGAATATTTAAACACACGCACACATATATTTCCGGTCAATTGCATTGCATGCCTCTCTTGAAATTCAGGGGGTTTGGAGATTGGCAGCTCAGCATGCGGCATGATCGAACAGACAACAAACGACCAACCATCATCATGCAACCGCATTAGCCGATGGATTGATTTGGATTAATTAAACACGTACTGGAGCCACTAGTATCTTTGACCAAACGTACTTGCGCTTGGGATTTCTCTAGCTAGCTGCTCTGCCTCCCAGATTGTCTGGCCAACGGGAACAGCTGCCCCTGGCCATGCGGATCTACATGCAGATACTGTAGTAATTGAGCGCACAACAACTATATACTACTCCCTCTGTGAACTAATATAAAAGCGTTTAGATCATTACTTTAGTGTTCTAAATGTTCTTATATTAGTTTACGAAGGGAGTATATTATAAGAGCTAGCAGGAAACAGGCAGCCATGTCTCCCACTTTTTTGCCTATCCGTCCGGTCACATTAATGTGATTGATGGGATGGAGAAAGAGAAAAAAAAGAAAAAAAACATAAAGAAAGAAAATATGATCTAGGCCAAATCTTACGTGGCAACTGACCGGACACGCCCGCACACTCCTTGTATTGACCCATATATGGGCTGAGTTTGAGTAGTGCCCGACAACCCGAACGTTTCGGGAGGCTTTGAGGGGTTTTGTCGGAACAACTTTTCTTTTTCCTCTTTTTCTGTTCGGTCGGTGATTCTCCGTTCGACTAGCCAATCTGAGAAGTTCGGGTGTAGATGCTCTCGGCGCCGGTGCATCATTATGACACCCCACTTCGTTCCGTCGGTCCGGCCTGTTTTGGCTCATCATGCTTGACGTGACAGCAGTTCAATTTTCCGCATGAAATTTTGAACCGTGTCCCACGGAGATATATACAGATTAACAGTCAAATCTTTGGGGAAATCCGAGCGTACCGACGGGCCCTAGTACTGTAACAGAAATCAGAATACAACAAGACCACAGAATACTGGACAGGCGCGCGGCGGGGCGGGACCGCGCCTTGTTCGCTACGTCCAATCCCTTCACCCGGATCGATAGATGCAGTCGCTGGTCTGCTATCTGCATGATCTGCATCGTCGCCTTCCTCAACTTGCTGCCGTTGGCCGCTTGCTCTGCGCTTAGCAAAATATCATGCATGCAACCATTGCCAGCTACGTACTGCACTCCGGGCGACGTTGTTGTTAAGGACCTCCTTCACTAATCACACGTACAGATACAAGATTGCAGCAGTTCGTAGCTAGTACTAGGTTTTTTTTAGATCAACCAGTCGGTAGCTAGGTTCATATACAAACAGCAAGAATAGAGGATTGGTTCAATGCACATGTATGTGCACTGACCGTACGCGTCAAGTGTGTGTGCACGCGTTGATCAGGGTTCATGGCACATGCACGAGTTAATTGCATAGAAATACCATAATTAAGGCATTATAAGCAGATTGGTACCAACTTTTATATTTTTTACATGTCAATACCATATTTGAAGCAGTCTGTTATAAAATAATCTAAACCGCGTATGACAGTGTATTGACCGTTGGGACCTGCCTGTCAGATGCTGACATGGCATGCTCTTTAAAAAAAACCTTATTTTTTATCTAATCACGCATCTATCCCCTGTTTGGGGAAAAAAGGGTCTGGCAGGATGGATTCGAACCAGCGCCGAGGCATTCGACCAGTACGCCCGCAACCACTACGCCATTGCAGCCCTTGCTTCAAGTAGCAGGCACACGTATTGTTATACTCGCCGGAAAGAAAAGACGAAAACTAAATGCGCGTGGTCAGCATTCGAACCAAGACGTGGCCGTTCACAGAAAAACGCCAGAGCCACCATGCTACCGCATTCTTTAATTCAGATAGAACGCGTGTGACCTTCTGTACTTTCGATTTTTTTTGTTTTTTCTGTATATGTTTTTTCGTATATCTTATCTTTTCTCAGATTTTGCGTATTCTTCAGACCATACGCAATGTGCATATCGTATATAGAAAAATTATACACATATATATATATATACATAAACACTATTCTGATCACGGGATCAGAATATTATTCTGATCACAACCTGAACTTCCTGAGTTACACAACCTGAACTTCTCTCTGTACGAACCCGACCTTCGGGCTATCTTCGCAACCGTGTCTCCCCGCGCGAATTATTCTGGTCAGTCGTGTTCTATGTGATGTAAGTGTAATCTGCAAACGGTTTTAGCAACTAAATGCTCGTTTTAAATAGGAATCTCGCTCATTGGCGGATTTTGCTCTCGGGTCGTGATGAACATGCGTCTGTTGCAATTTTACTGCTTGAGTTGTTCGATCTGAACTTCACCCAGTGCTAGGTTAAACTTACGCAAATATTGTCCAAATGGGTCTTGCGATATGCCGTTGGAAAGCTATGGACATGAGTATCATGACCCAAGTTAATTTTTTGGCAAAACGTAAGCGGTTTAAGAACAGTTTTGAAAACCGTTTTTTCTTCATACAAAAAACGTGAATCGTATTTTCGATCGCATTTCGAAACCGTTTATCGGAATGAGGCAAATAATATGGCATTGGAAAGCTGCTGCAAAACCGCTCCTTCCACATGTTGATAGTTTTCTCTAATTCCATATGGTTAAAGAATAATTTGAAAAATCGTAAAATTTCGCAAACCGAACAGCCGAGTTCGTATTTTCGATGACATTTCTAAACGGCTAATCCAATTGAGGCAAATAATATGGTGTTGGAAAGCTTATGAAAATGCGCTACTTTTTGATATTGAATTTTTTTTTGTAATTTCGAACGGTTTAAGAGTAATTTAGAAAATGGTACAAGTTCCACCGAGTTCATATTTTCGAGTTAATTTTTCAACCGTACGTCCGAATGCAGCAAATGATATGGCGTTCGAAAGCTTGAACAAATGCGAAACTTTTTGGTATATATTGTTTCTCCCAATTCTTTACGGTTTTAAGTCAATTTTGAAAATGGCTAAAAACGTATTTTCACCGTAATTTCTACAAACTTTATCGGAATGGGGCAAATAATATACCGTTGAAAAGCTACGGAAAATGCGAAACTTTTTCATGTTGATGGTTTTCTCTGATTCCTAGCCGTTTTCATATAATTTCAAATACGGCGAGATCATTTGTTCTGCCTTTATCGCGAAACAAATTCTTCGAAAATGCACCGCGTGAAGAACTTGAACTTCTCGGCATGTCTACTTGAACTTCACTCTGTTTTTCACGTGCGTTTTTTGCTCGTAGCTCTCCATCCACTCACAGGAATTGAGCAAGTGATATACCAATAGAAAGCTGTTGTAAACACGCAACTTTCTCGTGTTGATCATTTTTTCATACTCGCGACGATTTTAAAAGTTTTTCATCTGAAATTCATTCGGTGTAGTAGTTGAAACTTCCTGCTGTTTTCACGTTGAACTTCTGTGACGTATTTTCGTCTGTAAATTTCTCATCCATTCGTCAGTGTCACAAAATGATATTCCTTTTGTACAAACCTCTCTCACAATAATTTTTTCAACTTTCTCCGACCGAGGACTTGAAGTTACACAAATGATATTCCTGCCGTTTTGAAGTAAATTAGAAAATGACGAGATCATGATTTGTGCCTTCATCGCGAATGGAAATGCACTGCGTAAAGTACTTGAACTTCTCGGGCATGTCTGTTTGAACTTCACTCTGTTTTTGACATGCTGTTTTTTGCCCGTAACTCCCAAACCACTTACCGGAATTGAGCAAATGATATACCGATGGAAAGCTATTGAAAACTCGTAACTTTTTCGTGTTGATCAGTTTTTCATACTCGCGACGGTTCATATATTTTTTTGAATGCGTAAAAATGTGTTTTTAACGGTATACATAAAACTTTTAAACCATTCATCGGAATATAGCATATAATATACCGTTGGAAAGCTTATTAATAGGAGCATCTTTTTCATGTAGACAAATGTTACAAATTTTTGTCGTTTGAGAGAAATTTTTAAAATGGCAAAAACAACGTCGTTTTTTGCCTGTTTTTAACATGTAATTGAAGGTCGGACGTCTCGCACTAGAGATCTTGAACTTCACCGGGAGGAGCATGTGAACTTCTTGTAACAAACCTCTTAACCTTTTTGTTTTTTCTATTCTTATATTCCTATCTGAAACGCATTTCGTGTAGTAGTTGAATTTCCCGTTGTTTTCATCTTGAACATCTGTCACGTATTTTTGTTTAACCTCTCTCATAAGAATTTTTGAACTTTCTCGGGCCGAGCACTTGAACTTCTAGCAACTAAATTTCGGACTTCACCTTTTTATTCTTTTTTTTCTTATACGAAACGCACACCATGCAGTACATGAACTTCTGGCTATTATCAATTTGAACTTCTCTGTATTTCGCTTTAGTAACGGAAAAAGTCTGAGTTTTTATAGACATCAAACCGCTCTAACTTTTTTTATTTGAACTTCTTTGTGTATCTTTGGCAATGTGAAAATTGGAGTTTTTTTAGAAACATCGAACTTCTTCGTTATTTCGAATTGAACTTATTGGTTTTATTCTTTAGTAACTTGAAAAATCCATATTTTCAAATAAATATCAAACTGCTCCGCTTTTTCTAATTGAACTTCTTGGTTTTATTCTCTAGTAACGAGAAACCTGATTTTTCTTGGTTTTAAAATTTTAAATTTCTTGGTTTTATTCTTTTAATAATGAGAAAAATCTGATTTTTTTTATAGATGTTGAACTTCACCATTTTTAAAATTTGAAGTTCCTAGTTTTATTGGTTAGTAACGGGAAAAATCCTATTATTTTATAAACATTGAACCACACCATTATTTTAATTAGAACTTCTAGTTTTGTTAGAAATGGGAAAATTCTTTTTATGGAGTTCTTGAACTGGTATGTTAATTGAATTTTAACTTCTCGTTTTTTATTGGTTTTTCCACCATGAATTACTCAAGTCTACACCGTGGATTTTTCTTCTCTGCACATCCCGTCTCTTGAGTCTCGACTTTTAAATCCCCCCCCTTGAGTTATTAAAGTTTTTGTTACATGAAATAAACAAGTTTGTTATTTTTTGTGCCTAAATATTTTTTATTCTCTGAATTTCTCTCGTAGCTCCCTCTGAACTTCTACACATATGTCATGAATGTTTCCTTGTTTTTTTAACCTTTTCTGTTTATTTTTTGAACTCTAGGATTAGTAGGGTTTTTGTTGAACTTCGCTGGTTTTCATTTTTGGACTCGAAGGGGTTGTCATATCAACTAATATTTTTTATCATTCCTCTTGAGCATCTTTTTTATGAACTTCTAGTGTTGACGCATGCACCAAACTTTGGGAACTCCTCGTTCTTTTATTTTTGAACTTTTTTCAGCAGCAATAATACTTGAACTTCACTGACTTTTTTTGTGAAGCAACCAAATGCGCAGACCACACAGGGAAGAGGGCACATTTTCTTTCATTGTGGACATTTTGTAAAAACACAGGGAGAGCACACAATTTTGATCGAAAGGGAGAGCACACAATCACAAAAGAGGAAAATAAAGAAGGAGAAATTATGCATTTTTCTTGTTTTTTGCTCATACATAGAAAATGTGTGTATCCACATTTTTAAATTTTCTATATTCTTTCTTTGATCTACATGACAGAAAATAGTCTTTTTCAATTCGGTGTACTACACACACACACGCACAACATATCCACATTTTTTGGCTGACATCAACTGAAAAAGGTTTCAGTCTCACAAGCATACACAAATCAAACTTCCATGAATTTCTATACTTTTTACCAAAAAAACTTTTTTGCGAGAACTTTGATAACTTTTGCCCATGAGCAGTAGTACATTAACATCTCCTGTACAAAATTGTTTGTCTTTGACATTAGCGGGTGGAACGTCACAAGTGGATGGCAGTGCACGTTGGTGAACAGGAGAAGGAAGAATGGTGATGCTGGTGAAGGTCGGATTCGGTCGTCGCTGCAGTCCAGACGCGATAATAATCTCGGCCGTTTGCGGCCACGGGGTCAACGACGAGCGGAATGCAGCGCTCCACACATCTCTCCGCGACCGGATGCCCACACCTGCATTGATTTCACAAGGCAAAATAAAGAGTTTGTGATCGGAGCTGCATCGACGAACATGGTTAGGCACTCGCGACACAATCGAGTTTCAGATTTTCAGTTAGAGCATCTCTTGCTGTCTGCTAGAGCAGTGTGCAGAGTTTCAGTTTCACAGTTTTTTAGCTCGGTGCCTACTGATTTAGGCTAATCAACTACTTAAGAATTATGTAAAAGTAACTAACAGTAGCACCAGTTTCTAGACCAACTATTTACTGAGCTGAAGGAATATATGGATGGTCTAATTTTCAGGGCAAATTCACTACGTACGAAACAAACAGAAGTTCAGAAGAAGTTGGGCAGAAGTTCAGAACATGAAGAACACTCACCGCCTGAAGATATTGGAGGAGCATTTTCATAGGAGTGGACACTGCGTTTTTTGGCGCGAGGGCCTGGACTCAAAGCTCTGCACTAGGGAGGAGGGAGATGTTCCTCGCCCCTGAGATGCTCCTCGTCGGACGCCCCTGAGGTGCTCCTTGCCGGACGGGAGATGTTCTCCTCGGCGGCCCTGTTTTGCCGCGAGCCACGCGACTATGGACAGGAGTGGGGGCGAATCCCACTGGATCTGTAGCTGGTTGTGCCGTCACTGGTCACGGGTGGCCGCAGCTGCTGGAGAGAAGGCGATGGCGGGAGGCGCACCGGGGCCGGGGGTGCGGCGGTGGGAGGCGTGCCGGAGCCAGGGCGATGGGAGGCACGCCGGAGCAAGGGGCGACGGCGGAAGGCAGCCTGGTGGCACGCCGGAGGTTGGGGCAGTGGCACCTGGAGGTAGGGGAAGCAGGGTGGGGGGGGGGGGTGGAGCGGCGGCACCAGGAGGCAGGGAAAGTGGGAACGGCGGCGCCGGGAGGTAGGGGAAGCGGGGAGCGGCGGTGCTAGGAGATCGAGGAGCAGGGAGAGATGCACGGCGCTGGCGCCTGGCACCAGAGAGATCGGGGAGAGGTTGGGGATCGGGGGAGGTGGTGCACGGGGAGTGGTTTTTTTTTCTACGCGGGTTTGGGTAGTTCGGGAACAAGTCCATCAGGCCCTATACAGGGCGATCGTGATCCAAATAACTATTCCGATCCTGGGATTAGAATAGTGTTCAATATACACACACATATATATACGATGAACGTTTTTATAATACGAAAAAAGTTCATCGTATATTTATAAAATGTTCATCTTATATTTAAATAAGATCATTGTATATTAAAAAATGTACAATACACACACACACACACACACATATATATATATATATATATATATAGAACAATGTGATGAACATTTATTGTAAAATGTGATACGTTTTGTAAATATACGATGAGCTTTTCAATATATGGTGCAATGAACGTCCAATTCACGCACCACAAGTCTCAGATCATTGCAACATACGGCCGATTCCAAGCCCCGTATCCGCGTGTCGAGAGCCAACCACGTGTCAGACCAATCCACGCACTGCAAGTCTCGGATTTTTGCAACATTGTCCATGTTTCTGTAACATGGGGAATGTTGCGGTGGCAACATGATGGGCCGATGGACGAAAAAATTTCGGCAACATAACTTCTCTTGAAAAAAAGCTGCAACACAACCTCTATTGCAAAAAAAAAAATCTTCAACTCAACCTATGTTGCAAAAGTGAATTCTGCAACAGAACCTGTTGCGAAAGTGGCAAAAGTGTAAGACAACACTCGACGCTAGATTGTGGCAGATCTAGCAGCTCGCGAGGCGGCCGATATTTTTAAAAGATCCGCCAGCCAACGCGTAGCACGTCCCATATTAAAAAACTGATAGTATATTGAAAAAATTATAGTATATAGAAAAAATTCAGATATCTACGTATACTATATATTGTACAATTATGGGCAGTGACTATAATAATATAATATACAATATACGTAGTACCCTTTTTGAATACTTTCAACATTTTTTAAATTACAATGAACATTTTTGTATGCGATATTTTTTGTAAATACACACTGAACATTATTTTATAATATACGATGAACAGTTATATAAATATATATTGAACATTTTAAATATACAATGATCTTATTTAAATATACGATGAACCCGTCCACCAGGCCCTCCATGCCGTCGTCGACGATCTGAGGTCAGATGGCCCGCCGCCGCAAATCTGGCTGCCGCAATCGCAGCCATCCCGCCGAGTCCTGGCCGGCCGCTGCGGCGCTGAGGGCAGATCGGCCGCGCTTCCTCACGCCGAGGGGCTCTGCACCACCCCCATGACGTTCAAGTGTAGTGGCAAAACTAATAGTTGTCCAGGATCTACACACATTTATCTGTCTATTTTAAGGCAAGTGCTCCCTAGTGATCTAAACGGTTTTATATTATTTACGAAGGGAGTAGTTTGCCCGGATTTAAAATGCACCTCTACATCTGGGCTAATGGAATCCATTTGACGAAAAAGGGTTTTCCCCTGCTTTGTATTACAAAGCAACCAATCGATACAACCAACAATAGGTGCTAGGACGGAAGCAGCACAGACGCGCCAAAAAAAAACGAAAGAGAAAACAAAAGGAACAAATGCCGACAACGGTGGATCAACAAAAACGAAGAAGCCTCGCGATCACTGCGCCCACTATAGATCTTCCACCAAGCTCCTAGACTCCGAAACGCTGGTACCAATCAACACCTCCAAGAAGGGACACAACGATGGCGACGCTGCTGCCAAGGGTTTCCCCCGATACTCCACGAGGAGAGTAGAAGGGTAGCCCCCGACGCCCTCCAGGAAGGTCCGGCGGCACCCTCAAGCGCCATCGAATCGGTGTCGGCCAGGCCGACAGGAATTTCTCCCGATCCCAACCATCACCTCGGGCGCTCCGGAGGCCACCACCAAACCAACCACGACCCTGCGCCAACACGATCTTGAAGCTTCTCACGTCGTCTCACCACGGCACCACGAAGTGAGGTCTGCACACCGAAGAAGAGGAGCCGGGACTAGGAGCAGCAGCACCGTCGGCGTATACTATATATTGTACAATTATGGGCAGTGACTATAATAATATAATATACAATATACGTAGGACCCTTTTTGAATACTTTCAACATTTTTTAAATTACAATGAACATTTTCGTATGCGATATTTTTTGTAAATACACACTGAACATTATTTTATAATATACGATGAACAGTTATATAAATATATATTGAACATTTTAAATATACAATGATCTTATTTAAATATACGACAAACTTTTTTCGTATTATAAAAATGTTCAATATATATATATTATATATATTGAACATTTTTAATATACGATTTATATATATGTATAATTTTTTTTCTATATATGATACGCACACTGCGTACAGTCCAAAATATACGCAAGATCTGAGAAAAGATAAAAGAGATACGAAAAAAACGAAAAGACCAAAAGTATAAAAGGTTAGACGTGTGCTATCAAAATCAAATGATGTGGTAGCATGTTGGCAGCCGCGTTGCAATGTGAACGCCACGTCCTTGGTTCAAATCGTGTGCCCGCGCCCGTTTAATTTTTTTCTTTTTTATTTCGCGAGTATAACAACAGGTGTGCCTGCTACGTTAACCAGGTTTTGCAGTTGCTTAGTGGTTAGCACGCGTAGACGTCGAACGCCACGGCGCGGGTTCGAATCCTGATGGAGAGCTCGCACGTGTATGTTTTCCTTCAAGTTTTTTTTCCTGGCAGTGGATAGACGATTTGAACCAAGGACGTGGCGTTCACAGCGCAACGCGGCTGCCAACATGCTACCACATCATTTGATTTTGATAGCACGCGTCTAACCTTTTATACTTTTGGTCTTTTTGTTTTTTTATATATGTTTTTTTCTATCTTTTTTATCCTTTCTCAGATTTTTCGTATTTTTTGAATGATGAATTAATAGTGAACAGTAATGGTAAAGGCAGCTTTAATAGTTTGAACTTTGCCATGAATTAATAGTACGTCTCCAAATCACCCACCCAGACCCATTCATCAATGCCTCAGGCCCGGGATTATCCGGCTGTCCAACGGCGACGTTCAAACATATACAGTACTACCAAGACAAAAAGAGATTAACATAATTGCATCGACCGAGGGCCGTCCGATGGCCCCATCCGATGGTCCATCGTCAAGCAAGGGAGGGATCCAGCTTTTCCCGCTGCTGGATCGAGCGGCCGGCAGAGCGCACAGTCGTCTATGCTTCCTTTTCAGAGAGGTTAATGGCGACGGCCTGCAATCGACAGGACGACGACTGTTTGCATTGAATTCGGCCTTTAATTACCCTAGCTAGCAAAGAGGAAATGGTGATGCAGCAAAGTAGAGATAAGTATTTCCCTCAGTTAGAGAACCAAGGTATCAATCCAGTAGGAGACAACGCACAAATCACCTAGCACCTGCACAAACAATCAAACAACTTGCACCCAACGCGATAAAGGGATTGTCAATCCCTTCACGGTTACTTGCAAAAGTGAGATCTGATAGAGATAGGTAAAACTAAACAAAATATAAAGTAAATATTTTTAGTATTTTTTGATTTATAGATCTGAAAATAAAAGATTGCAAAATAGTAGATCGAAGAGTAATATGATGGAAAATAGACCCGGGGGGCATAGGTTTCACTAGAGGCTTCTCTCAAGATAGCAAATAATACGGTGGGTGAACAAATTACTGTCGAGCAATTGATAGAAAAGCGCAAAGTTATGACGATATCCAAGGCAATGATTATGAAATATAGGCATCATGTCCGTGTCAAGTAGACCGAAACGATTCTGCATCTACTACTATTACTCCACACATCGACCGACTCCTGCCTGCTTGTAGAGTATTAAGTTCATGAAGAACAGGGTAACACATTAAGTAAGATGACATGATGTAGAGAAATAAACTCAAACAATATGATGTAAACTCCATCTTTTTATCCTCGATGGCAACAATACAATATGTGCCTTGCTGCCCCTACTGTTACTGGGAAAGGACACCACAAGATTGAACCCAAAGCTAAGCACTTTTCCCATTGCAAGAAAAACCAATCTAGTTGGCCAAACCAAACCGATAATTCGAAGAGAATTACAAAGATATCAAATCATGCATATAAGAATTTAGAGAAGATTCAAATAATATTCATAGATAAGCTGATCATAAATCCATAATTCATCGGATCTCGACAAACACACCGCAAAAGAATATTACATCGGATAGATCTCCAAGAACAACGAGGAGAACATGGTATTGAGAATCAAAGAGAGAGAAGAAGCCATCTAGCTACTAGCTATGGACCCGTAGGTCTGAGGTAAACTACTCATGCTTCATCGGAACGCAATAGAGTTGATGTAGAAGCCCTCCGTGATCGAATCCCCCTCCGGCAGGGTGCCGGAAAAGGTCCCTAGATGGGATATCACGGGTACAGAAGGTTGCGGCGGTGGAAAAGTGTTTTCGTGGATGCCTCTGGTGGTTTGGGAATATATGTGAATATATAGCTGAAAAAATTAGGTCAGGGGAGTCACGGGGGGCCCACAAGGCAGGGGGCGTGCCCTACCCCCTTGGGCGCGTCCTCCACCCTTGTGGCCGCCTCGTGGCTCCTCCGACTTCATCTCCAAGTCTCCTGGGTGTCTTATGGTCCAAGAAAAATCATCGCGAAGATTTTATTCCGTTTGGACTCCGTTTGGTATTCCTTTCCCACGAAGCTAAAAAACAAGGAAAAAACAGAAACTGGCACTGGGCTCTAGGTTAATAGGTTAGTCCCAAAAATAATATAAAATAGCATATTAATGCATATAAAACATCCAAAACAGATAATATAATAGTATGGAACAATCAAAAATTATAGATACGTCGGAGACGTATCAGTTATGTTCCTAGGTGATCGCTAATAGACTGAAGCTTGTGCTCCCGGATATCATCTCGGACAACCAAAGCGCGTTCGTCCCCGGTCGGCTGATCACGGACAATGTGCTTATAGCTTACGAGTTGTCGCATGTTCTCCTCAACAGGAAGAAAGGCAAAGATGGGTTGGCAGCCGTGAAGGCAGATATGAGCAAGGCATATGATCGTGTCGAGTGGAACTTCTTGCGGGCAATGCTTCTAAGACTGGGTTTTGGTGATAGATGGGTTGATCTGGTCATGAACTGCGTCACCTATGTGCGCTACCAAATCAAGATCAATGGAGGGCTAACGGAGCAGTTTGTTCCTTCTCGTGGGCTCCGGCAGGGAGACCCACTATCACCCTACCTCTTTGTCATCTGCGCGGAGGGACTGTCGGCGCTGTTGCATGATGCTGAAGCCAATGGTTTGATAAGCGGCATCAAGATCTGCCAGAATGCACCGGTGGTGTCACACCTCTTATTTGCTGATGACTCTGTGTTGTTGCTTAAGGCCAAATCAGAGGAAGCTGAGTCACTGAAGGAAATCCTGGACTTATATGAGGATTCACTACTGCAGGATGCTGCTAACATGAAACTACGATCAGAGACCCTTTGATGAAACTGTGTGCGATGCATTAATTGCAAACGGTGGTGTAAAAAACCCGTCAAAAATGGTGCAAAACGTTTGCGATGGCGAAGCCATCAAACACGGTTCAGATTTTAGTTGCATGTGCAATGCAGGGCACACAGTTAATCCATTCGAATTGTTTGCGATGAGGCAGAACAACATAAACGGGCAGCCATATCAATGTGTGTGCGATATACGGCATACAGTTCGCTCCGATGAACTGTTTGCTATTAGGGAGTGCAACATAAACGGTTAGCCAGATCAAGGTGTGTGTGATATATGGCATACGGTTCACTCGGATGAACTGTTTTCGATTAGTGAAAACAACAGAAACGGTTCAACTTAACAAGATGTGTGTGATATGCGGCATACAGTTCACATGGATGAACTGTTTGCGATGAGCCAAAAGAACAGAAATGAGTCGTGTAAACAAGATGTGTGTGATACACGGCAAATAACCGATTCGGATGAACTGTTTGCGATGAGAAATTACAACACAGACGGTTAATACAGTTAGTTCGTGTGCGATTCTAAGTGTACAAAAAGTTTTGAAAATTACAAACTAGTTGCTTGCGGTGGCTTGGAGTATCGCACACGATGCGTCTGCGAGTACTCGTGTGCGATGATTAGTAAGTTACACATACGTTTCCTTATGTTAACACGTGTGAATTTGCAATATGGACAGTTAATATGCAAATGCCTTCTGGACATCGGGCACACCCTTAAACTCAATGAACTGTGTACGATACTAATACTTTCTATGAAAATTTAAGAACTTGGCTAACAACATTTGAGTAACATATATATAGTGGTTACACTATTCGACAAAAGGAGGATCTTCGTAACACGGTTTTGACAACCATATGGTCCATGTCTACATACTTAACATACTAACAACTATCACATTTTAAGAGGCTGAGGGCCAACAACCATATGGTCCATATCTACATACTTAACATAGTAACAGCTAGCACATTTTAAGAGGCTAAGGGCCAACAACCACAACTATCCGCTGGAAGCAGCTTGACCACGACGACTCGGCATCTCGTCAATGAAAAGGAAGAGCCCTCCTGTGCCTTGGTAGTGCATGAGTAGAACAGTGTCTTCAATTTTCCAATATGGATGCATTGCCACGACAAGCGAGAACTTGTTAATTTGAATGGTTCCATTTCTACGGGAAATGTAGTACCTTGCAATCACTTTGGCGTTATTAGCAGGCACAAGTGTAATTCGACCACACCGGGAAATCGATCCAGGAACTGCTACAGCGGGCAATTTGTGTTGAAATGTAGAATAAAAACCAATTGTAATATATCGTTGAAGATATATATAATTTATGAGAATCAACATTAAAATAAGACTTTTTACCAGCGTTTTGTGCACACAATTGGTCTTGTTCAATGTGTGCATCATAGGTATAATTAATCCCATCCAAAATCCAGCGTTCATACGTTGTGCTATCTCTGTCAGATTATCAACAAAGTTTATGACATGCTTTAAGTCCTTCCAGTGAAATTTGGTACGCTTAGTAACATACAGATCGTTCACTATGTATCCAACATATCCTACTTAAAAGGTGGAAATGTATTATTTATTCAAAACATGGCAGAAAATATATAGTGCGCATAAATTGGTAAATAGAATTTGTTACTGCCTAGGAACAGAGTCAGAAAATAAAATCACAATTGGTTGCTTAAATAGTGATCAATTAGTCAGAACAAATACCCCGATTTTGCTAAGTAATATGACAGCATGGAGAAAGTTGACAGGACACTAACCTCGATCAGACTTTGATCGGCTGATGACGTTGGGGAAGTGAACATCCATGTTAATTAAACCAGGCTGTGGTGCACGCACTAGACTTTTATTGCCAGCTTTCATTTCGTAACACTTAGACATTTTTCTCCAAAGGTCCGCATCAAAATAGGAGTGACAATCTTTATCAAGTTTTGCGCTAACCGTCCTTGCAAATCCATGCTGCGTTGTCAATATGACATCCTGGGAGTCATCAACGAAGTAAAGCCCAAGATTTCCTTCTACTCCTGTTCTTGCAAAGCAAGGGATGTACTGCTTGAAATGAAAATTAAGATCGTAAATTAGATATATTAAAATAACAGAGCAAAATGCAAATATGGGAGTAATTGATAGAACAGATAAATATATAGATGAAAGCAAAGTACAAAAATATATAATTAAAAATATATAATGTAACAAAGATTTGATGCAAATATGAGAGTAACTGAATGAACAATACATCATATATTTGCCTAATATAGGGGGGATCGGCTTCGACATCTAGGCTGCACGTGGCACCGTACCTTTTATGCAAATGTAGCAACAGACGGTATATGTTCACAAATTTAGGCCATGCCGACCGTGGTAGGTTGAGATTGAACATACCGAGCGCTCCCTGAAGTCATCCGGAATGGTGAGATAGAACTTCGTTTTCGACTGGCCGCGACCACACTTGCCCAATTTGTGCTCGCACTGTGGACACATGAATGAACACCCACGAATCAGCTAGAACAAAAATGAATCCACGGCGATTTCCGCCGGTTGATTAACAACGACGGACGGACTGCGATAAGAGATGAGTGAATATTTCGCTAAGTTGATTACCTTCTCCATGAGAAAAATCCCCGGCCCAATCCCGTAGAAAACCCCAATCAACCAGAGTCTAGAATGTCGGTGCAGATAGGCGGCGGAAAGAGGTAGGGGCGAAATCCCGTGCCGTTTGGAGGGCGACCTCCGCCCGCCGACAACAGCCGTCGAGCTTAGGGTGGCCGCCGCGATAGAAGTTGATGAGGTGCAGAGTTGCGTATGAGTCCATGGCGAGTGGGTGGGGACGAAGTGGGCGAGGTTTTTTTTCCTTTTGCATATGTGGGTGAACACACACGGTTCGCAGAGGCGACGGAAATGAATCGTGTGCGATAGTAAATCACCGAGATTGAATGGGAATCCAAATTTCCTTTGTTCTTTGTCCATGAGTTTTTTTCTACGATGAACATAAACCCTGCAAATCACCATGTTCAAATTTGGCACTTTTCCGGGTTCATTTACAATATTTAGGGAATTATGTGCATTTTCTAAGCATTAATGCACATAATTCAAATTCAAACAATCGGTGCTTGAAAAGGTGCACGAGAACGGTCTGGAAAACCATGATCGTGCTATTTAGTAAATTCTCATGCCTTTTACAAGGAATGGGCAGATATTTCAAGGAAATGTGTTGACTGTGTACTATACAAAAATGAAATACATGCTTGGAAAACATGACGCCTGGCGTGGTGCCATGGTATGGCCTCACCATGCCATGGTAAAAATTTGAGAATGTTTGTCTTATGTCGTCATGCACGCTATTCATAAATCGAACCATCACCGAGGAAATTTCATGATTTCGAGGGGGAAATCAGCAAGATTGAAGGGGCCGGGAATCCAAATTTCCTTCCTAACTTGTCATTCAATTTTTTCTACAATCAACATACCCCCTCGAATGCAACGTGTTCAAATTTGACATTTTTCCGGGCTCATTTACCATATTAGGGGATTATGTGCATTTTCTAGGCATTAATTCACATAATTCAAATTCGAACAATCGGTGCATGAAAAGGTACACAAGAACGATCTGGAAAAACCATACTCGTGGTATTTAGTAAATTCTCAAGCTTTTTATAAGGAATGGACAGAGATTTCAAGGGAATGCGTGGCAATAGTCAACCTAAAATGTGTCATTTACTGGGTTATCAACTATAGAAAAATGAAATACGTGCTTGAAAAACATGACGCTTGGCATGGTGCCATGGTATGACCTCACCGTGCCCTGGTAAAAATTTGAGAAGGTTTGGCTTATGTCGTCATGCACGCCCTTCATAAATTGAACCATCACCGAGGAAGTTCCATGCTTTCGAGAGGGAAATCACCAAGATTGAAGGGGAATCTAAATTTTCTTTGTTCTTTGCCCTGGAGTTTTTTCTACGACGAACATACACCCTGCAAATCACTGTGTTCAAATTTGGCATTTTTCTGGGCTTATTTTCCATATTTAGGGGATTATGTGCATTTTCTAGGCATTTAGTGCATATAAATCCAATCCAGGTACAGCTGCACGGGTGTGATGTGAGGGATGTGGATTGCCGTTCGATCGCGGCGCATCCTACGGTGCACACGCGTGATCCGCGTGGTTGGGGTTCCGGCCAATCATAACGCAACACACAATAGGCTCAGCGTACACTGTTTCCGGAAGCGACGGAGATGAACCGTGTGCGATAATGAACGAGCAAAATTGTAAGGGAAGCCAAATTTCCTTTGTCATTTGTCGTTGAGCTCTTAGAAACCACCGAACTGTACGGCTGCCCGGCCCCTCCGTCCCGGAGCTCTCTCAAGCGTCGTTCATGGCACCGCGGCGCACAGTAACTGGTAAGGAAGCGATGGCATCCCGCCGCGCCGTGTTCCTCGCCGCCCGCGACCGCACACATGGTAAGGAAGCGATGGCATCTCGCCGCGCCGAGTTCATCGCAGCTGGCGGCCACACAGTTACGTGGGCGGACTTTGAGGCTGCCATGGCCGAATGGGCGGTGGATTTAGAGGCGGCCAAAGCCGCACAGAAAGAGCAAAAAAGACAGAAAGCAATCAAGAAAAGAGAGTACCGCTGCCGCAAGAAAGAAAAGGCTGCACGCCGTGGTGAGAAGAGCTTGGCGGAGATCGAAGCACGGTGGGCTGCCGCCTACAAGGCCGGGAAGGAGAACGCCGACGTCTGGCCAGCATGCCCCGATGGCAGCATGTGAGAAGTAGTTTAAGTTTGTAGTATTGGAGCAAATTAACAGAAGTACTTAGGTTTGTAGTATTAACGTACAATGTCGGTAAGAGCAACCTTTGAGGGCTTTGAGCGTTGATTAGCATGTGTGCCCGTGTGCGTTTTTTTGTGTTAATCATTAGAAGATCACAAAACACACGGTTTCTATGGCGTACCCGTGTGCATTTTTTTTGCGTTAATGATCCATAAGTCAGTTACCTGTGCGATGTTTCCTAATAAATCTGGCGTACCATTGACCGAAAAAAATCAACTACACGTGTACATTTTTTTGCAGACGGGATCTACCAATTTTCTCTTTTTTCGCACACGATTATTTTATGCGCTTCGTCTGTATTGTGTGTTTCCCCCGCCCAAGTTTCAAGTTTCGCAGCGAAATTTTTATTAGGCGCGTGATTTCAGAATTTATTTCTCCAACCACATCCCCACCCATCAAATTTCCTCAGTATCTCCCCCTCCCCCCGCGCCTTCCCCTACCGGTAGCTCAAACCGCCGCCGCCGCAACCACAGCTTCAACCACATCTACGTTCTGCTCAGATCCAGTCAGGTATCCCACCGATCTCTATCACGGCCCCGGCCTGATTGCTTAAATGGCGCCTGCGAAACATCCTCATGCTTGCAAATCCCCACCGCCCTACCTCCAGAGCATCGCCGCGCAAGCCCAACCACATATCACGTGGAGGTCGAGGAGCTGATGGCGGTCTATGGTGTGATGGCTGATGTGCGTGTTGACCCGGAGGAACACCTCGCCTCCGCCGCCGCCGACATGGTGCAGGCTCTGGCCCAGGTGAAGTGCCCCAGCGACTACCCCCCGGGACTTAACAGGTATGATCTGACCAGCTTAATCTTACCAATACCACTTGCAATGGCTATGTTTTGTACGGTTGATGTATTAAGCATGTTCGTGCCTTGTTTATTTCAGTACTGCACACTGTGTAATGTTCAAGTATTAACTGTCCAGCTCAATTTCACCAATACCAGCAACAAACTTACAATACATGACTCAGGATATCACTAGAGATGCTGCTCATTTGCTATTTTTGGTGGATGCTAACCCTGTTGTACTTAACATGCATGCCCATGTACTTACGCAGGGTCATAACGGCCGATGCTGTTGTTTGCCGTCGAGGTTAGCTGCATCCCATGTCTTACAGTATTTCACATCATTTGTGCAATTGCAGTTTAACTTCTACTATTTACTGGTTGCCTGTAGGTACACATGTCAGTGGCACTGATCCACGCTTCGACCCGGAGGAACAGCTCGCCTCCGCCGCCGCTGACTTTGGGCGGGCTCTGCCCAAGATGAAGTGCCCCAGCAACTAACTCTCAGGACTTACCAAGTATGTACTCACCAGTTCAATCTTACCAATACCAGTTGCAATTAATGGCTATGTTTTGTACGGTCGATGTATTAAGCATGTTGTAGTAAACATGCCTAACACGTTTTAGCTATTTCTCTACCTTTTTATAGACAACTGGGCCATTATCTGCTCTGGTAGCACCTGCCTTGTGATGTTTAACTCTGCCAATTGCATTTTTATCAGTATCGGTTTCAATGGCTATTAAGCCTGTTGCAATTAACAGTTGAATCCATTTTTAAACAGTTGTATTTCAATGGCTACAAACTTACAAAACAAGACTTAGGATGCTGTTAAGCATGTTACAATTAACAGTTGTATCCATTTTTTAATCTGTCCCTTTGCTACCATGCAACTCTCCGCAATGAAGATATACTAGAGATGCTGCCCATTTGCTATTTTTGTTGGATGCTAACCCTGTTGTACTTAACATGCCTTTTCATGTACTTACGCAGGGCCATAACGGGCGATGCTGTTGTTTGCCGTCGAGGTTAGCTGCATCCCATGTCTTATAGTATTTTACATCATTTGTGCAATTGCAGTTTGGCTTCTAACATTTACTTGCTTCTTGTAGGTACACATGTCGGCGGCACTGATCCACGCTTCGACCCGGAGGAAGAGCTCGCCTCCACCGCCGCTGACTTTGGCGGGCTCTGGCCAAGATGAAGTGCCCCAGCAACTACCTCTCAGGACTTACCAAGTATGAACTCACCAGTTCAATCTTACCAATACCAGTTGCAATTAATGGCTATGTTTTATACGGTCGCTGTATTAATCATGTTGTAGTAAACATGCCTAACACATTTTAGCTATTTTCCCTACCTTTTTATAGACAACTGGGCCATTATCTGCTCTGGCAGCACCTGCCTTGTGATGTTTAACTCTACCAATTGCATTTTTATCAGTACCGGTTTCAATGGCCATTAAGCCTGTTGCAATTAACAGTTGTATCCATTTTTAAACAGTTATATTTCAATGGCTACAAACTTACAAAACATGACTTAGGATGCTGTTAAGCCTATTGCAATTAACAATCGTATCTATTTTTTAATTCGTCCCTTTGCTACCGTTCTACTCTTTCGCAATGAAGATATCACTACAGATGCTGCCGTTTTATTACCATTTGCTATTTTTGGTGGATGTTAACCCTGTTGTAGTTAACATTGGCTTTCCATGTACTTACACAGGGCTACAATGGGCGATTCTGTTGTTTGCCGTCGAGGTTAGCTGCATCCCATGTCTTATACACCATCAGTTCCTAAATATAAGTATTTTTAGAAATTCCAATATAGACTACATAAGGAGCAAAATGAGCGAATTTAGATTCTAATCTAAACTATATCTATAATTCTATATACATCCGTATGTAGTTCATATTGAAATCTCTAAAAATACTTGTATTTAGGAACATAGGTAGTTGTATTTTACATCATTTGTGCAATCTCAGTTTAGCTTTTAACATTTACTAGTTGCTTGTAGGTACATATATGAGCGGTACTGATCCACGCTTGGATCCCTTTTGCGTATGGGGCAATGAGATATTCATGAACAAGCGTCAAGTGAGGAAACTAAGAAACATTGTTAGGCGAAAGAAACGGGTGATGGGAATTAAGCTCTTTATTTACACTTTGTTCAAGACAACAGTGAACTTTAGGATGGTAAGTAATGTGTTGCCTTTTCCCCATACCTACAACAAGTTACTCTATTAGACCTCAGTATCTGATATTTTTCTCTTTTCAGTGCTTTCCGAAGCTATTTACTGATGATTACCTTACAAACTACATGACCGGAGTGAAGGCAACTAAGGTTAAAGTATATAATTTATGCTACCATGATAATGCTCTAGAAGTCTTTCTAAAGGCAGTGAAGGATGGGCGGGCGATCTTCACAAGGGATTGGACAAAAGTTGTTCGTGCCTATGGCATGCAGGAAGGCACATTATGGGAATTCCGCTTCTTCAACACCATCGGCAGTCAAAATGATTTACACTTGTCTCTTCACCTTTACCGCCTCTAAATATTGTGGTTCATCATAGTTAATTGTCATCTAATCTTGTAATTACTGAACATATTGTACTGACAATTTTATTTATGGATTCGTTGTTGAACCATTGTACTGAGAATTTGAATTGCATGTTTCATATTTCAAAATTTCCAATTCGAATAATAAATTACAGGCAAAAATAAAAATATACAGGAGCGAATAAAATAATGTGTACACGGTTAGAAAGAAAAAAGCGTGTGCGATGAAAAAAAGAGAACAGACGGTTCTTTGACGTGAAACGTTTGCGATGCCCGACGGACGCACACACAGTTTCGTCTCATATGTGTGTGCGATTCATGGTAATACGGCAAACGTTTCAAACCAGTGTGCGTGTGTGATAGGAATACCAATCGCACACAGTTATGAAAATGGACACGTTGGCGTTAGTAGAGGCACCGCACATATTTTACATTTTGAACCGTGTGCGATAACGTACCTATCACAAACATATCAGTAGATTAAATGTTTATGTCCACCTTTTTCACACGACTATAGCGGCGTAATTGTTTGGGATGTCTCTCTGATCAGAAACGTAACGTCGAGATGTAACTTGTGGGACTGGGGCGGCTTTTCATACGTTTATTCTATGGTGATCGTCAGTGGCCGCTCGCCCATCCCCGACGGTTTCTGGGTCGTGTGGGAAGGATCCCCCTATCGCCCACACTCACTTGGCGACGGTTCCAAATGCCGTCGCGGAAAGAGGTTAAAAACCGTTTGTATAGCACCTTACAGTACCGGTGATTGTTCAGGGCAGTGTATAAATCTGGAAAAAATCAGTGGTTATGTTCAGTCCAAACACAAATACTGCATACAGGAATGCAGTGAAGAATGCCTTGCAAATCCAGAGCGAAACATGGAATGAGAAATACCTCGGTTTGCCAGTTCATGTGGGAAAATCAAGGAAGAAAGCGTTCGCGTTTGTTAAGGGTGCCATGGCAGGTCAGGTGTACGGGTGGAAAGAAAAGCTCATTGCAAAGTCAGTGAAAGAAGCGCTTGTCACGACCGTAGCGCAGGCTATCCCTACTTTCGCCATGTCATGCTTTTATCTGACGAAGACTTTTTGTGAGGAACTGAGCTCGCTCATCGGAAACTACTGGTGGAGTCAGAAGGACAAGGAACATGCAACTCACTGGATAGGGTGGAACAAAATGACGTTACCCAAGGCTCAAGGAGGTTTAGGGTTCCGAGACATGCACGCCTTCAATATTGCGATGTTGTCTCGACAAGTTTGGAGGCTAATCCAATCCCCTGAATCGTTGTGTGCCAGGATGTTGCAAGCTCGCTATTACCCCGATGGACATATACTTGATGCACAACCTACCGTCGGCATATCATACTCATGGCGTAGCATATTGCATGGGCTTGAGCTCGTCCGGGAGGGCTACATATGGAGAATTGGAGACGGCAGTAGGGTGAACATCTGGACGGACCCATGGATCCCTCGTCCTTGGTCCAGGTCTTTCATTACGCCCCGAGGTCACAGCCTACTGCAGTACGTCGGCGAGCTGATTGATCCGTATACTGGTACGTGGGATGAGCAACTTGTGAGAGACACCTTTTGGCCTGATGATATGAAACATATCCTTCAGATCCCACTTAGAGATGGCGCCCATGATTTCATCGCATGGCAGTACGACAACAAGGGCATTCACTCTGTTAAGAGCGCTTATAAGTTATATGTCCAACTGGAGAAATTGAAGAGGGATGGAGGAGTAGGTGCAAGCTCTAGTGATTCTGGAAACTTAAATAGTATCAGAGATGACTCCTGGAAAAAAATATGGAAATTGCCGTGTCCTCGATACATTCAGATGTTCGCCTGGAGGCTCAAACATGAATCCCTATTGCTGCGTACCACAGTAGCACGGAAGGGAATTCCTATTGCAGATACTAAATGCATGTTCTGTGGCAGAGGAGAAGAGGATGGAGCGCACCTCTTTATCAAATGCAAAGCAGCAAAAGAAGTGTGGAGAGAGTTGGCACTGGAGCGGGAACGAATAGGGATGGAGAACATTTCGTCCGTGCATGCAATGCTAGACTTTATCTGGGGGCTGGATAAAAATAAGAGGCTGCAGGTTCTCACCTTTTGGTGGATGTGGTGGTCCAATAGGAACAAGCTGAGGGCAGGAGAAATCCCTCTGTCACCCGCGGAAGTGGCACGAAGGGCGAGAAGCAGTGTAATGGAGTACCACCAGATCTTTTGCAAGGCGACTGACAAATCCTATCCAGACAAGTGGCGCCCTCCGGCTGAAGAGTACTACAAAATTAATACCGATGGCTCCTTTATACCTGGGCAGCAGCATGCAGGATGGGGAGTCGCGATCATGACTGCAGATGGCAATCTGGTGCATGCGCGCGCTGGAAGACAGGAGCACATCTCCGATGCTTTTGTTGCTGAAGTATTAGCCATGTCACAGGCCATAAACATGGCGGCTGACCTGGGAATGGTCAGGGTGGAGTTTGAGACTGATTTGCAGCTTCTGGTGGATGCGTTGGATATGAGGAAGATCGACTCCTCGGCTTATGCATCTGTTATCGAGGACATGAAGCTCCAACTGAAGTTATGGTTCTCCAAATTTACTATTTCAGTTTGTAGGCGTAGTGCTAATTCTGTAGCTCATGAGCTCGCCAAGTCTGACCGCCATTGTGTACCCAACCACTTCATGGAGTGGGAGTCCGATGTACCTGCCCATGTGGGCGAATGTGTTGTGGGCGACTTGCCTCACCACAGTTAAGTAATGAAGCTATGCTTTCTCAAAAAAATTGCTTTCATTTGTCCTTTAAAAAACAATGGACCCTTTTGTGCTCTTTCGGCAGGTACCGGGAATGTGCATTTACCAGATGGATACCACGGATTGGAAAAAGAAGACCCATAGCTACATGACCGATAATGCGCCAAGCATCGATCCATGGCGGTTTGCTTCCGTACTTTCTTTGATGAGCGCTGTTATACACACGTCACTGTGCAGCCGATTGTTGCACGATCCTGTCAATCCAACCACACATGTGTATGATGAAGTGGAGCACATCCGCAGGATCAAGTATCGTCCAACGGTCGTGCACTAAGTATCGTGTGCAAAGCAGTTCTGTTCTTTGATTTAACTGTTGCATTCCTTACAAGGCAATTTGATTAAGATGAACAGCCAATGATGTTAATTGTTCGCCTCACCTGTTATTCGTGAGAATGGAATAACTTATTTCTCATGTTCATGTACTTGATCATGAAGGTAACTAGTTTAATCCCTTTTGTGGGCAGACATGGGAGCTTTACCACCGATGGTGACGTCCATTGATCTTAACATTCGCATCATTGCGCGCTTTGGGCTCCATTAAATTGAAATGCATGTGTTCTAGAAGATGCATGTTAGAGTAATATTTAGAGGTTCCATCTTTCGCGATCAATTTAATTTCGTAATAACAAATCAAATGTTGTATGCAAAAAGCACAAGTGTGGGAGAAATCAAACTCGAGGTTTCCTATGTAATACTACTAGGATGCAGGAGTTCTTTTCGCCTTTTGCTCATTTACAATCTTTATTTTAAGTAAACCATACTCTACTTTCCTACCCACTCCACCCCTAGACATATTTTTGCATTAATGAAAGTTTTGAGCTTTATTCCCTCTAACCTAAATTAATGCACGATCTCCTGGTGATGATCTATAGTATTATTGTGGTAGCTACATTGATCCCAAACTCCACCTCTAATTTTCTCCTCCATCTAAGCAGTGATGCTTGTGGCCTTTAATTTCTTCTTGTAGGGCCTAGCCATCCAATGGTTGGGTGTGATGGAGCCTAATTTGAGGAGGAAGCAACGTTAAAGCAGGAAAACTCCATGCCTTTTAGGCTTTTAGGATAACAAAACCCAGAGCTTTGCCTTTCATGATGCTTAGGTTTGGCTAATATATGTCTTTAGCCACTAATGTCATTACCAATTAGCCCACCCTCACTTTTTCATGATGCTTAGGTTTAGCCAATGTATGTCTTTCGTGCTTGCTAATATAATCATCAGTTAATTAGCCCACCCTCCGTTGCCTTTAGGAGGTCGATGCTAAAGTTAGGGGCCTCTCATTCCAACTAGGTAGGAAATGCGGCTTGCTGCACCCGGCAGCGGTGCTGCCAGGTACAGTTATATCCAATATGGAAATAAAGTCATTGTTGCATTGCGAATTTAAAAGAAAAACATGATATTGGTTCGGTACAGTGCCATACACCAAATCATTATCTATGAACTGACCCAAGAAGGTAGGAAGTGCGGTCTGCCGCACCCCACTTACTCTCGTCTTAGCTAACCCGGTAATGAACAATATATTGCTTTGAGAAAGAAAATTTAGAGTTGGCGGAAAGATAAAAGAATGTTCCAACATCTTGTATTACTCGATGGTAAAAGGTAGTAGTAGATACTTAATGGTCCAGTACATACAATGAAGTTTCATTACATGACATTGGTGTATATTAGGAAACACAACAGAAAATACCAAAAGCATCATTACAACATTACAAAATTAGGCCATAGCGGTCGTACCACATAGGATTCGTGGACCTGATCCAGTCCTAACTATCCAATACACAATGTATATTTCACAGCTATACATCATGATAAGGTCCAAATAGTGATTGTTAGTTATCATCTGAAAAAAACTCAAAACAAAAAAGCTTAATCCAGAAAACCAAAATATAATCATATACATGAGAAGGCACCTATGTTAATATAGCTCATCACAGAGAAATGCCAAAAAGTAAAAAAAAAATAACTGGAAAATTAGTCAATCCTCATTTGACATTATGGCATTCAAGAATCCATTACGGCAAGTTTTAGTATCCTGCTTGGTTTAATTAGTGAGCCAATAATTAATTATACATGCAAGATAGAAAGTAAAAATCGACTAAAATCTGAATAGAAGGGTCAATGATTGCAACAGGGGGTATCACTTCTGCGAAAAAACTATACTTCCACACTTTCAATGGTAAAATATGTAGAATAGCTTTACCGCCAATCGGTCGAGCAGTTGTAAGGCAGAAATAAATAGATTAACTTAGGAAAGAGCAGTTACTATGTATATCATAATATCATGTAGTTGTAGTGTAGTACTAATCAAGAAGAATTGTTTGATAGCTAGAGATTCTAAGTCATGCTTGTAAACTGCTTTCATACTTAAAAGACATAGCAGCAGACCAATGTAGCAAAATAGGGCTGCCCGTTCTTGAAGAGCAACATACGCAGCATGTCATTACCATCAATCAGTTGAGCACTTGTAAGGCATAAATAAATAGATTCGCTTGCAATAGCTTAGCAGCGACTAACAACCAAGTGCCAAATCCAAACAATGCAGTAGCTCTGTGCCAAATCCAACACATAATTTCTTAGAAAGTAAAGCAGAACAAAACCAACCCTATAGCAGAAATCAGAATTGCAAACAATAAAATATAAATGTTGCACGTGTATTTCATTCAAAGAGCAAAAATGTCAGGTGAGTAATTGTTGGTGGCAGAATGACATAAATAGCAGATGATGCTACACCCAGAGCTGTTGAAGGGAGAGATGCAAAATTAAGTAAGCATTGGTAACTAACCATCACATCTTCTCAGGTATTATCAATACAATAAAACAGAGCAAGAACATAAATCTATGTGGGGGAATGAGCTTACTGGGCTAGAGGTTGCGCTTGTGCAAGAAGTCCACATGCCACAGTCACGACATGGCCGCTGTAATTGAGTACATGACAGGATAGATTTTGCGCTGGAAAGAAATATAGCTTTTTAGAAATTCGAAGCAGTCTTTCAAATGGTCAACATATGCATCAAGACACCTCCAACTTCATTAGTTCTAGCAGTAGTAGTACTTTGTAGGCCGGCGCGGTGGAGGAAGTCGTCGAGCGTGTCCTCGGCCGCGAAGGCGATGTCAAGGGTCTAGCGCACCCAGACGGCGACGAACTCGTCGTTGCGGAGGCGGCGCCTGCGGTCGGCGTCGCGGATGCCTGGTCTTCTCCCGTAGACGGCGTGCTCCTCCCAGAAGAGCAGCGGCAACATCCCCTCCTCCTGATTATGTGACGCACAACCTCAATGGAGAAGCGGCGGCGCGAGCGGCAGGTCCTCGATCCGCTCATTCCTCCCTGTAATGGCGAACGGGATGGGAGGAGGCAAGGATAGAGGGAGAAGGCATGGTGGCTGCGCCAGGGGACGGGAGGACGGGAGGCAGCGGCGTGGAGAATGGGGGTGGGGGAATGAGGAGCGGGTGGAAGTGAGGAGATGAGGAGAGAGAACGACGCGGTGGGTGCCCTATCGGCCACCCTCTCCACGGACGCGAAAAGACGAAAATGCCCTCGGCGGCCACCAAGTTTTACAGGCGGTGGCACGACCCCTGAGCCCATAAGAACAAGCACCGGACGCGCACAGCTCCGATGTCACTGACAATAGAGGCCCACCCACAACGCAGCCCACCAGTCAGCGAGACAAGAAAAAAAACGAAGTAAAAAAGAAGCAGCACTATTCATTGGTTGTCACATCAACTCGATCCAACGGCCAGGATCATCCCATCAAAAAATCCGACAGATAGAACTTCTTTGGACAGCTAATCGGACGGTTCAGAGTGCAAGTGCCCTGAGAAGGCTCCATACACGCTCACAATATAACAATGGGATGACCCCTTCATTAGAATAGTTATCATCCAGCTACTCCCCCCCCCCCCCCGCGTATAGGCTACATTACATATTTCACATGCATCCATGAGGATACCACGCGCTGCACACTTAATCTGGACAGCAGCTAGGACATCTGCTAGACATCTGCAAGATATCACCGAGACCAATGGCTAGCTAGCTCATTACCATTTTGCACTATACTACTAGCTAGCTAGTGCATATGGTAGCACCTCCTACAAGTTTTTTTTTAATAAAATGAGCATGCCTGGATAGCTTGCAAAGAATGGGAAATACCCTTTAGTTACTGGGGGTATATACACCCTATAAGAATTATTATTTTTACAAAAAAGTCAAAAAAAATTGTAATAAGCTTGACTTTCTTTTGCGCTAGTATATATTTTTTTGCGCACAAAAACCCAGCGTTGACTTCAGGACAATAAAAGCAAAATATATTTGCTATTATAGGTCAATACTCACACTATTTTTGCCGAATTTTTTGTTTTTTTAAAGATGTCAAAGGGGATTTTTTTTTGTCTTTAAAGGATTTTTTCTTACAAGTACAATGGAAGGTCAACTTTATTTCAAAATATTCAAAAAAATTGACTTTTATTTAATTACAATTTTTTTAATATAAAGTGTATATACATCCATAGACCAAAAGTTCCTCTCCCCAGAGAATACCGTACATTGATACATGCATGGTAATTACCCAGCTGCCAAATACGTCCAAGAGTAGTTTAAAAAAAAAAGGAGGATGACTCCCAGCCTCTGCGTGAGGACGATGCATGCAGGTATTTTATTAATTACTCATCAAAACTTAACAAAGTAATACATTAAGATGTCTGAAGCCACCATCTTCACGATATCTGTCGCTACTCCTATTCACTTGATGAAGGGATGCAGATTATCGGGGCGGCATACCCAGACCTCTCACCAAAGCACAACATCTAAAGCCGGAGGCCCCAACCAAGCCGAATTGTTGGTTCCATGTCACACACCGGTCCGATGCACTCTCAGCGGGCACCGCATGCGCACACTGCAGAGCTGTTACCACCGTCCTCCACCGATCCATCTTCAGAGCAGGTACTGATGCGTCGACCTAGCCAGGACTGCCGTCGACGTCACCATGACGCCGGACAACACCACCATCCTACGAGCATCCATCATCACACATCCGTCGTCGAGACCCTGCCGCGCCACCCCACCGAGACTCCACGTCGTCGATGCGTCACGAGAACCGCCGCTCTACCGCAGAAGCCGTTCACAAGTCCCTCAAGCCTATGCACACATCCTGGAATGACGCCCCCAAGGGGGAAATGACATAAGAGCGCAACCGTCATCCGATCGACTGGTCTAGAGTTTTCCCTGGAGGTAGCAGATAGAGGTTTGGAGCTTCCCCACGACAATGCCTTCAAGAAGGGAACGACACATAAGAGCACTGTTACCGCCGGCCTTGGCAACTAACCTAGAGCAAGGTTTTCACCCGGATCTGCCTGACGAACCGCCATCTAGTATCGTGTGCACGGGCCGGCCACCGATCTATGCAGCAGCGCAGCGCGCCTGCCGCACCGACCAGACCAGATCTGACGGGTGGCCAGACCATGCATGCCGCCGACCCGTCCACCAGGCCCTCCATGCCGCCGTCGCCGATCTGAGGTCAGATGGCCCGCCGCCGCAAATCTGGTTGCCGCAACCGCAACCATCCCGCCGAGTCCTGGCCGGCCGCCGCGGCGCTGATGGCAGATCGGCCGCGCTTCCTCACGCCGAGGGGCTCCGCACCACCCCCATGACGTCCAAGTGTAGTGGCAAAACTAATAGTTGTCCAGGATCTACACACATTTATCTGTCTATTTTAAGGCAAGTGCTCCCTAGTGATCTAAACAGTCTTATATTATTTACGAAGGGAGTAGTTTGCCCGGATTTAAAATGCACCTCTACATCTGGGCTAATGGAATCCATTTGACGAAAAAGGGTTTTCCCCTACTTGTATAACAAAGCAACCAATCGATACAACCAACGATAGGTGCTAGGGCGGAAGCAGCACAGACGCGCCCAAAAGAAACGAAAGAGAAAACAAAAGGAACAAATGCCGACAACGGTGGATCAACAAAAACGAAGAAGCCTCGTGATCACTGCGCCCACTGTGTAGATCTTCCACCAACCTCCTAGACTCCGAAGCGCCGGTACCAATCAACACCTCCAAGAAGGGACGCGACGATGGCGACGCTGCTGCCAAGGGTTTCCCCCGATACTCCACGAGGAGAGTAGAAGGGTAGCCCCCGACGCCCTCCAGGAAGGTCCGGCGGCACCCTCAAGCGCCACCGAATCGATGTCGGCCAGGCCGACAGGAATTTCTCCCGATCCCAACCATCACCTCGGGCGCTCCGGAGCCCACCACCAAACCAACCACCACCCTGCGCCAACACGATCTTGAAGCTTCTCACGTTGTCTCACCACGGCACCACGAAGTGAGGTCTGCACACCGAAGAAGAGGAGCCGGGACTAGGAGCAGCAGCACCATCGGCACGCGGGAGGCTCAACCTCCACCGTCAACGACGGTAGCCGACCGGACGCAGTAGCAGGAGCATACCAGGCCCGGTCGGGCCCTCATAGGCCCGTAAAGCTCCCGCCTTCGCGCTGCAGCAGGCACACCGTCGACGTCGCCGCCCCTGGTCCGAGCTGCTCCTCTTCCTCATCACACAGAAGACAACCAAGCCACGCAAGGGACCGACCCGCTAAGACCCAGATGGGGCCCGCAGGACCCAGATCTGAGCCAGGGATGCGCCGCCGACCGCCCCGCCACCACGCCGCCTTGCCGCCAAGGAGCAGCGCCTCCACCACGTCCGCCGCCGGCCAACCCGCCGGAGCGCCGCCTCGCCGAGTGACACCGCCGCCGCCCCTCGCCCCGGGAAGAGAGGACGCGCGCGCGTGGGAGGAGATCCCACCGTCGCCGGCACTAGCCGGGCCAGAGCCGGGGGCGCCCGCCGGCGACGGCAGGGAGGAGGAGGGAAGAAAGGTCGAGGACGGAGGCGCGGGAACCGATGCGGCGCGACGGCGGAAAAGGGGGAGGGGAAGGAAGGGTGGGGGGAGAGGTGCCTAGATCAGGTCCGCGCGTCGGCGAGGGCCGCCGGAAACGGGCTGGGGAGTTGGCGGCAGCGAGGGTTTCGGGGGAGGGAGAGTCGCGAGAGCCTCGCCCCTCAAGTTCCAATGGAATCCATTTGATTAGCTAGCTAGCATTGAGGGATACGTCAGAGTCAGAAGAGAGATTGGATTAAGTACGTGTCTTAATGTCCAAGTGATGGAGATGTCATACTTTGAGCGGGCATTCTCCTGGAAATGTGCCACGCGTCTAAACTTGATTACTTGCGCTGGCCTTCCACTATAATTCAACTGAGGATGTTCTCCAATTATACCTAACTCGCAATAAACTAAGGCGAGCTAGTCTTTGCTTACCACTGCAAAAGAATTATTATGTTTTCGTGCCGAGCTCAAATTGTGCTTCTGAGCCTTGACGTGATGTCCAAAAGATAAATAGTATGTGTGCGGGCCTAATAAAGAAAAAATATAGATAATAAACAGTGAAGTAACCGGGGACGGCATCAGAGGGGAGATGTAATGATTTTAATCTTTTCTGTGTTTAATTGGCCCACAGACACATCACATCATTTTCAACACATTTGATATTTCTATATTTTTTTGTCTGTCCCGGCTGTTTGTCGAGAGAGCACTGGGGGATGAAAATGACTGGATGGGGGTAGGCCAATAGGTAGTAGTAGGCCAACAGGTAGTAGCAGTCCACAAGTTAAGCTCAAGATAATTGTCCTAGACCATAATTAATCTATATGTGGATAGTGAAGATAAAAGCGCAGGTGCAACACAGTAGAACATGCATGGTAACCCTGTCTGTTAAGACCATCAACCTCAGGTAGTAGAAAAGATTGTGCTTTCCACTCTATTCCCATGAACTTTACTCATACAGGATCATGCATGCAGTGTGAGTGGTGATAATAATAAAAACGAGAAAGTGACCGGCGACGGACATGGAGATGCAGATGGGAGATGGCGAGCGGAAAAGGTTTGGCTATCGCTAGGTGCTAGTAGAGCTTGGGGGTAGGGCCCTCCACTCAGCTCATTGCTGCTAGCTTCCTTGGCCTTTTTATCATGTGTGATGAAGAGAGGCAAGCCACCTAAAGATGAGGGGAGGCTGTTTGGAGACCATTTAGGCCAGGGAGCATTCGGCTAACAGCCATCCCCATCGTCTCATCCCAATGCTCCTCCTCCTATCACTGGTTCATAGCCAAAACGGCGCGCCCACAGAGGTAGAAGAATAGTTGTGTGAGACTTTTTTACACTTCCGCTTCGGTACACCCCCCTAAACACATCAACGACTATGATTATTTTATACCCATTCATAATGATGGGCATGATGGTCTTTTTTGAAAGTACTTCGTCCGCACTGAGAGATACGCGGCGTGCGTCTGCGTACGGACGAGCATCCACGCACAACTGGGCCGGCCCACCAGGCGCTAGGCCACTTGCTATTGAAAGGAAGACGTAAAAATGGAAAAAAGTAGATAGTTCTCACAAGGAATCGAACTCATCACCTCTTCCTCCAAATACACAGCTTTGCCACTACACAGCACTCTCCGTTTGTGTCAAAAATAGCACAAAATGTATAAGAACACACTAGGCTGATGCCGAAGACCGGTCCATCAGCCCATCAATCTGGACATCCCAAAAAAAAAGGTATGCATTTTATTCACACTTCTGAGGACCTGATCTAGCGACCTCTCGAATATTAAAGCTTGTACAAAACTTGGGGCGACCAGCTAGACAGTAGTTTATGGTTGGAGGAAGGGAAATAACCTTTATGACTTTAACTTTCTATAAGTATATATAAAATTATCAAATGTAGGATTCCTGCAATTTATAGAGATATTTTCTAAAATGCCAAAACGCCTCCATTCACTTGAGGCATGTGAGAAACACCGAGGCGTTTCATCAAAATGCCTAAAGTAAAATCTATATTAAGGCAACTAAAAAACACCTCAGAAAACTTTTTATGCACGCAGCCTGCCATAGACGACAACTTGGTCCAGTCGGACGTTTTTCTCTAGCAATATAGGGCCAACTAAGATTTTGACATAGAGACCTCAATTTTGATGGACCGGCCCTGGAACACACGAACACCCCAGCACCAAGGAGGAACAATGTTCGTGAAATTGGAAAACGTTCATCGACTAGAATAAAAGTTCACGAATTTGACAAAATTGAAAAAAGTTCATTGATTTGAAAACAAGTTCACGAATTTGAAAAAAAATTCATAAATTTAATACTTTATTCACAGGAGGCCGCCTGACTGGGCCGGTTCACTGTCGCGCGCTAAAAAAGGAAAAATAAAATAAAATAACTGTTTTAAGTACCTATTTGAATTATAATTTTAAATATTTTCCCTTCAAACCTGACATGGATGCCTACCATGGGCATGCCCACCTGTTTGCAAAATTTGATGTCATTTGAAGGATGTCCACAAATAAATCATGTTCAACGAAGGGTGTTCATGTACGCCAGAAGCCCAGAAGGCTCCGTTGAGAGCACGTTGACTTTTGACATCCTTGAAATGACACTAATTTTTTCTCATGGCCTTGTACGACCAATTCACGGCACAATGCCAAGTTGTTTTTGAAAGGATCGAGAAGAGGTGTCTAGAGTGGGGTGATTAGACACTCAACTAGCAAAAGTAGCAGTTTTTAAGTTCTTCAAGTTGAGGTAGAGTTTTAGCACAAGTTTAAGCATTCACAATACATTTCAAGCAAGCATGATAAGAGTATGAGCAGCGGAAAGAGTAAAGCATGCAATTTGCAACAAAGTAAAGGGATGGGATTGGAGTGTGCAAACGCAATTGGAGACACGGAGATTTTTGGCGTGGTTCCAATAGGTGGTGCTATCGTACATCCACGTTGATGGAGACTTCAACCCACGAAGGGTAACGGTTGCGCGAGTTGTGACGCCCCCGGCTCAATCGTGCACTAATCATACACGCAAATGCACACGATCAAGCCTAAGGACTCACGGGAAGATATCACAACACAACTCTAAAACATAAATAAAGTCATACAAGCTTTATATTACAAGTCAGGGGCCTCGGGGGCTCGAATACATAAGCTCGCATACAAGCGTCAGCGGAAGCATCAGATCTGAGTACAGATATAAAGAAAAGACAGTAAGGCCTTTAAAAGGCGGGACAAAAGAAAACACTACGATCGAAAGGCGCAGGCCTCCTGCCTAGGACCCTCCGATCCTACTCCTGGTCGTCGGCCAACTCGTAGCAGTATCCACCCTCGGGGTAGTAGTAGTAGATCGTCGGCGGGGGGTAGCTGTCTCAGTGGCGCCGTCATCTGGTTGCATCAAAAGGGGTATGGGGGAAAAAGAAAGCAAAGCAACCGTGAGTACTCATCCGAAGTACTCACCAAGCAAGGATCTACACTACATATGCAACATTATCAAAGGGAGGCTGTATATGTGGACTGGGCTGCAGAAATGCCAGAACAGAGAGAAGGCCTAGTCCTATCGAAGACTAGCATCTTCAGAGGTCTTGCAGCATTAAAAGAGTGTAGATTAGTACCGTATAAAGTAGTAGTATCGATAAGTCTCAACCTCACCCAGAGATCCTTTCTCGACTCCCTGCGAGAAAGCAATCCCAGAGCCATACAGTCATCAACCTCATCCTAAGATCCCTTCTCGACTCCCTGTGAGAAGCAATCCCAGAGTCATAGTATCCAATTCTAGTTGTATCGACCGGGATACAACTCCGAGTGTCCGTTACCGAGGATCCGGCTATGCATAGATTAGTTCTTCCGTGCAGGGGTGCACCAACTTACCCACCACGCCCGCTTAACTCCGGCCGGACACACTTTTCCGGGTGATGCCCGGCCTCGGCCAAACGACACACCGCAACCCTACCTAGAGCTCAGCAGAGAGGTCCCCGTTGGTCTACATCCTAAGCGCTCAGAGGTATTGGGCCATCGCCCTGTGCACTCCGAGTCGTTGCGTGCAGGGGGAAGCCAGGCACCAGGGGGGCGCCGGTCCGTCCCGGCCGCAATGCTGAACTGGACGTCTGACAAAGCCCTTGAGGTGTTGTACTGGAATCACCCTCAATGGGTACACACTTGAGGTGTTGTACGACGGCATCGTTATCGGAAGTGGTGAAGGAGGAATCACCCTCGATGACCACGGCCGATTAGCTACTCTACAGAGTTAACATCAGAAGTGCTACACGAGGTATCACCCTCGGCACTCGATAGTAACGCTGCAGTGTCATTACAATTAAGGGGGGTGATGAGCGGTGCCGGGCCTGGTCTTCAATCCCGTTGATCGGGTCTTCTGATAATCCAGCAGGGCAGTCGGGACAAGTGGGGTCACTGATAGGTCTCTACCCAGCCTATACTAAGCAGTTTAGGATATGCAGGTAATTATCAACAGCCGATTACAATAAACAGGCTATGCATAAGAATAGGTAAAGCAGTAGTAGCAGCAATTCTAATGCAAGCATGGGAGAGAAAGAATAGGCGATATCGGTATGCTCAAGGGGGGGTGCTTGCCTGGTTGCTCGGCGGCAGAGGCAAGGTCGTCAATGGTGTCGTCAGTCTCCGGAGCTGCGTCGGTACCGGGAACTGCGTCGGGGTCTAACGAGAGAGAAGAGGGGGAGGAAACAGTATAAATACACAGCAAACATGAGCAACACAAAGCAGGCTATGCTAATGTGCAGTGCAGGGTTGCCTAAAGACATGTCCAAGTCATTTAGTTATTTTTGGAATTTGTTTGGATTTATTTTATAAAAGCCAGGCACTATTCATTTATCGAAAACAGGCAAAGAGTTGCATGTTCAAATAGTTAGGGGCATCTGACAGGAATACGAAGGGCGTTTTCAGCTTCGTATCGAAATTCTGAACAACTTTCATATATAAATTATTTTCATCGGAGTTACGGTTTAAAAGATATGATTTTCTAAAGTTTAATTGATTTTCTAAATTTTATTTAATTATTTAAATTCGAATTATCCAAAACAGTAAACGGTGACGTCAGCATGACGAAAAGATGAGTCAGCAGTCAACTCTGGCTGACCAGAGTCAAACCTGACAGGTGGGGCCCACCTGTCAGCCTCTGTGAATTAACAGTGGGTTAATTAAAACTAACAGAACTAATTAGGGGTGTGGGACCAGTTGTCAGTGACTAATTAACTAATTAATTAATTACAGATTTTAATTAACATTTTTAATTATTTATAAATTGTTTTTAGGTGATGGGGCCCGCATATCAGTGGGTCAGAGTTACCCAGTCAGCGGCTGACTGGGTCAACTGGGCCCGCGGGGCCCAGCAGTCAGCGGCACAGCGGTGGGGCCCGGTCGGCCACGGCGGACGCCGGCCGGAGGGCACTCCGGCGAGCTCCATCGCGGTGGAGCGCGCCGGCGAGGCTCGGGATTCACCCACAGGGCATCCCCGGGGCTGTGGTTTGGCTCGTTGGAACGGGCGCGGCGAGCCGCATCGCGTGGTGGTGGTGGTTGGTCTCGGGGGTGGCCGGAACGACGGCGGCATCGACCGCGGCGGGCGCCGGCGTTCGGCTCCATTTCGAAACGAGGCGGGAGAGAGCTAGGAAGTTAGCTGGGGGCCGGGTTCGACGCATCTCACGCTCTGGAGCGCGCCAGTGGCTCGCGCGGGGGCTCGGGAGCACGTACGGCACGCGGGCGGCGGCTATGGCGGTGGTCGAAGCACGGCAACGCGGCGGCAAGCTACGGCTACGGGGAAGGACAAGAAGGAGGGGGGTTCCGGTGCGGCTGCTCACCGCGGTGCTGTAGGGAACAGGCAGAGGGCTCGGGGTCGCCGGAATCGTCGACGGCGTGTGGCGGCGATCCGAGGAAGAAGACGGCTGCGTGGGGCGATGCAGGGCTCCCGGGGCTCGGGCTGGTGGTCGAGGAGGACGGGCTCGTCGCTGCGGAGCTGCTGGACAGGCTACGGAGGCGAGAGGTGGGCTGTGGCCGCGGCTAGCCGGCGTCCAAGGCGGCGGCGGCGTTCGGGAAGGAAGGGGCGAGCAATGGGGAGGGGAGGAGGCGAAGCAGGAGCGTCCAAGGGGGAGAGGGGCCTCCCTTGTAGGCGTCCGCGGCATGCGGCGTGCGCTGTCGAGCGTAGGCGAGGGGGTCCGGGTGCGCGTGCGCGTGCGCGTTCGACAGCGAGGGCGCGGGTGAGCAGCGAGGTAGGGGACGGCGCCAGGTGGGCTGGGCCGCGCTGTAGCGGTAGGCCTAAGTAGCGCTTTTAGGCCTTTTAGGCCTTTTTCTATTTTCCTTTTTCTGTTTTCTTTTCTTTTCTGTTTCTAATTGTTTGGCACCCAAATGAATTTTGTAAAATATGTGACCTGGTCCATAAATCACAGTGCATTGTATCCTAACACCAAAAACTAGTTTGGGCAAAATATAATTTCTTATTTAATTTAGATCAAATAAAAGGCTATTAAATATTGTTTTCAGCCACTGTTAGAGGATGTTTGAGTTACCTAATTTATTTATTAAATGTTTGTTATAATTTTAGAATTGCCTCTGGGATATTTGTTATCTATTGAACATTTTAGTTTCTGATTTGAACAACTTTTATTTTCACTTTTAATTTGAATTTCCATTTGAATTTGAATTTGAAAAGAGATATGATACTAATGACGATTAAGCACTGTTGATCATGATGACATGGCATAATCAAAAGGGTGATCACTGTAGCTTAATACATGGGGTGTTACACGAGTCCACGGAGGGCTCCACCCACGAAGGGTCCACGAAGAAGCAACCATGTCTATCCCACCATGGTCATCGCCCACGAAGGACTTGCCTCACTCGGGTAGATCTTCACGAAGTAGGCGATCTCCTTGCCCTTACAAACTCCTTGGTTCAACTCCACAATCTTGTCGGAGGCTCCCAAGTGACACCTAACCAATCTAGGAGACACCACTCTTCAAAAGGTAATAAATGGTGTGTTGATGATGAACTCCTTGCTCTTGTGCTTCAAATGATAGTCTCCCCAACACTCAACTCTCTCTCACAGATTTGGCTATGGTGGAAAGATGATTTGAGTGGAAAGCAACTTGGGGAAGGCTAGAGATCAAGATTCTTGTGGTTGGATTGGAATGTCTTGGTCTCAACACATGAGTAGGTGGTTCTCTCTCAGAAAATGAGTAGTGGAAGTGTAGGCACGTTCTGATGGCTCTCTCTTGAATAGAGAAGGGGTGGAGGGGTATATATAGCCTCCACACAAAATCTAACCATTACACATATTTGACCCAATTTGGTCTGACCGAATAGAAGAACTCGGTGAGACCGATTCAATTCAAAATGTGAACGTTGGGATTTTCGGTGGGACCGATATGATCAACTCAGTGGGACCGATGTGCTAGGTTTAGGGCAAAACCTCATCTCGGTGTGACTTATTGCATGAACTTGGTGAGGCCGATTTCAGCAATGAGCAAACAAAGAATTGGTCAGGCAAACTCGGTGTGACCTGTTGCACTTTTCGGTGAGACCGAAATGGTTGCAATAGGCAACAGAGAGTTTGCAAGGCGAACTCGGTGAGACCGATCGCTCATCTCGGTAAGACCGAAATGTTACTAAGGGAAACAGATAGTTTGCATTGCCATCTCAGTGAGACCGAGATACCTATCGGTGAGACCGAACTGATTAGGGTTTCTAGCAGTGGATATGTAAAAGGAACTCGGTGCCGCCGGATGGATCAAATCGGTGGGGCCGAGTTTGACTTTAGGTTTAGGACATATCTGGAATTGAGAGAGTGGTTGAGGGCTTTGGAGCATATCACTAAGCACTTTGAGCAAGTAGACCATTAAGCAACACCTCATCCCCTTTTAATAGTATTGGCTTTTCCTATGGACTCAATGTGATCTTGGATCACTAAAATAGAAATGAAGAGTCTTGAGTTTTTGCCAATATTTGTCCTTAGCATTTTGAAGGGGTTCCACATCCTCTTGTCCAGGCCACACCATCGTTGAACTTTCTGAAATATACTAGATGAAAGTATTAGTCCAACAAGAGATATGTTGACATTAATTACCAAAACCACCCAGGGAGCACTTGTGCTTTCAGTTTTGGTTTTTGAATCATTTTGTATTTTCTGGAGTTTTCTCGGTCAAAAAAGACCGATAAATGGTCGAACGTGTCACAACTTGCATACGATGTCGAAAATCATTCAAACTTGACATGGTTGCCCACCATGGACATGTCCACCTACTTGCAAAAGTTGGGGTGATTTGAAGGTTGTCCAAATATAGACCATGATCAACGGAGGGTGTTCATGTAGGCGAGGAGACTCCGTGTGAGAGTACTCTATTTCCCGACATCCTTGAAATGAATCCAATTTTTTTTCATGGCCTTGTATGACCAATTCAAGGCAACATGCCAAGTTGTTTTGATTTTTGATAAATTTTGCATTTTTCAGAGTTTTCTCGGTTAAAAAAGGCTGATAAATGAGCGGACGTGTCGCAACTTGCATACGGTGTGAGAAACCACTCAAACCTGGTATGGTTAACTACCATGGTCATGCCCACCTGCTTGAAAAAGTTAGGGTAATTTCAAGAATGTCCAAAACTAGACCATGTTTAATGGAGGGTGTTCGAGTTGGGCAAAAGGCTCCGCCTGAGGATACGTTGTTCCTCGACGTCCTTAAAATGACCTAAATTTTTTTCCAATGATTTCTATGATCAAATCAAGGCATCATGCCAAGTCGTTTGAGTTTTTGATAATTCTCGCATTTTCTGGAGTTTTCTTTGTGAAAACTGTCCGATAAATGTCCGGTTGTGACACAACTTGCATAGGGTGTCGAAAATTCGTTCAAATTTGGCATGGATGCCTACCATGGGCATGCCCACCTGCCTGCAATAGTTGGGGTCATTTAAAAAAAAAATCAAAACTAGACCATGTTCAACGAAGGGTGCATCCGGATGGGCATGCCCATGGTAGGCAACCATGCGAGGTTTGAACAATTTCTAACCCCGTATGCAAGTTTCGACACGTCTAGCCATGTATCGGCCTTTTTTTACTGAGAAAACTCTAGAAAATGTAAATTTTGTCGAAAACCAAATCAACTTGGCATGATGCCTTGAATTAGTCATAAAAGGCCATGGAAAAAATTGGGGCCATTTCAAAGATGTTGAAAAGTGTACTCTCAGACGGACCCTTCTAACCTTACCCACATACTCTCCGTTGAACATGGTATTTTTGTGGACATCCTTGAAATAACCCCAACTTCTGCATATAGTTGGGCATGCCCATGTTAGGCCTCCATGCCAGGTTTGAGCAATTTTTCGACACCGTATGTAAGTTGCGACACGTCCGGTCATTTATCGTCCTTTTTGACCGAGAAAATTCCAGAAGATGCAAATATTGTAGAAAACCAAAACAACTTGGCGTGGTGCCTTGAGATGGTCATAAAAGTAAATAAAAAAATAGGGCCATTTGACGGATGTCAAGAAACAACGTGCTCTTAAACGGAGTCTTCTGCCCTACCCAGACTTGAACATGGTGTTTTTTTTAACATTCTTGAAATGCTTCAAACTTTTGCAAGCCGGTGGGCATACCCATGCTAGGTATCCATTCCAGGTACAAAGGAAAGATATATTCAAAATCATAATTTGAACATGTACTTAAAATTGTTATTTTGAGTTTTTAACATAAGTAATAAATACACAGAGATAAAATTGAAAACCGTAAATGCTTTTTAAATATTTAAAGAAAAAATTCTATAATCTCATTATTTTTAAAATTCACTTAAAACTTGTGTTTTGGTATTAAAAAAATATATAAATGAACTAAAAAATGAAAACAATGAAAAATAGAAAATAAAATAAAACGCTTAGGCCTTGGCACAACTAGGCGACGACATCGCTCTGTCGGCGCGTGTTGGGCCGGCAAAAGAGCTCGCGGATTTGAAAAGAGTTCATAATTTTTTTAAATATATTCATGGATTCGACAAATTTCACAAAATTCAAAAAAAATTCATTCAAAAAGGTTGCAAAAAGGCTTCCCGGTTTTGGGAACATTGGCTTACCAGCCATTTTTTCCGGTTTTGGAAACCTTCTCGAAGGTCGTGAACCGCATTTTTTCTTTTTTCTTTCTATGTTCTCTCCTGTTTTATTTTTTCTTTTTCTTTTTCTTTTCTTTTTCGTATTCTTTGACTTTTCATTTTTTCTGTTTATTTTTTCTATTTCTCATATGTTCAAATTTTCCAGAATTCAAATTATGTTCGTATTTTTCTGATTTTTTTGTTGAATTCATGTTTTATTGTTTTCCAAAAAATGTTTGCGTTCAAAATTTTGTTTGTTCTTTTTAAAAAATGTTCGTGTTTTTACATTCCGAGCAAGTTTGAAAGAGATGAGCTTTTTATTAAATTTCTGTACAATTTTTTAAAATTCTAAAATTTGTATTTTATGAAAAAAAGGAAAATAAAAACCCAAGCGAAAACCGTGCACGAAAAACAAAAGAAAAAACAAGGAGTGTAGGTGCTGTGTTTTTTCCTAGCGTTATTTATCTCGCACAACAGGAAGAAAACAAGTTTAAGAGCAACACCAGTTTAGCTATCCCAGATGGTTGTTCGCTTACACATTGATCATGAGTACTCCAGTTCGAATCCTAGATCGGACATTCTTTTTTTGAAGTTTAAAACTTAAAAAAAACTAAACGGGCTGAGCCCATGAGGGAGGGGTGTGCGCCGGGAATTGTACGAACCTACGGCGTACACCTTCTAGTGGATACGATTTGTGAAATGTCTATATTACCCTTTATACGTTTCGTGGGGGAGGGGGTTACCGAAGCGGGACTCTTTTTTATAGGAGTATTTGCATATTTATGCTTAGTACTAAGGGCATCTTCACGCCGACCCTCAAATCGCCCGCAAACGTCCAGACGGCGCGGTCTGGACGTGTTTTGCCATCCAACACGGGCCTGTATCGGTTAGCCGACCGGTCCGGACGTGCTTTTCCCGGCAAACTGAAAATAAACTACTGCCACGCTCGCTTCTTACAGCCATGGCCCACTCAAAAAACCCGCCCCGACGAAGGAGTAGCCGGCGCCTGCGCCTATATCGTTGTTCTGACAGGCGCAGGAAGAACAACGCTACAACTTGTTCCTCCCGAGCAGCATCGGCCGGCGGCGGGCTAAATCTACAGCGATCGCGCGTGCAAGGAAGCCGTGGCGGCCATGGCCGCGACGAACCCTAACTTCATCGCCGAGCAGCAGCCTCTCTATGAGGCCGCCCGCGCTCAAGCCGCCGCTCACAACGTACAAGCGGCGCAGCCGGACGCGGAGGCGATGCTAGCTACGTAGGCGATTGCGGACAAGATCGCCGCCAGCTACGCGCCCTACGTGCCGCCAAACGTTGTTTGCCTCCTCCACTTCCATCATGGACCTCACGTCCACTGCATACTGGCGACGGACAGGCCGTAGACTCTGATGAGGAAGAGTAAGGCATGGGAGGTGGCGGGGGCTCGAGTCCCGAGTGGGCTGGTCTGTCTCTTATGTTCTACTCTTGCTCGTCGACGACCACACCTTCATTTTACGGGTCTTATCGCCACCGCTCATGAAGACGGTAGGTGAAGGACGCGGTCGTCGGAAGAGAACAACAAGGACTTGGACGACGGGCGCCGCCGTAGGCTAGGTTTAGGTCCGGTCCCTTTTTTCTCAATGGCAATTGTCCGAAATGTAATTAATATGCTCCGGTTTGTATGAAAACCATCCGATTTGGATGTTATTCGTCCGGTTTGCTGAAACCCGGCTTGAAATGTATGCGAATAGATTTAGATGGCCAGCTTACGCATCAATGTTCACGGACTGGTCTCTCTGTCTGTAGACGGTTGCGGTGTCCGGTTTACATGGAGAAGACCTACATGGGGTTGCATTCGTGGGACCTATTCAAACTCACGGTGGGGCCTATCTTGTGTACCTACTTCGAGCAAATGCGCCGCACCTTTGGAGCGCAAAAAGAGACTAGCTCAGAAGTGGCCTACCTAGTGCAACTCCAACTATTGCTTCATAGCACACGTTTCGCCATTGTCATGCTGCACCCACTCACTAGCGATTAATCAAATGCTAATTAGGCGATGGCTTGGCGCCACTAACTGGTGACTCGTGCAGCAGGACAGCAGATAAGGCTAAACAATCCCTGGAGCTCGTCTCGGCCACACACATATATTTCTGGTCAATTGCATTGCATGCCTCCTGAAATTCAGGCTGTTTGGAGGTTGGCGGCTCATCCCTCGCTGCATGATCGGGACAGACAACAAATGACCAATCATCAGCATGCAACCGCATTAGCCGATGGATGGATTGATTAAACACCAACGGACTGGACATTCCGGAGCAGTATCTTTGACCGAACGTACTTGCGCTGGGGATTCCTCTGCCTCCCAGATTGTGGCCTCTGGCGAACGGGAGCAGCTGCCAGCTGCTGTCCCTGGTTTTGCAACGGGGACGAGATCTACTTGCAGATACTGTAGTAGTTGAGCGCACTCCACTCCAGTAGGTACGACCGTACGAGTAATTTCGGGCTAGGGTTTTTGAACGAAACGATCAACATTTCGAGTACTACGTGCTGGGATCTATCGACGAGAAAAGGCTGTGGCAAGTGTAACTATGGAGTACTCCCACTGTGCATTGCAATTGATCAGGTGAGGCCAACCCAAGGTAATTAAGAAGAAGCTACTGTGCGAAATTCTCCGCACCAAATTCCGAACGATCGAACCAACCCCACGGAGATAACAGTCAAATCTTTGGGGAAATCCGAGCGTGCCGACGGGCCCTAGTACCGTAAAAGAATTCAGAATACAACGAGACTACAGAATACGGGACAGGCGCGCGGCGGGGCGGGATCGCGCCATGTTCGCTGGTACTCCCTTCGTTCCAAATTAGTTGACTTGAATTTCTTTAAATACGAATATATTTATACTTGTTTAGTGTTTAGATACATTCGTGTCTAGATAAATATGGGTCGTAATTTGGAATGGAGGGAGTACGTCCGATCCCTCCACCGGGGTCGATAGATGCAGTCGCTGCTCTGCTAGCTGCATCTGCATGCGCTCCCTCGTCGCCTTCTTCATCTTGCCGTTGGCCGAAGAAGAGGGGGCTGGGATTGGGAGGAGAGCCGGTGGTGTGGGGGTGAAGAGCCGGCCCAAGGCCCCACAGGAGGAGGTCGCTGAGAGACGTCGTGCCGGCCAGCCGGCGAGTCGATCCGCGACGAGAAGGAGCGCGTAAAACGCCCAGAGTGAAGAATGTGTAGCTTGGTCGCTCGCCGCTGCTGCTGGTGCTGGATGGGCTTTACTCTACAAGTTTTTTTTTTAGTCTCTATACTCTACTATACTCTACAAGTAATTAACCACCTTCATCGATAGAGTACTGTGACTGTACGCGTCAAGTATATATGTATGTGCACTCCACCAAATGAATGGCATTGATCATTCTCCAACTCAAAAATAAATGAAAATGGCATTGATCATGGCACACGCACGAACCTACGGGGATAGAATATCATATGTGTGTACGTGCGCTACAGTACTCTGAATTTGATTGAGGGGAAGTACGTACGGCCACACGAGTGGGTCGGCTCAGTTGTATTTGCTTTCGAAAACGCTGCTGGATCTGGTCTGGTCGCGCACGTTTCACCTGACCAATCTACGGAAACGGTACATATTTCACGTAAAATTACACAAGATATCCACACGAAAACCGCACATACATTGTGCGAAATGGAAGTTCATGTGTTTCAAATGGGGTCTGAGTGTAACTTTAGCAGAGTCGTCGTATCTACTCAAACTGCTAAATAAGAGCATCTACAGTTGTGCTGGACAAATCTGACCCCTCAAACGCCTACGAAGCGTCTGGGCGCGTCCGCGGACAGTGTCCGGTCATGCCTCAAAAAATGCATTCCATATCCGGATACCTCAAATTAGAAACATCAAATCCATATTATTACACGCAACGCAGCGATCTTTGAGCTGAGCTTCGTCCCGCTCCGCTCCGCACGTCCGGCTCCGCCGTTGCCATGTCAGGCGGCTGGCTGCGCCCCTCAGAGTGTTGGTCCGGTCGCCGGCAAGGTAGAGTAGGGCATGGGACACGAGCCGGCTCACGGGGCTCAAGGCGGCGCCATCTCCCATGCCCTACTCTTCCTCGTCAGAGCCCGGAACATGTTGGGTGCCGGTGGACGTTATATCGATGATGTATCCGTCCTGGGACGAGCAGCCGACGTCCACCACGATGCGGTTGCGGCGTCCGGACTGCCGCACCATACTGGATGCCGGAGTATGCGACTCCGCCTCGCCGACGTCCACCGCCATGAGGGCTGCCGCTGCCTCCCACGCCCGCTGCCTCGCACGGCGGGCACGCCGTGCCATGTTCTCGTCCGATGAGGCCCATGGTGCGTCCCGATGCTCGACGCCTCAACCGAGGGGTTGCGCTTCCGCCACCGCGTTCGGACGCCAGACGGACTGCACCGCCTCCGACGAGGCAGCGACGGCACACCTACAGTCGGATCCATGCGCCATTTGGGTGGAGGCAATGGATTCCTGGCAGAAGGAGTCCGAGCGCTGTCGGGTACAACGCTCCTCCCGGGAGCGGCGGAGCGCAAGCCGGCCAGCCGTCTCCTCCTCGGGGCCGCGTGGGATGAGTTCGGGGTCGATGGATCTGGTGGTGAAGGATTAGGATCCGCTGCCCGCCATGCCGAGACCGCCAGAGATGAGTTTGGGTGGTGGAGGAAAGTGGAGTGAAGTGGTTAGGGTTTGGTCCGGCGAGCGGATGGGAAGGAATATATGTGGGGTCGGGTGGGCCAGCGTGGGCCGGATCCGACGTGGCGGGCATGCCCGGCCGCGCTCGGGCGCCCCCCATATCTGATGGGGAACGTAGCACGCAATTTCAAAAAAATTCCTACGCTCACGCAAGATCTATCTAGGAGATGCATAGCAACGAGAGGGGGAGAGTGTGTCCATGTACCCTCGTAGACCGAAAGCGGAAGCGTTAGCTTAACACGGTTGATGTAGTCGAACGTCTTCGCGATCCAACCGATCAAGCACCGAACGTACGGCACCTCCGAGTTCAGCACACGTTCAGCTCGATGACGTCCCTCGAACTCTTGATCCAGCAAAGTGTCGAGGGAGAGTTTCGTCAGCACGACGGCGTGGTGACGGTGATGGTGATGTGATCCGCGCAGGGCTTCGCCTAAGCACTACGACAATATGATCGGAGGAGTAAACTATGGAGGGGGGCACCGCACACGGCTAAGAGAATATCTGTTGTGTTCTAGGGTGCCCCCTGCCCCCGTATATAAAGGAGGGGAGGAGGAGGCCGGCCACCAAGGGGGGCGCGCCATGGGGGGAGTCTTACTAGGACTCCACTCCTAGTAGGATTCGGCCCCCCCCCCCACTTTTCCTTTCTCCGGAGGTGGAAAGAGGGAAGGAGAGGGAGAGGGAGAAGGAAAGGGGGGCGCCACCCCCTTCCCTAGTCCAATTCGGCCTCCTCCCTTGTGGGGGGTGCACCAGCCCCTTGTGGGCTGGTTAGCCTCCCTCCTATGGCCCATATGGCCCATATCTTCCACCGGGGGGTTCCGGTAACCCCTCCGGTACTCCGGTATATACCCGATACACTCCGGAACCCTTCCAGTGTCCGAATACTACCTTCCAATATATCAATCTTTACCTCTCGACCATTTAGAGACTCCTCGTAATGTCCGTGATCTCATCCGGGACTCCGAACAACCTTCGGTCACCAAAACACATAACTCATAATACAAATCGTCATCGAACGTTAAGCGTGCGGACCCTACGGGTTCGAGAACTATGTAGACATGACCGAGACATATCTCCGATCAATAACCAACAGTGGAACCTGGATGCTCATATTGGTTCCTACATATTCTACGAAGATCTTTATCGGTCAAACCGTAATGACAACATACGTTATTCCCTTTGTCATCGGTATGTTACTTGCCCGAGATTCGATCGTCGGTATCTTCATACCTAGTTCAATCTCGTTACCGGCAAGTCTCTTTACTCGTTCCGTAATGCATCATCCCGTAACTAACTCATTAGTCACATTGCTTGCAAGGCTTATCATGATGTGCATTAACGAGAGGGCCCAGAGATACCTCTCCGATACTCGGAGTGACAAATCCTAATCTTGATCTATGCCAACCCAACAAACACCTTCGGAGACACCTGTAGAGCATCTTTATAATCACCCAGTTACGTTGTGACGTTTGATAGCACACAAGGTGTTCCTCCGGTATTCGGGAGTTGCATAATCTCATAGTCAGAGGAATATGTATAAGTCATGAAGAAAGCAATAGCAATAAAACTTAACGATCATTATGCTAAGCTAACGGATGTGTCTTGTCCATCACATCATTCTCCTAATGATGTGATCCCGTTCATCAAATAACAACACATGTCTATGGTTAGGAAACTTAACCATCTTTGATTAACGAGCTAGTCTAGTAGAGGCATACTAGGGACACTGTGTTTTGTCTATGTATTCACACATGTATCAAGTTTCCGGTTAATACAATTCTAGCATGAATAATAAACATTTATCATGATATAAGGAAATATAAATAACAACTTTATTATTGCCTCTAGGGCATATTTCCTTCAGTCTCCCACTTGCACTAGAGTCAATAATCTAGTTCACATCGCCATGTGATTTAACACCAATAGTTCACATCTTTATGTGATTAACACCCATAGTTCATATCACCATGTGACCAACACCCAAAGGGTTTACTAGAGTCAATAGTCTAGTTCACATCGCCATGTGATTAATACCCAAAGAGTATTAAGGTGTGATCATGTTTTGCTTGTGAGAGAAGTTTAGTCAACGGGTCTGCCACATTCAGATTCGTATGTATTTTGCAAAATTTCTATGTTTACAATGCTCTGCATGGAGCTACTCTAGCTAATTGCTCCCACTTTCAATACGTATCCAGATTGAGACTCAGGGTCATCTGGATCGGTGTAAAAGCTTGCATCGACGTTACTCTTTTACGACGAACTCTTCATCACCTCCATAACCGAGAAACATTTCCTTAGTCCTCTAAGGATAATTTTTGACCGCTGTCGAGTGATCTACTCCTGGATCACTATTGTACCCCCTTGACAAACTCATGGCAAGGTACACAACAGGTTTGGTACACAGCATGGCATACTTTATAGAACCTATGGCTGAGGCATAGGGAATGACTTTCATTCTCTCTCTATCTTCTGTCGTGGTCATGCTTTGAGTCTTACTCAACTTTATACCTTGAATACAGGCAAGAACTCTTTCTTTGACTGATCCTTTTTGAACTCCTTCAAAACTTTGTCAAGGTATATGCTTTGTGAAAGTCCTATTAAGCGTCTCGATCTATCCCTATAGATCTTGATGCTCAATACTTAAGCAGCTTCACCGAGGTCTTTTTATTGAAAAATTCTTATTCAAGTATCCTTTTATGCTATCCAGAAATTCTATATCATTTCCAATCAGCAATATGTCATCCACATATAATATCAGAAATGCTACAGAGCTCCCACTCACTTTCTTGTAAATACAGGCTTCACCATAAGTCTGTATAAAACCATATGCTTTGATCACCTTATCAAAGCATATATTCCAACTCTGAGATGTCTGCACCAGTCCATAGATGGATCGCTGGAGCTTGCATACTTTGTTAACACCTTTAGGACCGACAAAACCTTCTGGTTGCATCATATACAACTCTTCTTTAAGAAATCCATTAAGGAATGCAGTTTTGGCGTCCATTTGCCAGATTTCATAATCATAAAATGCGGCAATTACTAACATGATTCGGACTGACTTAAGCATCGATACGAGTGAGAAAATCTCATCATAGTCAACACCATGAACTTGTCGAACCTTTTGCGACAATTCGAGCTTTGTAGATAGTAACACTACTATCAGCGTCTGTCTTCCTCTTGAAGATCCATTTATTCTTTAATGGCTTGCTGATCATCGGGCAAGTCAACCAAAGTCCATACTTTGTTCTCATACATGGATCCCATCTCAGATTTTACGGCCTCAAGCCATTTCGCGGAATCATCATCGCTTCCTCATAGTTCGTAGGTTCGTCATGGTCTAGTAACATGACTTCCAGAACAGGATTACCGTACCACTCTGGTGCGGAACGTACTCTGGTTGACCTACGAGGTTCGGTAGTAACTTGATCTGAAGTTTCATGATTATCATCATTAACTTCCTCACTAATTAGCGTATGCATCACTGGAACTGATTTCTATGATGAACTACTTTCCAATTCGAGAGAAGGTACAACTACCTCATCAAGTTCTACTTTCCTCCCACTCACTTCTTTTGAGAGAAACTCCTTCTCTAGAAAGGATTCATTCTTAGCAACAAATATTTTTCCTTCGGATCTGTGATAGAAGGTGTACCCAACAGTTTCTTTTGGGTATCCTATGAAGACGCACTTCTCCGATTTGGGTTCGAGCTTATCAGGCTGAAGCTTTTTCACATAAGCATCGCAACCCCAAACTTTAAGAAACGACAGCGTAGGTTTCTTGCCAAACCACAGTTCATGCGGTGTCGTCTCAATGGATTTAGATGGTGCCCTATTTAACATGAATGCAGCTGTCTCTAATGCATAACCACAAAACGATAGTGGTAAATCGGTAAGAGACATCATAGATCGCACCATATCTAATAAAGTATGGTTACGACGTTCGGACACACCATTACGTTGTGGTGTTCCAGGTGGCTTGAGTTGCGAAACTATTCCACATTGTTTTCAATGAAGACCAAACTCGTAACTCAAATATTCGCCTCCGCGATCAGATCGTAGAAACTTTATTTTCTTGTTACGATGATTTTCCACTTCACTTTGAAATTCTTTGAACTTTTCAAATGTTTCAGACTTGTGTTTCATTAAGTAGATATACCCATATCTGCTTAAATCATCTGTGAAGGTCAAAAAATAACGATACCCGCCGCGAGCCTCAACACTCATCGGACCGCATACATCGGTATGTATTATTTCCAATAAGTAATTGGCTCGCTCCATTGTTCCGGAGAACGGAGTTTTAGTCATCTTGCCCATGAGGCATGGTTCGCAAGCATCAAATGATTCATAATCAAGTGATTCCAAAAGTTCATCCGCATGGAGTTTCTTCATGCGCTTCACACCAATATGACCTAAACGGCAGTGCCACAAATATGTTGCACTATCATTATCAACTTTGCATCTTTTGGCATCAATATTATGAATATGTGTATTACTACGATCGAGATTCAATAAACCATTCACATTGAGTGTATGACCATAGAAGGTTTTATTCATATAAACAGAACAACAATTATTCTCTGACTTAAATGAATAACCGTATTGCAATAAACATGATCCAATCATATTCATGCTCAACGCAAACACCAAATAACATTTAGGTTCAACACTAATCCCGAAGGTAGAGGGAGTATGCGATGGTGATCTTATCAACCTTGGAATCTCTTCCAACACACATCGTCACTTTGCCCTCAACTAGTCTCTGTTCATTTTGTTACTCCTGTTTCGAGTTACTAATCATAGCAACTGAACCGGTATCAAATGCCTAGGGGTTACTATGAACACTAGTAAAGTACACATCAATAATCTGTATATCAAATATACCTTTGTTCCCTTTGCCATCCTTCTTATCCGCCAAATGCTTGGGGCAGTTCCGCTTCTAGTGACCATTTTCTTTGCAGTAGAAGCACTCAGTTTCAGGCATGGGTTTAGCTTTGGGCTTCTTCACGAGAGTGGTAACTTGCTTGCTATTCTTCTTGAAGTTCCCTTTCTTTCCCTTGCCCTTTTACTTGAAACTAGTGGTCTCTGTTAATCATCAACACTTGATGTTTTTCTTGATTTCTACCTTCGCCGATTTCAGTATCGCAAAGAGCTCGGGAATCGTTTTCGTCATCCCTTGCATATTATAGTTCATCATGAAGTTCTAGTAACTTGGTGATAGTGACTAGAGAACTCTGTCAATTACTATCTTATCTGGAAGATTAACTCCCACTTGATTCAAGAGATTGTAGTACCCAGACATTCTGAGCACATGCTCACTAGCTGAGCTATTCTCCTCCATCTTGTAGGCAAAGTACTTGTCAGAGGTCTCATACCTCTTAACACGGGCATGAGTCTGAAATATGATTTTAAGCTCTTGGAACATCTCATATGCTCCATGGCGTTCAAAACGTTTTTAAAGTCCCGGTTCTAAGCCGTAAAGCATGGCACACTAAACTATCAAGTAGTCATCATACCGAGCTTGTCAAACGTTCATAATGTCTGCATCTTCTCCTGCAATAGGTCTGTCACCTAGCGGTGCATCAAGGACATAATTCTTCTGTCCAGCAATGAGGATAAACCTCAGATCACAGACCCAGTCCGCATCATTGCTACTATCATCTTTCAACTTATTTTTCTCTAGGAATGCATTAAAATTCAAGGGAATGGTAGCACGGGCCATTGATCTACAACATAGATATGCAAATACTATCAGGACTAAGTTCATGATAAATTAAGCTCAATTAATCATATTACTTAAGAACTCCCACTTAGATAGACATCCCTCGAGTCATCTAAATGATCACGTGATCCATATCAACTAAACCATGTCCGATCATCACGTGAGATGGAGTAGTTTTCAATGGTGAACATCTCTATGTTGATCATATCTACTATATGATTCACGTTCGACCTTTCGGTCTCAGTGTTCCGAGGCCATGTTTGTACATGCTAGGCTCGTCAAGTTTAACCCGAGTATTCCGCGTGTGCAAAATTGTCTTGCACCCGTTGTATGTGAACGTAGAGCTTATCACACCCGATCATCACGTGGTGTCTCGGCATGACGAACTGTCGCAACGGTGCATACTCAGGGAGAACACTTATACCTTGAAATTTTAGTGAGGGACCATCTTATAATGCTACCGCCGTACTAAGCAAAATAAGATGCATAAAAGATAAACATCACATGCAATCAAAATATTTGACATGATATGGCCATCATCATCTTGTGCCTTTGATCTCCATCTCCAAAGCACCGTCATGATCTCCATTGTCACCGGCTTGACACCTTGATCTCCATCGTAGCGTCGTTGTCGTCTCACCAACTATTGCTTCTACGACTATCGCTACCGCATAGTGATAAAGTAAAGCAATTACATGGCGATTGCATTTCATACAATAAAGCGACAACCATAAGGCTCCAGCCAGTTGCCGATAACTTTTACAAAACATGATCATCTCATACAATAACGTATATCACATCATGTCTTGACCATATCACATCACAACATGCCCTGCAAAAACAAGTTAGACGTCCTCTACTTTGTTGTTGCAAGTTTTACGTGGCTGCTACGGGCTTCTAGCAAGAACCGTTCTTACCTACGCATCAAAACCACAACGATTTTTCGTCAAGTGTGCTGTTTTAACCTTCAACAAGGACCGGCCGTAGTCAAACTTGATTCAACTAAAGTTGGAGAAACAGACACCCGCCAGCCACTTGTGTGCAAAGCACGTCGGTAGAACCAGTCTGATGAACGCGGTCATGTAATGTCGGTCCGGGCCGCTTCATCCAACAATACCGCCGAATCAAAGTAAGACGTTGGTGGTAAGCAGTATGACTATCATCGTCCACAACTCTTTGTGTTCTACTCGTGCATATCATCTACGCATAGACCTGGCTCGGATGCCACTGATGGGGAACGTAGCATGCAATTTCAAAAAAATTCCTACGCTCACGCAAGATCTATCTAGGAGATGCATAGCAACGAGAGGGGGAGAGTGTGTCCACGTACCCTCGTAGACCGAAAGCGGAAGCGTTAGCTTAACGCGGTTGATGTAGTCGAACGTCTTCGTGATCCAACCGATCAAGCACCGAACGTACGGCACCTCCGAGTTCAGCACACGTTCAGCTCGATGACGTCCCTCGAACTCTTGATCCAGCAAAGTGTCGAGGGAGAGTTTCTTCAGCACGACGGCGTGGTGACGGTGATGGTGATGTGATCCGCGCAGGGCTTCGCCTAAGCACTACGACAATATGACCGGAGGAGTAAACTGTGGAGGGGGCACCGCACACGGCTAAGAGAATATCTGTTGTGTTCTAGGGTGCCCCCCTGCCCCCGTATATAAAGGAGGGGAGGGGGAAGCCGGCCACCAAGGGGGGGGGGCGCCATGGGGGGAGTACTACTAGGACTCCACTCCTAGTAGGATTCGGCCCCCCAACTTTTCCTTTCTCCGGAGGTGGAAAGAGGGAAGGAGAGGGAGGGGGAGAAGGAAAGGGGGGCGCCACCCCCTTCCCTAGTCCAATTTGGCCTCCTCCCTTGTGGGGGGCGCACCAGCCCCTTGTGGGCTGGTTAACCTCCCTCCTATGGCCCATATGGCCCATATCTTCCACCGGGGGGTTCCGGTAACCCCTCCGGTACTCCGGTATGTACCCGATACACTCCGGAACCCTTCCGGTGTCCGAATACTACCTTCCAATATATCAATATTTACCTCTCGACCATTTCGAGACTCCTCGGCATGTCCGTGATCTCATCCGGGACTCCGAACAATCTTCAGTCACCAAAACACATAACTCATAATACAAATCGTCATCGAATGTTAAGCGTGCGGACCCTACGGGTTCGAGAACTATGTAGACATGACCGAGACATATCTCCGATCAATAACCAACAGTGGAACCTGGATGCTCATATTGGTTCCTACATATTCTACGAAGATCTTTATCGGTCAAACCGTAATGACAACATACGTTATTCCCTTTGTCATCGGTATGTTACTTGCCCGAGATTCGATCATCGGTATCTTCATACCTAGTTCAATCTCGTTACCTGCAAGTCTCTTTACTCGTTCCGTAATGCATCATCCCATAACTAACTCATTAGTAACATTGCTTGCAAGGCTTATCATGATGTGCATTACCGAGAGGGCCCAGAGATACCTCTCCGATACTCGGAGTGACAAATCCTAATCTTGATCTATGCCAACCCAACAAACACCTTCGGAGACACCTGTAGAGCATCTTTATAATTACCCAGTTACGTTGTGACGTTTGATAGCACACAAGGTGTTCCTCCGGTATTCGGGAGTTGCATAATCTCATAGTCAGAGGAATATGTATAAGTCATGAAGAAAGCAATAGCAATAAAACTTAACGATCATTATGCTAAGCTAACGGATGGGTCTTGTCCATCACATCATTCTCCTAATGATGTGATCCCGTTCATCAAATAACAACACATGTCTATGGTTAGGAAACTTAACCATATTTGATTAACGAGCTAGTCTAGTAGAGGCATACTAGGGACACTGTGTTTTATCTATGTATTCACACATGTATCAAGTTTCCAGTTAATATAATTCTAGCATAAATAATAAACATTTATCATGATATAAGGAAATATAAATAAAAACTTTATTATTGCCTCTAGGGCATATTTCCTTCAATATCCGCCTCATATTTGGGCTGGATATGAGGGGTGCTGGTCAGCCCGGGCGTTTGAGGCCCGTTTGAGACGTTCGTCTTGGTCGAAATTTCGTAACTGATCAGTGACTGGGCGGCTCGCCCGAGCTTTTGAGGAGAATTTGAAGCAGTGCAGCCTCCCACTTACACCCAGCAATTAAATGGCCCAGCCGCTCCCTCTGATTTAGTGGCATTCCATGAGATGCCCATCACGCGGCATCATCTCATGGCTTGCTTGTGAATGCAGGAGGCGCATGAGCAAGACACCAGTTGATGGCCGTCTGCCGCCTCCCAAAATGTCCCCTTAATGGTGTCGCGGTGTGACGCCCCCGACTCAATCGTGCACTAATCATACACGCAAATATGCACGATCAAGCACAGAGACTCACGGGAAGATATCACAAAACAACTCTAACACAAATAAACGGAGATCCACGAATATTACAAAGCAGGGATCACGAGGATCCGAATACATAAGTTAGTCATACAAATAATATATGGGTACAGACATAGTTAGTCAAGGTTTGCCTTAAGAAGGCTAGCACAAACAACGACTCTAGATCGAAAGGCGAAGGCCTCCTGCCTAGGGCCTCCGATCCTACTCCTGGTCGGCTGGCTCAATCCAGTAGTATGTGCTGTCTGGGCCCTCCTGGTAGTAAGCTCCTACGGTGTCATCTGGCTCCTGAGCTCCACCGCCTGAGGTAACATCAAAAGGGGTATGGGGGAAAAAGAGGTAGCAAAGCAACCGTGAGTACTCATCCGAAGTACTCAGCAAGCAAGGATCTACACTACATATGCAACATTATCAAAGAAAGGCTGTATATGTGGATTGGGCTGCAGAAATTCCAGAATAGAGAGAAGACCTAGTCCTATCGAAGACTAGCATCTTCACGAAGCGACCATCTTGCAGCAATTAGAAGACTACAGAAAAGAATTTTATTAAGCAAGCATGTTGAGGCAAAGCCTAGAGGTCCTTCCTCGACTCCCTGCGAGAAAGCGATCCCGGAGCTTCAATTAATTAAACAAGTATCCAGTTCAAGTAATAGATCGGGATACCAAACTGAGTGTCCTATTACCGTGGACACGGCTATTCGAATAGATCACTTCCCTGCAGGGGTGCACTACAGTTACCCAACACGCTCGATCACCTCTGGTCGGACACACTTGCTGGGTAATGCCCAGCCTCGGTAGATCGACACGAAGCAGCGCCCTACCTAGGCTCAGCAGAGAGGTCAACACGCCGGACTAACCTACGCACCCAAGGGTCTTGGGTGAAGGAAATATGCCCTAGAGGCAATAATAAAGTTGTTATTTTATATTTCCTTATTCATGATAAAGGTTTGTAATTCATGCTAGAATTGTATTGATCGGAAACTTAAATACATGTGTGAGTACATAAACAAATACCGTGTCCCTAGTAAGCCTCTACTAGACTAGCTCGTTGATCAAAGATGGTTAAGGTTTCCTAACCATGGACATGTGTTGTCATTTGATAATGGGATCACATCATTAGGAGAATGATGTGATGGACAAGACCCACCCGTTAGCTTAGCATAATGATCGTTCAGTTTTATTGCTATTGCTTTCTTCATGTCAAATACATATTCCTTCGACTATGAGATTATGCAACTTCCGGATACCAGAGGAATACTTTGTGTGCTATCAAACGTCACAACATAACTGGGTGATCATAAAGATGCTCTACAGGTATCTCCGAAGGTGTTTGTTAAGTTGGCATAGATCGAGATTAAGAATTGTCACTCCGAGTTTCGGAGAGGTATCTCTGGGCCCTCTCGGTAATACACATCATAATCTTGCAAGCAAACGACTAAGGAGTTAGTCACGAGGTGATGTATTATGGAACGAGTAAAGAGACTTGCCGATAACGAGATTGAACTAGGTATGAAGATACCAACGATCGAATCTCGTGCAAGTAACATACCGATGGATAAAGGGAATTACGTATGTTGTCATAACGGTTCGACCGATAAAGATCTTTGTAGAATATGTAGGAGCCAATATGAGCATCCAGGTTCCACTGTTGGTTATTGACCGGAGAGGTGTCTCAGTCATGTCTACATAGTTCTCGAACCCGTAGGGTACGCACGCTTAACGTTCGATGACGATATAGTATTATATGAGTTATGTGATTTGGTGATCGAATGTTGTTCGGAGTAACAGAAGAGATCCCGGACATCACGAGGAGTCTCGGAATGGTCGAGAGGTAAAGATTTATATATGGGAAGTCATATTTTAGGTTCCGGAAAAAGGTGCTGTTTTTTCGGTATTGTACCGGGAAGCTTCCAGAAGGTTCCGGAGGATTCCGGAGGGATCCGGAAGTCCACAAGTGGGTCCACCACGTCCCAAGGGCTGGCATGGGCTAAGGGGAGGCGCTTTGGCTTTATTGGGCCAGGCGCACCAAGTCCTCAAAAGCCCACGCAGCTAGGGAAGGAAAAAAGGAGAGTCCTAGTAGGAATAGGATTGGACTTTGGAGTCCAAGTCCACGTGTGTACTATTCATGTGGTACTATTCACATGGTACTGTTCACATGGCACTATTCCTTCTACTCCAAGTCCCTACACATATATAAATAGAGGAGAGGAGGCGCCCCAAACAACACGGAAGATTGTCTTAGCCGTGTGCGGCGCCCCCGTCCACCGTTTACTCCCTCGGTCATATTTTCGTGGTGCTTAGGCGAAGCCCTGCGGAGATCACTTCACCATCACCGTCACCACGCCGTCGTGCTGACAGAACTCATCTACTACTTTGACCGTCTTGCTGGATCAAGAAGGCGAGGACGTCACCGAGCTGAACGTGTGCAGAACACGGAGGTGCAGTGCGTTCGGTATTAGATCGGTTGGAGCGCGAAAAAAGTTTGACTACATCAACCGCATTGTGAAACGCTTCCACTTACGGTCTACGAGGCAACGTAGATACACTCTCCCCCTCGTTGCTATGCATCTTCATGGATAGATCATTGCGTGTGCGTAGAATTTTTTTTGTTTTCCATGCAACGTTCCCCAACAGTGGCATCATGAGCCAGGTCTATGCGTAGATGATATGCACAAGTAGAACACAAAGAGTTGTGGGCGGTGGTAGTCATACTTCTTAACACCAACGTCTTATTTTGATTCGGCGGTATTGTGGGATGAAGCGGCCCGGACCAACCTTACATGTCCACGCACATGAGACCGGTTCCACCGACTGACATCCAACTAGTTTTGCATAAAGGTGGCTGGCGGGTGTCTGTTTCTCCTACTTTAGTTGAATCGAATTTGACTGCGGCCGGTCCTTGAAGAAGGTTAAAACAACAAACTTGACGAATCACCATTGTGGTTTTTGCCGTAGATAAGAACGGTTCTTGCTTGAAGCCCATAGCAGCCACGAAAAACTTGCAACAACAAAGTAGATGACGTCTAACTTGTTTTTGCAGGGCATGTTGTGATGTGATATGGTCAAGACATGATGTGATATACGTTATTGTATGAGATGATCATGTTTTGTAAGTTATCGGCAACTAGCACGAGCCTTATGGTTGTCGCTTTATTGTATGAAATGCAAACGCCATGTAATTGCTTTACTTTATCACTATGCGTTAGCGATAGTTGTAGAAGCAATAGTTGGCGAGACGACCACGACGCAATGATGGAGATCAAGGTGTCGAGCCGGTGACGATGGAGATCATGACGATGCTTTGGAGATGGAGATCAAAAGCACAAAATGATGATGGCCATATCATGTCACATATTTTGATTGCTTGTGATGTTTATCTTTTATACATCTTATTTTGCTTAGTACGGCGGTAGCATTATAAGATGATCCCTTCACTAAATTTCAAGGTAAAAGTGTTCTCCTCGAGTATGCGCCGTTGCGAAAGTTCGTCGTTTCGATACACCACGTGATGATCGGGTGTGATAGACTCTACGTTCACATACTTGGGTTAAACTTGACGAGCCTAACATGTACAGACATGGCCTCGGAACACTGGAGACCGAAAGGTCGAACGTGAATCATATAGTGGATATGATCAACATAGAGATGTTCACCGTTGATGACTACCCCATCTCACGTGATGATCGGACATGGGTTAGTTGATTTGGATCACGTATCACTTAGATGACTTGAGGGATGTCTATTTAAGTGGGAGTTCTTAAGTAATTTGATTAATTGAACTTAATTTATCATGAACTTAGTCTTGATAGTATTTGCATATCTATGTTATAGATCAATAGCTCACGTATAGCTCCCCTGTTTTATTTTTGACATGTTCCTAGAGAAAACTAAGTTGAAAGATGATAGTAGCAATGATGCTGACTGGGTCCGTGATCTGAGGATTATCCTCATTGCTGCACAGAAGAATTATGTCCTTGATGCACCGCTAGGTGACAGACCTATTGCAGGAGCAGATGCAAACGTTATGAATGTTTAGCAAGCTCGATATAATGACTACTTGATAGTTTAGTGCGCCATGCTTTACGGCTTAGAACCAGGACTTCAAAAACATTTTGAACGCCACGGAGCATATGAGATGTTCCAAGAGCTGAAATTGGTATTTTAGACTCATGCCCGTGTCGAGAGGTATGAGACCTCTGACAAGTACTTTGCCTACAAGATGGAGGAGAATAGCTCAACCAGTGAGCATGTGCTCAGAATGTCTGGGTACGACAATCGCTTGAATCAAGTGGGAGTTAATCTTCCAGATAAGATAGTGATTGACAAAGTTCTCTAGTCACTATCACCAAGCTACTAGAACTTTGTGATGAACTATAATATGTGAGGGATGACGAAAATGATTCCCGAGCTCTTCGCGATGCTGAAATCGGCGATGGTAGAAATCAAGAAAGAGCATCAAGTGTCTATGGTTAACAAGACCACTAGTTTCAAGAAAAAGGGCAAGTGAAAGAAAGGGAACTTCAAGAAGAATGGCAAGCAAGTTGCCGCTTCCATGAAGAAGCCCAAAGCTGGACCCAAGCCTGAAACTGAGTACCTCTACTGCAAAGGAAAAGGGTCACTGGAAGCGGAACTGCCCCAAATACTTGGCGGACAAGAAGGATGGCAAAGTGAACAAAGGTATATTTGATATACTTGTTATTGATGTGTATTTTACTAGTGTTCATAGTAGCCCCTGTGTATTTGATACCGGTTCAGTTGCTAAGATTAGTAACTCGAAATAGGAGTTGCAAAATGAACAGAGACTAGTTAAGGACGAGGTGACGATGTGTGTTGGAAGTGATTCCAAGGTTGATAAGATCACCATCGCACACTCCCTCTACCTTCGGGATTAGTGTTGGACCTAAATAAATGTTATTTGGTGTTTGCGTTGAGCATGAATATGATTGGATCATGTTTATTGCGATACGGTTATTCATTTAAGTCAGGGAATAATTGTTGTTCTGTTTACATGAATAAAACCTTCTATGGTCATACACCCAATGTAAATGGTTTATTAAATCTCGATCATATAGATACACATATTCATAATATTGATGCCAAAAGATGAAAAGTTGATAATGATAGTGCAACATATTTGTGGCAATGCCGTTTAGGTCATATTGGTGTAAAGCGCATGGAGAAACTCCATGCAGATGGGCTTTTGGAATCATTTGATTATGAATCATTTGATACTTGCGAACCATGCCTCATGGGCAAGATGACTAAAACTCCGTTCTCCGAAACAATGGAGCGGGCTAATGACTTACTGGAAATATTACATACCGATGTATGCGGTCCGATGAGTGTTGAAGCACGCGACGGGTATCGTTATTTTCTGACCTTCACAGATGATTTGAGTAGATATGGGTATATCTACTTAATGAAACACAAATCTGAAACATTTGAAAAGTTCAAAGAATTTCAGAGTGAAGTGGAGAATCATCATAACAAGAAAATAAAGTTTCTACGATCTGATCGCGGAGGCGAATATTTGAGTTACGAGTTTGGCCTTCATTTAAAACAATGTGGAATAGTTTCACAACTCACGCCACCTGGAACACCACAGCGTAATGGTGTGTCCGAACGTCGTAACTGTACTTTATTAGATATGGTGCGATCTATGATGTCTCTTACCGATTTACCACTATCGTTTTGTAGAGACAGCTGCATTCACGTTAAATAGGGCACCGTCTAAATCCGTTGAGACGACACCGTATGAACTATGGTTTGGCAAGAAAACTAAGCTGTCGTTTCTTAAAGTTTGGGGTTGCGACACTTGTAACATCCCCAGCATCACACCACAGTGATCAACCTCTGATAATGCCTAGTCACCATGTTCAACCGTGCTTGATCAACATTAGTGCCATAACCCATTTCAAACTCCTAATTCAAACTTCAATTAGATTTAAAGTGGAAAATAAAAGTTGATCAAATCAGAAACTAAAATGTTCATAGTGTTTCAAATATTCTTAAAGCCATTATAAAAATATTATCAACATTATTTGAATTCCTGAAATGACCTTAGCATCCAATAACAGTAGCAAAGCAGCCTATTCAATCCCTTTCCCATTTAAACAAAATTCAAACAAATTCAAGTGGTCCCCAAACTTTTTGTGCAGTATCATAATATTGCGCTTTAATTGTGTGCCAAATTTCATAAACGACTAAAATCATTTACTGGTCTAAATTAATACAAAACAGAGAGTAAAAAGAAATAACATAAAAGAGAAACAAAAAGAAATGAAAGGACCTACTGTGTACTTACCTGGCCCGAAGCTACAGCGGCCCAGCCCACCTCCACCGACCTCTCCCTCTGTGTCACTGTCCCCGTGGTGGAGCGCACCTCCACCGGCCGCAGCTCGCCACGCCGACGAGGCAGGTGGGCGAGGGAATAAGCTCTCCCCGAGCCCTCTCCTCTGGCCTCCCTCTTCCACTCTCCACTCCCCCTGGACGCCTCGCTCCTCCCCTCTCTATCCCCCCCCAACGCGCCCGCTCGCCTCTTTCGCCTCTCTGCCAAGCGCGACTGCGGACGCACTACTGCCACCGTCGCGGCTACCGGCGTCCATCTGCTTCCCCGTCAAGTCCAGACGAACCGCCGACGCCCGCCTTTTCGTCCGCGTCCAAGACCCCGAGCTCAGCGGCGCTACATCGTCCCTGCACCACCTTCGTCTTCCTCGGATCCCGATGCTCCGCCGCCACCGATCCGCACCGATTCCGTGCTCCCAAACTACCAGCGGCCTCCGTGTGCCCCGACGTGAGCATCCGCTACTCCTCCTCCTCCCTCTGCCCCGCGTGCGCGTCGTAGCTCGCCGAACCGCCGCGGACGCCATTGCAGTAACCCGCCTTGCTATCGTGCTCGCCGCAGGCGCCCTAGGCCCTGTCGTGGTTGGTCGAGCACGTCCTCGTGCTCAGGGTGGCCTTGCAAAGCCCCCTGCAGCTCTAGTTCACGCGCTAACGCCGTGGAACGCCGAATGCGCTCCGACCCGATTTCGGCCGCCGCTCGCGCTCGTCGTAGTCGACATTACAGACCACCGGAGTTCGCGCCGGTTGTCCAGATCGACGCGGCGCTCGTCTCTCGTCCGAATGGTGGTTGCGACGTGCGATTTGGTGCCCTCTAGCAGAAACCCGAAGCTCATCGGCGTTCGGCCGCCGCGGAACGGCTCGCTGGAGCAGCTCTGGCACCGGCGCTGACATGGCGCCGACGTGGCACCTCCTGTGCCGCTGACTGCTAGGCCCCGCGAGCCCCTTTGACCTGGGTCAACCGCTGACGTGGCACCTCGCTGTCACAGACATGTGGGCCCCGCTACTATTTAGTTTAATTAAAATGTTTTATTTATTAAAACTAATTAGTTAACCTAAACTCTCACTGACATGCGGGGCCCACACCCCTAATTAGTTTAATTAGATTAGTTAATCCTCTGTTAAGGCCACTGACACTGACATGTGGGTCCCACTGGACCCACAGGTCAGATTTGACCAGGTCAGCGTCACTGTTGACTGCTGACATCACCTCTGCGTCATGCTGACATCACACAATCACTGTTCTGGATAATGTTGAATTAATAAATAAAAATAATTCCAGAAAATCATTTAAACTGTGAAAATTAATAACTTTTAAACCGTAGCTCAGATCGAAAAACTTAAAACATGAAAGTTGCTCAGAAAGACGAGACGAACCTAAATATGCAGTCTGTTCGTCTGTCACGCGTTCCTAGCATAGAGAACCTGCAACCGTCCCCCTCCGGTTCGTCTATCCGAAAAGGCCAGACTTCGGGAAAGCATTCTCGGATGTTTTCCCCCTTCGCCGGTATCGTGTAGCACTGCGTTAGAACACCCCTAGCACCACTTATTGTCATGTCATGCATCTATGTGCTTTGTATTTATATTGTTTCCTCCCCCTCTTCTCGATAGAACCCGGTACCGACGCAGCTCCGGTGACTGGCTACAATACAGACGACCTTGCCCTTGCCGCAGAGCAACCAGGCAAGCACCCCCCTTTTGAGCATTCCGATATCGCCCATTCTCTTCTCTCTTATGCTTGCATTAGAAGTTACTGCTGCTACTGTTGTCCTATATTTGCTGCATAGCCTGTTTATTGTAACCTGCTTGTTACCTTCTGCTTATCCTAAACTGCTTAGTATAGGCTGGGTAGAGACCCGACAAAGAACCCCACTTTATCCCGACTGCCCCGCTGGATTATCAGAAGACCCGAACAACGGGATTGAAGATCAGGCCCCGACACCGCACGTCACTTCCCCCTTAGTTGCCGACACTACTGGGTTACTATCGAGTGCCGAGGGTGATACCTCGTCAGCACTTCTGATGATAACCTTGTAGGTTAGTTAATCGGTCGTGGTCAGCGAGGGTGATTCCTCCTACACCACCCCCGATAACGACGTCGTCGTGCAACTTCTCAAGTGTGGACCTCGAGGGTGATTCCTCCTTTGTTCACCTTGACGGTAACATCAGAGGGAATTCCATTGAGGGTGATTCCTCAGGGTTCCCCCTTGGTGTTAGACACACGGATACTATGGTTACTATGATTTTACACTGAACCATATTACTAAAGACGGGTCGGCCCTGAGGGGTACCCGCAGGAGCTTAATTGCGAGTGATGAGGAGTCGGGTTGACCTGAGAGGTGCCCGCGAGATAACTACGAGGCGTGGCCGGGCATTCCTCGCCCTTGCCGCAGGTCCTCGAGACGGGGTGACGGGGTCACATCCTTCGTGAGTCTCTGCTCGTTACCGCGCGCTCCTAATCCACCAACGGTTTGGATATTTGATCCGAGGGGCCTCTGGCCTGATAGCACTAACCATCACGTGGGCATAGTATGGGCGTTCTGCGTCGTATACTTCACTTGAAGCTTAATGGACGTCAGCGACTGAGCGGCGTGCGCCGAGTTGGACTGGTTACGCAACTGCGCTTGTATTAAGGGGTTGCTAGGTCTGCTCTCGGCCGCCCTCGCAACGTGCAGGAGTTCCCGGGGCGATGGCCCAAGACCCCTGGGGGCATAGGTTTAGTCCGGCGTGCTAACCTCTCTGTTAAGTATTTGGTCGGGTTGCGGCGTATCGTTTGGCCGAGGCCGGGCATGACCCAGTAAAGTGTGTCCGGCTGGAGTTAAGCGAGCGTGGTGGGTAAGTTGGTGCACCCCTGCAGGGAAGAAAACATCTATCGATAGCCTATCCTATGGTAACGAACACTCGGAGTTGTATCACGATCGGTACAACTAGAACTTGAGATGATAACTGGATAGTATGGCTCTGGGATTGCTTTCTCGCAGGGAGTCGAGGAAGAATATCTGGGCGAGGTTGATGATACTACTACTAGTTTACATTATGTTAATCTGCATTCTTCTAATGCTGCAAGACCGATGAAGATGTTTGAAGATGCTAGTCTTCGATAGGACTAGGCTTTCCCCCTCTATTCTGGCATTTCTGCAGCCTAGTCCACATATACAGCCCCCTTTGAAAATGATGCATATGTAGTGTAGATCCTTGCTTGCTGAGTACTTCGGATGAGTACTCACGTTTGCTTTATTTTCTTTTTCTCCCCATATCCATTTGACGCCGCCAGATGATGGAGCCCCTGAGATAGCAGCCCCCGTCGACGACTACGGCTACTACTACTACCCTCCCGGTGAGTACTACTACGAGGAGCCGACAGACGACCAGGAGTAGGATTCGGAGGATCCTAGGCAGGAGGCCTACGCCTTTCGATCGTAGAGTTTTATTTTGCCCCGCCTTCATAAAGGCTTATCTCTGTTTCTGTAATATATCTGTACTCAGATATCTGATGCTTCCACTGATGCTTGTATGCCATCGAGCTATGTATTCGAGCCCTCGAGGCCTTGGCTTGTAATATTAAGCTTGTATGACTTTATTTATGTTTTAGAGTTGTGTTGTGATATCTTCAAGTGAGTCCTTAGGCTTGATCGTGTGCATTTGCGTGTATGGTTAGTGCATGATTAAGCCGGGGTCATCACAGGTTGGTATCAGAGCCGACTGCCTATAGGACTCCCCCTTTCTAATTCCTTTGCCGAAGTTGAGTCTAGAAACCGAAAACTGTTTTACTAACTTGGCTGTGTGGCTTACGGGCCCACGTCGCCAACTGGGTGGTATTAGGATCTTTTATTCCTCATCTATACTCTGGGACTCTGATCTCTCGTCTATTCGGGTTAAACATTTTATTAACTCTGACATTAGGTTCTCGTAACCACTTCATCCCGGAGAGCCCCTACACTACAGATGATCGCTTGGTTCATCAGAAGACTCCGAAGATACTCCTCAAAGTTCCCGAGACCCTTGGGCCCACTACCTTTGCAGTTCTTGACCACCGACAAACTCCCGTGGATAACCAACCATCTTTGACGTTTGTATCTTCATTCCTAGATACTCCTTTATGTACGAGATACCCCGTAATACTCCTTGTTAATCCGGGAATCCTTTGAGCCTACTACCGTGCAGCTTCTTTCGCACCGCGGGTAATTCCTCATACTTATCGGGGATTCGTTCATCCCCAGTTGTTCATATGTCTCACAAAATTCTTTGAAATGCAATTCGATCTCCCGAAGATCCTCTGTAGCCTAGTGCTCCCGAAAGTCTTGTCTGCCTGCATTATTGTTAATTCCATATGTTTAGCAATCTTCGTTGGCATTCCTCGTCATTTGCCATTTTGAGTCCCTTGATTCGTTCTGCTGCGAATGCTTTCTATCATTCGACGATTCCTAGAATTCATCCTTCCAGCTCAGTCACCATTCTGGACATGAGCTGGTTCTCGGCCAATCAAGTATTGATTGATTGTCCAAGTAAGCATGTACAAATCACTCGTCCCTCTGCCCAGGTGAATTTTATACTTGGGTTGTTCAAGAACTTCCTTGATTCGATGTGCTTGCTTCCCGTCCTTTCTCGGAGGACTCTCAGGTGGAACCAGTTGTTAAAACCTTACCCCGTTAGTTCTCACGGATCACTTGATTACTTTTGTGGACAAATATCCGACCAATTATTCTTTAATCTAAGGACCTTATCGGTTCCTTCCCCGTTGACATTGCCTTTGGCACTGAAGCATTCTCCACTTCTTGCCGTCTGTATATCTGCCCTGCTTGCATGACATGGAGAGGCGGTGCATTCCTTCTCCATATTGACTTGGGACTGACTACTGACCAGGACATGTCCCATAACCATGGGTGGAGATCTCTGCAAGACGGAACCCTAAAGTTGTCTATCTAGTTCTGTTCAACCTACTCATATTTGGACAGAGCTTTTGCTTCTAATCCTTCGTTTCTGAACCAAAACTCCTTTGTACTTAAACGTCGGATTGTTCCGATGTTTCTATAATCTGATGCCGTCACATTCTTTCTTCTTCTGGTTGAGTACCGCTACTCATGTCAGATCCTTTGTTGACTACCTGATCTTTTGCTGGATTAATATCCGACAATATCCTTCATATTCGAACAACTTATGAGCTCTCCCTTGGTATTTAGTACCTCCGGTAAATTGTATTATCTGCTTTGACATCGATACTCTGCTTTCGAACTCGTATCCCTTGCTTTGGTTGAAGATTGTATAGATTCATAAAATGCCCCGATGGGTCCTATCTATGCTTCTGCCATCTGCGAGAACCCAGAAGCTTCTGCGAGTCATACTCTACTGGTGTTACACCAGATAAATTTTCCACTCTACAACTTCTTCAAAAACGAGGAGTAAATGAAAGGTTATGCATTGAAGAAGTGGGAGTCGACCTTGAACCTTTGTGTTCATGCCCATGGACCCGATGTAGAACTTTTCATGGAAGCTGCTCGTAAAAATAATTATTTCCTTGATACAAGTTCATCTTGTATCTATGAATTGATCCCTTGCAATCGTGGTTCCTATCATAATTTTTTCCTTGATTCCATTTTCTCGGACAAGTTAAGGCACTTGTCTTCTACAAACCAATATGCCTGCCCAACCTCTATCTTGATTTACTCTCGAGTGTTACCCCTTGGTATCTCGGGAATATCACAGGAACTACTTAACTTCTTATGAGTTCTTCATCAACCATTATTGATCACCAATCCCAATTTTCCCTGGGTTCTGAGTTGTTTTGTCACTCGAAGACACCGGTATGTGAATTGATTCCGCACTCCGATTTGATAACTCTAAGTAATTTTCATTGCTTACGGGTTTAACAATCCTTCAAGTCATTCCTAGCCCGACCGGCTATATCTTTATCGTGCCAACTTTTAACTGTGCTACCCGGCCCTTCTTCCCGGAGCACAATTTTCGACGATGAGTTAAGCTTACATCGATCTTCCTTATCCTGTCTTATCACCTCAAACAACAAGCTTGATTTCGAGCTTGTGTCGTATCCGTGGTACCAATAACCTTTCGCTTCGGCATTCCTTTTTGCTTGATGTCATCGCTGACTGATTACATCTTCTTCAAACCTTTCGGCAATTGTGTCGTGATCACCGATAATATTTTGGCTTCCTCGGAGATGTCCATTGAATTCATGGCTAGAATTACCATCTCTGCCCCTCGATGATTTGTGATATCATCGATGACATCCTTGACTTTCTGCCAACACAGACCTGGTTGTGCTTGGTTAATCCTTACGTTCCGAGATAATCCTGGAAGTGTTCCTTTGCATTTCTTGTGATCTTTCGATCCAACCCTTACTTGGAACACCATGTTATCGCTTCCTCGGAGCATGACTATGGTATTCCGAATATCATTGAGAACAGTTAAAATGCAATGCTGCATGTCTCTTCATCAATTGTCCAAAGCATCGTTGCATGGGTAATATCATGATTCTTCCCTCGTCCCTTTGACTAGATACTTTTGAACTTGCTGTCCCATCATGTAAATCATGCTCCGCCTTTCCTTGGGAAGGATATACTCCCAATCCTCGTGTGCAAACACATTTTCCTTTCCATTGTTCTGTTTAATTTGATCACATTTTCCTTTCCATTGTTTTGTTTAACCTTTCTTGTGATCTATATGATGTAAGCAGAAAAAATTCCCTGCTTATAAAATACCCCGGTGCACAGCTTAGTTAGAGAGACCCCGTTACTATGGTTGATGACGTTCCGGAAACCACCGATGGATGAGAACTTTGCCTATTGGTCCGCCTCGTTCAACAAGCAAGAAAGTGGTTCTCTTCGTCCCTCGCCCTTGGTACCGATGTTATTACCGACATAACTGACAGGCTACCTTCTGACATACCTAGTTGTCGTGACCGGTAAGATGTCACTTTTCTCCCTACTTTTGTTCGACCCTCGTCACAGTTCCACAGGATCGTAACCTGACTCTCCTGTATAACTTTGATTTCGAAGTATCATATGCTCTTGGCTTTGTGTGTTATCGCAAGCCACCCTCCGAGAGATATTCTATTCCCGATGCCCTGAACCCTTTTCTCACTCTGTTCAGGTATCGGACGATTGCCCATTTGCTTGAAACTTCTTATGGAACCTTCCAAACTTGCTCTCCATATTTTCACTAAGTTTCAACTCGAGAGATGCTTTTGTCGCATCCCCTAATTTGTGCACCAGATAACCTACCTTGCCAAGGTCAGTTCTCCTGAAGTTACCCTTTTCTTCCCCACTTAAATATCGGGACGAGATTTCTTGTAGTGGAGGAGATTTGTAACATCCCCAGCATCACACTACAGCGATCAACCTCTGATAATGCCTAGTCACCATGTTCAACCGTGATTGATCAACATTAGTGCCATAACCCATTTCAAACTCCTAATTCAAACTTCAATTAGATTTAAAGTGAAAATAAAAGTTGATCAAATCAGAAACTAAAATGTTCATAGTGTTTCAAATATTCTTAAAGCCATTCTAAAATATCATCAACATTATTTGAATTCCTGAAATGACGTTAGCATCCAATAACAGTAGCAAATCAGCCTATTCAATCCCTTTCCCATTTAAACAAAATTCAAACAAATTCAAGTGGTCCCCAAACCTTTTGTGTAGCATCATAATATTGCGCTTTAATTGTGTGCCAAATTTCATAAACGACTAAAATCATTTACTGGTCTAAATTAATACAAAACAGAGAATAAAAAGAAATAACAGAAAAGAAAAACAAATAGAAATGAAAGGACCTACTGTGTACTTACCTGGCCCGAAGCTACAGCGGCCCAGCCCACCTCCACCTACCTCTCCCTCCGTGTCACTGTCCCCGTGGTGGAGCGCACCTCCACCGGCCGCAGCTCGCCACGCCGACGAGGCAGGTGGGCGAGGGGATAAGCTCTCCCCGAGCCCTCTCCCCTGGCCTCCCTCTTCCACTCTCCACTCCCCCTGGACGCCTCGCTCCTCCCCTCTCTATTCCCCCCCCCCCCAACGCGCTTGCTCGCCTCTTTCCCCTCTCTGCCGAGCGCAACTGCAGACGGGCTACTGCCACCGTCGCGGCTACCGGCGTCCATCTGCTTCCCCGTCAAGTCTAGACGAACCGCCGACGCCTGCCTTTTCGTCCGCGTCCAAGACCCCGAGCTCGGCGGCACTACATCGTCCCCGCACCACCTTCGTCTTCCTCGGATCCTGATGCTCCGCCGCCGCCGATCCGCACCGATTCCGCGCTCCTAAACTACCAGTGGCCTCCGTGTGCCCCAACGTGAGCATCCGCTACTCCTCCTCCTCCCTCTGCCCCGCGTGTGCGCCGTAGCTCGTCGAACCGCCACGGACGCCATTGCCATAGCCCGCCTTGCTATCGTGCTCGCCGCAGGCGCCCTAGGCCCTGTCGTGGTTGGTCGAGCACGTCCTCGTGCTCAGGGTGGCCTTGCGAAGCCCCCTGCAGCTCTAGTTCACGCGCTAACGCCGCGGAACGCCGAATGCGCTCCGACCCGATTCCGGCCGCCGCTCGCGCTCGTCGTAGTCGACGTTACATACCACCGGAGTTCGCGCCGGTTGTCCAGATCGACACGGCGCTCGTCTCTCGTCCGAATGGTGGTCGCGGCATGCAATTTGGTGCCTTCTAGCAGAAACCCGAAGCTCACCGGCGTTCGGCCGCCGCGGAATGGCTCGCCGGAGCAGCTCTGGCACCGGCGCTGACATGGCACCTCCTATGCCGCTGACTGCTAGGCCCCGCGAGCCCCTTTGACCTGGGTCAACCGCTGACATGGCACCTTGCTGTCACAGACATGTGGGCCCTGCTGCTATTTAGTTTAATTAAAACGTTTTATAAATTAAAACTAATTAGTTAACCTAAACTCTCACTGACAACCGGGGCCCACATCCCTAATTAGTTTAATTAGATTAGTTAATCCTCTGTTAAGGCCACTGACACTGACATGTGGGTCCCACTGGACCCACAGGTCAGATTTGAACAGGTCAGCGTCACTGTTGGCTGCTGACATCACCTCTGCGTCATGCCGACATCACACAATCACTGTTCTGGATAATGTTGAATTAATAAATAAAAATAATTCCAGAAAATCATTTAAACTTTGAAAATTAATAACTTTTAAACTGTAGCTCAGATCGAAAAACTTAAAACATGAAAGTTGCTCAGAAAGACGAGACAAACCTGAATACCCAGTCCGTTCATCTGTCACGCGTCCCCAGCATAGAGAACCTGCAACCGTCCCCCTCCAGTTTGTCTGTCCGAAAAGGCCAGACTTCGGGAAAGCATTCTCGGATGTTTTCCCCCTTCGCCGGTATCGTGTAGCACTGCGTTAGAACACCCCTAGCACCGCTTATTGTCATGTCATGCATCTGTGTGCTTTGTATTTATACTGTTTCCTCCCCGTCTTCTCGATAGAACCCAGTACCGACGCAGCTCCGGTGACTGGCTAGACTACGGACGACCTTGCCCTTGCCGCAGAGCAACCAGGCAAGCACCCCCCCTTTTGAGCATTCCGATATCGCGCATTCTCTTCTCTCTTATGCTTGCATTAGAAGTTACTGCTGCTACTGTTGTCCTATATCTGCTGCATAGCCTGTTTATTGTAACCTGCTTGTTACCTTCTGCTTATCCTAAACTGCTTAGTATAGGCTGGGTAGAGACCCGACAGAGACCCCCACTTTATCCCGACTGCCCCGCTGGATTATCAGAAGACCCGACCAACGGGATTGAAGATCAGGCCCCGACACCGCACGCCACTTCCCCCTTAGTTGCCGACACTACTGGGTTACTATTGAGTGCTGAGGGTGATACCTCGTCAGCACTTCTAATGATAAACTTGTAGGTTAGTTAATCGGTCGTGGTCAGCAAGGGTGATTCCTCCTACACCACCCCCGATAACGACGTCGTCGTGCAACTTCTCAAGTGTGGACCTCGAGGGTGATTCCTCCTTCGTTCACCTTGACGGTAACATCAGAGGGAATTCCATCGAGGGTGATTCCTCAGGGGTCCCCCTTGGTGTTAGACACACGGATACTATGGTTACTATGACTTTACACTGAACCATGTTACTAAAGACGGGTCGGCCCTGAGGGGTACCCGCGCGAGCTTAATTGCGAGTGATGAGGAGTCGGGTTGACCTGAGAGGTGCCCGCGAGATAACTACGAGGCGTGGCCGGGCATTCCTCGCCCTTGCCGCAAGTCCCCGAGACGGGGCGACGGGGTCACATCTTTCGTGAGTCTCTGCTCGTTACCGCGCGGTCCTAATCCACTAACGGTTTGGATATTTGATCCGAGGGGCCTCTGGCCTGATAGCACTAACCATCACGTGGGCATAGTATGGGCGTTCTGCGTCGTATACTTCAGCCGAAGCTTAATGGACGTCAGCGACTGAGCGGCGCACGCCGAGTTGGACTGGTTACGCAACTGCGCTTGTATTAAGGGGTTGCTAGGTCTGCTCTCAGCCGCCCCCGCAACGTGCAGGAGTTCCAGGGGCGATGGCCCAAGACCCCTGGGGGCATAGGTTTAGTCCGGCGTGCTGACCTCTCTGTTAAGTATTTGGTCGGGTTGCGGCGTATCGTTTGGCCGAGGCCGGGCATGATCCAATAAAGTGTGTCCGGCGGAGTTAAGCGAGCGTGGTGGGTAAGTTGGTGCACCCCTGCAGGAAAGAAAACATCTATTGATAGCCTGTCCTACGGTAACGGACACTCGGAGTTGTATCCCGGTCGGTACCACTAGAACTTGAGATGATAACTGGATAGTATGGCTCTGGGATTGCTTTCTCGCAGGGAGTCGAGGAAGAATCTCTGGGCGAGGTTGATGATACTACTACTACTTTACATTATGTTAATATGCACTCTTCTAATGCTGCAAGACCGATGAAGATGTTTGAAGATGCTAGTCTTCGATAGGACTAGGATTTCCCCCTCTATTCTGGCATTTCTGCAGCCCAGTCCATATATACAGCCCCCTTTGAAAATGATGCATATGTAGTATAGATCCTTGCTTGCTGAGTACTTCGGATGAGTACTCACGTTTGCTTTATTTTCTTTTTCTCCCCATATCCATTTGACGCCGCCAGATGACGGAGCCCCTGAGATAGCAGCCCCCGTCGACGACTACGGCTACTACTACTACCCTCCCGGCGAGTACTACTACAAGGAGCCGACAGACGACCAGGAGTAGGATTCGGAGGATCCTAGGCAGGAGGCCTACGCCTTTCGATCGTAGAGTTTTATTTTGCCCCGCCTTCATAAAGGCTGATCTCTATTTCTGTAATACATCTGTACTCAGATATCTGATGCTTCCACTGATGCTTGTATGCCATCGAGCTATGTATTCGAGCCCTCGAGGCCCTGGCTTGTAATATTAAGCTTGTATGACTTTATTTATGTTTTAGAGTTGTGTTGTGATATCTTCAAGTGAGTCCTTAGGCTTGATCGTGTGCATTTGCGTGTATGGTTAGTGCACGATTAAGCCGGGGTCGTCACAGGTTGGTATCAGAGCCGACTGCCTATAGGACTCCCCCTTTCCAATTCCTTTGCCGAAGTTGAGTCTAGAAACCGAAAACTGTTTTACTAACTTGGCTGTGTGGCTTACGGGCCCACGTCGCCAACTGGGTGGTATTAGGATCTTTTATCCCTCATCTATACTCTGGGACTCTGATCTCTCGTCTATTCGGGTTAAACATTTTATTAACTCTGACATTAGGTTCTCGTAACCACTTCATCCCGGAGAGCCCCTACACTACAGATGATCGCTTGGTTCATCAGAAGACTCCGAAGATACTCCTCAAAGTTCCCGAGACCCTTGGGCCCACTACCTTTGCAGTTCCTGACCACCGACAAACCCCCGTGGATAACCAACCATCTTTGCCGTTTGTATCTTCATTCCCAGATACTCCTTTATGTACGAGATACCCCGTAATACTCCTTGTTAATCCGGGAATCCTTTGAGCCTACTGCCGTGCAGCTTCTTTCACACCGCGGGTAATTCCTCACACTTATCGGGGATTCGTTCATCCCTAGTTGTTCATATGTCTCACAAAATTCTTTGAAATGCAATTCGATCTCCCGAAGATCCTCTGCAGCCTAGCGCTCCCGAAAGTCTTGTCTGCCTGAATTATTGTTAATTCCATATGTTTAGCAATCTTCGATGACATTCCTCCTCATTTGCCATTTTGAGTCCCTTGATTCATTCTGCTGCGAATGCTTTCTATCATCCGACGATTCCTAGAATTCATCCTTCTGGCTCAGTCACCATTCTGAACATGAGCTGGTTCTCGGCCAATCAAGTATTGATTGATTGTCCAGCTAAGCATGTACAAATCACTCGTCCCTCTGCCCAGGTGAACTAATTGTCACTCCTGGTTTTGGAAATCGTGAACCCTCTGAATTTTATACCTGTGTTGTTCAAGAACTTCCTTGATTCGATGTGCTTGCTTCCCGTCCTTTCTCGAAGGACTCTCAGGTGGAACCAGTTGTTAAAACCTTACCCCGTTAGTTCTCACGAATCACTTGATTCCTTTTGTGGACAAATATCCGACCGATTATTCTTTAATCTAAGGACCTTATCGGTTCCTTCCCCGTTGACATTGCCTTTGGCACTGAAGCATTCTCCACTTCTTGCCGTCTGTATATCCGCCCTGCTTGCATGACACGGAGAGGCGGCGCATTCCTTCTCCATATTGACTTGGGACTGACTACTGACCAGGACATGTCCCGTAACCATGGGTGGAGATCTCTGCAAGACGGAACCCTAAAGTTGTATATCTAGTTCTGTTCAACCTACTCATATTTGGACAGAGCTTTTGCTTCTAATCCTTCATTTCTGAACCATAACTCCTTTGTACTTAAACGTCGGATTGTTCCGATGTTTCTATAATCTGATGCCGTCACATTCTTTCTTCCTCTGGTTGAGTACCGCTACTCACGTCAGATCCTTTGTTGACTACCTGATCTTTTGCTGGATTAATATCCGACAGTATCCTTCATATTCAAACATATTATGAGCTCTCCCTTGGTATTTAGTACCTTCGGTAAATTGTATCATCTGCTTTGACATCGATACTCTGCTTTTGAACTCGTATCCCTTGCTTTGGTTGATGATTGTATAGATTCGTAAAATGCCCCGATGGGTCCTATCTATGCTTCTGCCATCTGCGAGAACCCAGAAGCTTCTGCGAGTCATACTCTACTGGTGTTACACCAGATAAATTTTCCACTCTACAACTTCTTCAAAAATGAGGAGTAAATGAAAGGTTATGCATTGAAGAAGTGGGAGTCGACCTTGAACCTTTGTGTTCATGCCCATGGACCCGATGTAGAACTTTTCATGGAAGCTGCTCGTAAAAATAATTATTTCCTTGGTACAAGTTCATCTTGTATCTATGAATTGATCCCTTGCAATATTAAGCTTGTATGACTTTATTTATGTTTTAGAGTTGTGTTGTGATATCTTCAAGTGAGTCATTAGGCTTGATCATGTGCATTTGCGTGTATGGTTAGTGCATGATTAAGCCGGGGTCATCACAACACTTATGTCAAAAGGCTTCAGCCTGATAAGCTCGAACCCAAATCGGAGAAGTGCATCTTCATAAGATACCCAAAGGAAACAATTGGGTACACCTTCTACCACAGATCCGAAGGCAAGATCTTTGTTGCCAAGAATGGAACCTTTCTAGAGAAGGAGTTTCTCTCGAAAGAAGTAAGTGGGAGGAAAGTAGAACTTGATGAGGTAATTGTACCTTCTCTCGAATTGGAAAGTAGTTCATCAGAGAAAACCGTTCCCGTGATGCCTACACCAACTAGAGAGGAAGCTAATGATGATGATCTTGAAACTTCAGATCAAGTTACTATAGAACTTCGTAGGTCAACCAGAACACGATCCGCACCAGAGTGGTACGGGAATACTGTAATGGAAGTCATGTTACTAGACCAAGGCGAACCTACGAACTATGAAGAAGCTATGATGAGCCCAGATTCTGACAGATGGCTTGAGGCCATGAAATCTGAGATGGGATCCATGTATGAGAACAAAGTGTGGACTTTGGTGGATATGCCCTATAATCGGCAAGCCATAGAAAATAAATGGATCTTCAAGAAGAAGACTGACGCTGATGGTAATGTTACTGTCTATAAAGCTCGACTTGTCGCAAAAGGTTTTCAACAAGGTCAAGGGGTTGACTACGATGAGACTTTCTCACCCGTAACGATGCTTAAGTCCGTCCGAATCATGTTAGGAATTGCCGCATTTTAGGATTATGAAATCTGGCAAATGGACGTCAAAACTGCATTCCTTAATGGATTTCTTATGGAAGAATTGTATATGATGCAATCAGAAGGTTTTGTCGATCCTAAAGGTGCTAACAAAGTGTGCAAGCTCCAGCGATCCATCTATGGACTGGTGCAAGCATCTCGGAGTTGTAATATACGCTTTGATGAAGTGATCAAAGCATATGGATTTATACAGACTTTCGGTGAAGCATGTATTTACAAGAAAGTGAGTGGGGGCTCTGTAGCATTTCTGCTATTATATGTGGATGACATATTGTTGATTGGAAATGATATAGAATTTCTGGATAGCATAAAAGGATACTTGAATAAGAATTTTTCAATAAAAGACCTCGGTGAAGCTGCTTACGTATTGAGCATCAAGATCTATAGGGATAGATCGAGATGCTTAATAGGACTTTCACAAAGCACACATACCTTGACAAAGTTTTAAAGGAGTTCAAAATGGATCAGTCAAAGAAAGGGTTCTTGCCTGTATTCAAAGGTGTGAAATTGAGTAAGACTCAAAGCCCGACCACGGAAGAAGATAGAGAGAGAATGAAAGTCATTCCCTATGCCTCAGCCATAGGTGCTATAAAGTATGCCATGCTGTGTACCAAACCTGTTGTGTACCTTGTCATGAGTTTGGCAAGGGGTACAATAGTGATCCAGGAGTAGATCACTAGACAGCGGTCAAAATTATCCTTAGAGGACTAAGCAAATATTTCTCGGTTATGAAGGTGATAAAGAGTTCATCGTAAAGAGTTACGTCGATGCCAGCTTTTACGCCGATCCAGATGACTCTGAGTCTCAATCTGGATACGTATTGAAAGTGGGAGCAATTAGCTACAGTAGCACCATGCAGAGCATTGTAGACATAGAAATTTGCAAATATACATACAGATCTGAATGTGACAGACCCGTTGACTAAACTTCTCTCACAAGCAAAACATGATCACACCTTAGTACTCTTTGGGTGTTAATTACATGGCGATGTGAACTAGATTATTGACTCTAGTAAAACCTTTGGGTGTTGGTCACATGGCGATGTGAACTATGGGTGTTAATCACATGACGATGTGAACTATTGGTGTTAAATCACATGGCGATGTGAACTAGATTATTGACTCTAGTGCAAGTGGGAGACTGAAGGAAATATGCCCTAGAGGCAATAATAAAGTTGTTATTTTATATTTCCTTATTCATGATAAAGGTTTATTATTCATGCTAGAATTGTATTGATCGGAAACTTAAATACATGTGTGAGTACATAAACAAATACCGTGTCCCTAGTAAGCCTCTACTAGACTAGCTCGTTGATCAAAGATGGTTAAGGTTTCCTAACCATGGACATGTGTTGTCATTTGATAACGGGATCACATCATTAGGAGAATGATGTGATGGACAAGACCCACCCATTAGCTTAGCATAATGATCGTTCAGTTTTATTGCTATTGCTTTCTTCATGTCAAATACATATTCCTTCGACTATGAGATTATGCAACTCCCGGATACCAGAGGAATACTTTGTGTGCTATCAAACGTCACAACGTAACTGGGTGATCATAAAGATGCTCTACAGGTATCTCCGAAGGTGTTTGTTGAGTTGGCATAGATCGAGATTAGGATTTGTCACTCCGAGTTTCGGAGAGGTATCTCTGGGCCCTCTCGATAATACACATCATATCCTTGCAAGCAAACGACTAAGGAGTTAGTCACGAGGTGATGTATTACGGATTGAACTAGGTATGAAGATACCGACGATCGAATCTCGGGCAAGTAACATACCGATGGATAAAGGGAATTACGTATGTTGTCATAACGGTTCGACCGATAAAGATCTTCGTAGAATATGTAGGAGCCAATATGAGCATCTAGGTTCCGCTGTTGGTTATTGACCGGAGAGGTGTCTCGGTCATGTCTACATAGTTCTCGAACCCGTAGGGTCCGCACGTTTAACGTTCGATGACGATATAGTATTATATGAGTTATGTGATTTGGTGACCGAATGTTGTTCAGAGTCCCGGATGAGATCCCGGACGTCATGAGGAGTCTCGGAATAGTCGAGAGGTAAAGATTTATATATGGGAAGTGATATTTTGGGTTCCGGAAAAAGGTGCAGTTTTTTCGGTATTGTACCGGGAAGTTTCCAGAGGATTCCGGAGGGGTCCGAAAGTCCACAAGTGGGTCCACCATGTCCCAAGGGCTGGCATGGGCTAAGGGGAGGCGCCCTGGCCTTATTGGGCCAGGCGCACCAAGTCCTCAAAAGCCCACGCAGCTAGGGAAGGAAAAAAGGAGAGTCCTAGTAGGAATAGGATTGGACTTTGGAGTCCAAGTCCATGTGTGTACTATTCACATGGCACTATTCCTTCTACTCCAAGTCCCTACACATATATAAATAGAGGAGAGGAGGTGCCCCAAACAACACGGAAGATTGTCTTAGCCGTGTGCGGCGCCCCCGTCCACCGTTTACTCCCTCGGTCATATTATTGTGGTGCTTAGGCGAAGCCCTGCGGAGATCACTTCACCATCACCGTTACCACGCTGTCGTGCTGACAGAACTCATCTACTACTTCGCCCGTCTTGCTGGATCAAGAAGGCGAGGACGTCACCGAGCTGAACGTGTGCAGAACGCGGAGGTGCCGTGCGTTCGGTACTAGATTGGTTGTAGCGCGAAAAAAGTTCGACTACATCAACCGCGTTGTGAAACTCTTCTGCTTACGGTCTACGAGGCTACGTAGACACACTCTCCCCCTCGTTGCTATGCATCTCCATGGATAGATCATTGCGTGTGCGTAGAAATTTTTTTGTTTTCCATGCAACGTTCCCACCATGAGCCAGGTCTATGCGTAGATGATATGCACGAGTAGAACACAAAGAGTTGTGGGCGGTGATAGTCATACTGCTTACCACCAACGTCTTATTTTGATTCGGCGGTATTGTGGGATGAAGCGGCCCGGACCAACCTCACATGTCCACGCACATGAGACTGGTTCCACCGACTGACATGCAACTAGTTTTGCATAAAGGTGGCTGGCGGGTGTCTGTTTCTCCTACTTTACTTGAATCAAATTTGACTGCGGCCGGTCCTTGAAGAAGGTTAAAACAGCAAACTTGATGAATCACCGTCGTGGTTTTTGCCATAGGTAAGAACGGTTCTTGTTAGAAGCCCGTAGCAGCCACGTAAAACTTGCAACAACAAAATATAGGACGTCTAACTTGTTTTTGCAGGGCATGTTGTGATGTGATATGGTCAAGACATGATGTGATATATGTTATTGTATGAGATGATCATGTTTTGTAAGTTATCGGCAACTGGCAGGAGCCTTATGGTTGTCGCTTTATTGTATGAAATGCAAACGCCTTGTAATTGCTTTACTTTATCACTATGCGTTAGCGATAGTTGTAGAAGCAATAGTTGGCGAGATGACCACGACGCAATGTTGGAGATCAAGGTGTCGAGCCGATGACGATGGAGATCATGACGATGCTTTGAGATGGAGATCAAAAGCACAAAATGACGATGGCCATATCATGTCACATATTTTGATTGCTTGTGATGTTTATCTTTTATACATCTTATTTTGCTTAGTACGGCGGAAGCATTATAAGATAATCCCTTCACTAAATTTCAAGGTAAAAGTGTTCTCCCCAAGTATGCACCGTTGCGAAAGTTTGTCGTTTCGAGACACCACGTGATGATCGGGTGTGATAGACTCTACGTTCACATACAATGGGTGTAAGACAGTTTTACACAAGCAGAATACTTGGGTTAAACTTGACGAGCCTAGCATGTACAGACATGGCCTCGGAACACTGGAGATCGAAAGGTCGAACGTGAATCATATAGTAGATATGATCAACATTGAGATGTTCACCATTGATGACTACCGCATCTCACGTGATGATCGGACATGGGTTAGTTGATTTGGATCACGTATCACTTAGATGACTTGAGGGATGTCTATTTAAGTGGGAGTTCTTAAGTAATTTGATTAATTGAACTTAATTTATCATGAATTTAGTCTTGATAGTATTCGCATATCTATGTTATAGATCAATAGCTCACGTATAGCTCCCCTGCTTTATTTTTGATATGTTCCTAGAGAAAACTAAGTTGAAAGATGATAGTAGCAATGATGCGGACTGGGTCCGTGATCTGAGAATTATCCTCATTGCTGCACAGAAGAATTATGTCCTTGATGCACCGCTAGGTGACAGACCTATTGCAGGAGCAGATGCAAACGTTATGAATGTTTAGCAAGCTCGATATAATGACTACTTGATAGTTTAGTGTGCGTGGTACTGTTCACGTAGTACAGTTCATGTGGCACTATTCCTTCTACTCCAAGTCCCTACACACATATATATATAGAGGAGGGGAGGCGCCCCAAACAACACAGAAGATTGTCTTAGTCGTGTGCGGCGCCCCCGTCCACCGTTTACTCCCTCGGTCATATTTTCGTGGTGCTTAGGCGAAGCCCTGCGGAGATCACTTCACCATCACCGTCACCATGCCGTCGTGCTGACGGAACTCATCTACTACTTCGCCCGTCTTGCTGGATCAAGAAGGCGAGGACGTCACCGAGCTGAACGTGTGCTGAACGCGGAGGTGCCGTGCGTTCGGTACTAGATTGGTTGGAGCGCGAAGAAAGTTCGACTACATCAACCGCGTTGTGAAACGCTTCCGCTTACGGTCTACGAGGGTACGTAGACACACTCTTCCCCTCGTTGCTATGCATCTCCATGGATATATCATTGCGTGTGCGTAGATTTTTTTTTGTTTTTCATGCAACGTTCCCCAACATTGGGCCGTCGCCTCGGGCGCTCCTGCGCGTTGCGAGACTGGCCAGGAGCAGACGCGACACTGAACTCGTCAGTGAAGTATCCAGCCCAACCTCAACAATCAGCCCGCACGGTGAACTGTGACGTCTGATGAGCTTTCGGGAGAAACGTACGACGTAGAGGGCCCCATAACCATTATCCCACGTGGTGGTAGTGCGTATAGGCCATTGGCCAACTCAGATTAACTACCCAAATCCGTTAGGCGTATTTAATAACTCGCGGAGACGATCAGAGTTTCTGATGCTCCGCCACAATATCTCTCTCGGGTGCCCTCCTGGCAAACCCGACTGCATAATTTCCCCGCGGGTACCCCTTAGGGTCGACCCGTCTGCGACAAAGGTCAAAGTAACCGTGTGGTCACAACATCAAGGGGGAAACCCCAAGGAATCACCCTCGGTGGATTCCAGTCGATGAAATCAGCAAGGTGAACGTAGAAGGAATCACCCTCGAGGTTCACACTTGAGGGGTTGCACAACAGAGTCGTATCGGGAGTGGTGAAGGCGGAATGACCCTCGATGACCACGACCGAACAGCTACACTACAGAGTTATCATCAGGAGTGCGTTACAAGGTATCACCCTCGGCACTCGATAGTAACTATGCAGAGTCGTACAACAATAGGGGGTGAAGTGAGATGTCGGTCTCTGATCGTCGATCACGTTGATCGAGTCGTCGATGATGAAGCAGAGGCAACAAGGACAAAGGGGGGGTCACTGATGGATCACTAATCAACCTATACTAAGCAGTTTAGGTTAAGCAGGTAGGTATCAATAAGCAGGTTACAAAAAGCAGGCTATGTATCAGAATAGGAGCAATCAATTACAGTAACAAAATCTAATGCAAGCATGAGAGAATGGAATGGGAGATATCGGAGTGATCAACGGGGGGGGGGGGGGGGGGGGGGCTGCCTGGAAGCTCTGCTGAGAGGGGCAGGTCGTCAGAAGGATGCTCGTCCGGAGCGTTGTCGTACTCTGCTGCGTCGGCGTCGGTCTCGGTGTCTATCGAGAGAGAAGGAGGGGGAAAGAAACAATAAATTCACGGCAAAAATGCAAACAATATGCATGACATGCCTAAATGATATGCAGAGGTGTTCTACTGCCTAACTAGATGATTTAGTTAATTTTGGAATTTATTTGGATTTATTTTATTAAAGTTGAGCACTATTCATTTATCGAAATCATTCTAAAAGTTCCACGTTCAGGTAGTTAGGGGCATCTGAAAGCAACACAAAGGGCGTATTCAGATTCGTCTCATCGTTCTGAGCAACTTTCATGTACAAAGTATTTTATCCGATCTACGGTATATTTTCTAAGATTTTCTAAAGTTTTAATCATTTTCTGGATTTTAATTATTTATTTAAATTCGAATTATCCAGAATAGTAAATGATGATGTCAGCATGATGTAGGTGTGACGTCAGTAGGTCAAACCCAGCTGACCAGGTCAAACCTGACCAGTGGGCCCCACTGGTCAGTGTCACATTAGTTAATTAGGGATTAACTAACTAGTTACAGATTAATTAGGGGGGTGGGCCCCATTAGTCAGTGACTGATTAGCTAATTAGTTAATTAACAGATTAATTAACCTTTTATTTATTTATAAAATCAGTTAAATTAGCGCGGGGCCCACATGTCAGTGACTGGGCCAGCCCAGTCAGCACAGTTGACTTGGTCAATTGGTCAACAGGGGGCCCCGGGCCCATCAGTCAGTGGCTCGGGCGGTGGGGGCCATGACGCCACGTCGGACCGGCCGCCGGAGAGCGCTCCGGCGAGCCCGAGCGCGGCGGCGAACTCCGGCGAGCTCGGAAATCTCCTGTGGTGCACGGTTTGGTGCGCGGCTTGGTGTTCTGGAACGGCCTCTCCAAGGCGCGTCCGATGGTGGGGTTGTCGGCCGCGGGGTAGCCGGAATGGTCGCCGGCGACAGCTTGGGTGCGCTACGGGAACCGCGCTACGGCGTGTTAATGGACGAGGCGAAGCGCTGGAGAGGCTCTACGCGATGCGGCGAGCAAGTTGGGCAGCAGCGCGCGACCATTTGGTCGCCGGAACGACGCCGGTGAGTGCTCCGCGGTGGCACGTTCGGGCAAGAAGGGAGCGGCGCCTACAGCTAGCGAACGGCGATGAGAGAGAGAGGGGAGGAAGCGAAGGCTCACAATGAGCCTGCAGATGTGCAATGGTGGGCTCGGGGAAGGGCGACGGCGGCGAATCGACGGCGGCGATGCAGGTGGCCGAAGGTGGAAGACGACGGCGTTCCTAGCGATGGAGGGGTCCTCGGCTTCGGCTCGTTGGCGCAGGCGATGCAGCGGAGCTCGGCGGTGATGCTGGACTCGGCGGAGCGGCGAGGCAGAGGCGGTGGCTACGCGGACGGCGGAGCAACGGCGAAGGCCACGTCGGCCATGGTAGAGAGCGAGCGAGGGAGGGGGAAAGTGAGGCGAAGGAGAGGCCAGGGGGTGCGCAGGAGATGCTCTTATCCTCCACGCGGGCGTGGGAGCGCGCTGTCGAGCAGGAAGAGAGGGAGGGCCAGCTCGGGCGAGGCGCGCGCGCCAGGGGCTCGACAGTGAGCGGGGGTGAGCAGTGCGGGAGGTGGGAGGAGGTGCGGGGTGGGCCGGGCCGGCGCTGTAGCACTTAGGCCCAGCCGCAGTGGGCCTTTTTCTTTTTCTTTCCTTTCTATTCTGCTGTTCTTTCTTTTCTCACTTTTGCAAAATGTGTGGCCTCAAATATTGTTTTGTAAAATAGGTAATTTGGTCCAATAAATAAAGTGCATTATTTAACACTGCTAGAAATTGGTTTGGAGGCAAAAGGATTTCATATAAATGTTGTATTAAATAAAATGGAGTAAACCTTACTGTTTTTGTACTGTTTTAGGATGTTAGTGTCATTTAAATATTTCAATTAATGTTGCTGCTAATTTTATAAATGCCCCTGGATTATTTGCAACATGATGAACAATTTAGTTCCATGATTTGAAATTTTTTTATTTTTATTTTAAGTTTGAATTTCCATTTGAATTGGAATTTTGAAATGAGATATGATCCAAATGATGTTTAAGCACTGTTGATCATGATGACATGGCATTATCAAAAGGGGAATTACTGTAGCTAACCACTGGGGGTTTTACACGCGGTGGCCTGTAAAAGGTTGACGCCCTCTCTCTCCTTTATTCATTCCTCTGTCCGGCACCTCTCACCTTCCCTCTCGCCCGCCTACGATACACCACCTCATCGTCCAAGCGCATCGGAAGGAGCCCCTCTCTCATCTTTAGTTCATTGAATAATGAGGGGAAGAAGCATACGTACCCGGTGCCCTCCTTTTTGGGACCTATACGACGTGGTGGTGGAGGAGGATCAGAATGAGGACACAGAAAGGGAGCAATGAAATTAGGACCGTGCGTCTGCGTTCGCCCCGGCTCCCGCCGTCGACGCCGACACAAAGCTCGCCTGGGATGAGCACGCGAAGTCTCTGTTCCGGGGCATATACACCCGCAATTCCATCAAGGCCCGTATTACCGCATTCTATGTCGACCCCACCTCTGCCGTGGAATCCCACCGCCGTCGCAGTGGCGGTAGAGGTGGCCGCAATTAAGTAGCTTAGTTTAAATAGTTATTGATTATATATATATATATAAGTTACAGTGTGACTAATTTTCTGCCCCTAACTACATAAATGAACTCGTTCGAATGCGTTATTTTGAATTTTGGAAGAATCTACGACCCAATTGACAGGTAGATCCAAAAAATTATGCTAGCCATATTATGATGATTCTGTTTGCGCATAGCCTCCAAGCATTATGTAGCGCGCTCCCTATGCCACAAATATAACGACTCTGCAGAAGTTCTCAAAGGCGACCGTAATCACGACCTGCATCCGAGGAAAAGGAAGGGGAAGTGGAGGGAGAAAGCAACGTGAGTGGAATCGCCCACACCTTTAGCACGAAACCGAGCTTTGGCTCCGCTTTGTTCCACTCCGCCCGTCTCCCCCGACCAATTATATGCATAGCGTATACACGCACTTGTCCTGCGTTATCCTGTTTGCTGGCAACACGAGCTGTGGAGACGAGGAGGTCTTTTGCCAACTTTTGCCCGGACCAAGTTGCACCGCCAGTTCGTTTGCACACTTCATTGATTCATCAACTTGATAGGGAGACATATATGCATGCCCTTCTGAGCCTATACCTCTGCATTTTTGGGAAGGGATAGATGGAATAGATAGACGGATAGACGGATGGATAGATACCATTTTCCCTTTCTTTTTGGGCAGGAATCAACATCTGTTGCCTTGTTTTGTTGAGGGAATAATTGTCCTCCCCAAAGGTCTACAACTACTTCCATGTGTCAAATGTTTGCTGGATCCGATTGCGCGCCAACTGCTTGCTTGCTTGCGCTCGGAGATGTAATCATGCAAACTAGATCGGGATCGCGCCTTGGCGCGAGGCTGCCGGTCCCAACGATGTGACAAAGCAAGTAATAGAGTTAGTAGAAAGCCAGGCTTAGCATTCATATTCAATCGGGATTACAATATAAAAGAAAGAAACATTCACATGTAATACGAGCAAGACACCATCCGATGGATACCAAAACTGCAGTACAACACATCTCCATAGCCACGAGAACGATAATAGGACACATTTGAAGGATGCAATGTTCATATACAGGTAAATTAAAGGATACAATGTTCATATACAGGTAAATTAAAGGATACAATGTTCATACACGGTAGATAGAGTACAAAAGGATGGAAAGACGTCCCAAAGGGGACGTGTGCACAAAAGTATAGGGAGATCACACGGTAGTTTACACGGTACATCAGAGTAGCTGGTGGCATCATATATCATCGGGTACTTGCGAGAGTTAGAATAGGTGATGACGTCCATCACAGGTAGTACTAAAGTCCTGTAGGAGGATATATTGGAATTTTACCTTCATCGCCACCGATGCATATCAGATCCCTCCTCGTCGATCCTTTCATAATGTGGTTGCTGCAAGTGCCCTATGACGAGTGAAACCGTATTAATATTCGTTTTCATGTTTGTTTAGGAATAATTTATCTGTAATCAATCATCAAAAATAATATTTGTCCATAATAAATTTGAAGTACATATGGACTGTTGTTCTGTGTTCGAAAATAACAAATTCTACATGGCATAAAAGATCAGACTCAATTAATATTGTGTCATAATCAAAGCTATACATGTATACTACAATAAGCTTCTCTATGAGACTGAGGTAAAGCAATAAGCTGATTTTCATTATCTATTTTTTCACGAATACATGCTAATCAGTATAGCAGATATAACCACATCTTTATTTCTGAACATGAACAAAAACATACGCACGTGTATTCATTTTCTTATGCAGCGACAATAACAGTGTGGAAACAAAGGCATTCTCAATAAGAGAAAGCGGAAGGGAAAGAGAGCAGCCAGGAAGGGTAGGGGAGGGGGTGAGAGTAGACTGGAGAGTGCATGCTGCAAGGACAAAGAAAACCTCCATACTCGACCGGATGGAAGCTGCGGGTGCTCTGAACGCCCATGTATTGTGCCTACTTCTCATGACATGTTCGTAGAAGTGTAACAGATCCTTGGAAGAGAGCGAGAGAGAAAAGGAAAGGATGGGAGCTGATAACTTACCGAACATGGCTGAAGATTGATCCTGAGAAACGTCCGCAGGACTCGTTTCCTGATCGATTCGAGGTCGCTGTGGCTGGGAGCAGTGGATTGAGGCGTGGCACCATGGAAAGGGGAAAACTGAACACCATGAAGGACTCGTCACTTTGTATCCTTGCCTGTTGCACTTCTCCCATAAATTGGCAGAACCCGGTTAAAGTTTTGTGGGCCTGGTAAGAATAGCTTGTTATAAACATTTTTCCACGGGACAAACAAATCTCTCCTTATAGACAACATAATGAGCACAATTGTCCTAAAATAGAAGAAGCAAAATTAGAATATAAAAAGTCATATACCGAGCAAATTAACCATTTGGAGAGTAATAGCAAGCAGAACATTTTTGCCTACAATTAGCAATAATTTATGAAGAGTTCTATGATGCAAATTCATCTTTTAATAATGGCATGCACATTTTGCAAAATAAGCGGCGGTGTCAAACAGGTATCCAGAAAACAAAAGGATATGCACAACATAAATGGCTTGCCAAATGTGAAATTCAGCAGACAATTCACTTATCAAACCAGAATGAGAGCACAACATACTTAAAAGGTGGAATGTTCATACATGCTAAGATATGCTTGAGCAGCTACTTACCGGCTATCTTTCACTTGATTGTTTCACAAGTATCCGAATCAGTCTGATGTGTTTAGCTATATATGAATTAATGTACAAAGCAATGGACAGTGGATTCGCTTGTTGGTACATGACCTAATTATATTTGAATACAATATTGTTATAATCATTTGGATAAACTACAGTTCAGTCAGAACGAATGCCTCTTCCCCAGCTATTGCCACTGGACATTATAGTTTCCCTTTTAATAAACAAACCAACTGACTTGTATCATGAGGACAGGTCAGTATATAAAACTGACTTATTCATAGGCATTTATCCAAAGGAGAGTTACACATTTCATTCTTAGAAAAGAGCAGATATACATTATCATTTGTGGTGAGTTTTTCTATTGCAGAAAATTATAATGAGACAACACAGCAGGCAGTCCATGTATAGAAAAAATAGAGTATAGAAGTGAAATCTGGACTAAAAGTACAATGGACGACAATGGCATGAGGTGATGACACCCTGCACTGACCAGAACTTCCAATTTGAGGATTATTAGTGTGATAGGTTATCTGCCTCACATCCCTGCGATGTGTAACCTGAGGTCCCCAATGTAACACCCCCGTGTAATAGCCACTTTGACACTCTGTTAAGTATGCCTAGTCATCTCCATTTGCAGTTCCTGATCACTTTGGTTAAGTATTCAATTCTAATTCTAATCTGAAAATCAACTCAAAATTCAAAAGTGAAATATGAAGTTGCTCAAACACTGTTGGGAAAATGTTCATTAAATAGCAAATAATCCAGGGACAATTCTAAAATTAAAGTCAACATTTACTAAATTAGTTTAGTGACTCAAACAGTAAGGAACAGAGCCAAATCAGCATTTATCATGCCAAATTATTTTTGAATAAATTCAAATGATTTCCAAAAGTGCCCAAACTTTTTGTGGCAGTGTGGGAAATTGCCATGCACATGTGTGAGCAAGTTTCACATTTTTGCTAGCTCATTTGAATACTCAAAATAATTCTAAACTATCTCTATAAAAAGGAAAATTCAAAAACAGGAAATAAAATGCAAAGAGGCACTGTGCACTGGGCCTAAGTGCACAGTGCCCCGAACCGGCCCAGCTGGCCCATCTCCTTCTCTCCCCCTCGCCGTGTCACCCCCTCCATGGCTGCGCCGACGCGCGCCGGTCGAACGACGACACGCAGGCGCCACCGACGCCCGCAGCCGACGAGGAGATAAGGACGAGCCCCGTGCCTTCCCCCCGGACCTCCTGACTCACTCCTCATCTCTCCCCACGCTCTCCCCTGCTCGATCCCATCGGCATCCGAGCGCCATCGTCGCCGTCCTCGCTCATCCTAGCAGCCACCGAGCTCCGTTCGACGCTCCGCCGTGTCAAGTGTCACCGCCATGGACCGCCACGACCTCGGGCGCAGTTGATTGGGGCCGGGAAACTCTACGTCGAGCAGATCGAGCCGCCCCTCTTCTTCCTGGACTCCGGCGATCTCCGGCGTCCACAACTTCTCTGCTGCTCCTAAACCGTCGTTGGGCCACCGTGTGCCTCCGCTGTGTGCTTCCCCTCCTTCCCCATCTCTCTGTTCGCTCCACACGCGCGCGCTAGCTGTTTTTCCACGGTGCCCGAATGCGTCGCCGTCGAGCTCTTCGCCGCCGTGGCCACAACCGCTGTCGTGCTCACCTGAGCCCACCAGCGAGCTCCTGGTGCTCCCAGGAGCACGACGCACTCACCTGCACGCCTCCCCGTGCCCTTTAGCCCCTAGCTCGACGCGCGCCCGAATGCGCCTCCGCCGACGCTCGTCACCGTCGTGCTTCCGATGACCAAATGGTCACGGGGCTGAGCTCGTTGTGCTCACCGCAACGCGCAGCACCTCCCCAACCTTTTCTTTTGCTTTGTAGCGCCCTGCGTCGCCCTTTCCGCCACTTGCCCGAAGCACCTCGCCGCCGGCGAGGCCATAGCGCTCGTCTTCGGCTGTTTCATCTTGCGCTAGGGTCGTAGATCGACGCGGCTCTCTCTCCCCGTTCGAATGCGACCGGCCTCCGTCATTTTGGTTGCCGGACGACGAATTCCGGCGCTGTCCCGAACGCGCCGCCGCGCGAGGATGTCGCCGGAGTAACTCCGGTGGCCGCCGCCGACATGGACGCGTGGGACCCACTCCAGAGCCACTGCCAATGGGCCCTAGGGGCCCCCGTTGACTGGGTTGACCCAGTCAACGTGCTGACTGGGCAGCCCCCAGCCACTGACATGTGGGCCCCAGATCATATTTAGTCTAATTAAACATTTTATAATTAAAAACTAATCAGATTGGCCTAATTACCCACTGACGTATGGGGCCCACCCCTCTAATAAGCTTGTTAAGTCAGTTTAGTTCTCTGTTAAACTAACAGAGACTGACATGTGGGTCCCACTGGACCCACACGTCAGGTTTGACCTGGTCAGCCGACCTGTTGACCTGCTGACGTCAGCATTGCATCATGCTGATGTCATAATTCCTTTTTCTGTTTAATTAAATAATTCCAGAAAATGCAAAAATCTTTGAAAATTCGTAGAAAATAAACCGTAGCTCAGATTGAAAAACTTAAAACATGAAAGTTGCTCATAACGACGAGACGAATCTGATCGTGTCATCTGTTTCTATGTCGGAACCCCCTACATAGGAGAACCCATAACTTTCCGTCCGTATCCGGTAGATGAATAGTGCTTATACACCGGTTAATAAATCCAACTCTAATCCTAAAGTAACAAAAAATGACTTAGACATACTTTAGGCAACCCTGCACTGCATCTTAGCATAGCATGGCCTGTATTGCATTGTTTGCTGTGCATTTATATGTTTCTTCCCCCTCTTCTCTCTCGGTAGACCCCGATGTCGACGTAGCTCCCAAGACCGCGCAGCTCCGGAGGTCGACTACGCTCCTGATGATCAGACCCTTGCCGCCGAGCTTCCAGGCAAGCACCCCCCTTTTGAGCATACCGATATCACCTACTCTTCTCTCTCTTATGCTTGCATTAGAATTTGTTGCTGCTGCTGTTATCCTATTTCTGCTGCATGCCTGCATAGACTGTTTATTGTAACCTGCTATTGTTACCTGTCTGTTTATCCTAAACTGTTTAGTATAGGTTGGGTAGAGACCCAGCAGAGACCCCACTATTTCCCGATTGCCCCGCTGGATTATCAGAAGACCCGAGCAACGGGATCGAAGACCAGGCCCCGGCACCGCACATCACTTCCCCTTAGTTGCTCGACACTACTGGGTTACTATCGAGTGCCGAGGGTGATACCTCGTCAGCACTCCTGATGATAACCTTGTAGGTTAGTTAATCGGTCATGGTCAGCGAAGGTGATTCCTCCTACACCACTCCCGATAACGACGTCGTCGTGTAACCTCTCAAGTGTGGACCTCGAGGGTGATTCCTCCTTCGTTCACCTTGACAGTAACATCAGAGGGAATTCCATCGAGGGTGATTCCTCAGGGTTCCCCTTGGTGTTAGACACACGGTTACCATTGTTACTATGACTTTACACTGAAACATGTTACTAAGGACGGGTCGGCCCTGAGGGGTACCCGCGCGAGCTTAATTGCGAGTGATGTGGAATCGGGTGGACCTGGATGGTGCCCGGAAGCTGAACACGAGGCGTGGCCGGTCATTCCTAGACCTTGCCGCAAGTCCTCGAGACGGGGCGACGGGGTCACAACTTTCGTGAGTCTCTGCTCGTTACCGCACTACCAACACACTAACGGTTTGGATATTTGATCCGAGGGGCCTCTGGCCTGATAGCACTAACCATCACGTGGGCATAGTATGGGCGTTCTGCGTCGTATACATCAGCCGAAGCTTATTTGACGTCAGTAAGGAGCACACGTGGACATAGTATGGGCGTTCTGCGTCGTATACATCAGCCGAAGCTCTATAGACGTCAGCGAGGAGCGGCCCGCTTTGGATTGGACTGGTTAAGCCCGCGCTTGTAGTAAGGGGGCTAGGTCTGTTTCCGGAGCGTCCTCGCAACGTGCAGGGTTCCCAGGGCGAAGGCCCAAGACCCCTGGGGGCATAGGTTAGTCCGGCGTGCTGACCTCTCTTTAGAGCCTAGGTCGGGTTGCGGCGTGTCATTTGGCCGAGGCCGGGCATGACCCAGAAAAGTGTGTCCGGCCGGAGTTAACCGAGCGTGGTGGATAAGTTGGTGCACCCCTGCAGGGAAGAACTAAACTATCGATAGCCTGTCCTACGGTAACGGACACTCGGAGTTGTATCCCGATCGGTACAACTAGAACTGGTGACTTGAGATGAAATGGATAGTATGGCTCTGGGATTGCTTTCTCGCAGGGAGTCGAGGAAGAATCTCTGGGCGAGGTTGATGACACTACTATTACTTTACATTATGTTAATCTGCACTCTTCTAATGCTGCAAGACTGATGAGGATGCCTGAAGATGCTAGTCTTCGATAGGACTAGGCTCTCCCCTCTATTCTGGCATTTCTGCAGCCCAGTCCACATATACAGCCCTCCTTTGAAAATGTTGCATATGTAGTGTAGATCCTTGCTTGCTGAGTACTTCGGATGAGCACTCACGTTTGCTTTACTTTCTTTTTCTCCCCATATCCATATGTCGCCGCCAGATGACGGAGCCCCTGAGATAGCTGCCCCTGTCGACGACTACGGCTACTACTACTACCCTCCCGGCGAGTACTACTACGAGGAGCCGACCGACGACCAGGAGTATGTTCGGAGGATCCTATGCAGGAGGCCTACGCCTTTCGATCATAGTATTTTATTTTTCCCCGCCTATCTGAAGGCCTATCTGTAACTCTGTTATATCTGTACCCAGATATCTGATGCTTCCGCTGACACTTGTATGCCATCGAGCTATGTATTCGAGCCCTCGAGGCCCTGGCTTGTAATATAAAGCTTGTATTACTTTATTTATGTTTTAGAGTTGTGTTGTGATATCTTCAAGTGAGTTCTTAGGCTTGATCGTGTGCATTTGCGTGTATGATTAGTGCACGATTAAGCCGGGGTCGTCAAACCCGACCAAAGAAACCAGTAGCTGTTCTCGCAACAAAACTTGGGTCCAAAATACCAAAAGGGTTGCCCATAGGTCAGCTAAACGTGGGATCAAATGGTTTGTCCAGATCCATCATATCATCATGACTACCAGGTATAGAATTCTGATGGATTATTATTTTGTAAATCATATAGCTTGGTTACATTTTGTAAAGTGGATTTCATGGGTATTAGGACAGTAAATGCAAAGGACATTCAAATAGTATCAACAGCTAATGTATGAATCTGCACCTAATCAATGAAAATAAGCAAAATAGTTGAGCAGAAGATGCACCAATTTAGAAGATATGGGAATGTTCCATTTAAAATCATATACTTTTGTTATAATATAATGAGCAGTGGCAGCAGTAATGGACGATGACCCTAAGAAACCTAATAAGTAAAAGTAATTAAGGCTCATAGTTATATGCAACAGGCAAAGCCAACCGGAATGCAAAGATCAATCATGTAATAGAAATCAGGAAACCAATCTAAATGTAAACAACTTAAAAATAAACAAATGCCACAACTCTTCTTGATAACCGAAAGTAGAGCAAAGCCTGGTGGGATTTTGCCTCAGCATCAACATGAGAAAAACACAGAAGATGTCATAGATACAAATAGAAGCATAAGAAGTGATTTTAGAAAATATATCAAGTTGTACAGATAAATAAAACTACTTTCAATACATAGTAGATGCCAATGCAGATAACAATCCAGTACTAACATTAGAAAAGGTAGTCTGGTTTTTGTCACGCCATCAATAAATTAGATAAACACCAGATGTGTGACAAACATGACTGATAGGGGAATAACCACAAAATTGTGGCCTACAAACACAAAATAAGCATAGGACAATTTGATATTAGGTACAGCAGCATGCACATTTCATAGGAAAAAAAGAATAAATGACAGGACTATATCTATACATGCTAAGATCCCAACAGGACAGCAACAGGCAAGCAAGAGGATCCAGACAGGACATAACCAACAAAGCAAAGACAGGAAATGCATAGAATGATAGCATGTAGTATAGCTCTAAATCGATGAAAAAAAAAACAAATGGCAGAAAGGCACCAATTGTAAACCCTTCAATTCTAATTATAAAAATCTTCAATATCAGTTTTAGGTTTATAGGTTCTGGCTTATGTGCCTTTTTTACATAATTGCTTTCTAAATATATCACACACAATAATCTTAATCCTTTCTCAGTTTTATAGACAGAAATAGTCACCACACTAAAAATCAGTCAAAGCAAAGCATTCTGGAGCACTACACATAGCCAGCTCATATGCTCCTTGAAGAAGGCATATCAAAATTGCATGCATAAAGATGCAAGGAACTTATGAGGAAAAACACAGAAGGCCATTTTTGCATCTTGATTGCAACTCACAAATAAGGATAATCACTCTGGTTCACCTCAACTTCGTTATGGTGGGTATCACACGAATCAGAGTTGTAGCTGAACCCAGTCCCAGTTGGCTGATCACCATAGATAAGATTCGACTCCTGCAGTAGCCAATATCCAAAAAGAGAGAAGATTATACAGGGTCTAAAGAATCTCTAAGAAAAATATTATACAGATTGATTGATTAGTACACAAACTGTCGGTATATATAATATACCTGATCCCATCCAAACTCATTCCAGAGTAGCGACATGTTGTCTGCTATGTGGAAGGGGCCATTCTCGTAGAAAAGGGCTAGGTCGCTGCAGTAGCCGGGTCCTCCCGTCGGCCAGATCAACACTCGGTCCTCCTTGTGCCGCCTGAATTCAAAGAAGTAGAACAGCCTCCATGAAAAAGTGGCAGATGTAAGACATAGGATCCTCATGAGAAACGCAACATGAACAAAGAGGCCGGAGGCTGGATGAGTGAGCTCACCTGGCGTCGTGAGTGATGGGGAGGCGGTAGTACCTAGTGTGGTGCCCGAGAAGGATCAGATATTCAAGTGCGGCGCAACAACGACTTTGGATAGAATCACCGTCCAAAAGGATCAGATATTCAAGTGCGGCACATAGTTCCTTCAAGATAAAAAGAACAGCTGACTATGTGATGTTTCAAATATATAACGAAGGATCACTTACTGATTAGGAATAGTTCACATGGGCGATCACCTCTGACGATTAGACATGCCCACCGGAGAAATTTGTGTGCAGTGTGATGCCAATCATACTCCTGTTCGTGGCCAAATCATCACAAAACTATGCAAAGTCTGTCGCATAGTGGATCAATGCAATCGTGTGACACCAACATTGAAGCCTAACCCTCATGGGCGAGGAAGAAGGAGGGTCGCCGGTGCCCCGTGGTGTCTGTGAAGAAAGCATGAAGTTAGATGTTTTCCTTAATCATTTGATTTTAATTTGTAGTGTACGGAAAATATTTTATTATGTATCTATTCAGCAGCAATGGTCTGTACAATAATCACACCGTACAATAATCTAAAAATGTACATAATAAGAGGTGTAAGGCATGAGTATATGTCAGCTGTACACCGTTTTATTCTAAGTAACGACAATAACAAAGTAGTGCAAAGAGAGCATAAATCCATTTGCAAAGGATAAGAACAGGTAAAAAGGAAAGGTCACATAAACATATATGCTGCAAGCAGGACAAAGCATCAATAAAAAGGGAGGGATTTACCTACAGGATCATCCATAGCAATCAAGGTGCATATATGTAGGTAGCAAAGAAATGGCAATCTGAATAAATATGAGGGATCTGAAACCAAACTGAACCCATTCTTGCAAGCATGTAACTAACAAATCTGCTGGCCAGATCTAGTCCATGACTCTAGCAAACATAGGACTGGAGGCTGAAGAGGAAAACCAAGACAGATCTGAGAACTGGAGCCACCGGGTCAGTGGCCAACACCTGGCAAGCGAACGATTCCCGATGGCTCCCACAGCGGATGAGCTCTCCTTCCTTCCACAAAGCATCTACATCACGGGTGGGGCAGGGGTGAGGTGATGCTCACGAATGAGGCAGGGGCGCGGGCAGCGCCGTCATGGCTCACATAGGCACAACCCACGTGCTACCTATGTTAAACACTGCGGAGGAGAAGTGGCAGATGTGACGCGCTAGCTTGACGGACGCGGCGGCAGTGGGCAACACCTGTAGTACTAAAAGAAGATCAGCATTGTTTAAGGTAGTAACTGCCACGGTCGAAAATAGGAGGTTTTGGTAATTATAACCCGACTATTTATACACAATCAGACAAAATCTAGAAAAACCATCTAGCCAAACCATAAAAAGTATATATTCATGTTATCACCTGAAATCAAAGTTCCATTGAAGCATTTAGTTCAGTGATAAACCATGCCATCTTGATTCATGCCTTGTAGGTATATGGAAAGGACCAAACATGGATATCTCACTATTTAGCCCTCCCTCAGTGTGAGCCTCTCCTGCATATGCAGTTTTGAAATAAAGAAACTTAGACAAATGCAACTTTAAATATCGAGTTGTGCATAATTCTTATTGAAACAAAAGAAATATACTTCGCGAGAAGTAAAATTAATTAATTACATTATGAAAGATGTTGCTCTAACATCCATTAGTGAATCCTACATTGCTTAAGCTAAAATACACACAGAATTCTAGTTCATTGCCTAAATCGAGAACTCCAGCACATAAGAGTAAGAGGGATTGCTCAACTAAATGATCAAATCATAATGACCCCTGAGCAGACTAATATATAGAATTACCATGAGGTGCATAAAGATAATATGGATAACAATCCCATGTTTCAGCAGGCAGCAACCCTACAAGAGTATGACTATATGTATGCCTTTCATAAGCTATACATACACACATAAGCGCTGCCGGTATCTGAACTCCTACGAAAATAAATTATAATGAGCTCCTAGTTCAAAAACATTTCTCCAAGTATCTTAGCACTATACAAATAACCAGAAAATATGCACACTGTCTTGACTGATTTACATAGGCACTAATCATATGTATCAAGCCTAAGAGATGGAACACAGCTTAGAAAAACTCATCGCATACAATAGTCGTTGTAGGCACATAGCTTAACATGATCAGTGGGATCACAAAATGAAACAAATGTATTTATCATTTGCCTTTATTCACGCGTATTTATGCATCCTCTTTCAGCGCCACCAAAGATAAGGCCATCTGGGTTCACCTGAGAATTTATTTCGACGCCGTCAGAAGAGGATATGCTGCCACCTGGAACATACATTCAACAAAGCAATCACTGTCAAAAAAGTGTTGCAGTGCTTTGGACAACCCACATCATTTTGACTGGTACAAGGACAACATCAGTGCACATACTACAATTTTCTTAACTACACAGAGCCTAACTAAGAATGCAATAACCAGTCCTAGGCTAGTGCCTTTCCCTATACATCTTAAAAACTACAGCCACATCTCCTATAATTCATGGGATGATGCAAACCTGCTACTTGGCCATTGTTTACACACTCTTAAATCTGAGACATACTTTTAAGGCTGCAAGATCTCCAAGTCACAACAGAAAAACAAATATATGTGCACAGTGGCCAACAAACATCGGTGCATTTCCTGTATGTTCCCCTCCATTCTAATTGTAAATGGTCAAATCTGGCATCATACTTCAGAACAATTGAAAGCTAGCTAGCTATTGCTTTCAAGCTTAATAAAGTAGCTTAAAAATCACATTTAGAACTTATGGTGTAATTAAATGCGGCTATCAATCTTCACACATGGATGATGGTGGCTAACTGTGCAGTATGGAGTATGGAAAAAAAATTAACCAGCGCACCCTGAGTACAAAGAAGAAGGAACCAGCGAGGCTAAAGTAACAGGGGGCGAGGGCGAGGCATGCGAACCTGTTCGGAAGTGTGGCGTGGGGGCGGGGACGAGGGCGACTATGACATCGGAAGAGGTGGTCGCGTCCGGTCGCCGGTAACCTTGGGGGCCCCCACAGATGCTTTGGCCGGCGGTGTAGAAAGTGCGGCCTACCGCACCCCCTGCCCCATCTTAGCTAATTCACAAATAGACAATATATATCATAGATGAAAATGTAGAGACGTGGCAGATTGGTAAAAGAAGTTTAACCCAACATTTAGTATTACTCAAAGAGTAGAAGATATTCTCTACTTCACTATTATAAGATACCTCAATGCTCTTTTCTAATCAACCATGTGACCTATCTGGCTTGTGATTATATGGCTAAGCAATGATCAAATTAATCTAGCACCTGAAAAAAATCACTTTGATTCAAACAACCGCAAGCATGACGTATTTGTCCTGTGACTATAAGGCTAAGCAAGGAACAAATTAATCTAGCACCTGAAAACAACACTTTGATCCAAAGAACTGGAACCCCACAGCAGGCATAGATCCCACATCTTCTACTTAACCAACAATGCGACTTTGCTGATCCCCAAGGTAAACTATAATGCACCAGTCTAAACCAAAGGGCACATAGTTTATTGCATCCAAACCTAACCCTAACCCAAGGAAGAAACTGGACCAAACCAAACTAAAGCCCACATAATTCACTGCACACACCTTCCTGGCAGCACATCCACAATTCCAAACACTAACCCAATACACATCATAAGAGTGCCTCCTAATTACTAAATGACTTCAAGAACCTAAGCAGAACCAAGTCCCTTGTGAACAACAAAAGCACATTTTATGCAAACCAGCTAAAGCTAACAAGGCAGCAACAAAAGTCCATTTTTTGGAACCTAGTCAAACCATCGATCCAAAAGATCCCAATATTTGGAACCTAGCTAAACCCTTCTCTCTTCCATCGATTCCAAAGAAGGAAGCACAAAAGGCCTCAGAAAAGTGGCCATCTTTGGAATATAGTCAGAATCTAACAACATCTCCAGACAGAGAAGACAAAACCTACAAGCCCAAGCCTATAGACAACCAAGAAAAGAGAAAGGAGAGAGAGAAGGGGTCGACCTGCAGTTCCCTGGACGGAGACAAGCCCTAGCCTCTCACCAATTATGCTGCTTCTTGCCCGCCGCCGCCTCGGGCGCCAACTTCTTCTTCCCGGATGTGGTGCCCTTGCGTGGGCACTTGGTGACCGTGGCCTCCTGGTCGGCCTTGGGCGCGGCCTTGGCGGAGGTCGTGCGCTTGCGCGTGGAGCCCCGCGATGGCTCGACGGCCGAGGGCGGCGAGCTGGGCGGCGCCATGGGATGCGTGCTGCTGGCTAGGGTTCCGGGTGAGGATTCAAATCGGGCGGTGAGGGAGGAAGGAAGAGGACTTGCGCTTCTTCCCGGCCATGGCTGGCTCAGCCACGGGAGAGGAAAGGGGAGGGGATGGTGGCACGGCGGGAGAGGAACGGGGAGGGGATGGTGGCGCAACCACGGGAGAGGAACGGGGAGGGGATGGTGGCGCAGCCACAGGAGAGGAACGGGGAGGGGGTGGTGGCGCGGCGGGAGAGGAAGAGCGAGAGAGAGAGACGTGCGGGAGAGAAAAGTGAGGGGAGATCGAACCCTGCACTCATTGGGGAGGAGGCAGCGAATCACAAAAGGGCAAGTGTTGACCTAGACGCGAAATGACTAAAATGCCCTCGACGGGGGGACGGGAATTTCGGCGGTGGCATGAGATCTTTTACCGCTAGACCGCGCCGACGGGCCGCACGGGACGCGCCCCAGCCACTGAGAATGACATGCGGGCCCCCCCAGCGTGCTACCCCACAAGTCGGCGAGACCCAGCTGGAAGCCACGGAGTGAGCGACAGCAAGCGAAACGAGTAACTATTCGTTGCTAAAGGAACCAGGATTGATCCGACGGCCCAGCTCGTCCCACCGCTTGATCCAACGCCCAGAATCGCATCAAGAACAAGATCCGACGGTCGAAAGTGCTCTGAGGAGCGCCCGTGAGACCTTCGTTTCTTCTCTTTTGATGCAGTGGCGATGATATAAAAACAACATACTATAGTGTACCACTATTAACACGGCAGGATAATAAACAAATACAGTACTAGTTTGACGGGACATATGAGAGGAGAGAGAGATGCTGATTACGTATTTCTGCAAGTGTCCACTTTGGGTTCTGGGTCTGCTGCCTCCTACGCAGGTTTTCTCGTCAGGATCTGGTCCATACTGTGTATTCACAGTGCGATGATATTGTCTTGGCATACATACAGTAGCTACAGTGCCATTAATATTTGAGTCTCCCGAAAAGACAGGGCCTGGGATTCCTGCCGCGACAGAATTCTGAGTAAAAGTATGTTTTTCTGGTACCACATGATTGAACTCGCCAAACAAAGAAAAACAAAACAAAATGATGAGCGTTCAAAGGATGGGAACGGCGACATAAACAAATTGGGGACGGAGAAACGTTAAGCACGGCCGGCCGGTCCGGGTGGCTTGACTTCAAGTCCATTTAAAATTGGGGGTTGGTTCCTACCATTACCATGCACGCGCAAATTCCTAGCCCGTGTGTATTTTTGTTTCCAATTTTATATGGTCGTACGAGTACGTTGGACGACAGTTGAAATACCAAGCTGCTTTGTTTATGTATAAAATTAAATTATATTGGCCTTGGCGGAGGGTGGTTCGGTTCAATGACGCAGATGGTACCAAGCTCGCTCCTGATCACTGTCACCTTATCTTGTTTTCTTCCATGGTACCCTGTCACCTTATCTTGTTAATAATTTTGACCTGTTAACCGATTGGGAGGAGGAGGGTACGTGGTCCAGAGCTTAATTAAGTTGATCAACGTGAAACCAACAAAGTCAATAGCACACCAACACGTTATGGCGTAACTAACCCAGGGCTAGGCTGAATGAATTCCTTCGGTAGAGTAACGATATATTTTTCTTTGTAAAGGGAAAAAATAATTACTGTGAAAATTTGGAACCCAAGAACGAAGCAAAGCTGCTTAGTTTTTATTTTTTATTTTTTATTTTTTTCAGTTTGCACCTACCTAAACCGGGACGCTTTTTCCTCTAATTTGCATCTCTATTTGGTTCCCGTCGGCACCAGGGCGCATCAGGTCACGCCCTCAAGGCCTCAACAGTTGGGCGTTCTCTCTAGACTCTATAGTGACGTACGGGCGTAGGGGCACAAAGGTAAAACTTGGGAGAAGCATGGTGGTCATTGGTCAGGAATGTACGTACGTACACGTACGTGTGATGCGCTGTTGTATCGTAGTACCTTCCTTTGCACACGACGGCCGACGCGCGTGGCCGAACGAACGGAGGGATGGGGGAAAGGTGGCTGCGTCCCTCCCGTGTGCAGTGCTGTGACATGACGTGATCCATGCAAAGCTACTAGAGGAGAGCTTTTTCACTCTTCTGACTCATTTGATGAAGTTTAGCATGATTTGACCCATGTTTGAAAGTTTTTTCGAATCTGACCCATTTCGAGACGCCATCAACTGTGGCGTCTTGCTTACACTCAAGACGCCGTGAACCATGGCGTCTGACCCTGGCCCACCGCCCTGGTCAGTCCGTTTGACCGTCTGACGTGGCAAAGGGGTAAACGCCATGGTCCTTGGCGTCTACCCCGGAGATGTGTTGCCTGGGCAACAATTTTTAATCATTTGACCGTACCAAAACCAATCGCTAATAGCGCGACCAGGAAAATAAATCAGAGGCAGCCAGCTCTATGCCTTGTGGGCCTTCGCCTATCACATGACAACCATACTATTCCATGCGAATTAGCACAAGTATTGAAGTGCTGCACGCAGCCATGTAACATGGTGCGCGCCAATTACAAATCTTGCTAGCTTTGCATGCACGTATTTCTCTCTTCTGATAATTATTTCTCTTAGATCAATGTGTCAAACTTTAACCTATTTGCATCACTGTATTCTACACAATGAACTCTACAAATAGAGTCCAATATTGAATATATTTTCTCTTATGAATATTTTGCAATACGTGGGACCCGCACGTCATGTGAAGGGTCTCCTAACGTGAACCGAGTCTGGACTTTTTCCTGTATTTGGTTTTCTCACTCAAACCTCATGATCTCACCAAAGCGAGTTCATTAACACATATATTTTTCATAGGGGCCCATATGTCATGGAGCACTGCCTTGTTAATATTCATATAGTACAGAAAAAGGAAAACTATTGGTGCAACTACATGTCAGCTGCATTGGCACATGCAAAATTCATATATGAGGTTAACAAGGCAGTGCTCCATGACATATGGGCGTCTTGTAAGCATTGCATCCGTATCATCATCATCATCATCATCATCATCATACGGGGTTAACGAAGTTATTAACTCCAACATGTCAATTCACCATTTTGTTGATTGGCCAATAAGCAAACCCCCTCTCCCTTTCGATGTTGTGCACCGAGACTCACGCCAAAACCTTGGACACTTTATTTCCCTTAGTGATATACGGGACTCCCCTAAATTGTTTCACTATCAAGCCTAAATATCAAATCGTAGTTCACTCTTGTATTTTAATTTTTGAAAAACTTTGGTTGGGGATGATTGCATGCACGCGATCATGGCCCCAGACGGAAGATAGCCTCGGGTGGGACCCCGCGGCTCGAGCATACGAGCTCCGGTCGGGCCGATTCCGGATCCGTTGGAAAGCCCTCGGAGAGTGTAGGACCGTGGACGTGGACACCGAGACGACCCGCGCATGAAGGCCGCGTGCTACGTTGTGCCAAATAGTGAAATGCCTGCTCGTCACGCAAGACGGAGAATGGTCCACACGGGCCTACGGAGCTTCGAAAGGGTCCACTTCTTCGCAAGAGAATTCGTAGACGCCGCCTCGACCCCTCCGTGAGGTTTGGGACGCTTCCGAGGAATTAAAAAAAAAAAACATCTTGTGGCACGGCTACCTCTCCGTGAGGTTTGGAGCATTGCCCTTGTTAACCTCGTATATGAATTTAGCATGTGCCAATGCAGCTGACATGTAGTTGCACCAATAGTTTTCCTTTTTCTGTACTATATGAATATTAACAAGGCAGTGCTCCATGACATATGGGCTCCTATGAAAATTATATGTCTTAATGAACTCCCTTTTGGTGAGATCATGAGGTTTGAGTAAGAAAACCAAATGCAAGAAAAAGTCCATACTCGGTTCACGTTAGGAGACCCTTCACATGACGTGCGGGTCCCACGTATTGCAAAATATTCATAAGAGAAAATATATTCAATATTGGACTCTATTTGTAGAGTTCATCATGTAGAATACAGTGGTGCAAATAGATTAAAGTTTGACACATTGATCTAAGAGAAATAATTACCAGAAGTGAGAAATACGTGCATGCAAAGCTAGCAAGATTTGTAATTGGCGTGCACCACGTTACATGGCTGCGTGCAGCACTTCAATACATGTGCTAATTCGTATGGAATAGTATGGTTGCCATGTGACAGGCGAAGGCCCACAAGGCATAGAGCTGGCTGCCTCTGATTTATTTTGGTTTTGGTATGGTCAAATGATTAAAAATTGCTGCCCACGCAACACATCTCCGAGGGTAGACGCCAGGGACCATGGCATTTACCCCTTTGCCACGTCAGACAGTCAAACGGGCTGACCAGGGCGGTGGGCCAGGGGCAGACGCCAGGGTTCGCGGCGTCTTCAGTGCAAGCAAAACGCCACGGTTGATGACGTCTCGAAATGGATCAGATCCGAAAAAACTTTCAAACACGGGTCAAATCGTGCTAAACTTCAGCAAATGGGTCAGAACAGTGAAAAAGCCCGCTAGAGGATGGCCGATGCGCTGTAGACGGATTGTGCGCTCCCGCTGTCCCCCGGCCATTGGACGTGGACGTCCGCACGTACGCCCCGGTGAGGAGGCACCATCTACTATGATGAATATCCTTTATCTGTCTATAAATATTCCTACTCCGTTCGATCCATTGCGGGCGTGTGCAAATATATATCCTGCTCCACCGGTAGGCTGCTCCTACTAGGCATTGCGCCACGGCAGTTTGCCCGGCGTTTCTTTTCCATGTTGCGCCTGCGTATATGTAGATAGAGAAGCAAAGAAACCTGGGTCAGCCTCGCCCGCCCGGTGTCTCTGGAGATCGATCGCCAAATATATCATCCAACACGATTCCATGTGGGGCTTGGAATTCTCATTGGATAACGTAAAGTGGGGGTGCTGCAAACATGCAGTACGCCTGCCATCCTGCGATTGCACCATGCACACTAGCCATTGATTAACTGCTCTTCAGATAAGCCTCCAATGGACGGGAACAAACTGTACTAGCAGCACTGTTTCTCGTAAGTACTGTAAGTACGGACGAAACTTACCACTCGCTAATTAAGCCGCCAATAGGTAGATCACGCATGTGCTTTCCAGTTACAAGCTGCTTGATTCTTGTAAGTTTCTATCCCCGTCTCATAATATACTGCATATTGCAACCTGAATGAAACCATGACTCCCTGCTGGTTATCCCTTCGCTCCCATGCATTGCATCCGTGGATCATACCCACATGCATGCATCAGAGCCTAGCCGCCAACTTTTCCAAACAAACAAAGGCCGCTTCCTTTTTTAACGTTCCATGCATGCATGTAGATGTAGGTGATCCGTGACTCAATCCATCGATCAACCGATGAGGTTTGAATTGTCTGGTTGGTGATGGTGATTAGCTCATGTCATCACCAACTCTCCTCCTCCAATCCTCAGCTCATTTCGGGTCCATCGAGCATTCGTCCCGGTCCAGGACAGCGACGCCCATGGACGGTTGCAGATGCCTCCACGTGAGATCCCCCACGGACGCCCTCCACGGCCCACTCCCCTCCGGACACGTGGCGCCCTCAACCCCACGTCGGATCCACCCATCCTGCTGCGCCGCTGTTCCCTGTGCTAACCCCTATGGCCTCCACAGCGACAGGGACGGACAAGTGCTTATCCTTGCCCCGTATCTAAAAGCGTGCATACGGGTACTGGACTAGTACGTTTAGGTGATGCTCTAACTGCTTTCATTTTTATTCTTTTGAAAAACGATGGACAATTTTGTGTTCTTTCGGCATCGGGAATGTGCATCAAACAGATGGATACTACGGACTGGAAGAAGAAAAAGAAGAACCCTTTGCTTTGCTCGATAATGCGCCCGGCATCGATCCGTGTCAGTTTGCTTGCTTCCGTACTTTCTTTGATTAACTGTTGCGTCCCTTGCAAGGCATTTGATTAACATCAACTGTAAATGGAAGAAGAAGAAGAAGAAGAAGAACCCTTTGCTTTGCTCGATAATGCGCCCGGCATCGATCCGTGCCGGTTTGCTTCCTTGCTTCCGTACTTTCTTTGATTAACTGTTGCGTCCCTTGCAAGACATTTGATTAAAATCAATAGCCAATCATGTTAATTGTTCGCTTATTCTCAAGGATCGAATAATTTAATTTCTCATGTTCATGTACTTGATCATTAGGGTATTTAGTTTAATCCCTTTTGTGGGAAGACATAGGGGATGCACATTGCTTTACCACTGACGGTGATGTGCATTAATCTTACCATTCGCATCATTGCGCACTCTGGGCTCCATTAAACCAGAATGCATGCATGCGTTCTAGAAGATGCATCCTAGTTAACATTAGAGGCTTTATCTTCGTGTTCAATTATTTTTCTAGTTATATTTATTATATATATATATATTATCGGAAACTGCCTTTGGTGACCGAGCTCACTAGAGGCCTCCAGATTCAAAATTCAAATTTCATTGAAATTCATATTTTTACATTTCAAAAAATTCTGAAAAAAAGTACAGATATACATGAAGGCATAACACACATGTGTGTAAATTTTCAGGGCAAAATACGTTGAAATGAGTGCTGTGCAAAAAAGACAAATCTAGGGCTATTTAACACATGATACTATTCATCCTCCCAGACCATGGATTTGTCCTTTTTGCACAGGTCGCATTTCAACGTATTTCATCATGAAATTTTACACACATGTGGGTTACATCCTTAAATACACGCATATTTTTTTCAGAATTTTTTGAAACATAAATGTTTGAATTTGAATTTTTCAAAAATAAAGGCATCCATGGAGCTCGGCCTCAAAAACGCCATTCTCTTAATATTATATATATATATATATATATATTATTTTATATAGTGTACCAATAGTATGACATATGAGCCGTTGGATCTTTACAATCGGACGGCTGTGATTGATTGATTTGAATTTGTGGAAACGTGGCTTCACATGTGCCATTAGATGTGACAATCCTACGGCCAGTATCCCAGGGATTCGCGGCGGGGCACCACTCTCTTTCCATCAGCATGTGATGTGACGTTCGCTTCTGAACTTTCACGTGAGAACCAACTAGCTTCACAGCAGGCCATGTGAAGTAAATACGGCAGTGCATGCTAGAAGTATCTCGAGAAGTGTCGATGTAGAGGCTAGCTAGCAAGCAGTTTGCCGTTCAACACATGGGAAAAATCATTTTTTATTCTTCTCAAGTAGTACAACGTATTAATAGAAAAGAGTAGCACATGGCAACATTGCTTGGTTTTTTAAATAAATGTTCAAATAGAAAATTTAGATCTGGTTTTTTAACATGATGTTAATTTATTTAAAACACCTTTGAGGTCGAGGACACGCGAATGAAATATAAATTATGAGTAAAATATGACTTTTTTTAGAACTGAGTAAAATATGATTTGAAGGTGTGAAAGGTGCGAACCAATCTGTGGTTGGATGGTTAGAGGGACTTTAGTATCCTCAGCCCATCAGGGTTCAAATCCTGGTGCTAGCATTTATTTCTGGATTTATTTCAGGATTTTCGGCGATGCGCATTCAGTGGGAGGAGACGTTCCCGTCGACGACGAGGTGCCTACGGTGACTTCGTAAATTTCAAGATGATATGCCGGCTCAGTCTTTCAAAGGTGTTCATAGGGGTAGGGTGTGCGTGTGTGCGTTCATAGGGATGAGTGTATGCACGTATATATGAGCGCTTGCGTCTGTACTGTGTTAAAAAAAGGTGTGAAAGGTGAATTAGTTACATTAAACTAATGTTCGCTATATTTCAAGTTTGCATTTAAAAAAATAAAAGATTTCAGAAACACACCAATAACATATGTTTTGGAAAAAAGTAAAGGTTTTGCCTAATGCATTCTTCATATATAGGAAATTGTTACTACTGTAATTTAAAGTGAAGAGACTACAGATATATCCTTTTCAAGATTACATGACAAATTTACCAAAATATAGGTGCTCTAATTTAATGATTTAGTATTGTGACTATACATAATAATCTCACGTGCAAAGCACGTACAAATTACTACTAGTTCCTAGTATAAGAGAACAAACAGTGTTTGCAAAAAAGAACAAAAGTGGGAGAAATAAATTAACTCTGAGGTTTCCTATGTTATACTACTAGGACGATGCCGGAGCTCTTTTTGCCTTTTGCTCTGTTGCAATCTTTATTTTAGTACAACCATATTCTATTTTCCTATCCACACCACCCCTAGACATATTTTGCGCTTGTTGTCTAAACTTCGAGTATAACTCTACTATATATTAGTGAAAAGTTTTGAGCTTTATTCCGTCTAACCTAAATTAATAGATGATTTGTGCTGGCTACATTGATCCCAAGCTCTGGCTCTAATTTTCTTTTCCATCTAAGCAGTGGTGCTTGTGGCCATTAATTCTTTGCTGTAGGGCCTAGCCATCCAGTGGTTGGGTGTGATGGAGCCTAATTTGAGGAGGAAGCAACGTTAAAGCAAGGAAACCCCATCCCTTTTAGCATAACAAAACCCGGAGCTTTGCCTTTCATGATTCTTAGGTTTGCTAATATACATCTTTGGCCACCAATGTCATTATCAATTAGCTCGCCCTCACTTTTTCATGACGCTTAGGTTTAGCCAATGTGCGTCTTTCGTGCTCGCTAATATAATCACCAGTTAACTAGCCCACAGGTTACCTTTAGGCGGTGGATGCCAAAATTAGTGGTCTCTCATTTCCAGTGATCTCTTCGACTTAGCATAGTTACCATCAAGCTTCTCAGCCCCCATAAAGGTTATACACATATACTACTATTGCTTTGACATGCACCCATAAGGATACCATGCCGCTACACTTAATCTGATCCGCAGTTAGGACATCTACTAGATCCAAGCGATCAACGAGGCCTATGGCTAGCCACCTCTCTTTGACCATTTTGCGCTATACTGCTAGCTAGCTAGTGCATATAGTAGCACCTCCTGCAAAATTGTTGAGCATGAACTTTGAAAGAAAAAGTGAGAGCGCGCATGAATAGCTTCCAAGAAACCCTACATATACATGCATGATAATTAACCAGCTTGTAAGTCTTAAGTGTAGTGGCAAAACAAATCATTGTCCAGGACCTACATATACATGTTTATCTGTCTATTTTAAGATATGTACTACTAGCATTTGCTTTTGTTAGAAGGGAGAGAGGGAATTGGTGGAATAGTTGATTGCATTGCTTGAGCCCCGTGGGCATGTATACAGGAGTACATGATCATCTTGAAGTACAAGGCAAGGTAGAATAATATCCTACACTATCCTATTTTTCCTAATAATCAATATACTCAACATCCCCCGCAGTTACAACGGTAGCGACGCAGACGGTGAGACTGAAGAAGAATCCGAAGGTAAGCCGACGGACGCCCCCCCCCCCAGTCGTAACGGTCGATGCATCGCGGAAGGCGCGGCTGAAGTGGAAATCGACGAGGTTACTCAAGCAAGGCGGTAGCCCTTTGTGCTGATGTCGATGTAGCCGAGAGCGTAGGGTGGTGTAGCCGTGGTTGAGGTAGCCGTGCGAGAGACGCCGTGGTCGATGTCGAATCGGGGTGGCCGGTGTCGAGGTAGTCGTCGTGGACCAGGAAGAAGAGCGGCAGCGGCAGCCCGAAGAGGCGGCGGCGGCGGCTAGGTCAGAAGCACGGCGAGGAAGAACCTGACAGCGTGACAAAGACAGCCGCGGTCGGTCGCGTTCCCGCGCCTAGGAGACGGCGCGACGCATACCACGTAGAAGTCGACGCGCGGGGACAGCGGATTGGACCACGAGCCGCGACGCTACAGCCTGAAGGGGCAACGCAGCGGCAGCGCGTGGGTCGGGGCGACGGCGGGGAAGACCTCAGGGCGGTTGCAGGGACCGCATGCCACGCTCGCTACGGCCCGACGGGGCGACGAAGCGGCAGCGCGAGGGTCGGTGCAGCCACGGGGACGACCTGAGCGGACGGCCTCGGGGCAGCGATGGACCGCGGGCCGCGGCACTACTGTAACACCCCTATGTAATAGCCACTGTGATCAACTGCTAATAATGCCAAGTCATATCATTTGCAGTGCCTAGTCATAGTGGTTAACCAAAACAATTCAAACTCTATTCGGAAAATCACCTCAAATTCAAAAGTGCAAAACAAGTTTGCTCAAACACTGTTGGAAAAGTGTTCCTTAATTAGCAAATATTCCAGAAAAACTCATAAAAATATAAACAATGATACTTGGATTATTTAAGTGACTCAAACCATATGGAACAGCACCAAATCAACACTATTTAATTCCTTTATGATAAAATAAAATCCAAAAGAAATCCAAATTTGCCCAAACCAATTTTTGATGGAAGGGAATATTGCATTGTAATATTGGGGACAACTCTCATATTTTACAAAAATGCAAAAGTGGCCTAACTATTTCAAAACAGAAAATAAATAAAGAAAATTGAAAACAGAATTAAGAAAAAAAAATAAAACGAGGCACTGTGCACTGGGCCTAAGTGCACAGTGCCCCGACTGCCAGTCCATCCGGCCCATCCCCTCCTTCTCTCCCTTGCGTGTCGGTCGCGCCATGGCCGCGCGCGCGCGCGCCAGCCGGGCGTCGACACGGCGACGGCCACCGACAGCCGAGGGGGATAAGGCCGCGCCCGAGCCATTCCCCTTGGCCGCCTCGCCTCACTCCCTCACCTTCTCTCTCTCTCGCCTGCGCTCTCTCCCCTCCAGATCCGCCTCGGCCGCGCCTCTCCGTCGCCGCTCACCGCACTCCACTGCGGCCACCGGCCGGCCTTCGCCTCGCCGACGAGCCCCCAGGCTCTGCCTCGACCTCTTCTTCCTCTCCGCCGAGCCACGCGGACCGGGACGGCCCCGCAGCACCGCCACGACCTCGCCTTCACCCTCGGCTCCGACGAACGCCGCCGCCCCGAATCCGCGCCACTGCAGCTCCTAAGCCTCCGCCGGGCCCTCGTGCGCCCACTAGGTGAGCTCCTACGCCGCTCCCCTCTCTCCTTCCTCCCGCGCGAGCCCCACCTTGCCGCGGCGCCGTTGCCGGAGCTCGAGCTCCGCTGACGTGCTCGCCGCCGTCGCGTTAGCCCCTGTTATGGCCAAACGAGCACGCCTACGTGCTCGGGGTAACCTTCTGGTGCCCCTCTAGGCCTCAGTTCGCGCGCTAGCCAACCCGAACGCTGAATGCCCCGAATCCCAATTCTGGCCGCCGCCTGTGCTCACCGTCGCCGCCGTTTCTGACCACCCTAGCCTTGGCGACCACCTCCACTAGATGCGCGACACCGCCAGCACTCGAACGCAAGTTGCCGCGCCGCGTTTGAGCCCGTGTACGGCGAATCCGAGCAACTCCGGCGAACTTCCGCCACAGAAAATGGTCGCCGGCGCGATTCCGGCGCCGCCGCCGATGTGGCGCCTCGTGGGGTCCACCCCAGGTCACTGACAAGTGGGCCCCTGCGCCTGTTTGACCACGTTGACCTGGGTCAACGTGGTTACTGTTCATCCCCTACAGCTGACATGTGGGCCCGCATAGTTAACTAACTAATATTGGTTAATTAGTTAACTCTGTTAATTAGCTGTGCTACTGACAGGCCAGGCCCACTGGCTAAACATTCTGTTAGTTTAAATTAAACACTGATTAATCCCTCTGAGACTGACAGGTGGGTCCCGCAGGTCAGGTTTGACCTGGACCAGCGGGTTTGACTCGCTGACGTCACAATGACGTCAGGCTGACGCAATATTTCATTTCTGCAGATTTTAAAATAATTCCAGAAAATTATTTAAACTTTAAAAATTAATAACTTTTAAACCGTAACTCAGATCGAATAACTTAAAACATGAAAGTTGCTCAGAACGACGAGACAAAGCTGATTGTGTCGTCTGTTTTGATGCCGGAACCCCCTACGTAGATGAAACCGCAACTTCGAGGCCGTTTCCGGTAGATGAATAGTGCTTATACACCGGGTAATTAAATCCCACATAAATCCTAACATAGCTAAAATAACTTAGAAGCCTCTTTAGGCAACCCTGCACTGCATCATAGCAAAGCATGCACTGTGTTGCATTTGATTGCATTATGTTTACCTGTTTCCTCCCTCTTTTCTCTCTCGATTAGACCCCGACGCTGACGTAGCTCCTGAGGCAGACCCCGCTCCGGAGAACGACTACGTCCCCGACGACCAGCCACTTGCCCCAGAGCTTGCAGGCAAGCACCCCCATTTTGAGCATTCCGATATCGCCAACTCTCTTCTCTCTTATGCTTGCATTAGAATCTGCTGCTATTTCTGTATCCTATATCTGCTGCATAGCCTGTTTACTTGTAACCTGCTGTTGATACTTACATGTTATCCTAAACTGCTTAGAATAGGTTGGGTAGAGACCATCAGAGACCCCCACATATCTCGACTGCCCCGCTGGATGATCCGAAGACCCGACTAACGGGATTGAAGACCAGGCCCCGACCCCGCACGTCACTACCCCCTTAGTTGCCGACACTACGGGGTTACTATCGAGTGCCGAGGGTGATACCTCGTCAGCACTTCTGATGATAACCTTGGAGGTTAGTTAAACGGTCGTGGTAAACGAGGGTGATTCCCCCTACACCACCTCCGGTAACGACAACGTCGCGCAACTTCTCAAGAGTGGACCTCGAGGGTGATTCCTCCTTCGTTTACCTTGACGATAACATCAAGTGGGATCCTAGCGAGGGTGATTCCTCAGGGTTCCCCTTGGTGTCAAACACACGAATGCTTTAGTTACTATGACTTTACACTGAAACATGAAACTAAAGACGGGTCGGCCCTGAGGGGTACCCGCGCGAGCTTAATAGCGAGTGATGTGGAATCGGGTGGACCTTGATGGTGCCCGAGGGTTGAACACGAGGCGTGGCCGGGCATTCCAAGCCCTTGCCGCAAGTCCTTGAGACAGGGCGACGGGGTCACATCTTTCATGAGTCTCTGCTCGTTTCCGCACTATCAACACACTAACGATTTGGATATTTGATCCGGGGGGCCTCTGGCCTGATAGCACTAACCATCACGTGGGCATAGTATGGGCGTTCTGCATCGTAAACTTCAGCCGGAGCTTAATGGATGTCAGCGATTGAGCGGCGCGCGCCGAGTTGGACTGGTTACGCAACTGCGCTTGTATTAAGGGGTTGCTAGGTCTGCTCTCGGTCGCGTTCGCAACGTGCAGGAGTTCCCGGGGCGATGGCCCAAGACCCCTGGGGGCATAGGTTTAGTCCGGCGTGCTGACCTCTCTGTTAGGTATCTGGTCGGGTTGCGGCGTATCGTTTGGCCGAGGCCGGGCATGACCCAGAAAAGTGTGTCTGGCCGGAGTTAATCGAGCGTGGTGGGTAAGTTGGTGCACCCCTACAGGGAAGAAACAATCTATCGATAGCCTGTCCTACGGTAACGGACGCTCGGAGTTGTATCCCGGTCGGTACAACTAGAACTTGAGATGAATTGGATAGTATGGTTCTGGGATAGCTTTCTCGCAGGGAGTCGAGGAAGAATCTCTAGCCGAGGTTGATGATACTACTACTACTTTACATTATGTTAATCTGCACTCTTCTAATGCTGCGAGACCGATGAAGATGATTGAAGATGCTAGTCTACGTTAGGACTAGGCTATCCCCCTCTATTCTGGTATTTCTGCAGCCCAGTCCACATATACAGCCCCCTTTGAAAATGTTGCATATGTAGTGTAGATCCTTGCTTACTGAGTACTTCGAATGAGTACTCATATTTGCTTTATTTTCTTTTTCTCCCCATATCCAATTGACGCCGCCAGATGACGGAGCCCCTGAGTTAGCTGCCCCCGTCGACGACTACGGCTACTACTACTACCCTCCCGGCGAGTACTACTACGAGGAGCCGACGGACGACCAGGAGTAGGATTTGGAGGGTCCTAGGCAGGAGGCATACGCCTTTCGATCGTAGAGTTTTATTTTGCCCCGCCTTCATAAAGGCTTATCTCTATTTCTGTAATATATCTGTACCCAGATATCTGATGCTTCCGCTGACACTTGTATGCCATCGAGCTATGTATTCGAGCCCTCGAGGCCCTGGCTTGTAATATTAAGCTTGTATGACTTTATTTATGTTTTAGAGTTGTGTTGTGATATCTTCAAGTGAGTCTTTAGGCTTGATCGTGTGCATTTGCGTGTATAGTTAGTGCGCGATTAAGCCGGGGTCGTCACAACTACGGCCCGAAGGGGTGACGCAGCGGCAGCGCGCGGGTCGGTGCAGCCGCGGGGAGAACCACGTGACGGCGGCAGGGACCGCGTGCCACGCTCGCTACGGCCCGACGGGACGACGCAGCGGCAGCGCGAGGGTCGGTGCAGTCACGAGGATGGCCTGAAGCGGACGGCCTCGAGGCGGCGGTTGACCGCCGGCTGCGGCACTACTGCCCGAAAGGGCGACACAGCGGCAGCGCGTGGGTCAGTGCAGCCGCCTGGAAAATCAGAGCGCGGCGGCGTTATGGTCCAAAGGGACGATGCAACGGCGGTCCGTTGCTCGATCGGGGAAGAGTCATGTAAACTTGACGGTGATCTTCAGTAAATCCAGCGGAGACGTGCATCGGATGATCAGACCGAGGTGCATCTGGCGGATGGCGGACGGACGAACAGGGCAGGAGCGCAACCGGGCAAGGACACGAGATTTGCATGAAGGCTGAGCTGAAGCGTGACAAGAGTAGAAGCCTCCACCTGCACATATGCACCACGTACGAGCTGCCAACGTAGCATGCACAGGCACATAGCGTGCCTGGGACGCGGCCACGCAAGCAGTATGGATCGATCTGTACCTGGCGCTCGAGCAATCCCACGTCCGCATGTGGCGCAGTAGTGGCCGCGGACCGCACGGTGTGCACGCGAGTCAGCACAGGACCGGCCGGGCGGCCGCCGCGCGCTCGCGCACGGCATCATCCAGCCGGAGACGATCAAGATGTCGATCAAGTAGACACGCGCTGTCGACGACGGATGGTGATGGGCGACGCAAACCGATCTATGGATCGGAAAAACCAAAAAAGAACTTCGATCAATTGATCGGCGAGAGAGAAAACCCGAATCAAGGATCGGGAAAAAGATTCTTCAGGGCAGCCGATCAACACAATCGGCGAACAAACTCTAGGTACGGGTCGCGCGGCCCCCGGCGGCGATCATGGAGATCGATCGCCCCGGGGGCGGCGCGGTGTGGAAGCGGCGGCGGCGACTAGGGTTTGAATCGGGATTAGGCTATACCATGTAGAAGGAAAAGAGGAAATTGATGGAATAGATCATCTTGAAGTACAAGGCAAGGTAGAATAATATCCTACGCTATCCTATCTTTCTTAATAGTCAACATACTCAACAACTTTTGCCTTGACGGCCTCCGGATTTAAAATGCTCCTCTACATGTTGGTTGATGGAATCCACTCGAGATGGCTAGCTAGCATTGAGGAACACGTCAGGAGAGAGGTTGGATTAAGTACGTGTCTTAATGCTCAAGTGATGGAGATGTAAAGCATACTTTGAGCGGGTATTTCTCCTTGAGACGCGCCACGTGTCTAAACTAGATTACTTGCGCTGCCCTTCCACTATAATACAACTGAGGATGTTCCCCCAATTATACCTAACCTGCAATAATAAACAACTAGACGAGCTAGTCTTTGCTCACCACTGCAAAGGAATTATTATGTTTTCCTGCCTAGGTCAGGTTGTGCTTCGCTTTCATGTCGTGATGTGATGTCCAAAAGATAAATAGTAGTACGCCTTATATTAGGAAAAAGAAACAGATAAACAGTGTGAAAGTAGCCGGAGGCGGCATCAGAGGGGAGATGTGATTAATAGTTTTAATCTTCTTCCCTGTCTGTGTTGGGTTATGGATGGGCTTAGGCCCATGTAAGACAATAATCTCTAGTTAATTTCTAAGGCCCATTAATGTGTACGGCAAGTGATGGGAAGTGTGGCAAATTTAGTACCATACTGCTACAGTAAGAAGAGTGATACCTCTTTATAAGAGCTGCTCCACCACTTGCCATTGGGAGCTTGGGAACAGGAGCTGTACACGCGCGCTCCTCCTCCTCCGCCGCCCGCCCCGCCACGCCACGCCACGCCACGCCTCGCCTCGCCTCGACGCGCGCACGTCGCGGGTTGCGGGAATGAGCTATATAAGAAGGCGCTGGCCAGTGGAGTGAACCCTAACTCAGTTCACTCACTCCCTCTCGCACAACCCTAGCCGTCATCTACTATTCCTCTCACTGTGCTACTTCCGGCGATCCCATCCCGACGACCGCGTGCACGGTTGGTCGGGAGAGCAGGTGCCTCCGGAACCCTGTCGTTCGAGATCCTGCCCGGGAGAACGGCAATAATGTTTTTGGGGAGCGTCTCGACGCGACTGCTCCCGATCCGTCCCCGTCACCGACCACCTCTGCTTCCACTACTTACCCTGCATCGACTCCATGGCTGACGACGAAGTCGCCAAGAAGAAGGCCTTGGCCGCCGCCGCGTTGGCTTTGCCAACCGGAGGGTATGACTCGTTCATCCCCTATTTACTCGTTCATGTGCTGGCCGTATATATGTTGTTCATAGATGTTTCGGTTCTATGTACTGTACGTGCTCACATGCTTAGGATTCGGTATGAGATGCATACCGTATTTGCCATGTTTATCATTTACTCATGGATTAGATTAGTCGAGAATGTGCTAATATTTCCTACAATCCAAAAACCTTATTTTAGGCACTTTTCGACTCATGGCTTCGCCGCTACACTGAAACTGGAAAAGTTTACCGGGACGCATTTTAAGTGTGGGCAGAGGAGGACTACCTTATGGCTCACAGCAATGAACGTGTTCTGGATTGGTGGTGTGTCTCCCACGGTAACGATTGCTCCTGAACAGGAGAATGCGTTTAGGGAGGCAACCACCATCTTTGTGGGAGCCGTTCTTACTGTGATCGGAAACAAGCTAGCCAACGCGTATCTTCATATACGTGTTGCCAAGAATTTGTGGGATGCGCTCGAAGCTAAATTCGGCGCAACCGATGCTGGAAGCGAGTTGTATGCTATGGAGCAGTTCCATGATTACAAAATGGTTGATAACCATTCTGTATTGGACCAGGTCCATGAGATACAATGCATCGTTAAGGAGGTGAAGTTCCTGAAGTGTGAGTTACCAGACAAGTTTGTCGCGGGTTGCATTATTGCAAAACTCCCTCCTAGATGGAGGAACTTTGCTACTTCTCTCAAGTACTTGAGACGTGAATTCTCTGTTGAGGATGTTATCGGTCATCTAAGTGTTGAGCAGAAATCGAGAGCAAAGGATTCACACGTGAAAGGGGCAGAGGATTCTTCTAGCACCAATATGGTGCATAAGAATTCCCACAAGTTCAAGGGAAAGAACTCTGTCCAGCAGAATACTACCTTTAAGAAGAAGGGTAAGAAGTAAGACAAAAAGAGAGATGGCTGCTTTACTTGTGGTTCAGAGGAACACTGGGCAAACAAGTGCCCAAACAAGTACAAGAAGCCAGGACATGACTCTAAGTCTGTCAATGTCACTCTGAGCAACAATGATGCGGCAGCTGGGTATGGTAATCTGTTTACCGTACTTTTAGTTTGTCAGTCCACCGATTGGTGGGTTGACACTGGGGCCAATATTCATGTGTGTGCTGACGTGTCTTTGTTTTCTTCTTACCATGTCGCACGAGATTGTTCCGTCCTGATGGGGAACGGCTCGCATGTTTTTGTTCATGGTGTTGACACGGTAGATCTGAAGTTTACTTCGGGAAAGATCGTGCAACTGAAGAACGTGCAGCATATCCCTGCCATCAAGAAGAATCTCGTTAGTGGCTCCCTTCTATGTAAAGAAGGGTTCAAATTAGTATTTGAGTCCAACAAAGTAGTCGTATCTCGGTATGGACTATTTGTTGGAAAAGGGTATGATTGTGGTGGTTTGTTACGCCTTTCCCTGGAGGATTTCTGTAAAAAAGTCGTGAACCAAATTCATTCTAATGTGAACGAATCTGAGGTTTGGTATTCACGTCTTTGTCACATAAATTTTGGTTATATGACGCGGCTAGCTAAGATGGATCTAATTCCAAGTTTCACTTTAGCCAAAGGCTCTAAGTGCCATGCGTGTGTGCAAGGAAAGCAACCTCATAAGCCTCACAAGCCTGCGAAGGAGAGACACCTGGCACCATTAGAGCTCATGCATTCAAATCTCTGTGAGATGAATGGTGTGTTGACTAAAGGTGAAAATAAATACTTCATGACTTTAATTGATGATTCCACTAGATTTTGTTATGTGTATTTATTAAATACAAAGGATGAGGCTCTACACTACTTTAAAATATATAAGGCTGAAGTTGAGAACCAACTTGAGATGAAAATAAAACGAGTACGGTCAGATCGTGGTGGAGAGTACTTTTCTAGTGAGTTCGATTTATTCTGTGCGGAACAAGGTATTATTCATGAGAGGACGCCTCCCTATTCACCCCAGTCAAATGGGGTTGCCGAACGGAAAAACCGCACTCTAACAGATTTGGTTAACGCCATGTTAGATACATCGGATTTATCCAAGGCATTGTGGGGGGAGGCTGTATTGACATCATGTCATGTCCTGAATAAAGTTCCCGCGAAGGATAATGAGACTACTCCCTATGAGCAATGGGAAAAGGAAAGAACTACACTCTCTTACTTGCGCATTTGGGGTTGTTTGGCGAAAGTCAATGTGCCGATCCCCAAAAAGCGCAAGCTTGGACCAAAGACCGTGGACTGCGTTAATTTGGGCTACGCTAAGAACAACGTTGGCTATAGATTTCTAGTAGTGAAATCTGAGGTACCTAACCAGAAGGTTGGTACAATTATAGAGTCTAAGGATGCTAGATTCTTTGAGGATATTTTCCCCATGAGAGATATGCAAAGCACTTCTAGACTGGAATCTGATGAGACTCCTAAACCTACCATTCCGATGGAATACTATGAACACAAAAGTGATGAAAGTTCCACAGAGGATGACGAGGAAGCTCCTGTTAGGAGCAAGATACAAAGAACTGCAAAGTCTTTTGGTGACGATTTCCTCGTGTACCTCATGGATGACGACGCTTCCACTTCCATTTCAGAAGCTTATGCATCTCCGGATGCTGACTACTAGAAGGATGCGGTCCGTAGCGAGATGGATTCCATCCTGGCTAACGGGACATGGGAGATCACTGATCGTCCTTATGGTTGCCAACCATTGGGATGTAAGTGGGTATTCAAAAGAAACCTTAGTCCCGATGGTACTATTGAGAAGTACAAGGCTAGGCTTGTGGCCAAGGGTTATACCCAAAAAGAAGAAGAGGATTTCTTCGATACTTACTCACCTGTGGCTAGACTGACAACCATTCGAGTGTTACTCGCATTGGCTACCTCGCATGGTCTTCTCGTTCATCAGATGGACGTTAAGATGGCTTTCCTTAACGGAGAGCTAGACGAGGAAATTTACATGCAACAGCTAGATGGCTTTGTAGTAAATGGTCAGGAAAGAAAGGTGTGCAAGCTAGTGAAATCTTTGTATGGCCTGAAACAAGCGCCTAAGCAATGGCATAAGAAGTTTAATACAACTTTGACATCTGCTAGCTTTGTTGTTAATGAAGCTGACTAATGTGTATACTATCGCTATGGTGGGGGCGAAGGAGTAATACTGTGTATGTATGTCGATGACATACTGATATTTGGGACCCACCTCAAAGTCGTTGAGGAGGTCAGGGCTTTTCTATCTCATAACTTTGAGATGAAAAACCTGGGTGTGGCTAATGTTATCCTGAACATCAAGCTACTGAGAAATACTGAGGGTGGAATTACACTTCTGCAATCCCACTATGTTGAGAAGATTTTGAGCCGTTTTGGATATTCGGACTGCAAACCTTCTGCAACACCATATGATCCTAGCGTGCGGATTCGAAAGTTCGAAGGCACGGCTGTAGATCAATTGAGATATTCTCAAGTGGTTGGTTCACTCATGTACCTAGCTTGTGCTACTCGTCCTGACATCTCATTTGCTGTGTGCAAACTGAGCCGGTTTGTTTCCAATCCGGGAGATGTGCACTGGCATGCTGTTGAGCGAGTGATGCGTTATTTGCAAGGTACTGTGAACTACGGAATTCACTATTCCGGGTACCCGACGGTACTTGAGGGGTATAGTGATTCTAATTGGATATCTAATGCTGATGAGATGAAAGCCACAAGTGGATATGTCTTCACACTTGGTGGTGGTACTGTTTCCTGGAAGTCTTGCAAGCAGACGATCTTAACGAGATCGAATATGGAAGCAGAACTCACAACATTAGACACATTATGCATCGAAGCAGAATGGCTTCGAGAGCTTTTGATGGATTTGCCGGTGGTTGATAAACCAGTCCCGGCTGTCCTTATGAGCTGTGACAATCAAACGGTGATTGCCAAGGCTAAGAGTTCAAAGGACAACATGAAATCCACAAAGCACATAAGAAGAAGATTAAAATCTGTCAGAAAATCAAGAAACTCCAGAGTGATAGCATTGGATTATATTCAGACTGCTAAAAATCTGGCAGACCCTTTTACGAAAGGGCTATCACGGATTGTGATAGAAAATGCATCGAGGGAGATGGGCATAAGACCCACGTAAGTTGCCATGGGGGTAACCCAACCTATGTGATCGGAGATCCCGTGAATTAGGAACTGGGAAAACAATCCAGCGGTCAACTGAGGAGAGTATCCTTAATTAACCCACTCCGTTGGAGATGCAATAATACTCTCAATCTTGTAAGGCAGGCTGACTTTTGTCTTAATGTGTTCCAAAGCTTATGTAAGCAAGATGCAAACCTACAGAGCATTCTTTGGAGGAACACACCTATGTGAGCCCGACTGCTGGTCACAGTCTATGAGATTGAGTGATCTCTAGGAAGCTCATGAGAAGGTACGGAGTATGACTAATAAGCTCCACCCATGGGGTTTAGCCTTCGGCAGCCACGTATCAGCTGACAATAGGCGAAACTTCTGCAAGCCAAACTGACAATTCAAGGCATAGTCCATTGTTTAGTTGTGAAGAAGTCTAATCCTATTGCTCTAGGTGGAAATTCAACTTAACAATCTCCACTGAAAATTCTGGTATATCAAACATTGTTTGGAACAGTTGACAAACTTATGTGCCTCGAGATCTGGTGGGGGATTGTTGGATTATGGATGGGCTTAAGCCCATATAAGACAATAATCCCTGGTTAATCTCTAAGGCCCATTAATGTGTACAGCAAGTGGTGGGAAGTGTGGGAAGTTTAGTATCATGCTGCTACAGTAAGAAGAGTGAGACCTCTTTATAAGGGCTGCTCCACCACTTGCTATTGGGAGCTTGGGAATATGAGCTGTACACGCGCGCTCCTCCTCCTCCTCCACCGCTCGCCTCGCCTCGCCACGCCTCGCCTCGTCACGACGCGCGCGCGTGCCGCGTGGTGCGGGAATGAGCTGAGCCGAAGCTTATTTTTGTTGGTCAGGAATGGTTAATTAATCTCGGATTAATTAACAAGTCACTTACGGAAGTGCCACTGTCCGAGACGTTGGACCGTGGGCTGTTCGCGGACTCGGTCGTGGGCCTGAGCCCAGGCCCATCAACCTGACGACCTATATAAGAAGACGCTGGCCAGTGGAGTGAACACTAACTCAGTTCACTCACTCCCTCTCGCACAACCCTAGCCATCATCTACTATTCCTCTCACTGTGCTACTTCCAGCGATCCCATCCCGACGACCGCGTGCACAGTTGGTCGGGAGAGCAGGTGCCTCCGGAATCTTGTCGTTCGAGATCCTGCCCAGGAGAACATCAATAAGGTTTTTGGGGAGCGTCTCGACGCGACTGCTCCCGATCCGTCCCCGTCACCGACCGCCTCTGCTTCCACTACTTCCCCTGCATCGAATGCATGGCTGACGACGAAGTCGCCGAGAAGAAGGCCTCGGCCGATGCCGAGGCTGCTGCTGCCTCCGCCGCGTTGGCCTGGCCAACCTGAGGGTATGACTCGTTTATCCCCTATTTGCTCGTTCATGTGCTGGCCGTATATATGCTGTTCATAGATGTTTCGGTTCTATGTACTGTACGTGCTCACATGCTTAGAATTCGGTATGAGATGCATACCGTATTTGCCACGCTTATCATTTACTCATGGATTAGATTAGTCGAAAATGTGCTAATATTTTCAACAGTCTGTGCTAACTGTCCCCACAGACACATCACATCATTTTCAACACATTTGATATTTCTATTTTATTTTTGTCCCGTCTGTTTGTCAAGAGAGGACAGGGGGCTGAAAAGTGAAAACGACTGGATGGGGTTGGGCCAACAGGTAGTAGTCCACAAGTTAAGCTCAAGATAATCGTCCTAGACCATCATTAATCTCCCAGTGGATAGTGAAGCTGAAAGTGCAAGCAACACAGTAGAACATGCATGGTAACCCTGCCAAGAAGTCAATATCAGGTAGACAGATTGCTCTTTCTCCTCTCCCCCTCCACTTCTCTTAACATGAACTTTATATATGCTCTTGCATGCATACAGGATCATGCATGCAGTGCAAGTGGTGATAATATTAATAATAAAAACGGGAAAGTGACCAGGACAGATGTGGAGATGCAGATGGGAGATGTGTAACACCCCTATGTAACTACCACTGTGATCAACTGCTTATATTGCCAAGTCATATCATTTGCAGTGCCTAGTCATAGTGGTTAACCAAAATAATTCAAACTCCATTTTGAAAATCAACTCAAGTTTATAAGTGAAATATGAAGTTGATCAAACACTGTTGGAAAAATGTTCACTAATTAGCAAATATTCCAAGAGCACACATAAAAATATCACCAGTAATACTTGGATTAATTAAGTGACTTAAACAAATTGAAACAGCACCAAAACAGCAATATTAAATCCAATTAAAATCATTTCAATTTCAAATGGAACCCAATTTGGTTCAAACCAATTTTTGGTCAAGGCTAATATTGCATTACAATATTTGGGACAATTCTCATACTTTACAAAAATGCAAAAGTGCTCTAATTAAATCAAAACAGAAAAGAAAAGTGAAACAGAAAATAAGAAAAAGAAAAAGGCTTAAACTGGACTGGACCAAGTGCACAGTGCACTGGCCCAGCCCAGCAAGCCCATCTCCCCTTACCTCTCTCCTGCGTGTCGACGCCGCCATGGTCGAGCGCACCCGCGCCGATCCCAGCTCGCCACGGCGACGCCCGAGGCCGGCTGAGGGGATAAGGGAGACCCCGTTCCTCTCCCCTGGCCACATCTCCCTCGCTCCCCCTCACATCACCCCTCTTCCCCTCTTCACCTCTCCCTCTCCGTCGATCTGGAGAAGGGCCGACGCGTTCGACGACGTCGCGGCAGCGCCACCGCGGCCACCGGCCTCCCCGCGTCGCCTGAGCGTGCCTGGAAGGTGCCCCGTGGTCGACTACGTCTTCTGGAGCAACTGGGCGGAGTTGAGGAGCACGGCAACGCCCCGAACGAGTCGTCTTTTTCCCCGGCCACCGGAGATCTCCTTCCCCGCCGGCGACGTCTCTGCTGCTCCTAAACTCTCACCGGGCCACCGTGCGCCTTCACTGTGAGCCTCTCCTCCCCCTGCTGCTCCTCGTTAGTCCCCTAGCGCTCTGTAGCTAGCTGCCGTCGTTGCCGAGCTCTGGACGCCGCTGTGCACTTCGCCGCCACGGCCACAGACGCCGTCGTGCTCGTCCGGGCCCAGCTTCGAGCTCCTGGAGCTCCTTTGAGTCCAACAAGCACGCGCTCGTGCCTCCCCGTCCTTCCTAGCCCCGGTTCCGATCGGTCCCGAACAGCGGCGCCCGCTCACGAGCTCGCCGCCGATGATTTCGGCCACCGCAGCCTTCGCCACCACCTGCGTTGGATGCGGCGTAACGCGCTCGTTCGAACGCAAGCAACCGCACCCCGAACGCCTCACCGTGGTGGATTTCCGGCGAGTTCCGAGCCGCGCCGCCGCGAAAACAAGCTCGTCGGCGTCTAAACGCCGGCCGGCCGACGTGGCACGCGTGGGGTCCACTCTGGGACGCTGACCCGTGGGCCCCCTGGCCATTTTGACCACGTTGACCATGGTCAACCGTGGTTACTATTCACCCTAAGCCACTGACATGTGGGCCCCCTCGATTAATTAACCTAATTAAACATTTAATAAATAAAAAACTAATTAGTTAACTAGATGAGACACTGACAGATGGGGCCCACTCCCTAATTAACCCTGGTAATTAAACTAATCCACTGTTAGTCTAAACAGAGGCTGACATGTGGGTCCCACTAGACCCACATGTCAGGTTTGACTGGTCAGCCGACTGTTGACTTGCTGATGTCAGCATTACATCATGCTGACGTCATAATTTATTTTCTGTAAATAAAAATAATTCCAGAAAATCAATAAATCTTTAAAAATTAATAAATTTTAAACCGTAGCTCAGATCGAAAAAGTTAAAACATGAAAGTTGCTCAGAACGATGAGATGAGTCTGATCGTGCCGTCTGTTTTCATGTCGGAACCCCCTACATAGGAGAAGTCGTAACTCCGAGCCCGATTTCAGTAGATGAATAGTGCATACGCACCGGTTAATAAATCACAGATTAATTCTAAAAATAACTAAAATGACTTAGAGGTATATTTAGACAACCCTGCACTGCATCATAGCATCGCACGCACTGTGTTGCATCTGTTTGTATTATATTTACTTGTTTCCTCCCCCTCTTCTCTTTCGGTAGACCCCGACGTTGCCGTAGCTCCTGAGGCAGACGCCGCTCCGGAGTACGACTACGTCCCCGACGACCCTGTCCTTGCCGTCGAGCAGACAGGCAAGCACCCCCATTTTGAGCACTCCTATATCACCTATTCTCTTCCCTCTTATGCTTGCATTAGATGTTACTGCTGCTGTTACCATCCTATATCTGTTGCATAGCCTGTTTAATTGTAGCCTACTGTTGATACCTGCCTGTTATCCTAAACTGTTTAGATAGGATGGGTAGAGCCTTATCAGAGACCCACTTGTCCCGACTGCCTCGCTGGACTCTCAGAAGACCCGAGCAACGGGATTGAAGATTAGAACCTGGCACCGCACGTCACTTCCCCTAAGATGCTCGACACTACTGGGTTACTATCGAGTGCTGAGGGTGATACCTCGTCAGCACTTATGATGATAACCTTGTAGGTTAGTTAATCAGTCGTGGTAAGCGAGGGTATTCCTCCTACACCACCCCCGATAACGACATCGTCATGCAACTGTTCAAGTGTGGACCTCGAGGGTGATACCTCCTTCGTTCACCTTGACGAGAACATCAGGTGGGACTCCTTCGAGGGTGATTCCTCAGGGTTCCCCCTTAGTGTCAGACACACGGAGACTTTGGATACTATGACTGATTACTGAACTTTGATACTAAAGACAGGTCGGCCCTGAGGGGTACCCGCGCGAGCATGATTGCGAAGTGATGTGGAGTCGGGTTGACCTGAGAGGTTCCCGCGAGATAACTACGAGGCGTGGCCGGGCATTCTTAGCCCTTTCCGCAAGTCCTCGAGACGGGCGACGGGGTCACATCGATCATGAGTCTCTGCTCGTTACTGCGCGCTCCTAATCCACTACGGTTTGGATATTTGATCCGAGGGGCCTCTGGCCTGATAGCACTAACCATCACGTGGGCATAGTATAGGCGTTCGGCGTCGTATACTTCAGCCGAAGCTTAATGGATGTCAGCAACTGATGCGGCACACGCTGGGTTGGACTGGGAACGCAACCGCGCTTGTATAAGGGGTTGCTAGGTCTGCTCACCGGCGGTGCACGTAACATGCAGGAGTTCCCGGGGCGAAGGCCCAAGACCCCTGGGGGCATAGGTTAGACCGGCGTGCTGACATCTCTGTTAAGTATTTGGTCGGGTTGCGGCGTGTTGCTTAGCCAAGGCCGGGCATGACCCAGAAAAGTGTGTCCGGCCGAAGTCAAGCGAGCGTGGTGGGTAAGTTGGTGCACCCCTGCAGGGAAGAAACTTCTATCGATAGCTTGTCCTACGGTAACAGACACTCGGAGTTGTATCCCGATTGGTACAACTAGAACTTGAGATGAGAACTGGATAGTACGGCTCTGGGATTGCTTTCTCACAGGGAGTCGAGGAAGAATCTCTGGCCGAGGTTGATGACTTTATTGCTATACTTTACATTATGTTATTCTGCTCTCTTCTAATGCTGCGAGACCGTTGAAGATGCTAGTCTTCGATAGGACTAGGCTTTCCCCCTCTATTTTGGCATTTCTGCAGCCCAGTCCACATATACAGCCCCCTTTGAAAATGTTGCATATGTAGTGTAGATCCTTGCTTGCTGAGTACTTCGGATGAGTACTCACGTTTGCTTTATTTTCCTTTTTCCCCTTTTATCCCTTTGTCGCATCCAGACGACGGAGCCCCGGAGCCAGATGTCCCCGTCGACGACCACTACTACTACCAGCCCGGAGAGTACTACTACTACGAGGAGCCGTCAGACGACCAGGAGTAGGATCGGAGGGTCCAGGGCAGGAGGCCCACGCCTTTTCGATCGTAGTTTTTATTTTGCCCCGCCTCTGTGAAGGCTTATTTCTCTGTTCTGTGTTATATCTGTACCCAGATATGTGACGCTTCCGCTGACACTTATATGCCATGAAGCTATGTATTCGAGCCCTCGAGGCCCTGGCTTGTAATATTAAGCTTGTATGAATTTATTTATGTTTTAGAGTTGTGTTGTGATATCTTCAAGTGAGTCCTTAGGCTTGATCGTGTGCATTTGCGTGTATGATTAGTGCACGATTAAGCCGGGGTCGTCACAAGATGGTGAGTGGAAAAGATTTTGCTATCGCTAGGTGCTACTCCCTCTGTCCCATCAGAGCATCTACAGCCGGACTTGGCAAATCCGACCCCTCAAATGCCCGCGGGCGTCCGCGGACAATGACCGGTCACCCCTCAAAAAAGCATTCCACATCCGGATACCTCAAATCCATATTATTACATGCAACGTGAAACCTAATCTGCGTGGAGCTCGTCCGGTTCCGCTCCCCGCTCGCCCGGCTCTGCCCTGGCCATGTCCGGCGGCCGGCTGCGCTCCTCAGAGTATTGGGCCGGTCGTCGACAAGGTAGGGTAGGGCATGGGACACGAGCTGGCTCACGGGACTCCAGGCCCCGCCGTCTCCCATGCCCTACAATTCCTCATCGGAGACCGGAACCCGAACGGTGCCGGTGGACGTCAGATCGATGATGGATCCATCCGGGGATGAGCCGCCGATGTCCACCACGATGCGGTTGCGGCGCCCGGACTAATGCGTCATACGGGGCGCCGGAGAATGCGACTTCGCCTCTCCGACTTCAGCCGCCGCCTCCCGCACCCGGTGCGTTGCACGGCGGGCACGCCGTGCCATGGCCTCGTCGGACAAGGCCCATGGTGCATCCCGATGCTCGGCGCACCGGAGGGGTTGCGCGTCTGCGAGCGTGTTCGGACACCAGACGGACCGCACGGCCTCCGGCGAGGCAGGTATGGTCGGCCTAGCGCCGGATCCATGCCCCATTTGGGCGGACGCAATGGATTCCCGACGGATGGAGTCCGACCGCAGCCATCCACGGGGCTCCTCCCGGGCGCGGCGGAGCGCAAGCCGGGCGGCCATCTCCTTCTCTGGGCCGTGCGGGATGGGCTCGGGGTCGACGGATCTGGAGGTGAAGGACTCGGATCCGCTGCCCGCCATGCCGGAGAGGACTGGAAGGAGCCGGAGAAGAGCTTGGGTGGCGGAGGGGAGTGGAGGGGAGGGGAGTGAAGTGGCTAGGGTTTGATCCGGCGAGCGGATGGGGAGGATTTTATGTGGGGTCGGGTGGGGCAGCGTGGGCCGGGTCCAACGTGGCGGGCGTCCCCGGGCACGCCCGGGCACCCCCATATCTGCGCCATATTTGGGCTGGATGTGGGGGGTGCCGGTCAGCCCGGGCGTTTGAGGGCCGTTTGAGAGGCCCGTCTGGGTAAAAAAAACCATGACCGGCCAACGACTAGGCGGCCTGCCCGGGCGTTTGAGATGGGTTTGAGGGGTCCGGTTGTTGATGCTCTAATATCCCATAATATAAAGGTGTCTTTGATACTACACTTTTGACACTAGTGTAGTGTTAAAAACGACCTTTTATTTCTGAAAGAGGTAATATCGCTGGAAGTCATTGAACTTGCGCTGAATGTTCAGTTTGGTGCTAGAACTTTAAAAATACAAATTTGTGGTCATCTAACTTGCTGTACGGTGCAAATACGGTGCTTCGGGCGTACACCTTGCCTTGGCAGTGTGGCATGGCCCACTTGTCATTGACTGGGAGTAGAATTATTTTCTGATAGCTCTTTGGATTTATTCTAATTACGCAGAAAAGCTTAGTGGGACCCACCTATCAGTGAAGATTACGAAGAGAAAAATTGTATAATAATCTAAGAGGCGACATTGTTCGGAACCATGACCTTCTGATTGGGTGCTCACGCGGTGAACCACAGCGCCAGCTCAAAGCTGATGCTAGGTTTTTTTAGGTGAACCAGGGATTTTATTCATTGTTCAAAACTAGAGGAATCGAGAAATAAGAGAGACGGGCTCTCCCGGGCATCCTCAGAGCTCAGCGACTCTCGGCCGTCGGATTCGTTCGCTTGATGGATTTTGGGCCGTCGGATCGACCGCGTGGAAGAGCTCGGCCGTCGGATCTGGGAGTAACACTATAGGAATGAATAGTTACCGCCCCATCCCGGTCTCGCTCACTCCGCTATTTCCGGCCGGGTCTCACTAACATGTGGGGTCGCTCGCGTGTGGGCCGCGTTTGTCAGCGGCTGTGCCTAGAGATGCGTCCGGTGGACGTGCTTTGTTGTCAAAATATCATGCCACCGCCAGTTATTTCGCCACCCCACCGAGGGCATTTGCAGGAATTCGCGTGCGTGACCGTGCGTGGCGTCGTGTGGGTGGTTGCATCTGGCATAGGAGTGAGGAGGGCCCCCGATTGGGTGAGAACCCTAGCCCATTCTCCCTACCGCGCCCCTCTCCCCTTCTCTACTGCAGCCGCCGCCACCAGCGCGGGCCGCGGACACGACGAGGAGGCGGCCGGCATCACCGCGTGCTGCCCGACCAAGGTCTTCTCCCGCGTGCGCCACCTCCTCGCCAAGCCCTTCCCCTACGCGCGGCCCTCGCCGACTCACTCTTCCTCCCCTACGACCTCGTCCAGGACGCTCGCGGCACCGCCGCCGTCTGCGCTGACGACAGCTAGGTCGGGGATGTTAGGGATGCGGCCGAGCAGCGCGGCAGCATCATGGGTGGCGTGCGGATGGGCACGGAGCCACGGCCGCCGCCGTCCCCAACGACGCCCCGTCCCGGCGCTCCTCGACTCCCGCTTGGACGGCGACAAGTTCGAGCCGCGTCCGTCGACCCCGACATCGCGCTCGCCTACAAGTTCCCCGAGGTAACTAACTTACCAGCCCATTCGTGCGGCCCTATCCCGCTTCCTCCGAGCTGGCGTCCCACTCTTCTCTGCTGATCTGCGCAGGTCTCCTTCGCCTACGACGAGAGGTGCGGGCCTTAGCTCGACGGAACGACTCTCCCGGTTGATCCCATCTGTCATGCCGTCTCCTTACTCCGTGCAGGAACGTGGCGCTGTACGCGCTCGGCATGGGGTCCTGCGGCGTCGATGGCTAGGAGCACCACCTCGTGCACCATAGCCAGCGCCACATCAAGGTTCCCTCTCCTCCCCTCCCCTCCCCCTTGGTTAATTAATCCCCTCTTTTTTCTGTGCGAATTGGTTGCTGCGAGTTGAGATGCCCAAATCGTATATGATTGGGCTGTCGAAATTGATCTTTTGTGGACACAAACACGTGCATTATCGTGTTACCAGCATTCCTGATACAGCTAGCACTGAACCAAGGAGGGAGTTCATGCAAACGATCCTACCAATTTCTCAATCTACAGACGTCATGCAAATCATCCTTTAGTTGTTGGGGGGGGGGGGTGGGGGGGTTCCTACCGAGAACAAATGTTCTATCACCAGTTCTGCTTTCCACGCGATGTTGTTTTACCATTTTACCAGAGTAACTAATTAGTTTTGTTTATGATTTTCCCCTTCTGCCATTGTTATCATGCATGTACTATAATTTTCATTTGGATTAATTATAAATGTGTCCCCTCTTTTGGAGTAAGCCATCACTATGGCCTCATGATTATTGTTTGTATATATATGGCAAATGTATTTTTGTTTTATATTGATAAATCACGCTTTTAGTCATACTGGCCGAGAATAATGCTTATAGTTTACTGCCAACTACTTCTACTGATGGCTTATATATTTTTATACAGATTGCCACCATATTTGTGAGCCTTTTGGTACATCACTCATAGAATAAATATAATGGACTTGAGTGGTGGATTGAGTAACTTCCGAAATGGACCTTATTATCTTGGTTTCTCCTTTCACGACATGATGGTGCTGGATGTGGCATGACTTTGTGTAAGGCACTGATGGTCTCTGAGGTGAGCTCTTTATGTGATTCTAACGACACTCTGTCTCCCTGCGCAAGTAGAACTGCAATTTAGTTGTTCTGAATTTTGTGTGTTGTAGACTGGAAGTCAAGGTTCTGGTCGATTTATATATGTCTCTGAATATACTTATACTTCAAAATGCCGACCACTTTATTTAGATATTATGTCTTCCTCATTATTCTTCAGTATTTCCTCTATTTAGCTACATGACATTCTCTTCGCTGCTGCTTCTCTTACAGCCATCTAGCTACTATGTGACTTGGTTAACTGTACTACTGCTTCTATACTGCCTACGGATGAAGAAGTAAAAAGTTGCAGTTTGTGTTGTTTCTCTAATAATCCTAAGGAATTTTTAGGTTCCCCTTACCAATGTTGTCATGCCATTGCCGTCATTCGATCCTTTGCTCTCCTCAATAGTTAGGTGGTTATCCATTTGATCTCTGCCATTGCAGCTCTTTATTATGTAGGGAACTACAAATTTCATATCTACCATTTGGTGATAGTATTCAGTTAAAAGTGATGATCGTCACGATATAGAGACTTGTTACATGCGCCGTCTAGGGTTTGAAGAGGAGATCGAGAGAGAGAGAGAGAGAGAAGGAGAAAGAGACGACATGCCCTCACATGGCAGAGATCGCCATTTAAATAGCTTGGTACTGCATTTTAGGATATATGGTTACTGAAATGGGGGGTTACAAGCACCAAGCACCGCACCGGTGAGTTGCCGGGCTAGAAGCATCTAGTGCAGAATGGCTTCGGGTCTAGCAAAAAACTCATCTAAATCCTACTCATGCACCAGCACCATTACATGACATCAAATATCAAGTATGTGTAATGATAGGAATAGATCTTCGACATTATGGTTCAAGTAAATGTTTTTTTCCCAATAAATTGTTGAAGAGGCGATAAAAGCTCTAGACCAAGACAACCTAGATACAAAGCACACGTTCTGAATCACTCGTGTGTGTCGGTGTTTGCCAAAAACCTGGTGTTTTGCTCAATCGTGAAGTTTGCCATGACAGGTGCTTTCACAGCAGTAGCCTTCAAATAAGGAATTAGCAATGCATGAGTTATTTCTATACGGTTTAACAGCAAAATCTCGGAAAGAATGCACCAAGCATATTCAATCAAATAAATGTCTAGCACATAGATAAAGCTATTTAAATGTTTCTCATGAATGAACTGGTGACACAAAATATTTTTCACTATAGAACTGCAGGTTTGAATACCATGCTATTTATTTTCTTTTTTGAGTTGAAAATACCATGCTATTTTTTGGGCTCCGGTCTTCAGTTCTCTGTTTTTCTGCCCACCCCTATCTAGAAAAGATATCAAGGTTCAGTATATCCCTTAGCTTTCTCATTGATAAGAATTTCTTAGAAATGTTTCTTATATGCTATTTTCCAATTAAAGAGAAACATCAAGCATCTAGCCCAACAGGGCATCTAATTATTTATTTTTAGGACCATGGCAGTTTCAGTGAGTCATTAAAAATATGTTATTTTGACTCATCAAAGAACATTTTAATTCCAACAGCGGCATGCAAGGATTACTTTTATAACTTTTAGGTACTTATAGAAACATGTCCATTAACAAAGCAATGGTGATCTACATTCTGTATGAACCTAATACATTCTACCTAAAAAAATAATTCATTCTAACCCATGAGAAGCCATCATAAACAGAGTAACAAATATATACCTTCATTATCAACGATGTATATCAAGTCGTTAATCTTCGCTCGTCATGCTGCAGTTCCTATGGAGTTTTAGAGATAGTTGAATCAGTCCGATGCATTTACCTACATATGCAATGCAGTCTGATTCTAATTCTTATCATTATTGTATACTGCGGTTAATAACGGGGTCATGGAAAAAAGCAGGAGCATCTAAATATACTCTATGCTTGCTTCTTCATTCAACCAGGGATTGAGGCACGGGCGAGTGATACGATCCAACCAGGGATTGGGGCAGGGGCGGGTTTTAGATTGGATTAGGTCTGCAGTAGCTACTTAGCTATTTAGTTATATGTGTGTATCAAGAGCAGGGCAGGGGAACCACGGATATAAATATAAATAATTTCAAGAAAAGAAAACAATAATTAATGGTTGGTTTCCCCACTTGAATGGTTGAGGAATTCATTCATTCAGCAAAATGTCTCCCTCTTTTCACGCTGCTTGCTTATCATTGTTATGCGGCATCTGGAATCTTTTTTGAGTAAATTGTTGTCTGTTATACACAACCATGTCTCCATCTATATAAATGTATCTTCCTTTTTTGTTTGACTTCTACTTATACATAATATAATATGCAGGGCAGGGCAGACAACATGTGCCGTCAACCGTCGATAGTTCAGCTGTCACCAAATGAGCAGCTTGCTGCTGAAGAAACCTTCAAGTTGTACTGCAAGCCAGTTGAGCTCTGCAATGTTATCCAAAAATGAGCCCTTGATAATGTATGTATATATGTAACCTCCCTCCCTGAATCCTTACTGCTCGCCTTGCTTTTTATTTCATTTCATACAACAACAACAATACAATGATGACTGGCTTTCTTTTGCATTGCAGCCCGCTTTTCTACAACTCCTTTACATGATACATGCAAGCTGCACAAAGAGGTAGCTCTCATTTAGATCCCATATTTATGTCAAAAATAAAATAAATACATGCTCTTCTGTTTCTGAAAGTATTTTCTTTTCTTGACATCGATAGATAGCAGAGGCTTCACTATTATATATGTAGTTTGCTGCCTCCTTTAACAGAATCTTGCATGTTGCATCATGCAAATGCTGACCAGTGTTTTGTTTGTGTTTTTGTCTTGTGTTTTACCGGGTTGTGAGCTAGGTCATGGAATTGCTAAATTGTTTACAATTAAGCCTCTTTATTTTAGTTCCATCTTATTTGATTTGGTCTGGATTTATAGTGAGAGGTACTCATGTGATCTCTGGTCACCAAAGGGATTCAACAATTACATAGCGATGTTTTGTATTGTGAAATTCTTCCCTGTCTGACATAGAACAATCTGAGCTACTCACTATAGTCAATATCGATTTTAACTCTTGTGCATGTTTGCTAAGTTATCTGCCTTTTGCTGATCTGCTCTTGTTGATGTAGTAATACGAGGGCAGGGTGTCTTGACTGCTGCTTGCCGGTTCTTTCCTCGGCAAGCATGCGACTCGATGTGGTCATGGGCGATGGCCATAGTTGGCCGTCGAACGTGCTCACCCCTGCTTCGTCCACCTCCTCCTCGGGAACTCCACTGGCCTCCCGTGCGTGCACGGTCGAAGGCTGGTGGCCTAGCTTGCCGGCGGGTCGGTGACACGCCACAACCCCAACGCTTTGCTGAGTTTGGCATCGACTACAAACCCTCTATGGTGAGCTCCTCTTCACCTCTGGTTTACGCCTCTGGTTGCTATGAGTCGTGACCGTCGAGCCCTGGCTATGACATGCTCGATTCCTAGCTGATCATCTTGTGTATGACTGAGTGTGGATAGTTTTTGTGGCGGTGGTCACCAGGCTACTGGTTTGTTGTTGGTTATGGGGATGTTGTAGGTTTAGCATGTGGCTTATCATAGCCTCTGTTGGTTAATTGGCCTGGAAACTGTGCTCTGGTGGTTGCAAAATTATAGTGGCTAGCTGGGACACCTAATTCCGCCTTTGCAATGATAAGCTATTAAGCTGGTGTATTTTCTTTTAGAACTACTGGATATTCATGTAACTTGGTTTCTTTTGTGGTACATGTACCTTAGTTTAAATATTGATTAACTGATACACACTACTTATGGTGGTCTTCTAATCAAATCACAGCTACAGATATTTGCTTGGCGAAGATCTCGGGGCACTCGGGTAATTTATTATTTTCCATATGATCACGATGCAGAGGCTAGGAGAACTATCTCCTTCTCATTATATGCATAAGTAGTGCAGATTATTCCGTAGGGCATTATTTCCTGTTTTATCGCATGTTGCTACTCTGTGTTAGGTGATCATTATAGCCATATAATGCCACTAGATGTAGTGCCAGATATCTCCTTTATTGCTTCAGTTTTAATTATTTAGGAAACTGGAGCAGGGTATTAAGTTGGATCCCCCCTCGTTTCTTTGAGACCTTCTGATCATGTGCATATTTTAGTGGCTCTGTCCTTGGATGGTCATTTCTGATGAGTGATAACCAGGGCAGTTTCACTTCCAGAAACAAGAGAAGAGGGTCTCACCGAGCCTCCTTAGAGCTCAGTGACTTTCGGCCATCGGACGTACTCTGCCGTCGGATCTGGGAGTAGCACTATAGGAATGAATCGCGCTGCCGCTTACTCCGTCTGTTCGACCGGGACTAGCTGACGTGTGGGGCCCCTCGCGGGTGGGCCGCGTTTGTCAGCAACCGTGGCTGCGGGTGTGGCCTGTTCGTCCCGTCACGCGCACCGGCGGGTAAATATCCCGCGCCACTGCACGTAATATCTTGCCCCCACCGAGGGTATTTCGGTCTTTTCGTGTCCAGGCCTCGTGTGTGGTGGGCGGTGGTTGGCCCGTGCGGCTATGGGGTGGGGGAGGGCAGCGGCTTGCCTCTTCGTGCTCCCATTCGCCCCCTTCTCTCTGGGTCTCCTCTCCTCTCGCCACCGATGCTCGTGGTGGAGGTTATTCTTGCTAGGGCGATGATGATTAACCGTGGCTGAAATAAGTGTGCCTTTGAGCAATTGAGGCACCTGTGGGTATCAAGTTGGATCCTCCCTCTCGTCCCTAAAATCATTTTTGATCATGTGATACTTATGGTTCTGTCCTTGGATGGTCATTCTTGTTGAGTGATAACCAGGGCAGCTCCACTGTATAAACAGATTGATCTGGTGATAAGAGATGACGGGGGTAGGTTATATGATCGAGGAAAGGCGAATCTGAGCCCACTATGCAATGAACCCTAAACCCTTTTTATTTGTATTTAAAGGTGTTGCTTATTTATGCTCCAGTGTTTATAGCCGTTTTAAGTAAAGTTTTCTTCTCTCTCATACCTTCATTGCATATAAGTTGTTCTTAATCCTTTATTGTTTGTTGTTGGTCTTTGATTTAATCTGGTTAAGAGTAAGTTGCACTTTGTTATACTAGAAAGACTCGCTCCCAGCAAGTTATCGGTTGAATGACTTGTTTTAATTCGTTGTGGTACTATTACTTCTATTTTTTTGCAAGTTACCAGTTGCAGCTATTTGTTCATGCTACAGAAAATAATACTACAGAATTTTTTTTTAGATTTTTCTTGATATAATGCTGGTTTGTTCATGTAAAGAGCGACCAAGGTAGCATGTCCCATTTTGTATCCATAAACAATTTTTCGACTGCTGTGATTAAGTTGCTGGGTTAATCCGAGCCATTGAGCGGACATTTCCTTTCGTTTTCTATAGTTTGTTCTGAAGCTTTCCCCAATTCTGTACGTCACCACTGCATTTTTTTGGATCCTGCAGTTTGAACAAACTTCCAACTATAGAGTTTAAAATATGTTACCTACATAAAGAGGATTCAAATAAGGATGACCTTACACAGCTTATCCTTATTTTAGCAATGAGAGTATTTTGTATATAGAGCTGATACTCTGAAACTTCTGTTTTTATTGCTGTATTATATTATGAAGGTTCAAGTATTTGGGTTCTAGCTGCTACTTGGATATGGTAGATGCTTATTCATTTTCCTATTAGTCTAGCAGGATTACATCATTGATGTTACTTCCCAACCAATATTAAGCTGGCAGTTGTTTATTTTCTCTTTTGCCTAACACATCAAAATCTAGAGCAACACTTTTTGTTGATTGATATTTCTGACAGATACTGATTACTCCTCTTTATTTTATTGTAGTGTTAGCTAATTAAAAAGGTTTTGTTGTAGGTGTATATTTTTTTCTGCATGGTATATATTATGCGAATTATTTCTAATGCATCTTGATATTATCTTAGAATCATCTGACTAGAGTCTCGGTCCTTCGAGCTTAGTTAACTAAAGCATCTTTTATATCAGATATCAAATTATCTATACTTGTACTAAGAAATAATGTATCTAACCAGATTTTCACTTCTTTAATGGAGTTTTTAGCACTCGGATTTATTCGAAATAGCTGTTCCTATATTTTTGTCAGTGCTTGCTGTACTTTGTTTAAATGTTTCTTCTTGGTAGGATCAATTCTAAATAGTGGATGTAAGCATGCCTTTTCAAGCTTAAGCATTTGATTTTTGGCGATATGGTGTTCTCTCCTTACAGATGACCTTCTGCTTTCTTATTTAAAAAAAATAGACAAGTTGGATGCAGTTGCTGCCACTCATGTCGCTACAGGAGGAGTGCGCGCAGGGGGGAGTGGCGGGTCAAGGTGCGCTTATCGGCGCCGCTGCTGACCGGCAGATCCAGGTGCACCCTCTCGGTGCACGCAGGGGGGTGATCTACGACGACCTCCTGGGCACGACACCGCTGGAGACGGTGAGAAACACGCACTCCGTCCACCATCGGTCACCGGCAGTAGCAGGACGAACCGTCGCCGTAGCCGCCAGGCTGAACCATAAGACGCCTCAACAGCGACCGACGAAGTCATCGAAGCGAGGTGAGAACCCCCTTCCCACGCCTTGCATCGTCCTCTTCTCCTTTTCCTTCTCAGGCATCCTCCACCTAATCCCCTCCCCTCTTAGGCGACGGCCCGGAGGTGAACTGCAGCGACAGCGTGAACTTGGCCGGCGACCGCAAGGACCCATCCACGGGGGTCCCTTCCTCTCTGAAAACGGCCTAATTGCTGATATCTTGCCTCCCCTCTCCTTCTCCCTCTCTTAATTTTCAAGCTATTTCGGTATGGTATTACTGTTAGGTAACCCTACAAACTTTGTTGGAACCTAAAAAATAGGTACTCCTGATGGATTAGAGTGGTCCTGCCTGAAACAACTTCCAATGGATTGTTGAATTAGCCAATGTCATAATTAGTAAATCTGTGCTGTTATATGCTGTAACGAGATCACATTATGCCCATGTTTAGATGACACTGACCCAAGTTTACTTTGTGATTCCCTTAATTTCTCTACCTAATTCTTGTGGCATGCTTTCATCAGTTTCAATACGATGAAGATGACAGATCCAACATGGTATCCTTTACGGATGAACAGGATTCAAGAGGCATGTGTGTAAGTGTTGCATATACTGTTCGAAGATCTTCCGTGTCATTCCAATATGTACCATGCCATGCTACAGAACGATCAAACATATATTCTTTATTGGTTTATTCCTTCGGTGATTAATTTCAGGCCACCCAGGCCACACAAAGAAGGCCCAATGATTTTTTGGACATGATAAGTGCACTTCAGGCCACCCAGGGTCGAGCATTCAGCAGCGACGCCAGAGGAGGTACCTTTGTGCGAGACTGCTCTCGGTTGAAAATATCCAAAGGTTATTGCCTCAAGCTAAACTTATCGCCCGTGATTCTTTCCCTTTTGTTGCTATCAAGTTTGATCCATCTGCTCCATGCAACCCCTTCTCTGGACAAGCGATAGTTATAGTCGTCATGGACTCCGATGAGATTCTCGACGAACCGATACCCGAGTGGTTGGAATTGGCAATCATATGCTTCCAGCGGTATCACTCGCTATGATGAGCTCCACCATTGGTTCTCACTCTGTGTACTTATGAAGACTGCTATCTAACTATCACCAGCCTTTGTATAAACGCCTTGCTTTTAGTATTTTGTGATGTTCGGCTGTCCTGTAATGTGCTACTTAGTCTTCGGTCCCTTGCTATGTAACCAACTTACTCTAATTACTAATAATGGTATTTCAACTTGTGGGATGCATTCATTTCTATATAAATGACTTGCTGTAATCCTGATCTATCAAGAATTTTGATGGTTTTTATTGAACCATATCTTACTTTGTACTGCACTTATATGATTTGTATTGGTTTACATACTCCCCTGATAAATACCAGGCGCTGGATTATTGGATCACTACTTTAGACATATTTTTGTAATGACAAAATGTGTCATGTTTGTCATACTTTTGGTATATATGTTGTCTTGCCCTTTGGCAATGCCCTTTTTTTAATGTAAATCTACTGTATTGGTCTAATCCATTCTGAGCAATCGCTTTAATTCCCTCTGTTAACAAACGCACTGAAATTGATTCTGTCTTAGTCTCATGCCGATGTTGATCACCATTGTGTCTCGCTCCTATCACAACTGAATGTTTCTTCTTCACTATATTGTTATGTTGTATGAATGCGTATACTAAACATGAATTCATATTAACTTAGCGTTACCTGCCTGACCAAATGTTGGGACCGGCACCCTCGCGCCAAGGCGCGATCCCGATGTAGTACAAATGATATCAGGTGGCATCCCTAGCCACAAATGGCGACCTATAGGGAGTGACGAAGCAAACTTAGCAGCAGCATGTGCTTCATAATTTGCCTCACTATTCTCAAAACGAAAACTACACTTAACAAAATCATTATTTCTATGATTAATCTCTTCCAAAATTGGTGCATAAGAAGTCAGCGCTGTCCTGTTGATGTTTGTGATTACCTCCAAGCAGTCTGACGCAATGATCACATGTGAAAAATTGAGATCTCTTGCCAACGTGAGCGCTTCATTGCACGCATGAGCTTCAAGACTTGGTGCATTAACGAGACTGTCAAACACCACTGCCGACGCTCCGAGGTAAAGACCATCCTTGTTCCTGCATACAGCTGCCGCAACACCCCTGTCACCTCGCCGAGCAATCCCCTCGTCAACATTAATCTTTGCCGCATCCTCACCTGGAGGAATCCACTGTCTAGCTCGTCTTGGTGCAGCCCCTAAAGCTGGTGTCCTTGGACTGATGGCCGTAGTTATTTCCATGTCCTCCAAATAGCGATTGATGAAGCCCATGGTTGAAAGTGGACTCTGGAATTCATTGTCATGAATTGCACGCCTTCTTGCCCACCATATAGACCACATGGTGATGAGGACTCGAGCTAAATCCTGCTGATTCGATGACTAGAACAACCAAAAGAGCCACAACCTCGCGTCCTCACTCTTGTTTGATAGTACATGTTCCAGTACTAATTCATCACTCAACGCCCAAACGCAACGGGCCATGCGGCACTCGAAAAGGGAATGGCGCCATGTATCAACTGCCGAGTTACAGATGGAACAAACCGGCGAGGTCGCCATGTTCCTCTCGTGTCTCGTTGCTTCCGTCGGCAGTGACATTTGTGCAGGCCTCCAGACAAACAATCTGACCTTTGAAGTTATTTTAACTTTCCACAATTGTGTCCAGGACTTTTTATCTGCAGCTATATTCGAGTGGCCCGCTCGGTGCTCTAACCAGTCCTTTCGCTGGTGTTTAATTGCACTAATTATTCTGTACGCCGAGCGGACAGAGAACATCCCCCGTTTGTCATAGAGCCATGCCCAAAAATCTGGCTGTACTCGCGTACTCAGCGGTATGTTGAGGACCACTTCAATATCCTGGGCAATAAAGCACTCTTGGAGAGTTTGTTTGTTCCATGTTCTGGTAACTTGATCAATCAACTCAGAAACTACTTGGGGTGGGTTTTCTGATCTTGCACAAATTGGTCTTAACTTGTAGTCACGAGGTAACCAATTATCATGCCAAATATTGGTCGATGTGCCCGACCCAATGCACTTAATCAACCCCAAAGAGAGAATGTCCCTTCCCTCCAAAATCGACCGCCACACTTGTGACGGATGGGAGCCGACCTCCGCTTCAAGAATGCTACACTGAGGATAATATCGCGCCTTGAGAATCCTGGCACTTAGCGAGTCTGGGTCTTGGAGAAGCCTCCAAGCTTGTCTGGCCAACAAAGCTAGATTAAACAGCTCGATATCACGGAAACCCATATCTCCCATATGCTTAGGTTTATGCATAGTCTTCCATGAGACCATGCTGGTTTCCTTTGCCCTTGCTTGCTTCCCCACCAAAATTTCCACAGCAAACCATTTATGTGCTCACATAAGCCTCTAGGCAGCTTAAAGCATGCCATAGAATATGCTGGTATAGACTGTGCTACAGAGTTAATCAAGACCTCTTTACCTCCGGAAGAAAGGCACTTTTCCATCCATCCTTGTATATGTTTCCAGATTCTATCTTTTAGATACCTAAAGCATACCTGATGCTACGTAGGAACAATACTACTTCTTATACGGAAATCTTTACTTAGAACACGATGCCATCAGCTAAGATGGGCTATGGCTACTGCAGCCCAGTTTACACCTTTGTGATAACCATTGGAAAAAAAATGTAAATTATGATCCTAGTAATAAAAATAACTTTTAAATATTCATGTGTTATAAATATTTTAAATACAAACGAAATAACTTCCTTTTAAAATTGTCCATGTATTATTTTAAAATATTTATGAATTAAATACATTTTATAATTGAAAATAATAAACATATTTGTAAAATTAAAATTAAAAAATATATTTTAATTATACAAACATTTCAAACAATACGCACATTTTTATAGATAAATTTTGTTATAATTACAAATATTCATGATTTAAATTTTAAACTGTTGATATGGATATATAATCGGGTCTAATATTTAAAATTTAAAATTATATAATTTTTTGAATATAATTCATGAGTAAAAATTATATATACGTATTAACTAAGCATGTTAAATTTTTGGATACATTAGACATATTTATTTAATAAACATTTTAAACGTCCATATTAACTAAACATTTTTTATATTATACAAGTTTATATTTTTTTTATTTGTTTGTATGTATATATCATCCAAATATTTGAAACATAACCTTATTGCCTATGTTTTACAATTATCTTAAAGAAAATAGTGTGTGTAAAATGGGCCGTAGTTTCTGCAGCCGTTTAAGCTCTGCATGTAGCTTGGTTGAATAGAGTGTATCGTTACCCATGGTAGACAGAGAACGTCAATGGTGTAGTTCCTTTGGCGGATCGTTTGTTAATTGTTGATCCCGGGTTTGAGACCTGGATGCCCCATTTTATTGTTATTTTGCTCATTTATGAGCAGTACAGTAGCCGTTTCACACAATAAAAATGTGACGGGCTTCATGCGAAAAATTGTCGCAACTTTTTTCGTAAATAATAAATATTAGGGTGTTCTGTGCAAAAACACATCGCATACTCACTGACTGGTGGGGCCGTACACACAGATGTGTCCGCATACCTGTGTTGTGACTGTATCTGCACGCTTGAGTCAAGTTAGATGATCACAAATCCGTATTTTCAAAGTTCTAGCACCAAACCGAACATCCAGCGAAAGTTCTATGACTCCCAGTGGTAGCGAGTAGTAGCTTGGGTATAGGGACCCTTCACTCAGACTAGTGGTTGGGGCGCCACCCTGTGGCGCCGCTTGAAAAGAAACTGTATGCACGTTTTCATTAAAAAATATGCATAGTCCTCGCCCCCGTCTAAAAGAACATCTCAGAAAAAAAATCCTCACCTTCATCTAAAAAAAGTAAAAGAGAAAAGAAAAAAATACCACCACAGCCTACCAGCGAGTGTCACTTTGCATAACCCTCCATTTAAAAAATACCAGAGGTCCTCACCTCCATCTAAAAAGAAAAAATACATTTAAAAAAAATCCACACCTTCATCTAATTTTTTTTTCAAAAGATTTCTCACCGTGGCCAACCAGCTTGCGCCACGTGGCATAGCTGGTTGGCCGCCCTTCATGCGTAGCTTAATGGGTTTAATAATTGCTAGTATTCATCTTCCTTTGGCCTTTTTATCATGTGTGGTGAACAGAGACAGGCCACCTAAAGATAGGGGGAGGCTGTTTGGACCATTTAGGCCAAGAAGCATTCCGCTAACAGACGTCTCCCTGGTCTCATCCCAATACTCTCCTCTTTCTCCTCCTTTTCTGACAAATGAAATATATTAATATCGTGAAGATGCCAATTACACCCAGTCATTGCGTCAACAAGATGTCCAAAGACAACTAGGATGCACACAACCAAGAAAAAAAATAAAAAAGGATGCACACACCTAGCCTCTTCCTCGGCGTCGTATCTTGTGCATCCGGGAAGGTTCGTGAATCCCTGTATCCATCGACTCCTCGGCCGGCCGATCACCATCCAACGTACCCGATCAGAAGCAGGAATTTTTTACACAAAGACGCCCGCACCAGCTCTTAGTTACGTCTGCTCATTTGCTAATAACCCCTCAGCCAGAGCACCTCCCCTAATTCCTTGATCCCCGTTCGTCTCCCTCCCAATCCCTAATCGCACTCAATCACTCCATGGCGGCACGGTCCCCGTGAATCCTTCGACGGCCACCGTGCATGGCCCACCTCTGCGTCAGTCCGCCTCAAATGGCTCCAAGGCCTGATAATCCCAATGACAATGGCCGCACTTGGCCTTCCTCCATGCCTGTTCACCTCAAACGGCTCCACGCCCATGATGGTTCGGCGGCCGCTGCAGGATCCACCATGTTTGGCCTACCTCCGCGACCGTCCGCCTTCTTACCGGTCCTCGACGCTGAGTCCACCGCCGGCCGCAACCTGCACACCATCTTGTACCCCGCGCCTGCATCCAGTGTTTGCAGCTCCACCTGACGACGTCCGCCTGCTGCATTAAGTGTGGGAAGCGAGCACAACCCATTATCGACGGGGTACGGGAGGGTGTGCATGCCGTTGTTGGTGGGGAAGATGTTGTTGAAGTCGGTGAAGATGTTGTGTGTGGTGAAAGCAATACTCACACCCACACCAAAACACTCGGCCGAGGAGGGGGAAGGCGTCGAAGGGGTTGGTGAATGTAGCGAGGAGCGCAACCACAACGCCATTGTGATTGATCTCCTCAACATGGAACATCCTTGGAGAGCCCCGGGGGAGGTGGCGGTAGCCTGCCGAAAGGAAGAACTCAGTTAACTCCCTTGCGCCCCTCCACCTTGAGATCGCCCATACCCTAAGGGTGTTCTCTACGTAGACTCCAGCAGGGTAGAGCCTCTCTGGCACGGTGGGGGGGAAGCGGTAGGTCGGGCCATTGTACTGCATGGTGGCTTCGATTGGGGTTGGTGGCTTCGGGTCTGCTTTGTGGAGAAGAAGGAGGGCAGATGGGAGAGGATGGGGTTGGGATATGGATGAGGAGGGAGAGGAAGACGATAGGTGGCTTAAATAGCCCTAGTGCGACGTGTTGATTCACTGGTTTCGCCGGGTGGAAGTAATGAGCGGGTGGCCCGGCATGCATCGGGAGTGTGTACACGCGTGGGAAATCGAAGGCTGCAACAATAGCCGGGCTGCGACGTTTCAGCGCTGCATGCGTCTGTGCCGTCGGTCGAGGGTCGGGGGGTCACGCCTGCTCGTTCTTCTCTGCGTGTGCCACCCGTGCATGCATGCATCGTAGGCTGCTCGCTCGCATGCATGGCAATGTAGCATGCTGGCTAGGGCCTGGCTAGAGGCAGGCGTGGCAACGTTCGGTCCAAAGGTCCAACGGGTGGGCTTCTTTTACCAGAGCCCAACGGCTAGCCCACTCGCCGCAGCGCAGAAAAAACACCGCTAAAAATAGCGTTTCTGAATCCAGCAAATCAGAGCGTAGCCCGCGAATCGCTGACGTAGCACTACATGCCGATCCACACCCTTGAACGCGTAGTGATCCAACGGTCCAGAGTTGAGGGGGGGGGGGGGGGGGGGTTATCCAAGCGTTGTCGAATGCAGCCAATCACAGAGCCACACGCGGATCAGTGACTTAGCCCTAGCGCCTGATCCAGACCGTCCACTAACAGAGATCCAGCGGCGTGGAAGGTTGCGGGGTTTCAGATGGGGTTTGAAGGGTTTTGAGAGGGTTTTGAGGGCTAGGGTTGAGCATAACTAATTAAAAAAACATAAAAATATGAAACTTGCGCCCATCATCGTTTTATGTCACTGAGTTGCTGGGAAAAATAAGAAACTTGGTCTATGTGTATTTTCATGAAAAACCCTTCACAAAACATAGCTATCATGAACGAGGTTGCATGGGATTCAAGCTAGGGTTTAGGGCTAAGCATGTCATAGTTTATCCAAACGATCTCATATTGGGCATGGACCCTATATTTGCACACTAGATGTCAAGTTTTGATTTTTGTCTCTTTTAGAAAAGGTCGGAAAAATTTGCTTAGGAATGGAGTGTTTAGCCTAGCTTCGGAGCTCATTTGGAGCACATTTTTCATGACTAGTGTTTCACATCAACAATAAGTGCTTGGATTGATCGCTTAACATGCATATGACTAATATTTGAGAAAGCATTGTAACATCAATACCACATACTAAACAATTTCAAATTTGAATTTTGGATCAAACTTGAATTTTGGGTCAAATTTGAAATTCAGCCAGAATTTGAATAGCATTACACAAATTGAGGCAAGTTTGTTATTCTACAACACACATCACCAATACACAAGTTTGACAAAAGAAGTTTTCACTTCTGCTTCTTACCACTCGATTTCTTCTTCTTCTTACCACTTCTTGATCCTACCACACCTAGTTCACTCAAACTCTTGGTTTTCTTCACTGGACTAGCTGGGACAGCTTCAGTTGGCACCACAACATCTACATGAGGCTCAGTTTGCACAACATCAACTACAGTAGCTTCAATTGGTAACACAACTTGCAATATAGGCTCAGTTTGCAGAACATCTGCCGCAACAGCTTTAGTTTGCAGAACATCTGCTGCAACAGCTTCAGTTTGCACCACATTCTGCACCACATCATCAGCCAAATGTTGCTCATGATGCATCACAAGATCAAAGACTGCCTCATTTTGCACCACAACATCATCCAAATCTTGCTCTTTTTGCACCACAACATCATCCAACTCTTGCTCATTTTGCACCGCAGCATCATCCAACTCTGGTTCATCACCAAACCTTCTCTTTTTTCTACAGCCATTGATTCTTGTCGTATTGATTGCCCAACAATCTTCAACAACAAGGGGTTGACCCCCATGCTTCCTCCTGGAAAACAAAGCTTGTAATTTGGCTAGAAATTAAAAACAACATCCAAATAAAAAAACACAAACATAAACATACTTTGGCCTTTCAGGAGTGTATCGACATTTTGGAGATCCTTTTCGGTGCCCAAGTTCCTGGCACAACTTGCATCTATTTTTGTTACCTTTTTGGGACCTTTTTGGCTTTGCATCCTTCTTTCCCTTCCCCTTTTTACTACTCCCACCTTTCTCAAACCATGCCTTGAATCTACTCTCTTTAGGCCTGCCAGCCTTTCTTTTTGTAAGTGATCTGTAAGTGCTGGAATTGGAGTTGCATATGCAGCCTTGAATCTTGCCACTGAGTAATATTCATGCAAATATGGGTGCATGTTTATCTTGGGTTGGGAGGCCAAGAAAAGTATGGCATGGTCACATGGTTTCCCGGTGTGTTGCCACTCGAGGCAAGTGCAGTCATGCAACTCAGTGTTAACAACATGCCTCCTTCCAGTCTTGGTATCTCTAACTTCAGCACCCCACAATGAAGATTTTTTAACAGACAAATGTGTAAGATTTCTGCTCCTGTTCACCACCTGTTGTACCACTGCAGGAAGCTTATCCCCTGGCAGACAATCACCAATCCTTCTTCTCAATTCCCACATGCGCATGATCATGATCCTGATTTGGTCAACCATGTCATGCACATGCAAGTTCTTTAACTGCTTTATCTTGTTGTTAAAACTTTCTGCCAAGTTATTGTTGATATGGTCACACTTGATGGCAGTGTTAAATCCTGACCTGTACCACAATAGAGAATGATAGGTGTTCAACCATGGACCAAACTCACTGCATGCTACTTTTATCTTATCAAGATGATATGAATGTGTCCGTTTGGTGTAAGATCTTGCTGCTGGCCACATTTTCCCAAATTCTTCTCCTCTGAATTTTTTGATCAAATTCATCCACATATGGCCGAAGCACTCCCTCTGCTCACAATGAGGAAAAACATTCTTCACTGCATTTTCTAGCCCTTTACATGCATCTGTATGCACTGCCAAAGGTGACACTGGCCATATGCATCTTTTCAACTGCATCATGAACCATGTCCATGAAACTTCTATCTCTGACTGGAACAAACCAATAGCAACAGGGCACATCCAGTTGTGTCCATCTAAAGCATTGCATGCTGCCAATTGACCATTCCATTTGCCAGTCAAAAAAGATGAGTCTATGCTCAAATATGGACGGCACCCTGCTTTGAAGCCATCTACGCAAGGCTTTAAAGCCACAAAGAACTTGGAGAAAAGAACTCTACCATCCTCTGTTACCTCAGTATCTATCTCCACAACACTCCCAGGTGACCTCTTCTCTACCTCTGCTTTGAAGTTATAAAGCATCCTAAAAGTATTTGCCCAATCAGCATATAATTCTTTCATTGCCCTCTGTTTTGCTTTCCACACTATGGTATACTTCACCTTAATGGGGTACTCCTTTTCCAAGTCCACTTTAAGTTTTTTTGTGTAGTGTTTGGTTTCTTGGCTAAAAATTGGAGTGATCTTTCCTGCAATCCAAAGCTGTGATGTCATGGTTGATACTCTCTGTGAACTTGTAACACAATTATATGGATTTGGGATTTGATTAACCCTGATGGTACTTCCATCAGGTTGAATTCTAGCAGATATGTACCACTTGCAAGGCCTGACGCTTCCATCAAAACCTCTGCACCTTGCATAAAATTTCTTTCTATCAATCCACATAGTCTTGGCATCAAACTCATGCTTGGCTGCATAAGTCTTGAAACACATCCTAAACTCCTTCATGCTTGGGAATAACTTGCCTACTTCAATAATAGGATTTTCTTTGTCATACACACTTACAAGCTCATCATCATGTGCATCATCTACATCATCTGCAGCATCTTTCATCAGCTGTCCATCCACATCTTCACAAGCATCTATGTTTTCATCATTAGGCAAACTCGATTCACCCCTCTGTTCCTCATCTTGATCATCTACTGGATCTACTGGAATGCCAAAAAGTTTGGCCATCTCAGTCTCAACCATTGGTGCAATGACCAAATCAGTAGTGTGTTCTAATTGTACTGAATTCCAATCAACACAAACCAACCTTGCAGCACCATCACAACCCTCTTCTGCATCTTGATCAGCCCCCTCTATTACTGTCACTTCACCCGTAAACATGGGCGTTATCTGTCTCTGTGAAGCCCAATCATCATCTACCATCTGCGAAGCCAACTTTGAGGGCACATGTCCAACCTTAGAATCTGATTTCAGATCAACGAGCTCTGCATGAAAGGTAGTCTGTTTGCTTGCCCAACCGTCTTGCCAATCGATTTCATTAACCATCTCTTCACCATTCTCAATTCTCACATACTCACCCCTCCAATTATCAAACCGTAACAATGCTACCTCTTGCTCTGGACCCCCAAAAATGCTCTCCCTAATTTTCTCCACAACATTCCTCATGGCCCTCTCTTCCATGCTCTGTATTTCCTGTGGATCAATCTCTACAAATTCAACCTCCCATTTCACAATTGTATCTCTCTCTATGTCTCGCAGGCTACCATCACCTAGCTTCGCCTTAGAAGGAAAGAATTCGACAGTGAATTCGAATGTCCAAGCACCATCGCCCTGTTTGTCGATGGCGGGCAGTGTGAGCTAGCGGAAGCAGACGAGGCACGAATCACATAGGTTGAAAAGGATGCACCACTAGTAGAAAACAGGGCACTAGTCCCGGTTCTAGAGGGCCTTTAGTCCCCGTTCTGGAACCGGGACAAAACGGTCGGGACTAATGCCCACAACCTTTTAGTCCCGGTTGGCTTATGAACCGGAACTAAAGGAGCTCCACGTGGCCGCTGTGGGGCGCCCAGGCAGGAGGACCTTTAGTCCCAGTTGGTAACACCAACCGGGACTAAAAGGCAACCACGCGTCAGCAGCTCCCAGGTGCTGCGGGTTTATTTTGAAAGGGGGGTTTAGGGGTTTTGGAGGGTTTAGGGGTTTCATATTGTGTTAGCTAGCTACTACATATAGAGAAAAGTGACCTCTCTTTCTCCGTGCTTGGTCGACGGTAGCTACTACATATAGAGAGAACTCGATGCTAGCTAGTAAGCAAATGAAGGAACCATTAATTACACAACATCGTCATGAACATATATATAGAGAGAAGTGATCTCTCTTTCTCCGTGCTTGGTCGAATAACAAGTTTTCGTATATCTATCCGACGCTGCTACATATATACAATATAACATCCCTGACATCATCAAGCACCAAACTCCCATTGAATTTCCGTATGGTATTCTCCCTTTTCATGTATGACGTGGTCAAGAAAGAATCCCGCCAATTCCTCTTGAATTGCTCGTATGCGATCATGTGGTAGGAGTTCATCCTGCATCTGCCAGATCTAATTTAAAGAAGGGGGTCAATACATATATATGAATGAAATTCAACACAATTGATGGTAATAAAATGAAATTCTGAATATTGTTTACGTACTTCATATTGTTTGTCAGACAAGCCCCGCTCAGAGGTCGAGTGGTGAATGAACTCGCAAACGTAGTATCCACATAAATTATTCCCGCCTGCCTGCCACAAGCACTTTACGAGAATAGAGTTCAATCAAACTGATAACCAAGCATGATAATGGTATTGATGAAACTAGAATCAATGAGAGATGCGCGGAACTAGCTAGTACTACTTACTTTGGGGTGTGTAAATCGCAGCTCATTCTTCAGACCCGAAACCATTCTGGTGAACTTTTTCCAAACCCTGCCAGGCAAAGAAAATGATTACTTGATATCAGGAAATGAAAGAAAGTTGCCGATATGGTGCCATAATGATTGAACTTACTTCTGGAGTATTGCAGTCATGTCCGCATAATCCTTGGGATCTTTACATCTCGAGTCTAAGACAGTTACTACTCCCCCGTCAAGCTTAATGGATAGCAGAATAAAGTGAAATCTGCGCACGCATAACTCATCAATTACATTACTTAACCTCGAGTAAGCGAAACCGAATATGCACAAGACAGTAACACTCACTTGAAGTTGTAAGTAAAGAGTATTTCCCTTTTGTTTTGGTGTCGAAGGGACGCTTTTAGCAAGTTTTCCTCAGTATCTTCAACTCTATTTTCTACCGTCCATTCATTTACGGTATTTGGGCTAATGAACCCAATGTCATAGATTTGTCATCTTTTGCATTCGACCATCTTCAATCTGCATAATATAGTGAGGATAATTATATATACATGCAATGAATGAGCTGACTAGAGACTTAATTACAAAAGTAATACTTATAGACAGTAGCAAGTCATGAGTTGTTTGTCGAGGGCGTCTTGATTGAATAACTAAAATAATTCCACAAATTCAACATGCATCAGGTCGACTCCAATGAGGTCGTGCTCATCTTTAATTCTCACCATCAAACTATCGGTCCCATTCTTCCTGTAGCTTTCCAAGTACCAGTCATGCAATCTTTGCATCATCGTTGTTAGAGGAGGATGATCGGGTTTGATGAGAGGCTTCCCGCGCTCATATCTAAAGATCTCTACAACCTCAGCCTTTTCAAACTGTACATCATCGCCCACGTAATAACCAAGAGTGGTACCAGGCAGTAGCCCCGGATGATTAGCGATATCTCTAGACACCTTGAGCGGGGGGCACGATTGCTTCTCCAGTTCGCCGAGCTGGGGAATTGTCCCACTTCTTCATCTTGCAGCACTGGTAGTACTTCCCGACTGCCGCGCTTCATCATATGTCCTTACAATACAGCGGTCATAGCTGGATTGCGGTGGAGGCGGTGGTGGTCGCTTAAGGGCATCCATAGTGAGCTTCGCTTTCACCGGATCTATTGTTTCCTTCGGAGGTGGGCGTTTCCGTTCAAAATGGGCCTGCACTTCGTCTTCCATGATGTCCGCATTTTCCTCGTCAGTCCTCTCATTTGGTAAATTTTGAAGAGGCTTGAGGCTTGGACCAAATTTGAATTTCTTCCCGCCTTTTGTACTGCTAGCCGCTGGAGCGGCGGCGGCTCTCTTCCACCGTTGCTGAGGCGGCAGAGTCAGCTGGCGCACCGGAGGAGGCGAAGGAGGTGGCGGAGTCCGCTGACGAGCCAGAGGAGGAGGAGACGGAGTCCGCTGACGCGCCGGAGATGACTCTGGCAGCTGAGACGGCTGAGCTGGCCTATGAGGAGTCTGCTGAGGGGCCTCATCTGGATGAGTCTGCTGAGGCGGCGTCCAGTTTGGAAGCTTGATGTTCTCCTTTCTCCATAGACAGGTACTCCTTAAAGCATTTTCTAGAAGAATATCCCCTTCACCAGTAGGGTAGTCAAGCTCCAGCCCCTCAAATGCCCCCATTATTTCATCCATCATGACAATAGCATAGCCATGTAGAATCGGACGGCAATGGAAAGTTCCCTCAGCTCGAGGAGGTAAAACAGAGCCGATCGCCGCCTTCAAGGTCAGGTTCTGGCATTTCGCCATTAGCACACAATGTTCAGCTTCCGTGATACTATCCATGGGGCAGCGAGGAGCCGTGAAATCAGGCTGAATGAGCTCCGTGTAACCACGCTACTTCTCCACTGAGATGGTGGTGTAGCTTCTGGGGCAGTGTCGAAGGAAGGATCTTCGTGCCGCTGAGATGGTTGGCCGGTAGCTCGCTGGCTCTCAAGTTCCTCTAGTTTCGCTAATCTTGCACTGAGCTTCCGCATTTCGCTTGCTTCCTCTTTCTTCTTTCTCTCTCAGCTTCTATAACCACCGCTGTCGGGAAACCCATGCACCCACAGAACGGAGCCTGATGTGCCTCGTGTTCATCCAGGGTGTTCAGGATTCCCGAGGGCCTCTGTCAGCTCGTCCTTCTCTCTGTCGGGAATGAACGTCTCTTCCTGCGCTGCCTTGATTGCTTTCTCAAGCTTCTTGATGGGTATTGCAAGTTGATCGTTCGTCCAAACACACTTCCCTGATTCTGGGTCCAAAGTTCCCCCAACCCCGAAGAACCAAGTCCTTGCCCGATCTGGCCAGTGCAATGTCACTGGTTGGACCCCTTTAGCAAGCAGGTCTTGCTCAGCTTTGTCCCACAACGGCCGGGTTTTGCTGTAGCCACCTGACGCCGTGGTATGGTCATACTTCTTCTTTGCAACATTTTGCTTGTTTATCAGTGACCTTTGCTTACCCTTTTCCGATTTCTTGTAGGCCACAAATGCGGGCCAGTGATCTCTTATCTTCTCATATCGACCGATGAATTCTGGAGTCTCGTCTTTCTTGACAAACTTTTTTTTCAACTCTTTCATCCAGTTGTTGAATAGTTCGGCAATCTTCTTAAGAGCAAATGCCTTGACCTTTCGCTCTATAACTGGGTTATTCGGATCCTCCTCTGCGGTAGGCTAAAATTTGTCATCAGCGAGGTCCAAAGATCATCTTTCAGTCTATCCTGGACATAAGAAACTTCAGGGTCCTTCTTTGTGGCACCCCGGCTCAGAGCAACCGGTTTACCTTGCATTGCCAACCCAGAGATCTAGTCTTCTGGCAACACACACAACTTGGTACAGAAAACAACCGCTTTATTATTGCTAGCGGAAACATAGGTTCGATATTACATCAAGTAGCGAGGCCAAGCGGCACACACGGTGCGGCTAAATAGTATGTACATTATTTAATGAACATGAAGGGGCCTCAATCACGACAACTACGTGGCAGCGGAACAACGACGAAGCGGAACTCCATAGCACAAGGACACCAATGTGGACACGGTCTAGACACGAGAAGCACTCTGATACGGTAAGACTTTCCTGAAAACTGGCATGACACGCCAGGTCAGTACATTGAATGTACTTGCAAGCTCACAACAAGTAAAAGCATAATGGCAAACAATAACATGATTATTAAGCAGGTTAAATGCAAGTCTATAACAAACTACTCATGAAGTGGATCATGCTTGTGCACCGAGTCCCTCGGACTCTCTTACCAAACGGTTACCTCATAACCATCATCATCGATACGGTGATCACTCCCGGATCACAAACGAAACCAACACTTTGGTTCCCACAACAACGACCATCTTCATGGTTTCAACAATCTCATCACATAACCAGTGCCAATCACGTAACTTTAGTGTGCAAGATTAGCTCAATTATGTTGATCCATGGTGTGACCTACTTACGAGCTGTGTCCGTAACCGAGGACACGGCTATCGATAGATTTAATAAACACTCTGCAGAGGTTAGTACACTGTACCCACACCACGGAACCCATGGCCTCGCACTCCCATTCGGGTGGACCAACGGCATTCCGACAAAACCAACCCATTGCCATGACACTCTCTCGGCCACTCCGACCAACTCCCCTCTGGCTAAGTCCTGGGTGGCCCCGAAGTCAACCAATGACATCCAATGGCCACCGTCGTGGCAAAACAATCAACGGTCCCAAACGGGGACAAGGTACCATAACAACAACGGGCACACAAGGTTATGTCTACTTACCGGGCAGGTTACCACACGCCCATAACCTTCCCTCGTTGGAGGCACCGACCAGAGGCATGACAACGGACCGAATAAGGGCCTTCCCATAAAGGCAAATGTGGTTGCACTGGGAAGCTCGATTCGGTGGCACCATGACTCGATCAACAATTATGTTCAAGTTGGATTATCATCAGGTTTAACTTGAAAATAAAAGAACTCGAGCCATAGTATGCCATGATCATGCAACTATATGACGTGCAACTGTAAGCACATATCACCGAACTGGAATGGATCAACATCATAAAATCATTCTACTTGCACTACTAATCACTTTAACTCACTGGTTTCATCTTCACTGGTTTTCAATCCCATCATTTTTAAGTTATGCCATTAACATAGTAAAATCAATAACTCATATATGAAAATGATACCGACCATAACCAAACCATAGCCATACTACCAAAGTACTTCTACTTCCTCACACTAGTCCATGCACTCAAACACTACTGCAAACTAAGCACTTCAATCATGACAAAGTAAACTAGCATAAGCAATTTTTATTAAATGATTAAATGCATGAAATAAACCATATTCAATTTAGAAAAATCATAATTATTGAAATGACATCATGCAAATATTTGTGTGGCTTGCCTTAACACAGAGGAGGGTCACACACCTCCTGGTTCTCCTCTAGGCAAGCTTCTCCTTCTAAAAATAAATAAAACAGCAAAAACAAAACATCAAGAAAACTTCTGAAATTCACCAGAAATTCTAGAAAGCAGAGAAAAATCTCAAATTTTGTGTGCTGCTAGAATATTTCAATACAAACACAATGCAAAAAGAACCAATTCATTTGGACTTATGGTTTAGGAGTTAGGACTGGTTAAAGTTTCTGGTCAAAATTTGAATTAAACTTGAATAAAAGAAAACCAGGGGGTGACGTCGAAGACATATTCAAAGAATAGGCCTCCACTCGTACCGCTTCGGGCGCGAGTGGAGAGGCTGCCAGTGGGCCTCGCCTGTCGGGTTTTGAGGGGAGGAGGAGAGAAACAGAGGACGGCGGCGCTTCGCCGGGGCTCTCTCTGGCGAGGAGGGCTCGGCGGCCGTTTTGGGAGGGAGGGATGGGTAGAGGAGGCCCTGGCGCAACTGCCTGTACCCGTAGCTTGGCGAGGGATGGCCGGAGTAGCTCGGAAACGACGTCTCCAGCGGCGGTTGCGGACAGAGTTTGCTGGAGATGAAGAAGACGGCGAGAGAGGGCGGTTCCAGGGGCTCCAAGGGGTTCAGCGAGCACCAGTGGATCACCAGGGAGTTGCCGGAGGAGTCGGTCGAGCTCGAGAGGCTCTGGAGGGTGGGGAGCAGCAGAGGGGATCGCCAACGAGCTTGGGTCAGGAGCGGCGGCCAGAGGCCTGCCCGGCCGGGCTACGGCTTATCTACTATGTCATGGTGGTTGTGTGAGTGGGTTGAGATGCTCGGAGAGGCAAGAGGGGGCTGTATTTATTGGCGGAGGGGAAGGGGGTCTCGAGCTCCGCCGGAGCTTTCTGGAGACGGCGCACGGCGACGAAGAGCTCCAGTGAGAGGGGGAGAAGAGGCCGGGGTTCACGCGGCCACTGTGGGAGGGAGGAGACGAGCACAGGGGCTCGGGTGGCGACGAGCACAGGGGCACGGGCGCACTATACGCTTGGCCGCGTCGTGCCCGTGCTCGCTGCGGCGAGCTCCGGCGTCGGCGAGCGCCAGGGAGAGTTAATGGCTTAGGGACGAGGATGGTGGCGCGGTTTGGCAAGTTGCAGCGAGCACGAGCGCCATAGAGATGTCGGCGGCATCCAGAGCACGTCGACTAGCTGCCTGGCATCATGCACACGCGTGGTCACCGCGTGAACTCTGGCATCATGCCACGCAGCGCATTAAATTCATGTCTGGCGTGTAGTCCTTGCTAGGTTGGGTTGATCCAAGCTTTTGAGTTGAGCACAGGTCGATTGGGTGGGAGTGTAGCATCCTGGCAAGTTTCTGGACAGAAACTTGTGAGGTTAATAGAGAGAAATCTAGAAGGAGTTTAGGGCTAGGCTTTGGAGGTTAAGGGTTTCTTAGGAGAGTAATGAATCCCTAAAACTTTCAGCTTCATTGGATTAAGGAAAAATGCACTTCCTGTAGAAACTGCATTTTCTGGCCAGAACATAAAAGATTGTCTGTAGCAAAAATATTCCAAATAACTATGAAATATTTTTGCATAGGGAGGTGTGCCAAGGTCCAAACAATATTCAGGAATTTTTCAGATTTTTGTGGGCAAGAAAAATGAGGGTTGCTTTGGAGCATAAGTGACTGAAGTGTGATTTCAGAGAAGAAATGAATATTTTTCATTTATGAAAAATATTCCTATGGTCATTTTGTGATATCATCAGAGAGGAATTGAGGTGTTTGAGAGGGAGGTGAGTCACTTGGGTGAAAATCAAGGAAATGCCCAAGTGGTTAAGTCCAACTGAGTTGATTCAAAACTCCAAATTCAAACAAAAAGGCAAAGAAATCCAGAAATAGAAAAAGAGCAAAAACCAGGGTGTCACAAACCTCCCCCACTTAGGATGAATCTCGTCCTCGAGATTCGGTTGCTCGGGAAAACAATTCTGGATAGGATGCTCTTAAAAAGTCCTCTCTTTCCCAAGTTGCTTCTTCTTCTCTGTGTTGCTCCCACTGTACCTTATAAAATTTTATCACCTTACTGCGAGTGACTCTTTCTGTTTCATCCAATATTCGGAACGTTTCTCCTCATAGGTTAAATCCTTAGCAAGCTCTATCTCTGCCATTGCAGTCCTTTTCTCGGGTGGCGAGATACACCTTCTGAATTGTGAGACATGGAACACATTGTGCACTTCTGACAATTCCGGTGGTAGTTCCAACTGATAAGCAACTGTACCAACTCTGGACATAACTGGGAACGGGCCAATATATCTGGGTGCAAGTTTTCCTCGGGTCTGAAACCTCTCGACTCCTTTCATGGGTGTGACTCGGAGGTAAACGTACTCTCCGGGTTCAAAACTGATCTGACGGTGCCTTGAGTCATAGTAGCTCTTTTGTCTGGACTTAGCTAATTTCAGTCTATCTCGGATCTCCTTGACTTCCTTTTCAGCCTCCATCATTAAGTCGGTTCCAAAAATGCGGCTATCTCCGGTTTGAGACCAGTTGAGCGGAGTGCGGCACTTACGGCCATACATAGCTTCATAGGGTGACATCTTGAGGCTGGTCTGGAAGCTGTTGTTGTAGGAGAAGTCAGCATACGGCAGACAATCTTCCCACTTGGGCCCTTGGGCCAAAGCACATGCTCGGAGCATATCTTCAAGTATTTGATTTACTCGCTCAGTCTGCCCGTCTGTCTGAGGATGATAGGCGGTGCTGTACTTTAGTGCAGTCCCCAGAGCTTGATGGAGATGTGACCAGAACACTGAGGTAAAGAGAGAACCTCGGTCGGAAGTGATGGTTCTGGGTACTCCATGTAAACTGACGATTCTGGACACATATAGCTGTGCGAGTTGATCGGCTCGGTAGGTGGTTCGGATGGGAATGAAGTGAGCTACCTTTGTCAGCGTGTCCACCACAACCCATACTGCATCATTGCCTCGGTGAGTCTTCGGCAGGCCTGTGACGAAATCCATGCAGACATCGTCCCACTTCCATTGCGGAACGGGTAGAGGTTGGAGAAGTCTGGCGGGTTTCTGATGTTCCGCCTTCACTTTGTTACATATATCGCAGCAAGCGACAAAATAGGCGATGTCCTTCTTCATTCCATCCCACCAAAATGCCTGACGAAGATCTTCGTACATCTTGGTACCTCCTGGATGAATCGAGTACGAAGATTCGTGCGCTTCTATCAAGATCTTCTTTCTCAGGTATGCTTGCTCAGGTATGCAAATCCGTCCTCGAAACCTTAGAGTTCCTTGCTCATCCTTCGAGAAATCCTGGGTCTTGCCTTCTTGCATACGCTTGACATGGTGTTGCAGGACTGAGTCATCTTGCTGGGCCATGCGGGTTTCTTCTTCGAGAGTAGGTGTAGCTTCCAATATATTGGCAAGGTCAGCTTCAACAGTAACCAGGTTAAGCTGAGCGATTTCTTCTTGGAGTTCGGGAGGCAAGGACTCCATCAGTGCGTTCAGACTGGCGGGCTTGCGGCTGAGGGCATCGGCAACCACATTGGCCTTACCGGGATGATAATTTATTCCAAGATCATAATCCTTGACCAATTCGAGCCATCTTCACTGTCAGAGGTTCAAGTCCAGTTGGGTGAATATATACTTGAGACTCTTGTGGTCTGTAAATATCCGACATCTTTTGCCAATGAGGTAGTGCCTCCAAATTTTCAAGGCATGCACAACTGCGGCCAATTCCAAATCATGCGTTGGGTAATTCCCTTCGTGGGGTCGTAGCTGTCTGGATGCGTAGGCTACAACCTTGCCATCTTGCATGAGTACACATCCAATACCTCTCCTAGATGCGTCATAGTATACATCAAAGCTGCGTTAGATATCTGGGAGAGTTAACACAGGTGCTGATGTCAATCGGGTCTTCAACTCATTGAAACTCTTCTCGCAGTCCTCAGACCATACAAATTTCTGATCCTTCTTGAGGAGTTCTGTCATGGGCTTGGCAATCTTAGAGAAGCCTTCAATGAACCATCGGTAATACCTGGCTAATCCAAGAAAACTTCGGATCTCAGTCACGGTCGTGGGCGCTAGCCAGCTTAGTACCTCCTTTACTTTGCTGGGATCCACGGCTATACCTTCTGCTGAAAGAATTGTATAGTTCGGCCTTCCTAACTTGTCAATGTGACTTCTCTGGTCGCACAGTTGATGCATACTTGATGTTGGGTCAACCAGTTCATTCCCAAAATAATATCCAACTTGGCAGACTCGATGACTATCAAAGAAGCTGGGAAGATGACTCCCTTGATGTCAATCTCCAAATTGTGGCAGGCCAGATTGCTGTTGAGCACGGATCCCGAGGATTGTACCATCATACGTTTTCCCAAAATCGAGCAAGAAAACTTGTTTTGGGCAACAAAACTCTGCGAAATAAAAGAGTGGGAAGCCCCAGAGTCGCACAAAATTATTGCAGGTATGCTATTAACAGGAAACATACCAATGATGACTTTCGGGTTCTCTTGGGCTTCGTCTGCAGAGAGGTGGTGAACTTGCCCTTGGATGGTCTTCTGTCTAGGGTATGGCCCCATGTGGTTGACTTGCGGCTTAAATGGAGCATTTGACTTGCCGCTCTTGGGGCACTGTCTGGCGTAATGCCCGGTTTGCCCACAAGAAAAGCACGAATTGTTGCGCTGACACTCTTCGCGTACCGGGCTGGTCACGACATTCTTGACTTGAGTAGTAGTCTTGTTAACGTTCTGCTGCCAATTGGGCTTGTACTCAACCTGAGTCTGCTGCCAGGTACGGGCCTTCTGCACTGGCTTTCCATCCTTCTTAGGCTCGAACTTGCGTTTATGGTCATTATAGACGGGCTTATTGTCCTGAACAAGCTTGTGCTCCCTTTCTGGAATCAGGGCCTTGTTTACCAGAGTCTGGAAATCTGGAAAATCAAGCATACTGAGAGTGCATCTGAGGTGTTGATTCAGTCCTCCAAGGAATCTGTCGATCTTTCTTTCTTCGGTGGCCACATCATACAGGGAATAGCAAGCCAAATGGTTGAACTTGTTCAAATACTCAGTGACGGATAAGTTACCTTGCGTGAGGGCTAGGAACTCACGCTGTTTAACTTTCAGGATACCGGTGGGGATATGATATTTGCGGAACCGATCCTTAAACTTATCCCATGTGATTTCTTCATCTGCTGGCCACATAGCTTTAGTATTGTCCCACCAAATAGCTGCGGCTCCTTCCAGATAGTGGGCTGCAAATGGGACCTTATCACCTTCTTCTGTGCGAGCAATATCCAATTTCTTCTCAATGGTCCTCAGCCAATCATCGGCTTCCATGGGATTAGCAACTTGAGTGAAACTGGGTGGCTTAGTCCTTTGAAAATCTGATAGTTTGGAGTGATGGCCATTCTGATTTCCATTCTGCCCAACCATAGCTTGCACACTTCTCAGTAGCTCAAGCAGATCATTATTTCTTCTTACTTCGAACATACGCATAATCTGTTCAGTGGTTGGTGGATGTGGCGGTGGAGGCAGTGGTTGCGGATACGGTTCGGGGAAATGTCCTGCTTGTCTTGCCGAGCGACGAACAGGGACATCCTCACCAGCGTGACTGCTGCTGCCTCCACGCGTCATCCTATTATTTGTTTTTCCCAATATGAAGCAACCGAGATGAGCAACATCCAAAGATGGGAAAAGCGAATGACAAAACCGAAGAAAATCGATAAAACCAGGGCGAATAAAGGAAATTCCAACATAATTATACATATACTCATACATGAAAGGGAACATCATGACGGGTTCGACTACACTCATACATGATACGAAACATCATGACAAGTACGACTACATCCGTACATCGAGCATCATGACAACTGCGGATACTCTGACAATCTTGTTCTCTGCTGGTCCTGCTGGGTCCTCTCCTGAACCGGACTCAGATCCTGAACTAACGATGTTAACGGAAACCTCCGGGTTAAAGGTAACACGACGACACTGCCTCAAGGGCTCTCCCTCAGGGGCAGGTGCGGGATGAGGCTGGAGCATAGGGGCTTCGGGAGTAGTGAGAAGTGAAGCCCACTCGGCAGGGGCTCTGTGGGGAGTCATGGTCGAGGTGCCCGAGCTACTCAAAGGAGCAACCGGGGTAACTGGCGAGCTAGAAACCAGTGAAATATAAGGGGTAAACCCCATGGAAGATGGAGTGGGATAGGACCTAGCGGCCACTAAAGCAGTGCGAGCACGAGTCAGCTCTCGAGCCAGCTCATGAATCAGAAGATAACTAGCAGTGATGTAGCGGGAAAGGTGGCTAGTAGCGCTATCGGTCGCCGGATTAATCATAGGAAAGCGGACACGACCATCATCGTGCAGGGATGGATAGTAATAAAAACCTAGGTGGGTCTGCATCTGGATCTCGTTATAGCGTAGCGCAACGAGGATCTCAAACGCAGCAAACTGAACAGCCTAAGCGGGGGTAGAAGCAAAACCACTCCTAGAAGAACGAGTGTAAGAGCCCGATGCCGAACTGCTGCGGAAGGTAACCACTGCGTGATACTCGTATACTGAGTCTGCTAGGCGCTCCCGGTACACCCGATACACTGGGTCGTCACCGTGAGGGTAGAGTCGACGCCATACATGCCGAAGAAGGTGCGGTGAAGTGTACGGTGCCAGCTCCACCTGACACACATACGGCACTGGAGCCATCTACACTCACAACCATTAGTAGGTTAGCAATAACAATACATCAAATGCATGCAATGCAACAAGCAGGTGCAAACACTACCGGCACTCAAAAACCATCTAGCTACTGTTCAACTAACGCGTCGGCTGTCTAGCGTGTCCTACAGTCAGCGCGGCTCTGATACCAAGCATTGTGGCACCCCGGCTCAGAGCAACCGGTTTACCTTGCATTGCCAGCCAGAGATCTAGTCTTTTGGCAACACTCAACAACTTGGTACAGAAAACACCCGCTTTATTGATGCTAGCGAAAACATAGGTTCGATATTACATCAAGCAGCGAGGCCAAGCGGCACACACGGTGCGGCTGAACAGTATGTACATTATTTAATGAACATGAAGGGGCCTCAATCACGACAACTACGTGGCAGCGGAACAACGACGAAGCGGAACTCCATAGCACAAGGACACCAATGTGGACACGGTCTAGACACGAGAAGCACTCTGATACGGTAAGACTTTCCTGAAAACTGGCATGACACGCCAGGTCAGTACATTGAATGTACTTGCGAGCTCACAACAAGTAAAAGCATAATGGCAAACAATAACATGATTATTAAGCAGGTTAAATGCAAGTCTATAACAAACTACTCATGAAGTGGATCATGCTTGTGCACCGAGTCCCTCGGACTCTCTTACCAAACGGTTACCTCATAACCATCATCATCGATACGGTGATCACTCTCGGATCACAAACGAAACCAACACTTTGGTTCCCACAACAACGACCATCTTCATGGTCTCAACAATCTCATCACATAACCAGTGCCAATCACGTAGCTTTACTGTTCAAGATTAGCTCAATTATGTTGATCCATGGTGTGACCTACTTATGAGCTGTGTCCGTAACCGAGGACGCGGCTATCGATAGATTTAATAAACACTTTGCAGAGGTTAGTACACTGTACCCACACCACGGAACCCATGGCCTCGCACTCCCATTCGGGTGGACCAACGGCATTCCGACAAAACCAACCCATTGCAATGACACTCTCTCGGCCACTCCGACCAACTCCCCTCTGGGCTAAGTCCTGGGTGGCCCCGATGTCAACCAATGACATCCAACGGCCACCGTCGTGGCAAAACAATCAACGGTCCCAAACGGGCACAAGGTACCATAACAACAACGGGCACACCAGGTTATGTCTGCTTACCGGGCCAGGGTACCGCACGCCCATAACCTTTCCTCGTTGGAGGCACCGACCAGAGGCATGACAACAGACCGAATAAGGGCCTTCCCATAAAGGCAAATGTGGTTGCACTGGGAAGCTCGATTCGGTGGCACCATGACGCGATCAACAATTATGTTCAAGTTGGATTATCATCAGGTTTAACTTGAAAATAAAAGAACTCGAGCCATAGTATGCCATGATCATGCAACTATATGACGTGCAGCTGTAAGCACATATCACCGAACTGGAACGGATCAACGTCATAAAATCATTCTACTTGCACTACTAATCACTTTAACTCAATGGTTTCATCTTCACTGGTTTTCAATCCCATCATTTTTAAGTTATGCCATTAACATAGTAAAATCAATAACTCATATAAGAAAATGATACCGACCATAACCAAACCATAGCCATACTACCAAAGTACTTCTACTGCCTCACACTAGTACATGCACTCAAACACTACTCCAAACTAAGCACTTCAATCATGACAAAGTAAACTAGCATAAGCAATATTTATTAAATGATTAAATGCATGAAATAAACCATATTCATGTTGGAAAAATCATAATTATTGAAATGACATCATGCAAATATTTGTGTGGCTTGCCTTAACACAGAGGAGGGTCACACCCTCCTGGTTCTCCTCTAGGCAAGCTTCTCCTTCTAAAAATAAATAAAACAGCAAAAAGAAAACATCAAGAACACGTCTGAAATTCACCAGAAAATCTAGACAGTAGAGAAAAATCTCATATTTTTTGTGCTGCTAGAATATTTCAATACAATCACAATGCAAAAAGAATCAATTCATTTGGACTTATGGTTTTGGAGTTAGTGCTGGTCAAAGTTTTTGGTCAAAATTTGAATTAAACTTGAATAAAAGAAAACCAGGGGGTGATGTCGAAGACGTATTCAAAGAATACACCTCCACTCGTACCGCTTAGGGCGCGAGTGGATAGGCTGCCAGTGGGCCCCGCCTGTCGGGTTTTGAGGGGAGGAGGAGAGAAACAGAGGATGGCGGCGCTTCGCCGGGGCTCTCTTCGGCGAGGAGGGCTCGGCGGCCGTTTTGAGAGGGAGGGATGGGTAGAGGAGGCCCTGGCGAACCTGCATGTACCCGTAGCTTGGCGAGGGATGGTCGGAGTAGCTCGGAAACGACGTCTCCAGCGGCTGTTGCGGACGGAGTTCATCGGAGATGAAGAAGACGGCGAGAGAGGGTGGTTCCAGGGGCTCCAACGGGTTCAGCGAGCACCAGTGGATCACCAGGGAGTTGCCGAAGGAGTCGGTCGAGCTCGAGAGGCTCTGGAGGGTGGGGAGCAGCAGAGGGGATCGCCGGCGAGCTCGGGTCGGGAGCGGCGGCCAGAGGCCTGTCCGGCCGGGCTACGGCTTATCTACTACATCGTGGTGGTTGTGTGAGTGGGTTGAGATGGTCGGAGAGACTAGAGGGGGTTGTATTTATAGGCGAAGGGGAAGGGGGTCTCGAGCTCCACCGGAGCTTTCTGGAGACGGCGCACCGCGAAGAAGAGCTCTAGTGAGAGGGGGAGAAGAGGCCGGGGTTCACGTGGCCACTGTGGGAGGGAGGAGACGAGCACAGGGGCTCGGGTGGCGACGAGCACAGGGGCACGGGCGCACTGTACGCTTGGCCGCGTCGTGCCCGTGCTCGCTGCGGCGAGCTCCGGCTTCGGCGAGCGCCAGGGGGAGTTAATGGCTTAGGGACAAGGATGGTGGCGTGGTTTGGCAAGTTGCGGCAAGCGGGGAAGCGAGCACGAGCGCCACAGAGACGGCGGCGGCATCCAGACTAGCTGCCTGGCATCGTGCATACGCGTGGTCACCGCGTGAACTCTGGCATCACGCCACCCAGCGCATTAAATTCATGTCTGGCATGTAGTCCTTGCTAGGTTGGGTTGATCCAAGCTTTTGAGTTGATCACAGGTCGATTGGGTGGGAGTGTAGCATCTTGGCAAGTTTCTGGACAGAAACTTGTGAGGTTAATAGAGAGAAATCTAGAAGAAGTTTAGGGCTAGGCTTCGGAGGTTAAGGGTTTCTTAGGAGGGTAATGAAGCCCTAAAAATTTCAGCTTCATTGGATCAAGGAAAAATGCATTTCCTGTAGAAACTGCATTTTCTAGCCAGAACAGAAAAGATTTTTTGTAGCAAAAATATTCCAAATAACTATGAAATATTTTTGCACAGGGAGATGTGCCAAGGTCCAAAGAATATTCAGGAATTTTCTCAGATTTTTGTGGGCAAGAAAAATTAGGGTTACTTTGGAGCATAATTGACTGAAGTGCGATTTCAGAGAAGAAATGAATATTTTTCATTTATGAAAAATATTCCTATGGTCATTTTGTGATATATCAGAGAGGAATTGAGGTGTTTGAGAGGGAGGTGAGTCACTTGGGTGAAAATCAAGGAAATGCCCAAGTGGTTAAGTCCAACTGAGTTGATTCAAAACTCCAAATTCAAACAAAAAGGCAAAGAAATCCAGAAAAAGAAAAAGAGCAAAAACCAGGGTGTCACATTCTTCTTATTCCGTTCTTGGATGCTGATTGGGACGCTGTCCCTAACAACAACTCTGCACTGATGTACAAATGTGTCCTTGGTCCGCTTGGGAGCAATCGGTTGGCCATCTTTCATGACTTCTGTGATCGTGAACCTTTCATCCTGGCGCAACCTTTTCTTCGGGCCTCGTCTCCTTACGGAAGTTTGGCTCGATCCGGAGGGTTAAAAGAAGAAAGAAGCTTTAATATATGTACATACAAAACAATTAATGCATCAAGTCAGCACAGGATTAATTAATATATATATATACATATATATATATATATATACATATATATATATATATATATATATATATACCTCGCTGGACTTTGCAACAGTTAAGGCTCCCTCCTCCGTTCGGTCACCGGAGCCGTCATGATCTCCTTCCTCCGCCATTCGGTCACCGGAGCCGTCATGATCTCCTTCCTCTTTCATTGGATCATCGGAGCCGTCATCCTCTCCTTCCTGACCATCGGTGTCGTTGAGAAACGACAAGGTGATATCACCTCCGTCGCGGATTATATCCCCCAACAACTCTTCTTTTTCTAAATCTCTGTCCATAGTTTCTGCAAATATTACAACATGACAATATACAAACATGAGAGATGGATTAGTGGCAAACATGGACTTAATATCACAACAAGGAATCATATGCATATGAGCAATGGATTAGTGGCAAACATCATGCAAATTCGACAAGTTTTATAACAATCAGTTTCAGACGATCGTCGAGGACTACTCCCCCCTCATGTCTGATGAGTCGTCCTATCTTTCGAGAGAGGATACTTTGCGGACCGCCTCTCTCATGGTCGTCGAGGATACTTGCGGACTCCCCCCTCATGTCGAAGTTATCGGGGATATGTTGAATTCCCAAGAGAGTTAGGGGTGTTCTAACGCGGCGCTACACGATATAAGTGAAGGAGGATAACATCCGGGAATGTTTTCCCGAAGTCTGCATTAATTTCGGACAGATGAACCGGAGGGGGACGGTTCCAGGTTCGCTATGCTAGCTGCTTGTGACAGACGAACGAAGGGCATATTCGGATTCTTCATATTTTTCTGATCGATTTTCATATATAAATTATTTTCATCGGAGTTACGGTTAATTTTCTACGAATTTTCTATATACATACATCCATCCATACATACATATACACCTACATTATATATGAACAGAAAAAATTAATAAACAAAAAAATTTATTAATTCTATGATACACATACATATACATCTACTTGAACAAAAAAAATTCATCATATCAATATTTACATATACATACACATACATACATACACATGATTAATAAACACTAAGCATCTACATATACATATACATAGATATACATAAACATGATTAAAAAATTCATCATATCAAAAAAATACACTAAGCATCTACATATACATCTACACATACATACATACATACATACATACATACATACATATATAAACATGATTAATAAAAAAAATGCACAGCGGGCCGGGGCGGCGGCGGCTCACAGCAGGGGCGGCGAGGGCTCGGGGAGGAGAGAAAGCGCGTGGGCTCGGGGGCGGCGACGACGACGGCGGGGGCGGGCCGGGGCAGGGGCGCGGGCTCGGGGGTGACGACGGCGACGACGGGGCAGGGGCGCGGCGAAGGCGGTGGCGGGGGCGGCGGACGGCGTCGGGGCAGCCCTGCGGTGTTGAGGTGCTCGGCGTCGTTGGGGGAAACTGCGGATGAACTATGAAAATTTCCTAAGTGTGGGCTTATATACCCCACCCTTTAGTCCCGGTTGGTGGCTTTCGTCCCGGTTGGAGCCACCAACCGGGACTAAAGGCGCATTTCAGCAGCCCAAAGGGCGGGAAGCACAGGCCTTTCATCCCGGTTGGTGGCTCGAAACGGGACTAAAGGCCCCCTTTAGTCCCGGTTGGTGCCACCAACCGGGACCAAAGGCCTGGTCCTGGCACTGGCGCGGGGTGGTGAGAGGTTAGTCCCACCTCGCTAGTTGGGAGAGGGCAACACTGGTTTATAAGGCGCGTTGTGGCTGAGCTTTCGAGCTCCTCTCTAATGCAGTCAGTATTTGCCTAACCTTTGCCACTGCAATGTTGGGCCTGTTGGGCTCGCGGGCCTACATCCTGGCCCATGTACAGATGGGCTTTTAGTCGTATGCAGGCCGTGGTGTCCCAGTAGGCGGCATTTTTTTTATTTTTTATGTCATTTTAGTTTGCTAATTTTAGTTGCATAAATTTTATATAATTTTAAGTTAATATTATTTTGATAATAACTAGAGGTTTATAAAAGCTTTTTAGTTGATTCTTTTTGCTATTGAAGAATATTATAGTTTTGTTTAGTTGATCTTAACAAAATATTTTAATTGATTCTTTTTAGTTCACTCTTTTTGCTATTAGAGTTTTATAAAAGCTTTTTAGTTCATTCTTTTTGCTATTAGAGTTTTATAAAAGCTTTTTAGTTCATTATTTTGAAAAGCACTACAAATGAACTCTGAAAAGGTTGAAATTGGCATGGTATCATCATTTCACCCACATAGCATGTGCTAAAAAGTTGAGAGGGTTACGACAAAAACTGGATGCACTTCGTGTACGAAATGGACAATCTCTTTCAAAGTATCACGGTTTCGGACGAAAACTCATCTGTTACAAAGGGATTTCATTTTTTTGAACTTATTTCAACTCCAGACTTTTTGTGCGTTCTACATGCACCATTCAAAGCCACATCATCAATTTTCAACCCTTTCTGACTTCATTTGGTATTTTTCATGCATTTACTAATTTTTTTAGCCAAATGACCCTGAAATTGAAAAGCTCTACAAATGAACTCTGAAAAGGTTAAAGTTGGCATGGTATCATCATTTCACCCACATAGCATGTGCTAAAAAGTTGAGAGGGTTACGGTAAAAGCTGGATGCACTTCGTGTACAAAATGGACAATCTCTTTCGAAGTATCACGGTTTCGGACGAAAACTCATTTGTTACAAAGGGATTTCATTTTTTTGAACTTATTTCAAATCCAGACTTTTTGTGCGTTCAACATGCACCATTCAAAGCCACATCATCAATTTTCAACCCTTTCTGACTTCATTTGGTATTTTTCATGCATTTACTGATTTTTTTTAGCTAAATGACCCTGAAATCGAAAAGTACTACAAATGAACTGTGAAAAGATTGAAAGTTGGCATGATATCATCATTTCACCCACATAGCATGTGCTAAAAAGTTGAGAGGGTTACGGCAAAAGCTGGATGCACTTCGTGTACAAAATGGACAATCTCTTTCGAAGTATCAGGGTTTCGGACGAAAACTCATCTGTTACAAAAAGCGTTTCATTTTTTCTTCGCGTAGTCAGAGCCATCATCAGATCCATCATCGTATCCTCCTTCACTTTTTCTTCGCATGTGTCCCTTGCTTATTGCGCCGTAAAAATGGATAATCTTCATCGTTTAACAGGGTGCTTGGGTCAGCCTTCACTTTGAAGGGAGGAATTTCATGAAACTTTTCATAATCTTCAGACATGTCTGTGTTGCCCTCCACTCCCACGATGTCTCTTTTTCCAGAAAGAACTTTGTGGCGCTTTGGCTCATCGTATGATGTATTCGCTTCCTTATCTTTTCTTTTTCTCGGTTTGGTAGACATGTCCTTCACATAGAAAACCTGCGCCACATCATTGGCTAGGATGAATGGTTCGTCTATGTACCCAAGATTGTTCAGATCCACTGTTGTCATTCTGTACTGTGGGTCTACCTGTACCCCGCCTCCTGACAGATTGACCCATTTGCACCGAAACAAAGGTACCTTAAAATCATGTCCATAGTCAAGTTCCCATATGTCCACTATGTAACCATAATATGTGTCCTTTCCCCTCTTGGTTGCTGCATCAAAGCGGACATCACTGTTTTGTTTGGTGCTCTTTTGATCTTGGGTGATCGTGTAAAATGTATTCCCATTTATCTCGCACCCTTTGTAAGTCAATACACTCGAAGATGGTGTCCTGGCCAACGAGTACAGCTCATCTGCAACAGTGGTGTTACCCATGAGATGTGTTTGCAACCAACTGCCGAAAGTCCTGATGTGTTCACATGTAATCCAGTCGTCACACTGCTCCGGGTGTTTGGAGCGCAGAATATTCTTGTGTTCATTGACATACGGGGTCACCAAGGTAGAATTCTGTATAACTGTGTAGTGTGCTTGAGCCCAAGAATGCCCGTCCCTACATATTATTGAGTACGCTCCTAGCGTGCCTTTTCCAGTCAGTCTCCCCTCATACCACGATTGAGGGAGACCAATCGACTTAAGGTCAGGAATGAAGTCAACACAAAACCCAATGACCTCCTCTGTTTGATGGCCCGTGGAGATGCTTCCTTCTAGCCTAGCACTTTTACGAACATATTTCTTTAAGACTCCCATGAACCTCTCAAAGGGGAACATATTGTGTAGAAATACAGGGCCCAGAATGGCAATCTCATCGACTAGATGAACTAGGACGTGCGTCATGATATTGAAGAAGGGTGGTGGGAACACCTACTCGAAACTGACAAGACATTGCACCAAATCATTCTTTAACCTTGGTAGGATTTCTGGATCGATTACCTTCTAAGAGATTGCATTGAGGAATGCACATAGCTTCACAATGGCTAATCGAACATTTTTCGGTAGAAGCCCCCTCAATGCAACCGGAAGCAGTTGCGTCATAATCACGTGGCAGTCATGAGACTTTAGGTTCTGAAACTTTTTCTCTGCCATATTTATTATTCCCTTTATATTGGACGAGAAGCCAGACGGGACCTTCATACTGAGCAGGCATTCAAAGAAGATTTCCTTCTCTTCTTTGGTAAGAGCGTAGCTGGCAGGATCTTCATACTGCTTTGGATGCATGCCGTCTTTTTTGTGCACACGTTGTTGGTCCTCCCGTGCCTCCGGTGTATGTTTTGTCTTCCCATACACTCCCAAGAAGCCTAGCAGGTTCACGCAAAGATTCTTCATCACGTGCATCACGTCGATTGTAGAGCGGATCTCTAGGTCTTTCCAATAGGGTAGGTCCCAAAATATAGATTTCTTCTTCCACATGGGTGCGCGTCTCTCAGCGTCATTCGGAACAGATAGTCCGCCAGGACCCTTTCCAAAGATTAGTTGTAAATCATTGACCATATCAAGTATGTGATCACCAGTACGGAGGGCGGGCTTCTTCCGGTGATCTGCCTCACCTTTGAAATGCTTGCCTTTCTTTCGACATTGATGGTTGGTCGGAAGAAATTGACGATGTCCTAGGTACACATTCTTCCTGCATTTGTCCAAATATATACTTTCGGTGTCATCTAAACAGTGCGTGCATGCGTGGTATCCCTTGTTTGTCTGTCCTGAAAGGTAACTAAGAGTAGGCCAATCATTGATGGTTACAAACAGCAACGCATCTAGGTCAAATTCCTGCGTTTTGTGCTCATCCCACACACGTACACCTTTTCCATTCAACAGTTGTAAAAGTTCTTCAACTAATGGCCTTAGGTACACCTCAATGTCGTTGCCGAGTTGTTTAGGGCCTTGGACGAGCACTGGCATCATAATGAACTTCCGCTTCATGCACAACCAAGGAAGAAGGTTATAGATACATAGAGTCACGGGCCAGGTGCTATGATTGCTGCTCTGCTCCCCAAAAGGATTAATGCCATATGCGCTTAAACCAAACCATATGTTCCTTGCGTCACCTGCAAAGTCGCTCCACCTTCTCTCGATTTTTCTCCACTACGACCCGTCAGCGGGTGCTCTCAACTTCCTGTCTTTCTTACGGTCCTCTTTGTGCCATCGCATCAACTTGGCATACTCTTTGTTTCTGAACAGACGTTTCAACCGTGGTATTATAGGAGCATACCACATCACCTTGGCAGGAACCCTCTTCCTGGGGCGCTCGCCCTCTACATCACCAGGGTCATCTCGTATGATCTTATACCGTAGTGCACCGCGTATCGGGCGTGCATTCAAATCCTCGTACTCACCGTGGTAGAGGAAGCAATCATTAGGGCATGCATGTATCTTCTGCACCTCCAATCCTAGAGGGCATAGAACCTTCTTTGCTTTGTACATATTGTCGGGTAAGTTGTTATCCTTTGGAAGCTTCTTCTTCATTATTTTCAGTAGCTTCCCAAATCCGTTGTCAGATACACCATTGTCTGCCTTCCATTGCAGCAATTCCAGTGTGGTACCAAGCTTTGTGTTGTCATCTTTGCAATTTGGGTACAACCCTTTTTTGTGATCCTCTAACATGCGATCGAACTTCAACTTCTCCCTTTCACTTTGGCATTGTCTATTTGCATCAACAATGACCCGGCGAAGATCATCATCAGGCACATCGTCTGTTTCCTCTTGATCTTCAGCTTCCCCCATTGCAGTATCACCATATTCAGGGGGATAGTTGTCATTATCCTCTTCTTCTTCGTTGTCTTCGATCATAACCCTCTTTTTTCGTGCTTGGTCCAAACATTATAGTGTGGCATGAAACCCTTCTCAAGAAGGTGGACGTGAAGGGTTTTCGAGTCAGTGTAATCCTTCGTATTCCCACAGACAGGGCATGGACAATACATAAAACCATTCTGCTTGTTTGCCTCAGCCACTTCGAGAAAATTATGCAGGCCCTCAATGTACTCGGAGGTGCGTATGTCACCGTACATCCATTGTCGGTTCATCTGTGTGCATTATATAATTAAGTGTATCAAAAACCATTACAGAACATCATGAATAGAGAAGTGACCAAATTAATACAAGTTCATCATCACATTAAAACCAAAGTACAGTAGTGATCAAATGTTATTACTGAAAAAATAAATACATAAAGTTCATACATAGTTCTCATTGAACAACATATAGCTCTCTAGAGCATCTAATTAAAACATACATTGAAACTATGTAAAATATTTCAATGCAACAACAAATACGATCATAATCGCAACTAAGGTAACAATTGATCCAACGGCATAATGATACCAAGCCTCTGTATCAATGGCATATTTTCTAATTTTTCTAATCTTCAAGCGCATTGCATCCATCTTGATCTTGTGATCATCGACGACATCCGTAACATGCAACTCCAATTCCATCTTCTCCTCCTCAATTCTTTTCAATTTTTTCTTCAAGTAATTATTTTCTTTTTCAACTAAATTTAATCTCTCGACAAGAAGGCCGGTTGGAATTTCCGGTTCACATACCTCCTAGATAAAAACATCTATGTCACGTTGGTCGGCATAATTGTCAAAAACACTAAATGAAACAAATAGTTATAAAAGATAATATACCACATCCGAATCATAGACAGGACGAGGGCCGACGGGGGCGAATACCAAAACCATGGCACTATATAATAGCAAACAATAGTAAATGTAAGAAAATTATACATGTATATATTTATCTAAATCATACAAGTAAGATTTTTTTTTCTTTTAGAAAGAAGATAAGAACTAGAGGCTCACCACGATGGTGCCGGCGACGAGATCGGCGCGGGCGATCGACGGCGGTGAGGACGGGGACGGGACGGGACGGACCGCCAAACCTAAACAAATCTTGAGGAAAATGGAGCTTGGAGGTCGAACTTGGAGAGGAGAAAGCTTAAGTGTGGCTCGGGCATTTCATCGAACACCTCATGTGCATGCATAGAAGGGAGAACAGAGCAACGCATGCACACCTCCCACACGGCCAAAAAACAGAGAAGAGGGTGGGCAGGGGCGAGGGTATATATAGGCATCTCTTTAGTCCTGGTTGGTGGCCAGAACCGGGACAGAAGACTTACCTTTAGTCCCGGTTCCAGCCACCAACCGGGACTAAAGGTGTTGCGCCAGGAGCGAGGCCCATTGGTCCCGGTTCGTGTCTAGAACCGGGACCAAAGGGGTCAGAAGAACCGGGACCAATGGCCACCGAGGCCCGGCCGACGCCCTGGCCTCACGAACCGGGACTGATGCACCCTTTGGTCCCGGTTCGTAAGAGAACCGGGATTAATGCCCTTATCTGGCCTGGACCAAAACCCTGTTTTCTACTAGTGCACATTAAGGGACTACCTAGTCGACGTTATTGTCTCTGGCGGCTCCATCGCGGTCAGCCCCCCTCCCCCCACCCAAATCTGGATGAAATCGACCAAAAATAGAGGGAAACAGAGGCGATGCGGTGAGATCTAACTCGACACGGAGGGGAACAGGACAAGGGTTCCGGATTCACTCACCACAGCCGCCGCCGTCGCCGAGAACGAAAGCTCCGCCGCTACTGTCACCGAGAACAAAAGCTCCGGCGCCATCGCCGGCTCACCGCCGAGAACGAAGAGGAGGGAGCAACACAACCCGGTTCAGACAGGCACGGGGACACGTCTCACCTGAAGTGGGACCCCTGCGAAGTGGGGCCGTAACTAGATGCACTGCCAAGTGGGACCCACATGTCTTAAACATAACCTCACTCCCGTTGACGACCATTTTAATCGCCCGAGTGGGCCTTGGCTATTTGGGCTTCTGAAATGTTGCACCAGAGCTATTTTCGTCAACCACGTCGCACTCCTTCCATTTCACCTCAAAGGTGTTGCACAGTAGCTATTGACCCCAAATAGTCTGGGTCATACACAACATGGTTAGCGTTTACCGATGTTACCTGAAACTCCATGCATAGTACTAAAATTTGGTTCATATTCTGCAGTAGTAGTATTTTCTACAGCTATAGCAGGGCAAGTGAGATGTGCCTCCCGGCGGCTAGATGCAGAGTTGTCAGCACTTGAATTATGGATCACTGCTGATGCATATTTAACATCCATAACGGCAGGAGCCGCCATGATCGGTTGCATGCTTGCAGCGTATCACGCGATGAAGATTTTTCCATCATGCTGATGTACAGTTCGGAATCAGAGATGCATCCCGTCATGGTTGTCGCGGAGACGTCAGGGCAAATGAATTCCGTCATGGCGGTTGCCCGTCCGGATGAATGCCGCCCCGGCCGTGCCTGTAGTTGGGATGCATGTAGCGGCCATGATTAGGGATTGGGAAGGAGACAAGCGGGGACCAAGGAATTAGGGGATGTGCTTCGGCTGAGGGGCTATTAGCAAATGAGCAGACGTAAGAGCTGGTGCGGGCATCTTTGTGTAGAAAATTCCTGCTTCTGATCGGGTACGTGGGATGGTGATCGGCTGGCAATGATGGAAATAAGGACCAAACAAGATTAACCTACCCCTCGCTGCCTTTCCTTGTGATTGGGGTACATTTTGATTTTATCCCCTTCACTCTGTGTGTTCTCCCACTATCTAACATGCGAATGGGGTGGCATTCGTGGGACCCTTTCTCTTGAGGGTCCTATTCAAACTCACGATGAGGCCTGTCTGTACCTACTCCGAGCAAATGCGCCACACCTTTGGGGCGGACAATGGAAGAAGTGGCCTACATTTGTGCAAATCGAGCTACTCTACTTAGATTCAAATGAGATGCACCGTACCTGGTCACGCACCCATCGTCATCGCACACGTTTCGCCATTTCCATCCAGCACGTACGTACGTAAGTACAAAGCACTACGTGTCAGCAGCAGGATGGAGCGATTAATCATAATAAGCTAATTAGTGGATGGCTTGGTGGCGCCATTACCTGGCGACTCGTCGACCAACCTCTAAAGAACGCGAGTACGTAGTGCAGTATTTGTTTGGTCGAGGAATATTTAAACATACGCAGTCACGCACATATAATTCTGGTCAATTGCATTGCATGCCTCCTGAAATTCAGGCGGTTTGGAGATTGGCAGCTCAGCATGATCGAACAGACAACAAATGACCAACCATCATCATGCAGCTGCATTAGCCGACAGATTGATTGATTAAACAACGAACGAACTGGACGTATTGCAGCAGTATCTTTGACCAACCGTACTTGCACTGGGGATTTCTCTAGCTAGCTGCTCTGCCTCCCAGATTGTCTGGCCAACGGGAACAGCTGCCCCTGGCTAACCTGGCCTTTCCGACGAGGACGCGGATCTACTTGCAGATACTGTAGTAATTGAGCGGCAGAGCAACTAGTACTAGCTATTATATATAAGCGCAAGAAACAGGCCGATCAACATGCTGGCTGGAATTGAAGCTGGCTGCATGGTGGGATCGATCGACGTGGAAAAGGCTGTGGCAAGAGTAACTACGGAGTACTCCTACTGTGCATGCAGTCGATCCGGTGAGGCCAACCAAGGTAATTATAAGTAAGAGAAGCTAGTACTATTCTACTGTGCGAAGCAGGCAGCTACGACTTCATGCTTTAGTGGCTGCTTAGCAGCGCCTCGTGCATCAGATCAGTATGATACCCCACTTCGTCCCGTCAGTCCGGCTCACCATGCTTGACGTGACGGCAGTTCAATTCTACTACGCACGAAATTTACAACAATTGAACACCACGGAGATAAGATAAACAGTCAAAACTTGGGGAAATCCGAGCGTGCCGACGGGCCGGGGTATTCAGAGTACTATACAAACCTACAGAATACGGGACAGGCGCGCGGCGGGGCGGGACCGCGCCTGTTTGCTTGATTCAGTGGCTGCTGTGCCCTCCGTCGTCGCCTTCCTCGAGTTGCCGTTGGCAGCTTCCTCTGCACTTAGCAAAATATCATGCATGCATCGTTGCCATCTGCGTACTGCACTATGGGAGATGTTGTTAGAGCATCTATACAACCGGACCTGCAAATCCGACCTCTATTTGTCCACGAACAATGACCGATCATCTTTAAAAAAAATCACAACCAATACATCAATTATGGAACCTCAAATCCATACAATTACATACAACATAAAACTAGTCTAATTTTCGCCGGCGACCATCCTTATTGTTCTGGCCATGTCCATGTCCGGCGGCTGGCTGAGCCCTTCGAAGAGAAGGTGCGGTCGACGGCGAGGTAGAGTAGGACATGAGACACATATCGGCTCACGGGACTCGAGGTGCCGCCGTCTCCCTGTCCTACTCTTCCTAGTCAGAGCTCATGGCCTGCACGTCTCGGGTTTGTAAGGTCGATGATAGATCTATCGTGGTCGGAGCCCGACAAGTCCACCACGACGTGCAACTCTGCCTTGCCAGCATTTGCCATGAAGGCTGCCACGTCCTCCGGCGACCTTTGCCTCGCACGGCGGGCACGCTGTGTCATATTAGTCTGCGATGCGGACGGGCCACATAGGTCCTCCGAGTCAGCGCGTCAAAGAATGGGTTACGCCTCCTCCATGGCGTTCGGACGCAGGATAAACCGCACCGCCTCCGGGGAGGCAACCGCGACGTGCCACACGCCGGATACAAGCGCCATTTGGGTGGACACTACGGATTCCCGCCAGATTGAGTTCGACTATTGTTTGGCGTTCTCCTCGTGAGCGCATCGGAGCGTAATGCGGACGGCTATCTCCTCTTCGGGCCTGCATGGGATGAGCTCCTAGTCCACAAATCAGGTGACGGAGGACTCGGATCCACTGACATGTCGGAGAAGGCCGCAGATCGCCAGAAGGGAGCTTGGGACGGAGTGGAGTCGCTAGAGTTTGGTCTATGGAGACAAATATATGTGGGGTTCGACCGGACCAGCATCGCCGGATCCAAGCTTTAAGGTCAGTATGATACGTCCGTCTGGGTCTTTTTCTCTACCGGACAGTTCGCCTGGGTGTAAGGGTGGTTTCGGGCGAGGATGTAGATGCTCTTAAAGACCGCCTTCGTTAATCACTAGAATTCGTACAGATACAGAAGTACTGCAGTTGGTTGCTAGGTTCGAGAGTAAACAGCAAGAACAGGGGGATTGGAAGGAGAGCTGGAGGTGGGGGAGATGAGCCGCCGTTGCCGTGATCCTTCAGGATAAACTCATCTGACGCGGCCTTTTTCTTTAGAGCATGATGCGGTACTTGCAATAGCCGGCTTCCATGAAAAGGACTTGGTTCATCCTCTGATGCCGTCCCAAAGCCCAACAGTGGTACTTCGGAGGAGGTCGTCGACAGGCGTCGTGCCGGCCAGCCGGCGAGTCGATCGGCGACGAGAAGGCGAGATCCAAGCGCGTCGAGCTTCGTCGTCGCAGTTAGTGAAGAATGTGGAAGCTTGGCCGCTGCCTGCTGGTGCTGGATGGCCTCTATGGTCTACATGTAATTGAACACCTTCAGTTCGATGTACTGACAGTACGCCGTCAAGTACGTCCACTGCACCAGATCAATGGTACTGATCATCAGTGGCGGAGCTTGAAAGAAAAAGCTGGGCGGGCAAGACTTAAAGGAAAGCACAAATTTTTTAAATTCTGAAAGATTTTCGACCCTTCGTGCTTCTAAAATCTGTGACGACATCTTAGTGGCAGCCTTTCTCAATTGGAGTTATGTCATCTCTTTTCCTGTTAAAAACCATATCAATCCTTCTCTTGCGTCTGATATTCTTTGCCCGTGACTACCTACCTACGTTGCAATTTGTATAAGATCAGGACTGCATTATGTGTCAAAGATCATGTTGCTTGTTTAATAGCCTGCATCTTATGCAGACTATGCACATAACTCAAAGTGTATATGTTGCCAAAGATAATGTTTTTTCCAGTTCGTTACATCTTATGCAGACTCAAATTAGGACTGCATTATGTGCCAAAAATCCTGCATAAGATGTAAGAAACTAAAAAATCAGGCTATTAATTAGTATCAAATGGAGAACTGCTGCTGTGCATGGGTCTGCACGACGGTACGGCCGCGTGGATGTCGCCGATCGCTTCCTGCAGACTAGGTCCACTACTAAAAAAAACAGGGCATCAGTCCCGGTTTCAGAGGGCGTTTAGTCTTGGTTCTGAAACCGGGACTAAAGGGTCGGAACTAAAACCCAAAACCTTTGGTTCCGGTTCGCTTACGAACTGGGACAGAAGGGGCTCCACGTGGCCGCTGCGGGGCGCCCAGGCAGGAGGACCTTTAGTCCCGGTTGGTAACACCAACCGAGACCAAAAGGCTGCCACGCGTCAGCAGCTCGCAGGCGCTGGGTTTTTTTTTAAAGGGGGGTTTATTAGGGGTTTTGGATTGTTTAATTAGGGGTTTCATATTGTGTTAGCTATAGCTACTACATATAGAGAGAAGTGACCTCTCTTTCTCCGTGCTTGGTCAACGCTAGCTACTACATATAGAGAGAACTCGACGCTACTAAGCAAATGAAGGAAACATTAATTACACAAGATCGTCATGAACACATACAAAGAGAAGTGACCTCTCTTTCTCCGAGATTGGTCGAACAACAAGTTTTCGTATTTCTATCCGACGCTACTACATATATACAATATAACATATCTTACGATCCCTGACATCATCTAACGATAGTCAGCTTCAATTTCCACATGGTATTCTCCGTCTTTATGTATGACGTGGTCAAGAAAGAATCCCGCCAATTCCTTCTGAATTGCTCGTATGCGATCATGTGGTAGGAGTTCATCCCGCATCTGTCACATCTAATTTAAAGAAGGGGTCAATATATATATATATATATATATATATATATATATATATATATATATATATATATATATATATATATATATGAATGAAACTCAGCACAATTGATGGTAATAAAATAAAATTGTGAATATTATTGTTTACGTACTTTATATTGTTTGTCAGAGTAGCCCCGCTGAGAGGTCGCGCTGTGGATGAACTCGCAAACGTAGTTTCCACATAAATTATTCACGCCTTCCTGCCACAACACTTTACGAGAATAAAATTCAGTCAAACTGATAATCAAGCCTGATATATGGTATTGATGAAACTAGAATCAATGGGAGATGCGCGGAACTAGCTAGTACTACTTACTTTCGGGTGTGTAAATCGCAGCTCACTCGGCAGTCCCGGAGCAATTCCAGTGAACTCTTTCCAAACCCTGCCAGACAAAGAAAATAATTACTTGATATCCGGAAATGAACAAAGTTGCCAATATGATATGGTGCGCACCAATAAGCGATAATGATCGATTGAACTTACTTCTGGAGTATTGCAGTCATGTCCGCATACGTATTGGGATCTTTTCGTTTCGAGTCTAAGACAATTACTACTCCCCGGTCAAGCTTAATCTCTAGCAGAATAAAATGAAAGCTGCGCACGCATGCATAACTCATCAATTACATTACTATAACCTCGAGTAAGCGAAACCGAATATGCACAAGACAGTAACACTCACTTGAAATTGTAAGGAAAGAGTATTTTCCCTTTGTTTTGATTTCGAAGCAACGATTGTAGCAAGTTGTCCTTGGTATCTTCGACTCTGTTTTTAACCGACCATTCATTTATGGTATTTGGGTTAATGAACCCAATGTCATAGATTTGTGCTTTTTTGTATTCGACGATCTTCAGTCTGCATAATATAGTGAGGATAATTATATATACATGCAATGAAAGAGCTGAGCTATAGAGACTTAATTACAGAAGTAATACTTAGAGACAGTAGCAAGTCATGAGTTGTTTGTCGAGGGCGTCTTGATTGAATAACTGGAATAACTCCACAAATTCAACAGGCATCACCTCAGTTCCAACGAGGTCGTGCTCCTCTTTAATTGCCAGCATCAAACTATTCTTCCCAGACTTCCTGCAGGTATCCATGTACCATTCATGCAATCTCCGCATCATCGTTGTTAGAGGAGGATGATCAGGTTTGACGAGAGGCTTCCTGTACTCGTATCTGAAGATATCTACTACCTCTAACATTTCAAACTGTACATCATCGGCCAGGTAATCGGCAGGATTGGTACCGGGCACTAGCCTCAGATGATTAGCGACGATATCGCTAGACACCTTGAGCGGGGGGCACGATTGCTTCGCCTGTTCGCCGAGCTGGGGAATTGTTTTCCCACTTCTTCGTTTTGCTTCTCTTGCAGCACTGCAAGTACTTCCCGACCGCTCCGCTTCCTTATATGTCCTTTTAATAATGCGCTCATAGTTGGATTGCGGTGGAGACGATGGTGGTCGCTTAAGGGCACGCAGAGTGCGCTTCACTTTCACCTGATCTATTGTTTCCTTAGGAGGTGGAGGTTTCCGTGCAAAATGGGCCTCAACTTCGGCAGCACTGATTTCCGCGGTTTCCTCGTTGGTCTTCTCATATGGTAACTTTTCCAGAGGCTTGAGGCTTGGACCGTATTTGAAATTCTTCCCGCCACTTGTACTGCTAGCCGCCGGAGCGGCGCCGTCTCTCTTCCGCCGTTGCTGACGCAGCGGAGTCCGCTGACACGTCGGAGGAGGCGGAAGAGGAGGTGGAGTGCTCCGATGCGCCGGAGAAGGCGGAGGAGGAGGTGGAGTGCCCTCACGCGCCGGAGGAGGCGGAGTACCCTGATCACTCGCCGGAGGAGGAGGCGTTGTGCCCTCACTCGCCGGAGGAGGAGGAGGAGGAGGCGTCCAGTTTGGAAGCTTGATGTACTCCTTCCTCCATAGACAGGTACTCCTCAAAGCATAAACCAGATGATTCTCCCCGTCACCTGTAGGGTGGTCAAGCTCCAGCTTCTGAAATCCCTCCATTATTTCATCCACCGTCACAACAGCATAGCCATGTGGAATCGGACCGCAGTGAAACGTTCCGTCAGCTTGAGGAGGTGCAACAGAGCCGACAGCCGCCTTCAAAGTGAGGTTCTGCCATTTCGTCATTAGCTCGCAATGTTGAGCATCCGTGATAGTATCCACGGGATGGCGAGGAGCCGTGAAATCAGGCTGAATGAGCTCCGTGGAAGCCACGCTGCTTCTCCGCTGAGATGGTGGGGTAGCTTCTGGGGCAACGTCGAAGGAAGGATCTTCGTGCCGCTGAGATGGTTGGCCGGCAGCTGCAAGTTCCTCTAGCTTTTCTATTCTTGCATTGAGCTTCTCCATTTCGCTCACTTCCTCTTTCCTCTTTTTCTCTCGGCTTCTGTAACCACCGCTGCCGAGAAACCCAACCACCCATGGAACGGAGCCTGGTGTGCCTCGTGTTCGTCCAGGGTGCTCAGGATTCCCGAGGGCCTCAGTTAGCTCGTCCTTCTCTCTGCCGGGAATGAACGTCCCTTCCTGCGCTGCACTGATATATTGCTGAAGCTTCTTGAAGGGTAATTCAAGTTGCTTGTCCGTCCAACGACACTCCCCTGTTTTTGGGTCCAAAGTTCCCCCAACCCCGAAGAACCAGGTCCTACACCGATCTGGCCAGTTCAATGTCACTGGTTGGACCCCTTTAGCAAGCAGGTCTTGCTGAGCTTTGTCCCACAACGGCCGGGCTTTGTAGTAGCCACCTGACCCCGTGTGATGGTGATACTTCTTCTTTGCGGCATTTTTCTTGTTTGTCTCTGACCTTTTCTTACCCTTATTCAATTTCTTGTAGGCCACAAATGCGGGTCAGTGATCTCTTATCTTCTCATATCGGCCGGTGAATTCTGGAGTCTTCCCTTTGTCGACAAACTTTGTGTTCAACTCTTTCTTCCAGTTCCTGAATAGATCTGCCATCTTCTTAAGAGCAAACGCTTTGATCTTTGGCTCTATAACTGGGTTATTCGGATCGTCCTCTGGCGGTAGGCTGAAATTTGCCATCAGCGAGGTCCAAAGATCACCTTTCAGTCTATCCTGGACATAAGAAACTTCAGGGTCGTCCTTACTCTTATTCCATTGCTGGACGCTGATTGGGACGTTGTCCCTAACAATAGCTCCGCACTGATGTACAAATGCGTCCTTGGTCCGCTTGGGTTCAATCGGTTGGCCATCGTCTGCGATTGCTGTGATCGTGAACCTTTCATCCTGGCGCAACCTTTTCTTCGGGCCTCGTCTCCTTACGGAAGTTTGGCTCGATCCGGAGGGCTATAAAAGAAGAAAGAAGCATTAATATATGTACATACCAAAACAATTAATGTATCAAGTCAGCACAGGCTTAATTAATATATATACCTCGCCGGACTTTGCAACAGCTCCCTCCTCCATTCCGTCACCGGAGCCGTCATCATGGTCTTCTTCCTCCTCCATTCGGTCACCGGAGCCGTCATGATCTCCTTCCTTCTCCATTGTTGGATTACCGGAGCCCTCATCCTCTCCTTCCTGACCATCGGTGTCGTTGAGAAACGACAAGGGATCACCTCCGTCACGGATTATATTCCCCAACAACTCTTCTTGCTCCAAGTCTCTGCCCATAGTTTCTGCAAATATTACAACATGGCAATATACAAACATGAGAGATGGATATATTAGTGGCAAACATAGACCTAGCTAATTAATCACAACAAGGAATCATATGCATATATGAGCAATGGATTAGTTGCGGACCGCCTCTCTCATGCATGTCCGACGTCCCCCCTCATGTCGAAGTTATCGGGGTTATACTTTCAGGAGATGACACTTTGCAAAAAATAATCGCTATGCCTCGACAACGCTCTTTAAACTTGGTAAATTTGGGTGGCCTCGATGCTTCTAGGGTTTGGGGTGGCCTCGACAATGCTTCTAGGGTTTGGGATGGCCTCGACAACGCTTTTTCAGTCCCGGTTTGGCGAGAGGGGGTTGATCGACGTCCCCCCTCATGTTGAAGAGTTACCGGAGTTTTCTATGAACAAAAAAAATACTTCCTATCACATATCAGTCCCGATTTGGGTGGACTCGAGAGTTTGGTCGGGCGAGCGGGGGTTGATCGACGTCCCCCCTCATGTTGAAGAGTTACCGGAGTTTTCTATGAACAAAAAAAAATACTACCTATCACATCTCAGTCCCGGTTTGGGTGGACTCAAGAGTTTGGTCGGGCGAGAGGGGGGTTGATCGACGTCCCCCTCATGGTTGAAGAGTTACCGGAGTTTTCTATGAACAAAAAAAATACTACCTATCACATCTCAGTCCTAGTTTGGGTGGACTCGAGAGTTTGGTCGGGCGAGAGGGGGTTGATCGACGTCCCCCCTCATGTTGATGAGTTACCGGAGTTTTCTATGAACAAAAAAAATACTACCTATCATCATATATACACATACATATCATCATACACACTACATATCATCTATGAACAAAAAAATCATCATATATATGAAAAAAAAGGACAGAGAGGAGGACAGGGGGGAAGGGGGCGCCGGCCGGACCGAACGGGGAGGAGAGGTGTGGCGTGGTCGGGGCAGGCCGGTGGCGCGGGGCGGCGTCGGGGCAGGGGCACGGGGCGGCCGGCGTCGAGGCAGGGGGCACAGGGTGGCCGGCGTCGAGGCAGGGGGCACGGGGCGGCGCGTCGGCGTAGGGGCGCGGGGCGGTGCGTCGATGTCGGGGCAGGGACGGCGACGAGGAGCGGGCGGCGACGGCGACGGTGACCTCGGGGAGGCGACGGCGTCGATGGTAGCAGCAGCAGCCTGGTGGCATTGTCGAGAGAAGAATGGCGGGTGGGGGGAAATTTCCTAAGTCTTGGGTTATATAGCAACCACCTTTGGTCCCGGTTCGTGGCACCAACCGGGACGAAAGGGGGGTGCTGCCCGGGGCCAAAAGTTTAGTCCCACCTCGCTAGCTGAGAGGGCTCGAGAGTGGTTTATAAGCGCTGCTGCGCCAACCCTCTCGAGCTCCTCTCAACTGGAGGCTTACGGTCCTAATCGCACACTCCTCTGCCTGTGGGCCTGCTGCGGGCCTGAATCCTGGCCCAACTAGCTGGTTGGGTTTCTACTCATATTCAGATCGTGGTGGCCCAATAGGTGGCATTTTTTTAAAAAAATTCCAGTTTTTTTGTTTTCTTTTTTGCTTTATTTATTTTCTTTTGTTTCTACTTACAGCTAAATACTTACAGTTTTTCAGTGATTGTTTTTGCTTTTAGGTCACAAAAATTATAAACTTTCTGTTAGTGCCATTAGTTTTCAAATTTGAATAGTTTCAAATTTTGAATTCTTTTAAATTGGTGTTATCACTAGTTTGTGAATATTACTATAAAGATAGTGTTTAGTGATTCTTTTTCCTGCTATTTAATATTACTGTTTTTTTTATCATTATATTCAATTTGGTAATTTTTAGGTTATTTTAAATGTTTGTTTTAATCAAAAACATATTTGTTATTTTAGTTTGCTATTAAGTTTCTAACAAAAAATTCTTTATGAAAATTCTTTTTGCTATTAATGTTTTGACAAAAAATACTTTGATAATTTTAGTTGCATAAATTTTATATAATTTTAGTTTCAAAAATACTAGAGGTTTATAAAATCTTTTTAGTTGATTCCTTTTGCTATCAGAGTTTTATAAAAGCTTTTTAGTTCATTCTTTTTGCTATTAGTTCATTCTTTGAGCTAAATGACCCTGAAATTGAAAAGCACTTCAAATGAATCTCTGAAAAGGTTGAAAGTTGGCATGGTATCATCATTTCATCCACATAGCATGTTCTAAAAAGTTGAGAGGGTTACCGCAAAAACTGGATGCACTTCGTGTACAAAATGGACAATCTCTTTCGAAGTACCAGGGTTTCCGACGAAAACTCATCTGTTACAAAGGGATTTCAATTTTTTGAACTTATTTGAACTCCAGACTTTTTGTGTGTTCAAAATGCACCATTCAAAGCCACATCATCAATTTTCAACCATTTATGCCTTCATTTGGTATTTTTCATGCATTTACTGATTTTTTTAGCTAAATGACCCTGAAATTGAAAAGCACTACAAATGAAGTCTGAAAAGGTTGAAAGTTGGCATGGTATCATCATTTCACCCACATAGCATGTGCTAAAAAGTTGAGAGGGTTACGGCAAAAACAGGATGCACTTCGTGTACAAAATGGACAATCTCTTTCGAAGTATCAGGGTTTCGGACGAAAACTCATATGTTACAAAAGGCATCATCATAATAGTTGTGGAGAGAAAGTCTTCACTTTTTCTTCGCTTGTGTCCTTTGCTTATTGCGCCTTAACCATGGATAATATTCATCGTTTAACAGGGTGCTTGGGTCAGCCTTGACTTTGAAGGGAGGAATTTCATGAAACTTTTCATAATCTTCAGACATGTCTGTGTTGCCCTCCACTCCCACGATGTCTCTTTTTCCTGAAAAAACTATGTGGCGCTTTGGCTCATCGTATGATGTATTCGCTTCCTTATCTTTTCTTTTTCTCGGTTTGGTAGACATGTCCTTCACATAGAAAACCTGCGCCACATCATTGGCTAGGACGAATGGTTCGTCTGTGTACCCAAGATTGTTCATATCCACTGTTGTCATTTCGTACTGTGGGTCTACCTATACCTTGCCTCCTGACAGATTGACCCATTTGCACTGAAACAAAGGGACCTTAAAATCCTGTCCATAGTCAAGTTCCCATATGTCCACTATGTAACCATAATATGTGTCCTTTCCCCTCTTGGTTGCTGCATCAAACCGGACACCAATGTTTTGGTTGGTTCTCTTTTGATCTTGGGCGGTCGTGTAAAATGTATTCCCATTTATCTCGTACCCTTTGTAAGTCAATACAGTCGAAGATGGTCCCCTGGCCAACGAGTACAGCTCATCAAAAACAGTGTTGTCACCCATGAGACGTGTTTGCAACCAACTGCTGAAAGTCCTAATGTGTTCACATGTAATCCAGTCGTCACAATGCTCTGGGTGTTTGGAGTGCAGAATATTCTTGTGTTCATTGACATACGGGGTCACCAAGGTAGAACTATATAGAACTGTGTAGTGTGCTTGAGACCAAGAATGCCCGTCCCTACATATTATTAAGTCCGCTCCTAGCTCGCCTTTTCCAGCCAGTCTCCCCTCATACCACGATTGAGGGAGACCAATCTTCTTAAGGTCAGGAATGAAGTCAACACAAAACCCAATGACCTGCTCTGTTTGATGGCCCGTGGAGATGCTTCCTTCTGGCCTAGCACGGTTACGAACATATTTCTTTAAGACTCCCATGAACCTCTCAAAGGGGAACATATTGTGTAGAAATACAGGGCCCAGAATGGAATTCTCGTCGACTAGATGAACTAGGACGTGCGTCATGATATTGAAGAAGGATGGTGGGAACACCAGCTCAAAACTGACAAGACATTGCGCCAAATCACTCCTTAACCTTGGTATGATTTCTGGATCGATCACCTTCTGAGAGATTGCATTGAGAAATACACATAGCTTCACAATGGCTAGTCGAATGTTTTCCGGTAGAAGCCCCCTCAATGCAACCGGAAGTGGTTGCGTCATAATCACGTGGTAGTCATGAGACTTTAGGTTCTGGAACTTTTTCTCTGGCATATTTATTATTCCCTTTATATTCGACGAGAAGCCAGACGGGACCTTCATACTGAGCAGGCATTCAAAGAAGATTTCCTTCTCTTCTTTGGTAAGAGCGTAGCTGGTAGGACCTTCATACTGCTTTGGAGGCATGCCGTCTTTTTCGTGCACACGTTGCTGGTCCTCCCGTGCCTCCAGTGTATCTTTTGTCTTCCCATACACGCCCAAGAAGCCTAGCTGGTTCACGCAAAGACTCTTCGTCACGTGCATCACGTCGATTGCGGAGCGGACCTCTAGGTCTTTCCAATAGGGTAGGTCCCAAAATATAGATTTCTTCTTCCACATGGGTGCGTGTCCCTCAGCGTCATTCGGAACAGATAGTCCGCCGGGACCCTTTCCAAAGATTACTTGTAAATCATTGACCATAGCAAGTATGTGATCACTAGTACAGACGACGGGCTTCTTCCGGTGATCTGCCTCGCCTTTGAAATGCTTGCCTTTCTTTCAACATTGATGGTTGGTCGGAAGAAATCGACGATGCCCCAGGTACACATTCTTCCTGTATTTGTCCAAATATATACTTTCGGTGTCATCTAAACAGTGCGTGCATGCGTGGTATCCCTTGTTTGTCTGTCCTGAAAGGTTACTGAGAGCAGGCCAATCATTGATGGTTACAAACAGCAACGCATGTAGGTCAAATTCCTGCTCGTCGTGCTCATCCCACACACGTACACCTTTTCTATTCCACAGCTGTAAAAGTTCTTCAACTAATGGCCTTAGGTACACATCAATGTCGTTGCCCGGTTGTTTAGGGCCTTGGATGAGAACTGGCATCATAATGAACTTCCGCTTCATGCACAACCAAGGAGGAAGGTTATAGATACATAGAGTCACAGGCCAGGTGCTATGATTGCTGCTCTGCTCCCCAAAAGGATTAATGCCATCCGCGCTTAAACCAAACCATACGTTCCTTGCATCACCTGCAAAGTCCCCCCACTTTCTCTCGATTTTTCTCCACTGCGACCCGTCAGCGGGTGCTCTCAACTTCCTGTCTTTCTTACGGTCCTCTTTGTGCCATCGCATCAACTTGGCATGCTCTTTGTTTTTGAACAGACGTTTCAACCGTGGTATTATAGGAGCATACCACATCACCTTGGCAGGAACCCTCTTCCTGGGGCGCTCGCCGTCAACATCACCAGGGTCATCTCGTCTGATCTTATACCGCAATGCACCGCATACCGGGTATGCGTTCAAATCTTCATACACACCGCGGTAGAGGATGCAGTCATTAGGGCATGCATGTATCTTCTGCACCTCCAATCCAAGAGGGCATAGAACCTTCTTTGCTCCGTACGTACTATCGGGAAATTCGTTATCCTTTGGAAGCTTCTTCTTCAATATTTTCAGTAGCTTCTCAAATCCCTTGTCAGATACACCATTGTCTGCCTTCCATTGCAGCAATTCCAGTGTGGTACCGAGCTTTGTGTTGCCATCTTCACAATTGGGGTACAACCCTTTTTTGTGATCCTCAAACATGCGATCGAACTTCAACTTCTCCTTTTCACTTTCGCATTGTCTCTTTGCATCAACAATGACCCGGCGAAGATCATCATCGGGCACATCGTCTAGTTCCTCTTGATCTTCAGCTTCCCCGTTGCAGCATCACCGTATTCAGGGGGCACATAGTTGTCATCATCTCTTCTTCTTCGTTGTCTTCCATCATAACCCCTCTTTCTCCGTGCTTGGTCCAAACATTATAGTCTGGCATGAAACCCTTCTCAAGCAGTGAAGGAAATATGCCCTAGAGGCAATAATAAAGTTATTATTTATTTCCTTATTTCATGATAAATATTTATTATTCATGCTAGAATTGTATTAACCAGAAACTTAGTACATGTGTGAATACATAGACAAACAGAGTGTCCCTAGTATGCCTCTACTTGACTAGCTCGTTAATCAAAGATGGTTAAGTTTCCTAGCCATGGACATGTGTAGTCATTTGATGAACGGGATCACATCATTAGGAGAATGATGTGATGGACAAGACCCATCCGTTAGCTTAGCATAATGATCGTTAAGTTTATTGCTATTGCTTTCTTCATGACTTATACATGTTCCTATGACTATGAGACTATGCAACTCCTGAATATTGGAGGAACAATTAGTGTGCTATCAAACGTCACAACGTAGCTGGGTGATTATAAAGATGCTCTACAGGTGTCTCCGATGGTGTTTGTTGAGTTGGCATAGATCGAGATTAGGATTTGTCACTCCTATTGTCGGAGAGGTATCTCTGGGCCCTCTCGGTAATGCACATCATATGAAGCCTTGCAAGCAATGTGACTAATGAGTTAGTTACGGGATGATGCATTACGGAATGAGTAAAGAGACTTGCCAGTAACGAGATTGAACTAGGTATGATGATACCAACGATCGAATTTCGGGCAAGTAACATACCGATGACAAAGGGAACAACGTATGTTGTTATGCGGTTTGACCGATAAAGATCTTCGTAGAATATGTAGGAGCCAATATGAGCATCCAGGTTCCGCTATTGGTTATTGACCGGAGATGTGTCTCGGTCATGTCTACATAGTTCTCGAACCCGTAGGGTCCGCACGCTTAATGTTCGATGACGATTTGTATTATGAGTTATGTGATTTGATGACTGAAGTTTGTTAGGAGTCCCGGATGAGATCACGTACATGATGAGGAGTCTCTAAATGGTCGAGAGGTAAAGATTCATATATTAGAAGGCTATATTCGGACATCGGAAAGGTTCCGAGTGATTCGGGTATTTTTCGGAGTACCGGGGAGTTACGGGAATTCACCGGGAGAAGTAATGGGCCTTATTGGGCCATACGGGAAATAGGAGGCAGCAGCCAGGAGGTGGCGCCCCCCCCCCCAAGCCCAGTCCGAATTAGACAAGGGGTTGGGGGCGCAGCCCCTCTCTTTTCCCTTCTCCTCTTGGTGGAATCCTACTAGGACTTGGAGTCCTAATAGGACTCCCCCCATTGGTGCGCCTCCCCCTTAGGCCGGCCACCTCCTCCCTCCCTCCTTTATATACGGGGGCGTGGGGCACCCCAAAGACACACCAAGATTTGTCTTAGCCGTGTGCGGTGCCCCCCTCCACAGACTTCCACCTCGGTCATATTTTCGGAGAGCTTAGGCGAAGCCCTACCGGAATCACTTCATCATCACCGTCACCATGCCGTCGTGCTGACGAAACTCTCCTTCGGCCTCAACTGGATCAAGAGTTCGAGGGACGTCACCGAGCTGAACATGTGCAGATCGCGGAGGTGCCGTACATTCGGGACTTGGATCGGTTGGATCGTGAAGACGTTCGACTACATCAACCGCATTACTAAACGCTTCCGCTTTCGGTATACGAGGGTACGTGGACACACTCTCCCCGCTAATTGCTATGCTTCTCCTAGATAGATCTTGCGTGATCGTAGGAATTTTTTTGAAATACTACGTTCCCCAACAGTGGCATCAGAGCCAGGTCTATGCGTAGATGTTATTTGCACGAGTAGAACACAAAGGAGTTGTGGGCGTGGGTGTATACATATTGCTTGCCGTTACTAGTTGTTACTTGGTTCAGCGGTATTGTGAGATGAAGCAGCCCGGACCGACATTACGTGTACGCTTACGCGAGACTGGTTTCACCGCTGCGAGCACTCGTTGCTTAAAGGTGACCGGCGGGTGTCTGTCTCTCTCACTTTAGTTGAACCGGTTTCAATGAAGAGGGTTCTTTTAGAAGATCAAAAAGCAATCACTACACCACGTTGTGGTTTTGATGCATAGGTAAGAACGGTTCTTGCTCGAAGCCCGTAGCAGCCACGTAAAACTTGGAACAACAAAGTAGAGGACGTCTAACTTGTTTTTGCAGGGCTTGCTGTGATGTGATATGGTCAAGACATGATGTGATATAATTTGTTGTATGAGATGATCATGTTTTGTAACAGAGTTATCAGCAACGGGCAGGAGCCATATGGTTGTTACTTTATTGTATGCAATGCAATCGCCATGTAATTGTTTTTACTTTATCACTAAGCGGTAGCGATAGTCGTAGAAGCAATAGTTGGCAAGACGACAATGATGCTACGATGGAGATCAAGGTGTCACGCCGGTGACGATGGAGATCATGATGGTGCTTCGATGATGGAGATCAAGAGCACAAGATGATGATGGCCATATCTTGTCACATATTGAATTGCATGTGATGTTAATCCTTTTATGCATCTTATTTTGCTTAGTACGGCGGTAGCATTGTAAGATGATCTCTCACTAAATTTCAAGGTACAAGTGTTCTCCCTGAGTATGCACCGTTGCGAAAGTTCTTCGTGCTGAGACACCACGTGATGATCGGGTGTGATAGGCTCTACGTTCAAATACAACGGGTGCAAGACAGTTTTGCACATGCGGAATACTCGGGTTAAACTTGACGAGCCTAGCATATGCAGATATGGCCTCGGAACACTGAGGCCGAAAGGTCGAACGTGAATCATATAGTAGATATGATCAACATAGTGATGTTCACCATTGAAAACTACTCCATCTCATGTGATGATCGGACATGGTTTAGTTGATTTGGATCACGTGATCACTTAGATGATTAGAGGGATGTCTATCTAAGTGGGAGTTCTTAAGTAATATGATTAATTGAACTTTAATTTATCATGAACTTAGTCCTGGTAGTATTTGCAAATTATGTTGTAGATCAATAGCTCACGTATAGCTCCCCTGTTTTATTTTTGATATGTTCCTGGAGAAAACTAAGTTGAAAGATGATAGTAGCAATGATGCGGACTGGTTCCGTGATCTGAGGATTATCCTCATTGCTGCACAGAAGAATTATGTCCTTGATGCACCGCTAGGTGACAGACCTATTGCAGGAGCAGATACAAATGTTATGAATGTTTAGCAAGCTCGATATGATGACTACTTGATAGTTTAGTGCGCCATGATTTACGGCTTAGAACCGGGACTTCAAAAATGTTTTGAACGCCACGGAGCATATGAGATGTTCAAGAGCTGAAATCGGTATTTCAGACTCATGCCTGTGTCGAGAGGTATGAGACCTCTGACAAATACTTTGCCAACAAGATGGAGGAGAATATCTCAACCAGTGAGCATATGCTCAGAATGTCTGAGTACTACAGTTGCTTGAATCAAGTGGGAGTTAATCTTCCGGATAAGATAGTAATTGACAGAATTCTCTAGTCACTATCACCAAGTTACTGGAACTTCATGATGAACTATAATATGCAAGGGATGACAAAATTGATTCCCGAGCTCTTCGTGATTCTCATATCAACGAAGGTAGAAATCAAGAAAGAGCATCAAGTGTTGATGGTTAACAAGACCACTAGTTTCAAGAAAAGGGCAAAGGGAAGAAGGGGAACTTCAAGAAGAATAGCAAGCAAGTTGCTACTCCCGGGAAGAAGCCCAAGTCTGGAGCTAAGCCTGAAACTGAGTGCTTCTTCTGCAAAGGGACTGGTCACTGGAAGCGGAACTGCCCCAACTATTTGGCGGATAAGAAGGATGGTAAAGTGAACAAAGGTATATTTGATATACATGTTATTGATGTGTATTTTACTAGTGTTGATAGTAGCCCCTGGGTATTTGATACTGGTTCAGTTGCTAACATTAGTAACTTGAAACAGGAGTTGCAAAATGAACAGAGACTAGTTAATGACGAGGTGACGATGTGTGTTGGAAGTGATTCCAAGGTTGATAAGATCACCATCGCACACTCCCTCTACCTTCGGGATTAGTGTTGGACCTAAATAAATGTTATTTGGTATTTGCGTTGAGCATGAATATGATTGGATCATGTTTATTGCGATACGGTTATTCATTTAAGTCAGAGAATAATTGTTGTTCTGTTTAAATGAATAAAACCTTCTATGGTCATACACACAATATAAATGGTTTATTGAATCTCGATTGTAGTGATACACATATTCATAATATTGATGCCAAAAGATGCAAAGTTGATAATGATAATGCAACATATTTTGTGGCACTGCCGTTTAGGTCATATTGGTGTAAAGCGCATGAAGAAACTCCATTCGGATGGACTTTTGGAATCACTTGATTTTGGATCATTTGATGCTTGTGAACCATGCCTCATGGGCAAGATGACTAAGACTCCGTTCTCCGGAACAATGGAGCGAGCTAATGACTTATTGGAAATAATACATATCGATGTATGCGGTCCGATGAGTGTTGAGGCTCACGGCGGGTATCATTATTTTCTGACCTTCACAGATGATTTGAGCAGATATGGGTATATCTACTTGATGAAACATAAGTCTGAAACATTTGAAAAGTTCAAAAGAAATTCAGAGTGAAGTGGAAAATCATCGTAACAAGAAAATAAAATTTCTACGATCTGATCGTGGAGGTGAATATTTGAGTTATGAGTTTGGTCTTCATTTGAAACAATGTGGAATAGTTTCACAACTAACGCCACCTAGAACACCATAGCGTAATGGTGTGTCCGAACGTCGTAACCGTACTTTATTAGATATGGTGCGATCTATGATGTCTCTTACCGATTTACCACTATCGTTTTGGGGTTATGCATTAGAGATAGCTGCATTCACGTTAAATAGGGCACCATCTAAATCCGTTGAGACGACACCATATGAACTGTGGTTTGGCAAGAAACCTAAGCTGTCGTTTCTTAAAGTTTGGGGCTGTGATGCTTATGTGAAAAAGCTTCAACCTGATAAGCTCGAACCCAAATTGGAGAAATACGTCTTCATAGGATACCCAAAGGAGACTGTTGGGTACACCTTCTATCATAGATCCGAAGGCAAGATATTCGTTGCTAAGAATGGATCCTTTCTAGAGAAGGAGTTTCTCTCGAAAGAAATGAGTGGGAGGAAAGTAGAACTTGATGAGGTAATTGTACCTTCTCCCGAATTGGAAAGTAGTTCACCACAGAAATCAGTTCCAGTGATACCTACACCAATTAGTGAGGAAGTTAATGATGATGATCATGAAACTTCGGATCAAGTTGCTACCGAACCTCGTAGGTCAACCAGAGTATGTTCCACACCAGAGTGGTACGGTAATCCTGATCTGGAAATCATGTTACTAGACCATGACGAACCTACGAACTATGAGGAAGCGATGATGAGCACAGATTCCGCGAAATGGCTTGAGGCCATGAAATCTGAGATGGGATCCATGTATGAGAACAAAGTGTGGACTTTGGTTGACTTGCCCGATGATCGGCAAGCCATTGAGAATAAATGGATCTTCAAGAGGAAGACAGACGCTGATAGTAGTGTTACTATCTACAAAGCTCGACTTATCACAAAAAGGTTTTTGACAAAGTTCAAGGTGTTGACTACGATGAGATTTTCTCACTCGTAGCGATGCTTAAGTCTGTCCGAATCATGTTAGCAAGTGCCACATTTTATGAAATCTGGCAAATGGATGTCAAAAACTACATTCCTTAATGGAATTTTTAAAGAAGAAGTTGTATATGATTCAACCAAAAGGTTTTGTCAATCCTAAAGGTGCTAACAAAATGTGCAAGCTCCAGCGATCCATCTACGGACTGGTGCAAGCATCTCGGAGTTGGAATATACGCTTTGATGAAGTGATCAAAGCATATGGTTTTATACAGACTTACGATGAAGCCTGTATTTACAAGAAAGTGAGTGGGAGCTCTGTAGCATTTCTGATATTATATGTGGATGGCATATTGTTGATTGGAAATGATATAGAATTTCTGGATAGCATAAAAGGATACTTGAATAAGAATTTTTCAATAAAAAGGACCTCGGTGAAGCTGCTTAAGTATTGAGCATCAAGATCTATAGGGATAGATCGAGACGCTTAATAGGACTTTCACAAAGCACATACCTTGACAAGATTTTGAAGAAGTTCAAAATAGATCAGTCAAAGAAAGAGTTCTTGCCTGTGTTACAAGGTGTAAAATTGAGTAAGACTAAAAACCCGACCCCGGCAGAAGATAGAAAGAGAATGAAAGTCATTCCCTATGCCTCATTCATAGGTTCTATAAAGTATGCCATTCTATGTACCAGACCAGTTGTGTGCCTTGCTATGAGTTTAGCAAGGAGGTACGATAGTGATCCAGGGATAGATCACTGGATAGCGGTCAAAGTTATCCTTAGTTACCTAAGAGGACTAAGGAAATATTTCTCGGTTATGGAGGTGATAAAAGAGTTCGTCGTAAAAGGTTACGTCGATGCAAGCTTTTACACCGATCCAGATGACTCAAAGTCTCAATCTGGATACATATTGAAAGTGGGAGCAATTAGCTAGAGTAGCTCTGTGCAGAGCATTGTAGACATAGAAATTTGCAAAATACATACGGATCTGAATGTGGCAGACCCGTTGACTAAACTTCTCTCACAAGCAAAACTTGATCACAACTTAGTACTCTTTGGGTGTTAATCACATGGCGACGTGAACTAGATTATTGACTCTAGTAAACCTTTTGAGTGTTGGTCACATAAGCGATGTGAACTATGGGTGTTAATCACATGGTGATGTGAACTATTGGTGTTAAATCACATGGCGATGTGAACTAGATTATTGACTCTAGTGCAAGTGGGAGACTGAAGGAAATATGCCCTAGAGGCAATAATAAAGTTATTATTTATTTCCTTATTTCATGATAAATATTTATTATTCATGCTAGAATTGTATTAACCGAAACTTAGTACATGTGTGAATACATAGACAAACAGAGTGTCCCTAGTATGCCTCTACTTGACTAGCTCGTTAATCAAAGATGGTTAAGTTTCCTAGCCATGGACATGTGTTGTCATTTGATGAACGGGATCACATCATTAGGAGAATGATGTGATGGACAAGACCCATCCGTTAGCTTAGCATAATGATCATTAAGTTTATTGCTATTGCTTTCTTCATGACTTATACATGTTCCTATGACTATGAGACTATGCAACTCCCGAATATTGGAGGAACACTTAGTGTGCTATCAAACGTCACAACATAACTGGGTGATTATAAAGATGCTCTATAGGTGTCTCCGATGGTGTTTGTTGAGTTGGCATAGATTGAAATTAGGATTTGTCACTCCGATTGTCGGAGAGGTATCTCTGGGCCCTCTCGGTAATGCACATCATATGAAGCCTTGCAAGCAATGTGACTAATGAGTTAGTTACGGGATGATGCATTACAGAACAAGTAAAGAGACTTGCCAGTAACGAGATTGAACTAGGTATGATGATACCGACGATCGAATCTCGGGCAAGTAACATACCGATGACAAAGGGAACAACGTATGTTGTTATGCGGTTTGACCGATAAAGATCTTCGTAGAATATGTAGGAGCCAATATGAGCATCCAGGTTCCGCTATTGGTTATTGACCGGAGATGTGTCTCGGTCATGTCTACACAGTTCTCGAACCCGTAGGGTCCGCATGCTTAATGTTCGATGACGATTTGTATTATGAGTTATGTGATTTGATGACCAAAGTTTGTTAGGAGTCCCGGATGAGATCACGGACATGACGAGGAGTCTCGAAATTGTCGAGAGGTAAAGATTCATATATTGGAAGGCTATATTCGGACATCGAAAAGGTTCCGAGTGATTTGGGTATTTTTCGGAGTACCGGGGAGTTACGGGAATTCACCGGGAGAAGTAATGGGCCTTATTGGGCCATACGGGAAATAGGAGGCAGCAGCCAGGAGGTGGCGCCCCCCCCCCCCCCCCCCCAAGCCCAGTCCGAATTGGACAAGGGGTTGGGGGCGCAACCCCTCTCTTTTCCCTTCTCCTCTTGGTGGAATCCTACTAGGACTTGGAGTCCTAATAGGACTCCCCCCCTTGGTGCGCCTCCCCCTTAGGCCAGCCACCTCCTCCCTCCCTCCTTTATATACGGGGGCGGGGGGCACCCCAAAGATATACCAAGATTTGTCTTAGCCGTGTGCGGTGCCCTCCTCCACAGACTTCCACCTCGGTCATATTTTCGCAGAGCTTAGGCGAAGCCCTGCCGGAATCACTTCATCATCACCGTCACCACGCCGTCGTGCTGACGAAACTCTCCTTCGGCCCCAACTGGATCAAGAGTTCGAGGGACGTCACCGAGCTGAACGTGTGCAGATCGCGGAGGTGCCGTACGTTCGGTACTTGGATCGGTTGGATCGCGAAGACGTTCGACTACATCAACCGCGTTACTAAACGCTTCCGCTTTCGGTCTACGAGGGTACGTGGACACACTCTCCCCGCTCGTTGCTATGCTTCTCCTAGATAGATCTTGCGTGATCGTAGGAAATTTTTTGAAATACTATGTTCCCCAACAAGCAGGTGTATGTGAAGGGTTTTTGAGTCAGAGTAAGCCTTCGTATTCTCACAGATAGGGCATGGACAACACATAAAACCATTCTGCTTGTTTGCCTCAGCCACTTCGAGAAAATTATGCACGCCCTTAATGTACTCGGAGGTGTGTCTGTCACCGTACATCCATTGCCGGTTCATCTGCGTGCATTATATATAATTATGTGTGTCAAAAACCATTACAGAACATCATGAATAGAGAAGTGACCAAATTAATAGAAGTTCATCATCACATTAAAACCAAAGTACAATAGTGATCAAATGTTATTAATGAAAAAATAAATAAATAAAGTTCATACATAGTTCTCATTGAACAACATATAGCTCTCTAGAGCATCTAATTAAAACATATATTGAAACTATGTAAACCATTTCAATGCAACAACAAATGCGATCATAATCGCAACTAAGGTAACCATTGATCCAACGGCATAATCATACCAAGCCTCAGTATGAATGGCATATTTTTTAATCTTTCTATTCTTCAAGCGCATTTTATCCATCTTGATCTCACTAGTGCAGAACCGGGCTTTAGCACCGGTTCATTAGGCCCTTTAGTGCCGGTTCTGTAACCGGCACTAAAGGGTGGGGACTAAAGCCCCCCCCCCCCTTTAGTACCGGTTCAACACGAACCGCCACTAAAGGGCCACCACGTGGCACGAGCCAGCGCCGGGGGCTGGGAGACCTTTAGTACCGGTTGGTAACACCAACCGGTACTAAAAGTTTGGGGGGTTTTGGGTTTATGATTTATTTTTCCTTTAATTTTGTGTTTTCCATTTAATTCTTTTTCATTTGCTGGTATTTTACGATACTACATATTGTACACGTTATGCATATATATAAATAGAATTTCTCGTAGAACCGATCATATATATATATATATATATCATCGAATGTCTCGCACGACCATTCACACATACATATGTATATATGCAATTTGGTATATACAACTTCTCCTACATGGAGGCATTACTGCGGTAGCGGGTAATGGAATTCTCCTTTAGGATCTATGACCTGGTCAAGCAAAAATCCTGCTATTTCCTCTTGAATTGCTCGTACGCGATCCGTTGGTAGGAGCTTATCCCGCACCTCGTTGAACTTTAAAGAAGGAGATCAAATATGCATGTATTAGTTGTGTGTATATATATTAGATATCGATAATGATGTAAAAATTGTGAATAGTGTTCTAGCAAACGTACCCATATCTGTCTATCAGATCTGCTCCTTTCGGATGCCATCATGCGAATGTTCTCGCAAACGTAGTATGCACATAAATCAGTCCCCCGTGCCTGCTTCATGGCCTTTACGAGAATAGAATTCAATCAGATAATAATTAATCAAGCATGATAATTAATGGTATTGAAACTAGAATTAAAGAGATGGTAGCTAGCTAGTACTACTTAATTAATTACCTTGGGTCGATACCATTTCAGCTTTTCTTTCCAAGTGCCTGGAACCTGTTTGAACTTTTCCCAAGCCCTGCCCGCCGGCAAAGAAAATGAATAAAGGAGTTATTAATTAGTTGATATCAGGAAATGACGAACTAAAGAGGCCGACATATATAGTTCGATAATGATTGAAATTACCTGTTGACTATCCCCTTCATGATTTCGTACTCAGTAACTGGTTTAAGTAGTGAGTCCAGTACTTCAATTTTTCCATCTTCAACTTGAATGATTAACAAGATCCAGTGGAAACTGCATGCGTACACGTTTGCATGTATAAATTAAGCGGGCATGTGACTAACACTCATCAACTACCCTAAACCCTATACACTTATTAACATCTAGCTAGTAGGCAAAAATAGAATTTGTAGTACAAGACAGTGTGAGACTCACTCGAAGTTGTAAGGAAGTAGTATATCTCGATTGGTATTTAGGAGCTTCAAGAACCCTAGCAAGCTTTTCTCTGTGTCTTTTCGTTCCCATGGACGCGTCCATGTCTCTTGATTAATGGTATTTGGTTCAATGAACCCAATGCCATAGCGTCCAGCTTTTTTCATTTCATAGATCTTCATCCTGCATAATACCACAGAAAAGAATATAGTGAGGATAATTACAGGTAATGATCAACGAGCACTACAGCTAGCAGCTTGAGACTTAAATTACAGAAAGAAATCACTTACAGACAATAGCAACTGACGATAGATTTGTCGAGTGCGTCTTGATTGAATAACTGAAATAGTTCTGTAAACTCAACATACAGATCTTTCCCATGGTAGTAATACTCTGGCTTGACTTTCACCATGAGGGACTCTCGATTGGCAGTCTTGGAAATTTTCATGTACCATTCATGCAATTCATACATTCACGTTGAGAGCTTCTTGACCTCCTCAGGCTTGACCATATGTTCGTTGCGGGCATATTTCCGTTTTATGTCCTCCTCTCTAATCATATCCATGGGCTCGATCTCTAGGAGTTGATAAACAGTGATACCGGCCTCTTCAGCCATCCTTCTATGAGCGTTGGTTATTACCAGCTGATCGGCGCCGGTACTCGCATGTGTTGGTACAATGAGCGGGGGGATCGATTGCACCGCCTGTTCTCCCAGCTGGGGAACAGTTTTCCCGCTCTTTTTGGCAGCTGCTTGGCTGGAGCTCGAGCTCGAGCTTGACTGCTTCTTTTTTTGTGCTTGATATGCCTTCCTGATTTGGCGCTCATAGTCTAAGTCAATAGGCTTGGGAGCTGGTGGTTCAGCCATACGAATAAAGTGGTCAATGACATGCTCAGGTACTTTCTCCTTTGGCGGCGGTGGCGGTTTCGGTCCAAAATGGGCCCTCACTTGGGCTTGCATTTCTGCTTCGTTTTCCTCCCCAGTCAGGTCGTAAGGCCTCTTCGGAAGATGCGTGAGGCTTGGACCAAATTGGAATCTCTTGCCTCCTGTACGTGTACTTGTACCGCTAGCCACCACAGCTGCGGCGGCTCTCTTCCGCTGTTGCTTAGGCTGACGCGGTGCCTGACTTGGAGGAGGAGGAGTGGGCTAACGCATTGCCGGACTTGGAGGAGGAGGAGTGGGCTGACGCGGTGCCGGACTTGGAGGAGGAGGAGTGGGCTGACGCGGTGCCGGACTTGGAGGAGGAGGAGTGGCCTGACGCGTTGGGGACTTGAAGGAGCTGGACTCTGCTGAGACGGTGGCTGATGACTTGGAGGAGCGGGAGTCTGCTGACGCGGTGGCGGACTTGGAGGAGGAGTCGGCTGATGCGGTGTCGGTGGCCTTGGAAAGATGATGCAATCCTTTCTCCATAGAATGATATGATGTATGGCCTCTCCCAGTGTGTGCTCGTCGTCACCTCCAGGAATGTCAAGCTCTAGCCCCGAATATTGTGCCACCACTTCATCAACCACGACACGAGCATAGCCAGCTGGAATCGGGTTGCAATGGAAGGTTGCTTCAGGGGGATTTCTATAAGCAACGGCGTCCGCCACCTTCATGGATATGTTCTTCATTTTGAAGTGTAGCTCACAATTAGTGTTTTCCATGATGTCATCCACAGGGTATCTATCCAGCAATGCCTCGCCCGGGGCGGAACCCACGCTGCTTCTCGGCATGGATGGGACGGTGCTATCCAATGCTGGATCCGCTAGCTGCTGCCGCTGCTGAGACCCCCTTTCCTGGCTAAGTGAGTCGATCTGCTACTGCTGCCGCTGGAATTGGAGTGCCAACTCTGCGTGCACTGATTCCAGGCTTTGAAGGCGTTCTTCTTCCTGCTTCCTCTGCTCCTCCTCCAGCTTCCTCTTCTTCTCCTCCTCCATCTTCTTTCTCGCACGGCTTCTGTAGTCGGCGTTCCAGTCCTCAAACCCCTCATACCACGGAAGAACGCCTTTGCCTCGTGTTCTTCCCGGGTGTTCAGGATTTCCCAGGGTGCGCGTAAGCTCGTCGTTCTCTCTGTTGGGCGTGAACACCCCCGTTCGAGCCTCTTCTATTGCAACAAGTAGTTTGAGGTCCGCTCCTTTAAGACTTGCCTTCTCCAAAACCTTGCCTGTCTTTGGGTCCAACGTCCCCCCATGCGCATAGAACCAAGTCCTGCACCTGGGGGGCCAGCTCAATGTAACTGGAATGACCCCTGCATCCACCATCTGTTGCTCAGCCTTATCCCACTTAGGCCGGGCCACCGCATAGCCACCTGGCCCCAGCCTATGGTAATGCTCCTTTTTCGCGGCATTGAGCTTGTTTATTCTCGACCGTTCCTTAGCTAATTCCGATTCCTTGAATTCCATGAAACCGGGCCAGTGATCTCTTTGCTTCTCCAGTGTTCCCGTGAATTCTGGAGTCTTCTTTCCTCCTTCGACGTACTTGGCACATATACTTTTCTTGTGGTTGTTGAATGCAACCGCCATCTTCCTAAGAGCAGCGTCCTTGACTTTCTGCACATCTGAATCTGTGAAATGATCTGGTAGGGTGAAATGTGACATGAGAGATTCCCAAAGCAGATCTTTTGCTCTTTGGTCAACAAAAGTAAGATCTGGACGTTCCTTTGCTGGCTTTTTCCATTCTTGAATGGAGATCGGGATTTGGTCCTTCACAAGAACTCCGCACTAACGAACGAACTTGCCCGCATTCTTCTTAGGCTCGCTTGGTTCGCCATTAGGTTTGATGGCATCGATGTTGTACTTTACGCCATCCTTCAACTTTTTGGCCGGGCCTCGCACTGTCCTGCTGCCTGTAGAAGATTTGCTCGATCCGAAGGGCTGAAAGAAGAAAGATCGATTCGTTAATATATATGCAAATCATTTAAAACATGTGATGATCACCAGATGCCTGCTTATATAAATATACCTCGCCGGTCTTTGTTATTTCAAGATCAACATTTTCTTCGTCACCATAATCATAGTTCTGGACTTCATCTATTCGTTCGTCTTCATCAAATATCATACCCTCACCGGTAGGGTTCAGATATTGCGAGCCGTCATCTTCTTCAAACTCATCTGGGCGAGGGGATGAGCGTATGATGTTGAACAGGGCCTCCTCTCCTTCTCTACCGGTATTGTCCATAGCTTTTATTTAACTAATCCATAAGAAATATAAAACAATTTAGTATTCAAATTAGAATGCATAAATTTTCAAAAAAAAAATTACAATGCATGCATGCAATCAATAAGGAAAAACTGAATCATAGTACATAATATGCATCATCGAATATAATCTCGAATACATCGTCTCGAATATTATTGAATAATATATATAATCTTGAATACATCGTCTCGAATATTATCGAATAATATAGATAATCTCGAATACATCATCTCGAATATTATTGAATACATCACTAGCTAGCTAATACATATCGAATACTATCGAATAATCTAGTTCACTCGCGGTTCCTGAGGCGCGGGCGGTGGACACCCAAAGAGAAGGAACCATCACAGGATCATAGCTCGGGTGAGATCCCCGAAGAACCTGCCAGGTATTGGAGAACCTGACGTCCAACGCAGCCATGTAGCGACGGACGTGCTCGTCCTCCTCCCTGACACGGCGACGTACCACCTCCGGCGGGGCCGGCTCCCTCCGCACCGAAAGTGGCCCACGCGAACGCCACCAAAGGAGCTCCGGGTTGACGACGGGACCCGGGGCCGGGTTCCTCACCAAGAGGCGCCCCCCTGAAGGTAGCACCTCCCAGTGCTAGCCCGGCGGAGCCCAGTCCCGGACATGGTCCCTCTAAAGCAGGACGTCGTCGCGAATGGGTCGACGGCGAGGATGCAGGCCGGGCATCGTTGACATCGATAACAAATTCTATATGCAAATGTAACATTTTTTAAATGATTGGATTGTGATTTCTTATATACGACGAAAACCTTTAGTCCCTAGCTATAGGAACAGGATTCAAAATCATAATGGATTCTCTAACCTTTAAGGGATTTAACAAAATGGCGCTATTCTATGATCAAACTTTGACATATGATCAATCTTTGACATATGATCAAATGTTGCATATGTCAAAATTCAAACTTTGACATATGATCAAACTTTGACATATGATCAAATGTTGCATATGTCAAAATTCAAACTTTGACATATGATCAAACTTTGATATATGATCAAATGTTGCATATGTCAAAATTCAAACTTTGACATATGTCAAAATTCATCTAATTAACATTTATATATCTAAAATTCATCAAACATTCCTATAACTAAAAGTATAAAAAACTAAAAAAACATTCATCTAAAAAACTCATCTAACATTTATATATATCTAAAAAATTCATCTAACACATTCATCTAAAAAATTCTTCTAACATTCATCTAAAAAATTAAAAAACATTCATCTAAAAAACTCATCTAACATTTATATATATCTAAAAAATTCATCTAACATATTCATCTAAAAAATTCATCTAACATTCATCTAAAAAATTCATCTAACATTTATATAAAACTGAAAATAACTTGTGTGTGTGTGTGCGGCCATGGCGCGGCAGGGGCTCACAGTGGCGAGGCGAGGCGAAGGGGGTGGCGACGGGGGGCGGCGACGGGCCGGGGCGGCGACGGGCGGCGATGGATGGCGACGGGGACGGCACGCGACGGGGGCGACGACCGCGTCGATCGGGGCAGGCGGCGTCGACGGAGAGGAAGAAACAAAGGAAGAAACAGAGGGAAACTGAAATTTTTTCAAGTGTTGTATATATAGGAGGGACCTTTAGTACCGGTTGGAGCCACCAACCGGTACTAAAGGTCTGTTTTGGCCAGGCTAAGCGGCGGGAAGCGCAGGCCTTTAGTACCGGTTGGTGGCTCCAGCCGGTACTAAAGACCCCCCCCCCTTTAGTCGCGGTTGGAGCCACCAACCGGTACTAAAGGTGGTGCGCTGCCACCCGCAGTGCACGAAAGCTTAGTCCCACCTCGCCGAGCGAAGGGCAGCCGCACTGGTTTATAAACCCAGCCGCGGCTGCTCCTTCGAGCTCCTCTCCAAAGCAGGCTTCTAGGCCTAAAAGTGTGCGCTGCCTTGTGGGCCTACTGGGCCTAGCGGGCCTGCATCCTGGCCCAACTATAGGTTGGGTTTCTAGTCGTATGCAGGCCGTTGTGGCCCAGTAGGCGGGCATTTTTTTCTGCGTTATTTATTTTCTTTTATTTCTAAGTTGTTTTTTGCTTTATTTAGAGTTTCTTAGTGAATATTTTTTCTTTAGGTAAAAAAAATTATAAACTTTCTGTTAGTGCCAGTTGTTTTCTTATTTGAATAGTTTAAATTTGAATTATTTGAAATTTGTGTGAATCACTAGTTTATGAATAACTTTACTTTAAAAATAGATTTTTCAGTGATTCTTTTTTCTTATGTTTAATATTAGTGTGTTTTATCATTATATTAAATTTGGTAATACTTAGGTTATTTAAAAAATGAAATGCCTTTGTAACAGATGAGTTTTTGTCCGAAACCCTGATGCTTCGAAAGAGATTGTCCATTTTGTACACGAAGTGCATCCAGTTTTTGCCGTAACCCTCTCAACTTTTTAGCACATGCTATGTGGGTGAAATGATGATACCATGCCAACTTTCAACCTTTTCATAGTTCATTTTGTAGTGCTTTTCAATTTCAGGGTCATTTAGCTCAAAAAAATCAGTAAATGCATGAAAAATAGCAAATGAAGTCAGAAAGGGTTGAAAGTTGATGACGTGGCTTTCAATGGTGCATACTGAAGGCACAAAAAGTCTGGAGTTGTAATAAGTTTAAAAAAATGAAATGCCTTTGTAACAGATGAGTTTTCGTCTAAAACCCTGATACTTCGAAAGAGATTGTCCATTTTGTAGATGAAGTGCATCCAATTTTTGCCGTAACCCTCTCAACTTTTTTGCACATGCTATGTGGGTGAAATGATGATACCATGCCAACTTTCAACCTTTTCAGAGTTCATTTGTAGTGCTTTTCAATTTTAGGGTCATTTAGCTCAAAAAAATCAGTAAATGCATGAAAAATAGCAAATGAAGTCAGAAAGGGTTGAAAGTTGATGACGTGGATTTCAATGGTGCATACTGAATGCACAAAAAGTCTGGAGTTGTAATAAGTTTTAAAAAATGAAATGCCTTTGTAACAGATGAGTTTTCGTCCGAAACCCTGATACTTCGAAAGAGATTGTCCATTTTGTACATGAAGTGCATCCAGTTTTTGCCGTAACCCTCTCAACTTTTTCGCACATGCTATGTGGGTGAAATGATGATACCATGCCAACTTTCAACCTTTTCAGAGTTCATTTGTAGTGCTTTTCAATTTTAGGGTCATTTAGCTCAAAAAAATCAGTAAGTGCATGAAAAATAGCAAATGAAGTCAAAAAGGGTTGAAAGTTGATGACATGGCTTTCAATGGTGCATACTGAACGCACAAAAAGTCTGGAGTTGTAATAAGTTTAAAAAAATGAAATGCCTTTGTAACAGATGAGTTTTCATCCGAAACCCTGATACTTCGAAAGAGATTGTCCATTTTGTACACGAAGTGCATCCAGTTTTTGCCGTAACCCTCTCAACTTTTTTGCACATGCTATGTGTGTGAAATGATGATACCATCCAGTCATTTAGCTCAAAAAATCAGTAAATGAGCTGAAAAATAGCAAATGAAGTCAGAAAGGTACACGTTTGTTCGAAGCACAAAAGTACACGTTTCAAATGCCAAAACACATAAGCACCCTAACTATTACAAAGATTCCCTACGGTTGGTCCAAAGTGGGGACTTTCCAGATATACAAGTCCGGAAACACACTAGAGAAGAAAGTGATGACAGTGAAGCCGGTCACATCCCAGAGTGGGATCTTTGGGTGTGAAACTTTTTCTTCGCGTGTGTCCCTTTGCGCCGTAACCATGGACAATCTTCATCATTTAACTAGATGCTCGGGTCAATATTCACTGTGAAGGGAGCAATTTCATGAAACTTTTCATAATCTTCTGACATGTCTGTCTTGTCATCCACTCCCACGATGTTTCTTTTCCCTGAAAGAACTATGTGGCGCTTTGGCTCGTCGTATGATGTATTCGCTTCCTTATCCTTTATTTTTCTCAGCTTGGTAGACATGTCCTTCACATAGAAAACCTGCGCCACATCATTGGCTAGGATGAATGGTTCGTCTGCGTACGCAAGATTGTTGAGATCCACTGTTGTCATTCCGTACTGTGGGTCTTCCGTTACCCCGCCTCGTGTCATATTGACCCATTTGCACCGAAACAAAGGGACCTTCAAACCACGTCCATAGTCAAGTTCCCATATCTCCTCTATGTAACCATAATATGTGTCCTTTCCCCTCTTGGTTGCTGCATCAAAGCGGACACCACTGTTTTGGTTGGTGCTCTTTTGATCTTGGGCGATCATGTAAAATGTATTCCCATTTATCTCGTACCCTTTCAAAGTCATTATATTCGAAGATGGTAACTGGGACAGCAAGTACAGGTCATCTTCAACAGCGGCGTCATGCATGGCACGTGTCTGCAACCAACCAGCGAAAGTCCCCGTTTGTTCACGTGTAATCCAGTCGTCAGACTGCTCCGGGTGTTTGGAGCGTAGAATATTCTTGTGTTCCTCCATATACGGAGCCACCAAGGCGGAATTTTGTAGAACTGTGTAGTGTGTGTAACACCCCCGGTGGTTAGCAACAGTAATCGCTTTTGATAATGACATGTCAGCAAGCTTAATAGTGCATAATCATCATTAGCATCATATTGCATTTCAACTCCTAAGTCAAATTCAAATTTAAATGAAAGTGGAATATAAAAGTTGTCCAACATAGAAACTAAAATGTCAGATAAATAACAAATATTCCAGAGGCTATTCTAAAATTGAAACCAACATCATTGGAATTGGATAAGTGACTCGAACAACCTCAAACAGTGGATAAAGATAATATTTAATAACCATTTATTAAATCTGAAATAAATATGGAATTATATTTTGTCCAAACTAATTTTAGGTGTTAGGGAATAATGCACTGGTATTTATGAACTAGGTCTCATGTTTTACAAAAACCATTTTGAGGCCTAGCTATTTACTAGCAGAGTAAAGGGAATAAATAAAGAAAAGAAAAAGGAAAAGAAATAGAAAACAGAGAAGAAGAAAAAAGAGCAACCCCCCCCCCCCCATATACCCACCTGAGATACACCGACGATGGAGTCCAGGAGCCAGACGCCACCACCGGAGCCTACTACCAGGCGGGTCCAGAGGGCACGTACTACTGGATCGAGCCAGCTGACCAGGAGTAGGATCGAGGCTCCCAGGCGGAGGCCAACGCCTTTCGATCTGTTGTCGCTGTTTTGTCTAGCCTTCTTAAGGCAGAACTTGTCTAACTATGTCTGTCCCTAGATATTATTTGTATGACTGACTTATGTATTCGGATCTTCGGATCCCTGGTCTTTAATATTGTGGACCTCCGTTTATTTGTGTTTAGAGTGGTGTTGTGATATCTTCCCGTGAGTCCCTGGGCTTGTCGTACACGTTTGCGTGTATGACTAGTGTACGATTGAACCGGGGGCGTCACAATTGGTATCAGAGCGACTGCCTGTAGGAAGCCCCTTCCAATTCCTGGCCGAAGTTGAGTCTAGAAACCGAAAAACTAATTTACTAACTTGGCTTGTGGCTTACGGGCCCATGTCGCCAACTGGGTGGTATTAGGATCTTTTATTCCTCGTCTATACTCTGGGACTCTAATATTCTTCTATTCGGTTAAATAATTTTACTAACGCCGACACTTAGGATCTCGAAATCCCGTCTACCCGAGAGCTGATATCTGTGCGATTTCCCTGTCATTGATCTGATTAGCAGATATCTTTTCCTTTCCATTGTTTTGTTTAACCTTTCTCTCCGAGTTGTGTTAACTTCTCATTGTCATTTGACAAATCTGATTTCCTCTGTTTCAGATGGACCGTTTGTTTCCACCGCGTCCTACGATACAGCTTGTGCTTCGCACTTGGGCTCGTATGCCCTGGTTTTCCAGCTGTCCTGATCGCTCTCATGACCAGACTTGGCTACCGCTGGTACCCTGAGTACATGGTTTACGAGGATTACCGCGAGTTTAATCAGGAGCAGTACCATGATGATGTTCGTATCTATGATCGGCAATGACTCGACGCAGACACCGAGCTGCACCTTTTCCACGGTATCGGCGTGACGATTGAGATGGCAGTACATGATGCCGCCTACTCTGCTGTCGCACGTCTTCGAGGACAGTTCATGATATCTTGGATACTCTGAGTTCCGATACATTCCGTATGCCCCTGCTGGAGATGCTACCGGATACTACACAGCTATCTGTGCCCCGTACGAGCCTCGCCGATATGACCACCCGCGTTCTGATTCAGTGCACCTCAGGCTCTGGATCGCACTGTTCGGGCTCTTGCCGTCGAGTTTGTTGCCATCGAGCACGTCTCTACGATGCTAGACGCAGTTGATGCCCGCTGTTCGTGCAGGGATACATCCGGAGCACATCCTTTACCCGCGCGGACCCAGATGTATGCTGGTATTGACTGGCCTGCTGTTGGAGGTCACACACCTGCACGTGGACCTCTTCTTACAGTTCGAGACCGGGTTCTGCATCAGAGTGCACATGGAGCACAGGATCCTTCGCGACGAATATTCGTCGTCCGCACTCGCAGTTACCCGTAACAGTGGTTTTCTCCGACGTGATGTTAGCCTTTCTATGTCTCGTTGTGTACTTCCTTACCGCGTGCCTGCGCGCCGCCTAGTATGTCTAGCTTTTAATTTGCGCTGTTATGCTGCCGCATGTACCCGACTTTGTGTATGGATCTGTATGTCTTAATCGACTACTTTATGTATATCTATTACACTGCTTAAAGTATTTGTCGTGTTACATCATACTTGTCGCTAAACACTCGCAATTGCTTTTACTAAGCTACCCCCTTGTTGATACTTAGCAGGATGGTTAGACCAGGTGGTCGTGGTCGTGGTCGTGCCCCTGAACTCCACCACCGCCAGACTATATGGCGGCTATGATGCAACAGTTTGAGCTTAACCCGCCAGTTCATGGTTGGAATCATGGCTCAGTTTCCGCATCGAACAACCAGAACCGAACCCAGCCTCAATAACTTTGACAGAGTTTACGCGACTCAACCCAACGCAGTTTCGCAACTCTACAGCCACTGGATGCTGATGACTGGCTCCGCGACTCACTCACGAATGAGTCTGCTAATGTCGCCCCCGCCACCTTTGTCACCTTCGCGGCCTTTCTTAAAGGGCCCCGCTGCTCAATGGTGGGACACACACAAGCGTACTCTGCCTGTTGCAAGTCATCACCTGGTATGAGTTCCAGGCTGCTTTCCGTACACGTTACATCCCTCAAGCAATTATGGAACGCATGAAGACCCAGTTCCGTAACCTCACTCAGGGCAATAAAACCGTCGAAGCTTATCAGCGGGAATTTCTTGATCTCTCCCGCTATGCTGAAGAACATCGCCACAGATGCTCGCAGACAGGAGAAGTTCCGTAATGGACTCCACCCTGACCTCAAGCTTGCACTTCTGTCCCAAGACTACAAGACTTCTCAACTCTAGTGAACAAGGCTATTCTTGTTGAGACCGCTCAGTAGGAACACAAGGACTCGCAGAAGCGCTATCGTGATGCTGGCTCATCTTCGGGCTCAGCACCGAAGCGTAGAGTTTTGGATTCCCAACAACGCGTTCCGTCCCAATACCTCTGCGCCAAAGAACATGCTGCACCACGTCTGCCTCCTCCACCAACCGAGGCCGTCAAAGGCTCAAGCTATTCAGAACAATGCCCCTCTTCGTCCTGAAGATGGTTTGTGTTTCAAGTGCCGCAACCAGGCCACCAGGCTAAAGACGTCGCCAGACTCAGAATCAGTTATTTTTCCTCGTGCTGGCCGTGGATATGGCCGTGGCAACAATCAGACCCGCAACTATAATACTGGGTCTGCTTCACGTGGTCATGGTCAGGCTACAACATTTGACATTGAAGAAGTCCAGGATCAACCTGCTACTGTGATGGTCCCCTTCTTGTTAACTCAGTACCTGCTTCTGTATTATTTGATTCAGGAGCATCGCATTCATTCATGTCTGAAGCATTTGCATTATCTCATGACATTGCATTGCATTCGAAAAGATGAACCTGCCAATAGTTGTCCGTCCCCCTGGAGCCAATGTCAAACCACTATGATGGCACATAATGTCCCTGTTGAAATCGAGGAATTGAATTCCTGGCTTCCCCTATTATCCTGAAGTCTTCCACTAGACCTCATACTCGAAATGGTATTGGTTGAAAGCTCACATGCTTCGATCACTTGTGCCACTAAAGTTATCCAACTTCTTCACCCCTCCGATGAGATAGTGAACTACACTGCCCGAATTACTCGAGACGCTGAAGCTGAGATATATGTTATGAATGCTTTGAACGCCTCACCTCTGGAAGGGATCGAGAACGTTCCTGTCGTTCGAGTTTTCCAGACGTCTTTCCAGAAGAACTCCGGCACCCCCGGCTTGAGCTGTCGAGTTTGTCATTGACTTGACCTGGCACACCGTTCCTATTGCCAAGCGACCTTATAAGATGCCTCCGCATCACCTTCTTGAGCTTAAGGAAGAAATCGACAAGTCACTTAAGAGTGGTTTCATCCGCCCCAGTTCCTCTGCTTGGGGAGCACCTTCACTCTTCGTTAAGAAGAAGGATGGAACTAACCGATTGGTTCAGATTACCGGCCCATTACCAACCACAATCCAGAATAAATACCCACTGCCCATGCCCCTATCAATGATCTTTATGATCAACTTGCCGGATCATCGGTGTTCTCTAAACTCGACTTGAGTTGGGTTATCACCAGATCCGTGTCCGTGAAGAGGACATTCCCAAGACTGCATTCGTCACTCTTTATGGCTCCTATGAATCAACCGTCATGTCATTTGGCCTAACGAATGCCCCACTACATTCTCCCGTCTGATGAATTATTATTCATGATACCTCGACAAATTCGTCGTGGTAATCTAGATGATATTCTGGTCTATTCTAAGAATAAAGAGGAACAGCTGAACATCTCTGCCTTGTTTTAGAAAGGCTCCGAGAAACACCAGTTGTATGCCAAGTTCCAAATGCGAATTTTGGCTTCCTGAAGTAACTTACCTTGGACATGTGATTTCCAAGGATGGGATTGCTGTTAACCCTGAACAGTTCAGGCTATTCTCGACTGGACTCCCCCAAAGATGTTAAGCAAGTCAGAAGTTTTCTCGACTTGCTAGTTATTGCCGTCGATTCGTTGAGAACTTTTCCAAGATTGCAAAACCATTGACAAATCTGCTTCACAAAGGTGTTAATTTGAGTGGACAGAAAAATGTCAAGAAAGCTTTCAGACACTAAAGATAAATTGACATCTGCCCCAGTATTAGCACCCCCGGATTCCCAAAGGATTTCGTGATATACGTGATGCATCTCGTCAAGGATTAGGCTGTGTCCTAATGCAAGAGCGCAAAGTGATTGCTTATGCCTCCCGACAATTGCGTCCTCATGAAGAAAATTATCCCGTGCATGATCTTGAACTTTCTGCGGTTATCTATGCCTTGAAGCTATGGCGACATTACCTTCTCGGTAACCGTTGCGAGATATACACGGATCACCAAAGCTTGAAGTATTTATTACCAACCAGATCTAAACCTTTGTCACAAAGATGGCTCGAAACAATTGCCGATTTATGATATGAATATTTCATATACCCCCGGCAAGGCTAATGTAATGGCCGATGCTTTGAGTCGCAAGTCCTATAGCAACATCTTATGGTTCAAGAAACACAACCTCTTCTCCATGAAGAGCTTTGCAAATTGAACCTCCTATTGTTCCACAGGGTTATCTCAATACCCTGGTTGTCGAACCAGATTTAGAACACGGCATTAAGGTTATGGAAAGGTATGACACTGAAGTTGAAAAGATCAAGCGATACCTCGAGAAAGAAAAGCCGTCGGAGTTCCATCTTGATAATGATGGGATCCTATTTTTCCAACACCCTGCTCTTCGTACCCAAGTTCAAGAATGAGAGGGAAAACTTTATGAAGGAAGCCATGACACTCCCTTGTCCATTCACCCTGGTAGCACAAAGATGTACCGTGACATTTGTCAGATTCTGGTGGCCTAATATGAAGCGAGACATTGCTCGTTATGTTTTCTGAGTGTGACGTTTGCCGCCGCGTTTAAGGCTCACATCAAAGGCCCCAGGAACTCTGCAACCCCTGGAAATTCCTGAATGGAAATGGGACAAGGTCCAAATGGTTTCATTACTGGTTTTCCCAAATCCCAGAAGGGTAATGATGCTATATTTGTCGTCATTGACCGATTCTCTAAGGTTGCCCACTTTCTGCCAGTTAAGAGACAATCACTTCTAGCCAGTTAGGACTTGTATTTTCCCGAATTGTGTCCTCCCACGGTGTTCCGTTGGAGATCAGTTCTGATCGTGCGAGCCTCTTCACCTCCAGTTCTGGAATAGTTTCCAAGAAGCTATGGAACTCACCTGTCTTTTGCACCGCTTTTCACCCTCAGTCACAGGGTCAAGTTGAACGAGTAATCAAGTGCTCGAAGATATGCTTCGAGCTTGGGTCATCTTCCTTCGGTAAGAAATGGGAGGAATCTCTCCCGTATGCCGAATTCTCTTACAACAATAGCTATCAAGCTAGTCTGAAGATGGCACCGTTTAAGTTCTATACTGTGTCGAAGTGTCGAACCCCTCTGAATTGGTCAGAAACTGGGGAACGCTCACTCGTCGGACCGGACATTATTCGGCAAGCTGAAGACACAAGTCCGCATTGTTCGTGAACATTTGAAATCTGCTCAGTCTCGTCAGAAGAGCAACTATGACCGAAAGCACCAGGAAATAGTCTATCAACCTGGGCGAGCAATCTTACCTCCGCGTCACTCCGTTGAAAGGCACTCATCGGTTCGAATCAAAGGCAAGTTAGCCCCTCGCTACATTGGCCCGTTCCGTATTCTTGCCCGTCGAGGAGAAGTGGCATATCAGTTGCAATTGCGCCAAACCTTTCTCAAGTACATGACGTCTTTCATGTATCCCAACTCCGCCGCTGCTTCAGATCCTATTAGAGCTGTGGATCATGAAGTGCTTGATTACGGGAAGATCTGTCTTATCCAGAACATCCCATCCGTATTCTTGATCAAGCTGAGCGTCGAACACGCAAAGTCAATCAAGTTCCTCAAGGTTCAGTGGTCAACATCATTCTGAAGATGAAGCCACTTGGGAACGCGAGGATCGTCTTCGCGAAGAATACCCCTCTTTCTTCAGTCTTCCTCTCAATTCTCGGACGAGAATTCTTAATAGAGAGGAGAATTGTAACCCCCCTGCCCCGTGCGCGCGCACGCGCGCCGCCCCGCACCCGCGCGCGGCCTCGCCAGTGCTCGCTCGCCTCGGCCGTTCGCCCGCGCGCACCGCGCCCCCCCCTCTCGCGCTGCCACTCGCGCGCCACCGCCCGCTGCCGCTCCGGCCACCGCGCGCGTCCCACGCCCCCTCCGGCCTCGCCCCGCCCGCCGCCCGCGCCCGCGTCCGGCCCCCGCGCGTGCCCGACTGCGGCCGCGCACACGCGCGCTGCGCGCCGTGCCTGTCGCCCGCGCCCGTGCCGTGGGCCACTGCCCGATGGGCCCCGCCACCCCCCCTGTGCCACTGCCCAGTGGGGCCCGAACCCCCCCTGTGACGCTGACGAATGGGGCCCACGCCCTAAAAACGTTTTAAAAAAGAAAGAAAGAAAGAAATAAAAATAAATAATTAAAATAATTAAAATAATTAATTAATTAATTAGTTAATTAATTAGTTAATTAATCCTGATTAGGTTAATCTAATTAACTAATTAGTGTTAATTAAACAGTAATTAGTAATTAACTTAATTAACCGCTGACATCAGCATGAGGTCATGCTGATGTCATCATCAGCACTGTTTCGGATAATGTTGAATTAAATAATTAATTAAGTTTCAGAAATTAATAAAAACTTTAGAAAATCATATTAAATAAACCGTAACTCCGATGAAAATATTTTATACATGAAACTTGCTCAGAACGACGATACGAACCCGGATACGCCCTCTGTATTCCCGTCAGATGCCCGCAACTATAAGAACGTTGAACAATTAGACCGATTTCGATAAATGAATAGTGTCCAACCCTAATTAAATAAATCCGAATAAATTCCTAAATTAACTAAATCATTTAGTTAGGCAGTAGAACACCCCGGCATATCATTTAGACATGTCATACATGTTGTTTGCATTATTGCCGTGAATTTATTGTTTCTCTCCCCCTCCTTCTTTCTCTTGATAGACGCTGAGACCGACGACGCTGCACCAGGTTACGACTACTCTACCGACGAGCAGCCCGTTGACGACCTCCCTCTCTTGCCAGAGCAACCAGGCAAGCCCCCCCCCCCCTTGAGCATTCCAGATATCGCCCATTCTATTCTCCTGCTTGCATTAGAATTTCGCTACTGTTAATGTATGCTCCTATTCTGATGCATAGCCTGCTGTTGTAACCTGTTCATTGCTACCTTACCTGCCTATGATAAACTGTTTAGTATAGGTTGGTATGAACCATCTGTGACCCCACCACCTTACTTTGTCGCCCCTGCTTGTTCATCGACGACTCGATCAACGTGATCATCGATCAGAGACAGACGCCTCACTTCACACCCCCTTAGTTGTACGACTCTGCGTAGTAACTATCGAGTGCCGAGGGTGATACCTCGTAACGCACTCCTGATGAATACTCTGCAGCATAGCTGTACGGTCGTGGTCATCGAGGGTGATTCCTCCTTCTCCATGTCCGATACGACTCTGTCGTGCAACCCCTCAGTGTGAACCTCGAGGGTGATACCTCTTACGTTCACCCTGATGATTATGACCACACGGCTACTTGACCTTTTTCACAGGCGGGTCCACCCTGGTGGGTACCCGCTGGGGATCTATGATTTCGGGTGTGCCGGAAGGGCACTCGAGTGTGACATTGTGGCAGAGCATCAGAGACTCTGATTGTCTCCGCTTGATACTAATTGAGCCTATTGGATTTGGGTGTGTGATCTGAGTGGGTCGACGTGCCCTATACGCACTACCACCACGCGGGATAATGGTTATGGGGCCCTCTGCGATGTACGTTTCGCCGAAAGCTTATCAGACGTCACGATTCACCGTGCGGGCTGATCGTCGGGATTGGGCTGGATACTTCACTGGCGAGTTCAGTGTCGCGCCTGCACCCCGGCCAGCCACGCAACGCGCAGGGTGCCCAGGGTGATGGCCCGAGACCCCTGGGTGCATAGGTTAGTCCGGCGTGCTGACCTCTCTGCTGAGCCTAGGTAGAGCGCTGCTTCGTGTTGATCTTCCGAGGACGGGCATTACCCAGCAAGTATGTCCGGCCAGAGTTGATCGAGCGTGTTGGGTAACAGTAGTGCACCCCTGCAGGGATGAATCTTCTATCGATAGCCGGTCCTACGGTAAAGGACGCTCAGTTTGTGTATCCCGATCTACTACTTAAACTGGATACTTGTTACTTAATTGAAGCTTCGGGATTACTTTCTCGCTGGGAGTCGAGGAAGGATCTTTGAGCTGTACTTCAACATGTTTGTTAAATAAAATGCTATTCTACTCTCTTCTACTGCTGCAAGATGATGGCTTTGAGAAGATGTTTGAAGATGCTAGTCTTCGATAGGACTAGGCCTTTCTCTCTATTCTGGCATTTCTGCAGCCCAGTCCACATGTACAGCCTTTTCTCCATTGATAATGTTGCATATGTAGTATAGATCCTTGCTTGCTGAGTACTTCGGATGAGTACTCACGGTTGCTTTATTTTCTCTTTTCCCCCATATACCCCACCTTGATGATACACCAGACGATGGAGTCCAGGAGCCAGACGCCACCACCGGAGCCTACTACCAGGCGGGTCCAGAGGGCACGTACTACTGGATCGAGCCAGCTGACCAGGAGTAGGATCGGAGGCTCCCAGGCAGGAGGCCAACGCCTTTCGATCTAGTGTCGCTGTTTGTGCTAGCCTTCTTAAGGCAGAACTTGTCTAACTATGTCTGTACCTAGATATTATTTGTATGACTGACTTATGTATTCGGATCTTCGGATCCCTGGTCTGTAATATTGTGGACCTCCGTTTATTTGTGTTTAGAGTGGTGTTGTGATATCTTCCCGTGAGTCCCTGGGCTTGATCGTACACGTTTGCGTGTATGACTAGTGTACGATTGAACCGGGGGCGTCACAAGTTGGTATCAGAGCCGACTGCCTGTAGGAAGCCCCCTTCCAATTCCTTGGCCGAAGTTGAGTCTAGAAACCGAAAAACTAATTTACTAACTTGGCTGTGTGGCTTACGGGCCCATGTCGCCAACTGGGTGGTATTAGGATCTTTTATTCCTCGTCTATACTCTGGGACTCTAATATCTCTTCTATTCGGGTTAAATAAATTTTACTAACGCCGACACTTAGGATCTCGTAAATCCCGTCTACCCGGAGAGCTGGATATCTGTGCGATTTCCCTGTCATTGATCTGATTAGTCTGATAATCATTTTCCTTTCCATTGTTTTGTTTAACCTTTCTCTCCGAGTTGTGTTAAACTTCTCATTGTCATTTGACAAATCTGAATTTCCTCTGTTTCAGATGGACCGTTTGTTTCCACCGCGTCCTACGATACAGCTTGTGCTTCGCACTTGGGCTCGTGATGCCCCTGGTTTTCCAGCTGTCCTGATCGCTCTCATGACCAGACTTGGCTACCGCTGGTACCCTGAGTACATGGTTTACGAGGATTACCGCGAGTTTAATCAGGAGCAGTACCATGATGATGTTCGTATCTATGATCGGCAGAATGACTCAGACACCGAGCTGCACCTTTTCCACGGTATCGGCGTGACGATTGAGATGGCAGTACATGATGCCGCCTACTCTGCTGTCGCACGTCTTCGAGGACAGTTCAGTGATATCTTGGATGACTCTGAGTTCCGATACATTCCGTATGCCCCTGCTGGAGATGCTACCGGATACTACACAGCTATCTGTGCCCCGTACGAGCCTCGCCGATATGACCACCGCGTTCTGATTCAGTGCACTCAGGCTCTGGATCGCACTGTTCGGGCTCTTGCCGTCGAGTTTGTTGCCACTCGAGCACGTCTCTACGATGCTATGACGCAGTTGATGCCCGCTGTTCGTGCAGGGATACATCCGGAGCACATCCTTTACCCGCGCAGGACCCAGATGTATGCTGGTATTGACTGGCCTGCTGTTGGAGGTCACACACCTGCACGTGGACCTCTTCTTACAGTTCGAGACCGGGTTCTGCATCAGAGTGCACATGGAGCACAGGATCCTTCCGCGACGAATATTCGTCGTCCGCACTCGCAGTTACCCCGTTACAGTGGTTTTCTCCGACGTTGATGTAGCCTTTGCTATGTCTCGTTGTGTACTTCCTTACCGCGTGCCTGCGCGCCGCCTAGTATGTCTAGCTTTTAATTTGCGCTGTTATGCTGTCCGCATGTACCCGACTTTGTGTATGGATCTGTATGTCTTAATCGACTACTGTTATGTATCTATTACACTGCTTAAAGTATTGTCGTGTTACATCATACTTGTCGCTAAACACTCGCAATTGCTTTTACTAAACTACCCCCTGTTGATACTTAGCAGGATGGTTAGACCAGGTGGTCGTGGTCGTGGTCGTGCCCCTGAACGTCCACCACCGCCAGACTATATGGCGGCTATGATGCAACAGTTTGAGCTTAACCGCCAGTTCATGGTTGGAATCATGGCTCAGTTTCCGCATCAGAACAACCAGAACCAGAACCCAGCTTCAATAACTTTGACAGAGTTTACGCGACTCAACCCAACGCAGTTTCGCAACTCTGACAAGCCGCTGGATGCCGATGACTGGCTCCGCGACATCACTCATGAGATGGAGTCTGCTAATGTCGCCCCCGCCAACTTTGTCACCTTCGCGGCCTTTTTCTTAAAGGGCCCCGCTGCTCAATGGTGGGACACACACAAGCGTACTCTGCCTGTTGGAACAGTCATCACCTGGTATGAGTTCCAGGCTGCTTTCCGTACACGTTACATCCCTCAAGCAATTATGGAACGCATGAAGACCCAGTTCCGCAACCTCACTCAGGGCAATAAAACCGTCGAAGCTTATCAGCGGGAATTTCTTGATCTCTCCCGCTATGCTGAAGAAGACATCGCCACAGATGCTCGCAGACAGGAGAAGTTCCGTAATGGACTACACCCTGACCTCAAGCTTGCACTAGCTGCTCAAGACATCAATGACTTCTCAACTCTAGTGAACAAGGCTATTCTTGTTGAGACCGCTCAGATGGAACACAAGGACTCGCAGAAGCGCTATCGTGATGCTGGCTCATCTTCGGGCTCAGCACCGAAGCGTAGAGTTTGGATTCCCAACAACGCGTTCCGTCCCAATACCTCTGCGCCAAAGAACAACAATGCTGCACTACGTCTGCCTCCTCCACCACCGAGGCCGTCAAAGGCTCAAGCTATTCAGAACAATGCCCCTCTTCGTCCTGAAGATGGTTTGTGTTTCAAGTGCCGCAAACCAGGCCACCAGGCTAAAGACTGCCGCCAGACTCAGAATCAGTTAGATTTTCCTCGTGCTGGCCGTGGCAACAATCAGACCCGCAACTATAATACTGGGTCTGCTTCACGTGGTCGTGGTCAGGCTTACAACATTGACATTGAAGAAGTCCAGGATCAACCTGCTACTGTGATGGGTACCCTTCTTGTTGACTCAGTACCTGCTTCTGTATTATTTGATTCAGGAGCATCGCATTCATTCATGTCTGAAGCATTTGCATTATCTCATGACATTGCATTCGAAAAGATGAACCTGCCAATAGTTGTCCGTACCCCTGGAGGCCAATGTCAAACCACTATGATGGCACATAATGTCCCTGTTGAAATCGAGGAATTTGAATTCCTGGCTTCCCCTATTATCCTGAAGTCTTCCACCATAGACCTCATACTCGGAATGGATTGGTTGAAAGCTCACATTGCTTCGATCAATTGTGCCACTAAAGTTATCCAACTTCTTCACCCCTCCGATGAGATAGTGAACTACACTGCCCGAATTACTCGAGACGCTGAAGCTGAGATATATGTTATGAATGCTTTGAACGCCTCACCTCTGGAAGGGATCGAGAACGTTCCTGTCGTTCGAGATTTTCCAGACGTCTTTCCAGAAGAACTTCCAGGCATACCCCCGGCTTGAGCTGTCGAGTTTGTCATTGACTTGAAGCCTGGCACCGTTCCTATTGCCAAGCGACCTTATAAGATGCCTCCGCATCACCTTCTTGAGCTTAAGGAAGAAATCGACAAGTCACTTAAGAGTGGTTTCATCCGCCCCAGTTCCTCTGCTTGGGGAGCACCTTCACTCTTCGTTAAGAAGAAGGATGGAACTAACCGATTGGTTCAGGATTACCGGCCCATTAACCAAGCCACAATCCAGAATAAATACCCACTGCCCCGTATCAATGATCTTTATGATCAACTTGCCGGATCATCGGTGTTCTCTAAACTCGACTTGAGGTTGGGTTATCACCAGATCCGTGTCCGTGAAGAGGACATTCCCAAGACTGCATTCGTCACTCGTTATGGCTCCTATGAATACACCGTCATGTCATTTGGCCTAACGAATGCCCCAGCTACATTCTCCCGTCTGATGAATTATATATTCATGGATTACCTCGACAAATTCGTCGTGGTATATCTAGATGATATTCTGGTCTATTCTAAGAATAAAGAGGAACATGCTGAACATCTCTGCCTTGTTCTAGAAAGGCTCCAAGAACACCAGTTGTATGCCAAGTATTCCAAATGTGAATTTTGGCTTCCTAAAGTAACTTACCTTGGACATGTGATTTCCAAGGATGGGATTGCTGTTAACCCCGAACGAGTTCAGGCTATTCTCGACTGGACTCCCCCAAAGAATGTTAAGCAAGTCAGAAGTTTTCTCAGACTTGCTAGTTATTGCCGTCGATTCGTTGAGAACTTTTCCAAGATTGCAAAACCATTGACATATCTGCTTCACAAAGGTGTTAAATTTGAGTGGACAGAAAAATGTCAAGAAAGCTTTCAGACACTAAAAGATAAATTGACATCTGCCCCAGTATTAGCACCCCCGGATTCCCAAAAGGATTTCGTGATATACTGTGATGCATCTCGTCAAGGATTAGGCTGTGTCCTAATGCAAGAGCGCAAAGTGATTGCTTATGCCTCCCGACAATTGCGTCCTCATGAAGAAAATTATCCCGTGCATGATCTTGAACTTTCTGCGGTTATCTATGCCTTGAAGCTATGGCGACATTACCTTCTCGGTAACCGTTGCGAGATATACACGGATCACCAAAGCTTGAAGTATTTATATACTCAACCAGATCTAAACCTTTGTCAACAAAGATGGCTCGAAACAATTGCCGATTATGATATGAATATTTCATATACCCCCGGCAAGGCTAATGTAATGGCCGATGCTTTGAGTCGCAAGTCCTATAGCAACAATCTTATGGTTCAAGAAACACAACCTCTTCTCCATGAAGAGCTTTGCAAATTGAACCTCCATATTGTTCCACAGGGTTATCTCAATACCCTGGTTGTCGAACCAGATTTAGAACACGGCATTAAGGTTATGGAAAGGTATGACACTGAAGTTGAAAAGATCAAGCGATACCTCGAGAAAGGAAAGCCGTCGGAGTTCCATCTTGATAATGATGGGATCCTATTTTTCCAACACCGTCTCTTCGTACCCAAGTTCAAGAATGAGAGGGAAAACGTTATGAAGGAAGCTCATGACACTCCCTTGTCCATTCACCCTGGTAGCACAAAGATGTACCGTGACATTTGTCAAAGATTCTGGTGGCCTAATATGAAGCGAGACATTGCTCGTTATGTTTCTGAGTGTGACGTTTGCCGCCGCGTTAAGGCTCAACATCAAAGGCCCGCAGGAACTCTGCAACCCCTGGAAATTCCTGAATGGAAATGGGACAAGGTCCAAATGGATTTCATTACTGGTTTTCCCAAATCCCAGAAGGGTAATGATGCTATATTTGTCGTCATTGACCGATTCTCTAAGGTTGCCCACTTTCTGCCAGTTAAAGAGACAATCACTTCTAGCCAGTTAGCAGACTTGTATGTTTCCCGAATTGTGTCACTCCACGGTGTTCCGTTGGAGATCAGTTCTGATCGTGGCAGCCTCTTCACCTCCAGATTCTGGAATAGTTTCCAAGAAGCTATGGGAACTCACCTGTCTTTTAGCACCGCTTTTCACCCTCAGTCACAGGGTCAAGTTGAACGAGTTAATCAAGTGCTCGAAGATATGCTTCGAGCTTGCGTCATCTCCTTCGGTAAGAAATGGGAGGAATCTCTCCCGTATGCCGAATTCTCTTACAACAATAGCTATCAAGCTAGTCTGAAGATGGCACCGTTTGAAGTTCTATACTGTCGTAAGTGTCGAACCCCTCTGAATTGGTCAGAAACTGGGGAACGCTCACTCGTCGGACCGGACATTATTCGGCAAGCTGAAGAACAAGTCCGCATTGTTCGTGAACATTTGAAATCTGCTCAGTCTCGTCAGAAGAGCAACTATGACCGAAAGCACCAGGAAATAGTCTATCAACCTGGCGAGCAAGCTTACCTCCGCGTCACTCCGTTGAAAGGCACTCATCGGTTCGGAATCAAAGGCAAGTTAGCCCCTCGCTACATTGGCCCGTTCCGTATTCTTGCCCGTCGAGGAGAAGTGGCATATCAGTTGCAATTGCCGCCAAACCTTTCTCAAGTACATGACGTCTTTCATGTATCCCAACTCCGCCGCTGCTTCAAGGATCCTATTAGAGCTGTGGATCATGAAGTGCTTGAATTACGGGAAGATCTGTCTTATCCAGAACATCCCATCCGTATTCTTGATCAAGCTGAGCGTCGAACACGTCAAAAGTCAATCAAGTTCCTCAAGGTTCAGTGGTCAAATCATTCTGAAGATGAAGCCACTTGGGAACGCGAGGATCGTCTTCGCGAAGAATACCCCTCTTTCTTTCAGTCTTCCTCTCAATTCTCGGGACGAGAATTCTTAATAGATGAGGAGAATTGTAACCCCCCCGGTGGTTAGCAACAGTAATCGCTTTTGATAATGACATGTCAGCAAGCTTAATAGTGCATAATCATCATTAGCATCATATTGCATTTCAACTCCTAAGTCAAATTCAAATTTAAATGAAAGTGGAATATAAAAGTTGTCCAACATAGAAACTAAAATGTCAGATAAATAACAAATATTCCAGAGGCTATTCTAAAATTGAAACCAACATCATTGGAATTGGATAAGTGACTCGAACAACCTCAAACAGTGGATAAAGATAATATTTAATAACCATTTATTAAATCTGAAATAAATATGGAATTATATTTTGTCCAAACTAATTTTAGGTGTTAGGGAATAATGCACTGGTATTTATGAACTAGGTCTCATGTTTTACAAAAACCATTTTGAGGCCTAGCTATTTACTAGCAGAGTAAAGGGAATAAATAAAGAAAAGAAAAAGGAAAAGAAATAGAAAACAGAGAAGAAGAAGAAAAAAGAGCAAAACCCCCCCCCAGGCCCAACTGGGCCGAAGCCCAGCGCCGGCCCACTGCGCCCCCCCTGGCCTATACCTACCCCCCCAGCCGGCCGAACCCTAGCCGACCCCCCCCACTCGCCTCGTTCCCCCCCCCCTCTCTCTCGCTCACTTCCCCCCCCACCCACCCGATCCAGATCGGGCGCAGGCCCGACGCGCCCTCGACGCGCCACCGCCGCCCCGTCGCCGCCTCCCCCTCGCCAACGCCGACGCCGGCGCTGCCCGTCGCCACGCCACTCGTCGGGACCTCGCCGCCTCGCCGGACTCCACCGACGCCGGCCTCCCCGTCGACCCGTCGTCTCCGGCCTCCACCCCGCGCCCTCCTCGCGCTCGACGCCGACGCCCCGCCTCGACCCCGTCGCCGACCCCCTCACACGAGCTCGAGCCCGCTGCCCCATCCTGCAAATCTCGGTGAGGCCCAGGCCTCCCCCTCCCCTGCCCACCGTGCGCGCGCGCACGCGCGACCGCAACGGCTCCCGGCCCCAGTCCCCAGCGATCGCAACGCAGGACCGAGCCGCGCTCGCCCCCCATTGGCCCCTCCGCCCTGCCGCCTCGACGTTCGCCCGAAACCGCTACGACCCGCGGGCATGCACCAACGAGGGTAATAGACCCTCTCGCGCTGCCACTCGCGCGCCACCGCCCGCTGCCGCTCCGGCCACCGCGCGCGTCCCACGCCCCCTCCGGCCTCGCCCCGCCCGCCGCCCGCGCCCGCGTCCGGCCCCCGCGCGTGCCCGACTGCGGCCGCGCACACGCGCGCTGCGCGCCGTGCCCGTCGCCCGCGCCCGTGCCCTGGGCCACTGCCCGATGGCCCCCGCCACCCCCCCTGTGCCACTGCCCAGTGGGGCCTGAACCCCCCCTGTGACGCTGACGAATGGGGCCCACGCCCTAAAAACGTTTTTAAAAAAAAGAAAGAAAGAAAGAAATAAAAATAAATAATTAAAATAATTAAAATAATTAATTAATTAATTAATTAATTAATTAGTTAATTAATCCTGATTAGGTTAATCTAATTAACTAATTAGTGTTAATTAAACAGTAATTAGTAATTAACTTAATTAACCGCTGACATCAGCATGAGGTCATGCTGATGTCATCATCAGCACTGTTTCGGATAATGTTGAATTAAATAATTAATTAAATTTCATAAATTAATAAAAACTTTAGAAAATCATATTAAATAAACCGTAACTCCGATGAAAATATTTTATACATGAAACTTGCTCAGAACGACGATACGAACCCGGATACGCTCTCTGTATTCCCGTCAGACGCCCGCAACTATAAGAACGTTGAACAATTAGACCGATTTCGATAAATGAATAGTGTCCAACCCTAATTAAATAAATCCGAATAAATTCCTAAATTAACTAAATCGTTTAGTTAGGCAGTAGAACACCCCGGCATATCATTTAGACATGTCATACATGTTGTTTGCATTATTGCCATGAATTTATTGTTTCTCTCCCCCTCCTTCTTTCTCTCGATAGACGCTGAGACCGACGACGCTGCACCAGGTTACGACTACTCTACCGATGAGCAGCCCGTTGACGACCTCCCTCTCTTGCCAGAGCAACCAGGCAAGCCCCCCCCCCCTTGAGCATTCCAGATATCGCCCATTCTATTCTCCTGCTTGCATTAGAATTTCGCTACTGTTAATGTATGCTCCTATTCTGATGCATAGCCTGCTGTTGTAACCTGTTCATTGCTACCGTACCTGCCTATGATAAACTGTTTAGTATAGGTTGGTATGAACCATCTGTGACCCCACCACCTTACTTTGTCGCCCCTGCTTGTTCATCGACGACTCGATCAACGTGATCGTCGATCAGAGACAGACGCCTCACTTCACATCCCCCTTAGTTGTACGACTCTGCTTAGTTACTATCGAGTGCCGAGGGTGATACCTCGTAACGCACTCCTGATGAATACTCTGCAGCATAGCTGTTCAGTCGTGGTCATCGAGGGTGATTCCTCCTTCTCCATGTCCGATACGACTCTGTCGTGCAACCCCTCAGTGTGAACCTCGAGGGTGATACCTCATACGTTCACCCTGATGATTATGACCACACGGTTACTTGACCTTTGTCACAGGCGGGTCCACCCTGGTGGGTACCCGCTGGGGATCTATGATTTCGGGTGTGCCGGAAGGGCACTCGAGTGTGACATTGTGGCGGAGCATCAGAGACTCTGATTGTCTCCGCTTGATACTAATTGAGCCTATTGGATTCGGGTGTGTGATCTGAGTGGGTCGACGTGCCCTATACGCACTACCACCACGCGGGATTATGGTTATGGGGCCCTCTGCGATGTACGTTTCTCCGAAAGCTTATCAGACGTCACGATTCACCATGCGGGCTGATCGTCGGGATTGGGCTAGATACTTCACTGGCGAGTTCAGTGTCGCGCCTGCACCCCGGCTAGCCACGCAACGCGCAGGGTGCCCAGGGCGATGGCCCGAGACCCCTGGGTGCATAGGTTAGTCCGGCGTGCTGACCTCTCTGCTGAGCCTAGGTAGAGCGCTGCTTCGTGTTGATCTTCCGAGGACGGGCATTACCCATCAAGTATGTCCGGCCAGAGTTGATCGAGCGTGTTGGGTAACAGTAGTGCACCCCTGCAGGGATGAATCTTCTATCGATAGCCGGTCCTACGGTAAAGGACGCTCAGTTTGTGTATCCCGATCTACTACTTAAACTGGATACTTGTTACTTAATTGAAGCTTCGGGATTACTTTCTCGCTGGGAGTCGAGGAAGGATCTTTGAGCTGTACTTCAACATGTTTGCTAAATAAAATGCTATTCTACTCTCTTCTACTGCTGCAAGATGATGGCTTTGAGAAGATGTTTGAAGATGCTAGTCTTCGATAGGACTAGGCCTTTCTCTCTATTCTGTCATTTCTGCAGCCCAGTCCACATATACAGCCTTTTCTCCATTGATAATGTTGCATATGTAGTATAGATCCTTGCTTGCTGAGTACTTCGGATGAGTACTCACGGTTGCTTTATTTTCTCTTTTCCCCCATATACCCCACCTTGATGATACACCAGACGATGGAGTCCAGGAGCCAGACGCCACCACCGGAGCCTACTACCAGGCGGGTCCAGAGGGCACGTACTACTGGATCGAGCCAGCTGACCAGGAGTAGGATCGGAGGCTCCCAGGCAGGAGGCCAACGCCTTTCGATCTAGTGTCGCTGTTTGTGCTAGCCTTCTTAAGGCAGAACTTGTCTAACTATGTCTGTACCCAGATATTATTTGTATGACTGACTTATGTATTCGGATCTTCGGATCCCTGGTCTGTAATATTGTGGACCTCCGTTTATTTGTGTTTAGAGTGGTGTTGTGATATCTTCCCGTGAGTCCCTGGGCTTGATCGTACACGTTTGCGTGTATGACTAGTGTACGATTGAACCGGGGGCGTCACAGTGTGCTTGAGTGAGAGAATGTCCGTCCATACATATTATTTGTTCCGGTCCTAGCGTGCCATTTCCACCCAGTCTGCCCTTATGCCGCGATTCAGGAACACCAATCGGCTTAAGGTCAGGAATAAAGTCAATACAAAACTCAATGACCTCCTCATTTTCATGGCCCTTGAAGATGCTTCCTTCTAGCCTAGCACGGTTATGAACATATTTCTTTAAGACTCCCATGAACCTCTCAAAGGGGAACATATTGTGTAGACATACAGGACCCAGAATGTTAATCTCTTCGCATAGGTGAACGAGGACGTGCGTCATGATGTTGAAGCCAGATCGTACCTTCATACTGAGCAGGCATTCGAAGAAGATTTTCTTCTCTTCTTTGGTAAGAGCGTAGCTGGCATGACCCTGATGTATGCCGTCTTTTCCGTGCATACGTTGCTGTTCCTCCCGTGCCTCCGGTGTATCTTTCATCTTCCCATACACGCCCAAGAAGCCAAGCAGGGTCGTGCAAAGATTCTTCGTCACGTGCATCATGTCGATTGTAGAGCGGACCTCTAGGTCTTTCCAATAGGGCAGGTCCCAAAATATAGATTTCTTCTTCCACATGGGTGCGCGTCCGTCGGCGTCATTCGGAACAGATTGTCCGCCAGGACCCTTTCCAAAGATTACCTTCAAATCCTTGACCATACCATGTACATCATCACCAGTACGGTGGCGAGGCTTCGTCCGGTGATCCGCCTCACCTTTGAAATGCTTGCCTTTCTTTCTTACGGGATGCCTGCTCAGAAGAAATCGACGATGTCCCAGGTACACATTCTTCTTACAGTTATCCAAATATATACTGTCGGTATCATCCAAACAATGCGTGCATGCGTGGTATCCCTTGTTTGTCTGTCCTGAAAGATTACTGAGAGCAGGCCAATCATTGATGGTCACAAACAGCAACGCATGTAGGTCAAATTCTTCCTGTTTGTGCTCATCCCACGCACGTACACCTTTTCCATTCCACGGCTGTAAGAGTTCTTCAACTAATGGCCTTAGGTACACATCAATGTCGTTGCCGGGTTGCTTAGGGCCTTGGATGAGCACTGGCATCATAATGAACTTCCGCTTCATGCATACCCAAGGAGGAAGGTTATACATACATAGAGTCACAGGCCAGGTGCTATGATTGCTGCTCTGCTCCCCAAAAGGATTAATGCCATCTGCGCTTAGACCAAACCATATGTTCCTTGCGTCACCTGCAAAGTCCTCCAAGTACTTTCTCTTGATTTTTCTCCACTGCGACCCGTCAGCGGGTACTCTCAACTTCCCGTCTTTCTTACGGTCTTCTCTGTGCCATCGTATCAACTTGGCATGCTCTTTGTTTTGGAACAAATGTTTCAACCGTGGTATTATAGGAGCATACCACATCACCTTGGCAGGAATCTTCTTCCTGGGGCGCTCGCCCTCGACATCACCAGCGTCATCGCGGCTGATCTTATAGCGCAATGCACCGCATACCGGGCACGCGTTCAAATCCTCGTACTCTCCGCGGTAGAGGATGCAGTCATTAGGGCATGCATGTATCTTCTGCACCTCTAATCCTAGAGGGCAGACAGCCTTCTTTGCTTCGTACGTACTCTCGGGCAATTCGTTGTCCTTTGGAAGCATCTTCTTTAACATTATCAGCAACTTTCCAAATCCCTTGTCAGATACACCATTCTCTGCCTTTCATTGCAGCAATTCCAGTGTGGTGCCCAGCTTTTTCTTGTCAGCTTCGCAATTCGGGTACAACAATTTCTTGTGATCCTCTAACATGCGCTGCAACTTCTTCTTCTCCTTTTCACTTGCGCAGTTTCTCTTTGCATCGGCAATGGCCCGACCTAGATCATCAGCGGGCTCATCTGATGCCTCTTCTTCAGCTTCTTCCCGCATTGCCGGCTCAGCTTCTTCCCCCATTGTTGTACCATCGTATTCAGGGAACCCATGGCTAGGATAGATGTCGTCGTCCTCTTCTTCTTCATTGTCTTCCATCATAAACCCTCTTTCTCCGTGCTTGGTCCAAACATTATAGTGGGGCATGAAACCGGCCTCAAACAGGTGGACGTGAATGGTTTTTGACTTAGAGTAACTCCGATCATTCTTACAGCCAGCACATGGACAATACATAAAACCATCCGCCCGCTTGTTTGCCTCAGCCGCAAGCAGAAAAGTTTGCACGCCATTAATGAACTGGGGAGAGCATCGGTCATCGTACATCCATTGCCGGCTCATCTTCATTACACAGCATCGAATAGACCAAATTAATACAAGTTCATACATAAAGTTCATACAACACTTATTCTCATAAAACAAACATACAAATAACTCTCTAGCTAAAGCATTTAAATGCAACAACAAATGCGATCAAGATCACAACTAAGATAACAATTGATCCAACAGCATAATGATACCAAGCCTCACTATCAATGGCATATTTTCTAATCTTTCTAATCTTCAAGCGCATTTTCTCCATCTTGATCTTGTGATCATCGACGACATCGGCAACATGCAACCTCAATTTCATCTTCTCCCCCTCAATTCTTTTCAATTTTTCTTTCAAATACTCGTTTTCTCTTTCAACTAAATTTAACCTCTCGACAATAGGGTCGGTTGGAATTTCCGGTTCACATACCTCCTAGATAAAAATATCTATGTCAACTTGATGGGCATAATTTGTCATAAACATGAAATGCAACAAATAGTTATAAAAGAGAATATACCACATCTGAATCATAACCCGGACGAGGGCCGACAGGGACGGATATAAAAAACATGGCACTATGTATAACAAACAACGTACGGGTAAGATAATTATACAAGTAACTATATATCTAAATCACACAAACATGATTTTTTTTATAAAAAAAAGATAAGAACAAGAGGCTCACCACAAGGTGGTGCCGGCGATCGACGGTGGTTAGGACGGAGACGGGAAGGCACTAAGTAAACCACACCTACATATGCAAACTAAGAGTTGTTTTGACCTCAAATTGCATATAAATCAAATACTACCACATATAATTCCTCCCAAAATAAAACCCACAAATCACTATACTTATAGAGCATTGCAAGAGCTAATCTAGCAATGAGAGATGAAAGGACAAAGTTGCCAACCTTTGTGATCACTTGGATGGATGGGGTGCCTTCAAATCTTCACAAATTTTGGCAAAAATGTAGTGTGAGCTCGAGAGGAAGAGGAAGAAAATAGAGGAGAGGAAAGGGGAAGAACAGAGCGCTCAGGCTCGACGAAGGGGTTTATATAGGATGACCTTTAGTACCGGTTCGTCTAACCAACCGGTACTAAAGGTGCATCTCTAGTCCCGGTTCGTGGCATGAACCGGTACTAAAGGTGCTGGTGGGGCCCCAGCCTGACAACAGCCTGCCACCACCTCTTTAGTACCGGTTCGTGCACGAACCGGTACTAAAGGTTCGCCACGAACCGGTACTAATGAGCGCCGCCCGCCTAGCCGTTGGACCGGTACCATTAGTGTCGGTTCAGTTACAAACCGGGACTAATGTGCTTCACATTAGGCCTTTTTTCTACTAGTGTCTTGTGATCATCGACGATATCCGCAACATGCAACTTCAATTCCATCTTCTCGTCCTCAACTCTTTTCAATTTTTTCTTCAAGTAATTGTTTTCTTTTTCAACTAAATTTAACCTCTCGACAAGAGGGTCGGTTGGAATTTCCGGTACACATACCTCCTAGATAAAAACATCTATGTCACGTTGGTCGGCATAATTGTCATAAACACTAAATGAAACAAATAGTTATAAAAGATAATATATACCACATCCGAATCATAGACAGGACGAGGGCCGACGGGGGCGGATACCAAAACCATCGCACTATATAATAACAAACAATAATAAAAGTAAGAAAATTATACAAGTATCTACCTAAATTATACAAGTAAGAATTTTTTTTCTTTTAGAAAGAAGATAAGAACAAGAGGCTCACCACGGTGGTGCCGGCGTCGAGATCGGCGCGGGTGATCGACGGCGGTGAGGACGGGGACGGGACAGGACGGACCGCCAAACCTAGACAAATCTTGAGGAAAATGAAGCTTGGACAAGGAGCTTCGAGAGGAGAAAGCTTAAGTGTGGCTCGGGCATTTCATCGAACACCTCATGTGCATAGGAGGTGAGCTAGAGCACCACAAAGCTCTCCCACGGCCAGCCAAAAAAACAGAGCAGTGGCTCTGCTCGCGGGCAGGGGCGGGGGTATATATATGCCTCTCTTTAGTCCCGGTTGGTGGCTGAAACCGGGACTAAAGGACTACATTTGGTCCCGGTTCCAGCCACCAACCGGGACTAAAGGTTGTCGGCCAGGAGCGAGGCCCATTGGTCTCGGTTCGTGTCTGGAACCGGGACCGGTTCGTGTCTGGAACCGGGACCAAAGGGGTCAGACGAACCGGGACCAATGGCCCCTGAGGCCCGGCCGGCGCCCTGGCCTCACGAACCGGGACCGATGCCCCCTTTGGTCCCGGTTCGTGAGTGAACCGGGATTAATGCCCTTATCCTGACCTCAACCAAAGCCCTGTTTTCTACTAGTGGTCCCATACATCGGGTCGGGGAGCGCGAGCAGGGGGCTGGACCCTGGCTGTGCGACGCGAAGTCCCGAGAGATTCCGGCAGGCGGCGTCTGCTCCTTGCTCCACGAGATGGCGAGAGACGCCGATGGGTGGCGGCTGCTCCGGTGCTCCTCGCTCTGCAGCGCTGCTATGCTCGAGACGGAGAGAAGCTGGGGATGTGCTGACTGCCTGAGAGCACCGCCTGGTTAATGGGCTCTGCAGGTGGCTATGCTGGGAAGATGCATAGGTTAGAAAAATGTCAAATTCCTGGGCGGACACAGCCCGGTTTGGCCCCTACAGAGCTCCGCCCCTGCTGATCATGGGGATGGAATATCTTATGTGTGTACGTGTGCTACAGTATTTTGAATTTGATTGAGGGAGAGTACGTAAGGGCACGGAGAGCAAGTAGTTAACGAGCGCTCCTTCGGGAGTCTCACAACGATCAGCGCCACTTGGCTCGCTCTCAGCCGCCCGCTACGTGTCGCGCTCTGGGTGCTCCCTCTAGATTTTTTTTTAATTTTTTCGCACGCGTTTTTGGCTTTTTAAATGATTTTTTTCGGGTTTTTTTGACGTTTCGGTTTTCCACAGGTCTTCTGTAACTTTTGGACAAAAAAATTTTGGGAAATATTTTTTTACGCGAAAAAACGTGTTTTCTTTTTCTTTTCTTTCGCGAGAGTCACGGTTTTGCTTCCGCGAGGGGCACGGTTTTGCTTCCGCGAGAGGCACGGTTTTGCTTTCGCGAGAGTCACGGCCGTGCCTCTCGGAAACGAAAAAAACGCATTTTCTATTTTTTTTTTCTTCCGCGAGAGGCACGGTTTTGCTTCCGAGAGAGGCACGGTTGTGCTTTCGCGAGAAGCACGGCCGTGCCTCTCGAAAACGAAAAAAAACGTGTTTTCTGTATTTTTTCCTTCCGAGAGAGGCACGGTTTTGCTTCCGCGAGAGGCACGGTTGTGCTTTTACGAGAGGCACGGCCGTGCCTCTCGGAAACGGAAAAAAACACGTTTTTTGTTTTTCTTTCTTTCACGAGAGGAACGGTTTTGCTTCCGCGAGAGGCATGGTTGTGCTTTCGCGAGAGGCACGGCTGTGCCTCCTCGAAAACGAAATAAAAACACGTTTTCTCTTCTTTTTTTCCTTCCGCGAGAGGCACGGGCGTGCCTCTTTCGGAAAGGGAAAAAACCTGTGCTCCAGGTATGGTTTTTTCATCTGGTTTCTTTCGTGAACAAAAAGTTCAACAAAACCTATCAACATATGATCTAGTTTTGAAGATCTCGATGCGAGGAATCTAACGGTGAAAACGATTCGAGATTTGGACGCACGGTTTAAGAGATAAAACGTTTTGAATAAACGAATCTACGAAAAAAGGGAAAACTACCAGCGCGCCACTTGTCGCAACCTGGAAGGTGGGAGTGATCTTTGCAATGAGTACTCCTTAACTAGTGATTTCGACGGGCACGGGTTGAGCTGTCCCGTGCCAACGCGCTTTGTAGGCTACATATACCTCAGCCAGGCCCGCGCGGGAAGAAAAAGGCATGTTTGGTTACCCGCATTCACTGTTGGGCCTGCATAGCACGAACATTAAAGCACCTCTGGGCCTGCATCCAAAGGAACACTCAAATCGGCCGTTTTTGTGGAGCCAGGCCCGCGGTGCAACCCTAGGCACGTGGGCGTGGGCGGTTGCACGCGTGGGTGCGGTCCCGAGACGTTGTGTTGTTTCCAGACGCATCGTCATAAATTACCCTTATTGCTCTCTCCCCTCTTCCCCACTCACACCTTCGGCGGTGACGGCGGCGACCACCTAAGCTCTAGTGCGAATCGATCCAAGACGGCGGCGGCAACCACCGGAGTGACTGCAGACCTCCACCGGAGCGCATCGGCCATGGCGGTAAGACCTTAGCCTCTCTGTACGTTCATTGCTTTCGACTCGGGCTAGATTCGATTAGAGCATGCGATTGAAGAGTTAGGGAGGGGATTGAACACCTCAGGGGGGGAGGATTGACATCAATCGATTCTGCATCTTCTTGTCTAGCCGCGACGACCTTGGAGTCGCATCGAGCGGCGGGGGGCATAGTCATCTTCTTTTCTTCCTCATCGTCTTCGTCCTCGTCGCCTTCGTCAAGAATGATGGGTCTTGCATGGTCTCCTGCCACTGGCACCCTGGCCACCATCTGCACCTCGTCGCTGTCGGACTACGGTGACCCGAACGTACTACTCCAGTACGCCGCGGCACGCTGCTCTTGAGGCGCCTTGTACTGACTGTACTTGGCCCATCTTGCCCGCTGTCGAGCGTCGCCGGAGTCTGCCTGATTCATGGCCCAGCGTGGGATGTCCACTGTCTTCAGCTCGTCCGGCATAGCCTTCTTCATCACAGCATCGGCCTCCTTGTGCATGTCATCGATGCTGCTGAAGTTCGAGCACACTTCCGTGGTGTGCTCGAACTTCTTGCGGTCACCGAGCGAGCGCCCAAGGAAGAAGGCCCTCCATCCAATGCCCTAGGGGAAAGGGTTGGGATTGGAGTTGGAGTTCATGCCGAGGAGAGGTAGTAAAACAGAGGGGGTTTGAGTGCGGTGCTGGGTTAGTGGGGTGGGTTAATATAGGAGCGTTAGGCCGATATGAATGAATGCTGACCATTGAACTGCATGCTGTTCATAATGCAAATGGACAAGGGCAAGGAGGTGGTGCCACCATTGGAGAAGGGCAAGGAGGTTGTGCCTCAATTGGTCGAAGTGCCAGTGCAGGATCACCCAAGCCCCATGCGGAGGAACTATGGCCACTTCCATCAGGAGTCAGGACAAAACCACTTCTGCGAGTTTATCCTTGCTCCAAAGCTGGAGAGTCTGCCATTGCCTCTAGATTTCACAAAGCACTTCCCCGCCATCCCAATAGAGTTCAAGCTGAAGACGAACACCGGCTATGCATGGAGGGTGACGCTGAGGGTGATCGACGGCAGGGCCACCCTTGATCAGGGTTGGGCCACCTTCGCCGCCGTTCACCAGATCATGATCGGGTACATGCTGACGTTGAAGTTGTTGTCCCCCGACACCATGAAGGTTCATCTTCAAAGACGAGGGTGTGGAGGTTGTCACCAAGTGCAAGGAGCACGGCATTGCCTTCGCCGTGACCGCCTGAGCTCCTATTGGCCGTTCCTTGTTGTTCTTGCTTTAGGACTTCGGTTTCGTTAAGAACTTGTCGTACTGTGTTGGTTTAAAACTTCTTCTGCGTGGTTAAGAATTATGTTTGTGCCTAAGATTGTTCTGTTGCTACTAGTTTAGTTGTTAGTAGTTCATGTGTGCCTTTGGTAACCTCATCACATCGAGGAGGAGGTTACCACACAATTGTCCTGGATGTAACCAAACAACCGGACTTGTGTTTCCCCTCAAACAAGTCCGCAACCAAACAGCAGGACTTTCGTTTTAGCAAATTCAGGCTAGAGCGGATGCAGGCAACCAATCAACATGCAGATGATGGTTTTTTGCCTGCATATGCCCAGCCAGGCCCAACTGGGACAAGTATGCAAAGTGTCAAAAAACGGTGCAGGTTTCACCTACATTAATTCCTTGCATATGATCCACCTTTTGTTTGTAGATAATTCCTTCCATCCGCTGACCGTCTTTTCTCATTGTCATTTTTGTCACAACTAAATACGTTATCGTTTCATTTCTCATGCATCACATGCTTGCGACGACTAGTACAGAGACATCCTCCATGAACAGTGACTGGTCACCCCTTAAATGTCCACGTCCATGTCCATAACGGATACTTTATTAGCAAATCCTCAAACCCATATAATGTCACTCTTGCCCTTGCCATCGCCGCCTTTGTCACGGAAATAGTGGGCGTTTTACATCCAAAGGGAGTAAATCCGTGCTTGTCGACTCGTGTCTCTCGAGCCTCCTGTTGTCTATGATGGAATTGCATATTGTGCAAGAAGGGGTGCATAGCTCCTTTGACAAGAACCTCCTGATTGTGGCTGGCAGGCTGGACGCCGCATTTCTTCGCCCCTTAGAGCATCTAAAACCACACATACCTAATTTGAGTTGCCGAACATCCACGGACACGGCCGAGCACCTCTGCGGATGGTGATAGTTCATGCCCCAATTTTGGCCTCCCAAAACCATGGTACTCTTTTCACGATTTGAATTTCCATACAAAAGCATGCAACGACATGATCTAAGTATGAACAACTACAAACTTCACTACTCGTCCTCCTCGTCGAAGATGTTGATAAAGTTTGTGCCGGAGCTGCCGACCTCGTGGTCATTGGCGGTCAGGCAGACCTCTGGCCCCACGTCCTCTTGCTCCTCGTTGGTGAAGATCTTATCGAGCTCCGCGTATGCCTGGCGTAGGTAGCAGAGGTTGGTCTCCACCTCCGCCTCCGGCTGAATGGAGTCGAGGATGGCCTGCTACTCCTCCGCCTCCTCTGCTTAGGCCAGCTCAAACTCCGCCAGCGCCTTGGGTATGGTGAAGCTCACAGCCGGAGGCGCTGGTTCCGCCTCGCCTGCGTCCTCCTCCTCCTCCTCCAACGAATTCGGAGGCAGGCCGGGTCTGATCTGGGCTTCACGCCTAGCATGCATCCGCTCAAGTAGCTCGAACCGCCACTCCGGCATCAACATGGCGTAGGTGATGATCCGGCGCCTCGGCATGGCTAGGGGCGGACATATTGGAATGTGGTGACGACGAAGAGGAATGAAAGAGATGAAATGGGGACGGCTAGGGTTTCTCTACCGTCGTCTGGCTTAAATAGCCGGACTTATTCCCTCGGCGGCACACCAAAGAGGTGCCATGCGGCGCCAGGAACGCCCTTGCCGAAAAACGATGGAAGCGCCCGGCAGACTGATGGGTTTCCACGTGTTTCGGCATGGGTCCCTGCTGTCAGTCAGACATGGCATCGGTGTGTGAGCGTGTCCAGGCATCCCCATATCCACCCCACATATGGCCCGGACATGGGGATTGCCAGTTGATTGGGTTGGGTGGCACAATCATGACCGGGCAGGCCGTCCGGGCGTTCGGGACGGATATGAGGCGTCTGGTTATAGACGCTCTTAGCCATTGATTTGCCGGCCATATGTTGTCCTTTCTTTTCATTTAGGGCATGTTTGTGTTGTTGTCCCAGCAAACCTATATCTATTTTTCATGTATCTGAACTTGATGTAAGAATTTAGTGGGTGCTTTATCTATAAAGTGGGACCAAAGTTTGTTTCACAACAAATTTTTTAAATTGTACAGTTGGTTTTTGCAGCAAAATTGACCGTGATCAATCTATGCATAATAATAAAGAGACTATTGCTTCTGTCGGAACGCCACAAAAATTTCTCCGGAAGTTGCAAAATATTACCCATCAATGCCACCTATAAGTGATAAAAAAAATATTTTACACAGGGGAATCCCCTGCCTGGGCCGGCCATCCAGTAGGCACTATCTATGTGCTCTGCGCGCCAGTTTGGGCTGGCCCATGTCTGGGCGACTTGTCTTTTAAATTTGTTTTTATTTTTATTTTTCTTTTCCGTTTTAGGTTTTTTCTATGTTAAATAATTTGGGACTTAAAAAACATTTCAAAAAATAATAAAAAGAATTTTAAAATGAAGTATTCAATAAACCATAAATGTTTGTGGATTCAAAAAATGTTCATGATTTTGTCAAAAAATGGTTTTTAAAAAAATGTTCGAAATTTTGAAAACAAATGATAGGAAAACCAAAAAATGTGCATCATTTTTTTAAAACTTTGTGTATTAAAAATGTTAATAAAATTAAACAAAAAATTCGCAATCCAAAAAAGGTTCATGAATGGAAAAATATCCTAAAAATTCAAAAACTGTTCCTGACTTACAAAATGCTTTATTCATTCTTAAATGTTCGCTGATTCAAAAGATGATCATGCGCTCATAAAATGTTCGTTAAAACCAAAAAATGCTTGTGAATTTAAAAAATTATTCCACCAATTTTCAAAAAATCTCATCGTCGATTCTAGAAATGTTGGCCGATCCAAGAAAATTATTTTAAAAAAAATTCACAATCTAAAAAAAAATGTTTGCAAATATTATAAAATATTCATGGATTCAAAAAAAAATCTTGATTTTAGAAAATGTTCAATTTTTTTGTAAAAGTGTTGATGAATTTGAAAAAATGTTCACGATTTAAATATATTCACGAGTTTAAAAAATTGTTTATGATTTCATTTAATAGGGAGTGATAGTGTATCTCGATAATGCAGCAAAATGTGATCTTGGCCATTGAAGATTATGAATTTTTTTCCTGTTACAACGCACGGGCCTTTTGCTAGTATTTCTACAATTCCTATAAACCAGCGGACTTGTATAATCCCAGGCCCAAAAAGAAAAAAAGTGAGGATGCGATCCGTTTGCAGCTAGCTAGCACAAGAAACACGTAGCACTGCTCTAGTACGGCACTACGTGCGACTAAACTTGTATCTGGGTTTTGAACGATACTACGATATTTGGCCCACATGAGACACAAGGCCCTGCCGCCTCCTGTGCCCTACTCATCTTCGGAAGGGTCCATGACCTGTCCATCGCCGCTGGAAGTGAGGTCGACGATGGAAATGGTGGCGCCCGCGCTGTCGTCATCCCACCGGTCCGCCCGATAGTTCGTCTGCGGCGCGTAGAAGGTGCAACTGGTGTTGTTCTCCTCCGTAGTCGTCTGGAGCTGCGCCTCCTCAACGGCTTGAGTGCGGACTGCCTCGTAGATTGCACGCTGCTCCGCGTTGAAGTTGGGGTTCGCCGTGGCCATGGACGCCACGGCCTCCTCGCTCGTGCACTCGCCGTAAATCTGGGCCTCCGCCAGCCAATGCTGTTCCAGGTTGTACCGTTGATCCTCCTGCGCCTGCTGGAGCACCGACATAGGCGTCGACGCAGGCTGCACCTCCGCCTTGGCGGCATTTTAGTGCGCCTGCGCCTGCTCCATGGTGAAGCCAGCATGCACAAGCGCGGGCTCCGGTGCGGTCTCGTCGAAGCCTGTCTCCATCGTGGGGTCGTCCTCATCGTAGAAGACCTCGAGCGAGCTGACCGGCAAGCCGGTCTCGATCCGCCTTGCAGGACAACTCCACCAGGCGGCCGCAAAGGCTGCCACCTCGTGCTTCATCTCCGTGGAAAGGCTCTCCCATGGAGTTTTGCTGCCTGCAGTCATGGTGGATACGGTGCAAGGGAGGAGGATGTGGAGCGGCTTGTGTTGTGGCGTGGAGTTAGTCGGGTGTGCCCGCCTTTAAATAGGGTATTCTGGTGAGGCCAGGCGTCCGGGTTCGTCAATGCGCGGCGCCGGAGTTGTTTTCTCAGCCGGCGAGTCTGCTTAATGACGGCATACAGACGGACGGGACATTGAACAGACGTGATAGATATCCGTCCTTTCCCGTCCAGTAACCTTTCTCCGACATTGAACAGGCATGGACACTGGGGACACGTCGCGGGCGGCACTCTTGGCCGGCGCTCCGCTTCAATAGCGGAGCAATGAGAGGTCATGTCCACTCTAAGCTGGCTTCAATGTGGAGCGGCTGCTCTACACCGGCATGAATGCGGGCAGCTGGCGCAGGGCGGGAACGCACGCGGGCGAAGGAGAAAAGGGTTTGGGTGCGCAGGGTGGTCAGATGCTGGCATTGGTGATGTCCGAACACCCGCAAAGCTCCTTAAAATTGTGTTCAGTTTGCGAGAGAAAAGTGCATCCGGACCGTCTTGCAGACCGAAACTGGACCGTATCGGATGACATAATACATCTGGACCACGCGTTCCGGACGGTTATAGGCGGTTCGAGGATCCGCGTTGAAGATGGCCTGAGTGGAAGAACCTATAGGGTGGCAGCGGCAATTAGTAGCGTGGCGGGCTGGTGATGACTCTAGGATAAGAGAGTCCAGGCTGTGCACCTTTCGAGGCGAGAAACACATATCATTTTTTTTTTAAACGAGGGTAAATTTTTTGTCTCATCTATTTAATGAGAGGAGAATAGAGAGGATTTGTTAAATGGGATGAGAACCTGTTGATCAATGCATTCATATAATATGTTTATATTTTCTATAGCAAGGTACAGATATTAAGCTACTTTTTCTTGTGTATAGCAAGGATATGCAACTAACAACTGGTTTTTAAATGAGGTAATATCACTGGGAGGAATGGAACTTACGCTACATGTATTGTTTGATGATAGAATTTTAAAAATACAAATTTGTGATCATCTAACTTGACTCAAGCGTGCATATACAGTCACAACATGCGTATGCAGACATATTCATGTGTACGACCCCATCTGTCAGTGAATAATGGCACTCAGCGCGACACATTTTTTGCACAAAACACACTCATGTTTTTTTTTTTGCGTTAAACCATGTTTTATTTGTGGAAAACGACGATCACTATACTGCCCTATTATTTTTGTATTTTGCAGATTAACAAAAAAAGTCTCGTGTTTTTTATTTTTGTATTATGCTCCTTGAATTTATTTTATTTGTGGAAAACGCCCTATGACTGTTCTACTCATAAATGAGCATATTAACAAAAAAAAAGGGTGCCCGCAGATCTTGAACCGGCGGGCAACTGTATACCAATACACCCTTCACGCTGTAGTACTAGCTACTATGGATGCACTATGTTTTTTTTTTTTTTGAATCTAAACACACTTTATTATAACTCAGTAATGTTCATAGGAATACATCGAAGATCTGGGGGGTTTATAAGCCACACATGGCGCCCAAAATCCAGACCGAAAGCGTGCTTAGCGAGACTATGTGCCTCAATATTGGTAACTCTACCCTCGAAGATGAAGGTGCAGTCGTCGATCGTTCTTGCTGTCTCGACAATTTCCTTCACTATGCTTGCGTACATCCCTCCCTCCTGCTTGTGAATGTCCTTGATAACTCCTTGGCAATCTGAGGCCATGATCACATGTGGTAGGTCAAGGTCCGTAGACAGAGCAAGTGCTTCTCGACATGCTAGTGCTTCCAAAGTTGGTGGATCAGTGATGCCCCTTACTCTGATTGCGGAAGAACCCAAGTATAGCCCCGCGGCATCCCTGCAGACCGCGCTGAAGGACCCTTCGTTTTGATTTCTTGAAACTACACCATCTACTCTTATCTTTACAGAACCAAGCGGAGGTGGGATCCATCTCGGAGATGCTCGTTGTTGGTTTTGTCCAGCAGGTGCTGAAACCCTCTTTGGCTTAGATTCTTCCAAATCCCTTATGTACCTTCGAATGAAGTGATGTGTAGCAAGTGGACTTTGGAATATATTCTCATGTAATGCTTGTCTCCTTGAGAACCAGAGTGCCCAGAGGGTAACCGCTACCTGAATGAATTCTGCAGACGACAGCATATCAATTAAGGCAAACAGCCATCTTTTGGCATCAGGTTCTGTAGTGTTGTTCAAAGCTTCGACCAGCTCAGGATCCTCGAGAGCCCAGACGCACCGAGCCACCGTGCAGTGAAGCAGTGAATGCTGCCACGAGTCCTCAGCGCCGCACAAGCCACATGTCGAAGTGGTAGACATGTTGCGATGATGGCGCACATCAGCCGTAGGAATTGATTGATGTGCAAGTCTCCATAAGAAGATTTTAACTTTAGATGGCACCTCAACTTTCCACAGTTTATCCCAGAGCTTGGACTCCCGTTCGCTATTTGAGTTAGCTGGTCGCCCCTCGAGCCATGCCTCTCTCCGCATCTTTGTTTCAACTAGCATCCGATAAGCTGATCTCACAGAGAAAACCCCGTTCTTCTCATGGATCCATGACCAAAAATCCTGGATGTGCCGTGTGCATAAAGGTATTGACATTATGGCTTGCGCATCTGTAGGAAGGAAGACCTGAGAAATCATTCCTCTATCCCATTCTGCTCCTGCAAGATCAAATCTCCCACCCATTGGGGCGGGTTAGCAGTTGTACAAGCGATAGGCCTCATATTTGATGGTCTAGGAATCCAATTATGGTCCCAGATGTTTGTTGTTTGGCCATCCCCGATGCGACGAATGAGACCTTGCTTCATAACATCTCTCCCCTCAAGTACTGATCTCCATATCTGGGATGGGGCTGAACCAAGCTCGGCTTGTAAAAAGTCCGAGCTAGGATGATATTTGGCCTTTATCACCCGCGCGCTTAGGGCCTCTGGATCTTGCAGAATTCTGTACGCTTGTCTAGCCAGCAGTGCAAGATTGAAAATCTCGACATCCCGAAAGCCTAAACCTCCGCAATTTTTCGGCCTTGTCATGGTACTCCAAGACACCCAGCTAGGTTTTCTTTGTCCTTCTCTACTGCCCCACCAAAACTTTCTAATCAGAGAGTTCAAATGTTCACTGAGGCCACGAGGCAATTTGAAGCATGACATGGAATACACCGGCACCGCTTGGGCAACCGATTTAATCAGGACTTCTTTTCCTCCTACCGAGAGGAGTTTTTCCATCCATCCCTTTATCTTGGCCCAAACCCTATCCTTCAAAAATTTGAAAGCCCCATTCTTGCTTGTTCCCACATCCGAAGGCATCCCCAAGTATCTCTCTGTTAAGGATTCATTTTCAATATTTAGGGCTTCCTTTACCTCTTCTCTAAGAGAGTTGGGGCATCCCTTGCTGAAAAATACGGAGGACTTTGCAAGGTTTATTCTCTGGCCCGATGCATTACAATAGCTTTCCATCAAAGAAGACAAACCATTTGCTCCAGTAGCACTAGCTTTTACAAACAGCAGGCTATCATCCGCGAAGAGCAAGTGGCTAACCGGCGGAGCCGAAGGTGCCACTCGAATTCCGTTCAACTCGTGTTTTTTTTTGCGTTAAACCATGTTTTATTTGTGGAAAACGACGATCACTATACTGCCCTATTATTTTTGTATTTTGCAGATTAAAAAAAAGTCTCGTGTTTTTTATTTTTGTATTATGCTCCTTGAATTTATTTTATTTGTGGAAAACGCCCTATGACTGTTCTACTCATAAATGAGCATATTAACAAAAAAAATGGGTGCCCGCAAATCTTGAACCGGCGGGCAACTGTATACCAATACACCCTTCACGCTGTAGTACTAGCTACTATGGATGCACTATGTATTCAACAAGAACGCATGCGGAACTTAAATGGGCTGCAGATACTACGGCCTATTTTGCACGTGCTATTTTGTTTTAAGATATTTGTAAAACATAGGTACTAAAATTATGTTCAAATATCGGTGTGTTAAAGTTAAAATATTATACATACAAATGGTGATTAGTAAATAAAAATTATTTAAATATAAACCAGTGTATTATATGAAAATGTTTAGTTAATGCGAATGTTTATTAAATAATTATTTTTAATTAATCCAAAAAATTATAAATTTTAGTTAATGCGGACGTTTAAAATGTTTAGACATGATTGAATATTCATATCAAAAGCTAAAATTTTAATTATGAATATTGTTAACTATACGACCATTGAAATATACAAATGTGCGTATAATTATTGAAATTTTTGTATAACTAAAATAATTTTTTTCAATTGAAATTTTATGAATATTTGTGTTATTTTAAATTATATAAACATTTTTAATTCATAAATATTTTTCTAAATATATAATATTTTTTAGATAATACTTTTACAATTTTAAAAGTTATTTATGTCGTTTGTATTTACAATATCTATAACATACTAATATTTAAATGGTATTTTTACTACTGAGATCATAATTTACATACTATGTACAAATTAATACAAAAACAAAGCTGTAAAATGGGCTGCACTGACTATAACCCATTTCAGCTGACTTGCCCATGTATTTTTGGACAAGATATAAGTAGTAGTCATCCAAATGAAGCATCGAAAGGCATTTGGCGGGCTGGTACCAGTTGAGGGCGCATTCAGGAGGTCGCCTGTTCCAACACTGACTTTACTAGTAAGTATTAAAAAAGTTCAGTGAGTTATCTGGAAAAAAAAACTACTCCTAGCCACTGACATGTGGGCTACTACCATGCTGACATGTAGAAAGCATCGTATCTGCACCAGACAACAAGTTAGATGACCATAAATTCGTATTTTTTAAGTTCTAGCATTAAACTGAACATCCAACACAAGTTCGATGACTTCCGATGATATTATCTCTTTTTAAATCTTTGACTCCAACATTTAACCAAGCCGAGACGCAAACCAGGTTGGCCAGTCTATATTCATAGGCATGGCAATGCTATTCAGGGCGTTCTGGAACTGCTGCTCCTCCACCACGCCGGTTTCGACATTGATCTTGTGCACGCACTGGGATTCATCATCTATGACGAGTACTGTGTCGCTCTTGTCGACCGACAACATGTGTACACCAGAGAGATAATAGAGATGCTTCGTCTGGCTCGGTTGGTTTAGCTCGATCACCCTTCAGTGTATCCAGACTTGATTATCGACATCGTTTCCCCGCTTCCACACGTCTATTCTCCGCATACGAGCTACGTCGTTTAGAGCATCTCCAACACCCGCCCTACGCGCGACGCGTTAAAAAAACTTTTGCAGCGCGCTGTTCGTGAGTTTTTGCTCGGCGCGGTGCGCTTGCTTCAGCGGCCGCTGTAAAGTTTAGCGCGCGCGAGCCGCTCCAGCAGACGCGCTAAAATGCAGCGCGCGAGCAGCCGGCGCTTGCCATATGTTGCGTTTTGGAGATGATGATGAGATATTTGAAACATGAAAACAAAGACATCACCCAAACAAGTTCATGACATAAAAGTTCAAATTCATGCCCACAACATCATCCAACCAAGTTCAAAATCCGAACGAAGTTCATGACAAAGTTCACATAAACGAATGGCACATCTCAACAATCATGCCTCTTCCTCGTCTTCGTCCTTCTCTTCCTCCGATTCATCTTCCTCATCCGAAGACGATTCTTCCTTCTCCTCTTCATTGTCGCACGCCGCATCATCATATGTAGCTCGGAAGGTGTTGGCAAGATCTTCAACGGAAGATGTGTGATGAGGCACACCGGAAGACATTCCGCCCATGCCGCCCGGAGGTTCTCCCATGCCTCCCATGAAAGACGCAAAACTCATGCCTCCCATGCATGGTAGCTCTGAAGCCACCCATGCCTCCTATGGCCTCCATGGTAGCTCCGAAGCGGCATGAAAAGGCCGCGCGCGATACCGATGCTTGGAGGAGCACCGGCGGAGGCGAAGCCAAAGCTCCCCGCACTAGGGTTTGCGGCGGCAGCAGCGGCGGCGGAGGGGTCGCGGGTGTAGGAAGGGGTGAGGGGGGTGCCGGCGCGGCCGTCCATCGGGTCAATTCGCCGGCGGCGGCGCGGGCGGGGCGAAAGTGGCGCCGCGGAGAGAGTGCGGCGCGAGCGCCCGAGTGTGCGGTGCGCGGAAGCGGGCGCACCAAATAAATGGCGCGCGATGACGTTTCGGACCGCGCGCTGAACTCTTTATGCCGCGCGCGCGGTTATTGCGCCTCCGCTGGAGCTCGGTTAGCGATTGCGCGCGCGCTAAAAACCACAAATTTACTGCGCGGCGCTTATACAGCGCGGCTGTTGGAGATGCTCCTATGCAAAACAGGGAGAGCGCCCCGTCAGCGGTGACGCCAAGCGTCGAAAGGCTATTAAAATATGTTATGTGTCGGCGAGTTAATTGCGCCAATGGTACACAAACTTGTTCCCGATGCTCACTTTAGTCCACATTCTCGCAGACCCGAAAAACTCATACATCAACTTGTTAATTGCGCTCAGTTTAGTACAAATTAGCTATGTGGCACGCTGACTCAGCATACTGTTTATATCACTGTTCATAAATATGGATTTTTCCCAATTTTTTTTCGTTTTCTGAAAAAAAATTCCCCAAAAAACCGAAAATAAAAAAATCAGGAATATGAACAGTACACAGCATACACAGCAGTGTATTTTTAATGCATTTTTCTGCAAAAAATGGAAATCTGAAAACATAAACAGTGCGTAGTGGTACTGTTCACAAATATGAATTTTTCCCAAATGTTTAAAATTTTCATTTTCTGCAAAAAAATCCCCGAAAAAAACTGTAAAAAATGAACAGTACACAGCAGTGTATTTTAAATGCATTTTTCTTCCAAAAATCTGAAAAATATGAACAGTGAACAACTGTGCACAGCGGTACAGGTACTTTTCATATTCCCAGAATTTTTTTCGGATATTTCGGGAATTTTTTTGGCAGAAAATGATAATTTTAAAGTTTTCGGGAAAACTCCATTTTATGAACAGTGTTATGAGCTGACTCAACTTGCCACGTGGCAGCTCCTGCCGTCCTCTAAGCTGTTTTTTACTAAACTGAGCGCGATTAACAAGTTGATGTATGAGTTTTTCGGGTCTGCAAAAATATGGACTAAAGTGAGCATCAGAGACAAGTTTGTGTACCATTGATGCAATTAACTCTGTGTCGGCTCACAGCGGTCGGTAGATCAGTGAAGGAAGCTTGTCCGGTGTCGGAGCTCACGTCCAAGGTGTACTAATATTTTGTGGGTTCCTCGAAGTGACCGAAGTAGTACGGGACGAGCCAGTGCGCCGTCGTGCCACACAAGGCATCGTTGCCACTGCTGATTTGTGGAAACTGGAAGCCACGCTTGCCGGGTCGGTAGATTTCATCGAAACACTTTCTAGGTGCGCTCCACAATGACTCGGCGGACGAGAACGTGTAGAGGTTACGCTCCTGATCGTCTTTGCTCTTGGGGTTGTCGAAGGAAACGACGGCTAGCACCTTGAAATAGTCCAAGGACCGGTGATGTTGGCGGCGCTCCGCACCGGTCAAGAAAGTGCAACTGACATAGGAGACCCTGCACTCAAGTGGAGGGAGCACGTGACACGTGCGGGCGAACGGGTCGCAGACGGCCATGTGGACCGATTCATGGCGGCGGATGCGGGTGAGGAGGCGCACAAGGACGAGGCCATGGCGTGCGGCAAGCGGCTCCGCAATGTGTGAGTCAAGCCGTCGACGATAGATGTAAGAAGACGGCGTTGAGCGCCGATCACGGACCCCTCCGGCGGCGGCACGAAAAACAACCGGTATGAAGGCTTGCCGTCCATGTCCACGCGTTGCCGATTAAAGAAGCCGAGGAGGGTGGACGACTAGACGGACCACCGGCGCTCTCATCCGGCCAGCAGCGGCTGAGGAAGGAGCGGTCGGCTATGAGAGTGTGCCACCGCTTGCACGCCGCGGCGCACCGGAGCAGGGCGGCGCGATCCGTGGACACGCGGTGGAGGATCTCGAGGACGGCGTCTTCCGTCGAGATCAGCCTGGCCGCCGCTGACTGCTCCATGTTTGATCTTTTTCTTTTTGATGAGGGGAGCATCATGTTTGATGTGATCTGCGTCGTGGTTGTCTCAGGGCCCTATGTATATACTAAGCATCCGTATATGGCAGACGTCTTCCATTGCCTTTTGTGATCGTTCTCGATTTCGATTTGAGTTCTGTACATGGCTGGTTGGCGCATGTACGGTCCACGATGGGTTGTGAACAGTAAGAACTCGTTGCTACCGCATCTTTTTTTTTTCAATAAAGGGCGATTTTATTATCTCAAAATGTAGCATCAAGTGGATATAAAACATTATGAGTAACACCCGGCCTCTGCATAACTAGGATGCACACGGCCCAATATGAGAGTCTGACAAAAATTGATGAAAAAAACCCGACAAATCGGCAACAGTAGAGCCCTATAGACCGATACTATGCCATTGTCGATGGAGGTGGTGGATCGATCCGAAGGTTATGTTGCCACCCATGTTGGGAAAAAACCTCCGTAGCCACCTGCTCCAATCGCATACACACCGCCTTGAACAGCGGTTGGTCCTCCGGTCGTTGTAACATAGACCACGTACGTAGCAATTGCGTACACCGAAAAATAACCTGTAGAGGAGAAACATTTTTTCCATTAAAAACCAAATCATTTCTACATAGCCAAAGCGACCAAATTAAGGCATACGCTCTCACCCTTATTAGCGTTTTGAACCTATTTGAAATACCGTCCAACCAATGACCAAAAATATTGGCAACACTTGTGGGCGGATACAAATTTGACGCTATTTGAATGACTGACCACGTAGAACGTGCAAACTTGCATTGGAAAAGGAGGTGTTTGATTGTCTCGTCATGAGTATAAAAACGAATCAAAAAGGAGGTGTTTGTTTGACTGACCACGTAGATTGGCATTGCCTAGCCAGATGTCTTCCCAAAAACGAATCTCCGACCCATCCTTTATCGCGAAAGACCCAAAGCGAAAGAGATGTTTCTTTTTCGCCATTAGGCCAGCCCAAAAGTGCGAATAGCCAGGTTTCCAAAATGCCTGGGACACCGCCTTTTGGCCTAGATACTTGTTGCGCAGCATGGTTTGCGAAACACTACCCTCAGTAAGAAGTTTGAACAACCATTTACTGAGTAGGGCCTCATTTTTGACCTGCAAGTCATGAATTCCGAGCCCACCTTGGTCTTTCGGCCTACAAACCACGCTTCATTTGGCCAGCCTGTATTTTTTCTTTTCACCGTCTCCTTGCCAAAAGAATCTGGATCTAAAATAATCCAGTCTTTGTAGGACCCCTTTTGGGAGTTGGAAGAAAGAAAGCATATAGAGAACCATATTTGTGAGGACAGAATTAATCAAAACCAACCGTCCTCCAACTGAGAGTAGTTTGCCTTTCCAACTACTCAACCGTTTCTCTAGACGCTCCTCTACATGCTTCCACTCCGCAATGGTGAGTCGTCGATAATGAATCGGTATTCCCAGATATTTAATCGGGAATTGGCCATGTGCGCAACCAAATAGGCCAGCATAATCGGCCGCCGCCTCAACGGCTTCTCCAAAGCAGAACAATTCGCTTTTATGGAAGTTTATTTTGAGACCCGACATTTGCTCAAACGCTGAAAGTAAGAGTTTCAGGTTTCGAGCCTTGTCCAGATCATGTTCCATAAAAAGAATTGTGTCATCGGCCTATTGTAAAATAGAGAGGCCACCATCCACAAGGTGTGGCACTGCTCCTGCAATCTGGCCGTCCTGCTTGGTGCGCTCAATCAGAATCGCCAACATGTCAGCAACAATGTTAAATAACATTGGGGACATGGAGTCACCCTGGTGTAGTCCTTTTTTTGTCTGAAAGTAATGGCCTACATCATCATTGACTTTGATGGCCACACTACCTCCAGTTACAAAATTGTGGATCCACTGGCGCCATTTATCGGAGAAACCTTTCATCCTTGGGGCCTGTTGAAGGAAAGACCACTTGACCTTGTCATAGGCCTTTTCGAAGTCAATTTTGAATATCACTCCACTTATGTTTTTTCGGTGCATCTCGTGGACGGTCTCATGCAGGATTACTACACCATCTAGTATATTTCGTCCTTGCATGAAGGCCGTTTGAGATGGATGGACAACACGGTGAGCTATCGAGTTTAACCTATTCGTAGCCACTTTGGTGAAAATCTTGAAGCTGACATTAAGGAGACATATGGGTCTGAACTGCTGAATCCGTTCATCCTCCTTAATCTTCGGCAACAAAACAATCTCACCAAAATTTATCCTGAATAGGTCAATTCGATCGGCATGAAGACAATTGAACAACTCCAAAAGGTCAGCCTTGATGATATCCCAGAAATTCTGATAGAATTCTGCGGGGAAACCATCAGGGCCTGGAGCTTTGTTGTGTTCCATTTGGAACACCGCCGCTCTCACCTCCTCTTCTGAGAAAGGTGTCGTGAGGATATCGTTCTCTTCTACCGTGACTTGTGGAATATCATCTGTTCGGGTCTCGTCAAGGGTGACATTCCCTTCATCCGATGCTCCGAACATGTAGTAGCTGGTGATATAGTTTTTGAGCTCCCTCTGACCTTCGATCCGCCCCTCATCCTGTTGGAGACTATGAATACATTTCTTCCTATGTCGACCATTGGCGAGCAATTGGAAGTATCTTGTATTACTATCTCCCATTAGGATGAAGTCAGCTTTGGACCTCTGGTAGTATTTGATCTCCTCTTCTCGCAAAAGATGGGCAACCTTCTCATTAGATTGAATTTTCAATTCAATCTCATGTTGAGATAAGGTGCGGGTCTCTACAATTTTGTTGAGGTCATCAATGATGGTACAAAGGCGCTGCTTTTCTTTTTTATATAACCCGTTGATGTGTTTCGCCCATCCAGAGAGGTGTTGCCTCATGGCCCTTATTTTATAATTCCATCTCTGAGTCGGTGTACGACCAACGGCTGGCCTCTCCCAAACTTTCTTGATTATTTCTACAAAACCTTCCCGGTGCAGCCATGCCACTTCAAATTTGAAAGGGTGGCGGGAAGAATGGCTCGTAGAATTAGAATCAAGAATGATTGGCGCATGATCCGATAATGCCTCGATTCTCTCTAGGGCTCGTACGGTTACCATAGGAAATTTTAGCTCCCATTCGGTATCCATGAGTACCCTATCGAGCTTCTCGTACGTTGGCACAGAACGGTTATTAGCCCAAGTGAACTGCCGCCCCGACATACAAGCCTCCCGAAGGTCCAAACTATCAATCACAACATTGAATAGGAAAGGCCAATGAGTGTCGAAGCGGTCATTATTTTCTTCTTCCTGGTACCTAAGGATATTAAAATCCCCTCCAATAAGCATTGGGTACGGGTTATCCTTAGCCAGGTTCACCAGTTCACGAAGGAAAGCGGATTTATGCTCATCTTGGGCAGCCCCATAGACTGCGACCAGGCTCCATGTAAAATTATCTGCCCTATTTCGTAGGTGAAATTTGATATGAAATTCACCGGTCGAAAAGGCCAACAAGTCCATTGTCGTGGTCTGTATCCCAAGAAGGATACCTCCAGACCTTCCACGAGCTGGTAGACTATGCCATGTGTAGTCGAAACCACCAGATAGGTGATCGAGGACGTGCGGGCGGAAGTCACATTTACCAGCCTCAGAAATTGCCACAAAATCCAATTCGTGTTCTCACACACAATCACCGATGTGTTTATGTTTAGCCAAGTTTGAGAGACCTATGCTATTCCAAAACATGCCTCTCATGTGGAAACTCGGATTGGTGTGGAAATTTTCGCCTTCTTGGGCGGTTTTGTTTCTTTTTAGAGGATTGTGATTTAGATTTCCGCAAAGATGCTGTGAAGTCGCAAAACATGGACCCAGATCTTGCATCATCCAAACCAACCTTGGTAATATCACCAACCAAGTGGGAGACTAGCGGACCATCATATTTGGCATCCGCTTCATCATCCTCCTCAATTTCGGGGTTAGGTAGGGTGTTATTACACTTCGGAGAAACCTTTAAACGGTCAATCTCCATGTGTTTAAGTGCCCCAACCGACAGTTTAATTTCTTTATCGTTCTTTCCCATAAATACACCAACATTCTTTAAGCTATTATTAATGCGAGTATCTGAAAAAGAAAGAAAAGATTGAGCGGACAAGGTACCTGGCGTGGGGTCCAAATTTCTCAAGGTTGCTACCGCATCTTGTTCCCCTAAAACACGTGTGGCACGAAGCAATTCCATTGGGATGTTTTCTTACGACAAATTTAATTATCTGAGGATGGCAACTTTAGTTGTAAAGCATGAAAAATTTCGGTTTGGATGTCAAGTATTTTTTTGGGGTTTATTTCTTTTGGATAGCAACTTTAGTGTAAAAAATGTCTGAGCGGTGTTACTTCGTGTCACACGTGTGGCACTTATTATATGGAAAAAATGCCACCACATCTTCTTCTTGAAACCAGTTGCCTGTGGGAACCGGCCACCGTCTGGGCGACTTTTTTTTACGCGAATTAGGGCGTCTTCAACGCTGATCCGTAAATTTACTTTAGCATCTGACCACGGACAGGGAAACAATTCGGGGGCACGAATGCGGGAGGCGCCATTCAATAATTCATGTATACATTTTAATCCGGATTTCAACTAACGAACGAAATTCGTGCAAACTCGGCGGATTTCGTCAAAGTTCTGATAGAAAATAGCACAAATCATAGCATGCAAATAAGTCTAAGGGCATCTCCAACGCCGTAGCAGAGCTCGCGACCATGCATGTCGACTTCACCACGGAGCAGGCGCAGGCGCACTACAACGCCGCCATAGCGTAGGAGCAGGCTGCGCCGGCGCCTATGTCAGTGTTCCAGCAAGCGCAGGAGGAATAGTGATACAACATGTCCTCCTTGAGCAGCTCGGCTGGCGGAGGGCCAGATCAATGACGAGCACGCGAGCGAGTAGGCCGTGGCGGCCATCGCCGCAGTGAACCCCAACTTCATCGTAGAGCAGCATGCGATCTACGAGGCCGTCCGTGCTCAAGCCGTCGCTCGCCAGGAAATGGCCACCACGGAGGTGCGGCTATAGGCGATCGCGGATGAGAACAATGCCAGATGCGCCTCCAACGCACCGCAGATGAACAATCAGGCGGCCCGGTGGGACGACTGTTGGGGAACGTAGTAGTAAATCAAAAAAAATTTCTACGCATCACCAAGATCAATCTATGGAGAGACTAGCAACGAGAGAGAGAGGAGTGCATCTTCATACCCTTGAAGATCGCGATGCAGAAGCGTTGCAAGAACGTGGTTGGAGGAGTCGTACACGCAGCGATTCAGATCGCGGTCGATTCCGATCTAAGCAACGAACAACGGCGCCTCCACGTTCAACACACGTGCAGCCCTGTGACGTCTCCCGCACCTTGATCCAGCAAGGAGGAGGGAGAGGTTGGGGAAGACAGCTCCAGCAGCACGACGGCGTGGTGGTGGAACTTGCAGTTCTCCGGCAGGGCTTCGCCAAGCTCAACGGAGGAGGAGGGGGTGTTGGAGAGGGGGAGGGCTGCGCCTTGGATGAGGTGCTGCTGCCCTCCCTCCTCCCCTCTATTTATAGGGCCAAGGGGGAAGGGGGCCGGCCCCTCTAGATCAGATCTAGAGGGGGCGGCGGCGGCCAGGGGGAGGGGGCTTGCCCCCCAAGCCAAGGGGGGGGGGGGCGCCCCCTTTAGGGTTTCCCCCAACCCTAGGCGCATGGGCCCTAGGGGGGGATGGCGCCCAGCCCACTTAGGGGCTGGTTCCCTCCCCCATACAGCCCATAGGGCCCTCCGGGGCAGGTGGACCCTCCCGGTGGACCCCCGGAACCCCTTCGGTGGTCCCGGTACAATACCGGAAAACCCCCGAACACTTCCGGTGACCGTATGATGACTTCCCATATATAAATCTTCACCTCCGGACCATTCCGGAACTCCCCGTGACGTCCGGGATCTCATCCGGGACTCCGAACAACATTCGGTATCCACATACTATTTCCCATAACAACCCTAGTGTCACCGAACCTTAAGTGTGTAGACCCTATGGGTTCGGGAACCATGCAGACATGATCGAGACATCTCTCCGGCCAATAACCAACAGCGGGATCTGGATACCCATGTTGGCTCCCACATGTTCCACGATGATCTCATCGGATGAACTACGATGTCGAGGATTCAATCAATCCCGTATACAATTCCCTTTGTCTACCGGTATGATACTTCCCCGAGATTCGATCGTCGGTATCCCTATACCTTGTTCAATCTCGTTACCGGCAAGTCTCTTTACTCGTTCCGTAACGCATGATCCCGTGGCTAACTCTTTAGTCACATTGAGCTCATTATGATGATGCATTACCGAGTGGGCCCAGAGATACCTCTCTGTCATACGGAGTGACAAATCCCAGTCTCGATTCGTGCCAACCCAACAGACACTTTCGGAGATACCTGTAGTGCACCTTTATGGTCACCCAGTTACGTTGTGACGTTTGATACACCCAAAGCATTCCTATGGTATCCGGGAGTTGCACAATCTCATGGTCTAAGGAAATGATACTTGACATTAGAAAAGCTCTAGCAAACGAACTACACGATCTAGTGCTATGCTTAGGATTGGGTCTTGTCCATCACATCATTCTCCTAATGATGTGATCCCGTTATCAACGACATCCAATGTCCATGGTCAGGAAATCGTAACCATCTATTGATCAACGAGCTAGTCAACTAGAGGCTCACTAGGGACATGTTGTGGTCTATGTATTCACACATGTATTACGATTTCCGGATAACACAATTATAGCATGAACAATAGACAATTATCATGAACAAGGAAATATAATAATAACCACTTTATTATTGCCTCTAGGGCATATTTCCAACAGTCTCCCACTTGCACTAGAGTCAATAATCTAGTTACATTGTGATGAATTGAACCCCCATAGAGTTCTGGTGTTGATCATGTTTTGCTCGTGGAAGAGGTTTAGTCAACGGATCTGCGACATTCATATCCGTATGCACTTTACAAATATCTATGTCTCCATCTTGAACATGTTCACGAATGGAGTTGAAGCGACGCTTGATATGCCTGGTCTTCTTGTGAAATCTGGGCTCCTTGGCAAGGGCAATAGCTCCAGTGTTGTCACAGAAGAGAGTCATTGGGCCCGACGCATTGGGAATAACTCCTAGGTCGGTGATGAACTCCTTCATCCAGACTGCTTCCTGTGCTGCCACCGAGGCTGCTATGTACTCCGCTTCAGATGTAGATCCCACCACGACGCTTTGCTTGCAACTGCACCAGCTGACTGCCCCACCATTCAAAATATACACGTATCCGGTTTGTGACTTAGAGTCATCCAGATCTGTGTCGAAGCTAGCATCGACGTAACCCTTTACGACGAGCTCTTCGTCACCTCCATAAACGAGAAACATATCCTTAGTCCTTTTCAGGTACTTCAGGATGTTCTTGACCGCTGTCCAGTGTTCCATGCCGGGATTACTTTGGTACCTCCCTACCAAACTTACGGCGAGGTTCACATCAGGTCTGGTACACAGCATGGCATACATAATAGACCCTATGGCTGAGGCATAGGGGATGACACTCATCTTTTCTCTATCTTCTGCCGAGGTCGGGCATTGAGCCGTGCTCAATCTCACACCTTGCAATACAGGCAAGAACCCCTTCTTGGACTGATCCATATTGAACTTCTTCAATATCTTGTCAAGGTATGTGCTTTGCGAAAGACCAATGAGGCGTCTCGATCTATCTCTATAGATCTTGATGCCTAATATGTAAGCAGATTCTCCAAGGTCCTTCATTGAAAAACACTTATTCAAGTAGGCCTTTATGCTTTCCAAGAATTCTATATCATTTCCCATTAATAGTATGTCATCCACATATAATATGAGAAATGCTACAGAGCTCCCACTCACTTTCTTGTAAACACAGGCTTCTCCATAAGTCTGTGTAAACCCAAACGCTTTGATCATCTCATCAAAGCGAATGTTCCAACTCCGAGATGCTTGCACCAGCCCATAAATTGAGCGCTGGAGCTTGCATACCTTGTCAGCATTATTAGGATCGACAAAACCTTCCAGCTGCATCATATACAACTCTTCCTTAAGGAAACCATTAAGGAATGCCATTTTGACGTCCATTTGCCATATCTCATAATCATATAATGCGGCAATTGCTAACATGATTCGAACGGACTTCAGCTTCGCTACGGGTGAGAAGGTCTCATCGTAGTCAACCCCTTGAACTTGTCGATAACCCTTAGCGACAAGTCGAGCCTTATAGATGGTCACATTACCATCCGTGTCTATCTTCTTCTTAAAGATCCATTTGTTCTCTATGGCTTGCCGATCATCGGGCAAGTCTGTCAAAGTCCATACTTCATTTTCATACATGGATCCTATCTCGGATTTCATGGCTTCTAGCCATTTGTTGGAATCCGGGCCCGCCATCGCTTCTTCATAGTTCGATGGTTCACCGTTGTCTAACAACATGATTTCCAGGACAGGGTTGCCGTACCACTCCGGTGCGGAACGTGTCCTCGTGGACCTACGAATTTCAGTAGCAACTTGATCCGAAGTTTCATGATCATCATCATTAACTTCCTCTCTAGTCGGTGCAGGCACCACAGAAACATCTTCCTCAGCTGCGCTACTCTCCGGTTCAAGAGGGGTTACCTCATCAAGCTCTACTTTCCTCCCACTTACTTCTTTCGAGAGAAACTCTTTCTCTAGAAAGGATCCATTCTTGGCAACAAAGATCTTGCCTTCGGATCTGAGGTAGAAGGTATACCCAATAGTTTCCTTAGGGTATCCTATGAAGATGCATTTTTCCGATTTGGGTTCGAGCTTTTCAGGTTGAAGTTTCTTGACATAAGCATCGCATCCCCAAACTTTCACAAACGACAGCTTAGGTTTCTTCCCAAACCATAATTCATACGGTGTTGTCTCAACAGATTTCGACGGAGCCCTATTTAAAGTGAATGCGGCAGTCTCTAAAGCATAACCCCAAAATGATAGCGTTAGATCGGTAAGAGACATCATAGATCGCACCATATCTAATAGAGTGCGATTACGACGTTCGGACACACCATTACGCTGAGGTGTTCCAGGCGGCGTGAGTTGTGAAACAATTCCACATTTCCTTAAGTGCGTGCCAAATTCGTGACTCAAATATTCCCCTCCACGATCTGATCGTAAGAACTTTATTTTCCTGTCACGTTGATTCTCAACCTCACTCTGAAATTCCTTGAACTTTTCAAAGGTCTCAGACTTGTGTTTCATTAAGTAGACATACCCATATCTACTTAAGTCATGAGTGAGGGTGAGAACATAACGATAACCACCGCGAGCCTCAACGCTCATTGGACCGCACACATCAGTATGTATGATTTCCAATAAGTTGGTTGCTCGCTCCATTGTTCCGGAGAACGGAGTCTTGGTCATTTTGCCCATGAGGCATGGTTCGCACGTGTCAAATGATTCATAATCAAGAGACTCCAAAAGTCCATCTGCATGGAATTTCTTCATGCGTTTGACACCAATGTGACCAAGGCGGCAGTGCCACAAGTATGTGGGACTATCATTATCAACCTTACATTTTTTGGCATTCACACTATGAATATGTGTAACATCACGTTCGAGATTCAATAAAAATAAACCATTGACCAGTGGGGCATGACCATAAAACATATCTCTCATATAAATAGAACAACCATTATTCTCGGATTTAAATGAGTAGCCATCTCGCATCAAACGAGATCCTGATACAATGTTCATGCTCAAAGCTGGTACTAAATAACAATTATTGAGGTTTAAAACTAATCCCGTAGGCAGATGTAGAGGTAGCGTGCCGACGGCGATCACATCGACCTTGGAACCATTCCCGACGCGCATCGTCACCTCGTCCTTCGCCAGTCTCCGCTTATTCCGCAACTCCTGTTTTGAGTTACAAATATGAGCAATCGCACCGGTATCAAATACCCAGGAGCTACTACGAGCGCTGGTAAGGTGCACATCAATAACATGTATATCATATATACCTTTGGTATTGCCGGCCTTCTTATCCGCTAAGTACTTGGGGCAGTTCCGCTTCCAGTGACCGTTTCCCTTGCAATAAAAGCATTCAGTCTCAGGCTTGGGTCCATTCTTTGGCTTCTTCCCGGTAGCTTGCTTACCGGGCACGGCAACTCCCTTGCCGTCCTTCTTGAAGTTCTTTTTACCCTTGCCTTTCTTGAACTTAGTGGTTTTATTCACCATCAACACTTGATGTTCCTTTTTGATCTCCACCTCCGCTGATTTCAGCATTGAATATACCTCAGGAATGGTTTTTTCCATCCCCTGCATATTGAAGTTCATCACAAAGCTCTTGTAGCTAGGTGGAAGCGACTGAAGGATTCTGTCAACGACCGCGTCATCCGAGAGATTAACTCCCAGCTGAGACAAGCGGTTGTGCAACCCAGACATTTTGAGTATATGCTCGCTGACAGAACTATTCTCCTCCATCTTACAACTGCAGAACTTGTCGGAGACTTCATATCTCTCGACCTGGGCATGAGCTTGGAAAACCATTTTCAGCTCTTGGAACATCTCATATGCTCCGTGTTGCTCAAAACACTTTTGGAGCCCCGGTTCTAAGCTGTAAAGCATGCCGCACTGAACCAGGGAGTAATCATCACTACGCGACTGCCAGGCGTTCATAACGTCTTGAGTTGCCGGGAAAACAGGTGCGTCACCTAGCGGTGCTTCAAGGACATAAGCTTTCTTGGCAGCTATGAGGATGATCCTCAGGTTACGGACCCAGTCCGTGTAGTTGCTACCATCGTCTTTCAGCTTGGTTTTCTCTAGGAACGCGTTGAAGTTGAGGGCAACATTAGCATGGGCCATTTGATCTACAAGACATATTGTAAAGATTTTAGACTAAGTTCATGATAATTAAGTTCATCTAATCAAATTATTCTATGAACTCCCACTCAGATAGACATCCCTCTAGTCATCTAAGTGATACATGATCCGAATCGACTAGGCCATGTCCGATCATCACGTGAGACGGACTAGTCATCAACGGTGAACATCTCTATGTTGATCGTATCTTCTATACGACTCATGTTCGACCTTTCGGTCTTCCGTGTTCCGAGGCCATGTCTGTACATGCTAGGCTCGTCAAGTCAACCTAAGTGTTTTGCATGTGTAAATCTGGCTTACACCCGTTGTATTCGAACGTTAGAATCTATCACACCCGATCATCACGTGGTGCTTCGAAACAACGAACCTTCACAACGGTGCACAGTTAGGGGAAACACTTTCTTGAAATTTTAGCGAGGGATCATCTTATTTATGCTACCGTTGTTCTAAGCAAATAAGATGTAAACATGATAAACATCACATGCAAATCATAAAGTGACATGATATGGCCAATATCATTTTGCTCCTTTTGATCTCCATCTTCGGGGCACCATGATCATCATCGTCACCGGCATGACACCATGATCTCCATCATCATGATCTCCATCATCGTGTCTTCATGAAGTTGTCTCGCCAACTATTACTTCTACTACTATGGCTAACGGTTAGCAATAAAGTAAAGTAATTACATGGCGTTTTCATTGACACGCAGGTCATACAATAAATTAAGACAACTCCTATGGCTCCTGCCGGTTGTCATACTCATCGACATGCAAGTCGTGATTCCTATTACAAGAACATGATCAATCTCATACATCACATATATCATTCATCACATCCTTTTGGCCATATCACATCACACGGCATATGCTGCAAGAATAAGTTAGACGTCCTCTAATTGTTGTTGCAAAATTTTTTACGTGGCTGCTATAGGTTTCTAGCAAGAACGTTTCTTACCTACGCCAGAACCACAACGTGATATGTCAAATTCTATTTACCCTTTATAAGGACCCTTTTCATCGAATCCGATCCGACTAAAGTGGGAGAGACAGACACCCGCTAGCCACCTTATGCAACCAGTGCATGTCAGTCGGTGGAACCTGTCTCACGTAAGCGTACGAGTAAGGTCGGTCCGGGTCACTTCATCCCACGATGCCGCCGAATCAAGATAAGACTAGTAACGGCAAGTAAATTGACAAAATCGACGCCCACAACAACTTGTGTTCTACTCGTGCAAGAAACTACGCATAGACCAGGCTCTGATACCACTGTTGGGGAACATAGTAGTAAATCAAAAAAAAAGTCTACGCATCACCAAGATCAATCTATGGAGAGACTAGCAACGAGAGAGAGAGGAGTGCATCTTCATACCCTTGAAGATCGCGATGCGGAAGCGTTGCAAGAACGCGGTTGGAGGAGTCGTACACGCAGCGATTCAGATCATGGTCGATTCCGATCTAAGCACCGAACAACGGCGCCTCCGCGTTCAACACACGTGCAGCCCTGTGACGTCTCCCGCGCCTTGATCCAACAAGGAGGAGGGAGAGGTTGGGGAAGACAGCTCCAGCAGCACGACGGCGCGGTGGTGGAACTTGCAGTTCTCCGGCAGGGCTTCGCCAAGCTCAACGGAGGAGGAGGGGGTGTTGGAGAGGGGGAGGGCTGCGCCTTGGATGAGGTGCTGCTGCCCTCCCTCCTCCCCTCTATTTATAGGGCCAAGGGGGAAGGGGGCCGTCCCCTCTAGATCAGATCTAGAGGGGGGCGGCGGCAAGGGGGAGGGGGCTTGCCCCCCAAGCCAAGGGGGGGCGCCCCCCTTTAGGGTTTCCCCCAACCCTAGGCGCATGGGCCCTAGGGGGTGATGGCGCCCAGCCCACTTAGGGGCTGGTTCCCTCCCCCATACAGTCCATAGGGCCCTCCGGGGCAGGTGGACCCCCGGAACCCCTTCGGTGGTCCCGGTACAATACGGGAAAACCCCCGAACACTTCCGGTGACCGTATGATGACTTCCCATATATAAATCTTCACCTCCGGACCATTCCGGAACTCCCCGTGATGTCCGAGATCTCATACGGGACTCCGAAAAACATTCGGTATCCACATACTATTTCCCATAACAACCCTAGCGTCATCGAACCTTAAGTGTGTAGACCCTACGGGTTCGGGAACCATGCAGACATGACCGAGACATCTCTCCGGCCAATAACCAACAGCGGGATCTGGATACCCATGTTGGCTCCCACATGTTCCACGATGATCTCATCGGATGAACCACGATGTCGAGGATTCAATCAATCCCGTATACAATTCCCTTTGTCTACCGGTATGATACTTGCCCGAGATTCGATCGTCGGTATCCCTATACCTTGTTCAATCTCATTACCGGCAAGTCTCTTTACTCGTTCCGTAACGCATGATCCCGTGGCTAACTCTTTAGTCACATTGAGCTCATTATGATGATGCATTACCGAGTGGGCCCAGAGATACCTCTCCGTCATACGGAGTGACAAATCCCAGTCTCGATTCGTGCCAACCCAACAGACACTTTCAGAGATACCTGTAGTGCACCTTTATGGTCACCCAGTTACGTTGTGACGTTTGATACACCCAAAGCATTCCTACGGTATCCGGGAGTTGCACAATCTCATGGTCTAAGGAAATGATACTTGACATTAGAAAAGCTCTAGCAAACGAACTACACGATCTAGTGCTATGCTTAGGATTGGGTCTTGTCCATCACATCATTCTCCTAATGATGTGATCCCGTTATCAACGACATCCAATGTCCATGGTCAGGAAATCGTAACCATCTATTGATCAACGAGCTAGTCAACTAGAGGCTCACTAGGGACATGTTGTGGTCTATGTATTCACACATGTATTACGATTTCCGGATAACACAATTATAGCATGAACAATAGACAATTATCATGAACAAGGAAATATAATAATAACCACTTTATTATTGCCTCTAGGGCATATTTCCAACAACGACGACAGCGCGGGCGCCACCATTTCCATCGTGGGCCTCACGTCCACCAGCGACGGATAAGGCGCGGACTCCTCCGAGGATTATTAGGCCACGGGAGCCGGCAGGGCCTTGTGTCCCATGTGGGACGGTCCGTCTCTCGTGTTATACTCTTCCTCTGCGGAGACCATAGCTTCACTTCATCAGTGTGCTCATGGAGACGGCGGATGGAGGATGACAAGGGCTTGGACGTCGGACGCCGCCGTAGGATAGGTTTAGGGTCGGGTCGGAATTTTTTTTGTTCTAAATGTTCAAAATCTAACAAAAATCCAACGTGTTTGCATGAATGTCATCCGGTCTGTATGAAATCCGTCGTGTTTACACAAACTTCATCCGATTTGTTGCCAAAGTATTTGAAATGTATGCGGGCAACATCGGATGGTGATTTCCCACATCTATGTCCGCGGACGGGCGAGGAAGGAATTTTGTGGGTCGCTGTTGGAGTTGCCCTAATACAACAATAGTTTAAATTCAACGAGATCAGTGATGTCTCTACGTAACTTTATTCTTGTAGACTCGTGTTGGGGCTCCAAGCGCAGAGTTTTGTAGGACAGTAGCAATTTTCCATCAAGTGGATGACCTAAGGTTTATCGATCCGTGGGAGGCGTAGGATGAAGATGGTCTCTCTCAAACAACCTATGTTCTTAGTCACCAAACAATTGCAATTCAACTTATTTTCAAAAAGTCTAAGTAAGAGCTCCACATACTCAATTATCATATAGTTTTCTATGATTGCTAGTACTCAAAGCATATTTTTAGAACAAATGGCAACCATCAAACACAGAGAAAGATAGGGGCTTAATGTTTCGCCTCCCAACTCATTCATCATATTTATAATTGTCAACAATAATAATTCATCATCAAATATATTTGACTGGCCATATGTGCCTAGATCTTTCCCCACCACATGATGCTTACCAACTAGAGAATAATTGAGGTTGAAATGAGAAGGAATACTATTGACTCTTGCATGAAAGTAAAAACTGAAAAGTAAAAGATAGGTCGTTCGCAGAGGGAAGCAGTGGTTGTCATGCGCTTTTGATTTTTGGATATGCAATATCCTAATGCAAAGGAACGTAAGATTATATTGCCCCTTGTGATAGCAACCTTTATTATGCAGTACGTCGCTTTTATTTCTTTACCATCACAAGTTCGTACAACGCTTATTTTCTCTTACAATAAAAGTTCATACATATTTTAGGAGCAATTTTTATTGCTTTTTGCACCGATGACAACATACTTGAAGGATCTTATTCAATCCATATGTAGATATGGTGGACACTCATGGCAAGAAACTAGGTTAAGGGTTTTTGGATGCACAAGTAGTATCTCTACTTAGTACAAATTTTTGGCTAGCAAAAGATCCTAAGCAAGCATCACATGTTGGAGGATCCATAATAATATAACTTCTATACAAATATACCCAACCATAACTCATTACGTTGTCTTCCTTGTCCAACTTCAACTAATTTGCTCAAGTTTGAAAATAATTAATGGGTATTCACAATCATAGAAGATGTCCAAGATAATATATTTATATGTGGAAGTTCTTTTCCTTATACTAATCATTCATGAATTTCTTGTATGACCAATATTGTGATTGTCAAGCTTCAATAGATTTTGCTTTCTAAACCCAATGTGAAAGTACTACTAGGCATGATACAAGCATATGAAGCACATATAATTTTAACTTTATGATATTCAGTTCATTCAACAATTTACTCTTAGGATATAAAGGAAGAATGAGCGTAAATGACAAACTACTCCAAAAAAGATATAAGTGAAGATCAAAGAGTAGTTAAATAATTATGTAGATATGTGAGGACTCTCTCTTATTTAATAATTTCAGATCTAAGTGTTTTATTCAAACAGCAAATAAATATAAAAATACACTCCAAGAATAGCACATATCATGTGAACAAGTACAAACTTAGGCTCAACCAAAACTAACCGATAGTTGTTGAAGAAGAAAGGTGGGATGCCTACCGGGGTATCCCCAAGCTTAGATGCTTGAGACTTCTTGGAATATGAACTTGGGTTGCCTTGGGCATCCCCAAGCTTGAGCTTTTGTGTCTCCTGAATTTCTCTCATATCACGGTTTCCCTAAATCTCAAAAACTTCATCCACACAAAACTCAACAAGAACTCGTGAGATAAGTTAGTATAAATTAATGCAAAAGATTATCATTCTCTACTGTAGAAAATCTCTAAAATTATAATTTATCATTGCATACTAAATGCCTCTGCATATTTAATAATCCTATCCTCAAACAAAATCATTAAACAAGCAAACATATGCAAACATAACAGCAATCTGTCTAAACAGGACAGTCTGTAAAGGATGAAGAAATATAAATACTTCTCTAACTCCAAAGATTCTGAAAAATTACCACACTGTATAAAATTTATCATAGCTTACTGTGTAAAAATTTCAAGATTTTATCATGTTCTGACTTTCCAGAAGAATCCAGACAATGATAGAAAACTTTCTGTTTTCAAACAGCAACATATAGACTTGCAAAATAAGCATGGTAAAGGCTATACTTGACACTTTTATTGAAATAAAAGATACAAAACATTATTCTAAATATCAGCAAGAAAATCCTAATAAAATGAAATGAAGCTCCAAGCAAAACTTATATCATGTGACAAATAAAAATATAGCTCCAAGTGAGGTTACCGATAATGTTGAAGACGAAAGAGGGGATGGCTTCCGGGGGCATCCCCAAGCTTAGTTGCTTGGGTATTCCTTGAATATTACCTTGGGGTGCCTTGGGAATCCCCAAGCTTAGGGTCCTGTCACTCCTTATTCTCCTCATACCGATATCTCACCCAAAACTTGAAAACTTCAATCACACAAAGCTTAACGGAACTTCTTCAGATGGGTTAGTATGATAAAACGAATCATTCACTTGCCTACTCTCAAGAAAAGATTCATAATTTTTCTCACACAATGCCTACTGTACCTTAAAATTTCTAAAATTTATATTGACTAATATAATCCATAGAAACTATGAAACAAGCAAACTATGCATTGAAAACATAATCTGTAAAAAACAGAACAGTCTGTAATGATCTGAACAATGATAATACTTTTGTAACTCCACAAATTCTGAAAAATTAGGACAACGTAGGAAATTTGTATATCAATCATGTGTAAAAAAAATCAGAATTTTTTGACACCACAGTGATTTTAAACAATTCGGTTACTGGGGGCAAAAGTTTCTGTTTATGCACAGAATCAAGTCAACTATCATCCACACTATCCCAAATGCTTTACTTGCCACTTTGTTGAAACAAAAGCTATAAAAGATGATTACTACAGTATCTTAATCATTTTAACACACAAAAATAGTAGGTATATGTGACGCCCCCGGCTCAATTGTGCACTAATCATACACACAAATGCACACGATCAAGCCTAAGGACTCATGGGAAGATATCACAACACAACTCAAAAACATAAATAAAGTCATACAAGCTTTATATTACAAGCCAGGGGCCTTGAGGGCTTGAATACATAAGCTCGCATACAAGCGTCAGCGGAAGCATCCGATATCTGAGTACAGATATTAAAAGAGAAACAGAAAGGCCTTTAGAAAGGCGTGACAAAATAAAACACTACGATCGAAAGTCGCAGGCCTCCTGCCTGGGACCCTCCGATTCCTACTCCTGGTCGCCGGCCAGCTCGTAGCAGTAACCACCCTCGGGGTAGATGTGGTAGCTGAAGTCGTCAACCGGGGCAGCGGTCTTAGGGGCTCCGTCATCTGGTTGCATCAAAAGGATATGGGGGAAAAAGAAAGCAAAGCAACCGTGAGTACTCATCCGAAGTACTCAGCAAGCAAGGATCTACACTACATATGCAACATTATCAAAGAGTGGCTGTATATGTGGACTGGGCTGCAGAAATGCCAGAATAGAGAGAAAAGCCTAGTCCTATCGAAGACTAGCATCTTCAGTGGTCTTGCAGCATTAGAAGAGTGTAGATTAGTACCGTATAAAATAGTAGTATCATTAAGTCTCATCCTCACCCAGAGATCCTTTCTCGACTCCCTGCGAGAAAGCAATCCCAGAGCCATACAGTCATCAACCTCGTCCTGAGATCCCTTCTCGACTCCCTGCGAGAAGCAATCCCAGAGCCATAGTATCCAATTCTAGTTGTATCGATCGGGATACAACTCCGAGCGTCCGTTACCGAGGATCCGGCTATGCGTAGATTAGTTCTTCCCTGCAGGGGTGCACCAATTTACCCACCACACTCGCTTAACTCCGGCCGGACACACTTTTCCGGGTCATGCCCGACCTTGGCCAAACGACACACCGCAACCCTACCTAAAGCTCAGCAGAGAGGTCCCCGTCGGTCTACATCCTAAGCGCTCAGAGGTCTTGGGCCATCGCCCTGTGCACTCCGAGTCGTTGCGTGCAGGGGGAAGCCAGGCACCAGCGGGGCGCCGGTCTGTCCCGGCCGCAATGCTGAACTGGACGTCTGACAAAGCTTTCGGCTGATGCATACGATGCAGAGTGCCCATAACTTTTCCCACATGATGGTTAGTGCTATCGGGCCAGAGGCCCACTCGAACCAAATATCCAAATCATTAGTACCTTGGGGTTGCGGTAACGAGCAGAGACTCATGAAAGATGTGACCCCATCGCCCCGTCTCGAGGACTTGCGGCAAGGGCCAAGAATGCCCGGCCACGCCTCGTATTCATCACTCGGGCACCATACAGGCAACCCGTCTTCGCATCACATGTGGGTACCCCTCAGGGTCGACCCACCTTTCCAAGTAACAATAGTACAGTCCAAGTATCCGTGTGTCCATAACATCAAGGGGATCTGAGGTATCACCCTCGTTGAATTCCCACTCGATGTATCCGTCAAGGTGAACTCGGAGGAATCACCATCGATGGGTTCACACTTGATGTGTTGCACGACAGTGTCGTTACCGGAAGTGGTGAAGGAGGAATCACCCTCGATGACCACGACCAAATAGCTACTCTACAGAGTTAACATCAGAAGTGCTACAAGAGGTTTCACCCTCGGCACTCGATAGTAACGCTGCAGTGTCGTTACAACTAAGGGGGGTGATGTGCGGTGTCGGGGCCTGGTCTTCAATCCCGTTGATCGGGTCTTCGGATAATCCAGCGGGGCAATCGGGATAAGTGGGGTCACTGATAGGTCTCTACCCAGCCTAAACTAAGCAGTTTAGGATATGCAGGTAATTATCAACAGCAGGTTACAATAAACAAGCTATGCATCAGAATAGGAAAAGCAGCAGTAGCAATTCTAATGCAAGCATGAGAAAAATAGAATGGGCGATATCGGGATGATCAAAAGGGGGGCTTGCCTGGTTGCTCGGCGGCAAGGGCAAGGTTGTCAATGGTGGCGTCGGGCTCCTGAGTTGCGTCGGTCTCGGGGACGACGTCGGTGTCAGGGTCTACCGAGAGAGAAGAGGGGGGAAGAAACAGTAAATACAAAGCAATCAAGAGCATTTCATGACACTACGCAGAGCTAGGGGTGTTCTGACGTGATGCTACACGATTTAGGTGAATAGGGAAAACATCCGGGAATGTTTTCCCGGTTCCGGACATTTGTCAGACAGATGACCGGAGGGGAACGGTTCCATGTTGGGGTAGCTAGGGACGTGTGACGGATGAACGGACCGCGCATTAGGATTCGTCTCGTCGTTCTGAGCAATTTTCATGTACAAAGTTTTTCGATCTGAGCTACGGATTATTTTATATGATTTTCTAAAGTTTTTATTAATTTCTGGAATTTCTGGATTTAATTAAATCAACATTATCCGAAATAGTAATTAATGACGTCAGCACGACATCATGCTGACGTCAGCAATCAACAGTGCAGATGACCTAGTCAACTGACGTGTGGGGCCCACATGTCATAGACTATTAACTAATTATCAGTTAGTTATTTTAGTTAGCAGGCCAATTAAGTTTAATTAGTTATCTAGACAGAATTAATTAAGTTAATTAATAATTAATTAATTAATTAATTTTCATTTTTTTAAATATATAATCTTCTTTTTTTTAATGTTCTGGGGGTGGGCCCCCTATGTCATAGGCAGGGGGTTTCTAGCGGGCACGGGCGCGCGGCTAACGGGCGTGGGGTGCCGGGGCGGAGCCCCGTGAGCGCGCGGGCGCCGGTGCGGTGGACCAGGGGCGCCGCGGCGGACGAGGCCGGCGAGGCCGGGTGGGCGACGGCAGCGGCTGGGGCATGGCGAGGCGCGGCAACGCTAGCAGCAGGCGGCAGCGCTGCCAGGCTAGCGGGGCGGCGGTGGAGCAGCAGCAACGGTGGCGGGCTCGGCGGCAGGCAAATGGGCGCGGGGGAAGGCGAGGTTGGGAGCAGCGGTAGGGAGCGGCAAGCACCGGGCGAGGAGGAGGGCCGCAGGGGGGGAGGCGCAGCGCGCGACGACAGAGGCGAGGGGAGCAGGAGGGCGTAGTGAGCGCGCCGGGAAGGGCCGCGGTGCGCGGGCGCGCGCGTCGGGCGTGGCCGGCGCGTGGCCACGACTGGTTGAGGCGCGGGGTGTGGGGGCGAGGTCAGGCCGCGCGTGGCCCGTGCCTAGACATGATCGGAGCGCGCGAAGGGGTGCGCGGGCGGCGCGGTGTCCGAACGGGGCGGAGGAAAGAGGAGGGGATGGCAGCTCACCCCCGTTGCAGGGGAACACCGGCGAGGCTCGATGGAGCCGCTATTGAGGAGGAGGTCGAGGAGGCGACGGGCGACGACGGGGAGGCGGTCCGGCGAGGTCACTGGTCGGCGGCGAGCGGCGATGCACCGTCGAGGTCGGGGCAGTGGCCCGATCCAGATACGAAATCAGGGGGAGGAGAGGGGTGTGGGTGCGTGGGGGGGGGGAAGTGGGGGGGGGATCTGGTGGTTAGGGTTCAGAGGTGTGGCCTAATAGGCCAAGGGCAGCGGGGGTGGGCCGGCTGGGCCACGTGGGTGGCCAGCTGGGCCTGTTGGCCCAGATGGCCATGGGTCTTTTGTTTTTCCTTTCTTTCTTTTTCTATATTTTCTGTTTTCTTTTAGTTCTGTTTAGTATTTAATTTAAACAACAAAAGGGGTTTTGTAAAAATAAGAGACTTAGCCCATAATCTACATTGCAAATTTAGGCACTGCCATAAAATGGTTTGGCACATAAATAAAATAGTTTGCAAAATTTTAAAACTTTAAATGCATATAAGTTATTGATTTGGCCACTGTTTTAATTACTTTCGGGCATTTAAACACTTTGCAAAAATGTTGGTACACCACCAATATTAAGAAGTGAATATTTGTCACATGACCAACATCTTAGTTTTTAGGTTTGTGAACTTTTGGATTTCACTTAGTATTTAAATTTGAATTTTGACCAGAATTTGAAATGAGATAGAAGCAAAGATGATCATGCACTGTTTAGCAAAAAAATAATTAGCTTAACCCCAGGGGTTACTGTAGCTCATCAGTACAGGGGTGTTACAACTCTCCTCCTCTAAAAGAAATTCTCGTCCCAAGAATTAAGAGTAGAAGGAAAAAGTTCGGGGTATTCCGCACGAAGATTATCCTCGCGTTCCCAAGTGGCTTCATCTTCAGTATGATTTGACTACTGCACTTTGAGGAACTTGGTAACCTTCTAACGGGTTCGACGTTCAGCTTCATCGAGGATGTGGATCGGATGTTCCTTATAAGAAAGATCATCATGCAATTCGAGCATCTCATGATCTACTGCTCGGTGCAGAGATTCCTTGAAGCAACGACGAAGTTGTGACACATGGAAGACGTCGTGGATATGAGAGAATTGCGGCGGCAACTCCAATTTATATGCCACCTTACCACGTCTAGCAATTATGCGGAAAGGACCAATGTAGCGTGGAGCTAACTTGCCCTTGATTCCAAAACGGTGTGTGCCCTTCATAGGAGTGACACGAAGATAAGCTTGATCACCGGATTGATAAGTCAAACCCCATCGTTTGCGATCGTAGTTGCTCTTCTGGCGGTCCTGAGCCGCCTTGAATTTTTCTCGAACGATATGGACTTGTTCTTCGGCGTGTTGAATATTGTCCGGTCCCATGAGTGGTCGCTCCCTAGTTTCTGACCAATTCAGAGGGGTTCGACACTTACGTCCATAAAGTACTTCGAAGGGAGCCATTTTCAAGCTGGCTTGATAGCTGTTGTTATATGAGAATTCAGCATACGGGAGTGATTCTTCCCACTTCTTGCCGAAAGAAATAACACAAGCTCTAGCATGTCTTCAAGCACTTGATTAACTCGCTCGACTTGGCCTTGGGATTGGGGGTGATAAGTTGAACTCGAGGTAATATGAGTTCCCATAGCTTCTTGGAAACTTTCCCAGAACTTGGAAGTGAAAAGGCCGCCACGGTCCGAACTGATCTCCTTCGGAATACCGTGGAGTGATACAATTCTGGAGATATATAATTCTGCTAACTGACTAGCAGTGATAGTCTCCTTGACAGGCAGAAAGTGTGCAACTTTAGAGAGTTGGTCGACGACGACAAGAATAGCATCGTGACCCTTCTGTGACCTGGGAAGTCTTGTAATGAAATCCATCTGAACCTTATCCCATTTCCATAGAGGAATAGGCAGTGGTTGCAGAATTCCAGCAGGCTTCTGATGTTCTGCTTTAACGCGACGACACACATCACATTCAACAACATAGCGAGCACTGTCCTGCTTCATTCTAGACCACCAGTACCTTTGACGGAGATCACGATACATCTTGGTGCTACCCGGATGAATAGACAATGGGGTATCATGTGCCTCCTTCATGACCTTATCAGTCATGAGTTCAACGCGAGGTACGACAATGCGGTTTCTGAAATACAAGGTCCCATCTTCTGACAGCGAGAAATCCCTACACTTTTCAAGGTGAAGATTTTTCTTCATTAGATCAACTTCAGCATCTTTAGCTTGTGCATTCTGAACAGCTTTCTCAAGATCTGGTTGTATCACCAGGTTATTAAGAGAACCCTGTGGAACAATACGTAGATTCAGCTTGCACAGTTCTTCAAAAAGACTAGGTTGAGCTCGCCTAACCATGAGGTTGTCGCAATAGGACTTGCGGCTTAAGGCATCAGCCATCACGTTAGCCTTGCCAGGGGTATAGGAAATACCAAAATCATAGTCCGCAATGGCCTCCATCCATCTTTGCTGACGGAGGTTTAGAGATGGCTGAGTGAACAAGTACTTCAAACTTTTATGATCCGTGTAGATCTCGCAACGATTACCGAGGAGGTAATGTCGCCACAACTAGTGCATAGATGACAGCTGCTAGTTCTAGATCATGTACCGGATAATTTTCTTCATGTGGGCGCAACTGACGAGAGCCGTAAGCAATCACCTTACGCTCTTGCATTAGGACACAGCCTAATCCTTCACGGGATGCGTCACAATAAATCACAAAGTCTTTGCGGGTATCCGGAGGAGATAGTACTGGGGCAGATGTTAGCTTGTCTTTGAGTGTCTGGAAACTTTCCTGACATTTTTCTGTCCACTCAAACTTAACGCCCTTGTGAAGCAGATCAGTCAACGGCTTAGCAATCTTGGAAAAGTTCTCAACAAACCGACGACAATAGCTTGCAAGGCCAAGAAAACTTCTCACTTGCTTGGCGTTCTTCGGGGGAGTCCAGTCAAGAATAGCCTGAACTCGTTCCGGGTTAACAGGAATTCCATCCTTGGAAATCACATGACCAAGGTAGGTTACTTCGGAAAGCCAGAATTCACATTTGGAATACTTGGCATACAACTGGTGTTCTCGGAGCCTTTCCAGTACCAGACGGAGGTGTTCAGCATGTTCTTCTTTATTCTTCGAATAAACCAGAATATCATCTAGATATACCACGACAATTTTGTCGAGGTAATCCATGAAGATGTAATTCATTAGACGGGAGAATGTGGCTGGAGCATTAGTCAAGCCGAAAGACATGACAGTGTACTCATAAGAACCATAGCGGGTAACAAATGCAGTCTTGGGAATATCCTCTTCACGAACACGGATCTGATGATAACCCAACCTCAAGTCGAGTTTAGAAAACACCGATGACCCAGCAAGTTGATCATACAAATCATTGATCCGAGGAAGCGGATATTTGTTCTGGATTGTAGCTTGGTTAATGGGCCGATAATCCTGAATCAATCGGTTAGTTCCATCCTTCTTCTTAACGAAGAGTGAAGGTGCTCCCCAAGCAGAGGAACTGGGGCGGATGAAACCCTTCTTAAGAGACGTGTCGATTTCCTCCTTAAGTTCCAAAAGTTGGTGCGGAGGCATTTTATAAGGACGCTTCGCAATAGGAGTTGTGCCTGGTTTCAAGTCGATGACAAACTCAACAGCTCTAGCAGGCGGTATTCCTGGAAGTTCTTCTCGAAAGACGTCCTGAAAATCATGAACAACTAGAACATTCTCGATGCCTTCAAGGGGTGAGGCATTCAATGCATTCAAAACATATATTTGAGTCTCAGCATCCTGAGCTATTCGGGCTGAGTATTTGACTGTCTGGCCAGAAGGGTGAGTGAGTTGGACTGTCTTAGTAGCGCAATCAATCAAAGCATTATGGGCTGTCAACCAGTCCATACCGAGAATGATGTCTATGTCGGAAGGTCCAAGAGCAATAAGGGAAGCAGAGAACATCAACCCTTCAATTTTGATCTGATTGTTGTGACTTACCATCTTGGTTTGCCACCTGGAACGGGGAGTGATAATCTCTAATGGTGTGGGCAATAACTCTAGAGGTAGCTCATGCCACTGAGCAAATTGCTGAGACACAAAGGAATGTGATGCCCCGGAATCAAAGAGAACAGAAGCTGCAACTGAATTAACTGACAGAGTTCCCATCACGATTTTAGGAGACTCACGAGATTCTCCCATTTTGACATGAGTAACCTGGCCTCGGTCCATAGCAGACATCCTGGCTTTACGATTTCTGCAACGATGGGTTCGATGGCCCTTCGTACGACCATCAGGAGGACGTGGTGCATCCTGAGGAGAAGCCATAACATTAGGCGGTCCTTCATCAACCGTTAGCTGTCTCGGCGGTGAAGGCAGACGAGGTGCAACATATGACGGCCTGGGTGTTGGAGCAGGTCGGTGGTAAACATTGTGTGGAATCCACATTCGACGTTTCTGAACAGGCTGACCCGAGGATGGGCCAACGCCATGAGTGCGGTTGAGCGACTCCTGGTACTTAGTCAGAGCTGTTTCAACTTGGAAAGATTTGCTGACAAGCGTTGCGAAGTCTGTGCAATCATGGATGGCAAGTGCAAGGTTTATATCAGTATGCAGTCCTTCACGAAATTTCTCCTGCTTGCGTGCGTTAGTGCAGACGTCATCTTCAGCATAGCGGGACAATTCAAGAAATTTCCTCTGATATTCATCCACAGTCATTGTGCCCTGAGAGAGTTTGCGGAACTCCTGCTTCTTCTGGTCCATCAGACCTTGAGGAATGTACCATGCACGAAAAACTGACTGAAATTCCTGCCAAGTGGTTATTGATTCAGCAGGCAACATACCCTTGTGGTTTTCCCACCATTGAGCAGCTGATCCCCTCAGGTGATACGTCGCATAGGTGACGTAACTGTCAGGGTTAACACTAGCCGACTTCATCTAAAAGGCAATGTAACGGAGCCAATCATCAGCATCCATTGGATCAGTCGAGCTGCAAAAAGTGGACGGATTGAGGCGCACGAATTCTGGCAGAGTTATTGGTGTAGGCTGTTGATGAGCATTCTGAGTTGGGAATTGAGCCATTAGTCCGGTCATAAACTGACGGTTGAGCTCAAACTGCTGACGGTTGAGTTCAAACTGCTGCATCATTGCGGCAATATAGGGTGGAGGTGGAGGATCGTCGGCCATCCTGCCAATTCAACAGGGGCAGTTTAGTAATAACAACTGCATGTGTATAGAGTTCATGATGTAACATGGGGAATGAACAGGAAGGGCATTAGATATATGATAGTAGTCGTTAAAGACATACCAATCCATGCACAGAGTTGGATTCAAACGGATAGTACGCACCCGGGAATGCTCGCAGCTAGACAAACTAGGCGGCGCGCAGGCACGCGGTAAGGAAGCACACAATGAGACATAGCAAAGGCTACATCCACGTCGGAGAAAAACTGCTGGGGCGAGGAATCTGCAAGTGAAACACAGGGTGCCCTCGATAAGAGGATCCTGCAAGCAGAACCTGGCCCGCCATCTTGAAGGAAGGGGGGAATTTTCAGAACTCCGAGTGGATGTGACCACAAGAACCTAATGTTGGAGTTAGTAAAATTTTAACCCGAAAGGAAGAGAGATCAGAGTCCCAGAGTAAAGGTTGAGGAATAAAAGATCCTAATACCACCCAATTGGCGACGTGGGCCCGTAAGCCACACAGCCAAGTTAGTAAAATAGTTTTTGGTTACTAGAGTCAACTTTGGCCAAGGAGTTGGAATGGGGGAACCTACAGGCAGTCGGCTCTGATACCAACTTGTGACGCCCCCGGCTCAATCGTGCACTAATCATACACGCAAATGCACACGATCAAGCCTAAGGACTCACGGGAAGATATCACAACACAACTCTAAAACATAAATAAAGTCATACAAGCTTTATATTGCAAGCCAGGGGCCTCGAGGGCTCGAATACATAAGCTCGCATACAAGAGAAAGATAGGGGCTTAATGTTTCGCCTCCCAACTCATTCATCATATAGATAATTGTCAACAATAATAATTCATCATCAAATATATTTGACTGGCCATATGTGCCTAGATCTTTCCCCACCACATGATGCTTACCAACTAGAGAATAATTGAGGTTGAAATGAGAAGGAATACTATTGACTCTTGCATGAAAGTAAAAACTGAAAAGTAAAAGATAGGTCGTTCGCAGAGGGAAGAAGTGGTTGTCATGCACTTTTGATTTTTGGATATGCAATATCTTAATGCAAAGGAACGTAAGATTATATTGCCCCTTGTGATAGCAACCTTTATTATGTAGTACGTCGCTTTTATTTCTTTACCATCACAAGTTCGTACAACGCTTATTTTCTCTTACAATAAAAGTTCATACATATTTTCGGAGCAATTTTTATTGCTTTTTGCACCGATGACAACATACTTGAAGGATCTTATTCAATCCATATGTAGATATGGTGGACACTCATGGCAAGAAACTAGGTTAAGGGTTTTTGGATGCACAAGTAGTATCTCTACTTAGTACAAATTTTTGGCTAGCAAAAGATCCTAAGCAAGCATCACATGTTGGAGGATCCATAATAATATAACTTCTATACAAATATACCCAACCATAACTCATTACGTTGTCTTCCTTGTCCAACTTCAACTAATTTTCTCAAGTTTGAAAATAATTAATGGGTATTCACAATCATAGAAGATGTCCAAGATAATATATTTATATGTGAAAGTTCTTTTCCTTATACTAATCATTCATGAATTGCTTGTATGACCAATATTGTGATTGTCAAGCTTCAATAGATTTTGCTTTCTAAACCCAATGTGAAACTACTACTAGGCATGATACAAGCATATGAAGCACATATAATTTTAACTTTATGATATTCAGTTCATTCAACAATTTACTCTTAGGATATAAAGGAAGAACGAGAGTAAATGGCAAACTACTCCAAAAAAGATATAAGTGAAGATCAAAGAGTAGTTAAATAATTATGTAGATATGTGAGGACTCTCTCTTATTTAATAATTTCAGATCTAAGTGTTTTATTCAAACAGCAAATAAATATAAAAATACACTCCAAGAATAGCACATATCATGTGAACAAGTACAAACTTAGGCTCAACCAAAACTAACCGAGAGTTGTTGAAGAAGAAAGGTGGGATGCCTACCGAGGTATCCCCAAGCTTAGATCCTTGAGACTTCTTGGAATATGAACTTGGGTTGCCTTGGGCATCCCCAAGCTTGAGCTTTTGTGTCTCCTTAATTTCTCTCATATCACGGTTTCCCTAAATCTCAAAAACTTCATCCACACAAAACTCAACAAGAACTCGTGAGATAAGTTAGTATAAATTAATGCAAAAGATTATCATTCTCTACTGTAGAAAATCTCTAAAATTATAATTTATCATTGCATACTAAATGCCTCTGCATATTTAATAATCCTATCCTCAAACAAAATCATTAAACAAGCAAACATATGCAAACATAACAGCAATCTGTCTAAACAAGACAGTCTGTAAAGGATGAAGAAATATAAATACTTCTCTAACTCCAAAGATTCTGAAAAATTACCACACTGTATAAAATTTATCATAGCTTACTGTGTAAAAATTTCAAGATTTTATCATGTTCTGACTTTCCAGAAGAATTCAGACAATGATAGAAAACTTTCTGTTTTCAAACAGCAACATATAGACTTGCAAAATAAGCATGGTAAAGGCTATACTTGACACTTTTATTGAACTAAAAGATACAAAACATTATTCTAAATATCAGCAAGAAAATCCTAATAAAATGAAATGAAGCTCCAAGCAAAACTTATATCATGTGACAAATAAAAATATAGCTCCAAGTGAGGTTACCGATAATGTTGAAGACGAAAGAGGGGATGGCTTCCGGGGGCATCCCAAAGCTTAGTTGCTTGGGTCTTCCTTGAATATTACCTTGGGGTGCCTTGGGAATCCCCAAGCTTAGGGTCCTGTCACTCCTTATTCTCCTCGTACCGATATCTCACCCAAAACTTGAAAACTTCAATCACACAAAGCTTAACGGAACTTCGTCAGATGGGTTAGTATGATAAAACAAATCATTCACTTGCCTACTCTCAAGACAAGATTCATAATTTTTCTCACACAATGCCTACTGTACCTTAAAATTTCTAAAATTTATATTGACCAATATAATCCATAGAAACTATGAAACAAGCAAACTATGCATTGAAAACATAATCTGTAAAAAATAGAACAGTCTGTAATGATCTGAACAATGATAATACTTTTGTAACTCCACAAATTCTGAAAAATTAGGATAACATAGGAAATTTGTATATCAATCATGTGTAAAAAAATCAGAATTTTTTGACACCACAGTGATTTTAAACAATTCGTTTACTCGGGGTAAAAGTTTCTGTTTATGCACAGAATCAAGTCAACTATCATCCACACTATCCCAAATGCTTTACTTGCCACTTTGTTGAAACAAAAGCTATAAAAGATGATTACTACAGTATCTTAATCATTTTAACACACAAAAATAGTAGGTATATGTGACGCCCCGGCTCAATCGTGCACTAATCATACACGCAAATGGACACGATCAAGCCTAAGGACTCATGGGAAGATATCACAACACAACTCTAAAACATAAATAAAGTCATACAAGCTTTATATTACAAGCCAGGGGCCTCGAGGGCTTGAATACATAAGCTCGCATACAAGCGTCAGCGGAAGCATCAGATATCTGACTACAGATATTAAAAGAGAAACAGAAAGGCCTTTAGAAAGGCGGGGCAAAATAAAAAACTACGATCGAAAGGCGCAGGCCTCCTGCCTGGGACCCTCCGATTCCTACTCCTGGTCGTCGGCCAGCTCGTAGCAGTAACCACCCTCGGGGTAGAAGTGGTAGCTGAAGTCATCAACCGGGGTAGCGGTCTTAGGGGCTCCGTCATCTGGTTGCATCAAAAGGATATGGGGAAAAAAGAAAGCAAAGCAACCATGAGTACTCATCCGAAGTACTCAGCAAGCAAGGATCTACACTACATATGCAACATTATCAAAGAGTGGCTGTATATGTGGACTGGGCTGCAGAAATGCCAGAATAGAGAGGAAAGCCTAGTCCTATCGAAGACTAGCATCTTCAGCGGTCTTGCAGCATTAGAAGAGTGTAGATTAGTACCGTATAAAATAGTAGTATCATTAAGTCTCATCCTCACCCAGAGATCCTATCTCGACTCCCTGCGAGAAAGCAATCCCAGAGCCATATAGTCATCAACCTCGTCCTGAGATCCCTTCTCGACTCCCTGCGAGAAGCAATCCCAGAGCCATAGTATCCAATTCTAGTTGTATCGATCGGGATACAACTCCGAGCATCTGTTATCGAGGATCCGGCTATGCATAGATTAGTTCTTCCCTGCAGGGGTGCACCAAGTTACCCACCACGCTCGCTTAACTCCGGCCGGACACACTTTTCCGGGTCATGCCCGACCTCGGCCAAACGACACACCGCAACCCTACCTAGAGCTCAGCAGAGAGGTCCCCGTCGGTCTACATCCTAAGCGCTCAGAGGTCTTGGGCCATCGCCCTGTGCACTCCGAGTCGTTGCGTGCAGGGGGAAGCCAGGCACCAGGGGGGCGCCGGTCCGTACCGGCCGTAATGCTGAACTGGACGTCTGACAAAGCTTTCGGCTGATGCATACGATGCAGAGTGCCCATAACTTTTCCCACGTGATGGTTAGTGCTATCGGGCCAGAGGCCTACTCGAATCAAATATCCAAATCATTAGTACCTTGGGGTAGCGGTAACGAGCAGAGACTCACGAAAGATGTGACCCCGTCGCCCCGTCTCGAGGACTTACGGCAAGGGCCAAGAATGCCCGGCCATGCCTCGTATTCATCACTCGGGCACCATACAGGCAACCCGTCTTCGCATCACACGCGGGTACCCCTCAGGGTCGACCCGCCTTTCCAAGTAACAATAGTACAGTCCAAGTATACGTGTGTCCATAACATCAAGGGGATCCGAGGTATCACCCTCATTGAATTCCCACTCGATGTATCCGTCAAGGTGAACTTGGAGGAATCACCCTCGATGGGTTCAGACTTGATGTGTTGCACGACAACGTCGTTACCGGAAGTGGTGAAGGAGGAATCACCCTCGATGACCACGACCAAATAGCTACTCTACAGAGTTAACATCAGAAGTGCTACAAGAGGTTTCACCCTCGGCACTCGATAGTAACGCTGCAGTGTCGTTACAACTAAGGGGGGTGATGTGCGGTGTCGGGGCCTGGTCTTCAATCCCGTTGATTGGGTCTTCGGATAATCCAGCGGGGCAATCGGGATAAGTGGGGTCACTGATACGTCTCTACCCAGCCTAAACTAAGCAGTTTAGGATATGCAGGTAATTATCAACAGCAGGTTACAATAAAAAGGCTATGCATCAGAATAGGTAAAGCAGCAGCAGCAGTTCTAATGCAAGCATGAGAAAAATAGAATGGGCGATATTGGGATGATCAAAAGGGGGGCTTGCCTGGTTGCTCGGCGGCAAGGGCAAGGTCGTCAATGGTGGCGTCGGGCTCCTGAGTTGCGTCGGTCTCGGGGACGATGTCGGTGTCAGGGTCTACCGAGAGAGAAGAGGGGGCAACAAATAGTAAATACAAAGCAATCAAGAGCATGTCATGACACTACGCAGAGCTAGGGGTGTTCTGACGTGATGCTACACGATTTAGGTGAATAGGGAAAACATCCGGGAATGTTTTCCCGGTTCCGGACATTTGTCAGACAGATGACCGGAGGGGAACGGTTCCATGTTGGGGTAGCTAGGGACGTGTGACGGACGAACGGACCGCGCATTCGGATTCATCTAGTCGTTCTGAGCAATTTTCATGTACAAAGTTTTTCGATCTGAGCTACGGATTATTTTATATGATTTTCTAAAGTTTTTATTAATTTCTGGAATTTCTGGATTTAATTAAATCAACATTATCCGAAATAGTAATTGATGACATCAGCATGACATCATGCTGACGTCAGCAATCAACAGTGCAGATGACCTAGTCAACTGACGTGTGGGGCCCACATGTCATAGACTATTAACTAATTATCAGTTAGTTATTTTAGTTAGCAGGCTAATTAAGTTTAATTAGTTATCTAAACAGAATTAATTAAGTTAATTAATAATCATTTATTTATTTATTTATTTTTCGATTTTTATATATAATCTTCTTTTTTTTAACGTTCTGGGGGTGGGCCCCTTATGTCATAGGCAGGGGGTTTCTAGCGGGCACGGGCGCGCGGCTAACGGGCGTGGGGTGCCGGGGCGGAGCCCCGTGAGCGCGCGGGCGCCGGTGCGGTGGACCAGGGGCGTCGCGGCGGACGAGGCCGGCGAGGCTGGGTGGGCGACGGCAGCGGCAGGGGCATGGCGAGGCGCGGCAACGCTAGCAGCAGGCGGCAGCGCTGCCAGGCTAGTGGGCCGGCGGTGGAGCAGCAGCAGCGGTGGCGGGCTCAGCGGCAGGCGGATGGGCGCGGGGGAAGGCGAGGCCGGGAGCAGCGGTAGGGAGCGACAGGCGCCGGGCGAGGAGGAGGGCCACAGGGGGGGAGGCGCAGCGCGCGACGACAGAGGCGATGGGAGCAGGAGGGCGTAGTGAGAGCACCGGGAAGGGCCGCGGTGCGCGGGCGCACGCGTCGGGCGTTGCCGGCGCTGCACGGGCGCGGCCGGCGCGTGGCCACAACTGGGTGAGGCGCGGGGTGTGGGGGCGAGGTCAGGCCGCGTGTGGCCCGTGCCTAGACACAGTCGGAGCACGCGAAGGGGGGCGCGGGCGGCGCGGTGTCCGAACGGGGCGGAGGAAAGGGGAGGGGACGACAGCTCACCCCCGTTGCAGGGGAACACCGGCGAGGCTCGATGGAGCCGCTGTTGAGGAGGAGGTCGAGGAGGCGACGGGCGACAACGGGGAGGCGGTCCGGCGAGGTCACAGGTCGGCGGCGAGCGGCGATGCAGCTTCAGGGTCGGGGCAGTGGCCCGATCCAGATACCGAATCAGGGGGAGGAGAGGGGCGTGGGTGCGGGGGGGGGGGATCTGGTGGTTAGGGTTCAGAGGTGTGGCCTAATAGGCCAAGGGCAGCGAGGGTGGGCCGGCTGGGCCGCATGGGTGGCCAGCTGGGCCTGTTGGCCCAGATGGCCAGGGGTCTTTTGTTTTTCCTTTTTTTTCTTCTATATTTTCTGTTTTCTTTTAGTTCTGTTTAGTATTTAATGTAAACAACAAAAGGGGTTTTGTAAAAATAAGAGACTTAGCCCATAATCTACATTGCAAATTTAGGCACTGCCATAAAATGGTTTGGCACATAAATAAAATAGTTTGCAAATTTTTAAAACTTTAAATGCATATAAGTTATTGATTTGGCCACTGTTTTAATTACTTTAGGGCATTTAAACACTTTGCAAAAATGTTGGTTCACCACCAATATTAAGAAGTGAATATTTGTCACATGACGAACATCTTAGTTTTTAGGTTTGTGAACTTTTCGATTTCACTTAGTATTTAAATTTGAATTTTGACCGGAATTTGAAATGAGATAGAAGCAAAGATGATCATGCAATGTTTAGCAAAAAAATAATTAGCTTAACCCCAGGGGTTACTGTAGCTCATCAGTACAGGTGTGTTACAGTATAATTATTGGGTTGTCTCCCAACAAACGCTTTTCTTTAATGTCTTTTAGCTAGACATGATGATTTCTATGATGCTCATATAAAATATAAGAATTGAAACATAACGGGAGAATCATGAATCATATGACTAGCACATTTAAGCCTAACCCACTTCCTATGCATAGGGATTTTGTGAGCAAACAATTTATGGGAGCAAGAATCAATTAGCATAGGAAGGCAAAATAAGCATAACATTAAGATTTTCAACACATAGAGAGGAAACTTGATATTATTGCAATATGTAAAAGCATATGTTCCTCTTTCATAATAATTTTCAGTAGCATCAGGAATGAATTCAACAATATAGCTATCACATAAAGCATTTTTTTCATGATTCATAAGCATGTAAATTTTACTACTCTCCACATAAGCAAAAAATTTCTCATCAATAATAGTGGGAGAAAAGTCAACAAAATAACTATCACATGAAACTTGATTTACATAATCAATTTGACCACTAAAATTAGGATGAAAAATTTCATGGTTGTCATTATTCTTTATAGCATACACTTCATCACCATAATCATCATAGTTAGCAACTTTGTCGTCATAATCAATTGAAACCTCTTCCAAAATAGTGGAATCATCATTAAATAAAGTCATGATCTCTCCAAATCGACTTCCATAATTATAATCATCATAAATAGGAGGCATGCTTTCATCATAACAAATTTGCTCATCAAAACTTGGCGGACTAAAAATATCATCTTCATCGGACATAGCTTCGCCAAGCTAATTGCTTTGCGTGTCATTAGCATCATAGGTATTCATAGAATTCATACTAGCACCATTTCTATCATGCTTATCATTCATGGATTTTATGCCAAACATTTTATTGAATTCTTCTTCTATCAATTGAGCACAATTTTCCGCTCCATCGTTTTCAAGAAAGTCATTATAAAGATGAATAATATGAGGCAAGCTCAATTCCTTTTTTGTAGTTTTCTTTTATAAAGCAAACTAGTGATAAAACAAGAAACTAAAAGATTCAATTGCAAGATCTAAAGATATACCTTCAAGCACTCACCTCCCCGACAACGACGCTAGAAATGAGCTTGATGTCTACTACATAACATTATTCTTGTAGACTCATGTTGGGCCTCCAAACGGAGAGTTTTGTAGGACAGTAGCAATTTTCCCTCAAGTGGATGACCTAAGGTTTATCAATCCATGGGAGGCGTAGGATAAAGATGGTCTCTCTCAAACAACCCTGCAACCAAATACAAGAAATCTCTTGTGTCCCCAACACACCCAATAAAATGGCAAATTGTATAGGTGCACTAGTTTGGCGAAGAGATGGTGATACAAGTGTAGTATGGATAGTAGATATAGGTTTTTGTAATCTAAAAATATAAAAACAGCAATGTAGCAAGTGATAAAACGAAGTACAAACGGTATTGCAATGCTTCGAAACAAGGCCTATGGTTCATACTTTCACTAGTGCAATCTCTCAACAGTGCTAACATAATTGAATCATATAACAATCCCTCAACGTGCGACAAATAGTAACTCCAAAGTTCTTATCAAGCAGAGAACATAAGATGAAATTGTTTGTAGGGTACGAAACCACCTCAAAGTTATCCTTTCCGATCAATCTATTGAGCTATTCATATAAGTGTCACAAACAGCCCTAGAGTTCGTACTAAAATAACACCACATGATACACATCAACCAACTCTAAGTCGCCTAGATACTCCAATGTTACCATAAGTACCCGTGAGTTGATTATTTGATATACATCAAACAACTTCAGATTCATAATATTCAATCCAACACAAAGAACTTCAAAGAGTGCCCCAGGATTTCTACCGGAGAAAGAAGGAAGAAAACGTGCATCAACCACTATGCATAGATTACCCCAATGTCACTTGGGAATCCGCAAGTTGAGTGCCAAAACATACATCAAGTGAATCAATATAATACCCCATTGTCACCACGGGTATTCATATGCAAGACATACATCAAGTGTTTTAAATCCAACAAGTATTCAATCCGACAATAGTGAAACCTCAAAAGTAAAAACTCAATCAGTCACAACAAGATAGAGAGGGGAAAACACCATATGATCCAACTATATTAACAAAGCTCGCGGTACATCAAGATCATGCCAAATCAAGAATGTGTGCGCGAGAGAGAGATCAAACACATAGCTACTTGTACATACCCCTAGCGTCGAGGGTGAACTACTCCCTCCTCATCATGGAGACCGCCGAGATGATGAAGATGGCCTCCGATGATGATTTCCTCCTCTCGCAGGGTGTCGGAACAGGGTTATAGATGGTATTTCGAAGGTAAAGAGGCTTGCGGCGGCGGGGTCGAAGTTCTAGTGTTACTTCTGGGGGTTTCTCTATTTATAGGATTTTTTGGTGTCGGTCCCACGTGAAAAGGGGCTAAGATCGGCCCACGAAGCACCACGACACCATTACGACCTGGGCGCGCCCAAGTGCCTCATGCGCACCTCGTGGCTCTTCTGGTCCTCCCATGAAGCTTCGAGGTCTCTTTTGTTCAGAATTTTTTTTTCAAAAAGTTTCAGCCCATTATGAGAACTTTTATTTCTGCACAAAAAACAACACCACGGTAGTTCTGCTGAAAATAGCGTTAGTCTGGGTTAGTTCCATTCAAATCATACCAAAACCATATAGAACTGTTGTAAACATGGCATGAATACTTCATAAATTATAGATATGTTGGAGACATATCAGCATCCCCAAGCTTAATTCCTGCTCGTCCTCGAGTAGGTAAATGATAAATGAGATAATTTATGAAGTGCGAATGCTAGCATAGTGTATAAGTTTGATCAATGATAATTTCAATCACTTTTCCTAGCATCATAACAACAACTCTTTCTGATAAAACTCATCATGATAAAGTAGCAATCAATTCACATGTAATGGTTCAAACCATGCATTTTGTTGAAACTTAACAACCTATGTTCTTAGTCACCAAACAATTGCAATTCAACTTATTTTCAAAAAGTCTAAGTAAGAGCTCCACATACTCAATTATCATATAGTCTTCTATGATTGCTAGTACTCAAAGCATATTTTTAGAACAAATGGCATCCATCGAACACAGAGAAAGATAGGGGCTTAATGTTTTGCCTCCCAATTCATTTATCATATAGATAATTGTCAACAATAATTATTCTTGATCAAATATATTTGACTGGCCAGATGTTCCTAGATCTTTCCCCATCACATGATGCTTACCAACTAGAGAATAATTGAGGTTGAAATGAGAAGGAATACTATTGACTCTTGCATGAAGGTAAAAACTGAAAAGTAAAAGATAGGACCTTCGCAGAGGGAAGCAGAGGTTGTCATGCGCTTTTGATTTTTGGATGTGCAAGCTCTTAATGCAAAGGAACGTCACATTATATTGCCCCTTGTGATAGCAACCTTTATTATGCAATCCTTCGCTTTTATTTATTTACCATCACAAGTTCGTACAACGCTTATTTTCTCTTCAATAAAAGTTCATACATATTTTAGGAGCAATTTTATTGCTTTTTGCACCGATGACAACTTACTTGAAGGATCTTATTCAATCCATATGTAGATATGGTGTACGCTCATGGCAAGAAACTGGGTTTAAGGGTTTTTGGATGCACAAGTAGTATCTCTACTTAGTACGAATTTTTGGCTAGCAAAAGATCCTAAACAAGCACCACATGCTGGAGGATCCATAATAATATAAGTTCTATACAAATATACCCAAACATAACTCGTTACGTTGTCTTCCTTGTCCAACTTCAACTAATTTGATCAAGTTTGAAAACAATTAATGGGTATTCACAATTATAGAAGATGTCCAAGATAATATATTTATATGTGAAAGTTCTTTTCCTTATACTAATCATTGATGAATTGCTTGTATGACCAATATTGTGATTGTCAAGCTTCAATAGATTTTGCTTTCTAAACCCAATGTGAAACTACTACTAGGCATGATACAAGCATATGAAGCACATATCATTTTAACTTTATGATATTTAGTTCATTCAACAATTTACTCTTAGGATATAAAGGAAGAACGAGAGTAAATGACAAACTACTCCAAAAAAAGATATAAGTGAAGATCAAAGAGTAGTTAAATAATTATGTAGCTATGTGAGGACTCACTCTTATTTAATAATTTCAGATCTAAGTGTTGTATTCAAACTGCAAACAAGTATAAAAATACACTCCAAGAATATCACATATCATGTGAACAAGTACAAACTTAGGCTCAACCAAAACTAACCGATAGTTGTTGAAGAAGAAAGGTGAGATGCCTACCGGGGTATCCCCAAGCTTAGATGCTTGGGACTTCTTGGAATATGAACTTGGGATGACTTGGGAATCCCCAAGCTTGAGCTTTTGTGTCTCCTTAATTTCTCTCATATCACGGTTTCCCTAAATCTCAAAAACTTCATCCACACAAAACTCAATAAGAACTCGTGAGATAAGTTAGTATAAATCAATGCAAAATCTTATCATTTTCTACTGTAGAAAATCACTAAAATTATAATTTAACATTGCATAGTAAATTCCTTTGCATATTTAAAACTCCTATCCTTAAATAGAATCATTAAACAAGCAAACATATGCAAACATAACAACAATCTGGCTAAACAGGACAATCCATAAAGGATGAAGAAATATCAACACTTCTATAACTCCAAAGATTCTGAAAAATTATCACACTGTATAAAATTTATCATAGCTTACTGTGTAAAAAATTCAAGATTTTATCACGTTCTGACTTTCCAAAAGAATTCATACAATGATAGAAAACTTTCTGTTTTCAAACAGCAACATATAGACTTGCAAAATAAGCATGGTAAAGGCTATACTTGACACTTTTATTGAAATAAAAGATACAAAATGTTATTCTAAATATCAGCAAGAAAATCCTAATAAAATAAAATGACGCTCCAAGCAAAACACATATCATGTGACGAATAAAAATATTGCTTCAAGTGTGGTTATCGATAATGTTGAAGACGAAAGAGGGGATGGCTTCCGGGGCATCCCCAAGCTTAGTTGCTTGGGTGTTCCTTGAATGTTACCTTGGGGTACCTTGGGCATCCCCAAGCTTAGGGTCTTGTCACTCATTATTCTCCTCATACCGATATCTGACCCAAAACTTGAAAGCTTCAACCACACAAAACTTAACAGAACTTCATGAGATGGGTTAGTATGATAAAACAAATCATTCACTTGGGTACTGTCAAGACAAGGTTCATATTTTTCTCGCACAATTCCTAATATACCTTACAATTTCTATAATTTATATTGACCAATATAAGCCATAGAAACTATGAAACAAGCAAACTATGCATTGGAAACAGAATCTGTCAAAAACAGAACAGTCCGTAATGATCTAAACAATGACCATACTTTTGTAACTCCACAAATTCTGAAAAATTAGGACGAATTAGGAAATTTGTATATCAATCATGTGTAGAAAAATTCAGAATTTTTCGATGCTACAGTGGTTTTAAATAATTATGTTACTGGGAGCAAAAGTTTCTACTTTTGCACAGAATCAACTCAACTATCATCCATACTATCCCAAAGGCTTTACTTGGTACTTTATTGAAAGAAAAGCTATAAAACATGATTACTGTAGTAGCTTAATCATTTGAGCACACAAAAACAGTAGGTATAATTATTGGGTTGTCTCCCAACAAATGCTTTTCTTTAATGTCTTTTAGCTAGACATGATGATTGATACGTCTCCAACGTATCTATAATTTTTGATTGTTCCATGCTATTATATTTTATGTTTTGGATGTTTTATATGCATTAATATGCTATTTTATATTATTTTTTGGACTAACCTATTAACTTAGGTCCCAGTGCCAGTTTCTATTTTTTCCTTGTTTTTTAGCTTCGTGGGAAAGGAATACCAAACGGAATAAAACCTTCGCGGTGATTTTTCATGGACCAGAAGACACCCAGGAGACTTGGAGATGAAGTTGGAGGAGCCACGAGGCGGCCACAAGGGTGGAGGGCGCGTCCAGGTGGGTAGGGTGCGCCCCCTGCCTTGTGGGCCCCCCGTGACTCCCCTGACCTAATTCTTTCACCTATATATTCACATATGTTCCCAAACCACCAGAGGCATCCACGAAAAGACTTTTCCACCGCCACAACCTTCTGTACCCATGAGATCCCATCTAGGGACCTTTTCCGGCACCCTGCCGGAGGGGGATTCGATCACGGAGGGCTTCTACATCAACTCTATTGCCCTTCCGATGAAGCGTGAGTAGTTTACCTCAGACCTACGGGTCCATAGCTAGTAGCTAGATGGCTTCTTCTCTCTCTTTTATTCTCAATACCATGTTCTCCTCGTTGTTCTTTTAGATCTATCCAATGTAATATTATTTTGCGGTGTGTTTGTCGAGATCCGATGAATTATGGATTTATGATCAGCTTATCTATGAATATTATTTGAATCTTCTCTAAATTCTTATATGCATGATTTGATATCTTTGTAATTCTCTTCGAATTATCGGTTTGGTTTGGCCAAATAGATTGGTTTTTCTTGCAATGGGAGAAGTGCTTAGCTTTGGGTTCAATCTTGCGGTGTCCTTTCCCAGTGATAGTAGGGGCAGCAAGGCACGTATTGTATTGTTGCCATCAAGGATAAAAAGATGGGGTTTACATCATATTGCTTGAGTTTATTCCTCTACATCATGTCATCTTACTTAATGCGTTACTCTGTTCTTCATGAACTTCATACTCTAGATGCAGGCAGGAGTCGGTCGATGTGTGGAGTAATAGTAGTAGATGCAGAATCGTTTCGGTCTACTTGAAACGGACGTGATGCCTATATTTTATAATCATTGCCTTGGATATCATCATAATTTTACGCTTTTTCTATCAATTGCTCAACAGTAATTTGTTCACCCACCATATTATTTGCTATCTTGAGAGAAGCCTCTAGTGAAACCTATGGCCCCCGGGTCTATTTTCCATCATATTACTTTCGGTTCTACTATTTTGCAATCCTTTATTTTCAGATCTATAAACCAAAAAACCCAAAAATATTTACTTTATCATTTGTTTAGTTTCATCTATCTCTATCAGATCTCACTTTTGCAAGTAACCGTGAAGGGATTGACAACCCCTTTATCGCATTGGGTGCAAGTTGTTTGATTGTTTGTGCAGGTGCTAGGTGATTTGTGCATTTTCTCCTACTGGATTGATACCTTGGTTCTCTAACTGAGGGAAATACTTATCTCTAGTTTGCTGCATCACCCTTTCCTCTTCAAGGGAAAAACCAACACAAGCTCAAGAAGTAGCAGGAAGAATTTCTGGCACCGTTGCCGAGGAGATCTACGCCAAGTCAAGACATACCAAGTACCCATCATAAAACTCTCATCTCTTGCATTACATTATTCGCCATTTGCCTCTCATTGTCCTCTCCCCCACTTCTAAAATGATTTTCGAAAAGATTTGCCTTTTTATTTTCCCTTCTTTCGTTCGTCTTTTTGTTTGCCTTTTTTATTCACCCTCTTTTTTGTTTGCCTTTTTTCTCGTTAGATCTTTTGTTTGCCTGTGTTATCATGTGCCTTCTTTTTGCTTGCATCTTCGCTTGCTAAAAGTTTATGGATCCTCATCCACTTGCTAATCTTTTTAAGAGATCCAATTATGATGAACAAATTGCTAGTGAGTTTTGTGCACTAGATTATCTTTATGAAGTTTTGCTTGAAATTCGTGAATCTGAAAATTGTGATGAAGAAATTTATGAAGTGATTCACGATATCTCCTTGAATAAAAAGCATGATTGCAATGGTTTTACTATAAATTCTATTGATGTGAATTGTGCTAATAATATGCAAAACCCTAAGCTTGGGGATGCTAGTTTTGCTTTGTCCACTACTTGTTGCAATGATCATGATTGGGGTGATTCTTTTTATGATCTAGAAAATTTATTTAATCCCCATGATGAATATAAGATTGATAATAATGTTTGTAATAATATTGAAAGTGGGTTTCGAAGAGTGTCAACTTTAGATCCCACATGTTTGGAGAATATTCAATCTTATGAAATTTTTGATAAAAGTGGGTTTGGAAAGGTCATGACTTTAGTTAATGATAGTCCCACTATTTTGGAAGAGTGTCAACTTTGCATGCATATGGATCATGTTGAGAATATTTTATGTGATAGTTATATTTTTGAATTTGATTATGATCCTACATGTAATTATTATGAGAGAGGAAAATATGGTTGTAGAAATTTTCATGTTACTAAATTACCTCTCGTTATGTTGAGATTGCTATTGTTTCTTTCTTTTTCCTTTTTTTTAGAAAAGGAGGATGACCCCCGGCCTCTGCATCTGGGGGATGCATGCGGCCACTTTATTGATTATTCTTGAAAACCTTACAAAGTATTACAACAATATGCCTGAATCCGCCATCTTGGCAACATATGCCACTACTCCTATCCAAATGATGAAGGGGTGCTAGCTGGACCAAATACCCAGACCACCACCTAAGCCTATCATCAAAAGCCGGAAGCCCCAGCCGAGCCACATACCGGGTCTGGGGCACAAACCAATCTGACGCACTCACATGTGGCGTCGCTGCCATCTTCCACAGGTCCGTCTTCAGAGCAGATATTGAGGCTTCTACCTTGTCAGGCCACTCTGCCATCGACCCCACCATGACGCCAGACAACTACCTCCTCCTGCGCGAGTCCATCTCTGCGCATCGGGCGCCGAGTCTCCACTGCACCACGCTGCCGAGACCTGCTGCCATCAATGTTTAAGATGAAGCACCGCTCCACCAAAGAAGCCGCCCACTGGTCCCTCGATCCCGTGTACACCTCCAAGACTGACGCCCCCAAGAGGAAACGACACAATAGCGCCGCCGTCATCCGATCTACTGATCTAGGGTTTCCCCCGGAGGTAGCAGATAGTGGCCTTGAACTTCTCCTCGGTGATGCCTTCAAGAAGGGAACGCCGCATAACAGCGCCGTCACCGTCGGCCTTGGCAGCTAGCCAAAAGCAGGTTTTCACCCAGATCTGTTCGAAGAGCCTCCATCAAGCATCGCGTGCATGGATCGCCTAGCACCGGGCCGTGGTGCCTCGCCAGATCCATTGCAGATCAGCACCGCCACCACACGCCCGCTGTCCGCCTCACGCCGCTCGAAGAAGACACCACCCGGAGCACCAGATTGCCGCTGCCACGAGCACGCCACGCCCACCGGAGCTCGTCAGGCCGACCCCCTCCTGCTCCCAAGGACGCGCTCGTCCAAGGAACGCAGAGTACTGCCGTGCAGGCCGCCGCGCCATCGCAGGCAGTAGTACACGAGCGGGAACGGCCGATCCCTCCGCCACCACCTACATACCCCCGCCGAGACCCACCACCACGCCGCCGGATGCCATGGGCCGCGCACGCCCGGGCCACCACCGGTTCCCGCCGAGATCTGCCGCCCCAGTCCCAACGGGAGCCGCGAGGAGTCGCCCTGCCGCCGCCGTCAGCCGCACGAGCTTTGCCCGGCGGCTTCCTCCGGCGGCGGCGCGGGGCTGGGGACGATTGGCCGGCGGCGCGCTAGGGTTAGGGTGGCGCCCCCGAGTAGCCCTAGGCGAGAGCGACGCTGGGGTTCTTTCTTTTTCCTTGCATATGCTAGATCTTGCTTGCCTTGCTAATTGGTTTTCCTATAAAATTCCTATGCATAGGAAGTATGTTAGACTTAGATGTGTTTTTCACATGTTTTATGATGATCTCTTTGTGCTTCAATTCTTGTCTTTCATATGAGCATCATCAAAATTATCAATGCCTAGCTAAAAGGCTTTAAAGAAAAGCGCTTGTTGGGAGACAACCCAATATTTTTCCTTGCTGTTTTTCAATAAATTTTTCATCTAGCCTATGGTTAGATGTGTTTTGCTGTTTTAATTAGTGTTTGTGCCAAGTAAGACCTTTAGGATGGCTTACGGTGATAGTTGATTTGATCTTGCTGAAAAACAGAAACTTTTGCGTCCAGTCACAGAATTTTAATCATTCACTGGAGTGTTGAAAAACCCTGAATTTTTTACACGAGATTTATATACAAATTTCCTGTATTGTCCTATTTGTAAGAATTTTTGGTGTTAGAGAAGTATTAAAACAATTTGGATCTTCACAGACTGTTCTGTTTTTGACAGATTCTGTTTTCTTTGTGTTGTTTGCTTATTTTGATGAATCTATGGGTAGTATCGGGGGGTATGAACCATGGAGAAGTTGGAATACAGTAGATATTACACCAATATAAATAAAGAATGAGTTCACAACAGTACCAAAAGTGGTGATTTATTTTCTTATACTAACGGAGCTTATGAGATTTTCTGTTGAGTTTTGTGTTGTGAAGTTTTCAAGTTTTGGGTAAGGATTTGATGGACTATGGAATAAGGAGTGGCAAGAGCCTAAGCTTGGGGACGACCAAGGCACCCCAAGGTAATATTCAAGGACAACCAAGAGCCTAAGCTTGGGGATGCCCCGGAAGGTATCCCCTCTTTCGTCTTCGTCTATCGGTAACTTTACTTGAGGCTATATTTTTATTCACCACATGATATGTGTTTTGCTTGGAGCGTCTTGTATGATTTGAGTCTTTGCATTTTAGTTTGTCACAATCATACTTGCTGTACACACCTTTTGAGAGGGACATGCATGAATCATGATTTATTAGAATACTCTATGTGCTTCACTTATATCTTTTGAGCTAGGCAATTTTGCTCTAGTGCTTCACTTATATCTTTTTAGAGCACGGCGGTGGTTTTATTTTATTGAAATTATTGAACTCTCATGCTTCACTTATATTATTTTGAGAGTCTCTAAACAGCATGGTAATTTGCTTTGGTTATGAATTTAGTCCTAATATGATAGACATCCAAGAGGGATATAATAAAAACTTTCATATAAAGTGCATTGAATACTATGACAAGTTTGATTCCTTATGATTGTTTTGAGATATAAAGATGGTGATATTAGAGTCATGCTAGTGAGTAATTGTGAATTAGAGAAATACTTGTGTTAAGGTTTGTGAGTCCCGTAGCATGCACGTATGGTGAACCGTTATGTAACGAAGTTGGAGCATGAGATATTTTTTGATTGTCTTCCTTATGAGTGGCGGTCGGGGACGAGCGATGGTCTTTTCCTACCAATCTATCCCCCTAGGAGCATGCGCGTAGTACTTTGTTTCGATGACTAATATATTTTGGCAATAAGTATGTGAGTTCTTTATGACTAATGTTGAGTCCATGGATTATACGCACTCTCACCCTTCCACCATTGCTAGCCTCTCTAGTGCCGCGCAACTTCCGCCGTTACCATACACCCACCATATACCTTCCTCAAAACAGGCACCATACCTACCTATTATGGCATTTCCATAGCCATTCCGAGATATATTGCCATGCAACTTTCCACCGTTCCGTTTTATTATGACATGCTTCGTCATTGTCATATTGCTTTGTATGATCATGTAGTTGACATCGTATTTGTGGCAAAGCCACCTTTCATAATTCTTTCATACATATCACTCTTGATTCATTGCACATCTCGGTACACCGCCGGAGGAATTCATATAGAGTCATATTTTGTTCTAAGTATCGAGTTGTAATTCTTGAGTTGTAAGTAAATAAAAGTGTGATGATCTTCATTATTAGAGCATTGTCCCATGTGAGGAAAAAAAAGAGGCCAAAGAAGCCAAGCAAAGAAAAAAATGAGAGAAAAAGAGAGAAGGGGCAATGCTACTATCCTTTTTCCACACTTGTGCTTCAAAGTAGCACCATGATCTTCACGATAGAGAGTCTCCTATTTTGTCACTTTCATATACTAGTGGGAAATTTTTATTATAGAACTTGGCTTGTATATTCCAACGATGGGCTTCCTCAAATTGCCCTAGGTCTTCATGAGCAAGCAAGTTGGATGCACACACACTTAGTTTTCTTTTGAGCTTTCATACACTTATAGCTCTAGTGCATCCGTTGCATGGCAATCCCTACTCACTCACATTGATATCTATTGATGGGCATCTCCATAGCCCATTAATACGCCTAGTTGATGTGAGACTATCTCCTTTTTTGTCTTCTCCACAACCACCATATTCTATTCCACCTATAGTGCTATGTGCATAGCTCACGCTCATGTATTGCGTGAAAGTTGAAAAGGTTTGAGAACACTAAAAGTATGAAACAATTGCTTGGCTTGTCATCGGGGTTGTGCATAATTAGAATATTTTGTATGATGAAGATGGAGCATAGCCAGACTATATGATTTTGTAGGGATAAGCTTTCTTTGGCCATGTTATTTTGAGAAGATATAATTGCCTTGTTAGTATGCTTGAAGTATTATTGTTTTTATGTCAATATTAAACTTTTGTTTTGAATCTTATGGATCTGAATATTCATGCGACAATAAAGAAGATTACATGTATAAATATGTTAGGTAGCATTCCACATCAAAAATTCTGTTTTTATCTTTTACCTACTCGCGGACGACCAGGAATTAAGCTTGGGGATGCTTGATACGTCTCCAACGTATCTATAATTTTTGATTGTTCCATGCTATTATATTATCTGTTTTGGATGTTTTATATGCATTAATATGCTATTTTATATTATTTTTGGGACTAACCTATTAACCTAGAGCCCAGTGCCAGTTTCTGTTTTTTCCTTGTTTTTTAGCTTCGTGGGAAAGGAATTCCAAACGGAGTCCAAACGGAATAAAACCTTCGCGATGATTTTTCTTGGACCAGAAGACACCCAGGAGACTTGGAGATGAAGTCGGAGGAGCCATGACGCGGCCACAAGGGTGGAGGGCGCGCCCAGGGGGGTAGGGTGCACCCCCTGCCTTGTGGGCCCCCCGTGACTCCCTGACCTAATTCTTTCGCCTATATAATCACATATGTTCCCAAACCACCAGAGGCATCCACGAAAAGACTTTTCCACCGCCGCGACCTTCTGTACCCGTGAGATCCCATCTAGGGACCTTTTCCGGCACCCTGCCGGAGGGGGATTCGATCACGGAGGGCTTCTACATCAACTCTATTGCCCTTCCGATGAAGCGTGAGTAGTTTACCTCAGACCTACGGGTCCATAGCTAGTAGCTAGATGGTTTCTTCTCTCTCTTTGATTCTCAATACCATGTTCTCCTCGTTGTTCTTGGAGATATATCCGATGTAATATTATTTTGCGGTGTGTTTGTCGAGATCCGCTGAATTGTGGATTTATGATCAGCTTATCTATGAATATTATTTGAATCTTCTCTGAATTCTTATATGCATGATTTGATATCTTTGTAATTCTCTTCCAATTATCGGTTTGGTTTGGCCAACTAGATTGGTTTTTCTTGCAATGGGAGAAGTGATTAGCTTTGGGTTCAATCTTGCGGTGTCCTTTCCCAGTGATAGTAGGGGCAGCAAGGCACGTATTGTATTGTTGCCATCGAGGATAAAAAGATGGGGTTTACATCATATTGCTTGAGTTTATTCCTCTACATCATGTCATCTTACTTATTGTGTTACTCTGTTCTTCATGAGCTTAATACTCTAGATGCAGGCAGGAGTCCGTCGATGTGTGGAGTAATAGTAGTAGATGCAGAATAGTTTCGGTCTACTTGACACGGACGTGATGCCTATATTTTATAATCATTGCCTTGGATATCGTCATAACTTTGCGCTTTTCTATCAATTGCTCGACAGTAATTTGTTCACCCATCGTATTATTTGCTATCTTGAGAGAAGCCTCTAGTGAAACCTATGGCCCCCGGGTCTATTTTCCATCATATTACTTTCCGATCTACTATTTTGCAATCTTTTATTTTCAGATCTATAAACCAAAAATCCCAAAAATATTTACTTTATCGTTTGTTTAGTTTCATCTATCTCTATCAGATATCACTTTTGCAAGTAACCGTGACGGGATTGACAACCCCTTTATCATGTTGGGTGCAAGTTGTTTGATTGTTTGTGCAAGTGCTAGGTGATTTGTGCGTTGTCTCCTACTGGATAGATACCTTGGTTCTCTAACTGAGGGAAATACTTATCTCTACTTTGCTGCATCACCCTTTCCTCTTCAAGGGAAAAACCAACGCAAGCTCAAGAAGTAGCAATGATTTCCATGATGCTCACATAAAAGATAAGAACTGAAACATAACCAGAGCATCATGAAGCATATGACTAGCACATTTAAGCCTAACCCACTTCCAATGCATAGGGATTTTGTGAGCAAACAATTTATGGGGGCAAGAATCAACTGGCATAGGAAGGCAAAATAAGCATAACTTTAAGATTTTCAACACATAGAGAGGAAACTTGATATTATTGCAATATGTAAAAGCATATGTTCCTCTCTCATAATAATTTTCTGTAGCATCAGGAATGAATTCAACAATATAGCTATCACATAAAACATTCTTTTCATGATTCATAAGCATAGCAATTTTATTACTCTCCACATAAGCAAAAAAATTCTCGTCAATAATAGTGGGAGCAAACTCAACAAAGTAACTATCACATGATACTTGATTTACATAGTCAATTTGAGCACTAAAATCTGTATGACAAATTTCATGGTTATCATTATTCTTTATAGCATACATGTCATCACCATAATCATCAAAGATAGCAACTTTGTTGTCATAATCATTTGAAACGTCTTCCAAAATAGTGGAATCATCATTAAATAAAGTCATGACCTCTCCAAATCCACTTTCATAATTATAATCATCATAAATAGGAGGAATGCTTTCATCATAACAAATTTGCTCATCAAAACTTGGGGGACTAAAAATATCATCTTCATCAAACATAGCATCCCCAAGCTTATGGCTTTGCATATCATTAGCATCATGGGTATTCATAGAATTCATACTAGCACCATTTCTATCATGCTTCTCATTCATGGATTTTATGCCAAACATTTTATTGAATTCTTCTTCTATTAATTGAGCACAATTTTCCGCTCCATCATTTTCAAGAAAGACATTATAAAGATGAATAATATGAGGCAAGCTCAATTCCGTTTTTTTGTACTTTTCTTTTATAAACCAAACTAGTGATAAAACTAGAAACTAAAAGATTCAATTGCAAGATCTAAAGATATACCTTCAAGCACTCACCTCCCCAGGCAACGATGCCACAAAAGAGCTTTATGTCTACTACATAACTTTATTCTTTAAGAATCGTGTTGGGCCTCCAAGCGCAGAGTTTTGTAGGACAGTAGCAATTTTCCTTCAAATGGATGACCTAAGGTTTATCAATCCGTGGGACGCGTAGGATGAAGATGGTCTCTCTCAAACAACCCTGCAACCAAATACAAGAAATCTCTTTTGTCCCCAACACACCGAATACAATGGCAAATTGTATAGGTGCACTAGTTCGGCGAAGAGATGGTGATACAAGTGTAGTATGGATAGTAGATATAGGTTTTTGTAATCTGAAAATATAAAAACAGCAAGGTAGCAAGTGATAAAACAGAGCACAAATGGTATTGCAATGCTTAGAAACAAGGCATATGGTTCATACTTTCACTAGTGCAATCTCTCAACAGTGCTAACATAATTGAATCATATAACAATCCCTCAACGTGCGACAAAGAGTCACTCCAAAGTTCTTATCAAGAGGAGAACATAAGATGAAATTGTTTGTAGGGTACGAAACCACCTCAAAGTTATCCTTTCCGATCAATCTATTGATCTATCTATTCCTATAAGTGTCACAACCAGCCCTATAGTTCGTACTAAAATAACACCATATGATACACATCAATCAACTATAATGTCACCTAGATACTCCAATGTCACCACAAGTGCCCGTGAGTTGATTATTCGATATGCATCAAGCAACTTCAGATTCATAATATTTAATCCAACACAAAGAACTTCAAAGAGTTCCCTAGGATTTCTACCAGAGAAAGAAGGACGAAAACGTGCATCAACCCCTATGCATAGATTACCCCAATGCCACCTCGGAATCCGCGAGTTGAGTGCCAAAACATACATCAAGTGAAGCAATATAATACCCCATTGTCACCACGGGTATTCATATGCAAGACATACATCAAGTGTTCTCAAATCCAACAAGTATTCAATCCGACAATAGTGAAACCTCAAAGTTAAAAACTCAATTCATCACAACAGGATAGAGAGGGGAAAAACACCATATGATCCAACTATATTAACAAAGCTCGCGGTACATCAAGATCATGCCAAATCAAGAACACGAGAGAGAGAGAGAGAGAGAGAGAGAGAGAGAGAGAGATCAAACACATAGCTACTTGTACGTACCCCTAGCCTCGAGGGTGAACTACTCCCTCCTCATCATGGAGACCGCCGGGATGATGAAGATTGCTGATGCGGCTTGAAACTGCGTCGGTATTTCTCCAAAGAGGAAGGGATGATGCAGTACAGCTATGGTAGGTATTTCCCTCAGTTATGAAACCAAGGTATCAATCCAGTAGGAGGACCAAGCAACACTATGTAAATGGTACCTACACACAAAGAACAAATACTTGCAACCCGACGCGTAAGAGAGGTTGTTAATCTCTCTCCGGTAAAAAGATAGATTGGTTTGTATGAGATTGGATAAATAGATCTGAATAAAATGCGAAATAAAAGATGCAAATAAAAAGTGCAGCAAAGTATTTTTGGGTTTTTGGAATAATAGACCTGAAAACAAATACGGTGAAAAATAGATCTGAAAGCAATATGATGAAAGATAGACCCAGGGGCTGTAGATTTCACTAGTGGCTTCTCTCAAGAAAATAGCATACAGTGGGTAAACAAATTACTATTGGGCAATTGATAGAAGATCGAATAATTATGATGATATCCAAGGCAATGATCAATATATAGGCATCACGTCCAAGATTAGTAGACCGACTCCTGCCTGCATCTACTACTATTACTCCACACATCGACCGCTATCCAGCATGCATCTAGTGTATTAAGTTCATGGAGAAATGGAGTAATGCAATAAGAACGATGACATGATGTAGACAAGATCTATTCCTGTAGGAATATACCCCATCTTGTTGTCCTTAATAGCAACGATACATACGTGCCAAGCTACCCCTTCTGTCACTGGGTGAGGACGCCGTAAGATCGAACCCATCACAAAGCACCTCTTCCTAACTAAACCAAAGATTCAAAGAAGAAATACGAGGCTATAAATAAGCATGCATATAAGAGATCAAAGAAACTCAAATAATATTCATGGATATAGATCTGATCATAAACTCAAAGTTCATCGGATCCCAACAAACACACCGCCAAAAGGTTTACATCAAATAGATCTCCAAGAGACCATTGTATTGGGAATCAAAAAGAGAGAAGAAGCCATCTAGCTTCTACCTACGGACCCGTAGGTCTATGGTGGACTACTCACGCATCATCGAAGAGGCACCAATGAGGATGATGAACCCCTCCGTGATGGTGTTAGATTGGATCTCGTGGTTCTGGAACTTGCGGCGGCTGGAATTATGTTTCGTCTGCTCCCCTAGGGTTTCTAGAATATATGGGTATTTATAGAGCGAAGAGGTGATGCAGGAGACCCCGTGGGCCCCACAACCCACCAGGGCACACCCTGGTATCTTGTGGGCCCTACGGGCCTCCCCTCTGGCCCTTCCTTGGCTCCCAAGTTGTCTTCTGGTCCAAAAAATCTCCAAAAAGTTTCGCTGTGTTTGGACTCCATTTGATAGGGATATTCTACGAAGTAAAAAACAAGCAAAAAACAGCAACTGGCACTTGGTACTATGTCAATAGGTTAGTCCCAAAAAAATGATATAAAGTTGCTATAAAATGATTGTAAAATATCCAAGAATGATAATATAACAGCATGTAACAATCAAAAATTTTGTTGGAGACTTATCAGCATCCCCAAGCTTAATTCCTGCTCATCCTCGAGTAGGTAAATGATAAAAACAGAATTTTTGATGTGGAATGCTACCTAACATGTTCATCACATAATCTTTTCTTTGTAGCCTGGACATCTGGACTTTTAGATGGTCAAAGCAATAGTCTAGTTTTGACATGAAGACTTCAATACTCAAGCATATCAACAAGCAACCATGACTTTCAAAATATCATCACTAAAGAAAGTTATCCCTAGCCCATCATGCTCAATCATTGATCCATTCATGAAACACACTCAAATATTAGCTGCATCCAATGCTCAAGTACGATCATAGTGCTCCCTAGTTGGTGCTTTATAAGAGAAGATGGAGACTCAAATAAAAATAAAAATTGCATAAAGTAAATAGATAGGCCCTTCACAGAGGGAAGTAGAGATTTGTAGAAGTGCCAGAGCTCAAAGCTTAAATTGAGAGATAAAATATTTTGAGAGGCATGCTTTTCCCGTCAACGAAAACGACCAAGTAATTCCCAACACTTTCCATGCTCGATACATCATAGGCGGTTCCCAAACATAAAATAAAGTTTATTCCTTTTTCCACCATACTTTCACACTCCACGGCTAGCCGTATCCACGGGTACCGTCCATACCAACACTTTCCAAGGAATTTATTATTTGACAACATAAAGTATATTTCTTTTTCATTTTGGGACTGGGCATCCCTATTGCCGCCACACTCTCGTGCAATAACAAGTGAATAAACACTCATCTTGAGAATAACACATGTAGCATGGAAAATATTGGCCACCCCCTGCTGCTTCATGAGCGGAACGGGCACACAAAAAGGAAATTCATTTTGAAAATTAGAGTTGGCACATACAAATTTACTTAGAACGGCACGGAAATACCGCATATAGGTAGGTATGGTGGACTCATATGGCAAAACTGGGTTTAAGGATTTTGGATGCACAAGTAGTATTTCTACTTAGTACAAGTGGAGGCTAGCAAAAAGATTGAGAAGCAACCAACCAAGAAACAAAAATTCTCATAAACGAGCATTAAGCATAACTAACACCGAATAATGCACCACAAGTAGGATGTAATTTCATTGCATAACTATTGACTTTCGTGCTTGCATAGGGAATCACAAACCTTAACACCAATATTCTTACTAGAGCATAATTACTCACCAACATGACTCATATTTTACTATCATCATATCTCAAAACTATTACAAGGAATCAAGTTTATTTTGTCCAATGATCTTCATGAAGGATTTTATTATATCCCTCTTGAATATCTATCACTTTGGGAATAATTTCATATATTGCAATTTCTTTTGAAAAGCTCAAATAAATTTAAGTGAAGAACATGAGCATAAATTTTTTCATCTCTCAAAATAATATAAGTGAAGCATCAGAGAATTTATTCAAAAAATTACTAACTCTCAAATTAATCTAAGTGAAGCATGAGAGTATTTCTTCAATAATTTCAAATCACACCATGCTCAAAAAGATATAAGTGAAGTACTAGAGCAATTCCATGGCTCAAAAAATTTAAGTGAAGCATATAGAGCAAATCTAACCAATCATAGCATAATTTTGGCTCTCTCAAATAGGTGTGTCCAGCAAGGATACTTGTGACAAACTAAAAATCAAAACAAGCAAAGACTCATATAATACAAGACGCTCCAAGCAAAACTCATGATATGTGACGAATAAAAATATAGCTCCAAGTAAAATACCGATGGTCATTAGAAGAAAGAGGGGATGCTTTCCGGGGCATCCCCAAGCTTAGTTGCTTGGTTCTCCTTGAATATTAACTTGGGGTGCCATGGGGCATCCCCAATCTTAGGCTCTTGACACTCATTATTCCTTCATCCATTGTGTTCTCACCCAAAACTTGAAAACTTCAATCACACAAAACTTAACAAAACCTTCGTGACATCCGTTAGTATAAGAAAACCAATCTTTACTTTAAGTACTATTGCAATCCCATTCAAATTTTGTTATTGAATTATACCTACTGTATTCTAACTTTACCATGGCTTATACCCTTCAATACAATCCATAGATTCATCAAAATAAGCACACAATGCAAAGAAAATAGAATCTGTCAAAAACAGAACAGTCTGTAAAGATGTGAATTGTTCTCATACTTCTGTAACTCCAAAACTTCTTAAAAATTAGGAGAACAGAGGCAATTTATATATCAATCTTGTGTAAAAAATCAGAAGTTTTCTTCGCTTCTGTGAATTTAAACAATTTTGTTACTGGACGCAAAAGTTTCTGTTTTTCAACAGGATCAAATCAACTATCACCAAAGTTATCCCAAAGGCTTTACTTGGCACAAAAACTAATTAAAACATAAAAAAACACAGTCATAATAGTAGCATAATTGTGCAAACACTCAAGAACAGAAAGAAAAAGGCAAAAATAAATTTTATTCATTGGGTTGCCTCCCAACAAGCGCTATCGTTTTATGCATAGATTCAAGTATTGTCATTTTTCTTCTTATTTTCCATAGATGTGTTTTTGTCAGGAGGTTTTGCAATTATAACTTGAAACACATTATCCATAGAAATGTTAGCATTATTAAGTTGCCCATCTACGTATCCCCTTTGATTTCCGGCCACGAACCAAGAATATTGTTGATTAATGTCATTGAAAACTTGTTGGATCATATCTAAAACGGGGACTTCATTTTTAAGATTCTCATCAAAAATTTGATTATTTCCAAGCAAATGTCTTAACACATAATCACTATTGTAAAGGATCTCATCTATTACCGGTTTTTCACGGTTCATGCCATAAAAATCAAAAATTTCCCTAGCTTCCCGTACTATGTGATCAAATTCATTCATGAGAACAACGGTAGCTAGCTTTTTAGCTTTTGGATCCTTTATAACAGGTAGCTCATAAAACAATCTTTGCAAGGTAGGATGAGTGCAGATAAATATATTCTCAAGTTTCAAAACTAGCGCTGAAATAGCTTCCGCATAAGTTTAATTCATTTAAGAATAGGAGCATCATCAAGAGTCAAATTTCCGACACAATTGAAAAACTCTTGGATAGTTTCTTTTCCCATAACGTTCCCTTGCCCCCCCCCCCCAAAAGTTTTAGCATCCAGATTGCTGGATCGTCCAATTTTAGGAGTTAGGCCATCATCTGTTTCTGCCATACTAAAGCCACTCATGATGATGAGTTCAAGAAAACTAGAGATCTGGCAAGAAAAAGGCAAACGAAAAAAGAAGGCGAATAAAACGACAAATTTTTGTGAAGTGGGGGAGATGAAAACGAGAGGCAAATGGCAAATAATGTAAATTGCAAGGAGATGAGATTTGTGATTAGGAACCTGATAGATGTTGATGATGTCTCCCCGACAATGGCGTCATAAATTGGCAAGTTGACGGGAGACTATCTTGACTTGATCCTCCGCGGCAACGGCGCCAGAAATTCCTTTTGATGCGGCTTGAAACTACGTCAGTATTTCCCCAAAGAGGAAGGGATGATGCAGTACAGCTACGGTAGGTATTTCCCTTAGTTATGAAACCAACGTATCAATCCAGTAGGAGGACCAAGCAACACTATGTGAACGGTACCTGCACACAAAGAACAAATACTTGCAACCTGACGCGTAAGAGAGGTTGTCAATCTCTCCCCGGTAAAAAGGTAGATTGGTTTGTATGATATTGGATAAATAGATCTGAATAAAACGCGAAATAAAAGATGCAAATAAAAAGTGCAGCAAAGTATTTTTGGGTTTTTGGAATAATAGATCTGAAAACAAATACGGTGAAAAATAGATCTGAAAGCAATATGATGAAAGATAGACCCGGGGGCCGCAAATTTCACTAGTGGCTTCTCTCGTGCAAATAGCATACGGTGGGTAAACAAATTACTGTTGGGCAATTGATAGAAGATTGAATAATTATGACGATATCCAAGGCAATGATCATTATATAGGCATCACATCCAAGATTAGTAGACCGACTCCGGCCTGCATCTACTACTATTACTCCACACATCGACCGCTATCCAGCATGCATTTAGCGTCTTAAGTTCAAGGAGAAACGGAATACTGCAATAAGAATGATGACATGATGTAGACAAGATCTATTCATGTAGGAATAGACCCCATCTTGTTATCCTTAGTAGCAATGATACATACGTGCCTCGCTACCCCTTTTGTCACTGGGTGAGGACACCGTAAGATCGAACCCATCACAAAGCACCTCTTCCCATGGCAAGAAAAATCGATCAGGTTGGCCTAACTAAACCGAATCTTTGAACAAGAAATATGAGGCTATAAATAATCATGCATATAAGAGATCAAAGAAACTCAAATAATATTCATGGATATAGATCTGATCATAAACTCAAAGTTCATCGGATCCTAGCAAACACACCGCAAAGAAGGTTTACATCAAATAGATCTCCAAGAGACCATTGTATTGAGGATCAAAAAGAGAGAAGAAGCCATCTAGCTACTGCCTACGAACCCGTAGGTCTATGGTGGACTACTCACACATCATCGGAGAGGTACCAATGAGGATGATGAACCCCTCCGTGATGGTGTTAGATTGGATCTCGTGGTTCTGGAACTTGCGGCGGCTGGAATTGTGTTTCGTCTGCTCCCCTAGGGTTTCTGGAATATTTGGGTATTTATAGAGTGAAGAGGCGGTGCAGGAGAGCCCCGTGGGCCCCACAACCCACCAGGGCGCGCCCTGGTGTCTTGTGGGCCCCACGGGCTGTGACGACCCCAGCTTAATCGTGCACTAACCATACACGCAAATACACACGATCAAGCCTAAGGACTCACTTGAAGATATCTCAACACAACTCTAAAACATAAATAAAGTCATACAAGCTTTATATTACAAGCCAGGGGCCTCGAGGGCTCGAATACATAAGCTCGCATACAAGTGTTAGTGGAAGCATCAGATATCTGAGTACAGATATGAAACAGAAACAAAGAAGCCTCTAGAAAGGCGAAACAAAACAAAAGCTACGATCGAAAGGCGCAGGCCTCCTGGCTGGGACCCTCCGATCCTACTCCTGGTCATTGGCCAGCTCGTAGTAGTAGCCACCCTCGGGGTGGTAGTAGTAGTCATCGATTGGGGCAACTGACTCCGGGGCTCCGTCATCTGGTTGCATCAAAAGGATATATGGGGAGAAAAAGAAAGCAAAGCAACCGTGAGTACTCATCCGAAGTACTCAGCAAGCAAGGATCTACACTACATATGCAATATTTTCAAAGAGAGGTTGTATATGTGGACTGGGCTGCAGAAATGCCAGAATAGAGAGGAAGCCTAGTCCTATCGAAGACTAGCATCTTCAAGTGTCTTGCAGCATTAGAAGAGTGTAGATTAGTACAGTATAAAGTAGTAGCAGTAATCCGTATCAACCTCGCCCAGAGATCCTTTCTTGACTCCCTGCGAGAAAGTAATCCCAGAGCCCTAGTATCCATTTCTCATCACAAGTATCCCGTTCTAGTTGTATCGATCGGGATACAACTCCGAGCGTTCGTTACCGAGGATTGGCTATGCATAGATTAGTTCTTCCCTGCAGGGGTGCACCAACTTACCCACCACGCTCGATTAACTCCGGCCGGACACACTTTACTGGGTCATGCCTGGCCTCAGCCAAACTATACGTCGCAACCCGACCTAGGCTTAACAGAGATGTCAGCACACCGGACTAAACCTATGCCCCCAGGGGTCTTAGCCATCGCCTTGGGAAATCCTGCACGTTACATTGACGGCCGAGAGCAGACCTGGCAACCCACACTATCAAGGCGGTTGCTTTACGCTGTCCAACTCGGTGCGCGCCGCTCAATCGCTGACGTCCATTAAGCTTCGGCTGATGCATACGACGCAGAGTGCCCATAACTGTTCCCACGTGATGGTTAGTGCCATCGGGCCAGAGGCCCACTCGGATCAAATATCCAAACCGTTAGTGAATTAGGAGCGCGCGATAACGAGCAGAGACTCACGATCGATGTGACCCCATCGCCCTGTCTCGAGGACTTGCGGCAAGGGCTAAGAATGCCCGGCCACGCCTCGTAATTATCTCGTGGGTACTCTCTCTGGTCACCCGACTACACATCAATCGCATCACTTGCTCGCGCGGGTACCCCTCAGGGCCGACCCGACTTTAGTATGATGGTTATGTGGTATAGTCATAGCATCCGTGTGTCCAGAAAACCAAGGGGGAACCATGAGGAATCACCCTCGATGGAATTCCACCTGATGTAATCGTCAAGGTGAACTAAGGAGGAATCACCCTCGAGGTCCACACTTGAGGTGTTGTACGACGGCGTCGTTATCGGGAGTGTTGAAGGAGGAATCACCCTCGATGACCACAACCGAATAGCTACTCTACAGAGTTAACATCAGAAGTGCTAAACGAGGTATCACCCTCGGCACTCGATATTAACGCTGCAGTGTTGTACAACTAAGGGGGTGATGTGCGGTGCCGAGGCCTGGTCTTCAATCCCGCTGATCGGGTCTTCTGATAATCCAGTGGGGCAGTTGGGTCAAAATGGGGTCTCTGACGGGTCTTTGACCAGCCTATGCTAAATAGTTTAGAATAAGCAGGTAAGGTATCAATAGCAGGTTACAATAAACAGGCTATGCATCCGAATAGGTAAAGCAGCAGCAGCAACAATTCTAATGCAAGCACAAGAAAGAAGAGAATTGGCGATATAGGCATGCTCAAGGGGGGGTGCTTGCCTGGTTGCTCAGCGGCAAAGGCAAGGTCGTCAGTGGTGTCGTCGGTCTCCGGAGCAGCGTCGATGTCGGGGTCTACCGAAAGAGAAGAGGGGGAGGAAACAAATAAATACACAGCAATCATATGCAACACAGAGCATGCTATGCTTAAGGTGCAGTGCAGGGTTGCCTAAAAGTATATCTAAGTCATATTAGTTATTTTAGGGTTCAAGTTGTTATTATTAACCGGTATATATGCACTATTCATCTACCAGAAACAGGCTAGAAGTTGCAGGTTCACCTCCGTAGTTGGTCCCGACACGGAAACAGATAGCACGGTTGGATTCGTCTCGTCGTTCTGAGCAACTTTCATATATAAAGTTTTTCGATCTAAGATACGGTTTAAATTCTACGGATTTTAGAAGATGTAAATATTTTCTGGAATTATTTAAAATCAGCAGAAATGAGATATGACATCAGCATGACATGGGGATGATGTCAGCAGTCATCAGCTGCACTGACCAGGTCAAACCTGACCAGTGGGTCCCACATGTCAACCTCTGTTATTTAACAGAGTTTAATTTTAAAGTAAACAGTGTTAATTAGGCGGTAAGCTCCACCTGTCAGTGACTAATTAACTTAAATTAATTAAATTTTATTTATAAAAACATTTTAATTAACTAAAATGCGGTGGGGCCCGCATGTCAGCGACTGGGACCATCCAGTCAGCATAGTTGACCACGCAACATGGTCAACTGGGGCCAGGGGCCCACTGGCAGTGACCCAGGGGCGGGCCCCAGGTATGCCAGCTCAGCGCGGCCGGCGGCTTGACGCCGGCGAGCTCTAGGCGCGGCGGAGGGCGCGGCCCAGCGTCGGAAACACCCTACGAAGCGCCAAAACACGCACGACAACTTGCGTTCGAACCACGGAAGCGTTCCGCGTCGATTAGTGGTGGTGCCGGACCAAATGGTCGCTGGAAACGGGGCCGACGATGAGCTACGGCGGCAGCTCGTACGGGACCTCGACAGAAACTACGCTAGCTCGTGCGCACGCTCGTTGGGCTCCTGGGAGCACCAGGAGCTCGATGTCGTGCTCAGGCGAGAGCGACAGGGGCCATGGCCATGGCGGCGAGGTGATCTGCGGTGACGAGCTCACGGCAATGGCGACGAGCTAGCTAGGGAGGATCACGCCGTGCGAGAATAAGAATGAAGGGAGTGAGGAGCTCACCGAGTGGCTACGAAAAGCCCTTGGCGGGTTAGGAGTAGCAGAGGAGCTTGAGGTCGTCGGCGAGCACCGGAGATGGAGAAGAAAGGGGCGGTGGTGTCCGGCAGCTACAGGGCCTCCCCGCTTCAGTTGGGTGCACCGGTCTTGAGGTGGTCGCTGGCGGACCTCCCTGGCACCACGGAGGAAGCAGCAGGCGCCGGTGGCCACGGCAATCAATGAAGCGCGGAGGCGATGGCGCTCGGGCGACAGATCTGAAGGAGGAGAGGAGGCGAGGAGTGAGCGAGGGAGAGGGGGAGAATGGCAGTGGAGGCCAGGGGGAACGCACGGCCTCGCCCTTATCTCCTCGCGGCGTCGGTGGGTGTTGCCGTTTCGGCGAACGGCCGGATCGCGCGCGCGCAGCCACAGGCGAGCTGCCATGGCGAAGGAGAGAGAGGGAAGGAGGGAGAAACGGGCCCAATGGGCTGGGCTCCAGGCACTGTGCACTTAGACCAGTGCACAGTGGCCTTTTCTATTTTCCCTTTTTGTTTCTGCGCTTTCTTTTTTTTATAGAGACGGTTTTGTATTATTTTGAGCCCCCAAATGAGTATGCAAAAATGTGAAACTTTCTCACATTAGTACATTGGAATATTCTGCATTGCCTCAAAAAGTTTGGGAATTTTTGGAGTTCATTTGGATTTTGCAAAAATGAATAGGGCATTGTAGGTGCTGTTTTGGCTCTGCAAAAATGCATTAGGCCCACATAGAGTAGATGATGATGTTGTGTTCCTTAACAGTAAATGGTTTTGGATTATTTCCTATAAGATGAACGTTTTTCCAACATGTTTTGAACCACTTCAATTTGCACTTTTGAATTTGAGTTGATTTTCAGAGAGGGTTTTGAATTGAATCTTTAACGAATGTGACTAGGCACTGCAAATGAGGATGACTTGGCATTATTAGCAGATGATCACAGAGGTTATTACACAGGGGTGTTACAAATTCTCCTCCTCTAAAAGAAATTCTCGTCCCGAGAATTTAGGCGGTAGAAGGAAAGAGGTCGGGATATTCTTCCCGAAGATGATCCTCGCGTTCCCAAGTGGCTTCATATTCAGTGTGATTCGACCACTGCACTTTCAGGAACTTGGTCGTCTTCTGACGAGTTCGACGTTCAGCTTCATCGAGGATGCAGATCGGATGCTCTTTATAAGATAGGTCATCTTGCAATTCGAGCATCTCATGATCCACTGCTCGGTGCGGAGATTCCTTGAAGCAACGACGAAGTTGGGACACATGGAAGACGTCGTGGATATGAGAGAATTGTGGCGGCAACTCCAATTTATATGCCACCTGACCATGTCTTGCAACAATGCGGAAGGGACCAATGTAGCATGGAGATAGCTTGCCCTTGATTCCAAAACGGTGAGTGCCCTTCATAGGAGTGACACGCAGATAAGCTTGATCACCAGGTTGATAAGTCAAACCCCATCGTTTATGATCATAGTTGCTCTTCTGGCGGTCCTGAGCCGCCTTGAGATTTTCTCGAACGATACGAACTTGCTCTTCAGTGTGTTGGATAATATCCGGACCCACAAGCGGTCGTTCCCCAGTTTCTGACAAATTCAGAGGGGTTCGACACTTACGTCCATAAAGTACTTCGAAGGGGCCCATTTTCAAGCTGGCTTGGTAGCTGTTGTTATAAGAGAACTCGGCATACGGGAGAGATTCTTCCCACTTCTTGCCAAAGGAAATAACACAAGCCCGAAGCATATCTTCAAGCACTTGATTGACTCGCTCGACTTGGCCTTGGGACAGGGGGTGATAAGCTGAACTCCAGGTAATATGAGTTCCCATAGCTTCTTGGAAACTTTCCCAGAACTTTGAAGTGAAAAGACCGCCACGGTCCGAACTAGTCTTCCTCGGAATACCGTGTAGTGATACAATTCTGGAGATATACAACTCTGCTAACTGACTAGCAGTGATAGTCTCCTTGACAGGCAGAAAGTGTGCAACCTTAGAGAGTTAGTCGACGACAACAAGAATAGCATCGTGACCCTTCTGTGACTTGGGAAGGCCAGTAATGAAATCCATTTGCACTTTATCCCATTTCCATAAATGAATAGGTAACAGTTGCAAAATTCCAGCAGGCTTCTGATGTTCTGCTTTAACGTGACGGCAAACGTCACATTCAGCAACATAGCGAGCAATATCCTGCTTCATTTTAGACCACCAGTACCTTTGACGGAGATCACGATACATCTTGGTGCTTCCCGGATGGATAGACAGCGGTGTATCATGAGCCTCCTTCATGACTTTGTCAGTCATAAGTTCGAAGCGAGGTACCATAATGCGGTCTCTGAAATACAAGGTTCCATCTTCTGACAGCGAGAAATCCCTGTACTTTTCCAGGTGAAGATCTTTCTTCATTAGATCAATTTCAGCATCTTTAGCTCGCGCATTCTTAACAGCTTTCTCAAGATCTGGCTGTCCCACAAGGTTATTAAGAGAACCCTGGGGAACAATACACAGATTCAGCTTGCGTAGTTCTTCATAAAGGTGAGGTTGAGCTCGCCTAACCATGAGGTTGTTGCAATAGGACTTGCGGCTTAAGGCATCAGCCATGACATTAGCCTTGCCACGGGTATATGAAATACCACAGTCATAGTCCGTAATTGTTTCCAACCATTGCTGTTGACGGAGATTAAGATCCGGCTGAGTAAACAAGTACTTGAAGCTTTGATGATTAGTGTATACCTCACACCGGTTACCCAGAAGGTAATGCTGCCACAGCTTCAATGCATAAATCACAACAGCAAGTTCAAGATCATGCACTGGATAGTTTTCTTCATACGGACGCAGTTGACGCGAAGCATACGCAATTACTCTTTGTTCTTGCATTAGGACACAGCCTAATCCTTGATGAGAGGCGTCGCAATATATCACAAAGTTTTTGCGATAATCCGGAGGAGCAAGAACTGGAGCAGAAGTTAGCTTGTCCTTGAGGGTCTGGAAACTTTCCTGACATTTGTCTGTCCACTCAAACTTAATGCCTTTGTGAAGCAGGTTAGTCAGGGGCTTGGCAATCTTAGAAAAGTTCTCGACAAATCGACGGCAATAGCTTGCAAGGCCAAGAAAACTTCTCACTTGCTTGACGTTCTTGGGAGGAGTCCAGTCCAGAATAGCCTGAACCCGCTCCGGGTTAACAGCAATTCCATCCTTGGAAATCACATGACCAAGGTAGGTTACTTCAGAAAGCCAGAACTCGCATTTGGAATACTTGGCATAAAGCTGGTGTTCTCGGAGCCTTTCCAGTACAAGCCGAAGGTGTTCAGCATGTTCTTCCTTATTCTTCAAATATACCAGAATATCATCTAGATATACCACGACGAACTTATTGAGGTAATCCATGATGATGTAATTCATCAAACGGGAGAACGTAGCCGGAGCATTTGTCAAGCCAAATGACATGACTGTGTACTCATAGGAGCCATAACGAGTAACGAAGGAAGTCTTGGGAATATCCTCTTCGCGGACACGGCTCTGGTGATAACCCAACCTCAAATCGAGTTGAGAAAACACCGATGATCCAGCAAGTTGATCATACAAGTCATTGATCCGGGGAAGCGGGTATTTATTCTGATTGGTTGCCTGGTTGATAGGATGGTAATCTTGAACCAACCTATTCCTACCATCTTTCTTTTTAACAAAGAGAGAAGGTGCTCCCCAGGCAGAGGAACTTGGACAGATAAAGCCTTTGCGGAGGGATTTGTCGATTTCCTCCTTAAGCTCAAGAAGGTGGTGCGGAGGCATCTTATAAGGACGCTTCGCAATAGGAGTTGTGCCTGGTTTCAAGTCGATGACAAACTTGACAGCTCTAACAGGGGGTATTCCTGGGAGTTCTTCTGGAAAAACATCTTGGAAGTCACAAACGACTGGAATGTTTTCGATCCCCTCAAGCGGAGAAGCGTTCAATGCATTCAAGGCATAGATTTGAGTCTCGGCATTTTGCGTTAAATGAGCATGGTAATTCAGTAGCTCATCTGATGGGTGCAGGAGATGTACAACCTTAGTGGCACAATTGATTGAGGCATAATGAGCCTTCAACCAATCCATTCCCAGAATGAGGTCAATACCGCAAGACCTTAGCATAATGGGGGAAGCAAGAAATTTCAACCCCTCAATCTCAATGGTGACTTCGGGACTGAATAAAGATGTTTGACATTGACCCGCGGGAGTGTTTACCATTAAGGATTGGTGTAGCGTTTCACATTTAACGTCATGCATAAGTGCAAAATGTTCTGACATGAAGGAATGCGATGCTCCTGAATCAAATAAAATAGATGCTAGTACTGAATTAGCAAGGAGAGTACCCATCACAGTAGCTGGCTGGTCTGGGTCTTCACTCATGTTGACGTGATAAGCCTGACCACGACCATAAGCAGGCATGTCATTATTGTTGCGGGCATTAGGAGGCGGAGCCAGTTGCTTCTGATTCTGATAGCAGTTCCTGGCAAGCTAACCTGGTTTGACACACCTGTAGCAGAGCCCACTATCAGGACGAATTGCAGGAGCTCGGGGTGGTGCAGCTTGAAGAAGCTGCCTCTGTGGTGGAGGAGGCAGACGTGGTGCAGCATGGTACGGTCTTGGTGTAGGTGCAGTTGGACAGTACATGCTGTGGGGAATCCAGATACGGCATTTCTGTGAAGACGAGCCTGAAGATGAGCCCGCTTCGCTATTGCGTTTAGACGCGTCCTTGTGCTTGATCTGAGCGGTCTCAACCAGAATAGCCTTGTTCACAAGGGTAGCAAAGTCGGTGAAGTCTTGAGCAGCAAGTGCAAGCTCGATGTCTGGGTGGAGTCCACTACGGAACTTCTCTTGTCTGCGGGCATCGGTGGCGATGTCTTCTTCAGCATAGCAGGACAGGTCAAGGAATTCCCGCTGATAGGCTTCGACAGTCTTGTTGCCTTGGGTGAGGTTGCGGAACTGGGTTCTCATCCGGTCCATAATTCCTTGAGGAATATATCGGGCACGAAAAGCAGCCTGGAACTCAGGCCAAGTAATGACTGTTCCAGCAGGCAGTGTACACTTGTGTGTGTCCCACCATTGAGTAGCAGGGCCCTTTAAGAAAAAGGACGCGAAGTTGACAAAGTTGGCAGGGGAGACATTTGCAGACTCCATCTCATGAGTGATGTCACGAATCCAGTCATCAGCATCCAGTGGCTTATCAGAATTGCGGAACTGAGTGGGGTTAAGCCGCACAAATTCCGACAGAGTTATTGAAGCAGGGTTCTGGTCCTGGTTGTTCTGATGCGGGAACTGAGCCATAATCCCAGTCATGAACTGACGGTTGAGCTCAAATTGTTGCATCATTGCTGCCATATAATCTGGCGGTGGTGGTTGTTCAGGGGCATGACCACGACCACGACCTCCTGGTCTAACCATCCTGCTAAGTTTCAACAGGGGTAGTTTAGTAAAAGCAATTGCGAGTGTTTAGCGACAAGCATGATGTAACTCGACAATAATTAAGCAGTGTAATAGATGCTTAACAGTAGTCAATTAAGACGTAAAGATCCATACACTGAGTTGGTTACATGCGGACAGCGTAACGGCGAGAATTCAAAAGCTAGACATGCTAGGCGGCGCGCAGGCACGCGGCAAGGAAGTACACAACGAGACATAGCAAAGGCTACATCAACGTCGGAGAAACTGTTGGAGCGGGGAATCTGCAAGTGACAACACAGGGAGTCCTCGATAAAAGGATCCTGAAAGCAGAACCTGGCTCACAATCTTGATGAAAGGGGGGGTAATTCCAGAACTCCGGGTGGATGTGATCACGAGAACCTAATGTTGGAGTTAGTAAAATTTTAACCCGAAAGGAAGAGAGATCAGAGTCCCAGAGTAAGGACGAGGAATAAAAGATCCTAATACCACCCAATTGGCGACGTGGGCCCGTAAGCCACACAGTCAAGTTAGTAAAACAGTTTTGGACGACTAGACTCAAATTCGGCCAAGGAGTTGGAAAAGGGGGATCCTACAGGCAGTCGGCTCTGATACCAACCTGTGACGACCTCGGCTTAATCGTGCACTAACCATACACGCAAATGGACACGATCAAGCCTAAGGATTCACTTGCAGGTATCACAACACAACTCTAAAACATAAATAAAGTCATACAAGCTTTATATTACAAGCCAGGGGCCTCGAGGGCTTGAATACATAAGCTCGCATACAAGCGTCAGCGGAAGCATCAGATATATGAGTACAGATATGAAACAGAAATAGAGAAGCCTTTAGAAAGGCGAAACAAAACAAAAGCTACGATCGAAAGGCGCAGGCCTCCTGGCTGGGACCCTCCAATCCTACTCCTGGTCGTCGGCCAGCTCATAGTAGTAGCCACCCTCGGGGTGGTAGTAGTAGTCGTCGGCGGGGGCACCTGACTTCGGGGCTCCGTCATCTGGTTGCATCAAAAGGATATATGGGGAGAAAAAGAAAGCAAAGCAACCGTGAGTACTCATCCGATGTACTCAGCAAGCAAGGATCTACACTACATATGCAATATTTTCAAAGAGAGGTTGTATATGTTGACTGGGCTGCAGAAATGCCAGAATAGAGAGAAAGCCTAGTCCTATCGAAGACTAGCATCTTCAAGCGTCTTGCAGCATTACAAGAGTGTAGATTAGTACATTATAAAGTAGTAGCAGTAATCAGTATCAACCTCGCCCAGAGATCCTTTCTCGACTCCCTGCGAGAAAGTAATCCCAGAGCCCTAGTATCCATTTCTCATCACAAGTATCCAGTTCTAGTTGTATCGATCGGGATACAACTCTGAGCGTCCGTTATCGAGGATCGGGTATGCATAGATTAGTTGTTCCCTGCAGGGGTGCACCAACTTACCCACCACGCTCGATTAACTCCGGCCGGACACACTTTACTGGGTCATGCCCGGCCTCGTCCAAACGATATGTCGCAACCCGACCTAGGCTTAACAGAGAGGTCAGCACGCCGGACTAAACCTATGCCCCCAAGGGTCTTGGGCCATCGCCCCTGCATGTTAGGTTCACGGCCGAGAGTAGACCTGGCAACCCACACTATCAAGGCGGTTGCTTTACGCGGTCCAACTCGGCGCGCGCCGCTCAATCACTGACGTCCATTAAGCTTCGGCTGATGCATACGACGCAGAGTGCCCATAACTGTTCCCACGTGATGGTTAGTGCTATCGGGCCAGAGGCCCACTTGGATCAAATATCCAAACCGTTAGTGAATTAGGAGCGCGCGATAATGAGCAGCGACTCACGATCGATGTGACCCCGTCGCCCCTTCTCGAGGACTTGCGGCAAGGGCTAAGAATGCCCGGCCACACCTCGTAATTATCTCGCGGGTACTCTCTCTGGTCACCCGACTACACATCAATCGCATCACTTGCTCGCGCGGGTACCCCTCAGGGTCGACCCGACTTTAGTATCATGGTTATGTGGTATAGTCATAGTATCCGTGTGTCCAGAACACCAAGGGGGAACCCTGAGGAATCACCCTCGATGGAATTCCACCTGATGTAAGCGTCAAGGTGAACTAAGGAGGAATCACCCTCGAGGTCCACACATGAGGTGTTGTACGACGGCGTCGTTATCGGGAGTGGTGAAGGAGGAATCACCCTCGATGACCACAACCGAATAGCTACTCTACAGAGTTAACATCAGAAGTGCTAAACGAGGTATCACCCTCGGCACTCGATATTAACGCTGCAGTGTCGTGCAACTAAGGGGGTGATGTGCGGTGCCGGGGCCTGGTCTTCAATCCCGCTGATCGGGTCTTCTGATAATCCAGCGGGGCAGTTGGGTCAAAATGGGGTCTCTGACGGGTCTCTAACCAGCCTATGCTAAACAGTTTAGGATAAGCAGGTAAGGTATCAATAGCAGGTTACAATAAACAGGCTATGCATCAGAATAGGTAAAGCAGTAGCAGCAACAATTCTAATGCAAGCACAAGAAAGAAGAGAATAGGCGATATAGGCATGCTCAAGGGGGGGTGCTTGCCTGGTTGCTCGGCGGCAAAGGCAAGGTCATCAGTGGTGTCGTCGGTCTTCGGAGCGGCGTCGGTGTCGGGGTCTACCGAAAGAGAAGAGGGGGAGGAAACAAATAAATACATAGCAATCATATGCAACACAGAGCATGCTATGCTTAAGCTGCAGTGCAGGGTTGCCTAAAAGTATATCTAAGTCATATTAGTTATTTTCGGGTTCAAGTTGGAATTATTAACCGGTATATATGCACTATTCATCTACCGGAAACAGGCTAGAAGTTGCGGGTTCACCTCCATGGGTGAGGACACCGTAAGATCGAACCCATCACAAAGCACCTCTTCCCATGGCAAGAAAAATCGATCTGGTTGGCCTAACTAAATCGAATCTTCGAACAAGAAATACGAGGCTATAAATAATCATGCATATAAGAGATCAAAGAAACTCAAATGATATTCATGGATATAGATCTGATCATAAACTCAAAGTTCATCGGATCCCAGCAAACACACCGCAAAGAAGGTTTACATCAAATAGATCTCCAAGAGACCATTGTATTGAGAATCAAAAAGAGAGAAGAAGCCATCTAGCTACTGCCTACGGACCCGTAGGTCTATGGTGGACTACTCACCCATCATCGGAGAGGTACCAATCAGGATGATGAACCCCTCCGTGATGGTGTTAGATTGGATCTCGTGGTTCTGGAACTTGCGGCAGCTGGAATTGTGTTTCGTCTGCTCCCCTAGTGTTTCTGGAATATTTGGGTATTTATAGAGCGAAGAGGTGGTGCAGGAGAGCCCCGTGGGCCCCACAACCCACTAGGGCGCACCCTGGTGTCCTGTGGGCCCCACGGGCTGTGATGACCCCAGCTTAATCCTGCACTAACCATACACGCAAATGCACATGATCAAGCCTAAGGACTCACTTGAAGATATCTCAACACAACTCTAAAACATAAATAAAGTCATACAAGCTTTATATTACAAGCCAGGGGCCTCGAGGGCTCGAATACATAAGCTCGCATACAAGTGTTAGTGGAAGCATCAGATATCTGAGTACAGATATGAAACAGAAACAAAGAAGCCTCTAGAAAGGCGAAACAAAACAAAAGCTACGATCGAAAGGCGCAGGCCTCCTGGCTGGGACCCTCCGATCCTACTCCTGGTCATCGGCCAGCTCGTAGTAGTAGCCACCCTCGGGGTGGTTGTAGTAGTCATCGATTGGGGCAACTGACTCCGGGGCTCCGTCATCTGGTTGCATCAAAAGGATATATGGGGAGAAAAAGAAAGCAAAGCAACCGTGAGTACTCATCCGAAGTACTCAGCAAACAAGGATCTACACTACATATGCAATATTTTCAAAGAGAGGCTGTATATGTGGACTGGGCTGCAGAAATGCCAGAATAGACAGGAAGCCTAGTCCTATCAAAGACTAGCATCTTCAAGCGTCTTGCAGCATTAGAAGAGTGTAGATTAGTACAGTATAAAGTAGTAGCAGTAATCCGTATCAACCTCGCCCAGAGATCCTTTCTCGACTCCCTGCGAGAAAGTAATCCCAGAGCCCTAGTATCCATTTCTCATCACAAGTATCCCGTTCTAGTTGTATCGATCGGGATACAACTCCGAGCGTTCGTTACCGAGGATTGGCTATGCATAGATTAGTTCTTCCCTGCAGGGGTGCACCAACTTACCCACCACGCTCGATTAACTCCGGCCGGACACACTTTACTGGGTCATGCCTGGCCTCAGCCAAGCTATACTTCGCAACCCAACCTAGGCTTAACAGAGATGTCAGCACACCGGACTAAACCTATGCCCCCAGGGGTCTTAGCCATCGCCCTGGGAAATCTTGCACGTTACGTTCACGGCCGAGAGCAGACCTGGCAACCCACACTATCAAGGCGGTTGCTTTACGCTGTCCAACTCGGCACGCGCCGCTCAATCGTTGACGTCCATTAAGCTTCAGCTGATGCATACGACGCAGAGTGCCCATAACTGTTCCCACGTGATGGTTAGTGCCATCGGGCCAGAGGCCCACTCGGATCAAATATCCAAACCGTTAGTGAATTAGGAGCGCGCGATAACGAGCAGAGACTCACGATCGATGTGACCCCATCGCCCCATCTCGAGGACTTGCGGCAAGGGCTAAGAATGCCCGGCCACGCCTCGTAATTATCTCGTGGGTACTCTCTCTGGTCACCCGACTACACATCAATCGCATCACTTGCTCGCGCGGGTACCCCTCAGGGCCGACCCGAGCGGCTATGAAAAGCCCTTGGCAGGTTAGGAGCAGCAGAGGAGCTCGAGGTCGTCGGCGAGCACCGGAGACGGAGAAGAAAGGGGCGATGGCGTCCGGCAGCTACAGGGCCTCCCCGCTTCAGCTGGGTGCCCCGGTCGACGAGGCGGTCGCTGGCGGACTTCCCTGGCACCACGGAGGAAGCAGCATGCGCCGGTGGCTGCGGCAATCAACGAAGCGCGGCGGCGATGGCACTCGGGCGATGGATCTGAAGGAGGAGAGGAGGCGAGGAGCGAGCGAGGGAGAGGGGGAGAATGGCAGTGGAGGCCAGGGGGAAAGCACGGCCTCGCCCTTATCTCCTCGCGGCGTCGGTGGGTGTCGCCGTGTCGGCGAATGGCCGGATCGCGCGCGCGCAGCCACAGGCGAGCTGCCACGGCGAAGGAGAGAGAGGGAAGGAGGGAGAAACGGGCCCGATGGGCTGGGCTCCAGGCACTGTGGCTGCGCGCGCGCGATCCGGTCCCTTTTTGTTTCTGCGCTTTCTTTTTTTTACAGAGAGGGTTTTTTATTATTTTGAGCCACCAAATGAGTATGCAAAAATGTGAAACTTGCTCACATTAGTACATTGGAATATTCTGCATTGCCTCAAAAAGTTTCGGAATTTTTGGAGTTCATTTGGATTTTTCAAAAATGAATAGGGCATTGTAGGTGCTGTTTTGGCTCTGCAAAAATGCATTAGGCCCACATAGAGTAGATGATGATGTTGTGTTCCTTAACAGCAAATGGTTTTGGATTATTTGCTATAAAATGAACATTTTTCCAACATGGTTTGAACCACTTCAATTTGCACTTTTGAATTTGAGTTGATTTTCAGAGAGGGTTTTGAATTGAATCTTTAACCAATGTGACTAGGCACTGCAAATGAGGATGACTTGGCATTATTAGCAGATGATCACAGAGGTTATTACACGGCGGTGTTACACGGTCCTCCCCTCTGGTCCTTCCTTGGCTCCCAAGTTGTCTTCTGGTCCAAAAAAAAATCTCCAAAAAGTTTCGCTGCGTTTGGACTCCGTTTGATAGGGATATTCTGTGAAGAAAAAAAACAAGCAAAAAATAGCAACTGGCACTGGGCACTATGTCAATAGGTTAGTCTCAAAAAATGTTATAAAGTTGATATAAAATGATTGTAAAACATCCAAGAATGATAATATAACAGCATGGAACAATAAAAAATTATAGATACGTTGGAGACATATCAATGGCCTCCGGTGATGATTTCCCCCTCTGGCAGGGTACCGGAATAGGGCTCCAGGTGGTATTTCAAAGGTACAGAGGCTTGCAGCGGCGGACTCAAAGTTCTAGGGTTATTTCTTAGGGTTTCTCTATTTATAGGAATTTTTGGCGTCGGTCTCACGTGAAAAGGGGCTAAGATGGGCCCACGAGGAACCACAACACCATTACCCCCTGGTCGCGCCCAAGTGCCTCGTGGGCACCTCGTGGCTCTTCTTGTCCTCCCACGAAGCTTCGGGGGTCTCTTTTGGTCCAAAAAAATCTTCAAAATGTTTTAGCCGATTCCGAGAACTTTTATTTCTGCACAAAAAAACAACACCACGGTAGTTCTGATGAAAACAGCGTCAGTCCGGGTTAGTTCCATTCAAATCATACCAAAACCACATAGAATTGTTGTAAACATGGCATGAATACTTCATAAATTATGGATACGTTGGAGACATATCAATTAGCCGGATGTTAAAAAAAAATTCATGAACGGGTCATGTCGTCCCACACATATTGTCCATTCAACTTCATCCAGCAATGTATATGCGTAAATGGTCGTCCCTCTATCCCATGGTACATCAAGACAGCGCGCATGGGATACACAATGTGTAGACAAACATTGAAGGAATGAATTAATCAATCAACAAGTTGAGTAATAAGAATCTAAACTTGCGATCTCCTCGGCTGCTGTGCACAATGGTCACCTTGCCTCCAGGCTCCAACATGTCAACCACGCCACAAAACTTGGTGACTGTGGTCTAGATGGCGTACCATTGGTATGATAACGACCTCATTGTGTTGCTGGATGATGTGCATGTTGTAGGGTGCAATGTGCTTTCCCGCGTGAAACGAATCATGTATGGGCTGCCAGAAGAGGCCCCATCTGCTCCTACCTACAAAATCCGTGGATATGGCCAACCATGCATCACACAACAACTCATCTTCCATGGTCAAGTACCCTGCCATCCTTCATACTCTAGGCAACAACATGGCGTTCGAAAATAAGCTCAATGACATTTTACTAAACACCTACCGAGCGTGGTGTCCTCGATGGAAAACATCGACAGGAGGTGGATACCTACCTACGGACGGGTCCTCGGTGGATGGCACCCTCGTAAAAAGGCAAGCGGGCATGTCGGTGTGCTGGTTGCAGAGGTCCGACAATACCTGTGTGCTGGCTGGAGAGGTACAATGGCGGCGGCGGAGGAGGAGGGTGCGGATGCAAAGCAACGGGAGGGGGCATTTAGTGGCCGGGGTGTCGAATTCCTACGTGGCTGCTATCCGGACTCCCGCAAGCCCCCTCAACTTTGCTTCAACTTTGTAGGAAAAAGTGTGTTTGGACTGCTTGGCGGAGCGATACAGACCCGCGTTGGATGGCACAATACATCCGGACCGTGCGGTCTGAACATATGTGCACAGTTTGATGGTCGGTGTTGAACATGCCCTTAGTCGTTGCCACCTCTTGTACTACGAATTAGCGTCGTGAGCTGCACAAATGCATGCACAAATTGGCCAGTGTTCCCTGTTCCCCTTTGGTTTGAGTGCTCGGTCGATCTGCATACAAATGTCCTAGCATAAACTCTTCTTAATTAGGGCATCTCCAACACTGACCCACAAATTTCCTCCCGTATCCGGCCACGGACAGGATTTTTTGTCCAAAAGGACCCCTTCCCCAATGGATTTGTCAAAAAAGACCACCTGTGAGATCAATTGACAAAAAGGACCGGCTCAGCCGTGGCGGCAGGCGCGGCGGGCGACACATGTAGCCTGCCGCCACTAGCGCAGGCGGCCGGGCCTGCCGCCACCGAGCCTGGCGGGCTGTTGGGCATAACAGGACGCCGAGCATCTCATGCGCCACGACGGAACGCGCATGGGCCAGTGGGTCCTGCCGCCACAATGCGAGGCGGCGGGTGCTGCTGCTCCCGCACACACCGACAGCTGCACTGTTGCTCGCGAGGTGACAACACCGAATCCGATGATCTGGAATCCACGAGGTGAGCTTTCTACCACGAGTTCCGATGCTCTGGAATCGGATTCCCGCCTAAATTTTGATGTCTTGTGTACTAATTCCTATGCAGACGACACTGATTACAGCACTGCGTGACTCCCGCTTCAGTCTATTGCTGCAGCCGATGCGACAGCAGTCAGGCATGCCACCCAATAGCGTTGCTGTTGCTGCGTGTGATGAGACACCACGATGATGGAATCTAAGGCCGCGGTAGGTGAGTTCTAGCTTGTTCTGCCGACAATACAGTGCTCCTCTTCTTTTTATACGCATAGCCGCGGCTCCGGGCGCAGACGCTCTCTCTCAAATCTCTCAGGTTGCCTTCTCTGCCTCTCTGCTCTCTCTAAGTCTACAAGAACACACATAAATAAAAACTTGGTAGCCACTTTCACTTGTGATTTTGGGCGATTTACAGTTGGATTTTGTAGACAGTGAAGTTGAAGAAAAGATAGATTAAGGTATGATCTATCCATTTTTGTTGGTTTCATTCGCATGCATGAAGTTTTTGTTCTGCTTGATTAGTTCCGAAGTGTGTATTCTCTGTTGTTTTAGGCATTATTTCAGCACTTTGTGGAGTCATTTGGAGTTTCTGGAGTAGGATTTGTCGTGCGATGTGAAGTACGAAGGGGAAGATCGAGGTATGAACTTTGCAATACATGGATTTTTTTTGTGCATGCATGGTGGTAATTAGTTAGTCTTTTAGCTCATCATTAGCTATGCGATGTTAGTGCTTGGACGTTAGAAATAATTTCAAACGACATATGTTGCATTTATACTATTTTTTGAGAAGAGTAGGTTGAAGATGTTGTATTAATGTTAGCTGCGTCCATTAGTTTGGACAGCAAATATTTTCCGGTATTGTAGATCAACATTAGGCTATTGAAATGCATAAATTTAGTTTGACATGCGAGAAGATCTTAATATGGTAATTAAGAAAAAGTTTGTACTGTAATTGGTCATTGCATGTGGTATGTTTATTAATAAGTGTATAGTTAGGAAACCGTAGGTCTACTTTGTTATGTCGCAATAATCTAAATTTTCTATGTTAATATTACATGCTAATATACCTAATGATGTATGTAATTAGGTTAAAAAAATCATCTTTGTAGCAAACAAGGAGGAGATGATGTGATTGAAGAAATTTTGTTTCGATCTTCGCTGTCCCTTTTGAGGTGATGACCACATGCATGCAAGTGCTGTTTTCATACTTTTGATAGCAGAAAGAAAAATCTGTGTAATATTTATGTTCATGTGATAATAGGTTGACTCCGTTCATATATTACTGGTGATGGATATTTATTTGAACTATTGTGACGCTTAATTGCATTCGCAACGACATCCATATTGAAGCTGAGGTATAAATGACGTCTTAATTTTGTGAATATTTTTTTATATTTGATGTACTGTTGTGAATGATGTGCATGCCGCTGTGAATATTATTATTTGTAAATAAATGATTAGTATCCACTACTGCAGGATGCTGCTAACGCGACACTACAATCAGTGACCCTTCGACGAAACTGTGTGCGACGCATTAATCGCAAACGGTGATGTAAAAAAAGGTCAAAAAAGATGCAAAACATTTGCGATGGTGGATACATCAAACACGGTTCAGATTTTAGATGCGTGTGCGATGCGGGGCATACGGTTGATCCATACAAACTGTTTGCGATGAGACAGAACAACAGAAACGTGCAGCCAGATCAAGGTGTGTGCGATATACGGCATACAGTTCGCTCCGATGAACCGTTTGCGATGAGACGGAACAACAGAAACGGGCAGCCAGATGAAGGTGTGTGCGATATACGGCAACAGTTCACTCGGATGAACTGTTTGTGATTAGGCAACGCAAAAGAAACGGTCAGCCCGATGAATGTGTGTGTGATATACAACATATAGTTCACTCGGATGAACTGTTTGCGTTGAGCCAAGAGAACAAAAATGGTTCAACTTAACAAGATGTGTGTGATACGCGGCAAACAGGTCTGCAATCAAAAATGTGTGGGAAGACCGATAACAACACAGACGATTCCTGTTAACAAGCCGTGTGTGTTGTGAGCAAACGATTGCTGGCATACAATTGTGAGTGATTGATGAAAAGATCACCGACGGGTTCCATTTGTTTAGTCCATGTGCGATGTGATTTGCTCTGTCCGCACAACATCTACGGACGCTCTGTCTACAGAGCATCGACATATATACTTAAAAAGACAGCGTTGCATAACCAAATTAAGCATACAATTACACAAATGACTACACACATAACATTTCCAAACACCAAAGTAAGCAATTACATGCATACTAAACTAGGAGAAACGAGGATCTAATCATCTACTTCTTGTTGCGACGACGCTTGCCATTGCTCTGCTTCCGGTTGGATCCCTGGCCTTTTTGGGGAAGGAGGCACTTCCTCATGTCAACGATCCGCCTGTACACCTCGTAGCTCGTGTACGCCTCCTTGGCCGCGTACACGACGTGAGCTTTGTCGAGTTTCTTCATCCAAGCCGAGTGCCAGGCACGCTTGTCCTTGTTGCAGGAATCCTTCATGTCTCTATTGTAGGGGTCGATGATGGCCTCGGCGAGGTGAACCAGTGAGTCCTTCTCATGCTCGTTGCTGCCCAGATCTTGTATTGGCCCTGGATGTCGACAAGATTCTGGCAGGCGATGCTCGAATTCTTGAGCACCATTACATCGTTGATGATGTCCACCGTAGCGAACATGTAGTGGGGGATGTTGACAAACCTGGCGAAATTCTCGCAAGGCCTTGTGGCCAGGCAGTAGTGGTAGACGAGGACGTGATTGCACACACACATCTGGGCGACGGTGACCTTGGGACGAGACCCGGCATGAGCGCGGGTGTACTCGAGGTCGAACTCGACCACCTTGTACTTCTCCTCAGCAAGCAACAGCTCCATGATGTGAATGGAGTGCTCCACCCAGAGCTGAGGTGTTGGTGTACAC